>JASDDO010000001.1:141883987-143133987 GCA_030015575.1 Agapanthus africanus | reverse complement strand
AGGATAAAGCCGAATGGTAACGGCGACTCTTTCCATTGTCTCCCGAGACTGGCCGGAAGGACCGTCCTGGCGTCCATCTTCATCGTGTAGGAGATAGGAGCTGTGTCGAGAGCTGAGCTTGTCCTTAGAGACATTTTTGCTGTGACCGGAGATTGCAATTTGAAATTTGTTAACCTGCACAAAGAAGCATGATTTCAGTACAGGCAGTCGATATGTATATTGATTGAGTTCGCATGAACGTTTAACCCGAAATATAGGAGGAGAGAAACGTCCCACCGGGCGTGCCAGAATCTGTAGGGTGTTTTTGTTAGTTATATGTATGCCCTAGAGGCCATTGCTATACATAGGATGTATATTGTAGTGGATGCTGGGACATATATAGGGAGGACTTTCTTGCTCGACATGATAGTATGCTATCTGGTTGATCTTTACCTTAACGTGTACACTGATTGTCTCTCTGTTACATGTTGGTAAAGCCCTTAGGATGTGTACTTGACTACCTGGACTATGATGCGGATCATACTAGTGGGGACATGGTAGTCCATAAGTATATCCTTCAAAGTCCCTAGTCGTGGGTATATCGAGACGGGGCATCGATATACCAGAGTAGACTAGCGTATACCTTCTCGACCCATACAGATGGGCGATGGATGATCCCATATCCATTGGTGTTTGACATCGGAGATGATATACGGGTGCTCAGTGGAGACTGGGTACACTGGACGGACTCGCCGAGAACTCCCAGATGGTATTATACCTTACGTCAGATGGCAGTTCTCTGGTGACACTGGTACAGAGTAGTCTGTTGACCCGAGATCATAATAGAGTCTTGTATAGTTCCCACTGTGCTTTGATTTCCACTTTACCATGTCCAAGAGGGCATGCAAAATGGTGGTTTTTGGGTACAGTCCCGAGTCACATGGAGGCAATGAGCGATAGGAGGGGATTCGTCTCTCCCGGTATAGGGGGTTGATGTTGCGCTGTGTTCGATTGGCTATAACCGGAAATCCCTGGCCAGGGTTGCTGAGATTTACTGGTAAGTGTTACCAGTAGTTTCTCGAATTGTTATAGACTTCATATCGATACGACTTATCGAGCTATTGGGGTTTGACGTTTACCACCCCTAGGCGAGATATGCGACATATCAGACGATCAGACCGGACTGTACGGTAAGTGTTACTGGTTGGATTCACAGGAGTGTGAGCGGGCTTGCTCGTCGATCTTCTGATCGCTCAATACCCGGGTGGCCGTTACGTTTAGCAGACCGCTTGCGGCTTGTGGGTGTTTGATATGATCATCACCTGCTGCCGGCGTATTGACGAGTTTTTAGAGTCCTACACAGAGGTTTCCTGGCTCAAGCAAAACGAAATAGGAGCACACATGAGATATGTGCGGGACTGAGAATAATACCAGTATGTGATACTGTATTCGATTCTCGCGAATTGTGACATTGATCGGTTATATGCGATATAACCGGGTTATCGGATCAAGTGTTGATTCGATAAGTTGTTACTGTTGATATTAGTCGGTTATATGCGATATGACCGGATCATTAAATCAAGTGTTGATTTAATGATTTAATGCATAATTATATATTTGATATATTACTTTGCATTAACTAGTATCGGTTCACTTTAAAAGGATTTTCTCATTTGATTGTATCATATTTGATGATACATGATTGTTAGGGTTTGTGTAAAGAGTTAAGCCTTGGTTAAATAAATAGTTAGGGTTTTTATTTGATTATTCATTCATTTATCTATTTATTTTTGGATTAAAAGAAATGAGAAATGAAAAGATAATGGTTGCTTTCATTCATGATGCTTCTTGAAGCTTCATGCAACTTTGACCAAAGTGACCATTTTGTCTTCATTTCCAAAACCCTAACCATTCTTCTAACCTTAGTTAATTCTCTACATCTAACCATGGTTTAAATTATGATAAGAATGATTTTTATTATTCTTTTAAAAAAACTTATCATAATATATTCATCTTCTTCTTCTTCTTCTTCACATGAAGAAGCTTGCTTCATCAATGGTGATTGATGAAAAAGAGTGAGAAATCCAATTCTAAAGTGAACCCACTTCCTATTTCTTCATCATCTACCTCTTGCCAAGTAGTATAGGGTGTTTTCTTCACAAGTTTCATGACTTGGTGAAGTGGGAGCTTGATCTTGTGATGCCTCGACGTAGATCATCTTCGGCATCGACATTGACGACCTAGCCCGCCCATTTCTCCGACGAAGCCGACGCAAGAGTCCGGGATCCGATTTGGACAGCGGAGGGACATCATTGCGGAGCTATGGAGGTGGAGCACCGGATCTACAAAGGTTGTATTTCCGTTCACTTTAGAGTAAAGTTGTTTGCTCGCATTTGTTATCGCCTAAAATCTAGTTAACGATCTAGTCTAGGGTTTCTCGGCACTGTAAAATTTAAAATTGGCATGGTTGATGCCTTGTGAGACCTCATTAGCGTGCCTAGGAACCCTACAGTGGTATCAGAGCCTAGCTAGAGCCTTAGGCGATGCGTAGACGAAGTTTGAAACCCGATCGACCCGAAACCCTAACATCAAAGTGCTCTCTGGACTTTTTCTAAAAACTGGGTTTTTTCCAGATTAAAAATGCTTAAAAAATTCAGCAGGGAATTATAAGAATTACGGTGCAAAATTTTCCCCATGATGTGTTTATTGCGCGGCGGAACCGCGGCAGAAGCTTAGCTTCTACGGCGGTTCCGCGGCCAATTGATGGGACTTGCCTCCTCTATTTGCACAGTAATTCCTATTTTAATATGCTGAGTTTTCTGGGAATTTTTAATATGCAGTCAACAGTTGAGTATTTTGGGGTTGTTTTGGGGACTCGGTGCTTCGATCGGATTATCAAGTTTTGTCTATGTGTTTTTCCGGATAACTTTAGAATATGTTAAAAAGTTCGACTGGATATAAATACCCAACTTTTCCCCTGCCGGAAAATTTCCAAGTGTTGGATTTTTCTGTGGTTTAAGGACGTTCTGAGTAGTGCAAGTGACGCGATGGTCCCTCTAGAAGACAACAAACCTTAACTCGATTATGTGACCGTCTTGAATTGCCCTTTGAACCTTCGGGTTTGGGGCAGTACGGCGTGCCACATGTGAGCGTTGGCTTGACCCTTCTATGGCTGGACCGTTGGTACTGAGGCACGAACTGAATGTTTTTAGACTTGTTTCATGTGTTGATCTGTATCGGGAAAACTTGGGTGTTTGAATGTTCGATCGGAAAGTTTAACATTTTCTATTTATCCGGAATGGGATACAATAATTGGAATTCACAATAAGTTATGAGATAACTGAATGAATGTTATAAACATAGCAGTTTAGACTCACTTGATCGGTTGCCACGGAATTTTGATGTGATCAAAAGTCCGTCGCAATCACGTAGCGTACGCGGATACTCGCCGGGTAAACTTAATAGACAGCCTCACTCCATAGCCCCGACTAAGTGACTGTAGGAGAACCCCGTCGCCGAAAGCATCCATTCGGGTGCTCCGTCTTGGTACACTTCGTCGACGGCATCGGGGGTGCGGCCGCCTAATAAAGTTTGCGACGAGCATTCGATCAAAGTGTCGGGAATCTTGTTGAATTGCCCGACTTGATATTGAAAAGTCTTTTCGATTTTGAGACTAAAATGCGGGGTTTATAATTGTTAGGCATGCGATGTCTAAGGAATTCATTTGATTAGGCATGCGATGTCTATGTAGGTTGCGGATTCCAACTGTTGTAGTTTTACACTTTCTTTTCTGTGACCGTAAGTGTAATATGTAATATCGCCAGTTTCGTTGCTATATGTCAACGACAATTGGGATGCGCATATTTACTTACGTTGATGACATGTGATGTTATGTGTTACTGGATATGTTATATTGGATCGTCGTGTTTGAATAGCCGGGGTTTTTTATGTGAGATGAGTGTTTTCATTTTCATTCGTGTAAAAACTTGAATGTAATATTCTTTTATTAGGGCACTTCCAGGTTGCGGAAGATGTCGCCCTCTGTATATTATTTTCTTTTCCGCACTAGGATAGACCCAAGGAGGGGAGCACAAGTAACCGGGTTCTAGGGTCCAGTGGGAGACCATCTCGAGGAGTCGAGTCCGGGTCTCCTAACCCTAGAATTGGTAGGGTTGCTTGCCGCTCTCGTAGGGGTCTAGGGGTGTAGGTTTGGTTATTCATCGCGACCGTGGAATCCGTGTTTTATACTAGCTCGTATTGAAAACACGGACGTCCTAGTATATCCAATATTTCATATGTTTCTTCTGCTGCGATATCTGTGATGTGATCATGTGATATGTTCTGTGATAGATATAGTATATAGTATATATGATATATTATATAGACGTTACTTATGTTTTACACCCGCGCTAGCCCTGCCCTGCTCTGCCGTTAGTTACCTAACCTAACGGTGCACGAGGGGACATCGAGGCGAATGCGGATGGCATAAGTGTACGTCGTATTTATCTATGATGTTTAGGTGCTTAAATGATGGGACTTCATTAATGTGATTAATGAATTAAAAGAAACCTAAAGATATTGTAGAATCGAATTTAAAAAATAAAACAGGTAGCTACAGTTCTTGCTTTGCATAGCGGTATATGAGATATATCCAGCACCTTATTCGATGAGGAAAGGACCGAGATCCCTTTACCGGGAGTGACTCCTTTAGCAATAACTGGCAGATGATACACCCCTCGGTTTGTCTTTTGATAGCTTCTATAGTTTCTGCTTTGCACAGTGATATATATGATATATCCCGCACCTCATTCGACGAGGAAAGGACCGACGATCCCTTCACCGGGAGTGACTCCTTTAGCAAAACTAGAAAAGCCTAAAAAACACTCCATTTTTAAAATCATTTGATTCTACAACGATATAAAGTTCATTACGCAAAAGGTTTTCTTAAAAACCTGACGTAGCCCTCCGTCATTTCAGATAAGTCCTAGTTAGTATTCGTGCTGCGTTTGTTGACTCAGTCAAGGCGTAGTATGCGGTAGCTGATTAGTGCTTATCTGCAAAGCATATGATGCGATTGGATTAGGGTAGTCGTGCGGCTTTGTTGACTCAGTCAAGGGTCGTGCGGGTGGGTTTAATTCAATCGAGAAATGACAGGTTGAACTTTACTTGTGGTCTATGATTTGTTGACTCAGTCAAGGTCATAGATCGCTTGGGGTAAAATATTATCGGGAATTTCAAGTGTTGAAATTTGCAATGAGATTGCATACCTTCTATGAGATAGTTAGATCCCGATACCCGCTGTGAGTAAAAGTTACTCCTGGGAGAGTTTTACACATTACAATTAGCCGGTCAAGTAGGTGTCTAGAAAGGTGTTAACGAGGTTACGCCTCTGGGAAAACGAGGTATACATTAATTAGGTTCGTGCGAAAGCACGGGGGACCTCCCTCAAAGTACCGACACTGGCCTGGCTGAAAGATTGGCGAACTTGTAGTGTGTAATTAATCCCGGCTAGTCTTTCCTTTTAGGGTTTGAAGGAAGATTTGATAAAAAGCAGTGGGAGCCATCCTAATTAGATAAAATAATAACCAATCTATTCTTGCAAGAGCGCACGCTGAGTGTTTTCTTCTCTTTCTCTCCAGGTAGCGACCATATCACGCCTTAATCAAGATAATAATACGGAATATTGACCGAACCCGCTTGTTATACTGAGCTGGGAAACGTTGGTCCCGCTCCAACTTATAATTGTTATAAGACAGAGCAGGAAATAGGGGATTACAAGAATTCCCGTGCCGCCCAAACGAAGTAAGTGCATGCTGATGCATCATCTTCGGGTGTGTTCATTATATAGAACTGCTTCTCAGTGTCCTCTACGTCCTGGGTATGTGATACCAGATCAGGATCCTAGATATGTAATCTGTTACATAGGGCTACAGATAGGTAGAGAACTGAGAACGGGTGATAAGTTTCATGAGGCAGAAAACGGGGCAAGTGTTGCAGCCAAGTCTGTTGGTCACTGTCACCCTGTATTCCAAATACATTAATTCTGAACGAATGTTATTAGATACCGAACCTGATATACAAAATCATATCAGTCTCTTCATAAGTAAAGAAATGATAAAATTTTGTATTGTTGGATTATGTTTTGAACATTTCCTATATCAAAAGTTGATCGGTTCAGGCACGTTATCTAAAAGCATTGATGTTCTAAATCAAACTACAGTTCTTTAGTATACGGAACACACACAAGAGGAAGAGTTCAGAACTGAACGAATCCTTCTTGAGGTATTGTAGACAAGGTCATATCAATGCGATCCGACTGGCTGAAGTTACATTTTAGATGCATATTTAAATCAGTTTGAATTTACATCTTGTGAAACTTGCCAGTCATGTCACAGAGATAAGATGACCATAGCTCTGCTTATTGGAAACAGAGAAAGAGTTACTGAACTCTTGGGATTGATACATGTTGATGTATGTAAGGTCCCCTGTCTACATATGCCAAGACCTGTTCTTTATACTTCATTACATTCTCTGATGATCTTTCGAGATTCAGACCTATGTTCCTGTTGAAACACAAGTCCGAATCTTTTGAGAAATTCACAGAATATAAGTTAGAAGTAGAGATCCAAAATACGGGTATAAGTATTATGTCCTTTGATGCGATCAAGGAGGAGAATACTTGAGCACGGAATTCCTGGACTATTCTAAAGGAGAATGAGATTCTCTCTCAGCATTACTCCTCCGTATACACCATGGCACGTTGGTATATCGGGGCGGAGCAATCACACCCTATATGATAAGGTGTGCTCTATGATGAGTACTACTGAGTTACCTATTTCCTTTTGGGAGTTATGCACTTGAGAAGCTGCATACCTATTGAATAGGGTTCAAATCAAATCAGTTGCCTACCATTTCATATGAGATATGATAAGGGAAGAGCCCATATCTAAAGTTAGTTAAGATTTGGGGTTGTCCAGGCTATGTCTAAAAGCAAAATCCGGACAAACTCGAGGCAAGGTCTGTTATGTAGAACTGGAAATGTTCCAGCCATACAAACTGCAGCTGATGATTTGATAGAACCAAAGGATTCAGTAGATTCCAACGAACCTCAGCCTCTCCGCCGATCTAGTAGGGTTCCTCACCCACCTGAGAGATACTTTGGTTTCTCTATGACAGTGGGAGCGAGGATTGCATCATGAGATGATGACCCAACTAGTTTCGAGCAGGCCATCGAGAGTAGGGACTCTGTAAGAATGGCTGGATGCTTAGTGATCTGAGATGGAATCCATGTACACCAACAAAGTATGGACTTTAGTTGCTATATCTGAAGAGTTAAATCCCCATCAGGAGCAAGTAAATCTTGAGAAGATTACTTGGTTTAGATGGAAAAGTTGAGACTTTCAATACTAGACTTGTTAAAGGTTTTCGTCATCGACCAGGCGTGGATAATGATGAAACCTTTTCCAGTACCTATGCTTAAGTCCATCCAGATCCTACTTACCACGGCTACATACCATGACTATGATATCTGGTGGTTGGGTGTCATGACTGCTTTTCTAAATGATATTTTGGAAGAGAGCGTCTATAAGTACACAGCCAGAGGGCTTCGTAGACAGTGGGAGCAGCGGAAACGTGTGCAAGATGCTTTATAAGATAAAGCAGGCATCGCGGAGTTGGAACATCTGTTTTGATGAGATAGTCAAAGAGTTTGACATCATCAAAATGGTAGATGAACCTTGTATATACAAAAAGGTAGTAGGGAGTATGGTGGCAATCCTCGTAGAGTACGTGGATGACATACTCTTGATAGGGAAGGAGTTTCCTATGCTACGCTCGGTCAATCTCCGCTTATCACAATGATTCTCCATATAGGATCAAAGTGATACCTCCTAAATTCTGGGTTTTGGATCTATGAGATAGATCTAATTGGATGTTAGGATTCTCACTAGTTGTAGTGAGATGGTATCAATCGATCCTGGGGAGAATCACTGGAAGGGTTCCAAGGTGATAAGGACGACTGAAAGTCAGTCGCAGGCATTGTCTTTACCCTCAGTAAAGGGACGGTATGTTGGAAGAGTTCCAAGCTAGATACCGTGGCATACTAGACGATAAAGGCTCGATACATCGCTACTTAAGATGCTACCAAAGAGGCAGTCTGGATGTATATTTGTTCATGAGATGAACTTAGTTCCTCCCATTGTGTGACAATGGAGTTGTGGCTTATGCCAAGGAACGTCCGTCCCATCAGTGATCCAGACATATTCTAAGGCAGCATCACCTGATCATGGAGATAGTTGATCTCCAGGGTGATCGAGGTTAGGAGAGTAGACTCAGAGGACAGCACGGCGGATCCACTCACAAAGGACTTTTTCCAGAGAGAGACTTTTATGGGATGGTTGAGTATGAGATACTTCAACCACTGCTATCAGATGGCCCTAGTGCAAGTGGGAGATTGTTAGTTATATGTATGCCCTAGAAGCCATTACTATACATAGGATGTATATTGTAGTGGATGCTGGGACATATATAGGGAGGACTTTCTTGCTCGACATGATAGTATGCTATCTGGTTAATCTTTACCTTAACGTATACACTGATTGTCTCTCTGTTACATGTTAGTAAAGCCCTTAGGATGTGTACTTGACTACCTGGACTATGATGCGGATCATACTAGTGGGGACATGGTAGTCCATAAGTACATCCTTCAAAGTCCCTAGTCGTGGGTATATCGAGACGGGGCATCGATATACCAGAGTAGACTAGCGTATACCTTCTCGACCCATACAGATGGGCGATGGATGATCCCATATCCATTGGTGTTTGACATCGGAGATGATATATGGGTGCTCAGTGGAGACTGGGTACACTGGACGGACTCGCCGAGAACTCCCAGATGGTATTATACCTTACGTCAGATGGCAGTTCTCTGGTGACACTGGTACAGAGTAGTCTGTTGACCCGAGATCGTCATAGAGTCTTGTGTGGTTCCTACTGTGCTTTGATTTCCACCTTACCACGTCCAAGAGGGCGTGCAAAACGGTGGTTTTTGGGTACAGTCCTAAGTCACATGGAGGCAATGAGCGATAGGAGGGGATTCGTCTCTCCCGGTATAGGGGGTTGATGTTGCACTGTGTTCGATTGGCTGTAACCGGAAATCCCTGGCCAGGGTTGCTGAGATTTACTGGTAAGTGTTACCAGTAGTTTCTCGAATTGTTATAGACCTCATATCGACACGACTTATCGAGCTATTGGGGTCTGACGTTTACCACCCCTAGGCGAGATATGCGACATATCAGACGATCAGACCAGACTGTACGGTAAGTGTTACTGGTTGGATTCACAGGAGTGTGAGCGGGCTTGCTCGTCGATCTTCTGATCGCTCAATACCCGGGTGGCCGTTACGTTTAGCAGACCGCTTGCGGCTTGTGGGTATTTGATATGATCATCACCTGCTGCCGGCGTATTGACGAGTCTTTAGAGTCCTACACAGAGGTTTCCTGGCTCAAGCGAAACGAAATAGGAGCACATATGAGATATGTGCGGGACCGAGAATAATACCAGTATGTGATACTGTATTCGATTCTCGCGAATTGTGACATTGATCGGTTATATGCGATATAGCCGGGTTATCAGATCAAGTGTTGATTCGATAAGTTGTTACTGTTGATATTAGTCGGTTATATGCGATATGACCGGATCATTAAATCAAGTGTTGATTTAATGATTTAATGCATAATTATATATTTGATATATTACTTTGCATTAACTAGTATCGGTTCACTTTAAAAGAATTTTCTCATTTGATTGTATCATATTTGATGATACATGATTGCTAGGGTTTGTGTAAAGAGTTAAGCCTTGGTTAAATAAATGGTTAGGGTTTTTATTTGATTATTCATTCATTTATCTATTTATTTTTGGATTAAAAGAAATGAGAAATGAAAAGATAATGGTTGCTTTCATTCATGATGCTTCTTGAAGCTTCATGCAACTTTGACCAAAGTGACCATTTTGTCTTCATTTCCAAAACCCTAACCATTCTTCTAACCTTAGTTAATTCTCTACATCTAACCATGGTTTAAATTATGATAAGAATGATTTTTACTATTCTTTTAAAAAACTTATCATAATATATTCATCTTCTTCTTCTTCTTCTTCACATGAAGAAGCTTGCTTCATCAATGGTGATTGATAAAAAAGAGTGAGAAATCCAATTCTAAAGTGAACCCACTTCCTATTTCTTCATCCTCTACCTCTTGCCAAGTAGTATAGGGTGTTTTCTTCACAAGTTTCATGACTTGGTGAAGTGGGAGCTTGATCTTGTGATGCCTCGACGTAGATCATCTTCGGCATCGACATCGACGACCTAGCCCGCCCATTTCTCCGACGAAGCCGACGCAAGAGTCCGGGATCCGATTTGGACAGCGGAGGGACATCATTGCGGAGCTATGGAGGTGGAGCACCGGATCTACAAAGGTTGTATTTCCGTTCACTTTAGAGTAAAGTTGTTTGCTCGCATTTGTTATCGCCTAAAATCTAGTTAACGATCTAGTCTAGGGTTTCTCGGCACCGTAAAATTTAAAATTGGCATGGTTGATGCCTTGTGAGACCTCATTAGCGTGCCTAGGAACCCTACAGTTTTTCGTCATCCCATTGAGATGGGAATACGCACGCGCTTGTCAGGCGCATTACAGATTTCCCCTGCCTAGGGTAGGCTGGGGTTTATTGACTGTGGGGATCCGAATCTCCAGCAGCCACGGACTAAGCTGCCGTTAATTACCCCTCGCCTTTGGAGCGAGAGAACCTCCGATTGATGGGTTAAACTGGTCATGCAAACTCAACGTGCAGTGTTGTGTTTTGAAGGGGTTTTGGATATATCGGGAGCCCCGTAGAGTTTTTACGGGGGTCCCGCTACCCGGATAGCGGGCTGGGGGTCAAGAGGGCTAGCAACCCCCTTGGGGGTGCGGGGCAGCGTCCCGTTAGAAATTTTTTCTAACAGGGACAATGTCGTGGAGTATGTGTGTGTGTATATGTATATATATATATATAAGAGAAAGGGCATCCAAAGGATGTGTGGGAGAAAGCGCTCGGGCGCTAGCGCTTTGAGCGCCAGGACTCTAGCGCTTTGGGCGCTAGCGCCTCACGTGCCAGGCACGTGGGCGCTAGCGCCTCACGTGCCAGGCACGTGGGCGCTCGGACGCTAGTGCTTTAGGCGCTAGCGCTTTGCGCGCAAGAGCGCTTGCGTTTTGAGCACAAGGGCACTAGCGCTCCACGTGCCAGGCACGTGGGCGCTCGGGCGCTGGCGCTTTGAGCGCTCGGGAGGCAAAAGGGATTTGGTCCATGCAATGGGAGTTGTACTCCCAGAAAGGAACACTTATTATTTTGTGTGTGTGTGTGTGTGAGGAGTTAAACTCATTGGATATTTTGAAGCTGATGAAGGGGCTTCTCCCCTTGAGCCCTGGATCTTCCCCAAAGTGGGGTTTCTGGAGGTGGGTCTCCTTCTTCTTCCTGTCGTTTGGCCGGATCTTGAAGAAAGGGGGTGAGATTTAAAAATCTCCCCTTTTTGAGATCTAATGGAAGATCCAAGCTCCCATTTGTGGGTTTTGTGATGAAAAACTATTTAGTTTTGGAAAAGGAAGAGTAAAACTCTTGATTTAATTCAAAAGAAAGAAGAAGATTTTAGAACCTTGAGGAAGGAGAAAGAGGCACATACCCTAATTTTTGAGAATGAAAAAGTTTTTTATTCTTTATTCATCATCATGTTGCCTTATATAGGCTTACATATTTACATATAGCCCCTTAGGTTTTACAAAATGGCATTTTGCCCATCCCATGGCTCATGTGCCATTTCTTTTTGTACATAAGCCATGGGCTTTACAAAAATTTGGCTTTATACCCATTTTGCTTACATTCATGCATAAAAAAATTACATCAAAATTATTTATTACATGACTTTTTATTTTGGCATGGAGGAGGGCCGGCCGCTTCATGTTCGGACTCGACCTGGGCATGGGCCCACTTGATCTGGGCTTGGGCCCACCTGGCTTGGGGTTGACCTTGACTTTGACTTAGTCAACCGGGGTGCAATTTTCGACCCCAACAAGAGGTCGTATGTTCCCAGTTTAACGACTTAGAGGTCATCTGTTCCCAGTTTAAAGACTTAGGGGTCTATTGGATCGGAAGCTTGGAATTTTGGGGTAGGGGTCGGCATCAGCGTTGCTAACACTGAAGCACATGTGCCAGGAGCAATTCATCATTTGTCTTTTCCTGTTGGGGAGCGATGGCTTAGGAGACAGGTTTATGTCCCTATCACCTAAGACTTTCTCAATTTTATGAGCCGTAAGGGTCCCATAAAAGCATTTCTCCCTACGAGTCGAAAGGATCCCGTAGGTGTATTTTCTCCTTAGGAGTCGTGGGGACTCCTAAGTGTGTTTTTCCTTCGTGAGTCGTAAGGATCCCACGAAGGTGTTTTCTTACGAGTCGAGGTCTCGTATGTTCCGTTCTCCTCATGTATCGTGGGACACATGAGTGGGTCTTCCCAATGGAGCATAATTCCAAGGGCGGAGACAAGCCGCGTGACTGGTGGTTTCGGTGGGGTATGGGTATGATGAAAATTATTTGAACCCGTGGATTGTATACGGTGGTCAGTTTAGGGACCACCCGTAGGGCTGGAAGAATTTTTGGAAATTGTCGACGTCTTCATCGCTGCACTAGAATATGGTACCAGGAGCGACTCATCATTCGCCGTTTGGGGATTTGGAATTTGGTTGGCGTCTGCATCGCTACACTGGAATATGGTACCAGGAGCGACTCATCATTCGCCGTTGAGACATTCAGAGTTTGGTTGGCATCTGCATCGCTGCACTGGAATACGGTACCAGGAGCGACTCATCATTCGCCGTTGGGGATTTGAGTTTTGGACGGCTTCTGCATTGCTGCACAGGAATATGGTACCAGGAGCGACTCATCATTCGCCGTTGGGGATTTGAGTTTTGGACGGCGTCTGCATCGCTGCACTGGAATATGGTACCAGGGGCGACTCATCATCCGCCGTTGGGGATTCAGAGTTTGGTTGGCGTCTGCATCGCTGCACTGGAATATGGTACCAGGAGCGACTCATCATTCGCCGTTGGATTTTTTTTTACCGCGATTGCTCTATCATCTCAGCTTTTCTTATCGCGAAGGTCGTGATTCCCTAATCATTTCGGCTATTTATTCGCAGTTGCCCCATCATTTCGGCTTTGTTTTCTTATTTATTTTACTCGCTAATTTTTATTGCGAGTTGCCCCATCATTACGGCTTTATTTTCTTATTTATTTTACTCGCTGATTTTTATTGCGAGTTGCCTCATCATTTCAGCTTTTTATTATTTTTTATTCACACCTTTTTTTTATTTACATTCCCAGTTTAACGACTTAGAGGTCGATTATTCCCAGTTTAATGACATGGTGGTCAGTGGTTCCCAGTTTAAAGACTTAGAGGTCTATCGTTCCTATTTTAACGACGTGGTGGTCAGTCTTTCCCAATTTAACAACGTGGTGGTCAGCTTGCTTATCGCAGCTCCTCGAACTTTGATCTTGGCGGAGTTATGTTGATGACCGTAGCTCTGTAGCTAGTCGGTACATCTGACGACTGTAGGGCATTCCCAAGTTTGTATTGGTTCTCCACCCAATCTATGAAAATATAGCAGTCTTCGATGGTATGACTCACCATTCTATGATATGGACAGTATATGGGATTGCCGGTCATGTTCATTTCATGTGGCCTCTTTGGAACAAGCAGTTGCAGACCGTTGTTCAAGGCGTCCGTGAATATTTTGCGGACTTCATCTCTCTGTTCATACCAGAATATTGCATTTTATACCGCCCATTCTTACGCTCATTTATTTATAGGCAGGTGCTTTTGATCAGTGTTTGCTACATATTTGCAGAATACTGGTTCTCAACTCTAAACAGTGAAATCCATGGAAAAGTACGACAAATTCCGGATTACTGCCAATAACAGATAAAGCACGGGTCTCCGCTCTCTATCCGTGTGTTGCCACATACCAGTTTAAGGGACAAAATGGCAAATCGATTGTCATGTCATGCACAAACCTCAATGTCAACACAAGATCCAAGAAATCTACGCGGAGCTCGAGGAAATCATGGCAAAAGATCCACATCACATCACCTCTTGTTCTACTGAAATTCTGGAAGAATTGTGAAGAGATTCTGAGAAAAGTACTATACCACACTGAATAGGACCACAAACTAGGGGATACGACAAAAGATGAAGGCACGATCCTTCTAAAAGGCCGCGGAACCGCGGCATAAGCGCGCTTAGGCCGCGGAACCGCGGCCATATAGGCTCCTCACTGTGTCGTTTTCTGGGGTTATATTGGTACATTCATGTGGAGCCCGATTCTTGCCCTAGGTTTCAAGTTCCCTGCCTATAAATACCCCAGAACTTGCCAAGCCAAGGGTGTTAATTTCTTGAGCCTCTTTTTGTTAGGATTTAGTCTTTTTCTTCTTCTTTTTCATTCTTCCTCCATGAAAATGTAGTGAGAGCATTGAGTGGATGTTAATGAAGATGAGGGTTTTTGTATCTTTCTTGTTAGTTTAACTTCCCCTTGAGATTCTTGCTTTCTCTTGATCTTTCAACCTCTTCATTGAGCTTGAAAGTTTAAGGGTTTGTTATTGATCTCAAGGGTTGTATCTTCTTATGGAATTAGTTCTTCACTTCACATGAGTTCTTTACCCTTCTCTTGATCTTGCAACCTCTTGATTGAGCTTGCAAGTTTAAGGGTTGGCTATTGATCCCATGCTTGTCTTGAGTTCAAGTTCTAGTTCTTTTTATTGCTTATTTATTACTTGCTTTTTATTACCTTGCTTTACTTATTTGCAATTTAAATTCATGCACTTACTTACTTGTAATCTTTTCTTTTCTTTGTTCTTTTTGTTCTCTCTTTTTTGTTCATTTTGTGAATGGTTGTAATTATTGTTGTTGTTAAGAATCAATACGATATTGTAAGTTAACATTTCTTTGCTCATTTCCTTTTCCCATTATTTTCCATTGAACTCCGCCCAAACGTTACGCAAGCGCTCCGTTAGGCACCCTACCCTAACAAGGTAACGGTGATTCCTAACCGCGACCGGTTTAGTTCGGTTTGGCCGGAGGCGAAAGCAAGAGACAAGAACGGAAGGACAAGGGTAAATAAGCCGGATTCCACGAATACCGCGCTTAAATCCCCTAATTCACGTTGTTTCCGATTGCTCTAGCTTCAACTGGTCAAGACTCGGCTCAAAGGTTTTGAGTACGGATTTCTTTAGCTTACATTTTCGTATCTTTTCTTAACAACTTTATACTTGCAAATAATACACATAGGTTAGACTGAACAAACACATACAAATTCTTTATTGACTCGTCTAAAACTCGAACGGACATATAACCATCTCCCTGTGGATCGACCCGTGCTCAACCGGCTAGCTGCATAGCGACACCGTCCCGATCGCGGTTATACTTTAGAACTTTGAACATCCGACACGCCAAAAGCGTGCGATCACTCTCCTGAAGGAGTATACCTTCTTCTTTCTCACCATTGGAGTAGGTGTCTTTACTGATGCTGGTCCATGAGGCCGATCAGTCTTTGGTTCTCCCTTTTTAGATAATGGCACATGTCTGAGAGAATCAGGTTCCCGAAGGGCTCCGGTCTCCATTTGTATGAAATCGGCGGTCGTAGCTTGACTGTTTGCTAACACGCCTTTAGACAGTTCTATCTCTCCCGTCTTGTATTGCTTTTCGACCCAATCTTTAAAGATGAAGCAGTCCTCAATGGCATGACTTACCACTCTGTGATAGGGGCAATATTTTGGGTCGTCGGTCATATTCGCTTCTTGCGGTCTCTTTGATTCTGGCAGTTGTAGACCGTTTCTTAGGGCGCCTTTGAATATCTTGTGGACTTTATCCCTTTTGAAGGAGTAGACCTTATCCAGTTTCTCTTTCAGAGGCGATTCCCCTTCGGTGTATATATCGGAGGGACTGGAGGCTGATCGCGGCCGTTTTTGTGAAGGCGGTCCGCTCTTAGGCTGAAGGGGGTATCAGTTGGCTTCCTCCGGGTATCAATCCCTGGCTCATGAACCAAAATTTGATTCTGTTGTAATTGCAATCGGGCAACTTGGGTCGCGAGATCTGCCGTGATGTTTGCCAATTCGTCGACCTTAGACTATACCTTGGCTAACTTCTCATCCCTATCCTGAAGCTGCCTCTGAAGCCATCGGAATAATGCTTGTTCTGTAGTTCCGGTTATGACAACCGCGTCATCCTTATTGCCTGTGTTTAATTCCGCAGGAACCCCGGGCTCTTTTGGCTTATCGGCCTGAGCTAGCTCTTCATCATTTAGACCGAGTCGACGTTGGGTAGCGTCCACCATATCATCACCATGGCTGTGAAGCATAGGAGGGTCGTTTCTTCATGTCCGACCATGTAGACAATGTAGACCACATATCCAGCTGTCTCTTTATCTTCGGCGGGGTAACCCCGTTCTTGGAGCCTCATGAAGTTCATCCTAGCATAAGCCCTAGCCCTTTTGTTGGCTCTGTTTCTGAGCCTTTTCTGCCTTAGCTTCTCGATTTTGAGGACTTGGCGGGCATCCGTTTTCTGGGAAGCCACCGTGAGTCGATTGATAGGGAGCTTAAAGAAAATACCCGATTGAGCAGTTGTTGAGGGTACCGCTGGAGCTTGCCTGAGATGCCCCGTTGCTTCATTGACGTTGATGTCCTTGCCCCCAGCTGGAGCGATGGAGAGTCATTCGGAAACAGATTTGTGCTTGGGCTGAGGTGCCCTCGCGACCATGACATTCGGCCTTTTCCCTTTTGAGAATGGTTTGTCTGTTACCAGAGCTTTAGGAGTTGGGACGGCGTTAGCTGACACGAACATAATAGAGTCAAATGGTAGCGGCGGCTCCTCCCATTGTCGCCCGAGACTGACCGGGAGGACCGTCCTGGCATCCATCTTCATCGTGTAGGAGATGGGAGCTGTGTCGAGAGCCGAGTTGATCCTTAGAGACATTCCGTTGCTTCCGGAGATTGTAATTTGAAACTTGTGAACCTGCACAAAGAAGCATGATTTCAGTACAGGCAATCGATATGTATATTGATTGAGTTCGCATGAACGTTTAACCCGAAATATGGGAGGAAAGATGAGTCCCACCGGGCGTGCCAGAATCTGTAGGGTGTTTTTCGTCACCCCAATGAGATGGGAATACGTGCGTGCTTGTCAGGCATACTACAGATTCCCCCTGCCTAAGGTAGGCTGGGGTTTATTGATTGTGGGGATCCGAATCTCCGGCAGCCGCGGACTAAGCTATCGTTAATTACCCCTCGCCTTTAGAGCGAGAGAACCTTCGATTGACGGGTCAAACAGATCATGCGAACTCAACGTGCAGTGTTGTGTTTTGAAGGGGTTTTGGATATATCGGGAACCCCACATAGTTTTTACGGGGGGCCCGCTACCCGGATAGCGGGCTGGGGGTCAAGTGGGCTAACAGCCCCCTTGCGGGGTGCTGGACAGTGTCCCGTTAGAAATTTTTTCTAATGGGGGATGTAATTTTAGTGTGGAGTACATGTAAAATGAGGGGGAAACGGGCGTCCAAAGGACGCATGAGCAACAACGCTTGGGTTAGCGCTAGGCGCTTGGGCGCTAGCGCTAGGGCTTTGGGCGCTAGCGCCTTCCGTGCCCGGCACGTGGGCGTTCGAGCGCTAGCGCTTTGGACGCTCGGGCGCTAGCGCTTTGGGCTCTAGAACCTCACGTTCCCGGCACGTGGGCGCTAGCGCTTTGGGCGCTAGAGCTTTGGGCGCTCGGGCGCTGGCTCTCGGGCGCTGGCGCCTCACGTGCCCGGCATATGGGCGCTCGCGCTTTGGGCGCCAGCGCCTCATATGCCCGGCATGTGGGCGCTCGGGCGCCAGCGCTGGCGCTTTGGGCTCGGGCTCCAGCGCTGGCGCTTTGGGCTCGGGCGCCAGCGCCCAATCAGAGCAAAACTCTGTCGAAATTCAAAATTCAAAAATTCTGAAGCAATGCTTCAAGTCTCGGGCGCAACGCGCCACATGTCAGGCGATGATACGTCAGCGCAACGCCCAAGAAGGCGCGCCCAATCAGAGCAAAGCTCTATTTTTATGAAGCAACGCTTCAGCTGCGCAAGCACTGCGCTGCGCGACACGTGTCAGCGCAGATGCGCTAGCGCGGTTGCGCTGCGCTCTGCGCTGCGCGACACGTGTCAGCGCAGATGCGCTAGCGCAGTGCGCGACACGTGTCACGCGCCGGGGCATCTGCTCCAAACAGAATTGAATTTCCAAGAAATCTTTTCTGTTCTTGTTAAAACAAGAAGATTTTCTTCTGCAAAGCAGAAGCCCTTGGATCAAAGATCCAACGGTGGGGAAAATTCCCCAAATCACTCAGAGAAATATCTCTTTAATAAATTTAACTAATTTATGGTCACTATAAAAAGGACCCTAGGTCTCAATTAAAAAGGATCAACATCTTTCTAAAAAAAAAAAAGAGAAGAGAACTCTTGAGAACTCCTCAAGAACAACAGAAGGTAAAAACCTTTAGGAAAAAGAGAAAATTCTCTTATGGACAGATTATTGATCTAAGAACAAGATCAATAATTTTAAATAAAAAGAAAAATAAGTAATAATAGTGCTTTGCACTTTTTTATGAACCTCTGGTTCTTGAAACAAAAAAGAAAAATTTATTTTCTTTGATCTAAATTAGATCAAGAAATCAAATAGTGCTCTGCACTCCTGTTCTTGAATCTAAAAGATTCTTAGTGCTTTGCACTTCCAAACTGCGCTGTTGCGCTCTTGAGAGAGCACCACGTGTCAGCTACAAAACAACTTGCGCTACGCGCTCTTGAAATAGAGCTTTGCTCTCTGGAATTGGCGCAACTCACCAGAGCGCGCCACGTGTCAGCTACAAAATAACTTGCGCTACGCGCTCTTGAAATAGAGCTTTGCTCTATGGAATTGGCGCAACTCATCAGAGCGCGCCACGTGTCAGCAGCGCAACAGCGCAGCGCATTAGCGCAACGCACTGCGCTATTGCGCTTGCGCTCACCAGAGTGTGACACGTGTCACCACCATATGAGTTTGCACTCATTACTTAGCGCAAAGCGCCTGACAAGCCACGTGGGGCACTGTCAGAGTATTTAATACTCTGCATTATTAAAGAAAAGGGACAGAGCCCAATTAAAAGGCCTAACAGGCCTAATAAAAAAAATGCTATGCATTTTAAAAGGGGGGCAAAGCCCAAACAAAAAAATAGATGCTCTGCATCATTTAGAAAAGGGCAAAGCCCGACCAAAACAAGAATAATGCAGTGCATTACTAAAAAGGGGTAAAGCCCTAGCACAGGCCAAAGACAAAAAAAAATATATTGAAACTGGACTTAGCCCAATTTTGGCCATAAGTCCTTAAATTAAATTGACTGAGCAAGATTGCTCTCTTAAATCAATTTACTACCGGTTCAAGGGTACATCTCCGAACTCCTCTGACACCTGTCGTTGTAATCCTTCAACGACGTCAGAGAGGTGACGGGTCCCGACGACCACATATGAATATGGACTGCGGGGTCTTTAAACTCGTGGACCGAAACGTCCCTAAACTAATATTGGACCGAAACGTCCCTAAACTAATGCTGGACCGAAACGTCCCTAAACTAATATTGGACCGAAACATCCCTAAACTAATGTTGGACCGAAACGTCCCTAAACTAATGGTGGACCACCACGTCCCTAAACTGGAATATGGACCACCACGTCCCTAAACTGGCGATAGACCACCATGTCCCTAAACTGGAGTATGGACCACCACGTCCCTAAACTGGAACAATAGAGCCTCCAAATGCTCTTTTGCCGGATCTAAACGATTCTGTTTAAGTTGATCTTAGCCCCAAACACAGTTAACGTATCCTTAAACATTCAAGTGGACTACAAAATTCCAAATCAACTCTGGTTCGAGGGTACATCTCCGAGCTCCTCTGACACATGTCGTTGTAATCCTTCAACGACGTCAGAGAGGTGACGAGTCCTGACGGCCATAGATTAAATGAATCACTACGTTAAGTTGATCTCAGTCTCAAACAGGACTGACGTATCCTTAACGAACGTTTAAGTTGATCTTAGCCGCAACGCGACTAATGCATCCTTAAACTAAAAACACTAAACCCAAATCTAAGTAAATACGGATTTGGACTAATCCACGTCCTACGGACGACGGCATTACTCAGTCTCCGTATACAATCCACGGGCAACCACAAACAAAACAAACACACACGATACGAAGTGAAATTCTGGAGAAGGAGAAAGTGGTTACCGCGATGCGGTAGCGTAATTAACTGCAGTGGCTTGCGCCTGCAGGGAAGAGCGTCCCCACAATCAAAAACCCCTCAAGCGAGGGGGAATCTGACAAAGTCTGCTACATCGGCCGCATCCGTCTAAACCTTCGATACACGGTGCCATAAATCAACTTGGCATCTTCGGAGAGGTAGACGGATAAAACCAAATAGCATCTGCCCCGAATCCCAGCGTCAGGACATCGCGGTCCTGTGCGCCGCCATTCGGAGGGGAACAGATTCTGGCACGCCCGGTGGGACCTTTTCCTCTTTCCACTCCACGCTTCGTGTGTCGTCTTCGCGAACCATTCGCGGTTTGTTAATGGTTGCCTTCGGATTTCAAGTTACTAAGATTTGGTCTTTTTCCTGGCGCAGAACTCAAGATTCAATGGCCTCTAAGTTGACCAACTGCTCGAAGTGCCACTGCAACGGACGCTCCACCTCACCGGGAGGTGTAGCATATGGGCCCCAAGCAGCTTCCTTCCTCGCTCTGCCGGTAGACCAGGTGACCCAAGCCACCACCGGTCTGTTCTTCGGGACCATGATCCCACCTACAAGCTTCTCTGCGCCAATACCTGCACCGGAAGTGAACAAGAAGTCGGTCTTCGACCGGCTCACTGCTACGACGGCCCCTGTCAACGGGTCGCCCGCTACCAAACCGACAGCCTCTGTTTTCACCAGGCTAAATCTGAACTCTAAAATGGCTGTCCAAAGGAAGGCAATAACTGCTGCCCCAGAAGTCGTCAAGGCGGCTTCCCCTATCAAAGAGTCAGTCTTTTCAAGACTGACGATTCCGGCTCCTGCATCTGCTCAGGGATCCGTCTTCGGCAGGTTGAATATCACCCCTCAGAAGACAACCTCAGTCTTTAAGAGGTTAACACCGGCGGCGCCTCATTCAGACAGGGGGCAAAAAGAAACTATCTCAATCTCTGAGCCAATCCCAACGGCTCGCCGTGCTCGACGTCGCCATTGGCAACGAGTGAGGAAGGCAGGGGGCAACTCCCCCTCAGGGCTAACTCTACCTGCTCCAATGGTGGAAGTCAACGCTGCTGTTCCAACTGGGAACAGCTTTGAACTGCTGAGGAGGGTACGGAAGAACTCTCCAACCGCTACATTGAAAAGATCTCCGCCCGCGGAGAGAGTTCCGGAAACGAAGCAAAAACAGCCCCCTCAACGGCTGTCCTAAAAAATATATAAAGTTTGGAGGAGGGTTCAAGACTCCGTGATCGACACGGATCACTCCCGTCAACGAAAAAAGGCGAAGGTGGAAAAAGAAAAGGACCGTCCGATCAAACAGGAAAGGACAACGATTGCTAGGATGCCCACTTTAACGGCTCCTTCAACCCCAACGGCCCACAAAAGAAGGAGGCCATAGAAAACTCCCGCGTCAGTGGCAAAAGTTAAAAATGGCGAACCCAAACGCCCTAAGTCAGGGGACATGATAGTTCATACAGTTTATGTGGCATCGGGAAAGGAGGATAGCCGCATATCAACAGGTCATAGACCGCACACGAGGTCAGTGACCAAGGCTCAGGAGCAACAGCAGAAGCTCCAAGAGATGATGAACGCTATGGCCGCACTTACAGGGCCAAAAGAAACCCCTGAAACGTCCTCGGACGAGCGTCAAGAACAAGAAACGGATGCTGAATTCCTTCGTCGCGTACTAGAGAAGAAGGATAAAGAGGCTGCGGAGTAGGCAGCCAACATAAAGAAAATGGCCCTCCTGTTCCAGGATATGGTGGGTATGATGATTCAACAAGATCCACCTGCTGAAGATCCCCCAATCATTCTTGAAGACGATAGGGGAGAGACGTCGAATCCTCCACCAGTTCTGTCCGCAGCTAAAGAGGATACAATCTCCAAAGCTGATTTGGATGAATACATCGCCCAGCAAATACGGGTTCATCATGCAACCGAAACAGCCGGCCAGGTCGTGAAAACGGGGAGACCATATCCGAGTTGGTACGATCAAATCAAATACCCGCCAGGTTATACGATTTCCAAGTTCCATGTCTACAAGGGGACGGGCAATCCTCACCAGCATGTTGCCCAGTTCAGGGCACTCTGCGGCAACACCGGTGGAGATGACAAGCTTTTGCTTCGCCAGTTTGTTGGAAGCTTATCGGATACGGCGTTCGAATGGTACTCTGAGCTCCCGAACGACTCTATTAAAACCTTCGCGGAGATGGAGCTGTTGTTTACTCAGCGTTTTGCAAGCGCTAATGAATGTACCCCGATGACAGCACTGATTAACGCCAGGGTAAAACCCGGCGAGACGTGGGTTCAGTACGCTATACGATGGCGGAACTTATGGTCAAAGTGTGAGCAGCGCATTGAAGAAGCTCCCGCGGTGGGTATGTTTGTGGGAACCCTCGATCCACAAGCAACCATCTCGCAGTTTATGATGTTTTTCAAGCCGACTACCTTCCAGGCTTTGATTGACAAACTAGCGCAAATGGATCAAATGGGCCATAAACCCCCTCTTCCAAGGCCAGACACCCGAAATGACAAAGGGAAGGGAAAAGCGATCGTCGTCGCTAATGCTCAACAACAACTGAGTGACTCGAAGCCGGTTGCTCGTCAAAATAATACGCGACCGTACGTGCCCCTTGAGGATAGGATGGGACGTCCTTATTCCTTTCCCCGTGGTAAAACGAGGAGGTTATTCGAGCTGGCGTTGCGCAACAGACTCATAAATTTGCCGGATCCAAAACGTCCGTTGCAACCAAGTGACGTCAACGAGCCCAACTACTGTCCTTATCATTGAGTACTAGGCCATCCGATCGAAGATTGCTACGTTTTCAAGAATTGGCTTGAAAACCAGTACCGACAGGGCAAGTTCGCGTTATCTGACATATAGAAGGTGAATCCCCCGCAGCCCCACACCTCTAAGGGGACGAATACGCCGAGGGCAACATGCTCCGTCATTGAAGAAGCTCCTTGGGAGGTTGTATTATCAACCAAGACAAAGAGGATGCTAAACGATCTTCAGACATGTCCAGCGGTCAAGTGGAAGAATCCGTTGGAACCGCAGGTCATTGAAGGGATGTTGAAGCCACATCCAACTCCAAGGACCGATGGTGGCGGTTTAAGCACTTGCAGCCAGCCGTCAAAATCTTCGAAAAAGAAGAAGAAGAAATCTAAGAAGCCCATGAAGCCTGGTGGCAAACACACGGACTTACAAAAGCAAATTGACGCGTTGGAAGAATACAACCAAAAGGCACGGACTCCCATTACGCTCCAAGAATTCCTCAACCACGTCTTTCAAGAGGAAGGTGAGGGAGAAAGTTCGTCAGATGAAGCTGAAGAATGCGTGGCGAGCTGTCATATGATTTCCTATTCGAACGATGAGGAGACCCCTTGTACTGAAACGCTGGGGGCAGATTCTGAACCAAAAGTTCTGGGGCCATCAGATGAAGTAATAAACGCATTCCTTAATGAGGCTCGGTTGAAAAGTAAAGCTGATCGGGAGCGCGAGGCGGTTATATTTGAAAGGGCCAAGCGCCAGCGACTTGATGAAGGAGCTGAGATAATCCCGTTGGAGCTGAACATCTCCGCTACCAACAAAAGCCAATTCAAGATAAAAAAAGAAGTTTGCTAAGGCCATGTCAATGGGTATGAAGCTACCATCCTCCGAAGAAGAAATTACCGGTGAAGCGAAAATGCACCCGTCTTATTGCTTGTATCATCAAAAGATTTCGCACCCCACTCAAGAGTGCAAAGCTTTCGATAGATGGTGGCAAGGATACGTTGCTCACCGACAACACTTTAAGCGGGAAAAGCGTAAAGCTCGTCGAGAGCAAAGAAATATGACCGAAAGGCTTAAAAGAACTGCTGGCGATTGTCGCATGGTTAACACCAGTGGATCACAAGTGCCTACATTCGGAAGTGATTCTGATGAAGAACTAGAACTTGCCCCTCTCTTCAAAGAGTCCGCTTCGAGAACAGAAGAAGAACCAAAGGTTTGCGAAAATATCCGGCTACGTAATCGCACGCTGCCCGAAAAGAACCTCGGACCCTCGAACAGAAAAGATAAAGGGAAAGAAAAGGTCTCTGAAGATATCATCTTAGATGACCAAGTGGTGGAAGAGCTAGCTGCCAAAGACCCACCAAAGAAGAATAAGGTGGATTACAACGTCTTAGCACATTTGAGGAAGCTGCCCTCACAGCTCAGCATTCTTGACGCCCTTTTGCTATCAAAAGAGGCGAGAGATTCGTTGATTAAGGCGCTCCAAGACCCGGAACAATTCCAAGCATGCCTGGCCGAGGAAAAGATGAAGGATGAATTAGAGGAAGTGCACACGGCTGATGTTACTTTTGGCGATGAAGACCTTCTACTTAGGACGTGCGAACACAATCGCCCTCTCTATGTCTCGGAATACTGCCATGATATAAAGATAGGCAAAATCCTGATCGATAACGGGTCGTCTGTTAACCTACTCAACGTGTGGGTGTTGAAGGAAATCTGCATGAGCGTCCAGCCACTTGCTCGGGACAAGATCACCATCTCCGGGTTTGACTCCCAATCGTCAAAGACTCTTGGATCTGTGATACTGACACTACGCTTCGGGCTACTCGTCACGGACATTAAGTTCCACGTCATAGACGCCAAGACATGCTACAACGCTTTGCTCGGCCGACCATGGTTACACGAGTACAACATCATCCCTTCTACACAACATCAGTTTATGAAGTATTTTAAGGATGGTTTCGAGTATACCGTGACGGGAGAACTGAACCCGTTCTCTATGAACGAGGTCCGCAAATACGAAGACGCCAAATACTTCTTACCGGATTTCGAAGACACGGAGAAGTGTCACAAGCCGGAGAATAAAACTAATGCCACCATCCCTGTCTTCGGCAGTGACACCGAGGAAGAAGAGGAGATAGTGTATTCGGGTCCGCCCCAACATAACAAGCCAGGACCATCCACTCCTACATTGGTCTTTGGTAGCGATTCGAAGGACGAGGTGTTAGTTATATGTATGCCCTAGAGGCCATTACTGTACATTGGATGTATATTGTAGTGGATGCTTGGACATATATAGGGAGGACTTTCTCGCTCGACATGATAGTATGCTATCTGGTTACTCTTTACCTTAACGTGTATACCGATTGTCTCTCTGATACATGTTGGTAAAGCCCTTAGGATGTGTACTTGACTACCTAGACTATGATGTAGATCATACTAGTGGGGACATGGTAGTCCATAAGTACATCCTTCAAAGTCCCTAGTCGTGGGTATATCGAGACGGGGCATCGATATACCAGAGTAGACTGACGTATACCTTCTCGACCCATACAGATAGACGATGGATGATCCCATATCCATTGGTGTTTGACATCAGAGATGATATACGGGTGCTCAGTGGAGACTGGGTACACTGGACGGACTCGCCGAGAACTCCCAGATGGTATTATACCTTACGTCAGATGGCAGTTCTCTGGTGACACTGGTACAGAGTAGTCTGTTGACCCGAGATCGTCATAGAGTCTTGTGTGGTTCCCACTGTGCTTTGATTTCCACCTTACCACATCCAAGAGGGCGTGCAAAACGGTGGTTTTTGGGTACAGTCCCGAGTCACATGAAGGCAATGAGCGATAGGAGGGGATTCGTCTCTCCCGGTATAGGGAGTTGATGTTGCGCTGTGTTCGATTGGCTGTAACCGGAAATCCCTGGCCAGGGTTGCTGAGATTTACTGGTAAGTGTTACCAGTAGTTTCTCGATCTGTTATAGACCTCATATCGACACGACTTATCGAGCTATTGGGGTCTGACATTTACCACCCCTAGGCGAGATATGCGACAGATCAGACGGACAGACCGGACTGTACGGTAAGTGTTACTGGTTGGATTCACAGGAGTATGAGCGGGCTTGCTCGTCGATCTTCTGATCGCTCAACACCCGGGTGGCCGTTACGTTTAGCAGACCGCTTGCGGTTTGTGGGTGATTGATATGATCATCATCTGCTGCCGGCGTATTGACGAGTCTTTAGAGTCCTACACAGAGGTTTCCTGGCTCAAGCGAAACGAAATAGGAGCGCATATGAGATATGTGTGGGACCGAGAATAATGCGTGTATGTGATACCGTATTCTATTCTCGTGATGAATGTATCGATTGGTTGTATGTGATATAACCTAGTTATCGAATCAATGATTGATTCGATAAATCGATACATTGGATATTAGTCGGTCATATGCGATATGACCGGATCGTTAAATCAAGTGTTGATTTAATGATTTAATGTATAATTATATATTTGATATATTACTTTGCATTAACTAATATTTGTTCACTTTAAATGGATTTTCTCACTTAAAGTTCACAAGTTGTATATGTGATATACTTTTGTGCACTTGATTGTATCATGTTTGATGATACATGCTTACTTGAGCATGTGTAAAGATTAAACCATAGTTGTGTAATGGTTAGGGTTTTCCTTTTATTCATTTATTTATTTATTTCTTTATGGAAAAGAATATGAAAGGAAAATGGTGGCTTTCTTTGGATGCATGTTGAAACTTCATGAAGCTTTTGACTAAGTCACCATTTTTGTCTTCATGCTTAACCCTAACCATTGACCTAACCCTAGTTTATTCTCTACACTTGACCATGTTTGGATTATGATAAGTATGCATTTTATTTTCCTTTTGAATTAATCTTATCATAACATTATCATCATCATCTTCTTCTTCTTCACATGAAGAAGCTTGCTTCATCAATGGTGATTGATGAAAGAGAGTGAGAAATCCAATTCTAAAGTGAACCCACTTCCTATTTCTTCATCCTCTACCTCTTGCCAAGTAGTATAGGGTGTTTCCTTCACAAGTTTTCATGGCTTGGTGAAGGTGGATCTTGATCTAGTGATGCCTCGACGTAGATCATCTTCGGCATCGTCGTCGATGACCTAGCCCGCTTTTTCTCCGATGAAGCCGATGCTAGAGTCATGGTTCGATTTGGACAGCGGAGAGGACTTCATCATGGAGCTATGGAGGTGGAGAAACGGATCTACAAAGGTTGTATTTCCGTTCTTTTAGTTTAGTTGTAAACTAGTTTCTTTTTCGCCTAGACATCTAGTTAACGATCCGTATTAGGGTTTCTCGGCACCCGTAAAATTTGAAATTGGCATGGTTGATGCCTTGTGAGACCTCATTAGCGTGCCTAGGAACCCTACACGAGGTCCATGTCGTATTCTCTGCTCGACCTTCAATACAAGCTTCCGCTGATGAAGAGCAAAGTCTGCAAATCGCCATGGTGCCGCCTAAACATCATAAAGAACTGGACGCACTTAATATCTACAGTGTAGAAAAGCTGCGGACATTCTATATCCCTCCCAGGCGAGAAAACGAGAAAGCAATTCTGTTTTACCGCTCTGAAGAAACCAAGGTGAAAAAAGAAATCTGGCATGGCGCAGATCCTGCGCTCGACAGGCTTCAGCCTATCCGTCTTCCCAGATATTATACAGAGGGTTTGAAGAAGCTGCTGAAACGCCAGGGGATATCCTTCAAACAGACAGTTAGAGAGGCCAAATTCTATGACAGGGTCTGGAACGTTCCCGGGACCCAACGCAAACTGCCTAACGGGAGAATGGAAACAAGAGGGCTTGGATACATCCGGTCAAAGAAACGAGAGTTACTACCCGGCTGCTACGTCGTGTATGACCTTGATGAAGAAGCGGATGCTCAATGGGAGGACGCTAATCCTAAGCCAGTGAAAGTTCCAGATGCAAAAGAGCCCAGTCCGTCGTTCGAGGAACAAATGGACAGACTTATAAAGAAAGCTGGTCAAAAAGTCCGAGATGATCACAACCGTGAGACGGCCATCTACGAGAAAGCCAAGACGCAACGCCTTCTCCAACAGGCCGTAAAGGATGAAAATGCCGCTCCTTGTCAACCCGTTATAAAGAAGGCTCAGCTCAAAAGCAGAAATAAGTCGAAAGGCCAAAAAGGCGCTCAACAACAACAAAGCAGGGCTAAGAAGCCACGCAAACAGGAGTCGAGCGTTATTGATCTATCCCTTATGAAGAAAATAGGGCGAGCATACTCGTTTCCTCGGGACAAGACGAAGAAGATACTTGACCTTGCTCTAAAACATCAGATGCTTACACTGCCGGAGACTAAGCACCCCGAACGAGCAGGCGAAGTCTCACATCTGGACTATTGCTCTTACCATCAAGTAATAGGGCACCCTCTCGAGGATTGCTTTACCTTCAAGAATTGGGTCGAAGATCAGTATCAGCTTGGCAAGTTCGCTCTGTCCGACAACTGGAGGATAACGCCACCACAAAAGCATGAGCCCAAGGCCACGAAAGAGGAACCAGTTCCACATTGGGATTGGAAGCGAATTCGCACCTGTCACATGATTACAATATTAAAAGAAGAGCCCGAGGACATAGATGAGCTCCCTTGGTGTTTCGAAAACAGCAGCGACGAGATAATCTCAGAATTCCCACCAGCGCCAAAAGAGCTGGAGGATGGAATCCATATCACTGCAGATAACCTTAAGAAGATTGAGTTGGGGACGGTAAACTATCCGCGACCGACATTTGTCAGCGAGCTGTTGTCTGAAGAGAAGGTGGCTGCGTTAAAGGACGTCCTTGTACAGCATAAAGATTGCTTCGCATGGAACTATTCCGAGATGCCAGGACTTGATCCAGAAGTTGCTGTACATAGACTGGCGATATCCCCGGGTGTCAAGCCAGTTAAACAAGCGCCGAGAAGAATGCGGCTTGAGCTCGAGATGAGCATCAACGCTGAAGTCAAAAAAGCTGATAGACTCTGGCTTTATCCAGGAGGTTCAATACCCTGAATGGATTGCTAATATCGTCCCAGTGATGAAGAAAAATGGAACGGTGCGCATATGCGTGGACTTTCGGGATCTCAACAAAGCCTGCCCGAAGGATGATTTCCCAGTACCAGTCACCGAACTGATGATAGACAATACGTCCACGCATGAGATTTTCTCATTCATGGACGGCTCATCAGGATATAATCAAATAAAAATGCATCCTGAAGACCAGAAACATACGGCTTTCCGGACTCCTTTGGGAATATTCTGTTACAAGGTGATGCCCTTCGGTTTAAAGAACGCCGGTGCCACCTACCAAAGGGCCATGACGAAGATCTTCGATGACCTTATACACGAGGTCGTCGAATGCTATATCGACGACCTCGTTGTTAAAAGCAAATCATATGAGGAACATCTCGAGCATCTGAAGACCGTATTTCAACGTCTTCGGCAATACAACTTGAAGATGAATCCGCTCAAGTGTGCATTCGGAGTTTCCTCAGGAAAATTCCTGGGATTCATTGTTCGACACCGGGGTATCGAAATAGATCCGTCCAAGATCAAGGCAATCATGGAAATGCCTCCGCCGAGGACTCTCAAACAGTTGCGGTCTCTCCAAGGGAAGCTCGCATACATACGGCGATTTATAGCCAATCTTTCAGGCAAGTGCCGTCCCTATAGCCACCTGATGAAGAAGGGAACCCCATTCGTCTGGGATCAAAGATGCCAAAGCGCGCTAGACGAGATCAAGCAATACCTGCAGAACCCGCCGGTGTTGGCTGCTCCGGTTAAGGGAAAGCCTCTCATTCTTTATACAACTGCTCTCGAAGGTTCTTTAGGCGCGTTATGGGCGCAGGAGAATGACCAGGGAAAAGAAAGAGCACTCTACTACTTAAGTCGAGTTCTGCTGGGGGCAGAAAGCAACTACTCCCCCATTGAAAAACACTGCTTAGCGTTGATCTTCGCAATAACAAAGCTTAGACATTACGCATTAGCACATGAAGTCCATCTCATTTCAAAGGTGGACCCTCTCAAATACCTAATGTCAAAGGCCATATTGACGGGACGACTCGCTAAATGGGCCCTGCTCTTAATGGAGTTCTCGATAACGTACCGACCTCTCAAGGCAGTGAAAGGCCAGGCCATCGCCGACTTCCTTGCTGAGCACCCGATACCTGCCGATGCTCCCCTAAAGTGCGATTTGCCAGACAAACATGCGTTCGACGCAATCGACAGTGGTGATACCCGTTGGGAGCTTTATTTCGATGGAGCATCTTCCATGAAAAAGCACAAACAAAGTACGCCAATGATCAAATCGGGAGTAGGCCTTATCTTCGTGACCCCACAAGGAGGAATAATGCGCTTCGCTTTCTCCTTGACAGAGCCGAGAACGAATAATGAAGCTGAATATGAAGCTTTGATAGCAGGTCTCGAGATCGCCATTGACATGGGAATTGAAAGCCTCCTCATATATGGGGACTCTCAGCTAGTCGTTAGTCAAGTGAACGGCGATTACCAAACATGCAAACCGGAATTGGTAAAATACGGGGAAAAGGTGCAACAATTGCTGACCCAAATTCCCTCCTATACTTTGGAAAGTATACCACGCGCAGAAAATAGCAAAGCGGACGCGTTAGCTAAGCTTGCTAAAGAACTGGCTGACGAGAACATCGATGAGGTTAGAATCATGGTACAAAGTCGTCGGGTGCTCGCCCCCGCAGAAATACCTCCGGGATCACCCGAAGAGAAGGGAGTGACTGAGCAAGCGACCTTACAAATAAAAGACCATGAGAAGGTTGAGGATTGGAGAGAGGTCTTCATAGACTACTTCAAGTCCCACCGAATGCCTGAAGAAGCGTCTATAAGACATCAGCTCATGAAACGAGCTCTGTATTTCGCCTTCGTCAACGATACTCTGTACAAGAGGTCATTTGATTCTCTGTGGCTGAGATGCTTAGGACCTGACGAAGCGAAAAGGATCGTCCAGGAAGTTCACGACGGACTCTGCGGTTCTCATCAAGCAGGCCCTAAGATGAAGTTGAAGATAAAACGGATGGGCTACTACTGGCCTACGATGATTCAGGACTGCATCGAATATGCGAAGCACTGCCACTCATGCCAAATTCATGGGGACTTCATCCACCAGCACCCAAATCCACTACATCCAACGGTGGCTAGCTGGCCATTCGAGATGTGGGGGACTGATATAGTCGGCCCCATCGAACCAGCATCATCTAGGGGACACCGTTTCATCCTGGCAACGACTGACTACTTCTCTAAATGGGCGGAAGCAGTACCGTTAAGAGAGGTGAAGACGGAAAATATCCTCCACTTCTTCAAGACGCATGTCATATATCGATTTGGAACTCCGCGACGGATCATCTCCGATAACGGGCCAGCTTACAGAAGCCACAAGATCAGTCGCTTCACGCAACAGCATAATATAGACTGGAGATATTCCTCGGTTTATAATCCGCGAGCCAATGGACTAGCTGAAGCCTTCAACAAGACATTAACAAAAATCATAAAGAAAACAGTGTCCCGTAATAAGAAAGATTGGCACGAAAGACTGCAAGAAGCTCTTTGGGCATATCGAACTACATTCAAGACGGCCACGAACACAACGCCTACGCGTTGGTGTTCGGTACGGAAGCAGTACTCCCCCTCGAGATAGAGTTACCCTCTCTACGAGTGGCAGTCCACTACGAGCTGACGGACGAAGAAAATGCCCACCTTCGGCTTGAGGAGCTTCACGCCCTTGATGAAACTAGGCTCATAGCACAGCAAAATCTGGAAGCTTATAAAGCAAAGATGATGCGCTCATACGAAAGATTGACCCGACCGAGGACATTCCATCAAGGCGAACTCGTGCTAGTGGTCAAAAGGCCTATGATCCCCAATCGCGCCAAGCGGGGAAAATTCGAGCCAAACTATGAAGGCCCGTACATTATAGATAAAGTTTACCAGGGTGGGGCCTATCTACTCATGGACATGCACGGTGAAAGGCCTTTCAGGCCGATAAACGGTCGCTTCCTGAAGAAATACTGCGCTTAATGAGCCACAGCCTAGGTCAATGATAGATGACGACGACCATGTCCGCTCGCTATCTTCCTAAGCTCAAGTTTTATAAGCAGTAGCCAGCCTCTCAATGTCGGACCGAAATGTCCTTAAACTAATAGCGGACCGAAATGTCCTTAAACTAATAGCAGACCGAAATGTCATTAAACTAATACCGCAGCATCCTTAGGCTGACGAGATGAATAAAAAATAAATAAATAAAGAAAAAATATAATAAATAAAAACGGTATGTCCATAAGCAAAATGGGCACGGATGAAAACCCGAAAGGGCTCCGTGAGTAAAAACAGGAGGGCTACCGGCGAGTGTTCGTGAAAACCCGAAAGGGCGCGACCTCTTAAAAAAAAGAGAGAAAAAGAAAATAAAAAGAATAAAAAAAACGGTATGTCCATAAGCAAAATGGGCACGGATGAAAACCCGAAAGGGCTCCTTGAGTAAAAACAGCAGGACTACCGGCGAGTGTTTGTGAAAACCTGAAAGGGCGCAATCTCGTTAAAAGACACTTACAGGGTCCTCTCGACCTTGTAAGGAGAGACCACCTGCGTGAGATCCTTACGACTCACAAGGGAGCAACACACTTAGGGATCCCCACGATTCCTAGGGAGAAAATACACTCGCGAGATCCTCATGACTCGTGAGGAGAACTCTCTTATGGGACCCTCACGACTCATAAGATTTGAAAGTCTTAAGTCACAGAGACCTAAACCTGTGCTTAAGCAAACCCCCACAAACTTCCAATATTGCCCTACAAGTGGCTCAATACTGACCCTTGTATACAATCCACGGGCGCGAATAAACATTTCCCTAACCAAGTCTCATCCGTGACTGGGGATATGTTTGCATGGTGAACAACCCTTGTAAATCCTCTCGATTTATGAGGAGAAAACCCTCTTGTAGGATCCTCACGACTTACAGAGGAAACGAACACTTAGGAATCCTCACGAGTCCTAAGGAGAAAACACACCTACAAGATCCTCATGACTTGTAGGAAGAAATACCTTCGTGGGACCCTTATGGCTCATGAAGTCAAAAGCCTTAGTCAACAGGACATTAACCCTGTTCGCTAAGCCACCCTTGTTCGACATCGACAGAGGCAGATGATGATTCGCTCCTGGTAATATCCCAATGGTAGCGGTGCTGATGTCGAAATCGGTTTACAGCAAAAAGCCAATAGGCCGCACATGCATACGAAATAGCCGAAATGATAGGGCAACTTGCAATAAAAAACAGCAAGTAAAAATGTATGCATGCAAAATAGCCGAAATGATTGGGCAACTCGCAATAAAAAATAGCAAGTAAAAATAAAATAAATAGCCGAAATGATTGGGCACCGCGAAAAATAGCCGAAATGATTGGGCAATCGCGACCTTCGCGATATAAAAGCTGAAATGATAGAGCATCGCGGAGATAAAACAAAAAAAAATGATGATAAAACTTTGGCCCTACAGTTAAGATCACATCGATCCCTATATACAATCCAAAGGCGTAAACAAAGAGGGAACCATACTTTCCCAACAGGCTCCGCCAGAAGACGAAGCCAAATCTCGACGGTTCAGTCCACCTCCGAAGAAATCAGTGTCTTCAGCAAAACTCCTCGACTCACGGATACAAACACTCCTTGACGAGAGCCTTCTGATTCGCGTCGACTCGCAGAGCCACCAGTGCCTCCGTGGGAATCCTCGACTCGTTTCAAACCCCAAGGAAACAAATAATCCTTGGCGCTCGGGAAACAAATAATCCCTAGCAAACTCCTCGACTCACGGATACAAACACTCCTTGACGAGAGCCTCCTGATCCGCGTCGACTCGCAGAGCCACCAGCGTCTCCGTAGGAATCCTCGACTCGTTTCAAACCCCAAGGAAACAAATAATCCTTGGCGCTCGGGAAACAAATAATCCCTAGCAAACTCCTCGACTCACGGATACAAACACTCCTTGACGAGAGCCTTCTGATCCGCGTCGACTCGCAGAGCCACCAGCGTCTCCGTGGGAATCCTCGATTCGTTTCAAACCCCAAGGAAACAAATAATCCTTGGCGCTCGGGAAACAAATAATCCCTAGCAAACTCCTCGACTCACGGATACAAACACTCCTTGACGAGAGCCTCCTGATCCGCGTCGACTCGCAGAGCCACCAGCGTCTCCGTGGGAATCCTCGACTCGTTTCAAACCCCAAGGAAACAAATAATCCTTGGCGCTTGGGAAACAAATAATCCCTAGCAAACTCCTCGACTCACGGATACAAACACTCCTTGACGAGAGCCTCCTGATCCGCGTCGACTCGCAGAGCCACCAGCGTCTCCGTGGGAATCCTCGACTCGTTTCAAACCCCAAGGAAACAAATAATCCTTAGCGCTTGGGAAATAAATAATCCCTAGCAAACTCCTCGACTCACGGATACAAACACTCCGTGACGAGAGCCTCTTGACCCACGCAGAGCCACCACTGTCTTCGCGGGAGAATTCCCGGTTCGTCTCAACTTGCAAGATGAAGTCTCAGGCAGCAAGGATTGAAAAGCTTGCTCCCTGAACAATGGGGCCCTGCAAGTCAATCCAAAATGGTCTCTTGCATACTATTCACGGGTCTCACTCTCCAAAGTCGATTTTCGACAAGGAGGGAAACAACCGCTTACGAATCCTCTCGACTCGTAAGAGGGAAAATTCTCTTATAGGATCCTTACGACTTATAAGAGAAAAACACACTTAGAAATCCTCACGATTCCTAGGGAGAAAACCCACCTACGAGATCCTCTCGATCCGTAGGGAGAAAAGTCTCTATCAGACCCTCACGGCTTATAGAGTTGAAAAGTCTTAGACAGCAGATCTGAACCTGCGGCCTAAGCCATCGCTATTTCTTAAGAAAGTCAGGATACTCGTTCTGATCATCCGTCAACCATGATTACTAAGGTGGCATGCTGATAATGAAAGAAAGAAAAGACGGAGAAAATGACACATTACAAAAAAAAGGGTGTATCTTTTATTCATAAACTTGATTGGGTACAAGATACATTATGTCAAAGAATGAAAAAATATATATATACATTCTTTTATCTACAATTACAAACGATACAAAGAAGGATAGCTACTGAGGAGGAAGTGTCTTTAGTAAATCCACAAGTTGCTCTCGCACTTCCTTCAGCGCCTCCTCCTGAGCGGCTGCCGCGGCCACCTCCGCTTCCACCCGGGCTCGCTGCTGCAAGAAAGATGAAAGTTGCTCCTCCGCCGCCTTCTGGGCTGCTTCCTGGCTGGGTGCAACTCGCTCGACAACATCAAGGTGTTGCCTCAATGATAACCCTTCAGAAAGACATTGCAGAAGGCCCCCAAAGACAACCTTCAGCCGTGCGGCATTGGCCTCCACCCGAGCATGCGGTTGGGCAGACTTGCTCGAAGTCTCACCTCGCTCCTTACGTCTTGAAATGACTTCTTGTTCGAGGTGATGGAAGTAAGGAGCGCTCTTCTCAATCCACGCTGTTCTTTGATTACTGGCAGCCAAGGCCTCAGGAGCGGGACGCAGCGACTCCAACCGATGCAGGCGGGCCTCAATCTCCCTGGAATGGTTAACCCAAGATGCGATGATACCCTCGTCGTGAAAGTTCACGAGTATCACCAGCATTGGGTTAACCGCTATAGCAAAATCCGCAGCAGGGGTAGGGGTCTCGACGTCGAGCTCCTCAATATAATCGCTCAACATACGTAAGCTGTTCGCGGCGCCTTTCGAAGATGGACGTCTCAGGTAAGGACCTGCTGGCATTATGATGCGAGATTCAAAGGGCGCCGAGACCGGAACAACAGCTGAAGAGAAACAGGATGTGATCTGATAACAGTTCTGAAATTAAAGAAGGAAGACTTTATCAATGTGATAGTCGCTGTACCAGCTGAGGCAGGTGGCAGAGCCAGAAGAGTCGGCAACTCAGCGCGTCTTTCATCCCCTCCTTCGATTTGTAACACTGCAGTCGAGATAAAAAAAGGGGGGGTTTAGAAATAATCCCATCAATGAAGAAAGAAGGATGTCATTGGAAATCATACTCACCAACGCCACCAGAGGAAGAAGCAAGTTCGGATGGGAAGGAGAAGTGTGGGAGCAACATCTGGTAAAGATGGTCAAAAAGTACTCCTGAAAAGACACAACAGCACGACTTTAGTACATGCACTATACATCTGAAAGATAAGACTAATAAGTTGCAAACCCATACCTTCCAACATCTTAGACGGTATGAGAGAGGGTTGGGAGGTAACCACCGCCAAGGTTGAAGGCGCTCCTTCAAGCAGTGGGGCATCGGCGCTGGCTGCACCTGCGTTACAAGAAAGGTGAACTTGTCAGAAAGGATTGTAAAATAAGAAAGACAGTAACCTAAGGTTTACCTGAGGAGCTCCCGGCCGAAACAGAAGCGACTCCCTCCTCTATCGACATGAGGCCACCGCCCGTAGCCTCATCACCCGACTCGATGGGGACCGTCGTCGTGCTAGCGCGACCAGGAGACGGCAGGAGATCGTAAGCAGGGAGGGCAATGATTGGAGCGTTGCCGGATTCTTGGAAGGAAGCGGCTGACTCTTCCCCAAGAGTCGTACCCATCTCACCCGCAACTTCTTCGAGCTCCGCCGTCTCCATCGGCTCATCCACTGTCACCACGAGGTCGCCGGCCTCAAGCGCCTCGTCCACCACCAGCCTCGGTTCAGTTATAATGATCATATCATCTGCCACCACTTCAGGTTCGGCATCAATGACCTTCTCGGCGGTAGGCCCCTCGACCTCCACCTCAGGCTCTAAAGCCACAACGACGTTGCCCACCGTCGGTTCGAGTTCGGCAGGTACCACCCCCTCTGTTCCCCTAGGATCAACGGTCTCCGTCTCACCCTCGGTCGGACTCGGCCCTGCAAAGTAATGTATGTAAGAACCGTCGGCATTATAACTTTCACAATAAAAATTCTAAAAGAAATGTTACCTGAAGTGGACTTATCATTTGCGCTTCGAACGGCACGTGCCACTTGTCTGCGAGCAGTGGATAGGGCGACAGGGGCCTCTTCGGAAGGAGTATCTGCCCGAGGGACGGTGCTTGGGCCCGCTCCTATAGCCAAAGCAGCCCGGCGCGCCTTCGCCTCGCGCCTCAGCCGTTTTCTCTCCTCCTGGGCTGTTGAAACGGACCTAACCAGAGCCTCTCGCATTGAGGCATCCTCGTCCGTATACAGGGATGCCTCCAAACTCTTCAAGGCATCCCTCGTCGACTTGTCAAGTCAAAGCCCTTGCAGCAGCCCCGACGAGACCGGAACTCCAGTGACGGGTTCCGGAAGAATATCTTCGTCGACTGGTATAACCCCTAGAAGGAAACAAGGAAGGAAAGTTAGGTTGATCATCGAAAAGAAGAACGAAATTTGCTTAAAAAAAAGGGGGGTGGGACATACCGGCGCCCGCTAAAGTGCGTTTCTCCTCCTCCTTTTGGAAGGTTTTCAAAGAGGCAGCGATAGCTTCTTCGGTAGAGACACCTGTTGAAAATGGGGAAAAGTATTAGTCAAGAATAATGATGAAAAATGAGATGAAATGATGAGGAGAGCAGCTAATAATTACCTGACTCAGCGAGTTTACTTAACCACGCTTCAAGCCTCGCTGATCGCTCTGAAGCCGCAATGGCGGCCGCCAGGTCGGTGTCTGCGGGGTCTACCGCGAAGCCCTTATTGCTGCCATACTCACTTATTCCTTTGGTAAGAGAGGCCTCAGGCTCTAAGCCAAGAATCGCGTCAAGGGAAAGGAGCGGCTTCTTCTTCTTTTGCCCACCAGCTCTGGATGCACCCGGGACTGATTTACGCTTAGCGGACGCCTTGGGGCGGCGGGTCCCGATATCCTCGCCGGCGCCAGACTCTGGCGGTACCACATTTACCGCCTCCACTGAAGCACGGGAGGCTGGTGGCGCATCCACAATATCGCGAAGTGGCAATCCGCACGGAGGGCTCAACACGCGCGGAGGTCCGACTCCAGCACCTTTGAATGGAGAAATAACCGGGGTCCTCGGCTTCAAGGGAGCCTTGCGATCGCCGCCGGGAGGCACACCCTTGCGGTCAACCAGCATGCGTTTTTCCATTTGGATAACTGGACCCATAGCATGCGCATACCAAGCCACGTACACGTTGAGGACTTTGGGGATGCAGCTCGGTTCGCTGATGAAGAAATAAGAACCCGTGTTGAGCCGCATAAAGTGGTGCATTGCATTCTTTATCCCCTCTCGGCTAACCACGGGCTTTTCCAAGAAGGCTTCCATCGGGATCCCTTGGTTGTAGCTCGATTGCTGAGCAAACCGGTGAGGATTATACCTCATGAAGAGTGCTGTCTCATTCTGCCTGAACACCAGGTAACCCGGCCGAATGGAGTAGAGATGGAGGATTTCCCGAGCCTTCAGTATGGAAACCCCGTCTTTAAAATCATCGCGTAGCGACACTACCGACTTGGTAGTCTCTGAGCCTATTGTTATGACCTTGTCCAAGAAAGAAATCTTCGCCCCGACCAGGTGTGGTCGAAGGAGCAGCCCCCTAGCCTCCCGCGGAGGAGCAACTACAATCGAAGCCCCGACCAGCCGTATGACCCTCGGGAGCCTGCACTTCTCAAAAAAGGGAGGGATCTTATGGGCACCGAACACCCCGTGCACGTGCATTTCCATCCAGGAGGTAAAGTAGTGCATCGGGAAGTTGGCGGGTTGCACCCCAGGCTCACTAGCGTCCGCCGCTACGCTAAGTCCATTATAAAGATAAGCCAGCTCGGCAATTCCTACTGTCAACTGTAAACCAGCCACCATCCGATGCGCTGGGTAGAAAACAGTCGGCCGCATATGGCGTGGATGCATAGGAAGAGCAAAACTGCACAACCACAAGCCCAAGAACCCTACAAAGAAGGTCTCTTCATCCATGTCGGGGACGGCAATTTCTGAAAAAGGGACGACGGCGGCACCGGGAAGATAGAAGTCTTTGTGGTCATCCTCCGATGTGGGTCGGCGATCAAAACCGAACCCAAAAGGGTCGTCAAGCTGGGCGAACTTCTCGCTCCGCTCTGATAAGAACTCTGGTTGAATGAAGCGAGCAATGAAATCTGCAAAATTGACTCCCCTGTCACCCGATTCTAGATAGAGTCCTTCATAAATCTCCAATACCTTCACTAAGCCCGGGTACTGATGCTGAATAGCGTTCTCCGGTGTCAGGTCAAACACCAGCGGCTTGGTGGCAAAGACGTATTCATCGGGAGGAAGCAGCTCCTCGTAAGGCTCTCCCCTCATCGGCAGGCCCGAGATTTCAGCAAATTCCTCCATGGAGATAGAGACCTCCCGGTCCGTCATCAGGAAGGTGTGTGTGGGAATATTCCATTGCTCGATAAAAGCCTTAACCCACCATGTTGGAGGAGAAGGATACTCAAAAAGCGAGACGTAAATGGCCGAGTACAAACCAATCCTCATCAGATGAGTCCTTCTCGCTGATAGGATGTACCGGGCCCATTGCAAATATCCAGCAGGCGGTCGTGGGATCAGTCCAATGTTATAAGCCTGTCCCCAAGGGCGTGCTTCACCCTGACAAATTCTCCTCCCTAAAATATCAATTGCCGGCGGCGGCTGCACAGGGATAGCACCAATCGCAAGCTGGAGGAGGTCATCCGAATTCCAATTTTTGACCTCCACGGTATACTTCACCGGGGGTTCATCTGCATAGGGGAGTGAAAATGTTGGCTCGGACGGCGTGGCAGAACTGAAACTGCGACGACCCTGGATGATTTCATTGTACCACCTACCCCACAAGTGAAGGTTTTTGTGTTCGGGGTCATGATCCTTGATTAGAGCAAGCACTACGCGGTCCACCGGTACCTGGGGAAACCCTCCCTCCGAGCGAACAAACGGAAAAAACGAATTGGCACACATGTTTCCTGCAAAGAGACAAACCTTAGCCGTCAGTATTATAATTCCAACGCTCAACAGGTTTAAATTTTTATACCGTACAGCAATGCAGTGGATAGGGGGACCAAAAGGGGGGCCCACAAAATCTGGATGACGGCGCATCACTTAATAAGACAGTCCCATCGTTGGATGAGACTGTCAGTTAATGAGAAGATCCCTAAGAGAATATCCTCATTGATAGGAAATCCCCAGAGACAAGGAGAAAATCTCCTCTTTTAGAGAGCAAAGCTCTGTCACAGAGTGACATTTGTCAAACTCTGGTCTCAAGGGAATAAAAAAAATATATATATATATATTCCTTGAAAATTGCCCAGCTCTATAATAATGATGGAAGAGCCATCAAAAAGGAAAACTTTAACTCCTAAAAATTAAAAATTTAGGATCTTAAAGATCCACAAAAACTTTTAAGAGTTCTCCACTTTCAGATCAGAAAAGGTCTACATTTGATCCATGAGCAAAGCTCTGTTCATGGGTTAAAACCCATGAACAAGATCTCTGTAGATCTATAGATTTCTGAGAGCAAGGCTCTGTTAATAAAACCCCAAAGGGGTTTTCTTTAGATCAAAGATCTATAAGAGCAAGGCTCTGTTAATCAAATTTAATTTAATTTAATTTCAATTTTACCTAAGATGTTCTAAAATCTGAACTCTGGAAAGAAATGAGAGCAAGGCTCTAAAAATCTTAGACAAGAGCATGGCTCTGAAATTCAAGTTCTTGAAAATGGTAAAAAAAAAAAATTCAAGGACCAAGGGTCCTATTTATAAGGCGCTTGCGCCCCTTGAGCTCATCCCTTGATCCAACGATCAGGAGTTTGCCACCGCTGCACTCACGTGTGCGCCACGTGAGCACAACGGTGGAGGGGCATTTGTTTCGACCAATCAGAGCAAAGCTCTGTCGAAATTCAAAATTCAAAAATTCTGAAGCAACGCTTCAAGTCTCGGGCGCAACGCGCCACATGTCAGGCGATGATACGTCAGCGCAGCGCCCAAGAAGGCGCGCCCAATCAGAGCAAAGCTCTAATTTTATGAAGCAACGCTTCAGCTGCGCAAGCACTGCGCAGCGCGACACGTGTCAGCGCAGATGCGCTAGCGCGGTTGCGCTGCGCTCTGCGCTGCGCGACACGTGTCAGCACAGTTGCGCTGCGCAGTGCGCTGCGCGACACGTGTCATGCGCTGGGGCATCTGCGCCAAACAGAATTAAATTTCCAAGAAATCTTTTCTGTTCTTATTAAAACAAGAAGATTTTCTTCTGCAAAGCAGAAGCCTTTGGATCAAAGATCCAACGGTGGGGAAAATTCCCCAAATCACTCAGAGAAATATCTCTTTAACAAATTTAACTAATTTATGGGCACTATAAAAAGGACCCTAGGCCTCAATTAAAAAGGATCAACATCTTTCTAAAAAAAAAAAGAGAAGAGAACTCTTGAGAACTCCTCAAGAACAACAGAAGGTAAAAACCTTACGGAAAAAGAGAAAATTCTCTTATGGACAGATTATTGATCTAAGAACAAGATCAATAATTTTAAATAAAAAGAAAAATAAGTAATAATAGTGCTTTGCACTTTTTTATGAATCTCTGGTTCTTGAAACAAAAAAGAAAAATTTATTTTCTTTGATCTAAATTAGATCAAGAAATCAAATAGTGCTCTGCACTCCTGTTCTTGAATCTAAAAGATTCTTAGTGCTTTACACTTCCAAACTGCGCTGTTGCGCTCTTGAGAGAGTGCCACGTGTCAGCTACAAAACAACTTGCGCTACGCGCTCTTGAAATAGAGCTTTGCTCTCTGGAATTGGCGCAACTCACCAGAGCGCTCCACGTGTCAGCTACAAAACAACTTGCGCTACGCGCTCTTGAAATAGAGCTTTGCTCTCTGGAATTGGCGCAACTCACCAGAGCGCGCCATGTGTCAGCAGCGCAACAGCGCAGCGCATTAGCGCAGCGCACTGCGCTATTGCGCTTGCGCTCACCAGAGCGTGACACGTGTCACCACCATATGAGTTTGCGCTCATTACTTAGCGCAAAGCGCCTGACAAGCCACGTGGGGCACTGTCAGAGTATTTAATGCTCTGCATTATTAAAGAAAAGGGACAGAGCCCAATTAAAAGGCCTAACATGCCTAATAAAAAAAATGCTATGCATTTTAAAAGGGGGGCAAAGCCCAAACAAAAAAATAGATGCTCTGCATCATTTAGAAAAGGGCAAAGCCCGACCAAAACAAGAATAATGCAGTGCATTACTAAAAAGGGGTAAAGCCCTAGCACAGGCCAAAGACAAAAAAAAATATATTGAAACTGGACTTAGCCCAATTTTGGCCATAAGCCCTTAAATTAAATTGACTGAGCAAGATTGCTCTTTTAAATCAATTTACTACCGGTTCAAGGGTACATCTCCGAACTCCTCTGACACCTGTCGTTGTAATCCTTCAACGACGTCAGAGAGGTGATGGGTCCCGACGACCACATATGAATATGGACTGCGGGGTCTTTAAACTCGTGGACCGAAACGTCCCTAAACTAATGCTGGACCGAAACGTCCCTAAACTAATATTGGACCGAAACGTCCCTAAACTAATACTGGACCGAAACATCCCTAAACTAATGGTGGACCACCACGTCCCTAAACTGGAATATGGACCACTACGTCCCTAAACTGGCGATAGACCACCACGTCCCTAAACTGGAATATGGACCACTACGTCCCTAAACTGGAGTATGGACCACTACGTCCCTAAACTGGAACAATAGAGCCTCCAAATGCTCTTTTGCCGGATTTAAACGATCCTGTTTAAGTTGATCTTAGCCCCAAACACGGTTAACGTATCCTTAAACATTCAAGTGGACTACAAAATTCCAAATCAACTCTGGTTCGAGGGTACATCTCCAAGCTCCTCTGACACATGTCGTTGTAATCCTTCAACGACGTCAGAGAGGTGACGAGTCCTGACGGCCATAGATTAAATGAATCACTACGTTAAGTTGATCTCAGTCTCAAACAGGACTGACGTATTCTGAACGAACGTTTAAGTTGATCTTAGCCGCAACGCGACTAATGCATTCTTAAACTAAAAACACTAAACCCAAATCTAAGTAAATACGGATTTGGACTAATCCACGTCCTACGGACGACGGCATTACTCAGTCTCCGTATACAATCCACGGGCAACCACAAACAAAACAAACACAAACGACACGAAGTGAAATTCTGGAGAAGGAGAAAGTGGTTACCGCGATGCGGTAGCGTAATTAACTGCAGGGGCTTGCGCCTGCAGGGAAGAGCGTCCCCACAATCAAAAACCCCTCAAGCGAGGGGGAATTTGACAAAGTCTGCTACATCGGCCGCATCCGTCTAAACCTTCGATACACGGTGCCATAAATCAACTTGGCATCTTCGGAGAGGTAGACGGATAAAACCAAATAGCATCTGCCCCGAATCCCAGCGTCAGGACATCGCGGTCCTGTGCGCCGCCCTTCGGAGGGGAACAGCGCCAGCGCTGGCGCTTTGGGCGCGGGCGCCTCACGTGCCCGGCGCTCAGGCGCCAGCGCTAGCGCTTTGGACGCTAGCGCCTCACGTGGCCGGTACGTGGGCGCTAGCGAAAGGAAAGGGGTTTTACCCCCAGAAATAGGAATTAAACTCCAAAAGAGGGTTTTGAGTGGAGTTGAACTCTAAAAGATCCGGATTAGGAGTTAAACTCCTTTGAGAATTTGGGTCTTGAAGTTGAACTCCCTAAAAATCTTCAGAGGTTCTTCTCTCTTAAGCCTGGGATCTTCTCTTGAGCCTTGGATCTTTTCCAAAGTGGGATTTTCGGAGATGGGTCTCCTTCTTCCTCCTCTTTGTTGGCCGGATCTTGGAGAACAAGAGGGGTGAGATTTTAAAAATCTTCCCTTTTTGAGATCTAATGGAAGATCTGAGCTCCCCTTTGTGGGTTTTGTGGTGAAAAACTATTTAGTTTTGAAAAAGGAAGAGTAAAACTCTTGATTTAATTCTAAAGAAAGAAGAAGGTTTAGAACCTTGAGGAAAGAGAAGGAGGCACATACCTTGATTTTTTAGAGAGAGAAAAAGATCTTGAGATATTTTCATTATCTTTGCCTTTATAGGCTATACACTTTACATATAGCCTCTTGAGCTTTACAAAATGGCATTTTGCCCATCCCATGCCTCATGTGCTCGTTTCTTTTGCACATAAGCCATGGGCTTTACAAAAATTTGGCTTTATGTCCATTTTGCTTACATTCATGCATAAAAAAATTACATCAAAATTATTTATTACATGACTTTTTATTTTGGCATGGAGGAGGGCCGGCCGCTTCATGTTCGGACTCGACCTGGGCATGGGCCCACTTGATCTGGGCTTGGGTCCACCTGGCTTGGGGTTGACCTTGACTTTGACTTGGTCAACCGGGGTGCAATTTTCGACCCCAACACTTACAAGATGCACCGGGTCGCAAATTTCCACGGCCCTACAACGCCGAGAAGCTCAAGTTGTACCTTTAAAAAACATATCTAGGAATACATGTTTCTTCTTTTACGAAGCGATGTAAATTATGCTAAGTTTTTTTTCATATATATAAAGAAGGAACTTCCCCTGTATGTTTCACTCTTCCTCAGTTCATAGCTCACGAATTCCGTTTCGCTGAAATACTCAAATGAACCCAGAAGATAAGAAGAAACAGTAGAACTTCGCAAAAGGAGAACTTTATTTATTTATCAAGAGGTATTGCGGGCTCCTCAACATTACATAAAAGTTAAAATTACAACAACGGGGGAAGGGGTGCAGGAAGTATTGCTCGTGGTACTCCGAAGAAATTGCCGCCAGCCGAGCCCTTGCCGCCTCGGACCTCTGCCTCCGATGCTGCCCGCGAACCCTCGACGCCACGGACGGGCCGGAGGACCCTCCAGCCGGGCACCCGTCGGCGAGATGCCTCGATTGGTAACACTCGAGGATGAGGGTTACCGAGCGATCGCGCCGACTCTTCGAGATCAGGCCGAAACGGCATAGCGATCTCAGCTTACCAACCGCCTCGTCCTTCAGTTGCTCGGACAAGGAGTTGTGCAGCCCCGGCGACGCCTTCCAAATCGAGTACATCAGCAGCTGGAGCAGGGGTGATCGCCGGGGAAGCAGGCGGCCGAAATGGTCCTCCACACGCCGAACCACCGCCCGAAGCGTCTCCTCAGAGCTCAGCTGGTCGTACAAGTATACATCTTCGAAAGAAATGATATCGGGGATGGAGAAAGGCAATTCGTCCATTCTTATGTTTCGGGATGCAAAGTTAGGAATGAGCAACACACCCACTCTATTTTATAGCCTCCACAGCGCCCCCAAGAGTCCAGATTTACGCGCGCATGGGCATGAATCCCAGGATTCGCTCGATTCTTCCAATGCTATACCGCCACCTGGCGGATATCCCGTACTGCTCAGCGAATCGAAGTCGGAGCGTCGCAAATCTTAGAACGCTTCGCCTTACCTATGCATTTCTGCTACGTGCCGCCCGCGATGGTCACTCTCCCCGATATTCAAACATCTCGGAAGGTCGGGCAGAGCCTCGATAAACCGAGCAGCTACCCTGCTCGATCTATCTTTAGCGGGTAACTTCTTGCCCATCTACGCTAAAGATCAAAGCCCTCGCCAAGAGGAAACCAAGTAACTACCTTGCTCGGTCCTTCCATGGCTGGTAGTTCACTACCCACCGACGCCAAGGATCAAAGATCTCGCCAAGAGGAAACCGAGCAGCTACCCTGCTCGGTCTATCCTTAGCGGGTAACTTCTTACCCATCTACGCTAAGAATCAAAGCCCTCGCCAAGAGGCAACCAAGCAGCTACCATGCTTAGTCCATCCATGGCTAGTAGTTCACTACCCACCGACGCCAAGGATCAAAGCCCTCGCCAAGAGGAAACCGAGTGGCTACTCTGCTCAGTCTATCCTTAGCGGGTAACTTCTTACCCATCTACGCTAAGGATCAAAGCCATCAAGCAACCGAGCAGCTACCCTGCTCGGTCCATCCATGGCTGGTAGTTCACTACTCACTGACGCCAAGGACCAAAGCCCTCGCCAAGAGGCAACCGAGCAGCTACCCTGCTCCGTCTATCTTTAGCGGGTAATTTCTTACCCATCTACGCTAAGGATCAAAGCCCTCACCAAGAGGCAACCGAGAAGCTACCCTGCTCGGTCCATCCATGGTTGGTAGTTCACTGCCCACCGACGCCAAGGATCAAAGCCCTCGCCAAGAGGCAACCAAGCAGCTACCATGCTCAGTCTATCCTTAGCGGGTAACTTCTTATCCATCTACGCTAAGGATCAAAGCCCTAACCAAGAGGCAACCGAGCAGCTACCCTGTTCGGTCCATCCATGGCTGGTAGTTCACTACCCGCCGACGCCAAGGATCAAAGCCCACGCCAAGAGGTAACCGAGCAGCTACCCTACTCGGTCTATCTTTAGAGAGCAACTTCTTACCCATCTATGCTTAGGATCAAAGCCCTCGCCAAGAGGCAACCGAGCAGCTACCCTGCTCGGTCCATCCTTAGTGGGTAACTCACATTGCCCATCTATGCTAAGGGTCAGACCGCAACCTCGGCGACGCCGACCAATCTTAAAAGCGGTGGTCGCCGGTCCAACCTGACGTATCTTCATCGAGCGATCGCCACCTCAACTTTGGGGCCATAAAGACGCCGACCTTACACCGGTCTTTGCACACTTGACAGACAACTGGGTTTAACTCGACGCGCAATCGCCAACTAAAGGACCGGCCGCTGACCTAATGCTCATCAGGCGAGCAGAATGAGACATTACCACAAAATGAAAAGATTGCAACACGAATTTCTGAAAATGGGCTTTTATTCACAACTCAGGAGTCTTTACAAAGGTATTCTGGGCTCCTCAGCCTTACAAAATTGCCCGAAGGCCTACAAAATTCCAAGACGAAAACAAAAAATATGCAAAAAAAAGGGCAGGGAGACTCAAGCCTCGGGGATGAGAAGGACCTCGACGTGCTCCGCGACCACATTGATAGCCGGGGTGGCTGCTTGAGGGTCGGCGCTCACCACGGGAGCTTTGGCGCTGGGAGCCGGGGTAACCGCCTTCTCCCCGCCGCCCCCACTAGGGGCCTCCCCCCGGCGACGCTTCCGGCAGCATCCCCCTACGCATCACCCTCGAAGGGGTACTCGAGCCGGAGCTTAGTGTCGGGAAACTCTGGCATCAGCGCCTTGACGGCGTCGATGGCATCATGCCAGACAAGGGCCGAGGCTTCGGCGAGGTCGGCATAGAATTGATCCAACGTCCTATAGTTCTCCACCACCTTCGCAGCCCGGAGATCGGAGCGCCTCATCTCTTCCTTCATCGCCTCGTTCTCCCTCTTGAGGGTGTCCCGTATCTTCTTCAGGGTGGTGGCGAGCACCCTGGCATCCTCCAACTTAGCTTCAATGGCCTTGTTGGACTCCATCATAACCCGGATGGTCTCCCGGCAGTTGGAGTTCACCCGATCCTCGGCCGCCGCCCGGTCTTCGAGGGCGGCGATCCTCTCCTTCGCCTCGCGCAGCTCCCGGCTCAACCCCTCCTCCCGCGAGGAAAACTCGCCGGCGATCTGCATCGCCGGGCCAATTTCTTCGTCCTCCATGTTGACGACGAGGGCGATGTAGGGTCTTTGTCGTCACCTCATTGAGATGGGAACATGCGCGTGCTTGTCAGGCGCATTACAGATTCCCCCTGCCTATGGTAGGCTGGGGTTTATTGATTGTGGGGATCCGAATCTCCGGCGGCCGTGAACTAAGCTGCCATTAATTACCCCTCGCCTTTGGAGCGAGAGAACCTCCGATTAACGGGTAAAACAGGTCATGCGAACTCAATGTGCAGTGTTGTGTTTTGAAGGGGTTTTGGATATATCGGGGGGCCCGCAGAGTTTTTACGGGGGTCCCGCTAACGGGAAGAATAAAGTCCAGAGGACGTGTTGGTGCCAGCGCCTCACGTGACTAACATGCGGGCGCTGGGTGCGAGCGTCTTACGTGCCCGACACGTGGGCACTGGGCGCTTGGGCGACGGTGAAAAGAAGGGGTTTTTACCCCTGGAAATAGGAGTTAAACTCCAAAAGTGGATTTTGAGTGGAGTTAAACTCCAAAAGATTTAGATTTTGAGTTAAACTCCTAAAGGATATGGATTAGGAGTTAAACTCCTTTGAGGATTTGGGTCTTGGAATTGAACTCCCCAAAAATGTTCAGAGGTTCTTCTCTCTTAAGCCTTGGATCTTCTCTTGAGCCTTGGATCTTTTCCAAAGTGGGATTTTCGGAGATGGGTCTACTTCTTCCTCTTCTTTGTTGGCCGGATCTTGGAGGAAAAGGGGGGTGAGATTCAAAATCTCCCCTTTTTGAGATCTGATGGAAGATCCGAGTTCCCCTTCAAGGGTTTGATGATGAAAACTATTTATTTTTAGAAAAGGAAGAGTTAAACTCTTGATTTAATTCAAAAAGGGGAAGAAGGTTTTAGAACCTTGAGGAAGGAGAAGGAGCACAGACCCTAATTTTTTGAGAGATAGAAAAAAGTTGTTAGATATTTTCATCATCTTTGCCTTTATAGGCTACACACTTTACATATTGTCACACCCCGCTTCCCAAAATACGGAATGCGAGCGGTGACAAGGCCAGCCATGCTCCTACGGTCAAGGAAATATCCTGCCGTAGTCACACTTTGGCTTCTAGTTTTACGTGGTAATTAGTAATCAATGCACAGGTAATGAGAAATGCAGTCACTAAATCAAAATAGATATAAAACTAACCCGATAGAGTCAAAGGAAAGATAGTGTTGACGTCGCTGATCTAAATGTCCGCAATATTCTCGAGGTACGTCAGGTGCTGATCCGAGCTAAGTCCACTTCTCGCTCTGAGCATGCATACTCATGTCGTCAGAAAGACACAATAGCAATATATATAAATGCAAAAGTAAACACGTGCAATGATGATGAACATGAAGCAGTAAATATAGAATGATGACGGACATGAAATAATCGGTACATGTAAACAGTAAAGTAGGCATATCAAATCAGTAAGCCATGCATGTCAATGTCACTAACCCTATCAGTCTCTAAGTCTCACTGTCCGGGTCGCTAAACATATCGTCAGTCCAAGTGTGAGAGTCAACCATGCAGGAGTATCCCCAACCCAAAGGTTGGGCCCCATGGGCAAGGGAACACGGGCCCGAAACGCTCGCTAATAATCAGTAATATCACCCATATGACTCCCAGAATCGCTGCATATGCCGGCAATGGGACTCCCGAGATTCCGTTGAACTCACACTCAAACTACCTCACACCACGTGGCCTATATCAAACACCGACCATAAACCCAAATACTAGTCGGTCCATGACAAGTCTACGCGAGAGCTGGAGACAGGATCTCCATCAAGCATGTCTCGACTGGTATCCAAGATAAATGGACTGTGTTTGACGCCTTACCTATGACACTAATATAAGTGCTTCCATAACCATCCCATACCAGTTATAGTTACACTTACATATGCCCCATAGGCGTCGACAATGCAATAAATTAACTGGGTCCGCTGATTGTGTACAAGTACGTGTCACTTCACTTATTCAATCACGCTTTAATACTAACGTACTTGCCACAATCAAAACACTAATATCTATCACTGGGTAATGTACACGATCACTAGGTTATCAATGTTTCACGACCACTACTCAATGAGGATATAACCACTACATGATATGATGAAGATGCAATTAATTATAATACGAATAAGACATATTAGCTAGTATCATACTACTTGCAAAATTTACTATAAATCATACGTACAGTATTAAGCAAAACAATATAAAAGAGGTAAGTGGTATGTTTAATTATCTGTCCATCAAAATTGGTTTTACGTCAATCGGGTTTCAGATTCGCTAGTTATGGACATTTTATTTTAAGTGTTCACTGCTGGAAATCCAATTTCTGAACTGAAAGTCCGTTTCGTAACACGTTTTACTCCTAGTTGGGAGCATAATTAGGCAATTCTACAGTTGGATAATATTTAAGTTTAACAGTTATGTTTCCAACACATCATACGGATCTATAATATCCTCTTCGTGCTGGGAGATATGTTCAGTTTAATATCAATGTGTACAAACTGTCACTGCAGAAAACTGCAGGATATGTCGACATTCTAAAATACTTTTAAAATAGGAAACGTTATTTAAATTAAATGAAACTAACACCATTATTTAGATAACTTGATTATCTACGCTATGATATAGGACTCCGCATTTTCTCAGATTTTTACAGGGATGTATATACATCTAAAATCAGGTGTCGTCGGAAAATACTGCTCTGGACTGCAGTCCTAAGTCGTATTTCCTCTCAATTTTCAGCATCATAGCAAAACAATATTTAGTAAAAGTTATTAGAGGTTTACAGATTATCCAGTCTTCTTCGTAACGGGCCCAAGCATGTCACGATACGATTTATGTACAATTTACCATAAATTTAATATGGCGGTGTATGCAGTAAATTCCAGATTTCGTGTCGGTTATCGGAGATGTCATTTCATATTGTAAACGTCAATATTTTCAACCCAAATTTCTACGTGATATTCGTTATCAGTAAAGGGACTTATTGGTCATAAATTCCGTCATTTTAAAACAGGTTTTCGCATCGAGCACTTAGGTTGATATCAATCGAACATCGGTTTCATCTAGTTGATTAAACAATAAATAAACCCATGTGTGTTTTCCATCCAATACAGTTAATACAAAGTAGTCGCTATTATATATTCTATAATAAATCATGATACGACATATATGTTAATATGTTATAATTAAAATCATCCATTTACTCGATATAATTTTATTTAGCATGTAAAGCAAGTGAGAGGGGTTCACTTGCCTCAGACAAACGCGACGATGATAAGCCCGGTAGCGACGACGGTGAGAGGTCGCGTAAGGGCCCATCACGGCACCAGCAGCGGCGACGGCAGCGAGCTTGGGTGGCGGCTGGAGGCAGTGGGCTCTGGCTCTGGCGAGGTCGGCTGAGGTAGGTGTTTCCCCCAATCAAAGCAAAGCTCTGTTCAAATTTCAAATTTTGAAATGAAGCAATGCTTCATAGCAGCGCCAAGTGCGCTACGCCCTGAGCAGCGCACCATGTGCAAAAGCACGTGTGCGCTAGCGCTAGGAGCGCTGCACTCTAAGCAGCACACCACATGCAAAGCACGTGTGCGCTAGCGCTAGGAGCGCTGCACTCTAAGCAGCGCACACGTGCTTTCGTGTGCGCTAGCGCAAGGAGCGCTGCACTCTAAGCAGCGCACCATGTGCAAAACACGTGTGCGCTAACGCTACGTACGCTGCACTCTAAGCAGCGCACCATGTGCAAAGCACAGGTGCGCTAGCACTAGAACTAAAAGCTCCCCACCGTCAGATCAAAGATCCAATAAAGATGATAGATAATCAATTAACCAGAATAAAATTCTGTTAAGGAGAGATTCCTCAAAATCTTTCTAAACAAAAAGATTGTGCTCTGTAAATCTGATCCAAAGGTGATTAAAAATCACCAAAATTACAAAATAAATTCTGTATGGGGAAAGATTTCCCAATCTTTTTAAAAAGAAAATTGCCTTCTGTAAATCAGAAGCTCTTGGATCAAAGATCCAACGGTGGGGAAATCCCCAAATCAATTGGAGAAAACATCTCCTTAACTAATTGAACAAATCAGCTTGCTCTATATAAAGGCCCCAAGACTTCAAGTCTCATACAGAGAAACCCCCCACACACTTTGAGAAATCTCAGAAAGAAAAGCCAAGCTCTCGGTAGAAGAAGAACTTTTCTTCAAGGTAAAAAGAACAGAAAGACGAAATTGTCTCATATAAAAAGAAGAATTCACTTCTTTCTTTAAGATCATAGGTCTACAAGACCAAGGTCTTTCACAAAGAGATCAAAAGATCTCATCATAAAATAATAAGAAGAATATAATTCTTCTCACAGATCATAAATCTATAAGACTAAGATCTTTTACACAAAGAGATCATGAACATCTCATTATAAAAGAAGGGGGAGAATAATTCAATTCTCTTAGGATCACAGATCCATAAAGGCAAAACCTTTCACCAAAATAAGAGATTGAAACATCTCCTACAAAATAAGAAATTTGTTCTTAGAACCTTGAGACAAAGTCTCTTCTAAACGAGAATTTATTTCTCAGATCATTAAATTGATCAGATGCGGTTCTGCGCTCTTTGACTGGCGCAAAGCGCCAAGTGCACCACGTGCTCCTCACGTGTGCGCCACTGAATAGATAGCGCTTTGCGCTCATGGACTGGCGCTCAGCGCCAAGGGCACTACGCGCTCCTCATGTGTGGACCACTTAACAAATAGCGCTTTGCGCTTATGGACTGGCGCTCAGCGCCGAGCGCACCACGTGCACTTCACGTGTGCGCCACCCAACAGAAGCGCTCTGCGCTCTTTAACTGGCGCCAAGCGCGCCACGTGCTCCTCACGTGTATGCTAAAAGAACATAAACTGTTCTATGAATAAAGCTCAGAGCTAAGATGAATGCTCAACATTCAGTAAAAGACAAAAACATTGTCAGAATTCAAATCAATGCTCAGCATTGTCAAATGTTTAACATTTTAACTGACATCATTCAGATTAATTGAGCCCATATGCTCATAAATCTCAGATCTTATTCCCAATTGGACTACAGATCTCCCAACCAACATTGGTTCAAGGGTACATCTCTTCACTCCTTTGATATTTGTCATTGTAATCCTTCAACGTCTTCAGAGAGGTGACGAGTCTCGATAACCAAACATTCCATGGACTATGGGGTCCTTAAACTCATGGACTATGATGTCCTTAAACTTTATAGACTATGATGTCTTTAAACTATGGACTGTGGGGTCCTTAAGCCCATGGACTATGATGTCCTTAACCTTGGACCGTTGGGTCTTTAAGCCCATGGACTATGATGTCCTTAACCTTGGACCGCAATTTCTCTAAACTAAACAATAGAGCTCAAATGCTCTTTTGTTGAATCTAAACGATCATGTTAAGTTGATCTTAGTCTAAAAATTAGACCAACGTATCATTAACAAACGTTTAAGTTGATCTTAGTCTCAAATAAGACTAATGTATCCTTAAACCCCAAACCCAAATCTAAGAAAATACGGATTTGAACTAATCCACGCCCTACGGGCGACAACATAAATTAGTCTCCGTATACAATCCACGGGCAACCAAAAACAAAACAAACACACACGACACGAAGTGGCCATCTAGAGAAGGATAAAGTGGTTAACGCGATGCGGTAGCGTAATTAACTGCAGGGGCTTGCGCCTCCAGGGAAGAGCGTCCCCACAATCAAAAACCCCTCAACGAAGGGGAATCTGACGAAGTCTGCTATATCGGCCACATCCGTTTAAACCTTCGATATATGGTGTCATAAATCAACTTGGCATTTTCGGAGAGGTGGAAGGATAGCACCAAATAGCATCTGCCCTCGAAATTCAGGCCTGACGTCGCAACGTCCCGGTCGCGTCTTTCGGCGGGGAACAGATTCTGGCACGCCCGGTGGGACCTTTTCCTCTTTCCACTTCACACTTCGTGTGTCGTGTTCGCGAACAAATCACAGTTTAATATGGTTGCCCATGGATTCGAGCTACTAAGATTTGGTGTTTCGCTCCGGGCAGAAAAAGAAGATCAATGGCTTCTAACTGCTCCAGCTGCAATAATTGCAACAACTCTCACTCCGTCCTCGCAGGAGGAGTGACCTACGGGCCTCAAGCGGTCTCCATTTTCGCGATGCCAGTGGAACAGGTGACGCAAGCCACCACTGGTCTATTCTTCGGGACCATGATCCCACCAACGAGTTTCAGCGCTCCTATGCCATCTCAAGAAGCTAAGAAGTCGGTCTTTGATCGGCTTGCAACCACCACGGCCCCTCTCAGCGGGTCGTCCAACTTCAATGCCTCAGTCTTTAACAGGCTGGGTCAAAGCTCAGGTGGGCTCGCAAAGAGGCTCGCAATACCAAAGAAGGACACTCCAACTCCTGCTACAGTGGAGGTCATCCAAGCTGCTTCCTCTACTCGTAGATCGGCTTTTGACAGGTTGACCATTCCCTCTCAGCGAGCATCTGTCTTTGATAGGCTGGCGCCAACAACAGACTCTCATCAGAACAGGGGCATGGAAAAGTTGGTCCAACAGCGGAGGCGATTCCGGCCGCACGACATGCTCGACGTCGCCACTGGCGCTGAGTGAGGAAAGCTAGGGGCAATTCCCCTTCTGGACTGACTCCGCCAGCTCCAATGGTGGAAGTTGATACTGCTGTTCCAACCGGGAACAGCTTTGAACTACTTAACAGGGTGCGCAGGAATTCGCCAACTACTGTGCTGAAAAGATCTCTTCCACCAATGGAGAACGCTACAAAGGCAAACCTGGAGCAGCCCCCTCAGCGGCTGTCCTCTAAAATTTATAAAGTCTGGCGTCAAGTCCAAGACTCGGTGATTGATCAAGACTACCCCCACCGACAGAAAAAGATAAAGTTTCGGTAAGAAGAGGAACACCTTGTCAAGCCACAGAAGGCGACAGCTACTTGGGTGCCCACTGCAATGGGCCCCTCAACTTCGATCGCCCATAAGAGGAGAAGGTCGGAGAAAATCCCTGAGTCTGCGACGAATCACAGGACCACTGAACCCAAACGCCCTAAGTCTGGGGGCATGGTGGTGCATACCGTCTATATGGCATCTGGAAAAGAGGATAGCCGTATCTCTACGGGCCATCGACCGCTCACCAGATCCGTAACAAAGGCTCAGGAGCAGTAACAACAAAAGCTCCAAGAGATGCTAACCGCTACGGCCGCACTCACGGGACCAAAAGCAGGCCCGGAGACATCTTCGGAGCAGCGTCATAAGCAGGAAACTGATGCCGAATTCCTTCGAAGAATGCTTGAGAAGAAGGACAAAGAGGCTGCGGAACAAGCGGACAACATAAAACAAATGGCCCTTTTATTCCAAGATATGGTGGGCCTGATGATCCAGTCGGACCCTCCAGCGAAGATCCTCCGGTAATAATTGAAGATGATAGAGGAGAGACATCAAATCCTCTGCCGGCTCTGTCAGTAGCCAAGGAGAAGACCATCTCCAAAGCCATTCTCGATGATTATATAGCTCAGCAAATACGGGCTCATCAAGCGAATGAAGCAACTGGCCAAGTCGTCAGAACTGGGCGACCATATCCAGAATGGTACGATCAGATAAAGTACCCGCCAGGATACACAATTTCTAAATTCCATGTGTATAAGGGGACAGGCAATCCCCATCAACATGTCATTCAGTTCAGGGCTATCTGCGACAACACTGGAGGGGATGATAAGCTACTGCTTCGCCAATTCGTCGGCAGCTTAGCGGAGACATCTTTTGAATGGTACTCAGAGCTTCCCAACGACCCTGTCAAAACTTTTACGGAGATGGAATTGCTGTTTACCCAACGTTTTGCCAGCGCTAGCGAGCGCACCCCGATCACCGCGTTAATTAACGCCAGAGTGAAGCCAGGCGAAACATGGGTGCAGTATGCGATACGGTGGCGGAATCTGTAGTCGAAGTGCGAGCAGCGCATCGAAGAAGCGCCTGCAGTAGGCATGTTCGTAGGGACCCTCGACCCTCAGGCGACCATTTCCCAATTCATGATGTTTTTCAAGCTGACCACTTTCCAGGCCTTGATTGACAAGCTGGCCCAAATGGACCAGATGGGCCACAGGCCTTCCTCTTCGAAGCCAGAGCCGCGGAATGAAAAAGGGAAAGGGAAAGCGACCTTCGTCGCCAATGCTCAACAGCAGCCCAGTGGTCCGAAATTAACTGATCGCCAAGACGAGAAACGGCGATTCTTTAATGAGAAAATGAAGCGTCCTTATTTGTTTCCCCGGGACAAAACAAGGAGATTGTTCGAGCTGGCGGTGCGCAACAGGCTCATCAACTTGCCGGATCCAAAACGTCCATTGCAACCCGCCGAGGCTAATAATCCCAATTATTGCCTCTATCACCAAGCGATAGTCCATCCAATCGAAGATTGCTTCGTCTTCAAAGGGTGGATTGAGAACCAATACCAACAGGGCAAATTCGCACTGTCCGAGAATTGGAAAGTAAACCCGCCCCAGCCGGACGCTCTCAAAAAGGGGGACACACCGAGGCATCATGCTCTTTTATAGAAGAAACTCCATGGGAGGTCGTTCTTTCAACCAAAATGAAAAGAATGCTGAAGGATCTCCAAACATGCCCGGCGATCAAATGGAAAAGTCCGCTGAAACCCGAAGTCATCAAGGGAATACTGAAGCCGCGCCCAACTCCAAAAATTGGTGGTGATAGTCAAAGCGCCCACACCCAGCCGTCAAAGTCTTCGAAGAAGAAGAAAAAGACCAAAAAGCCCGTGAAGCCTGATGACAAGCGCACGGACGTGCAAAAATTTATTGACGTGCTAGAAGAATATAACCAGAAGGCGCGGACCCCAGTCACACTCCAAGAATTTCTCACCCACGTCCTTGAGGATAGAGATGATGACAATGGAGAAGACTCGTTAGATGAACCTGAGGATTATGTGGCAAGTTGTCATGTGATCTCTCACTCGTTAATAAACGGTGAAGAAGCTCTGGATGTAGAGAAACTGGGGTCAGATCCCGAATCGGAGCTCCTAGGACCGTCAGACGAGATGATTGATGCATTCCTGAACGAAGCTCTTCTGAAAAGTAAAGCTGATCGAGACCGCGAGATGGCCATATTTGAAAAGGCCAAACGCCGGCCACTGAACGAAAGGGTTGAAACACTCCCACCAGATCAAAGTATATCCGCCGCAAATAAAAGCAGGTTCAAGACAAGGAAAAGGTTCGCCAGAGCCCTGTCAATGGGAATGAAATTGCCCCCGTTCAGAGGAAATTATCCTGGCGATATACATCTTGATAACTTTTGCTTATACCATCAGAGGATTGCACACCCTGCCGAAGAATGCATGGCCTTTAAAAACTGGTGGTAAGGATATGTTGTCTACCGACAACACGTTCAGCGAATGAAGCGCAAGGCTCGTCGGGAACAGAGAAGCGCGACTGATGAGCATAAAAGAGCTGCCGGCAACTGTCACATGGTTGATAACAGAGGATCGCAAGTTCTTACCTTCGGGAGCAATTCTGCAGAAGAAATTACTCTCGGCCCTATCTTCAAAGAATCCACCCCAGGAAAAGAGGAAGAACCGAAGAGCTGCGAGAACATTCAGCTGCGCAATCGCACGCTACCTGAAAAGAATCTCGGACCTGCAAACAAGGGATCCAATAAAAAGGATAAGGGGAAAGAAAAGATCCCTGAGGATATCGCCCTTGATGATCGAGTCATCGAAGAGCTGGCAGCCAAGGACACGCCCAAGAAAAACAAGGTGGATTACAACGTTCTAGCACACCTGAGGAAGATCCCCTCACAGCTAAGCATTCTCGACGCCCTTCTGCTATCTAAGGAGGCGAGAGATTCTCTGATCAGAGCATTACAAGAGCCTGACCAATTTTAATCTTTCTTAGCCGAAGAAAAGATGAAGGATGAGCTGGAAGAAGTGCACACGGCCAATATCACCTTCGGCGATGAAGACCTCCTCCTCGGGACGTGCGAGCATAACCGTCCCCTTTATGTTTCCGGATACTGTCATGATATCAAAATAGGCAAAATCCTGGTTGACAATGGGTCATCCGTCAACCTCCTCAATGTAAGAGTGTTGAAGGAAATCTGCATGAGTATTCAACAACTCGCTCGGGATAAGATCACCATCTCCGGGTTTGACTCCCAGTCATCAAGGACGCTCAGGTCTATGATACTGACGTTATGCTTTGGGATACTCGTCGCGAACATTAAATTTCATGTCATTGATGCCAAGACATGTTACAATGCTTTGGTCGGCCGGCCTTGGTTACACGAGTATAACATTATCCCTTCTACACAATATCAGTGTATGAAGTATATCAAGGATGGTCTCGAGTATACCGTGACAGAAGAGTTGAATCCATTCTCCGTGTATGAAGTCCGAAAGTACGAAGATGCAAAATACTTCTTACCAGATTTCGAAGACACGGAAAGGTGTCACAAACCGAAAAACAAGGCTATCACCACTATTCCAGTCTTCGAGAGCGATACCGAGGAGGAAGAAGAAATAGTTTATTCAGGACCACCCCAATGTAACAAGACGGGACCGTCCACCCCTATTCTGGTCTTCGGCGGCGACTCGGAAAATGAGGTCAATGCCGTATTTTCTGTTTGGCCATCGATACAAGCCTTCGCTTACGATGATCGGAGTTTACAAATCGCCATGGTTCCGCAAGAGCATTACAAAGAACTCGACGCACTTGATACCTATAGTGTACAGGAACTGCAGACATTCTACGTCCCTCCTAGGCAAAAAGATGAAAAGAAGATCCTCTTTTATCAATCCACGGAAACCAAAGTGGAAAAGGAAATTTGGCATGGTGTCGATTCTACGCTTGACAGGCTCCAGCCCATCCGTCTGCCCAGATACTACATAGAAGGATTAAAAAAGCTGTTGAAGCGCCAAGGCGTACCCTTCAAATAGACTGCTCGACAAGCTCAGTTCTATAACAGGATCTGGAACGTTCTCGGAGCTCAGCGAAAATTGCCCAACGGGAGAATGGAAGCGATCGGGCTTGGATATATCCGGTCCAAGAAACGGGAGCGATTCCATGGCTGCAGCGTCATACATGACTTCGATGAAGAAGGAGATGCTCTGTGGGAAGATGCTAACCCTGAACCAAGACGAGGTCCCACCGTGAAAATGCCAAGTCCGTCGTTCGAAGAATAGATGGACAAGCTAATAAGGGAAGCGGGTCAAAAGGTCCGGAATAATCATAGCCGCGAAATGGCCATCTACGAGAAAGCCAGGACGCAGCGCCTCCTTCAGCAGGCTGCGGAGAATGACAGTGATCCTCGTCATCAACCCGTCATACAGAAGACCCGACGCAGGGGTAAAAACAAGCTAAAGAACGGAAAAGACGTTCGATAGCGGCAAAACGGGTCCAAGAAGCCACGCGATCGAGAATTGAGCAGCAGAGATCCGTATCTTATAAAGAAGATGGGTCGAGCATATTCTTTTTCCCAAGACAAGACAAGGATGATATTCAATCTTGTCATAAAATATCAGATGATGACACTTCGAAGTTCAAGCACCCCGAGCAAGCAGGCGAGGTCTCTCACCCAGACTATTGCTCCTATCACCGAGCGATAGGACGTCCTCTTGAATACTGCTTCACATTCAAAGACTGGGTAGAAGACCAGTATCAGCAAGGTAGGTTCGCTCTATCCAGCAGTTGGAGGGTAACCCCACCACAGAAGCATGAACCGAAAGCCACACATGCAGCAAGAGTAGAGCCGGATCAACATCGGTTTTGGAAGCGATCTCGTACCTGTCATGTGATAACGTTGTCAGGAGAAGGGGTATACGAGGATATGGCTGACCTCCCCTGGTGCTTCGAAAATGATGATAACGAGGTGATCTCAGAGTTTCCGCCGGCGCAAAAAGAGCTGGAAGATGGGATACATACTACTGCAGATAACCTCAGAAAAATCGACTTGGGGACGACAAATGACCCACGGCCGACATTCGTCAGTGAGTTATTGTCTGAAGAAAAGGTGGCTATGCTTAAAGACGTGCTCATACAGTATAAAGACTGCTTTGCATGGAACTATTCCGAGATGCCAGGATTAGATCCAGAAATAGCCGTCCACAAATTAGCGATGTCTCCGGACGTCAAGCCGATCAAATAAGCACCAAGAAGAATGCGGCTTGAGTTGAGATGAGCATCAATGCCGAGGTCAAAAAGCTAATCGACTCCGGCTTCATCCAAGAGGTTCAGTATCCTGACTGGATTGCCACATCGTCCTAGTGATGAAGAAAAATGGGACGGTGCGCATATGCGTAGACTTCCGGGATCTCAACAAAGCTTGCCCGAAGAACGTCTTTCCAGTATCGGTCACTGAGCTGATGATAGATAATACGTCCACTCATGAAGTTTTCTCCTTCATGGACGGCTCATCAGGATACAATCAGATAAAGATGCATCCCGAAGACCAGAAGCATACCGCTTTCCGGACTCCTCTGGGCATATTCTGCTACAAAGTGTTGCCCTTCGGTCTGAAGAACGCCGGCGCCACCTATCAGAGGGCCATGACGAAGATATTTGATGACCTCATACATGAAATCGTCGAATACTATATCGACGACCTTGTGGTGAAAAGCAAATTGCACGAGGAGTATTGGGAGCATCTGAAGATCGTGTTTCAGCGCCTTCAGAAATACAACTTGAAGATGAACCCTCTCAAATGCACGTTCGGAGTATCCTTGGGCAAATTCCTAGGGTTCATCGTACGGCATAGAGGCATCGAGATAGACCCATCGAAGATCAAGGCGATCATGGAAATGCCTCCACCAAGAACTCTCAAGCAACTGCGGTCTCTCCAAGGAAAGCTCGCTTACATCCGACGGTTCATAGCTAACCTCTCCGGAAAATGCCGTCCTTACAGTCACCTAATGAAAAAGGGAACCCCGTTCGTATGGGATCGCAAATGCCAAAGCGCACTGGACGAAATCAAGCAATACCTGCAGAATCCGCCAGTACTGGCCGCTCCCGTTAAAGGAAAACCTCTCGTCCTGTACACAACAGCCCACGAAGGTTCCTTAGGTGCGCTGTGGGCACAAGAAAATGACCAAGGGAAGGAGAAAGCCCTCTAATATTTGAGTCGAGTTCTCCTGGGGGCAGAAAGTAACCACTCCCCCATCGAAAAACATTGCCTGGCGTTGATCTTTCGCAATAACGAAGCTCAGACACTACGCTTTAGCGCATGAGGTCCACCTCATATCAAAAGTGGATCCTCTCAAATATTTAATGTCAACAGCCATATTAACGGGACGACTTGCTAAATGGGACCTGCTCTTGATGGAGTTCTCGATAACTTATCGTCCTCTCCAGGCAGTAAAAGGTCAAGCCATCGGCGACTTCCTCGCTGAGCATCCGATACCCGCCGATTCTCCCTTGAACTGCGAATTGCCAGACGAGCACGAGTTTGACATGATCGACGGAGAGAAAAGAAGGAGTGATACCCGATGGGAACTCTACTTCAACGGAGCATCTTCTATGAAGAAGCGAAAGCACAACTGCCCCATAATCAAATCTGGGGTGGGCCTCTTCTTCGTGACTCCACAAGGAGGGATAATGCGCTTTGCCTTCTCCTTAACAGAGCCGAGGACGAACAATGAAGCCGAATATGAATCTTTGATAGCAGGTCTCGAGATCGCTGTCGACATGGGAATTGAAAACCTCCTCATATACGGAAACTCCCAGCTGGTCATTAGTCAAGTAAACGGCGACTATCAGACGTGCAAACCGGAGTTAGTAAAGTACGGTGAAAGGGTGCAACAATTACTGACTTAAATCCCTGCCTATGCCCTGGAAAGCATATCGCGCATGGAAAATAAGCAAGGAGAATACATCAGCCAAACTCGCTAAAGAATTAGCCGACGAGAATCTCGATGACGTGAGGATCGTTGTGCAAAGCCGTCGGGTTCTCGCACCGGCAGAAATATCTCCGGAGTCTTCCGAAGAAAAGGGAGCGACCGAGCAAACGGCCCTACAAATAAAAGACTAGGAAAAGGCTAAGGATTGGAAAGAAGTCTTTATAGACTACTTCAAATCCCGTCGAACACCTGAAGACGCGTCCTCAAGACATCAACTCATGAAACGAGCTCTATCCTTCGCCTTTGTCAATGATACTCTGTATAAGAGATCATTTGATTCTCTATGGCTAAGATCCCTGGGACGTGAAGAGGCAAAGAGAGTGGTCCAAGAAACTCACGACAGACTCTGCGGTTCTCACCAAGCCGGGCCGAAGATGAAACTAAAGATCAAAAGGATGGGATACTATTGGCCCACGATGATCCAAGACTGCCTCGAATACGCGAAGCGGTGCCACTCGTGCCAAATTCATGAGGACTTTATCCACCAGCATCCAAATCCGCTACACCCAACGGTGGCTAGCTGGCCGTTCGAAATGTGGGGAACCGACATAATCAGGCCCATTGAACCAGCATCATCCAGAGGACATCGATTCATTTTACAACTGATTACTTCTCCAAGTGGGCGGAAGCAATACCGCTAAGAGGAGTGAAGACGGAGAATATGCTCCATTTCTTCAAAACACACTTCATCTATCGGTTCGGCACTCCGCGACGAATTATCTTCGATAACGGGCTAGCCTACAGAAGCCACAAGATCAGCCGCTTCGCACAACAGCATAATATAGACTGGAGATACTCTTCGGTCTACAATCCCCGAGCTAACGGTCTAGCTAAGGCTTTCAAAAAGACCTTGACGAAGATCGTGAAAAAGACGGTGTCCAAAAATAAGAAGGACTGGCACGAGAGACTGCATGAAGCTCTCTGTGCGTATTGAACTACGTTCAAAACGGCCACAAACACAACGCCGTATGCATTAGTATTCGGCACTGAAGCGGTACTCCCCTTGGAGATAGAGTTACCCTCCCTACGAGTGGCGATTCATTATGAGCTAACAGACGAAGACAATGATCATCTTCGGCTTGAGGAGCTCGACGCCCTTGACGAGACCCGGCTCATGGCACAGCAAAACTTGGAAGCTTATAAAGAAAAAATAATACGCTCATACGAAAGATTGACTAGGCCGAGAACATTCCGCCAAGGCGAACTTGTGCTAGTGGTCAAAAGACCCATGATCCCCAATCGTGCCAAGCGGGGGAAATTCGAGCCGAACTATGAAGGCCCGTACATCATAGACAAAGTTTACCAGGGTGGAGCCTATCTACTCATGGACATGCATGGTGAAAGACCTTTCAGGCCAATAAACGGTCACTTCCTAAAAAAATACTTCGCCTGACGAGCCACGGCCTAGATCAACGATAGATGACGACGCCTATGTCCGCTCACTATCTTCCTAAGCCCAAACTCTATAAGTAGTAGCCGGAAAACGGACCGAAACATCCTTAAACTAACGATGGACCACTATGTCCTAAAACTGGCTGTTGACCGAGACGTCTATAAACTACTACGGTCCGCAGCATCCCAAGGCTGTGGAAAAAAAAAGAGGTACGTCCACAAGCGAAATGGGGATGGATGAAAACCCGAAAGGGCTCCGTGAGTAAAAACAGCAGGACTACCAGCGAGTTTGTGAAAACCCGAAAGGGCGCAAGCTCGTTAAAAGACACTTGTAAGGTCCTCTCGACCTTGTGAGGAGAAAATACCTGCGTGAGATCCTTACGACTCACAAGGGCGCAACACACTTAGGGATCCCCACGATTCCTAAGGAGAAAGCACACTTACGAGATCCTCACGACTCGTAAGGAGAATTCCCCTTTGAGACCCTCATGGCTCACAGGGTTCAAAAGCCTTAAGCTACAGGGATCTGAACTCTTAAACCATAACAATCTCCAATGCAGCCCTACAAGCGTCTCAAAATCGACCCTTGTATACAATCCATGGGCACGAATAAACATTTCCCTAACAGAGTCCTATCAGTGACTTGTGATATGCTCATACGGTGAACGACCCTTGTAAGTCCTCTCGACTTATAAGGAGAAAACACTCTTGTAAGATCCTTACGACTTATAAGAGACCATACGCTTAAGACTCCTCACGATTCTTAAGGAGAAAATGCACCTACGAGATCCTCATGACTCGTAAGGAGAAATACCTTCATGAGACCCTTACGGCTCATGAAGTTAAAATCCTTAGTCGACAGGATCCTAACCCTGTTCGCTAAGCCACCTTTGTTCGACATTGACAGAGACAAATGATGATTCGCTCCTGGCAATATCCCAGTTGTAGCGATGCTGATGCCTAAATCGGTATCAAATCCCAAACTCGCAACGAAAAGCCAGCGAGCCACAAATGCATATGAAATAGCCGAAATGATGGGGCAACTTGCAACAAAATCAGCAAGTAAAAATGTATCCATACAAAATAGCCGAAATGGTTGGGCAAATCGCAATAAAAAGCAGCGAGTAAATAAAACAAATAGCCGAAATGGTTGGGCAACTCGCAATAAAAAGCAGCGAGTAAATAAAACAAATAGCCAAAATGATTGGGCACCGCAAAAAATAGCCGAAATGATTGGGCAATCGCGACTTTTGTGATATAAAAGCTGAAATGATAGAGTATCGCGGAAAGAAAAATATATAAAATGAAATTTTTTGCCCTGCAGGTGAGATCACATCGATCCCTGTATACAATCCAGGGGCACAAATAAAAAGAGAACCATACCTTCCCACCAGGTTCCATCAGAAAGAGAGCCAAGTCTCGACGGCCGCATCTACGGCCTAGAGATCACCAACAGCGTTTCTCCTCATTCCAGCAGGATTCAGACGCGACAATCAACCTTGGAGCTATGGCAAAGTCCATGTTCCAAACCTCGACGGTTCACTGACAACCGAGAGAGCGCCTCCTGGTCCCGTAGAACACGGCTAATGTCAATCCTGACCCCGTAGGAAATGCCCAGAGCAAATGCCGGTCCCGTAGAACACGGCTAATGTCAATCCTGACCCCGTAGGAAACGCCCAGAGCAAATCCTGGTCCCGTAGAACACGGCTAATGTCAATCCTGACCCCGTGGGAAACACCCAGAGCAAATCCTGGTCCCGTAGAACACGGCTAATATCAATCCTGACCCTGTGGGAAATGTCCAGAGCACCTCCTGGTCCCGTAGAACACGGCTAATGTCAACCCTAACCCCATGGGAAACATCCAGAGCAACTCCTGACTCCGTGAAATGCGTATAAAGTCAACCCCTGACTCCGTGAAATGCGGATAAAGTCAACCCCTGACTCCGTGAAATGCGGATAAAGAAACTCCCGACTCCGTGAAATGTGGATAAAGCCAACTCCCGACTCCGTGAAATGCGGATAAAGCCACTCCCGACTCCGTGAAATGCGGATAGAGCCAACTCCTGACTCCGTGAAATGTGGATAAAGCCAACCCCTGACTCCGTGAAATGCGGATAAAGTCAACCCCTGACTCCGTGAAATACGGATAAAATCAACCCCTCCCGGTACCGTAGAACACGGCCAAAGTCAATTCTGACTCCATGGGAAACAGCCAGAGTAAACCCTTGAACTCCCCGTCAAAAGCAATGCTTTGACCCGGAAGCAGGTCAACTCATCGAACACTTATAAGTCCTCTCGACTTGTAATGAGAAAATTCTATTGTGAGATCCTTACGACTCTCAAGAGAAAACACACTTAGGAATTCTCACGATTCCTAAGTAGAAAATACACCTACGGGATCCTCTCGACCTGTAGGGAGAAAATTCTTTATGAGACCCTCACGGCTCATAAAATTGAAAAGTCTTAGGTGGCAGATCCTAACCCTGTCTCCCAAGCCATCATTGCCTCGCAGAGAGGTCAAGGTAGATTTTCTATAGGCCACACTCTCCTAAGTCAAACATCGACAAGAAAGGAAGCAACCACTTATGAGTCCTCTCGACTTGTAAGGAGAAAATTCTCTTGTGAGATCCTTACGACTCTCAAGAGAAAATGCACTTAGGAATCCTCACGATTCCTAAGGAGAAAATACACCTATAGGATCCTCTCGACCTGTAGGGAGAAAATTCTTTATGAGACCCTCACGGCTCATGAAATTGAAAAGTCTTAGGCAACAGACCTGAACCTGTCTCCTAAGCCATCGTTACCCTGCAAAGAGTCCAAGATGAACCGTCACTTACTATCTACAGGCCACACTTGCTAAAATCACATGGCAACGGCACAAAAAAGAGAAGAAAGCAACAGTAGAACAAAAAATGTGTATCTTTTATTCATGAATTCAATGGAGTACAAGTTGAATGAAAGAATAAAAAAAAATGGATACATGTTATTCAAAGATTACAAGTGTTCAATCTATACAAAATAGCTACTGAGAAGGAGGCGTTTTCAATAAGTCAGCAAATTGCTCGCGCACTCCTTTCAGTGCCTTCTCATGATCGGCTGTCGCGGCTAGCTCTGCTTCAATTCGAGCCCGTTGCTGCAAGCACGATGAAACTTTCTCATCGATTTCCCGTTGGGCAGCTTTGCGACTCTACGTAACCCGCTCAATAGAGTCGAGCTTCCGCCTCAAAACCAGCCCATCCGAAATACATCGCTGTAAATTGTCAAAGACGGCTCTCAGTTGCGCGGCATTCGCTTCAACTTGGGCGCGCAGCCGGGCAGATTCACCCGAAGCCTCCTCGCGTTCCTTCCGTCTCAAGATCGCTTCTTTTTCAAAATGGCGGAGGAAGGGCACGCTCTGCTCAACCCATGCAGCCCGCTGCGAGTTCAAAGCCAACATCTCAGGAGCTGGACGCTTAAGCTCAAGCTCATGCAGGCAGGCCTCGATCTTCCTGCAGTGGTTAATCCAAGACCCAACGACGCCTTCGTTATGAAAGTTCACAAGCATCACCAACATTGGATTAACCTCGGCAGCAAAATCCGCAGCGAATGTAGGGGCCTCCGCGTCAAGCTCCTCGATGTATTCACTCAACATACGCAGACTGGTCACAGCGCCTTTTGAAGATGGACGTCTAGAAAAGGGCCCTGCCGGCATTATGATGCAAGACTCGAACGGAGCTGGAGTCAGTGTCACCGCTGCAAAACAAATCATAATCAGATGTCGGCTCAAGAAATAAAGAAAAATACACGAACAAAAGAGTCTACTATACCGGCTGCAACAGTGGGCAGAGCTGGGAGTACCGGTGGCGCGACGATACCCTCGTCCCCTCCTTCAATTTGTAAGGCTACAAGTAATGCAAAGAAGAATCAGCAATAACATGGCTGCCCATTAAAGAAAAGAAAAGACGTCGATTAGAAAAGATACTCACCGACACCAGCGGGCGGACTAATCTCCGACTGGAAGGAGAAGTGCGGGTTCAGCACCTGATACAGGTGATCAGAGAGAACTCCTGCAAGATCACGATGATGCATGGTCAGTACACGGAAGATGCTGTCCCTAATTTAAATTAATCACAAACCCATACCTTCCAACATTCGAGAAGATATGAGAGGAGACGAAGGGGCAGCAACTGTCAGAGCGGCAGCTGGTGGTGCTTCTTCGGGTGTCACAAGCTCATCGCTCACCACACCTACATTCGAAAGGAACAAGATGTCATCAGAAGGGATCGCAAAACGAAAAGAATTCAGCGATCCAAGACCTACCAGACAAGTCATCAGCCAAAACGGTGACGGAAGCATCACCAAGCATCACGACTTCTTCGATCTCATTTGGGGGGATGGTTTCGCTGCCCGTAGCCTCGTCCCCTGATTCCACGAGAGCCGTCGTGACACTCGCGATGCCAGGCGATGGCAAGGAACCGCAGGCGGAAAGAGCGGCAATTGGAGCAGCCCCGGACTACTGGGAAGGAGTAGCAGCTTCGGGCTCAGTGGTTATCGTCATCTCACCCGCCATCTCCTCACCAGGACTTGGCCCTGCAGGGTAAGATATATGAGAATCTGAAGATCAAATTCTGACAAAAGGACCCAGTGTTACGTTACCTTGGGACGGCTTTTCAACTGCTTCCCGAGCCGCGCGTACCGCCTGTCTATGAGCGGTAGACAGGGCAGCCAGAGCACCCTCTGAGGATGCAGGGACAGGGGAAGCAACGCTCGAGCCTGCACCTACAGCCAAGGCGGCATTACATTCTCTTGCTGCGCGCCTCTTACACTTCCTTTCTTCCTGGGCCGTAAGAGCTGATCTTCTTAGGACCTCCGTCAAAGAGACGTCATCGTCCGCGCCAGGAGCTACCTCGGGAGCCGTTATGGCGTTCGTCATTGGTTGCTTAAGAGAAGCCTCTTTTGGCAATACTGGGGAAGCTGGGACTTCTGTAGCCGGCCTTAAAAGCGTCTCCGCACTACCCTGCGAAGTCGGCACTGCACTCGGGATAACCTGAGTCGAGGTAGTCCCTGCAATAAAATAAAAAGGAAGGGTCAGATTACCCATAAGAAAGGGGAATGAAGGCACGATGAGCCGAAATATACCAACGCCCAGCGAAGCGCGAAGCCTCTCTTCCTCTTCAAAAGTCTTGAGGGAAGCCGCGAGAGCCTCTTCAGTGGAAACGCCTGTTGAAGAAAAAGTGTCAGTCAAAACACGATAATAAAATATGTAATGCAACGACAAAAAGATATGACTGAAGACTACCTGACTCAGCGAGGATGATCGGTCTTGCTTTGTGGCTAGCTAGTCGCTCGGAAGCTGCGATGGCAGCCTCCATATCAGTATCATCCGGCGCCATAAATAAACCCTCGTTGGTCCCATATTCACTCAGGCCCTCGCTATAAGGAGCATGAGGCTCCTGGCCGAGTACAACGTCTGCAGAAAGAATCATCGACTTCTTCTTCTTCTGCGAGCGAGTGCCCGTAGCCGCTAGCACAAGCTTACGCTTGGTAGGCACCTTTGGACGACGAGTCCCGATATCTGAACCCACGCCAGACTCGGGAGACGCCACAGTCACTGCTTTCATGGGAGCACGGGGTAGCGGCAGCTCAGACATTACGCGCGGGACTACAACCACAGCAACCACTCTCAAAGGAGGGCGAACGACGGTCCGTTGCTTCAAAGGGATAGCTGGATTACCAACCGGGGCAATGCCCTTGCGATCAAGCAGCAATCGCTTTTCTTCCCTAATGACGGCGCCCATCGAATGTTGATACCATGCCACATACACATTCAGGGCCTTCGGAACACAGCTCGGTTCACTAATGAAGAAGTTGGACCCTGTTTTTAGGCGCATAAAATGATGCAGCGCGCTCCAGATACCCTCTTCAGTAGCGACCGGTTCTGCCAAGAAAGCCTCAAGCGGGACGCCCTAATTATAACTTAACTGCTGGGCGAAATGATGCGGGTTGTATCTCATGAACAATGCCGAATCATTCTGCCTAAATACGAGAAAGCCCGGCCTAATGGGGTATAGATGAAGAATCTCCCGAGCTTTCAAGACAGAGGCCCCGTCTTTAAAAATGTCCTGCAAAGGCAGCACCATTTTCGTGGATTCCTGGCCGACAGTCAGAATTTTATCGGTGAAGGACATGCCATCTCCAACCGTGCATGGACGAAGGAGCAAGCCCCTACTTCCCACGGTGTCGGGTTTACAATGGATGCATCGACTAGCCGCATGATCCGAGAGAACTTACACCTATCATAGAAGAAAGGCCTTCTGTGGATACCGAAGACGCCAAGCACATGCAACTCGAGCCACGAGGTGAATTATTCATCAAGAAGTTTGCAGGCTGCACCCCTGGTTCAGTAGTATCCACTGCCAAGCTGAGGCCGTGATACAAATGGGCTAATCCAGCGATCCTGTCACGACCCGAAAGTACGGAACGTGACTGGCACTTAGATTACGAGACGTCTAAAGGCGTACCGTAACCTAAGTCAGCCAAAGCCCAGAAATCTAACCCAAAATCAAAAGAGAGTGAAGGAAAACCTTATATGAAAACGGTTTTGAAATCAATTAAGTTGCATAGAATCCAAAAAAAAACATCAAAAATTCCCGAAAATTTCGTCAGAGTCTCCCCTGTATTTTCTATCCCCCAAAATGGGTACAACAAGATAATAAACCTGTAATTATAAAAATGGCATCCCCAAGCGGGAGCTAGCTCTTCGCCCAAGGCGGATCACAACCACATGCAATATAATAGTAATATCAAGAAAAAGAGCATAAAAGAGATGCAAATACCAGAAAACACACGTCGTCTCAAGTGAGCTCGACCCAAAAGAAACCACAAATATACAAATCTCTCAGTCTCATCACTAGGTCGCATATACAATACAAGTGGTAGATGGAGAATACTAGATACAATGATAAAGCAAAAAGAAATAAAGTATACTCGCAACCTACCTACGGGCGATGTCGCGAGTCTGAGCAAAAGGAACTGATGACAAGATAGCCCGCCGCTACAAGACTGACGGGTCCGACCTGCAAGACACTGTGGCACAACGGGGGTGAGTTGCCAGCTCGTGAGTAGAATATAACATCTAGTAAGGCAATCGTAAGAATGCACGCAATGCGGAACAACATGTATGTCCATATGTGATATAATAACTCTAGTATGCATGCACATGTATGCAATATCTTTTCTAACTCTTTAAGTGTTTTAAATGTTAATGTTACTGCATTCTTAACTTTTAGAAAATGAATGTCTGCATAATAGCTAAATATCATCAAGAAATCCTCTGAAAACCCGTGTCAAGCATCGACACCAAATAGGAATCACATCTGTCTCAATATCGGGCTCCGTCAGTCCGGATCGGCCCATATCATAAATCTCACGACAACGGTCGGTATCCTCTGGATATCCGCCGCGCCAGACATCACCGGTAGGTAGTCTTCCCCTGCCTGGCTCATCGTCTACAACTCGATTTTCTTGCCCCGGGGTACCATACCGGGCCCACCATGTACCCGAGACGGTTCATCCACTCCTCGAATCGGGTCTCGAAATCCAACAGAAAACATGAAAACTCATGGTGGACGACACATACATCACGAGAAAACCGCAACTTTGTTTTAAAAAATGATAAATATAAGCTTTTGTTAAATTCTTGCGGTTTTCCCCAAGAATCCAGAAATCGCAGCAAAACTGAAATCCTCAAGAAAATCATAATGTCCACATGTTATATATATGACAAATGTCTATGATATCAATGTGTATGATGTAAATTTTGCTAGAGTTCTATGTAAATATGATGCTGATGCGAGATATGTGCATGCGATGCAGTTTCATATATCAAGTATGAATGCAGGTGATGATATTAAGATAAACAGGTTCTATCGTGCACGTGGCATGGCAATTACCAAAGGCGTGTGTGTCACATGAATAGTGTGCGTGGAACAGATGCCAATGGTAATGGTGTTCGTGTCCTACGAAGTGATATCGCATATATGAAGGTGAATGTCCATGCAATCTAGCATACGGTTAGCTGTGAGGGTATGCAATGTACATAAAGGGGTAAGCTTTCTAACAATATAAATCTTGCATAAAGTAGGGTAATCCTAACTAGGGGGGCGCCTCGCGCCATCCAGACGATTCCCCCATAGATGAATATATCTACTCACCTGAAATCCCCGCTAATCTGATCCGGCCACCGCTTTGCCTTTTCGCGCCGTATCCGAAGTTTCCCCGACCGATCCTATATTCGCAAAATATCAAGCATAAGATTACAAAACCTAACACAATGCAAGTCACAACATACAATTATCCATGCTCTCAAATTAATCGTAGCATGCACTCAGTGCGCGGAAAAACGCACGAAAATCGCAATCCTTTCACTAAAATCGTCATTTCGGGGAAATCGACAAAACTACAACCCGACTAGACGAAACCCCGCGTTCGCGCATTCTAATAATCCTATACGAAGCTAATAATATTGCTAACCTAACGCAAAATGACCGCATTCTATTTTCTATAAAAATCTAGTAAGCGAATTTCTAGCCGATTTGATACAAACATCGAAATTTGTCGATTTAGCAAGCATATCATTACACCATTAACCACTACAACCAATTAGAAACCCAAAGCCCTAATTTAACTCTAACCCCATTCTTCAAACCTTAATCCACAATCAAATCCCTTACTTGAATTTTCAAAACTAACCATTTCAATGAAATTAATCATTTTAAAATACTAAACTAGCTTTATTAAACTACAAATTAACAACTAGTTTAGGATTATACCTCCCAAGTGAACCCCAACTTGCACTTGCCCTTGAAAGAAACCTCTTTTCACCTTGTTTTGAAACAATTTAGGGTGGGAAAGAGGTGGCTTAGGGTTTTGATTTGAATTAGAGAAGAAAAATGTGCATTTTTGTGGATTTTGTGCACTTTTTCATGGATTTTTGAAGGAAAAAAAATGGAAAAAAAATGAGGGCTGAAGGAGGGGAGGCTCGGCCTGAGCTTGAGGAGGGGGTTTGTGGACTTTTTGAGAAGTTTCTAGGTCAAACAAACATTATATGATATCATTTCAAGCTTTCATATCAACCTTTTTACAAAATAAACCCTTTTTAAGCCATTTTTTTCATAATTTTCCCACCAAAAATCTAAAAGTTTGCAACACATGATATAATTTTATTAACAACATATTTTAGCTTTTAAAGACTCCTAATTAAGAAATTTACCTAATTAAATTTGTATTTATCCCTAATTAAATGTATTTAAAAAAGGCTTAAAATAATAAAAAAATAATTAATTACGAATTTTTTTTTTATTTAACTAGATAATTATAAGTGACATTTTAGTGACAAAATTATAGTAATATCTTATCTAAATTTTGTATAATTAGGTCTACAATGAAAAAATATCAATTTTGACTTTTTACGGAAAAAGCCGAAAAATTTGCCAATTACCGAAAAACTGCCTAAACGATTTTCGAAGGGTTACAGATCCGGACGGCCACTTGCATCCCAGCAACCATTCGATGCACCGGGTAGAAGACGGACGGCCTCATACGGCGAGGGTGCATCGGAAGCGCAAACCAGCTCAGCCATAACCCGAGAAACCCAAAAAAAAACGTTTCTTTGTCGATCCCAGGAGCTGACATCTCTGCAAAAGGGACGACCGGGGTGCCAGGGAGAAAGAAACTCTTCTGATCCGTTTCCGCCGTCGGCAGGTTGCCCAAACCTAGGCCAAAATGATCATCAAGTTTAGCGAACTTCGCGGCTTCCTTCGACACTACTTCCGGGCGAAGAAAACGAACGATAAAATCCATAAAATTAACCCTACGACCTTCGGATTCGAGAAAAAGGTTCTCATAGATATTCAGCACCTTTATCAAACTCGGGAACTGATGTTGAATAGCGTTTTCTGGAGTATGACCCATTACTACTGATTTGGGGGCAAAAATGTATTCATCCGAAGGAAGCGGCTCCTCGTAATGTTCTCCCCTAACGGGTAAACCAGATATCTCAGAAAATTCCTCCAAATAAATGGAGAATTCTCGATCCAATAAGAGGAAGGTGTGGGTCGGAATGTTCCATTGCTCCAGAAATGCCTTGACCCACCATGTAGGAGGTGTGGAATACTGGAACAAAGAAGCATAGATCGCAGGGTATAATCTGAGCCTTAGCAGCCGTGACTTTTTCGCCGATAAGATGTATCGGGCCCACTGCAGATATCCGGCTGGGTGACAGGGAGTTAGTCCTATGTTGTATAGATGTCCCCAAGGGCACGACTCGCCCTGACATATGCGCCGCCCTAGAGTGTCCAAAGCTACCGGCGACTGCACGAGTATCGCGGCCATAGAAGGCCGAAGGACACCCTCAGAAGTCCAATTCACCTCCTCCACAGTATAGTTTATCGGGGGTGCATCTGCATAAGGGATCGCCGAAATAGGATCCGAAGGTGTCGCGCAAGAAAAACTCCGCCGACCCCTGATAATTTGGTTGAACGATGTTCTCCAGAAATGGAGATTCTTCTGCTCGGGATCGTGATCCTTGATCAGTGCAAAGACTTCCCTGTCCACGGGCGCTTCGAGATTCTTCCCTCTTCCTTCTTCTTCCTCTTCTTCTTTTCTTTGTCTGTTCTTTTCTTGAAATCTTGTATTTTCCAGCGATCGCCGGAGTCGCGTCACCGTTGCCATTCCAGACGACCCAGTAGACGTGCCTTACCTGTGTGATCACCCTCTTTCATTGCTTGGACCCGTCCCGCTTGTCGTGCGTGCGTCGCGACGTTTTACCGAGGTCGGACGTGCCGTGCGTATCCGTATCGCGATTCATCGAGGCAAGTTTATCTTGCTACATGCTATGTTACTGTATTTACATCTATTTGAATAAACATAACACTTATATTTTAAATCATGTATTCCATGTTTAGTTTTACAGTTTTACGATATCCATATGCATCCGTACAAGTTATTTCACATCTAGTGCATGCAAACCTATCTTGTTACATACTATATTACAATATACTGCACCCAATGGAATATTTATATCTCATATTGTTTAGTTGTACATCCTGCATTTACCAGTTTATCATCTTACTGTAATATGACGTCCGTGTGCATCCGTATCATTATTTACATGTCTAGTCGCATGCTAAATCATCTTGCTACATGTTAGGTATAGTATTATGCATCCATATGAGTAAAATGTTACCCGTTTATCACATTGTACATCCATACTAAAGTTTTACTGTTTTCGGATACCCGTTTGCATTCATATCATTTAAAAATATATATACTGCATCCATAGATCACATTAATTCATATTATTATTGTAGTAACATCTCATGCTTAATAAAGTGCATCCTAATTAGTATTGGAACTGTAAATGTAACCCCTAATCGATATTTGTGCATCCATACCATTAATTCTATATCTATTCGCATACCATGTCACATTATTACATATTTTTGTTATATCGACACCCCATGCTTGATATTGTACACCCTACATAGTCATGATGTAACCCTAATAGTTAATTATGCATCCATGTTTTATTGTGTATTCATACCATATATAATATTTTTATTAAAAATAAATCGACAGTTTAAAATTTTCTATAACTTACAAATCTTTTTTTATTTTAAATTCTTTTTTCTAACAACTCTCTCTCCCTCTCTCCCTCCGACCCCACCAGCTCTCTCTCTCTCTCTTCTCTTTCTTTCTCTTTCTCTCTCCCCCTCGCTCGGTCTCTCTCTCTCCTTTCTCTCTCCTCTTACGCCCTCTCTCTCTCATCTCGCGGGTACTGTGCGTTCCTCGAGTCGCGTCACCGTCCGCACGCTACAGTCACCTCCCTCTTTCTAATCTTCTTCTTATTTTCTTCTTAACACGAGCCCACGAGGAAAACTCACAGCTCCTCAACCCTAACCCTAAAACTTTTCACTACCTCACCACCCTCGACCTCAACCGAGCCCCATCTCCTCCTCCTCCTCCTCGTCATCTCCTTCTTCTCCCTTCCTCACCCGAGAACCACCTGCAGCCAACCCCAATCAAGAAAACCCTAATCCTAGCCCTCATATCGCCGGCTCACCTCGCCGCCGATGATCTCGTCGTCACCCTCTCGTCTCCCTGACCCCAGTGCACAACCCCAGTAAGCATCAACCTCTTCCCTCTTCCTTCTTCTTCCGATTCTTCTTTTCTTTGTCTGTTCTTTTCTTGAAATCTTGTATTTTCCAGCGATCCCCGAAGTCGCGTCGCCGTTGCCATTCCAGACGACCCAGTAGACGTGCCTTACCTGCGTGATCACCCTCTTGCATTACTTGGACCCGTCCGGCGTGTCGTGCGTGCGTTGCGATGTTTTACCGACGTCGGACGTGCCGTGCGTATCCGTATCGCGATTCATCGAGGCAAGTTTATCTTGCTACATGCTATGTTACTGTATTTACATCTATTTGAATAAATATAACACTTGTATTTTAATCATGTATCACATGTTTAGTTTTACAGTTTTACGACATCCGTATGCATCCGTACAAGTTATTTCACATCTAATGCATGCAAACCTATCTTGTTACATACTATATTATAATATACTGCACCCAATAGAATATTTACATCTCATATTGTTTAGTTTTACATCCTGCATTTACCAGTTTATCATCTTACTGTTATATGACGTCCGTGTGCATCCGTATCATTATTTACATGTCTAGTCGCATGCTAAATCATCTTGCTACATGTTAGGTATAGTATTATGCATCCATATGAGTAAAATGTTACCTGTTTATCACATTGTACATCCATACTGAAGTTTTACTGTTTTCGGATACCCGTTTGCATCCATATCATTTAAATATATATATAACTGCATCTATAGATCACATTAATTCATATTATTATTATAGTAACACCTCATGCTTAATAAAGTGCATCCTAATTAGTATTGAAACTGTAAATGTAACTCCTAATCGATATTTGTGCATCCATACCATTAATTCTATATCTATTCGCATACCATGTCACATTATTACATATTGTTGTTATATCGACACCCCATGCTTGATATTGTAACCCTACATAGTCATGATGTAACCCCTGATCGATATTTGTGCATCCATACTTTTATTGTACGTCCGTACTTCCACCCTGATTCAATACTTGCTACAGTTTGATTATAAGCACCCGTTTGATACCTGTGCACTACTTGACATGACCTGATACACCACTACTTGACATGACTTGATACATATACACTACCTGATATGACCTATCCCTACTTGACATGTTACCTGATTCTGTTTCTAATGCCAACAATCCTAACATGTTGTCCCGATGGACATATCCTATTGTCTGTATAGACAAACCTGTACCTGCTTGATCCTGTGTTGGTATTAGCTCCAGATTTATCAATACCCGACTTGAACACATAACTTGGGGGTATGGGGAAATTGTAATACCCAGCCCTTTTTATACCAAAATTCGTACCCTTAATTCTACTTATTTCTTAATTATGAATTATCTATCTTTTATTTTATTTTATAAATTTATTATTATTATTTTCAAAACCCAGACCCTATTATAGATATATTTTTCCAACAATTTCCCTTAGCCAATACCATTCGCCTTTAATAGAAATCCAATCTCATTCATTAAATAAATCCTTTTTCTTTAGCCCAAAATCTCACAGCCCAAAGCCAACCTCTGCTTCCTTTCTCTTATCTATTCCAGCCAACCCATGTTTTTCTCCTTTATTTTTATAAAACCCCGAGGCCACCCATCCTTTTCTTTAACAAATCCCCTCGGCCCGGCATTTTCCATTTTTCCCTTTTATATAAATATTTTACTCGGCCAACAAATTTTTTCCCTAATTAATCCCTAATATCCCAGCCCACTGTTTTTTTTTAGTTTAAAACCAATCCCTTTAAAAACTCTGTACGAGCCCACCTCCTCAACTCTTCTATAAAAGGAAATTTTGTTGGCCCGGCCCGCTCTCTTTCCCAATTAATCCCTTATATTTCTCCTTGAGCCCGGCCCATTCCTTCCTTTGTTTTTCTTTTTATTTGATTTTTTTGTTATTCTTTTAAAAATACTTGGCCCGGCCCACTCTCCTCCAGCAACCCATTCCCACGCACACAACCTGACCCGGCCCGCTACTTCTTCTCCTTCTTCCCGTTGCGATTCTCCCGCGCGCGTTTTCCTTCGCGAGCGCGCTTCCCGCGCCGTCTCCTCCGCCTGCGCCCACGTCGCCTGGGCGTTACGCCCACGACGTCAACCCTCGTTCTCTTCTTCACTTCCTCACCTCCTCACCTCTCTCGTCTCTACCGTTTGCAAAATCGTCTCCACTCCTCTCCAACTCTCCCGACTACGCCTTCTCCGCCTCCGGCCACCTCCGTCCATCACCATCGCACTCGCTTCTCCCCGAGTTTCTCACCTCCTTCCCCGATCATCCTTACCGCCCCTCCTTTTCATCGCCCTCGTCGCCGCGATCCCGCAGCTCACCTCAACCCCCTGCACACCCCGACCCAACAACCATCGCCTCCTCCTCATCGACACCACCTCCATCACCTCGTCGGCAATCAAGCCCACCGACCGCCAGCACCACCCCCTCTCCCTCCTCCGTTCTCCCTCTGTACATCTCTCTCTCTCTACAATCTCCCTCTCAATCTCTCTCTCTCCCCCTCTGTACACCTCTCATCTCTCTCTCCCTCCCCGATCTCTCTCTCTCTGCCTCTTTCTCACTCTGTCCCTCTCTCTCTTTCTCACCCAGCTCTCTTTCTCCCTCTGTTTCTCACTCTGCATCTCACTCTCTCTCTCTCTCTATTCTCATTCTGTCTCTCTCTCTCTCTCTGTAATTCTCTCTCTCTAAATCTCTTTCTCTCTCTCTTTCTCAGCAATTCTCTTTCTCTCGGTGGCCAACATTCCACCTTCCGGCCGCCACCACACAAGCAGCCCCGCCATCAAAAGCTTCGATCACCGCAGACACCCCGATGACGCCGACGAGCCTCACTGCCCGAGCTCACCCGCTGCCGTCGTCGTGCCAGTTCGTCGCGTGACCGTACTGTACTCGCTACCGTGTGCCCCAACGTCTCCAGGCAAGTTTTTACTTGCTTTCATGCTATTTATCATTAAATTATAAATCAAAATCGTAGATATTCCATGTTTTGCTTGATGCTAAATATTGCCATAAAACCGTTCGATACTTGTTCTCATAGAAAATCATTATCCAATTTGACGGAACTAGATATAATGCTGTGGCCCTTGATATGTTGAATACCTTGTGCAAGTTTCATTAGAAAATACGACTGTTAAAGATTAAAACGACTACCCCCAAGTCTAGCCGTAAAACTGTAATTCTGTTGCATCTGAAAATTGTTAAATTCTCCATAAATCATATACATACTAGAATGGTGCGTTCGAGGGCTCAAATCGAAGCCAACTCGACGAACTTTAACCTTATGCTAGTTTACGGGTATTTCTATATTTAAACTGTGATGATATTCGGATCGGAGTGCGACTCTGGACTGCAGTCCAGAGTGACTCCAGTCTTTGCTTTCTGTTTCGTATTGGATACCATAGAATTTCCTTAACTCGTAAGTTGCGGAACTCCACTGTTTATTATAGATAAATCTGTTATCTAGACAACACAATTGATTTCACACTGTTTCGTTACCATTTGTTATTTATTCTATAATTTAGAAGATCGGGGCACATAACAGTCCCAGCAGAATCAGAATTGACATGTTGATATTAAACAGATTATAACTCCTAACGTACAGACGCGATTGAAGATCAGTTTGTTACGTTGAAAACTTTACTGAAAACCCTAGAATTCATCCAACTGTAGCATCGCTAAATTATGATCCCAACTAGGGTTAAAATGCGTTGTGAAACGGACATCTGATTCTGAAACCGGATTTTTAGCCGCGTGCGCTTAAAATGAAATAGTTATAACTAATGATCCTGGAACCCGATTGGCTTGAAACTAAATTCTATGGATAGCTAACTGAACATACTAATTACTATCTACTTATCATTTCGCCAAATTATATGCGTACGTTTCATGATAAATCGTGCAAGTGAAGGAATGCTGTTTCATAACATCCTCATCATGTTTATATACTTGTTCATGCATCATATCCTACCCATATCATTGTACCGATAACCTAGTGACATCGTGCATTTACCCAGTGTTAGATTTTAGTGTTGATTGTGGCAAGTACGTCAGTGTTCGTGTATTCGTGATTAAGTGAAAGTGATACGTACTTGTACACAATCAGTGACCCTATTATTCTGTTGCATTGTCGACGTCTGTGGGATGCGTGTACGTGTGACTATAAGTGGTATGGGACACTTATGGAAGCGCTTGCACGGGTGTCACAGATAAGGCATCCGACACTGCCATTTATCTTAGGTATTAGTCGGGACGTGCTTGATGGAGGTCCTGCCTCCAGTTCTCGCGCAGACTTGTCACGGATCGATTAGTATTTAGGGTTGTGGTTAGCGTTTGATGTAGACCACGGGGTGTGGGGTAGTTTAAGTGTGAGCTCAACAGAATCTCGGGAGTCCCATGCCGGCTTATATATTTAGGGAGTTATATGGAGATTTACAGGGTACGTGATATATACACCGTGATATTCTTGTTACATGTTGGGCCCGTAGTCCCTTGCCCTTGGGTTCTACCCTTGGGTGGAGGACACTCACGAGTGGTTGACTCTCACACTTGGACTGACGATAGGCTTAGTGACCTGTACAGTGAGACTTAGAGACTGATAGGGGCACTGGCATTTATATTCTTTATATGCTGTGTTGGCATACGTGACATATCGTTATACTGCTTTACTGTTCCGCTGCGTTGATTACTGCACATGCATATTCATGATATCATTTATTTACTGCTTCATATACCTATTATCACTGCTAGAACTGTCACTTGATTTTATACATATTATATTGCTATTGTGTCGCTCTGACGACCTGAGTATGCATGCTCAGTGTGAGGAGAAGAGTTAGCCCGGACCAGTGCATCACAGACTTCTTGACTTGCCCTCCCGAGTTACATTGATTTGTTCCACTTCAGGTCAGTCTTTATTTTATTTCCCTTCAGTTACTGCATTTCTCATTACCTGCGCATTATATACTGTTTACCATGAGAAACTAGAAGCCGAAGTGTGACTACGGCATGACCTTTCCTTGACCGTAGGAGCATGGCTGGCCTTGTCTACCCCTCGTATTCCGTATCTTGGGAAGCGGGGCGTGACAGAAATCAATGATGAAACCTGACTTGTAACTCGACAGTTCGATACTTATACTGATCAGTTTTACGGGCTAGGCCAGCCCCGGGATGATGCTGCTGACATCATTCGTCTGTACATGTTACCTGTTTACTGCCTAGCGGCACGTCTCGGATTTAGCCCGAGAGTCTTGACCGTAGTCCCGGGCATGCACGGGATACTATTGAGTTACATCGATAATTTATTAAATTGATTTCACAGAATTGAGAGTAGTTACCCAGTAGTTTAGTTCAGATTACCCACTGCACGTCACATATGCTTTTACCCTTCACTGTTCCACATTCATGTTACTGTTATACCTTTATTACTGTTCATACTCGTGCCTGCATGTTCGTTACCCCTGATTATATTATTGTTGATATTATAACGCACTAACGTCTGGGTTTTGCATGGCCCAGATCCTCTACCTTTGCAGTTGACCGATCAGGAGTATTTCAGTCAGCAGGCCGAGCAGTGAGGACCTGTTAGTATTTTAGTTTAGTTTTCTTTCAGCACTTTTATTTCCTGTTGTGAGCCCATATTTGGGACGTACTTTCTAGATTGTTATTGTTACTTGGATCTATTGCTTCCGCATATTGTTTCTTGACTCGTTTATTCTGGCTCATGGACATGTACTAGATAGTTTATTTTATTTCTACTGTTCTTGATATCTTATAGACAGCCGTAATGTGACTGTGGAGGGATGTTTCCTAGCCACAGGTAGCATGGTTGGCTCTGTCACACGCCTATCTTAGTGCACTCTGGGAAGCGGGGCGTGACAGGGTTTGTTTGGTATCAGAGCCATATGATTTAGGTTAATTGGGTTTGATTCTTTTGTAGTTGGGTATTGGACCCAATACACGAATCAGAATAATCGTGATGAACATGTCCTGCCACATTGTTATCATAATTCTTGAATCATATCTTTCTCTTGACCTCTGTTCTGACGATATGCAAACAACTTTGCATCTCGGCTTGAAACCTTTTGGTTCCCTCTTGTTTCTCCCTGTTCCTTGATTCTGATACTAGGATTTGGACGACTTGAGTGGAGTTATGTGATTGTAACTATGTACCGCGGCATGGTTATAATATGGTACTCTATTTAAGTAACTTGGAGTTCTAGTCTTGATTCATATCCTTGATCTATGGTCATTATTCATCAAAAGTTTGAATCTTGTTATCATCCTAATCCTTTTTGGTATTTTGGTTTCAGGAACATGGCAGACAGAAATCTGAGATCGTACCAGAGGCGCGTGGATGACGCCGCCTTAATTGGAGTAATTCGTGGCATGCCGGAGAACCAGAAGCGGCAGACCGAGCTGAACCAGCGACAAGCCGAAGCTTTTCAGGAAGGTTTGCGGACCGTCCAGCAGTCCGTAAACAATGTTGCGGCCAAACCAGTAGAGCGTGTCGGTACCGTGGCGGATTTCAGGAGACTTGGTCCGTCCATCTTCACTGGACTGGAAGAGCCGTTGCCAGCGGAGCAGTGGCTGGTTGATACGGAGAATTTGCTAGTCGCGGCACAGATTCCAGAGGATAAGAGAGTAGATGTTGTACGCATCCAATTGGTAGATTATGCCCGTGAATGGTGGCTTGTGGAAGAGACCCGCTTGCCCAAGCCAATCAGTTGGGCAGATTTTTCGAAGAATTTCTTGGAGAAGTTCTTTCCGCAGACTGCATGGGAGGAAATGGAAGAAAAGTTTATCGGTTTGAAGCGGAACGACGGATCCGTGGATGCGCATGCAGCTGAGTGGACACGGCTCAGTCGATTCGCTGGACCTTTGGTGGCCAAAAAAGCCGATAGGGCACGAAGGTTTATGCGCAGTTTGGACGTGGAAATCTAGAGGCACATTATATCTCTGGGATTGACCACTTTCTCGCAAGTGCTTAAAGCAGCCAGGGAGCAGCAGAGTTTATCATTGAAGACTGAGGGTATGCAGCAGCAGGCAGTTGCAGTGCGTAAGCCGGCGTTTGCGCCAAACCGAGCGCCTTTATGCATAAGTATTCCGGTGAACCTACATGGCGTAGCACCGATGAAGAAGCCCGTCATAGCCAATCAGAGAAAGAGCGTGATTTGTGACTACTGCCATTTATCCAGACATGTGCAGAGGGAGTGTCGAAGGATGCGGGGACTCTGTTTGGTTTGTGGATCGGCGGATCATACTATCAATGCTTGTCCGTCGAAGCTTCGTTTGAAGGATGATTTTCAGAAGCCACCGCAGAAGCAATTTCAGGGGCAGAAGCAGTTGACTCAGGGACCCAATTAAGCTCGAGCCTTTACCCTGACAGCTGAAGAGGCCAAGGCTTCAGAGGAAGTTGTTTCAGGTATCCTACTTTTTCATGGTTTTCCCGCATTAGCATTATTCAATTCTGGTGCATCCCATTGTTTTATGTCGTCCAAGTTTATTGCTGCACGCTCGATTTCTTGCACGACTCTGTCTAGTTGTTGGGACATACACATTGGGAATGGGAAGATCATAGCTAGTAGAGAATGTAAGGATTGTTCGGTTGTTGTTTGTGGACGGGAGTTATTTGCAGATTTCTTGGTGATTGATACCAGCAGTTATGAAGTTGTCTTTGGAATGGATTTTCTCGGCACTTTCCACGCTCACATTGATTGTAAGGCAAAGAAAGTGATTTTCCAGATTTCCGGACATCCGGAGTTGTATTTGTTGGAGGAAGCAGTTCTGTCGGGCCAGTAGAGTTTAGGGCTAGGCCGACAAGCAATGTTCTTTCGTCAATGGAAGTTGATAAGGAGGAAGCGCCGGCTGTAGTTCGAGAGTTTATGGACGTGTTCAAGGACATCTCGGGTTTACCGCCAAAACGAGATGTGGAGTTCGCGACCGATCTTGTTCCTGGTGCAGCGCCAATCTCAAAGGCGTACTATCCAATGTCACCAGTGGAGTTGGAAGAAATCAAGAAGCAGGTTACTGAATTGATAGAGAAGGGTTGGATTCGCAGCAGCAACTCATCTTGGGGAGCTCCGGTTCTTCTAGTTAAGAAGAAAGATGGCACAAGGAGGATGTGCATCGATTATCGAGAATTAAACCGGGTGACTATTAAGAACAAGTACCCGATCCCTCGCATTGGCGAATTATTCGAGCAACTCAGTGCCGCGAGGGTATTCTCGAAGCTGGATTTGCGATCCGGATATCATCAGGTTCGGGTTAAATCAGAAGATATTTGCAGGACTGCATTCCGAACTCGATATGGACATTACGAGTATTTAGTGATGCCATTCGGAGTCACGAATGCACCAGCGATATTTATGGACTTAATGAACCGAATCTTTTCACCGTTCTTGGACCAGTTTATTGTGGTGTTTATTGATGATATTCTGGTCTACTCAAGGAGCCTTGAAGAGCACGCGGAACACTTGAAGATCGCGCTGCAGACGTTGAGGCAAGAAAAATGATATGCAAAGATGAGCAAAGGCGAGTTTTGGTTTGAAAAAGTGAAGTTTTTGGGGCATGTCGTATGCGAAGATGGAATCACCGTTGATCCCGAGAAGATTACAGCAGTTCGAGATTGGCCAATTCCGAAGAACGTAGCAGAGATCAGGAGTTTTTTTGGACTTGCCGGATATTACAGAAGGTTCGTGGAGAATTTTGCCCGTTTGGCTGAGCCTTTGACCAAGCTTACGCGTAAGGAGGTACCGTTCGTATGGACGGATAAGTGTGCGTCAGCTTTTGAGGCATTGAAGCAGAGGTTGATAACCGCTCCTATTTTGACAGTACCAGACAGTTCCGGAGGATTGGTGATTCACAGCGACGCATCTGGGAAAGGTTTGGGATGTGTTTTGATGCAGCATGGGAAAGTTATAGCTTACGCATCTAGATAGTTGAAGATCCATGAGAAGAATTACCCAACTCATGATTTGGAGCTAGCAGCTGTGATTTTCGCTTTGAAGATTTGGAGACACTACTTATTGGGCGAAAGGGTCAAATTATTCACCGATCACAAAAACCTAAAATACGTGTTCACGCAGAAAGAGCTTAATATGAGGCAGCGTAGATGGTTGGGCTGATGACTGACTATGATCTTGATCTTAAGTACCATCCGGGGAAAGTTAATATAGTGCCGGATGCGCTTAGTCAGTTGCTAGCAATTCGGATGTTGACTGCACAGAAGGAACTTATCGAAGACTTTCGGAGATTCGAGTTGGAGATCGTGCTACCGCATTCTTCGGGACAGTTGATGCAGCTGCAAGTACAGTCATCGTTGATCGATAATATTAAAGCAGCGCAGCCACAGGACCCAAGATTGCAGAAGTTTCGGGAACAGGTTGAAGCTGGACTTCGTACGGACTTGTTAATTCATGAAGATGGTTCGTTGCGATATGGTAGCCGTTTGTGTGTGCCAAAAGGAGACATCCGTGAATAAGTTATGAAGGAGGCGCACAATTACGTGTATTCCGTACATCCAGAAGGAATACATCCCTCCACAGTCAGGTCACATTGATCTGACCTAGATATACCATCGTGTGATTGCTCCGTCCTGATATACCATCGTGCTATGGTGTATACAGAGGAGTAATGCTGAGAGAGAATCTCATTCCCCTTTAGAATAATCCAGGAATTCCGTGCTCAAGTATTCTCCTCCTTGATCTCATCATAGGACATAATACTTATACCCGTATTTTGGTTCTCTACTTCTAACTTATATTCTGTGAATATCTCAAAAGGTTCGGACTTATGTTTCAACAGGAACATAGGTCTGAAACTCGAAAGATCATCAGAGAACGTAATGAAGTATAAAGAATCAGTCCTGGCATGTGTAGACAGGGGACCTACATACATCAACATGTATCATCCCAAGAGTTCACTAACTCTTTCTCTGTTTCCAATAAACGGAGCTATGGTCATCTTATCTTTGTGACATGACTGGCGAGTTTCACAAGATGTAAATTCAAACTGATTTAAATATGCATCTATATGTAACTCTAGCTAGTCGGGTCACATTGATCTGACCTAGTCTACAATGCCTCAAGAAGAATTCGTTCATATCTGAACTCTTCCTCTTGTGTGTGTTCCGTATACTAAAGAACTGTCGTTTGATTTAGAACATCAATGCTTTTAGATAACGTGCCTGAATTGATCAACTTTTGATATAGGAAATGTTCAAAATATTATCCAACAATACAAAATTTTATCATTTCTTTACTGATAAAGAGACTGATATGATTTTGTATATCAGGTTCGGTATCTAATAGCATTTGTTCAGAATCAATGTATTGGTAATACAGGGTGACAGTGACCAACAGACTTGGCTGCAACACTTGCCCCGTTTTCTGCCTCATGAAACTCATCACCCGTTCTCAGTTCTCTACCTTTCTGCAGCCCTATGTAACAGATTACATATCTGGGATCCTGATCTGGTATCACATACCCAGGACGTAAAGGATACTGAGAAACAGTTCTCTGTAATGAACATACCCGAAGATGATGCATCAGCATGCACTCTCTTCGTTTGGGCGGCACGGGAAATCTGGCATTCCCCAATTTCCTGCTCTGTCTTATAACAATTATAAGTTGGAGCGGGACCAACGTTCCCCAGCTCAGTATAACAAGCGGGTTCGGTCAATAATCCGTATTATTATCTTGATTAAGGCGTGATATGGTCGCTACCTGGAGAGAGAGAGAAGAAAACACTCAGCGTGCGCTCTTGCAAGAATAGATTGGTTATTATTTTATTTTATTTTATCTAATCAGGATGGCTCCCACTGCTTTTTATCAAATCTTCCTTCAAACCCTAAAAGGAAAGACTAGCCGGGATTAATTACACACTACAAGTTCGCCAATCTTTCAGCCAGGCCAGTGTCGGTACTTTGAGGGAGGTCCCCCGTGCTCTCGTACGAACCTAATTAATGTAAACCTCGTTTTCCCAGAGGCGTATCCTCGTTAACACCTTTCTAGACACCTACTTGATCGGCTAATTGTAATGTATAAAACTCTCCCAGGAGTAACTCTTACTCGCAGCGGGTATCGGGATCCAACTATCTCATAGAAGGTATGCAATCTCATTGCAAATTTCAACACTTGAAATTCCCGATAATATTTTGCCCCATGCGATCTATGACCTTGACTGAGTCAACAAACCATAGACCGCAAGTAAAGTTCAACCCGTCATTTCTCGATTGAATTAAACCCACCCGCACGACCCTTGACTGAGTCAACAAGGCCGCACGACTACCCTAATCCAATCGCATCATATGCATTGCAGATAAGCACTAATCAGCTACCGCACACTACGCCTTGACTGAGTCAACAAACGCAGCACGAATACTAATTAGGACTTATCTGAAATGACGGAGGGCTACGTCAGGTTTTTAAGAAAACCTTTTGCATAATGAACTTTATATCGTTGTAGAATCAAATGATTTTAAAAAAATGGAGTGCTTTTGAGGCTTTTCTAGTTTTGCTAAAGGAGTCACTCCCGGTGAAGGGATCGTCGGTCCTTTCCTCGTCGAATGAGGTGCGGGATATATCGTATATATCACTGTGCAAAGCAAAAACACTTAAAAGCAATCAAAAGACAAACCGAGTGTGTAGCATCTGCCAGTTATTGCTAAAGGAGTCACTCCCGGTGAAGGGATCTCGGTCCTTTCCTTATCGAATAAGGTGCAGCATATATCATATATACCTCTGTGCAAAGCAAGAACTGTAGCTACCTGTTTTATTTTGAAATTCGATTCTACAACATCTTAGGTTTCTTTTATTTCATTAATCACATTAATGAAGTCCCATCATTTAAGTACCTAAACATCACAGATAGATATAACGTACACTTATGCCATCCGCATTCGCCTCGATGTCCCCTCGTGCACCGTTAGGTTAGGTAACTAACGGCAGAGCGGGGCAGGGCTAGCGCGGGTGTAAAACATAAGTAACGTCTATATAATATATTATATATACTATATACTGTATCTATCACAGAACATCATATGATCATCACAGATATCGCAGCAGAAGAAACATATGAAATATTGGATATACTAGGACGTCCGTGTTTTCAATACGAGCCAGTATAAAACACGGATTCCACAGTCGTGATGAATAGCCAAACCCACACCCCTAAACCCCTACGAGAGCGGCAAGCAACCCTACCAATTCTAGAGTTAGGAGACCCGGACCCGACTCCTCGAGTTGGTCTCCCACTGGACTCCAGAACCCAGTTACTTGTGCTCCCCTCCTTGGGTCTATCCTAGTGCGGAAAAGTAAATAATATACAAACGGTGACTACTTCCGCAACCTGGAAGCGCCCCAATAAAAGAATATTACATACAAGTTTTTACATGAATGAAAATGAAAAACACTCATCTCACATAAAAAAAAACCGGCTATTCAAACACGACGATCCAATATAACATATCCAGCAACACATAACATCACATGTCATCAACGTAAGTAAATATGCGCATCCCAATTGTCGTTGACATATAGCAACGAAACCGGCGATATCACATATTACACTTACGGTCACAGAAAAGAAAGTGTAAAACTACAACAGTTGGAATCCGCAACCACCTCAGACATCTCATGCCTGACCAAATGAATTACTTAGACATCGCATGCCTAACAATTATAAACCCCGCATTTTAGTCTCATTATCGAAAACACTTTTCAATACCAAGTCGGGCAATTCAACAGGATTCCCGACATTCTGATCGAATGCTCGTCGCAAACTTCAGTAGACGGCCGCACCCCCGATACCGTCGACGAAGTGCACCAAGGCGGAACACCGCTGCCGCGAGCACCCGGACGGATGCTTTCGGCGACGGGGTTCTCCTACAGTCACTTGGTCGGGGCTATGGAGTGAGACTGTCTATTAAGTTTACCCGGCGAGTATCCGCGTACGCTACGTGATTGCGACGGACTTTTGATCACATCAAAATTCCGTGGCAACCGATCAAGTGAGACTAAACTGCTATGTTTATAACATTCATTTAGTTATCTCATAACTTATTGTGAATTCCAATTATTGTATCCCATTCCAGATAAATAGAAAATGTTAAACTTTCCGATCGAACAATCGAACATCCAAGTTTTCCCGATATAGATCAACACATGAAATAAGTCTAACAACATTCAGTTCGTACCTCAGTACCAACGGTCCAGCCGTAGAAGGGTCAAGCCAACGCCTCACATGTGGCACGCCGTACTGCCACAAACCCGAAGGTTCAAAGGGCAGTTCAAGACGGTCACATAATCGAGTTAAGGTTTGTTGTCTTCTAGAGGGACCATCGTGTTACTTGCACTACTTAGAACGTCGTTAAACTACGGAAAAATCCAACACTTGGAAATTTCCCGACAGGGGAAAAATTGGGTATTTATATCCGGTCGAACTTTTCAACATATTCTAAAATTTATCCGGAAAGCCACACAGACAAAATTTGATACCCCGATCGAAACGCCGAATTCCCAAAACAACTCCAGAAAATTCAACTCTTGAATAAATTTTAAAAATTCCCAGAAAACTCAGCATCATAAAAATTGAATTACTGTACAAAAAGTGGATGATGACGTCATCAAGTCGCGGCGGAACCGCCGCAGAAGGCACGCTTCTGCCGCGCTTCCGCCGCGGTTTTTACTGTTCATGGGAAAAATTTTGTGCCGTAATTCTTATATTTCCCTGCTGAATTTTTTTAGCAATTTTTAATATGGAAAAATCCCAGTTTTTGAAAAAAGGACAGAGAGCAAGTTTGATTCGGGGTTTCGGGTTCGTTCGGACTTCAAATTCCGTCTGGACTTCGCCTAAGGCTCTAGCTAGGCTCTGATACCACTGTAGGGTTCCTAGGCATCCTCAAGAGGTCTCACAAGGCATCAACCATGCCCGTTTCAAATTTTACAGTGCCGAGAAACCCTATACTACGGATCGTTTGCTAGAAATCTAGGCGAAAAAGTAATCTAGTTAACAGTTAACTAAGGGATACGGATATACAACCTTTGTAGATCCGTTTGTCCACCTCCATAGCTCCATGAAGAAGTCATCTCCGCTGTACAAATCCGAAATCCGGGCTCTTGCGTCGGCTTCATCGGAGAAGAAGCGGGCTAGGTCATCGACGACTTGCCGAAGATGATCTACGTCGAGGCATCGCTAAATCAAGCTCCGACTTCACCAAGTCAAGAAACTTGTGAAGTAAACACACTCTACTACTTGGCAAGAGGTAGAGGATGAAGAAATAGGAGTTGGGTTCACTTTAGAATTGGATTTCTCACTCATCTTCATCAATCACCATTGATGAAGTGGAGGTTTCTTCATGGAAGAAGATGAAGAAGAAGAAGAAAGAATTATGATAAGTTCTTTAAAAAAGAAAAGAATTTCCAAACTTATCATAATCCTAACCATGGTTATGTGTAGAGAATTAACCAAGGGTTAAAGGAATGGTTAGGGTTAAGGATGAGATAAGAATGGTGGACAAAGTCAAAGCTTCATGAAGCTTCAACTAAACAACAAATAAAGCCACCATTCTTTTCTCTTCTCATTTATTTTCAAAAATGAAATGGATAAATAAATAAGTGAATAAAACAAAACCCTAACCATAATCATGTAACCATGGTTTGATCTTTACACAAAAACCCTAGCATAACATGTATCATCAATCATGATACAATCAAGTGCACAAAAGTATATCGCATATACAATGCGCACATCCGAGTGAGAAAATCCATCTTAAGTGAACCGATACTAGTTAACGCAAAGTAATATATCAAATATATAATTATGCATTAAATCATTAAATCAACTCTTGATTTAACGATCCGGTCATATCGCATATAACCGGCTAGTATCCAATGTATCGGCTTATCGAATCAATCCTTGATTCGATAATTAGGTTATATCGCATACAACCATTCGACACATTGATCGCGAGAATGAAATACGGTATCACATACACGCATTACTCTCGGTCCCGCACATATCTCATATGCGCTCCTATTTCGTTTCGCTTGAGCCAGGAAACCTCTGTGTAGGACTCTAAAGACTCGTCAATACGCCGGCAGCGGATGATGATCATATCAAACATCCACAAGCCGCAAGCGGTCTGCTAAACGTAACGGCCACCTGGATATTGAGCGATCTGAAGATCGACGAGCAAGCCCGCTCACACTCCAGTGAATCCGACCAGTAACACTACCGTACAGTTCGGTCTGATCGTCTGATATGTCGCATATCCCGCCTAGGGGTGGTAAACGTCAGACCCCAATAGCTCGATAAGTCGTGTCGATATGAGGTCTATAACACTTCGAGAAACTACTGGTAACACTTACCAGTAAATCTCTGCAACCCTGGCCAGGGATTTCCTGTTATAGCCAATCGAACACAGCGCAACATCAACCCCCTATACCGGGAGAGACGAATCCCCTCCTATCGCTCATTGCCTCCATGTGACTCGGGACTGTACCCAAAAACCACCGTTTTGCACGCCCTCTTGGACGTGGTAAGATGGAAATCAAAGCACAGTGGGAACCACACAAGACTCTATGACGATCTCGGGTCAACAGACTACTCTGTACCAGTGTCACCAGAGAACTGCCATCTGACGTGAGGTATAATACCATCTGGGAGTTCTCGGCGAGTCCGTCCAGTGTACCCAGTCTCTACTGAGCACCCGTATATCATCTCTGATGTCAAACACCAATGGATATGGGATCATCCATCGCCCATCTGTATGGGTCGAGAAGGTACACGCTAGTCTACTCTGGTATATCGATGCCCCGTCTCGATACACCCACGACTAGGGACTTTGAAGGATGTACTTATGGACTACCATGTCCCCACTAGTATGATCCACATCATAGTCCAGGTAGTCAAGTACAGATCCTAAGGGCTTTACCAACATGTAACAGAGAGACAATCAGTATACACGTTAAGGTAAAGTTCAACCAGATAGCATACTATCATGTCGAGCAAGAAAGTCCTCCCTATATATGTCCCAGCATCCACTACAATATACATCCTATGTACAGTAATGGCCTCTAGGGCATACATATAACTAACAATCTCCCACTTGCACTAGGGCCATCTGATAGCAGTGGTTGCAGTATCTCATACTCAACCATCCCATAAAAGTCTCTCTCTGGGAACAGGCATTTGTGAGTGGATCCGCTGTGTTGTCCTCTGAGTCTACTCTCCTAACCTCGATCTCCCTGGAGATCAACCATCTCCATGATCAAGTGATACTGCCTTAGAATATGTCTGGATCACTGATGGGACGGACGTTCCTTGGCAGAAGCCACAACTTCATTGTCTCACAATGGTTAGAACGTAGTTCATCTCATGAACCAATATACACCCAGACAGCCTCTTTGGTAGCATCTTAAGTAGCGATGTATCGTGCCTTTATCGTCTAGTATGTCACGGTATCTAGCTTGGAACTCTTCCACCATACCGTCCCTTTACTGAGGGTAAAGACAATGCCTGTGACTGACACTCAGTCGTCTTTATCACCCTGGAACACTTCCAGTGATTCTCCCCAGGATCGGTTGATACCGTCTCACTACAACTAGTGAGAATCCTAACATCCAATTAAGTCTATCTCATAGATCTAAAACTCAGGATTTAGGAGGTATCATTTTGATCCTATGTGGAGAATCATGGTGATAAGCGGAGATTGATCGAGCGTAGCATAGGAAACTCCTTCCCTATCAAGAGTATGTCATCCACGTACTCTACGAGGATCGTCACCATACTCCCTACTACCCTTTTTGTTTATACAAGGTTCATCTACCATTTTGATGATGTCAAACTCTTTGACTAATCCATCAAAACAGACGTTCCAGCTCCGCGATGCCTGCTTTATCCTATAAAGCATCTTGCACACATTTCCGCTGCTCCCACTGTCTACGAAGCCCTCTGGCTGTGTACTTATAGACGCTCTCTTCTAAATCATCATTTAGAAAAGCAGTCAAGACACCCAACCACCAGATATCGCAGTCATGGTATGTAGCCGTGACAAGTAGGATCTGGATGGACTTAAGCTTGGTTACTTGAAAAAGGTTTCATCATAATCCACGCCTGGTAAATGATGCAAACTTTTAACAAGTCTAGCTTTGAAAGTCTCAACTTTTCCATGTACACCAAGTAATCTTCTCAAGATATACCTGCTCCTGATGGGGATTTAACCCTTCAGATATAGCAACCAAAGTCCATACTTTGTTGGTGTATAAGGATTCCATCTCAGATCGATAAACATCCAGCCATTCTTACAGAGTCTCACTCTTGATGGCCAGCTCGAAACTAGTTGGGTCATCATCTCATGATGCATTCCTCACTCCCACTGTCATAAAGAAACCGAAGTATCTCTCAGGCGGGTGAGGAACCCTACTAGATCGGCGGAGAGGCTGAGGTTCGTTGGTTTCTACTGAATCCTCTGGTTGTACCAAATCATCTGCTGCAGTTTGTATAGCTGGAACACTTCCAGTTCTACATAACAGATCTTGCCTCGAGCTTGTCCAGATTTTGCTTTTAGACATAGGCCGGACAACCCCAAATCTTAACTAGCTTAAGACATGGGCTCTTCCCTTTCCATATCTCATATGGAGTGGTAGGCAACTGATTTGATTCGAACCTATTCAATAGGTTCGAATCTTCTCAAGTGCATAACCCCTAAAAGGAAATAGGTAACTCAGTAATACTCATCATAGAGCACACCATATCATATAGGGTGTGATTGCTCCGCCCTGATATACCATCGTGCTATGGTGTATACAGAGGAGTAATGCTGATAGAGAATCTCATTCCCCTTTAGAATAATCCAGGAATTCCGTGCTCAAGTATTCTCCTCCTTGATCTCATCATAGGACATAATACTTATACCCGTATTTTGGTTCTCTACTTCTAACTTATATTCTGTGAATATCTCAAAAGGTTCGGACTTATGTTTCAACAGGAACATAGGTCTGAAACTCGAAAGATCATCAGAGAACGTAATGAAGTATAAAGAATCAGTCCTGGCATGTGTAGACAGGGGACCTACATACATCAACATGTATCATCCCAAGAGTTCACTAACTCTTTCTCTGTTTCCAATAAACGGGGCTATGGTCATCTTATCTTTGTGACATGACTGGCGAGTTTCACAAGATGTAAATTCAAACTGATTTAAATATGCATCTATATGTAACTCTAGCTAGTCGGGTCACATTGATCTGACCTAGTTTACAATGCCTCAAGAAGAATTCGTTCATATCTGAACTCTTCCTCTTGTGTGTGTTCCGTATACTAAAGAACTGTCGTTTGATTTAGAACATCAATGCTTTTAGATAACGTGCCTGAATTGATCAACTTTTGATATAGGAAATGTTCAAAACATTATCCAACAATACAAAATTTTATCATTTCTTTACTGATAAAGAGACTGATATGATTTTGTATATCAGGTTCGGTATCTAATAGCATTTGTTCAGAATCAATGTATTGGTAATACAGGGTGACAGTGACCAACAGACTTGGCTGCAACACTTGCCCCGTTTTCTGCCTCATGAAACTTATCACCCGTTCTCAGTTCTCTACCTTTCTGCAGCCCTATGTAACAGATTACATATCTGGGATCCTGATCTGGTATCACATACCCAGGACGTAAAGGATACTGAGAAACAGTTCTCTGTAATGAACATACCCGAAGATGATGCATCAGCATGCACTCTCTTCGTTTGGGCGGCACGAGAAATCTGGCATTCCCCAATTTCCTGCTCTGTCTTATAACAATTATAAGTTGGAGCGGGACCAACGTTCCCCAGCTCAGTATAACAAGCGGGTTCGGTCAATAATCCGTATTATTATCTTGATTAAGGCGTGATATGGTCGCTACCTGGAGAGAGAGAGAAGAAAACACTCAGCGTGCGCTCTTGCAAGAATAGATTGGTTATTATTTTATTTTATTTTATCTAATCAGGATGGCTCCCACTGCTTTTTATCAAATCTTCCTTCAAACCCTAAAAGGAAAGACTAGCCGGGATTAATTACACACTACAAGTTCGCCAATCTTTCAGCCAGGCCAGTGTCGGTACTTTGAGGGAGGTCCCCCGTGCTCTCGCACGAACCTAATTAATGTAAACCTCGTTTTCCCAGAGGCGTAACCTCGTTAACACCTTTCTAGACACCTACTTGATCGGCTAATTGTAATGTATAAAACTCTCCCAGGAGTAACTCTTACTCGCAGCGGGTATCGGGATCCAACTATCTCATAGAAGGTATGCAATCTCATTGCAAATTTCAACACTTGAAATTCCCGATAATATTTTGCCCCATGCGATCTATGACCTTGACTGAGTCAACAAACCATAGACCGCAAGTAAAGTTCAACCCGTCATTTCTCGATTGAATTAAACCCACCCGCACGACCCTTGACTGAGTCAACAAGGCCGCACGACTACCCTAATCCAATCGCATCATATGCATTGCAGATAAGCACTAATCAGCTACCGCACACTACGCCTTGACTGAGTCAACAAACGCAGCACGAATACTAACTAGGACTTATCTGAAATGACGGAGGGCTACGTCAGGTTTTTAAGAAAACCTTTTGCGTAATGAACTTTATATCGTTGTAGAATCAAATGATTTTAAAAAAATGGAGTGCTTTTGAGGCTTTTCTAGTTTTGCTAAAGGAGTCACTCCCGGTGAAGGGATCGTCGGTCCTTTCCTCGTCGAATGAGGTGCGGGATATATCGTATATATCACTGTGCAAAGCAAAAACACTTAAAAGCAATCAAAAGACAAATCGAGTGTGTAGCATCTGCCAGTTATTGCTAAAGGAGTCACTCCCGGTGAAGGGATCTCGGTCCTTTCCTTATCGAATAAGATGCAGGATATATCATATATACCTCTGTGCAAAGCAAGAACTGTAGCTACCTGTTTTATTTTGAAATTCGATTCTACAACATCTTAGGTTTCTTTTATTTCATTAATCACATTAATGAAGTCCCATCATTTAAGTACCTAAACATCACAGATAGATATAACGTACACTTATGCCATCCGCATTCGCCTCGATGTCCCCTCGTGCACCGTTAGGTTAGGTAACTAACAGCAGAGCGGGGCAGGGCTAGCGCGGGTGTAAAACATAAGTAACGTCTGTATGGGTCGAGAAGGTACACGCTAGTCTACTCTGGTATATCGATGCCCCGTCTCGATACACCCACGACTAGGGACTTTGAAGGATGTACTTATGGACTACCATGTCCCCACTAGTATGATCCGCATCATAGTCCAGGTAGTCAAGTACAGATCCTAAGGGCTTTACCAACATGTAACAGAGAGACAATCAGTATACACGTTAAGGTAAAGTTCAACCAGATAGCATACTATCATGTCGAGCAAGAAAGTCCTCCCTATATATGTCCCAGCATCCACTACAATATACATCCTATGTACAGTAATGGCCTCTAGGGCATACATATAACTAACAGTAGTTTAGTTCAGATTACCCACTGCACGTCACATATGCTTTTACCCTTCACTGTTCCACATTCGTGTTACTGTTATACCTTTATTACTGTTCATACTCGTGTCTGCATGTTCATTACCCCTGATTATATTATTGTTGATATTATGACGCACTAACGTCTGGGTTTTGCATGGCCCAGATCCTCTACCTTTGCAGCTGACCAATCAGGAGTATTTCAGTCAGCAGGCCGAGCAGTGAGGACCTGTTAGTATTTTAGTTTAGTTTTCTTTCAGCACTTTTATTTCCTGTTGTGAGCCCGTATTTGGGACGTACTTTCCAGATTGTTATTGTTACTTGGATCTATTGCTTCCGCATATTATTTCTTGACTCGTTTATTCTGGCTCATGGACATCTACTAGATAGTTTATTTTATTTCTACGGTTCTTGATATCTTATAGACAGCCGTAATGTGACTGTGGAGGGATGTTTCCTAGCCATAGGTAGCATGGTTGGCTCTGTCACACGCCTATCTTAGCGCACTCTGGGAAGCGGGGCATGACAGAACGTTTCTTCGTCGATCCCAGGAGCTGCCATCTCTGCAAAAAGGACAACCGGGGTGCCGGGGAGAAAGAAACTCTTCTGATCCGCCTCCGCCGTCGGCAGGTTGCCCAAACCTAAGCCAAAATGATCATCAAGTTTAGCGAACTTCGCGGCTTCCTTCGACAGTACTTCCGGGCGGAGAAAACGAACGATAAAATCCGTAAAATTAACCCCACGACCTTCGGATTCGAGAAAAAGGTTCTCATAGATATTCGGCACCTTTATCAAACTCGGGAACTGATGTTGAATAGCGTTTTCCGAGCAAGACCCATTACTACTGATTTGGTGGCAAAAATGTATTCATCCGAAGGAAGCAGCTCCTCGTAATGTTCTCCCCTAACTGGTAAACCAGAGATCTCAGAAAATTCCTCCAAAGAAATGGAGACTTCTCGATCCAATAAGAGGAAGGTGTGGGTCGGAATGTTCCATTGCTCCAGAAATGCCTTGACCCACCATGTAGGAGGTGTGGAATACTGGAACAAAGAAGCATAGATCGCAGGGTATAATCTGAACCTTAGCAGCCGCGACTTCTTCGCCGATAAGTTGTATCGGGCCCACTGCAGATATCCGGCTGGGTGACGGGGAGTTAGTCCTATGTTGTATGGCTGTCCCCAAGGGCGCGACTCGCCCTGACATATGCGCCGCCCTAGAGTGTCCAAAGCCACCGGCGGCTGCACGGGTATCGCGGCCATAAAAGGCCGAAGTAGACCCTCAGAAGTCCAATTAACCTCCTCCACAGTATAGTTTATCGGGGGTGCATCTGCATAAGGGATCGCCGAAATAGGATCCGAAGGTGTCGCGCAAGAAAAACTCCGCCGACCCCTGATGATTTGGTTGTACCATGTTCCCCAGAAATGGAGATTCTTCCGCTCAGCATCGTGATCCTTGATCAGTGCAAAGACTTCCCTGTCCACGGGCGCTTCGGGGAATCCGCCTTCCGAACGGACGAACGGGAAGGAAGTGTCAAAAGACATAGTACCTGCGCGGAAAAGAACAAATTTTCAGCCACCATTGCTACAGTTTATGTTCTATCACTAGATACTTTAAATCCGTACCGCACTGCAATGCAGTGAAAAGGGACCAAAGGGGACCCACATAATCTAGATGACAGTTCATCATTAATAAAACAGTCTCATCATTTGATGAGACTGTCATTAAATGAGGAAATCCTCAAAGAGATTCTCATTAAATGAGGACCCCTCGGGCCAAGGAGTAAATCTCCCCTTGAGAGCAGTGCTCTATGATAGAATGACATCTGTCAGATTCTAATGATGAAGGAATAAAAAAATCCCCAAAGAGAATTCCTCAAGAGCCTTGCTCTGTAAGAATGTTGGAATAACCCATCAGAAAAATTGAAGTAAAATTTTTAATGAATTAAAATTCTGAGATCTTCAAGATCCATGAACAAACTCTTAAGAGTTCTTCATAAGAGATTAATAAATCTACATGATTTGAAAAGAGCAAGGCTCTGTTAATAGGTTAAGAAACCCCAAGAAAGATCTCTTTAGATCTATGATTTCAAGAGAGCAAAGCTCTATTAATGAAACCCTAAAAAAGGTTTTCTTTAGATCGATGATCTATGAAGAGCAAAGCTCTGTTAATGGGTAAAACCCTAGGTTATTAAAAGATCCTTTAAAAGATTTGATCTTTACCTAAATTTTGACAGAGTTCCGTCCTTAAGAAAATTCTTAAGATGAAGAGCTATGCTCTAAAAGAGAATTAGTTCTCAGGAAAAAACAAGGAAGAAGATGAATAGAAATCATCTCAAGGGCCAAGGGTCCTATTTATATGCACTGAGATGCCGTTTCAACTTCTGAGTTGATCCAAGAGCGCAGATGCTGCCACTGCTGCACTCACATGTAGGCCACGTGAGTGCAACGGTGAGAGGCATTTATTTCGCCCAATCAGAGCAAAGCTCTGTTCAAATTTCAAATTTTGAAATGAAGCAACGCTTCATAGCAGCGCCAAGTGTGCTGCGCCCTGAGCAGCACACCACGTGCAAAAGAACGTATGCGCTAGCGCTAGGAGCGCTGCACTCTAAGCAGCGCACCACGTGCAAAGCACGTGTGCGCTAGCGCTACATGCACTCTAAGCAGCGCACCACGTGCAAAGTACGGGTGCGCTAGCGCTAGAACTAAAAGCTCCCCACCGTCAGATCAAAGATCCAATAAAGATGATAGATCATCAATTAACCAGAATAAAATTCTGTTAAGGAGAGATTCCTCAAAATCTTTCCAAACAAAAAGATTGTGCTCTGTAAATCAGAGCACCGTTGGATCAATGATCCAAAGGTGATTAAAAATCACCAAAATTACAGAATAAATTCTGTATGGGGAAAATTTTCCTAATCTTGTTAAAAAGAAAATTGCCTTCTGTAAATCAGAAGCTCTTGGATCAAAGATCCAACGGTGGGGAAATCCCCAAATCAATTGGAGAAAATATCTCCTTAACTGATTGAACAAATCAGCTTGCCCTATATAAAGGCCCCAAGACTTCAAGTCTCATACAGAGAAACCCCCCCATACACTTTGAGAAATCTCAGAAAGAAGAGCCAAGCTCTCGGTAGAATAAGAACTTTTCTTCAGGGTAAAAAGAACAGAAAGACGAAATCGTCTCATATAAAAAGAAGAATTCACTTCTTTCTTTAAGATCATAGGTCTACAAGACCAAGGTCTTTCACAAAGAGATCAAAGGATCTCATCATAAAATAATAAGAAGAACATAATTCTTCTCATAGATCATAAATCTATAAGACTAAGATCTTTTACACGAAGAGATCATGAACATCTCATTATAAAAGGGGGGAGAATAATTCAATTCTCTCAGGATCACAGATCCATAAAGGCAAAGCCTTTCGCCAAAATAAGAGATTGAAACATCTCCTACAAAATAAGAACTTTGTTCTTAGAACCTTGAGACAAAGTCTCTTCTAAACGAGAATTTATTTCTCAGATCATAAAATTGATCAGATGCACTTCTGCGCTCTTTGACTGGTGCCAAGCGCACCACGTGCTCCTCACGTGTGTGCCACTGAATAGATAGCGCTTTGCGCTAATGGATTGGCGCTCAGCACCAAGCGCACCACGTGCTCCTCACGTGTGCGCCACTTAACAGATAGCGCTTTGCGCTCATGGACTGACGCTCAGCGCCAAGCGCACCACGTGCTCCTCACGTGTGCGCCACCCAACAGAAGTGCTCTGCGCTCTTTAACTGGCGCAAAGCGCTAAGCGCGCCACGTGCCTTCACGTGTGCGCTAAAAGAACATAAATTGTTCTATGAATAAAGCTCAGAGCTATGATGAATGCTCAGCATTCAGTAAAAGACAAAAACATTATCAGAATTCAAATCAATACTCAGCATTGTCAAATGTTTAACATTTTAACTGAGTGGGCCGAGCCCAAGTTGGCCATAAACCCCTCATTCAGATTAATTGAGCCTATATGCTCATAAATCTCAGATCTTAGTCCTAATTAGACTACAGATCTCCCAACCAACATTGGTTCAAGGATACATCTCTTCACTCCTTTGATATTTGTCGTTGTAATCCTTCAACGTCTTCAGAGAGGTGACGGGACCCGATAACCAAACATTTTATGGACTGTGGGGTCCTTAAACTTATGGACTATGATGTCTTTAAACTTTATAGACTATGATGTCCTTAACCTTGAACTGTGGGGTCCTTAAACCCATGGACTATGATGTTCTTAACCTTGGACTGTGAGGTCCTTAAACCCATGGACCATGATATCCTTAACCTTGGACTGTGGGGTCCTTAAACCCATGGATTATGATGACTTTAACCTTGGACCGCAATGTCCCTAAACTAAACAATAGAGCTCAAATGCTCTTTTGTTGGATCTAAACGATCCTGTTAAGTTGATCTTAGTCTAAAAATTAGACTAACGTATCCTTAACAAACGTTTAAGTTGATCTTAGTCTCAAATGAGACTAATGTATCCTTAAACCCCAACTCCAAACCCAAATCTAAGAAAATATGGATTTGGAATAATCCACACCCTACGGGCGACAACATAAATTAGTCTCCGTATACAATCCACGGGCAACCAAAAACAAAACAAACACACACAACACGAAATGACCATCTGGAGAAGGAGAAAGTGGTTACCGCGATGCGGTAGAGTAATTAACTGCAGGGGCTTGCGCCTGCAGAGAAGAGAGTCCCCACAATCAAAAACCCCTCAACGAGGGGGAATCTGACGAAGTCTGCTACATCGGCCGCATCCGTTTAAACCTTCGATATATGGTGTCATAAATCAACTTAGCATCTTCGGAGAGGTGGACGGATAGCACCAAATAGCATCTGCCCTCGAAATTCAGGCCTGACGTCCCAACATCCCGGTCATGTCTTTCGGCGGGGAACAGTAGGAGAGGGTCACGCTGGTGGTGGCCGCGGTGATGCTCAGGTGACTCTGGGGATGGGGTTCTCGGGTGCTCAGCTGGTGATGGGTGAGAGAGAAGGAGCTGAAGGTTGCGGCTGCGGGTTGGGGTGTGAGGGTTCGGGGACATTGGAGGTAGCTTGGAGGTTGAGGAAAGGAAAGGTGCTCGTCGACAGTGGAGGAAGCTCTGGTGTGATGAGTGTTCCGACGAGGTGGTAAGCTCGGCGAGGGAGTATGCAGGCGAGGACGGCAACGAGCAAGGGTGTGGGCTGCGGGGTGAAGGGGGTTGCAGCACGGGTGCTCGGGGAGAAGGTGGTCGACGGTGAGGTGAGGAGCTCGAGGACGGCATGGCAATGGGTGCGGTGAGGGTTGCAATGGGTATGAGGTTGCGGGGGAGAGGCTGCACGGGAGAAGAGATGACGGTGAAGATGTGGTCAAAGATGAGAGTATGGAGGCAGCGTCGAGGGTGAGGCGAGGGTACTGGGGCGACAAAGAGGGGTTGCCAGCGAAGAGGCGATGGAGGCTCGGGTGTGCAGGGAAGAGGTAAGTGATGATGATGATGGTGGTGGTTGTGGTGTTGGGAGGGCAAGGAGATGCAGACGAGGGTGGAGGTGATGGGTTCGGCTCGTCGCGGTGGGTGTGAGGAGGCCGTAAGGGTGCTGAAGTTGGTCTCGTCGGGGCTTGGTGGTTGTGGGGGTGAGGGCGAGGAGGTGATCGACGGTGGTTCTGTTAGTGTATATGCCCTAGGGGCCATTATTGTATCATACTAGTTTGTATATTACTTAATGGAAGCTTGGGATATTCACATGTATATAACAGTCTTGCTAAACATGGTAGTATGCTACTTGGTTTTTCTATCTTAATATGTGAGTATACGTATTGATAGAGCTCTTAGGATCTTGCTTGACTACCAGCGTTGTGATGGCAGTCACACTAGTGGGGGCTGGGTAGTCTACAAGCACATCCTTATTCAGGTCCCTAGTCGTAGGATTATCGAGACAGGGCATCGATACTCCGGAGTAGACTAGTATGTACGCTTCTCATCCCAGTTGGGGAGATGGTCTGTCTCATAGCCGTCAGTACGTCGTACTGGAGATAGTATACAGGTGCTCGTTGGGTTACGGGTACACCGGACAGGACTCGCAGGGAACTGTAGGTTGGTTTTATACCAGTTGTCAGTTAACAGTTCCCAGGTGACATGAGTACAGCATAGTCCGCAGACTTGACACTGCTACTTCGCTTCGAGTGTGTCCCACTGTTCTTAGATTGCTACCCTACCACGGCTCAAAGGAGTCGTGCAAATAGGCAGCAGTTGGGTGCGGTCCCGAGCACTTGGAGGCAGTGGCAGTTAGAAAGGATTCGTCTCTCCCGGTATTGGGAGTTGATATCGCGCTGTGTCAGAGAGCCATTACGCAAAGTCCCTGGCCAGGGCAAGCGAGATTTGCTGGTAGGTTCCAGTAGTTTCTCAGGGTGTAATGGGCTTCACTCCGACACGACTTATAACGCTATTAGGGGACTGATGCTTGCCGCCCCACTAGGCCCGATATGCGATAGTCTTAGACGAAAAGACCAGACTGTACGGAGATTGTCACATCAGGCTCAGTAGGAGTTCGGATGGGTTTCCTCATCGGCCTTCTTATCGACATCTACCTGGGGACCGTTACGTACAGTTAGTGCCGCTTGCGGTCTGTGGTTAAACCCACTGCCAGCGTAGTAGTCGAGTCATTAGAGTCCCACACAGAGAGTTTCCCTGCTCCAGGCGAAACGATATAGAGGTCGTATGGTTTTACGACAAGAGTTCGGACGCATACGTGTGTTTACGCACGTACGACTTTCGGACAATTTTTACTAGCCGGCTTTGGTTTAAGCCAGATTCTAGTATCGGGATATTGGATTTATACAGTCTAAAGTTTTTCCATGTTTTCACGGATAGGAGGGGCGTTCTCGTAATTTCGCGAGAAGCTTCTAGAAGGATGGTGACTTGGGGGTTTAGGTGGCATAAGCATTAAATGAGATTAGTGACTCATTTGTGTGATTCATCCTTGTCATTAATGCATCATAAATGCTTAATGACTCATGTAGATGAATCACTCATTTGTATTTATGAAGCATGGTTGTTAAATCCTTTATTTCATTTATTTGATAAATATAATGCTTCATATATATAATGAGAGATCATTATCTCTTTCTCATTCTAATGCTCACCTTCTCTCTCCTCAAGCTCTCTCTCTTCAAACCCTAATCCTCCCCTCTCATGTGTTGAGATCAAGGATTAGAATAGACTAATCAATCCATAATCCAACTCTATATCACCTAGGTTACTTAGATTAGCACTTTAAGAAACCTAGTTACCTCAAGTTAGAGGTGAAGCTTGAAGTATAGCTCTCGGCTGGATCATCTACTACATAGAGAAGGCCGTAGAGGAGGTGGAGAACGAAAAGACGAAGGACACGGTTCATTAGGTATAATCACTTCACACAGTAGTTTAAAGCTCCTATGCTTTTATTAGTTATCGTTTAGCAACGATTCTTGCGGTTAGTCGATGTTATTGCAAAGAACAAGATCGTTTTTCATATTTCCGCCTCCCCGCAAGTCGTGGGGTGTAGTATATCGACTTACAGTGGTATCAGAGCCTCGCTAAATAATAATTAACTCATTAGCAAAGTCGTATGAATTTCGAACGCAAAACGAACCGGAAAAAACATCGATATCACTAAGTTTCTGTCGAATTTAAAACAGGCTCTAAAAATTTTTCAGGGAGCTGCAGAATAACTAGCAGAGAAATATAAGATCACTGGAGAAAAATGGGTTCCTGAATCGGCCATACAGCCGCGGAACCGCGGCCGATCCCACCGATCTGCCGCGGATCCGCGGCCGAATTGGGACCGATTCAACCCAGTTTGCTCCAGTAACTCTTCTGTGATATTTTTGTATTTTCTGGAATGTTTATTTTCTGCTCAAGTCTCAGGTGCACAGAGAAGTTTTAGGAGTAGAATCTGATATGTTTGCACGATCGAAATTATACGATGTTTGCTAATTTGATTATATCTGTGATTGTATAATGTGTTCGTAAACCTCCCCTAACTGCTAGTATGTCGGTTGGCAGGGGGTTGCATATTTCTATAATGGTTTTTACTGTTTATGGTTGTGAACTGTATTGGACTGTTGTGATGATTAGCCGGGGTTTGTGATGGGTTGTTATATTCATTCATTCAAAGAAATTGTAATATGTTGTAATATTATTTTGCGGGGCACATCCAGGTTGCGGTTGTAGCCACCGTTGTATTATTTCATTTTACTGTTTTTGCTCCTAGGATAGACCCAAGGTGGGGTGCACAAACTACCGGGTACTTTGAAGTGTTTAGTGGCCTACTCACGTTGTTGAGGGAGACCGCTTCACTTCGGGTATTTGGCGGGTAGTTTGCCGTACCCGTAGGGGTCTAGGGTGGGGTAATAGCTATTCATCACAACTGTGTAATCCGTCTTTTGTTGCAGGCTCTAAACAAACGCGGATTGCTTGTAAATCCAATTATGTTCATATGAGATCTGGAATGCCTATTATTGCGTCTGACGAATGTACAATATCTATATATGATAGCTATTTAGACGTCACTTATGTTTTACACCCGCGCTAGCCCAGCCCCCGCTCTGCCGTTAGTTAAGTAACCTAACGGGTGATGACGGGACCCAGTGACGAATGCAGATGGCATAAGAGGACGTTGTATTTTCGTTGTTTTCTGCAATGATAGGTTAATGATGGGACGCATTATTATTAGTGCAAAGAAAATAAACCAAAAGTTGAATCGTTGGAACAATTTAAAAGAAATCACTCGGTTGTTTTAAAACAGATGATATTTTTAATTGCGGAGCTTTAACCACTCCTTTTAAAAGCTATCAGGTTCCTTCGGTCATATCAAGTTCACTACGTTCATGGTTTCGCCAAAACCATTCGTAGCCCTCCATCATTTCATTTGGGTATTCAGTAGTATTCAAGCTATGCATTTTGGCCAAAATCAAGGCATAGTGTTTGGTAGCTGCTGGGTATTCATTTGCTGCATAGATAGATGAGTTAGTTTGGGACAGTCGTATTATCATTTGACCAAAGTCAAGGGTATGTACGGATGGGTTCAAATTGACAAGATAATGACGGGTAGAGCTTGACATGTGACTTATGACATTTTGACCAAAGCCAAGGTCATAAGAGCATGGGGCAAAAATTCATATCGGGAATTTCTAAAGAAACTGAAATTTGCAAAGAGATGCATACCATTTGGAGTTTGATGAATGTTGGTAGGATTCCTTCAGCATTATCATACGATGATATTTGGATCCCGATCCTACTGTGAGTATATGCTACTCATCAGGAGATTCGTCACTTAACGATCAATGCTATAAACCAAGTAGGTGTCAAGAAAGGTGTCAGCGGGGTTACGCCCCCAGAGAAAAGAGGTTATTTAATTAAGGAAGTTCGCGAAAGCGTTGGAAAACCTCCCTCGAAGTACTGACACCAGCCTGGCTGAACGGTTAAGCAAGTATTGTACAGTGAGAATACTCCTGGCTAATTCTTCTTTTATGGTTTGAGGAAGGATTCGAGAAACAGTGAGAGCCATCCAGTTTAGATAAATTAAAAACCACTCTAAACTTGCAAGAGCATCAAGCTAAAGTGTTTCTCCTCTCTCTCCTACTTGCAGCGACCCTGAAAATGACTGGACTTAAGTTACTTTTAGAGAAAAATATACTGACAGGGCCAAACTATAAAGATTGGCTGCGGAATGTCAAAATGGCTTTGACCTATGACAAATTGGGGTACGTCCTCACCGCTAAGGCACCTGCAGTCCCAGGTCCCAAATCCAGTAATGTGGATAAGGAAATCCGCAAAACCTGGGAGTATGATTGCACGAAGGCCAAGTGCATCGTGCTTGCCTCGATGAAGAATGAGCATCAGAGGAGGCACGAGGATATGGATCTTGATGCCATATTTCTCCATACAAAGGAACTTTATGGAGAGCAATCTCGTATAGCAAGATACGAGACCTCTAAGAACTTGTTTCGAGCGAGGTTGGCCGTCGGATCATCGGTAGGAGAACATGTCCTAAAGATGATTGGCTATATAGAAGAGCTCGCAGACCTTGGGACGACTTTGGATAATGAGCTCTATACAGACCTTATTCTCCAGTCCCTTCCTTCCACCTACGCCCAGTTTATTTTGAACTTCAACATTCAAAGAAAAGAAGTTGAACTTCCGGAACTCCTTAACATGTTGAGGAGTGCAGAGGGCACCTTGCAGAAGGCAAGGGAAACACCCGCTATGTTTGTTAGCGGTGCTTCTTCTTCCGGGTCCAAGGCTAGGGCCAAAGGAAGGAAGAAGAAGGCCGCCACCAAACCTAGAGGAGGTGTAAGTAAGGTGGGAGCGAAGGGAAAGAAAAAGTTTGCGGTACCAGTAGTGGCCCAGGATGAGTGTTTCCATTGTCATAGGAAAGGGCACTGGAAGAAAGATTGCAAGGCGTGAAACGCCAAGAACCAGGAACCAAAGCAAGCTGTGGCTTCAACTTCAGGTGTGTTTGTAATTGAGAATTGTCTGTCAATCAACTCTACTTCCTGGGTATTGGATACCGGATCAGGCTCTCATATATGAAATTCATTGCAGGCACTGAGAAACCGTAGAGTGCTGAAGGATGGTGATATGACCCTGATGGTTGCTAACGGAGCTAGCGTGGGAGCTGTGTCCGTAGGGGATTATCACCTGGGATTGACGAGTGGACACATTTTGGTTTTACATAACTGTTTTTGTGTACCCAGCTTAACGTGTAATATCATATCTGTTTCCTTGTTATCAAATAAAGGTTATGATTTCACGTTTGTAAGTGATGTTGTTAACATCCACCTTAATCATAGTTTGATTGGGTCCGGTACACTGGATAACGGTATATATGTCTTAAACCAACTCCAAATTTTCAATGTCCAGAACACACTAAAAAGAAAGTCTCCAGATTTAAATAAAGCTTTCTTATGGCATTGTAGACTGGGTCACATCAATGAGAGAAGGTTGACTAAGTTACATAGAGAAGGATATTTGGACTCGTTCGAATATCAAACTTATGCCACTTGTCAATCTTGTCTCAAAGGAAAGATGACAAAGACTCCATTTACTGGACATGGAGTAAGAGCGAGCGAGCTCTTAGGACTAATACACAGCGATGTATGTGGTCCAATATCTACACATGTAAGAGGTGGTTTTTCCTATTTCATTACTTTTACGGATGATTACTCAAGGTACGGATTCATTTATCTGATGAAACATAAATCCGAGGCTTTTGAGAAATTCCAAGAGTATAAGAATGAAGTAGAAAACCAAACCGGCAAAAGTATCAAGACACTAAGATCTGATCGAGGTGGTGAATACTTGAGTGCCGAGTTCCTAAGTTACCTAAAAGAGAAAGGAATTCTCTCTCAGCTTACTCCTCCATACACTCCACAGCATAACGGTGTATCGGAGAGACGGAATCAAACCCTATTGGATATGGTACGTTCCATGATGAGTAATGCTGAGTTACCGCGATCTTTCTGGGGTTATGCGCTATATTCAGCGGCATATCTTCTGAACAGGGCTCCTACCAAGACTGTGCCTACCACCCCATATCAGATGTGGAGTGGGAAGAAACCCCATATTCAGCATATGAAGATATGGGGATGTCCAGCTTTTGTTAAAAAACAGCATGCGGACAAGCTCGAGGCACAATCAGTACAGTGTAAGTTTGTGGGATATCCAAAGAACTCCAAGGGATATTATTTCTATTACGCAGAGGAACAAAAGGTTTTTGTTTCTCGTAATGCCCATTTTCTAGAACAGCAGTTTTTAGAAAAGGAAATGAGTGGGAGCGAAATAGAACTGGAAGAAATTCCAGAACCACAAACTACTACTGAAAGTTTGGTAGAACCAGTAGTTCAAGAAGAACAGGACATTCCCGCACCCCTCCGCAGGAGTAGTAGGCCGTCTCATCCGCCTGAGAGATACTACGGTTTTCTCATAGATGGGGATAGAGAGGATTGCATCATCGATGATGATGAACCTACTAGCTTCCAGCAGGCCATCCAGAGCGGCAACTCGGTACGATGGCTAGATACAATGCGGACCGAAATGGAGTCCATGTACACCAACAAAGTATGGACTTTGGACTTTGCTCCAGATAGGGTAAAACCCATAGGATGCAAATGGATCTTCAAGAAAAAGATTGGTGTAGATGGACAGGTGGAAACCTATAAGGCTAGACTTGTTGCAAAGGGTTTTCGTCAAAGTCCTGGTTTGGACTATGACGAAACTTTTTCTCCAGTGGCTATGCTCAAATCCATTCGGGTCCTTCTTGCTATTGCTGCCTTCCATGATTATGAAATCTGGCAGATGGACGTAAAGACGGCTTTTCTGAATGGTAATTTAGAAGAGTGCGTCTATATGGATCAGCCAGAGGGTTTCAATCAGAGTGGGAGCAGCGGGAAAGTATGCAAGTTGCTTAAATCCATTTAGGGATTAAAGCAGGCATCGCGGAGTTGGAACATCTGTTTTGATGAAACAGTCAAAGAATATGACTTTATCAAAAATCCAGATGAACCATGTATATATAGTAAAGTTGTAGCAAGAACTGTCGTATTCCTCGTCTTGTACGTGGATGACATTCTATTAATAGGAAATGACATTCCTATGCTACAATCTGTCAAAGGATTCTTGTCACACGGGTTCTCCATGAAAGACCTGGGTAATGCCTCTTACATTCTGGGGATCCGGATCTATCGTGATAGATCCAAGAGGATGTTGGGACTTTCGCAGTCCAGGTATATCGACACTGTACTGAAAAGATTCAGTATGGAAGATTCTAAGCACGGTAATCTACCGGCTTGTCACGGAATCACCCTATCCAAAGAGATGTCTCCCAAGACTGATTTGGAAAGGGAACGCATGTCTATTATACCCTACGCTTCTGCGGTAGGCTCTATAATATATGCGATGTTGTGTACCAGACCAGATGTAGCTTACGCACTGAGCGTGGTAAGCCGGTATCAGTCAGACCCAGGGGAGAAGCACTGAATAGCAGTAAAGAACATTCTCAAGTACCTGAGGAGGACAAAGGAGATGTTCTTGGTTTACGGTGGAAAAGACCTCAAGATGGAGGCCTTTGCTGATTCCGGCTTCCAGAGTGATAAGGACGATTCCAAGTCCATGTCAGGTTATGTCTTTACCCTCAATGGAGGGGCGGTGTGCTGGAAGAGTTCTAAGCAGGACACCGTTGCTGACTCGACGATGGAAGCGGAGTATATTGCTGCTTGCGATGCCGCAAAAGAAGCGGTCTGGATGAAGAAGTTCCTAACAGAACTTCAGGTGGTTCCTACCATTGTTGATCCAATACCTCTGTATTGCGACAACAACGGAGCTATAGCTTTAGCGAAGTAACCAAGGTCCCATCAGAAGTCCAGACACATCTTAAGGCGGTATCACCTGATCAGGGAGATCATTGATCATCGGGAGATCGAGGTTCGGAGAGTTGCTACTGAAGAGAACATTGCTGATCCATTCACGAAGGCCCTACCTCAGATTCAGTTCGAGAGGCTACTCGAGATCATCGGTCTTCGATATGCCAGTACATGGCCCTAGTGCAAGTGGGAGATTGTTAGTGTATATGCCCTAGGGGCCATTATTGTATCATACTAGTTTGTATATTATTTAATGGAAGCTTGGGATATTCACATGTATATAACAGTCTTGCTAAACATGGTAGTATGCTACTTGGTTTTTCTATCTTAATATGTGAGTATACGTATTGATAGAGCTCTTAGGATCTTGCTTGACTACCAGCGTTGCGATGGCAGTCACACTAGTGGGGGCTGGGTAGTCTACAAGCACATCCTTATTCAGGTCCTTAGTCGTAGGATTATCGAGACAGGGCATCGATACTCCGAAGTAGACTAGTGTGTACGCTTCTCATCCCAGTTGGGGAGATGGTCTGTCCCACAGCCGTCAGTATGTCGTACTGGAGATAGTATATAGGTGCTCGTTGGGTTACGGGTACACCGGACAGTACTCGCAGGGAACTGTAGGTTGGTTTTATACCAGTCGTCAGTTAACAGTTCCCAGATGACATGAGTACAGCATAGTCCGCAGACTTGACACTGCTACTTCGCCTCGAGTGTGTCCCACTGTTCTTAGATTGCTACCCTACCACGGCTCAAAGGAGTCATGCAAACAGGCAGCAGTTGGGTGCGGTCCCGAGCACTTGGAGGCAGTGACAGTTAGAAAGGATTCGTCTCTCCCGGTATTGGGAGTTGATATCGCGCTGTGTCAGAGAGCAATTACACAAAGTCCCTGGCCAGGGCAAGCGAGATTTGCTGGTAGGTTCCAGTAGTTTCTCAGGGTGTAATGGGCTTCACTCCGACACGACTTATACCGCTATTAGGGTACTGACGCTTGCCGCCTCCCTAGGACCGATATGCGATAGTCTTAGATGAACAGACCAGACTGTACGGAGATTGTCACATCAGGCCTAGTAGGAGTTCGGATGGGTTTCCTCATCGGCCTTCTTATCGACATCTACCTGGGGACCGTTACGTACAGCTAGTGCCGCTTGCGGTCTGTGGTTAAACCCACTGCCAGCGTAGTAGTCGAGTCATTAGAGTCCCATACAGAGAGTTTCCCTGCTCCAGGCGAAACGATATAGAGGTCGTATGGTTTTACGACAAGAGTTCGGACGCATACGTGTGTTTACGCACGTACGACTTTCGGACAGTTTTTACTAGCCGGCTTTGGTTTAAGCCAGATTCTAGTATCGGGATATTGGATTTATACAGTCTAAAGTTTTTCCGTGTTTTCACGGATAGGAGGGGCGTTCTCGTAATTTCGCGAGAAGCTTCTAGAAGGATGATGACTTGGGGGTTTAGGTGGCATAAGCATTAAATGAGATTAGTGACTCATTTGTGTGATTCATCCTTGTCATTAATGCATCATAAATGCTTAATGACTCATGTAGATGAATCACTCATTTGTATTTATGAAGTATGGTTGTTAAATCCTTTATTTCATTTATTTGATAAATATAATGCTTCATATATATCATGAGAGATCATTATCTAATGCTCACCTTCTCTCTCCTCAAGCTCTCTCTCTTCAAACCCTAATCCTCCCCTCTCATGTATTGAGATCAAGGATTAGAATAGACTAATCAATCCATAATCCAACTCTATATCGCCTAGGTTACTTAGATTAGCACTTTAAGAAACCTAGTTACCTCAAGTTAGAGGTGAAGCTTGAAGTATAGCTCTCGGGTGGATCATCTACTACATAGAGAAGGCCTAGAGGAGGTGGAGAACGAAAAGACGAAGGACACGGTTCATTAGGTATAATCACTTCACACAGTAGTTTAGAACTCCTATGCTTTTATTAGTTATCGTTTAGCAACGATTCTTGCGGTTAGTCGATGTTATTGCAAAGAACAAGATCGTTTTTCATATTTCCGCCTCCCCGCAAGTCGTGGGGTGTAGTACATCGACTTACTGGTTCGAGGTGCTGGCGTTGTGGTAGGGAGGGAGCTCGGGGTGCAGGGGAGAGGAGGTGATGGTAACGAGGGAGAGAAGTGAGGCAGTGAGTGAGGGGGATTGAGAGGAGAGAGGAGGAGATTGGGAGTGAAGGAATGACAACGAGAGAGGGGTCGGTGGGTTGAGAGGAGATCGTGGGAAGCGGGCGCGGCCGTTGGGGCGAGCACGGGCGTGGGGGAATGAGTGAGAGAAGCGAGGGCATTGAGGAAGTAGGCATGAGTCATGGGGAGAGCGAGGAACGAGCGGGAAAGAAGGGGACGCGAAGGAGAAGGAGAAGAGAGAGGGGAGAAGAGACGGGTCGGGTTGTAAGGTGAGGGAATGGCTTGGACCGGGGTTCTTGGGCTGGGCCTTAGGGAAAGGTTAGAATTAGGTCTGTGGGTTTGGGTTTGGGAAAATATGGGTTTAGGGTTTAAGAAAAATTTAGAAATTATATTTAGAAAAATATAAGAAATATTAATTGTAAATAATTTAAATATAAAATTTCGGGGAAAACATTTATTTAAAATATGAAAAATATTTATAAGGGACTGGGTATTGCATCATACCCCACTTATATAAAATTTCGTCCTCGAAATTTAAAATAAACAATGAGCTTTAAAACACTATGTGAAAAACCACAAAATCAAATACTGCTATATAGCGATTTATGCAAAAGCAACTAGATGAAAGTCAAAGGTCTATATTTGTATAAAAAATAGCGCAAGTAAAAGAATAGGCATAGAAAGCACAAGGCATAACCATCTATAATGATAAACTATATACACAATACACGGAAAAATGAATATCAATAATAAACAATAGTGAAGAATTGGCTGACAAGCCAAAAATATTTTAGTAAAAATATCGATCAAGCAATTTAAAATAACTTGAGAAAACCCATATTGTGAAACAATAGAAAATAAAACAAAATAGTATGTGTGATATATGTTTGCGCCATTGAAAATGTGAAGAACAGTAAAGCATTTAGAATAAGTAAAACGGAAGTAGTTAATAACACGCAATTTTTCGACAAACACAAAATAATGAGAACTAAATTTCGAATAACGACGTCACTGAATGTAATTATAGTAATAAGAAATAGCACTGATAATGTATAAGGGCTAGTTAGGGTATGGATTACAATGGAGTATGGCCCATTCAAAAAGGTCGGAGTGCGGTACTTTAATCTGAATGTTGAAGAGGCTGGGGTCAGGTCAGCACAAAGTGCAAGGGTGAATAGTAATGAATCTCAGGAGGGAAGAAAGTTATTGGGGAGGGGAAACAGTTAATGCATCATGTAAATCAATACTCAAAAGGTTTGCGAACTCAGAAACTTTATTATTATTTATTTTTCCAGAAAAATTTCAAAAAAGACATACTCGAAAGATAAAAGTGGCCCTAAGCTATACATAGATTTATTTGGCCAGAAGAAACAAAGATAAGTCGCGTCAGTCGCGATTATGGAAGTTCAACGGGTTACGGTAAGCTCTCACGCTAAGATAGGGGCGTCCATTTCCATAGCGTCTCGCAGGGATTGCCACTGGAGGTTCTTCCGTCTCGAATTCCTCCTCACTCGAGGTTTTATCCTTCGACTCTTCCTCGGCTGGGGCCTCGTTTTCGGGTTCTTCCCCCATGAGGTTTTCTCCTCCTAGTCCTTCTTCCTCGGCTGGAGCTTCTTCATCGGGGTGTTCTTCCACGTGATTCACCTCCTCTGGATCTTCTTCCACTGGATTCCCTTCTACTGGATTTTTCTCAGGATCTTCCTCTATCGGGTCCTCTTCTTCGTCGTCAGAGTCACTGATCATGTCGACTTCTGGGGCTGAGACTCCGTCGTCTTCGAAATCGCTGTTGCCGAAGATAACCTGTAGGCCGTCGACCTCGTCATCTGAACTCACTAGCATGCAGTCCAAGGAAACGTAAGACCGAGTGTCCTCATCGATAGGCGGCGCTGCTCCAGGATTGGACATGGCCTGAAAAGAGGGAGTCATGATCAGATAGTGGATCACACAAGGAAAATAACCAAATATGTGAAGCATATGGAAAATATACGGCAGGTAAGGACTGAAAATCAAAATTCTGAATAATGATGCAGTAAGCAGTATAAGGAAAATGAGTGGCAAGGGGACGATACATAAATCATAACTTACAATTTTATTGCATTCAAACTAAGAAGTTCAACGGATACAAGATTTTAAACGAAAGGAAACATTTACTAAAGAGTGACAATATTTTTTTATTGAAAGCAAAAAAGGTGATAATTCTTCGTTGATATCTAGACCGCTGCGTTCTCGTCAAGCGAGTTGAATCCTGCGCTGGGTCCGTACTATCCTCGAAGCTCAAACTACGAAATAACCAAGTTACTTAACAGGGGTGGAGAGTGTGGACGAATATCCTCCTTGTAGCTCTTTCCTTCGAGGGTAACCATTGATAAGATGTTCGTCGGATCCACAAATCAAGCACCGCCCTTTGGCGCTGCGACAGTCTCTCCGAAGGTGTCCTGGTCTCTTACAGTATCCACAACGTTGAGTTCTCCGCTGCTTCCGTTGCTGAGGAACAAATGGGTGCTTCATCTATACGTCTCTTCTTTGTTTAGCAGGGATTCCCTTACGATTGGAGGCTTCCGCTGGTGCTTGAGCCATTTGCCTTCTTAGTCCTTCAGCTAAGAGATCGTTCGTTCGCATCCTGGGCTTCCTTCAAGCCTTGCGGTACACCCAAAATCTTGACGGTCTGACTCTGGGGAGTGGAGATAGAAAAAGAGTCGTTGGAAGACATGGTCCTGAAACAACAAATTTGAGGACGATATAAGGTATAAGGAATAAGAATCAGAATAAGATATAGAATAGACAACGAAACAAGAATATCGGGTGAGGTGAAACTCAAACGAGTGGAAATCAAATGTAGAACTCCAAGTCACTCAAACAGAGTACAGTATTGTAACTATACTGCAGTTCATAATTATAATCATATAACTCTATTATGTCACCCAAAACTCTAGCGGACGGATCAAAATATGTAGCAGAACACACTATATGAATCAAGATCAAGGATAACAAATTTACAATCTAGTCCGGAGGGTGGCTTAGATTGTCAAGCTCTACTCGGAAACTGCAATCCTAATCATAGCAACCTGGCTCTGATACCAACAAAACCATGTCACGCCCTGCTTCCCAAAATACGGAATACGAGGGGTGACAAGGCCAGCCATGCTCCTACGGTCAAGGAAATATCCTGCCGTAGTCACACTTCAGCTTCTAGTTTTACGTGGTAATCAGTAATCAATGCACAGGTAATGAGAAATGCAGTCACTAAATCAAAATATATATAAAACTGTCACGACCCGAAAGTACGGAACATGACCGGCACTTAAACTACGAACGTCTCGAGGCGTACGTAATCTAAGTAAACCGAAAGCCCAGAAATCCAAACCAAGAAAAGTAGTAGAGTGAAGGAAAACCAATTTAAAATCTAGTTTTAATAGCATAAGCCGAGTTGTGCGGTTTTAAAAACATAAAGTATTTCCTGAAAAATTTCGGCAGAGTCTCCTTTGAAAATACTGGCTCCCAAACGGGATACAACATGAATAGTATACGAAATCAATAAAAAGGCATCCCCAAGCGGGAGTTAGCTCTTCGTCAATCGACGGTCACAACCACACAAGCAATATAATATACAACGCCAACGGCGAGGATTAAAATTCAAAAGAAACTCAAAACCACAAGAAAACCACAGAAAAATAACGCGCGACTCTAAGGTCGAAGGAATAACATCACCGGTCTCTATCTCAAAGTAAATACATGTTTGGTTGATGGAACTTCTAGATACAACAGAGTAATAATATACAAGTTATATAATGGGGGGTACGATACAAGTAAACCCACCTACTAGCAAATCACCTGAAGGAAACTATGCCCGCAAGCCGTAAAGAAACCTGTACGGCAAACCTGCAAGAAACTGGGGCACAACGGGGGTGAGTTGCCAACTCGTGAATAGAAAAACATCTACGGAAAGAAATCGCATAAATAACGCAACCTAGGTCAATGATCATAATAAATCCTCAATTATATATATAACATGCAACCTATAACAAGGCTAGGGTAAATATCTAACCCGAGTGTAATCTCATGTGCCCGTGTCAGTGCCTCAGGTAGCAATATATCATATGAATGAGGTATGAATGCATGAAAACAGAATACATGTAAATGAAGAAACCGTTTTCATAATCTAGTGAGATTTCCTTTGTATTTTTAAAATGAGATATCATAAATGAAATCAGCATAAAACAGTGCCTAGCATCGGCACAAAACGTAACCCCAATAACTCGATATCTTTGTATCACAGTCTCTGTACCTCAATATCTCGAAATCTCAATGTCTCAATCACAATATCTAGGGCGCCGTCAGTCCAGACCGGCCCCTACCATCCATCTCAAGACCACGACGGTATCCTCCGGATATCCGACGCGTCGGGTAAAATCACCGGTAGGTAGTGCTCCCCTGCCAGGCTCACATCGTCATCATCACGCGCTTCTTGCCCCGGGGCACCTTACCGGGTCCACCATGTACCCGAAACGGTTCATCCGTCTCCTCGAATCGGGTCTAGAAATCCATCAGCAAACTCATGGTGGACGACTCATACATCATGGGAAAAACCGCACTTTTTATTTAAAAAGAGAGAAATCAGTTTATATAAGTTTTGCGGTTTTTCCCCCAAATCCAGAAAATCTCATGGAAATCCGAATCCAAATCATCAATAGCATGTAAAACCATGAATATAGGCATAACAATGAATAACAGTATGCATGAAGTGGCAAGTAATAACTACAATGTTAAGCTGGCATATAAGGCAGGTACACTAATATCATGTCAAAGTACTAACTAACAAGCTAAGTCAAGCAATAATCTTTTCTAAGGTGTACGTGACATGGCAATTACCGATGAAGATGTGTGTGAGCCGGCAAGTAAGTGTACGTGGTACATACGCATCATCGGTAATGGTGCTGGTGTCCTAACAATATGATATCAACATTGCAATAAGAAATTATAACATAAGTATGCGATGCGAAGTGAACCACAATAATAAGCGGGAGCTGAATACAAGACGCAACTGTAACTAACCTGCATTAATCTAATATAAGTCCTACAAATGGTGCCTTTTGAAATAACACGAATCATGGGGTTTTGAAAATAGGGGCTATGGTGTTTTTTATGAAAAGATACGTCTTTTGAAATATCCGTAGGATCCCTTGGGCTGTCTTTTAAAATACCTACGATTCGTTAGTTTTTGAAATAGGTAAGAATCGAATCTAATCTAACAACTAAACTAAACTAAAGGGCTAAGCTAACAAGCTGGACTACAGATAAGGAAACCGCCTAACATCTGAGTCGATCCATATACATACCTGTATATATATATTAGTCGGTGATCCCGCCTCAATAATATCATATCCGATACCATATCTACAATCAGACATCCCAAGTCAAGAGTGCGGATCAATCATCAATATAGCTCGTACGTAAATCCGGCGTACGGCATCCCAAATCTGGGTACGGGCCAATATCACATTCATCATACTATTCACCTGGTATCCTCTTTATCAAATATCATGATCGGGGTACTGATCTACGTCTAGTACAATACTGATACCGCCTAAGTATGCATGCACGTGTGTGAAACACTACGTCAAGACCCGTTACAACGTCATGTCGTATCTCAAATACGAACCCTGCTATATCACCGATCTCACGGCCTCAAATCAAATCTCATCGACTCATCTTAAATCCCAAGTACATCCTCATTATCCATGCATGTGTATATGAATGTACATATGCATAGTCCCATACCCACGCATATATACATATATACACATCCCAATCTACGCACAAGAAAGTAAAGTATGCAAGTCTGTGTATGCGTATATGGGTATAACAACTACTCTAGGGTTTCGCAACTAACCCAAAGGTACTCCATGAACACATAAACATAACATGAATGAACATTCTCGTATCATAAGACACCTATATAAACATATATATATGAGCTACACTACGGACTGCGGGGGTGCTATACGCCATCCACCCGACTTCTCTCCGTAGATATAAATCTACTCACCTGGTCCTCGCTCGCCGGTGCCGACGTCGCCACGCGCTTTCTTTTCGTCTCGAAGTCCACATGGGGGTACCTACATATCACAACGCATCGTATCGTATTAAAATCCGACACATGACCAAAATGACACACGAATCCCACATATGTCAAAACCTATGGTTGCCTTCACAAATCGACCCAAAAACCCTCGACGTCGGCGTACAAACGCCAAACCATCGAGAAACCTCCCAACACACTCATTTGTACAATTACAAGCACTAATTATAATATAAAATAACTTAAAATTCACAAAAACCCCAATTTCACTTAAAAAGTCATTTTCCCGAAAATCTAGCAAGCACAAATCACCGTTTTAGTACAAAACTCGATGTATAAACGAATCTAGAGGCCACAATATTCACTAAATATCTTAAATAAGTCATAAAAACAATTCCCATAATTTAATCTCATTAAATTCCAAAAACCCTAAAATTCTAGTTTACAAAATACCTAAATTTTAACAATTTCATAGCAAAAATGCACAAACTACAATCTAGCTTAGATTTGCATGATCTAAAGTATTAAACTACACTTAATAATGTTAATGAAGTCATGAAAAACCTAATTAGATTTTTAGTCTAACATTTGCAATAAATTTCCAAAACCTAGTTTGCATAAAATTCCAATTTTAACAATTTCAAGCATCAATTAGTAAACTAGCAACTAGGTTAGTTTTAGCATAACATTAATATGTCAAAAATATCACACAACCATAATCTCACATCATAAAACCCTAAGTTGCATTCAAAACCCTTTCTTGAAAGTTAAATCTTTAATATCAAAACCACAATTAACTCCTAATTAAACACATAATAGCTAGATTGAAGTAATCAAACAATAACTTATGCAAAATGCTAAGATTATACCTCACAAAATTAGAGACCTAGCACCAAAATCTTGGCCTCCAAATTGCTCTCTTGATCCATGATCCACACTAGAATAGGTCAAGAAGAAATGGGTAGAGATTGGATTTTGATTTTGTGGGATTTTTGTGTTGATTTTTGGGCATTTTGTGGAATTTTTTTGTGGTGAAAGAGGGGAGAACAAGGGGAGGGCTGTTGCTGATTTGGGGAGAGGGGGGGCTCGGCTAGGGGATGGGGAGAGGGGAGAGAGAGTGTGGGTTGAAAGAATGATACAATTTCCAAGTCAACAAAGTCATGCCCCATTTTATTAATTCCATTTTCTTTTCTTTGACTTTTTCTTTAAGTGGGGACAACTTTGGGGATTGGGAAAGCACATTTTCGGCCAGAAAAAGGGAGAGGTGGAGGTGGTGTGTGTGTGTGTAAAGCAATGAACACCAAACACCAATTCAATATGCACCAAATCCCTTTTATTTTCACAAAATAAGCCTTTTTCTTCAATATTTTCTAAACCGTTTTGGCAAACGATTTCATTTCAAAAACCACATGATAAAATTTTATTTAATGTTTTATGATGCACAAAATTTGTTTCAACTCATTCCAATTTGTAATTTTCCCTAATTAAATGTATTAGTGACGGCTTAAAATAATAATAAAATAATTTTTTTTCAGAAAATTTGAAATTTCACCAGTGGCTCAATAAACACCAAATACTAGCAATTACATAGCTAGAATATGTATATTTAATTTTTATAATAAGATATTTGTATTTTGACTTTTTACAAAAAACCCTCTTATTTTACCGATTTTCCGAAATATCACCGAAACGATTTTCAAAACGCTACAATCTTCCCCACTTAAAGAAATTCGGTCCCCGAATTTAAATTCAAACTCCCTCCAAATACAAAAAAACATCTAACCAAAACCATCAAGTCGTCGGGGCTCCGAAATCATAAATACATCAAACAAATCGTAGCGCAGCGCATGCGCATGAAAAATGAGCATATAACTCAAAATCAAAACTCCGTCAAGCATCCCGCAATCATCGGAGTCATGGTAAAGACACAAATGTCAAATCCAATACAAAACCAATATGATATAACTCGAAACTATACACGTAAATATCAAATCTATGTATGTAAATATCTGAAGGAAATGCATGCCAAATCTCTTAAAGTCGCTGTGCAATGCGCATAACACTGCACAGTGGCGGACGTCTATCATAAGAAAATAATCGTATACATATATACATTTTGTTTGAAATGTACGTTCCGCCGTTTTGGGAAACAATTTAGAAGGGTTTCCATGTTTTAAACGTTTCGTGTCGTATCAGACACGTAGGTAAATACTGAGACTATAGCTCGCTTTTTGGAATTCCCTTCAATAGCTATCAATGCATGCAAAATACATTCAGGTACTCTCCTCTGACTAGTCCTGCTTAGTACGAAAACACATCGCAATTATCATAAAAAAACGTACTGCTCTATAAGAAATCAATCCCAAAATACGCGTATGAATACTACGTGCGTCTAGTGCGCACGACAAATAAAAATCCATATACGTGCCATACAAGTGCACAGAAATAAGATCTAAGTGCATCGGGTGTGCACAAAGCATCTGTCGTAGGCAACGTGTGTGCCTGACAGCCAAATCAGGTGCATCTGACATGCACGAAAAAAAAATCTCGATTTAGTGCATCTGGTGTGCACCAAAATCGCATCTCAAGACATGCGCTCAACATGCGCGAAAACCCAAAACCAGGAGCATCCATTATGCACGAAATCATGAAATCTAATATCAAGCGCCGAACATGCGCAAAATCAAATCAGGTGCACAAGGTGCACAAAACAAATATCGAGTATCACAATCGAAATCGAAGTCCAGTGCATCTAAGTGCACAAAAGGCGTATCACTGCACTGCAAGCATATATAAACAATACAGAGTGCAGGAACCAAATCGTGTGCGTATATACGCACAAAATCAACTCAAATGTCTAAAACCGTAAAATCACAAACATGTGAAACCAAAGCACGAAAATGATATCAAGTGCAACACTATGCAAAGATCGTAAATCCTCAATCATCAAAATCAAATCTTGCGAATAAATCACCCAAAACATCGAAATCAATAATGGCGGAATAGTACTGCTCAAGCGCATCCTCTAAGAATCTCGGGCCAACTGTCGCAGTCACTAGTGGGACGTCTCGTCGATGATCATGAACTCTGGCCTGCTGGTGTGCGTAACAATGATCACTCCTGGGTCAAGGTCTTCACTGTGAATTACCAATCTCTCGGTCCATCGGCTCATCGGCCCTGTCAGGTGTGCTAACGGGGATGATTCCGTTCTGGCACTTCTCTGGTCATCTCTCGGTCAATCATCGCGACCATTCGTAAGACAGCATATCACTGGCGTCGGCCTCTGGCTCTCTGAATGTACAGGACACCTCTGATCCTAGGTGCAAGTATCATTGCAGCAGTGTCCTAGAAGGAATCCTGCTCACGGTCTCTTCCATGTCTCGTCTCTGCCAACTGTCCGGAAGTCATCGTCCTTTCCTATATCTTCATTTTGCTCTGGAACGACTGCATACTCATCGCTACTCCTTCTGGAAGGTAAATCCAAGTACCATGCCTCGGCATGCGCATCGCATCTCTGATGTCGGCGGAGTGGAACGTCATCTCATCTAGATCTGGTACGAACATCTTACTTCACTTTTCTCTAATGTCGTCTGCTTTAGACTCGTCTCGTCGCGGCTGCATGGACTGAGCTCCAACGGCTATCCTCGTATCGGGAGTCTCCCAAGAAATGCATCCCACCACCTAGCATCCGAATTAAGTCGAACCATCCAATCGATTGTCAAAACCTCATAATCCCCCAAGGGCTCAACATCTTGGGCACAGTTTAATAGTATCGAGTACATACCACAGTATCGATGGTCCAGCCGTAGAAGGGCAAACCCAAGTCTCACTAATGGCGCCGTGGAACTGCCGCAAACCCTAAGGTTCAAAGGCTTTCACACGGTTATTAAGTCGAGTTAGGGTTTCATTCTTCTAGAGGGACCATAGAATTGTCTGCATGTCTTTCCGACTACTTTAAACTTGGAATAATAGGTTTCTGACATTCGATCGTCTCTGTCGACTCTCAACGTCTCCGCGTGAAGTCGTTTCTAGCTGGAATCAATCTATCTGATGACCTCGTATCGGGGTAGGCGAAAGAACCACATGTCCTAGTCATTCATCCTCGGGTGACTAGCGACCTTCTATCATCTCTTAGTACAACTCGTACCGCAATAGATCCAACATCTGGAGCGATATCTCGTTGTTCGCAGCAATAGCTGGCTCGCTCGTCTGCACGCTGAACAGTGCCTCGACCATCATGAATAAGCAATACACTAACGGTCATCAAAATCCGGCTGGCCTCTATCATTGGTTCAATCCTCTAGTATCGATCAGCACATCCGAGTAACCTCAAAAAGGCGATCCGCCAAACGCTCGTGGCGCGGAAACACAGTAAAAAGATACATCTCCGTAATCGTGTGTCGCCGGAATTCGCCCTGGTCAGTCCTCGTTCGTGACGAGCTCGTGCTGACCACAACTCTAGCTGTAGCTCTCCCTGCCCGTAATCATGGCAGCAAAACCAAAACTGGTACTGATGAGGCTAGATCAGGAATGAATATAATATTGAACAAAAAAATGTACATCCTAAGGCTTCTTAAGTGGAGTAGCGTATCGTAAGTATGCCGCGGAACATACCCACGGTACGTCACTCTACTTTAGTCACCTATTCCATCAACCAAGGGTCATCCTACGCACCAAAGGTAAAACCTAACGCTCTGATACCAACTTTGTCACGACCTGAAAGTACGGAACATGACCGGCACTTAAACTACGAACGTCTCGAGGCGTACGTAATCTAAGTAAACCGAAAGCCCAGAAATCCAAACCAAGAAAAGTAGTAGAGTGAAGGAAAACCAATTTAAAATCAAGTAGTTTTAATAGCATAAGCCGAGTTGTGCGGTTTTAAAAAACATAAAGTATTTCCTGAAAAATTTCGGCAGAGTCTCCTTTGAAAATACTGGCTCCCAAACGGGATACAACATGAATAGTATACGAAATCAATAAAAAGGCATCCCCAAGCGGGAGTTAGCTCTTCGTCAATCGACGGTCACAACCACACAAGCAATATAATATACAACGCCAACGGCGAGGATTAAAATTCAAAGGAAACTCAAAACCACAAGAAAACCACAGAAAAATAACGCGCGACTCTAAGGTCGAAGGAATAACATCACCGGTCTCTATCTCAAAGTAAATACATGTTTTGGTTGATGGAACTTCTAGATAAAACAGAGTAATAATATACAAGTTATATAATGGGGGGTACGATACAAGTAAACCCACCTACTAGCAAATCACCCGAAGGAAACTATGCCCGCAAGCCGTAAAGAAACCTGTACGGCAAACCTGCAAGAAACTGGGGCACAACGGGGGTGAGTTGCCAACTCGTGAATAGAAAAACATCTACGGAAAGAAATCGCATAAATAACGCAACCTAGGTCAATGATCATAATAAATCCTCAATTATATATATAACATGCAACCTATAACAAGGCTAGGGTAAATATCTAACCCGAGTGTAATCTCATGTGCCCGTGTCAGTGCCTCAGGTAGCAATATATCATATGAATGAGGTATGAATGCATGAAAACAGAATACATGTAAATGAAGAAACCGTTTTCATAATCTAGTGAGATTTCCTTTGTATTTTTAAAATGAGATATCATAAATGAAATCAGCATAAAACAGTGCCTAGCATCGGCACAAAACGTAACCCCAATATCTCGATATCTCTGTATCACAGTCTATGTACCTCAATATCTCGAAATCTCAATGTCTCAATCACAATATCTAGGGCGCCGTCAGTCCAGACCGGCCCCTACCATCCATCTCAAGACCACGACGGTATCCTCCGGATATCCGACGCGTCGGGTAAAATCACCGGTAGGTAGTGCTCCCCTGCCAGGCTCACATCGTCGTCATCACGCGCTTCTTGCCCCGGGATACCTTACCGGGTCCACTGTAACATTTTAAAAATAATTAAATAAATAATTAAAAGAAAAAAAAGTGTTTAAGTGAATTTTAGGATTTTCGGTAAAGTAAAATGTATTTTTCGTAAAACCAAACCGTGATTGTTTTCATTATAAATTTTAAAATATCTATTTTAATTATGTAATTACTAGTAAATAGTGTTTATTTAGCCACTTATAAATTTTTAGTTTAATAAAATATTTTTCCTAAATTAATTATTTTAAATATTAACATAAGCTTTATTTTTACACTAAATTAGTGTAAATTACAAATTTAAATGGTTTTAATTTGTAAAAATGAACCATGGCATATTAGAAATTAGTGTGTATCATGCAAAATTTATTTGCAAATTTTTCCTATTTTCTAGAGCTTTCTTGAGTTGCTATAGTAAACAAATAAATAAATAATTAAATAAACCATGAAAAGACCTTTAAGTGATAATTCTCCTCTTGAAACTTCTACACTTTTTCTTAATCATTTCTTTCTCTCCCTCACTCCCTCAAGGCCGGCCACAACCCCCCATGGCTGCCCCTCCCCTTTTCCCACCTCATTTTTATCCAAAATTCATTAAAAACACATCAAAAATTCAAATTAAATTCCACAAAATCCTAATTATTTCATACCCTTTGTTCTCTACTCTTCTTTACATGGATTTTGGAGTGGGAAAGCATGTATTTTTTAGGCTCATTTTCAAGTTTGGACATGAGATTGTGGAGGTATAAATCTTTCTTTTTTGAATTATTTCTATTAAATGTTCTTTTAAAGCATAATTAGATTTATTATATTAATTCTATGTTTAATTTTTAAAATGCAAGTTAGGGTTGTAAATTCAAGTTAGGGTTTTTAATAATTAATTAGGGTTATAATAGTTAGTTTAACACTTTTAGAATTGGAAAATATTGCATGGTTGTTGAATTGTAAAATTTTCATTTAAAATCTTTTTAAATTAGGAAATTAGCTAACTAGGTTTTTGCAAAATGTGTTTGTGGTTAATATAAAATTCTAATTTGGGTTGTTATCATTAGATGGTAGTTTTAATGAGAATATTAGCATATTAATTGAATGAAAAACTTAGTTTGATCACTAGATTACTTTGATAATTGGAAAAATAGTAATAAAATGCTATTATTTTGTAAACTAGATTTTGGAAATTTCTATATAAAAGGGATTTAAATTATAATTATGGTTTAATTATATCATTATCATCATGAATTGTAATTTAAGACATTAATTCATGCAAAATCATGTTTTATGGTGGAATTGTGGTGTTTTGCTTGAAAAATGTTGAAAATTGTTAAATGTTGCAAACTAGAAATTTCAAATCAATATAAATTTGTGTAATAAAAATATAGTAACGGTTTGTATAGTCTAGTTATGCTATATAATGAGTTTTATAACCATTATTTTCATTTAAATGTCAATTTTTGATGAAAAACGGTATACTGGCATTTTCGGGTTTTTGCGAAATTGGACGGTTTGATAGATTTTAGGGTTTCGATGGATTTAATCGTGTTTTATGGTATAAGTAATGTGTTTTAAAACTACAAGTTGTTTGATGATGTTATCTCGATCCATCGGAGTTTGTACGCCGATATCGAGCGATATTTGGTTCTTTTGCGGGGACGGGACATAGGTTTTAACCTGTGCTCGTTCCTTGTATCGTTTGACTTTTGTATGCGATTCGGTTTACGATGCTATTTATATGCTTGCATTTAGGTACCCCTCATGTGGGCTGCGGGCGATGAAGAGGAGAATGGCGACACTGTCTTCGGCAGACATGGACCAGGTGAGTAGATGTATATCTACGGGGGGAAGTCGGGTGGATGGCGTTTAGCACCCCCGCAACGTAGGATAGGAATAGTACTTATTGACATTAGGAAACCCGATGTGACCCTAGATTCTTACTGAGCAGGACCCTAGTAATGACCCTAGGCGGGACTAGACTGATTTAGGAAAACCATACCTGAGGATGAATACTTTGGGAAAGGTTCGTAGGTTTCTGATAGAAACACACACGCACACACTAAAACTCGACATGGAGTATACGTATGTGTATATATACATAAAACTAGGTATAGGTGTGTATATATATATACAACACGTATATGGGATTCATTGATGTGATATGATATTTGAGGCATGATGAAACAGTATAACTGGGCTTGATGCCGTGATTCTTGACTATACAGTCGTACTAAAGTGTTAGCGGATCATTAGAGAATGAGATAATGAACATGAACATATAAATTATAAAGAGTAGTGGTGATATTGATGAACATGGGACGCTAGAATAGTACCCGGACTGTAACTTGTGACTGATCACGATATGATATATGTATAACTTGATTACGACATCATATAGGTGTGACCTGATGTCGATATCGTATAGGTGTGACTTGATGACATGATATTTCTGAGGATAAACTAATGATGCTTATCATGATGGCAATGATATATGATTGATATATGCGATCACAATTTAGAACCTTGATCATGAGATGTGTTGATGATGACATTATACGAATGAGGAGACACCTAGGAGATACTTGACCGTACCCCGATATTGGGATGCCGTACGATGGATTTTACCGTACGAGGCTTAGATTTGATGATTGATCCGCACTCTTGATTCGAGGAAGCCGTACTACGTACGTGACGCTATTGAGGCGGGATCGCTGACTATTAGAGATATTGATTCAGACCTTAGGTAGACTCTAGTTTCTTACTGACTAGTCTATTAGGTTTAGTTCCTTAGGATGTTAGATGGACACTGGTTTAGGTTCGACTCACATAGTGGTAGTTGTACTCGTATCTCGCAGAGGAGTGGATAATGCACACCTGTATTTACATTCATACTGTAATCATCATGGTGCATGTTCTTTTATATGTTGCTATAATCAGTATAAACTTTACCTGTTAGGACACCAGCACTATTACCGATGATGCGCATATTCTACGCACACTTATTTGCCGGCTCACACACATCATCATCGGTAATTGCTATGTCACATACACTTTAGATCATATTGTCTTTTATGGATAGAATCAGTTAACAACTAGACATATATAATATTGTGATTATTCTCTGACATTAGTACAGACATGATATTCATTGCTTAGACATTCATGCATTCATATTTTCATGTTATCATGCAGTATTATGGGCATATGCCGACACTTATCATATAGTTACTTATGATTTTGAGATTTGGATTTCTATGAGATTTCTGGATTTTTGGGGAAAACCGCAAAAATATATAAAAACTTCTCTCTCTCTCCTCTTCTCTTTTTTAAATAAGATGCGGTTTTCTCGTGACGTATGTGTCGTCCTGTAAGTCTACGCTAGCGCCCCGGCAGTCTACAGACGCCAAATGCGGAACAAAAACTTTTAAACTGGCGCTATCGTATACTTTAACCCGGATCTGCCATTATTGCTAAACTAACAAACTGTAAAGAGTGTAGAAAGGTTATACCAAACGATCCGAGTCCTTCGTTCTTTAACCATCATCCCACGCTCCGTTGCGGCTGCTCCGATCTCGTCGATCTCCGATCTTCTCGTCGAGGTGGCACCACATCGACGATTCTTTAAACGGGCTCCCGCCTCTGACTCGAGGCAACTCGATCGTCAAGTTTGCTAAAAGAGATGACCAAGAATTGATGTAGAGAATGAGTAGATGACTTTGTCTCACTTCGTCCAAATCCGTGGACGATCGGTTAATGAAGTTGCCGTGGAAATCGGGTGATGGAATGAAATGAACTGTAAAATTCCATACACCCCGAATACTATCATAATCTTTTCTAACCAAAATGAAACATCAAGTGTAGTGAGGAGGAGAGAGAGGGCCGGCCACTTTATATGATGGAGGGAGGTGACCGTAGGAGCAAGTGGTGACCTTAAGCAAAAAGCTTCTCACTAAATATCCTAAGGAAGACAAGAAGCAAAGCATAAAGATCTTAAGCAAAACAAGAATGTAATGAAATCAAAGCATGAGTCACTAAGCCTTGTCACAAATTCTAGAATCTTCTAGAACCTTCTAGAAGCACGACTCACTCTCATCCAAGAAAAGATAAATCCGCCTTTAACCAAATGTTAAAAGACGGCTGATAGAAAACTGGAAACTGGCAACTTCCAAAAGTGATCCTGAAACGACTTTCAGGATAACCCCGTATCTGTATAAAAATACCCGCATTTATATTACAACCGAATACAAATGCAACTGAGACAAAGATATTATACCTACTCAATATAATACTCGGATCCGGCTTAAACCAAAGCCGACCAGTATCATCTGCCCGAAAACTGACACGTGCGTAAACGCACGTGCATTTTCCGAACCCTGCCATAAAACCATACGGCCTCTACAACGTTTCGCCCGAAACTTGGAAAACTGTCTGTGGGGGACTCTAATGACTCGTCAGTACCCTGGCAGTGGGTTTAACCACAAACCGTCAGCTGCACTAGCTATGCGTAACGGCTGCCCACAGACTGACCTCAAGGGAGACTGATGAGCAAACTCAAGGGTGGCCGATGAATGAACTCATCCAGAAAACCCTACTGAGCCTAACAGTGACAATGTATATACAGTCCGGTCCGTTCGTCAATGAGTATCGTATATCCGCCTAGGGGGCTAGTAACGTCAGACCCCCAGAAGCAGTATAAGTCGTGTCGGAGTGAAGCCCAAAAACACCCTGAGATACTACTGGAGTACCTACCAGTAAATCTCCTGCCACGGCCGTGGGCTATGTGTAATGGCTCTCCTAGACACAGCACGATCTCGCCCCCAATACCGGGAGAGACGAATCCCCTGCCGATCCGCTCACGTGCCTCCATATGGCTCGGGACTGTACCCAAAAGCTACCTGTTTGCACGACTCCTTTGAGCCGTGGTAGGGTAGAAATCAAAGCACAGTGGGAACTCACACGAGACAAATGACGACCTCAGGTCGATGAACTAACCTGTACACACGTCACCAGGGAACTGCTATCTGACGATAGGTATAGTACTAACTAGCAGATTCCCGGCGAGTCCTGTCCGGTGTACTCATAACCCAATGAGCACCTGTATACATCTTAGGTGATCCAACTGACACCAGTGGCTTGTGAGACCGGCCACCGCCCCTTGTCGGGGTCTCGACTGTATACACTAGTCTACTCCGGAGTATCGATGCCCTGTCTCGAAACTCCCACGACTAGGGACCACAATTAAGGATATGCATCTAAACTACCCAACTCTCACGTATATGATCGCCATCATACAGTTGGTAGTAAAGCAAGATCCTAAGGGCTCTATCAAAGTGTAACATGCAATCAATCACCTGAACATGTACACGACTGATAAAGGCAAACCAGATAGTATACTATCATCTCGAGTAAGACTGTCCTCCCGGGATAGGTCCTCCGCAATCATTGCAATCACGTACCTGTGATCCAATAATTGACTATGAGGGCACTATCTCCAACAATCTCCCACTTGCACTCAAGGCTAATTATTGCGATGTCGACTACTCACAGCCCGTGTGAAACCGAACATCCAACTCCTCTACTAATCAGTTTCACAAAGCCCGTTTGTAAAACTATTGTGTTCGAGAAATAGCCTCAGAGAGTGGATCCGCCTAGAAGTGTCTTTCTATATCTCTCTTAATCTCAAGTTCGCGGAGAAAGCCATCTCCCGAATTGAGTAGTACCTGTCTTAGAATATGTCTGGATATCTGATGGGACCTTAGTTCATAAATGAACTCCATATCCAAACCTCTTAGACTGTATGGATCACTGAACCTAATCAGTATCCGGCACCATGCCACCCACAGTATCCTTTGGAACCACCTGTCCATAATACTGTCTCTCGTCAGAGGGAAAATTAAAACTCTGACAATCACTCTGTCATCCATGTCACCTTTGAAGCCTGGAATGATAACCGTCTCCCGAAAGAGGCTGCCGTTATCAAATCCGTAGAACATGTACTAATGTTCTAAAACTGCTTCCTTATGTTTCTCCAGGATTGGATTAATACAAACTTATTGCATCTAGTGCAAAAACAACATTTGGTGCGGTACTTGACATCTTATGATTGACTCAATTGCCTAAGCAAGTGATCTGCCAATCATGCACAGCCCTCTCCCCTTTAGTCTATACGACACCTTTAGAGAGGGTGACTCCATATCCTGCAGGTACACGACCATGCTAGGAGTCAACTATTCTAAAAACCATTAGAATATCTGTCAAAGTACCCACATTGGTAAACTACCCAAATCCAGATCTAAAACCATAGATCCAGAAACCAGAATGTCAAATATTATATCCATATCCTGTCTGGAGAAACAACTGTGTGACAATCACAGTACAACCGATCGTAGTATAGGAATTTTACTTCCTACTCTGTGTATGTCATTCAAATACCATGACATCACACCCTACTACCTTCTTAACAGATCCATCCCCTATTCTGATGAAGTCAAACCCATGACTGTCACATCAAAATTAGATGATCTATTTCCGCTATAACTGCTCTAGTCTATAAATAGACATAAGCTACTTGCCCACTATACTTCCGCTGCTCCCACTGACTACGACAACCCTCTGGCAGAATAATATACACGTACACTTCTAAAGCTAGTTTAGAACGACGCTATACTTATCCTCCTGCCTGGTCTCATAGTCTGGAACAACAGTAGTGTCAAGTCTGGGTAGATAAGAACCTCCCTGTCACCGTCCTTGAGGCTACCGAAGTACCTCTCGGGTGTCTGAGGTTACCCACCAAATCTGCGGAGTGGCTATTGGAATGTCAAACCTTATTGAATATATAGGTCCTATTAAATTTTCTGTAATCGTTCGCGGTTCTGGAATCACTTCCAGTTCTACCATACTCCCACTACTGTTTTCTGAAAAAGATCCATTTTACTAAAACTGTGACGAGTCAAGAACAATATCACTATTGATCTTCCAAATGGTAGAATATCAACCCTCGTCATAGCCAGGGTCAACCCACAAACAGCCATTACAGAAACGTGCCCTGAGTTATCCAGTGTCTGGTTTTAAGCATAAGCTGGACAACTCCCCGTACCTTAATTTCTTTTAAGGTACGATCCATTCTATATCCAATACAGAAACTTTGGCACTTATTTAATTGGAACCATATTCAAATCATGCAGCTGTCTCCAGTGCATATCAACTTAATGGAAAGAGGCTAATCAGCATTACTCAACTTAGGAATCCATCCAATTATGAGTAACTTGAAAGAGAAACACTTTTCTCAAAACCATCACTATCATCTGAATATCAATCACAAGAATCTACATCTTCGATCTCTTTGAAGAATCCCGATACTTGTGACACCTGGTTCTCTACTGTATTCTTATACCCACAACTTCTCAAAACTTAGACATTGTATTTCTACGAAACACTTATTTAAATACTAGAGAAGTTATAAGTAAACAGAACATAGTACGAGGACCTACCCCTTTGTCCCACTGGACAACATACAATACTCTGTATAAGTCCGCTGAGTTGAACAACTCAAAACCTGTGCGTCGTAGGTTGAAAAACTGTACCCTGGCGATTTCCTCAAATATCACCAATTACAACGAATTCCGATATAATGAGGATGATCACCTAATTCCCAATAACTTACTCCCACTCATCATCTGTAAAACCATACAGATATGAGAATGAAACCTGGTAAATACATACCCTTGGAGTAAGTGTCTAATCGGGAAAACAGTTTTTCTTTAACAATGCACTGAAACATGAAAATGTTTCGTAGGGGTATCATGGTATTCATAGCAATGCCTCTTCCATAATCAAATTCATGACTTCAACCGTATATTTTATTGCCGTCTCTCCAAATCCCTTTATTTGTCTTTAGTCATTACCTTCTGTACACCATCGTTAGGCTAAATGGTTTTCTTCCTTCCCTACCGTTCGGCACCAGCCTATGGTTTGGAAGAAGACTATCCAGTAAGCATAATAGGTGTACCCTCCTAAACCAAGGAGTACTCGTATCTTGAGAGAAGGTGATGATAAAAGTCAACTGAATAATACCTTATTCCTTTAAAGGTGAAATAGGAGTGGCGATGAAGTACACGGTTTTGGTCGTGAATGATACCAGCCGCAATTTACTTTGCCCTCTTTCTAATCCCTTTATTTTGCCTTTACATATTACCTTCTGCACACCCTACTTAGGCTAATTGGTTTTCTTCATTCCCTACCTTTCGGCACCAGCCTATGGTTTGGAATAAGACTATCCAATAAGCGTAATAGGTGTACTCTCCTAAACCAAGGAGCTCTCGCAACCTGAGAGAAGGTGATAATAAAAGACAACTGAATAAACCAATTCTATTTCTCCTGAACCTGGATCCATCCTCGAAGGAGTCCCTTCGAGTTCGTATATAACCATACGATGGATCTATCCAATGGAAGTGGATATCCGTAGCAATACGGGTGTTCTGAGAAATGCAAAGGGTAAAAGAAGGAGTGGCAATGACTTATGCAACTCAGACAATCCAAAAGCCAGTATTTAAAGAAGGTTCGGTCAACCTGGTCACTGAGTCATAGTCTAGGGTCGGTCAAAGGTCGCTGCCAAAGAGAGAGAGAGAGAAAAGAAACACTCTGCGTGCACTCTAACCTAGATCAGAATGGTCATAACTTTATCTAATCCGGAAACCTCCCACTGTCCTGTCAAATTCTCCTCCAAACCTAAAGAAGAATCAATCGGGATTACCCGAAGAGTAAACCAACTCATCAGTGGGAATCGGGATCCAACTCTCATCGCATGATAACGTGATGGAATGCATCCACGTTACTCATACTCCAGAAGGTATGCGCACACTTGGCAAGTTTCAGTTTCTTTAGAAACACCCGATACGATTTTTGCCCCATGCTCTTATGACCTTGGCGTATGTCAACAAATCATAAGTCACATGTCAAGTTCTGCCCGTCATTATCTTGTTAATTTGAACCCACCCGTACATACCCTTGACGTATGCCAACAAGGTAATACGACTGTCCCAAACCAACTCATCTATCTATGCAACAAATGAATACCCAGCAGCTACCAAACACTATGCCTTGACGTATGCCAACAAACATAGCTTGAATACTACTGACCATCCATAAGAAACGACGGAGGGCTACGACTGGTTTTTGGCGAAAAACCTTTAGCGTAGTGAACTTGATATCGCTGAAGGAACCTGATAGCTTTTTAAAATATAGTGGCGAAAACCTTTTGCTAAAGAGGTCACTCCCGGTGAAGGGATCTCGGCTCTTTCCTCGTGGAATGAGGTGCAGGATATTCCACTGAATACCACGGTGCAAAGCAACTTGTAATCGACTATAGTGAAGTTATTACCCTGACGCAAACTTCTGCCCAAGGGGTCAGTCCCGGTGAAGGGATATCGGCCCTTGCCCCGTCGAATGAGGTGCAGGATATTCCACTGAATACCGCTATGCATAACAAAAGGAAACGTCTTTGCAATAACAATTTTTAAATTGTTCCAACAACTACAAACAGGTTTGTTTTACTTTGCATTGATCAGAATCAACGCAGTCCCATCAATCAATCACACCAGAAAAGAACGAAAAATAAAATGTACGTATATGCCATCCGCATTCGTCACTGGGTCCCGTCATCACCCGTTAGGTTACTTAACTAACGACAGAGCGGGGACTGGACTAGCGCGGGTGTAAAACATATACAACATCTAATAGTATATAAACCAATATACATAATCGCTCCAGGCGTGATAATATGCAACATTACAGAAAAGTAATAAGCATCACAAAACAATACAGATAATCTGGGATCCCCGGGTTTCACAGAGCCGCTGCTGAAACCCGACGTTCCCCTTGTCGTGTGGATAGCCTGTGCAATGAAACCTAGACCCCTACGGGTGCGGCAAGTTACCCGCCAAAACCTGAAGCGAGGTACCCCCACAGCATAGTGAATGGAACACCCGGCACTTCACGGAATCCGGTAAATTGAGCACCCCTCCTTGGGTCAACCTGTACCCCCTACGAGTGCGGCGAATAGTCTGTCAATTTTAGAGTGGGGCCCCTCTGCCTCCCAAAGCCATGAGATGCGGACCCGTTGCCCTCCAGAACCCGGCTATCCGTGCACTCCGTCGTGGGGCAAAACCTAGTACAGTAATGAAAAATAGTACAATAGGTACATCGACCGCAACCTGGTCGTGCCCCAAAAGAATATTATACAACAGGCAGTGACGGCAGTCCACATGTTGGACGCTCGTCCCGCAATATCAAATGTACAAGTAAACTCAAACTGTACTACCATTGCACACTGCTATCCACCACGACAAATCCGCAACATCACAGCACAAAACAGAACATCAACGCGAATGTCACGTTCGCAAACCCGTCTAAAAGAACTATAGCAATCAGACGCGGTTTACCGATCAAATGACATTCCCGGTCGGAGATATAATGTAAGCACTGTAAACTAACGTGTTTAAATTTCGATCAACCAAATATCAAAAAGTGGGCCCCACGACTTACTGGTGAACAGTAACAAAATCTGGGCCAAAACGATATATACCAAAAACCCCAAAATCCAACAGAGAGGCCACTGACAAAATTTGGGAGCACGTGCTTCCCACATGGCCGCGGATGCGCGGCCAAACCATGGGTTTGGCCGCCCTTCCGCAGCAGCTTGGAGGAATCAAGTCTCCAAATTTCGTCGTGGTTCTTAAAAACGTCTGCACAGATTTTTAAGACATCCAGAAATAATTTTTGAGACCGTTTAAAAACAACAGAAACTGTCGGGTTAGGATTTTGCCGTTTTTGATTTCCGGTCGGATCGAAGTTTTAAACGCGTTAGCACAAGTTAGCATAGCAAAATGGTGAGGCTCTGATACCACTGTAACTCTACGCTAGCGCCCAGACAGTCTACAGACGCCAAATGCGGAACAAAAACTTTTAAACCGGCGCTATCGTATACTTTAACCCGGATCTGCCATTATTGCTAAACTAACAAACTGTAAAGAGTGTAGAAAGGTTATACCGAACGATCCGAGTCCTTCGTTCTTTAACCATCATCCCACGCTCCGTTGCGGCTGCTCCGATCTCGTCGATCTCCGATCTCCTCGTCGAGGTGGCACCACATCGACGATTCTTTAAACGGGCTCCCGCCTCTGACTCGAGGCAACTCGATCGTCAAGTTTGCTAAAAGAGACGACCAAGAATTGATGTAGAGAATGAGTAGATAACTTTGTCTCACTTCGTCCAAATCCGTGGACGATCGGTTAATGAAGTTGCCGTGGAAATCGGGTGATGGAATGAAATGAACTGTAAAATTCCATACACCCCGAATACTATCATAATCTTTTCTAACCAAAATGAAACATCAAGTGTAGTGAGGAGGAGAGAGAGGGCCGGCCACTTTATATGATGGAGGGAGGTGACCGTAGGAGCAAGTGGTGACCTTAAGCAAAAAGCTTCTCACTAAATATCCTAAGGAAGACAAGAAGCAAAGCATAAAGATCTTAAGCAAAACAAGAATGTAATGAAATCAAAGCATGAGTCACTAAGCCTTGTCACAAATTCTAGAATCTTCTAGAACCTTCTAGAAGCACGACTCACTCTCATCCAAGAAAAGATAAATCCGCCTTTAACCAAATGTTAAAAGACGGCTGATAGAAAACTGGAAACTGGCAACTTCCAAAAGTGATCCTGAAACGACTTTCAGGATAACCCCGTATCTGTATAAAAATACCCGCATTTATATTACAACCGAATACAAATGCAACTGAGACAAAGATATTATACCTACTCAATATAATACTCGGATCCGGCTTAAACCAAAGCCGACCAGTATCATCTGCCCGAAAACTGACACGTGCGTAAACGCACGTGCATTTTCCGAACCCTGCCATAAAACCATACGGCCTCTACAACGTTTCGCCCGAAACTTGGGAAACTGTCTGTGGGGGACTCTAATGACTCGTCAGTACCCTGGCAGTGGGTTTAACCACAAACCGTCAGCTGCACTAGCTATGCGTAACGGCTGCCCACGGACTGACCTCAAGGGAGACTGATGAGCAAACTCAAGGGTGGCCGATGAATGAACTCATCCAGAAAACCCTACTGAGCCTAACAGTGACAATGTATATACAGTCCGGTCCGTTCGTCAATGAGTATCGTATATCCGCCTAGGGGGCTAGTAACGTCAGACCCCCAGAAGCAGTATAAGTCGTGTCGGAGTGAAGCCCAAAAACACCCTGAGATACTACTGGAGTACCTACCAGTAAATCTCCTGCCACGGCCGTGGGCTATGTGTAATGGCTCTCCTAGACACAGCACGATCTCGCCCCCAATACCGGGAGAGACGAATCCCCTGCCGATCCGCTCACGTGCCTCCATATGGCTCGGGACTGTACCCAAAAGCTACCTGTTTGCACGACTCCTTTGAGCCGTGGTAGGGTAGAAATCAAAGCACAGTGGGAACTCACACGAGACAAATGACGACCTCAGGTCGATGAACTAACCTGTACACACGTCACCAGGGAACTGCTATCTGACGATAGGTATAGTACTAACTAGCAGATTCCCGGCGAGTCCTGTCCGGTGTACTCATAACCCAATGAGCACCTGTATACATCTTAGGTGATCCAACTGACACCAGTGGCTTGTGAGACCGGCCACCGCCCCTTGTCGGGGTCTCGACTGTATACACTAGTCTACTCCGGAGTATCGATGCCCTGTCTCGAAACTCCCACGACTAGGGACCACAATTAAGGATATGCATCTAAACTACCCAACTCTCACGTATATGATCGCCATCATACAGTTGGTAGTAAAGCAAGATCCTAAGGGCTCTATCAAAGTGTAACATGCAATCAATCACCTGAACATGTACACGACTGATAAAGGCAAACCAGATAGTATACTATCATCTCGAGTAAGACTGTCCTCCCGGGATAGGTCCTCCGCAATCATTGCAATCACGTACCTGCGATCCAATAATTGACTATGAGGGCACTATCTCCAACACGTCCACCATGAGTATTTCATGTTTTCTGTTGGATTTCGAGACCCGATTCGAGGAGTGGATGAACCGTCTCGGGTACATGGTGGGCCCGGTATGGTACCCCGAGGCAAGAAGATCGAGTTGTAGACGATGAGCCTGGCAGGGGAAGACTACCTACCGGTGATGTCTGGCGCGGCGGATATCCGGAGGATACCGACCGTTGTTGTGGGATTTGATGATATGGGCCGATCCGGACTGACGGAGCCCGACATATTGAGACTTGAGGTTACATGTGTTGTGTCGATGCTTGACACGGATTTCCATGGATTTCATTGTTGAGATTTCAGATGCTTATACACACTTTACTATGATAACAGCTAAAGAGCTCTTATACATATATATCTGGATTTCAGGATTTGTTACTTTACATTCATGGTGCATGCATTTCATTTCATATGACATAGTACCATATGAGGCACTGACACAACACGGAGTATTTGCACTTACACGTAGTATTACCCTGCTATTCTAGATGATTGAGATATAGTAGTGTATTATTATGACCTAGGATAGCGTCGTGCATTCGATTTCTTTTCGTAGATGTCTTCTACTCACGAGTTGGCAACTCACCCCCGTTGTGCCAAATTTTATTACAGGTTCGATGTACAGGTTTCCCTTGGCAATTGCTGACACATCATTTTCATTTCGGGTGATTTGCACGGTAGGTTGGTTCATTTGTATCTGAACAGCCGTTGTATTTTTATTATTTCATTTGTATCTAGAAAGCTCCATCAACCAAACTTGTATTATTTGATAGTTTATTGGCCAGTCTTTTATTTCGACCTTAGAGTCGCGCATGTATTATTCTGATCTGGAGGTTTTGTTTTCTTTTGAGTTTGAGCCTCGCCTATTGGCGTTGTATATTATTGTGCTTGTTGTGGTTGTTTCCGCCTGTTGGCGTTGATGCTAGCTCCCGTTTGGGGATGCTTTTTATTGTTTATGTATATTTTACTTGTTGTACCCGTTTGGGGGCCAGTTTTTACAGAGGAGACTCTGCCGAAATTTTTGGTAAAATTTGCTGATGTTTTTATACTTGTTTTCTTTTCTTTTCTTCTTTTTCTTCATTTATGGTTTAGATTTCTGGGCTTCGGCTTACTTAGGTCACGTGGCGCCTCTAGACGCTTCGTAATCTAAGTGCCGGTCACGTTCCGTACTTTCGGGTCGTGACATCCACCATGTACCCGAAACGGTTCATCCGTCTCCTCGAATCGGGTCTCGAAATCCATCAGCAAACTCATGGTGGACGACTCATACATCATGGGAAAAACCGCACTTTTTATTTAAAAAGAGAGAAATCAGTTTATATAAGTTTTGCGGTTTTCCCCCCAAATCCAGAAAATCTCATGGAAATCCGAATCCAAATCATCAATAGCATGTAAAACCATGAATATAGGCATAACAATGAATAACAGTATGCATGAAGTGGCAAGTAATAACTACAATGTTAAGCTGGCATATAAGGCAGGTACACTAATATCATATCAAAGTACTAACTAACAAGCTAAGTCAAGCAATAATCTTTTCTAAGGTGTACGTGATATGGCAATTACCGATGAAGATGTGTGTGAGCCGGCAAGTAAGTGTACGTGGTACATATGCATCATCGGTAATGGTGCTGGTGTCCTAACAATATGATATCAACATTGCAATAAGAAATTATAACATAAGTATGCGATGCGAAGCGAACCACAATAATAAGCGGGAGCTGAATACAAGACGCAACTGTAACTAACCTGCATTAATCTAATATAAGTCCTACAAATGGTGCCTTTTGAAATAACACGAATCATGGGGTTTTGAAAATAGGGGCTATGGTGTTTTTTATGAAAAGATACGTCTTTTGAAATATCCGTAGGATCCCTTGGGCTCTCTTTTAAAATACCCACGATTCGTTAGTTTTTGAAATAGGTAAGAATCGAATCTAATCTAACAACTAAACTAAACTAAAGGGCTAAGCTAACAAGCTGGACTACAGGTAAGGAAACCGCCTAACATCTGAGTCGATCCATATACATACCTGTATATATATATTAGTCGGTGATCCCGCCTCAATAATATCATATCCGATACCATATCTACAATCAGACATCCCAAGACAAGAGTGCGGATCAATCATCAATATAGCTCGTACGTAAATCCGGCGTACGGCATCCCAAATCTGGGTACGGGCCAATATCACATTCATCATACTATTCACCTGGTATCCTCTTTATCAAATATCATGATCGGGGTACTGATCTACGTCTAGTACAATACTGATACCGCCTAAGTATGCATGCACGTGTGTGAAACACTACGTCAAGACCCGTTACAACGTCATGTCGTATCTCAAATACGAACCTTGCTATATCACCGATCTCACGGCCTCAAATCAAATCTCATCGACTCATCTTAAATCCCAAGTACATCCTCATTATCCATGCATGTGTATATGAATGTACATATGCATAGTCCCATACCCACGCATATATACATATATACACATCCCAATCTACGCACAAGAAAGTAAAGTATGCAAGTCTGTGTGTGCGTATGTGGGTATAAAAACTACTCTAGGGTTTCACAACTAACCCAAAGGTACTCCATGAACACATAAACATAACATGAATGAACATTCTCGTATCATAAGACACCTATATAAACATATATATATATGAGCTACACTGCGGACTGCGGGGGTGCTATACGCCATCCACCCGACTTCTCCCCGTAGATATAAATCTACTCACCTGGTCCTCGCTAGCCGGTGCCGACGTCGCCACGCGCTTGCTTGTCGTCTCGAAGTCCACATGGGGGTACCTACATATCACAACGCATCGTATCGTATTAAAATCCGACTCATGACCAAAATGACACCCCCACATATGTCAAAACCTATGGTTGCCTTCACAAATCGACCCAAAAACCCTCGACGTCGGCGAACAAACGCCAAACCATCGAGAAAGCTCCCAACACACTCATTTGTACAATTACAAGCACTAATTATAATATAAAATAACTTAAAATTCACAAAAACCCCAATTTCACTTAAAAAGTCATTTTCCCGAAAATCTAGCAAGCACAAATCACCGTTTTAGTATAAAACTCGATGTATAAACGAATCAAGAGGCCACAATATTCACTAAATATCTTAAATAAGTCATAAAAACAATTCCCATAATTTAATCTCATTAAATTCCAAAAACCCTAAAATTCTAGTTTACAAAATACCTAAATTTTAACAATTTCATAGTAAAAATGCACAAACTACAATATAGCTTAGATTTGCATGATCTAAAACATTAAACTACACTTAATAATGTTAATGAAGTCATGAAAAACCTAATTAGATTTTTAGTCTAACATTTGCAATAAATTTCCAAAACCTAGTTTGCATAAAATTCCAATTTTAACAATTTCAAGCATCAATTAGTAAACTAGCAACTAGGTTAGTTTTAGCATAACATTAATATGTCAAAAATATCACACAACCATAATCTCACATCATAAAACCCTAAGTTGCATTCAAAACCCTTTCTTGAAAGTTAAATTTTTAATATCAAAACCACAATTAACTCCTAATTAAACACATAATAGCTAGATTGAAGTAATCAAACAATAACTTATGCAAAATGCTAAGATTATACCTCACAAAATTAGAGACCTAGCACCAAAATCTTGGCCTCCAAATTGCTCTCTTGATCCATGATCCACACTAGAATAGGTCAAGAAGAAATGGGTAGAGATTGGATTTTGATTTTGTGGGATTTTTGTGTTGATTTTTGGGCATTTTGTGGAATTTTTTTGTGGTGAAAGAGGGGAGAACAAGGGGAGGGCTGCTGCTGATTTGGGGAGAGAGGGGCTCGGCTAGGGGATGGGGAGAGGGGAGAGAGAGTGTGGGTTGAAAGAATGATACAATTTCCAAGTCAACAAAGTCATGCCCCATTTTATTAATTCCATTTTCTTTTCTTTGACTTTTTCTTTAAGTGGGGACAACTTTGGGGATTGGGGAAGCACATTTTCGGCCAAAAAAGGGGGAGGTGGAGGTGGTGTGTGTGTGTGTGAAGCAATGAACACCAAACACCAATTCAATATGCACCAAATCCCTTTTATTTTCACAAAATAAGCATTTTTCTTCAATATTTTCTAAACCGTTTTGGCAAACGATTTCGTTTCAAAAACTACATGATAAAATTTTATTTAATGTTTTATGATGCACAAAATTTGTTTCAACTCATTCCAATTTGTAATTTTCCCTAATTAAATGTATTAGTGACGGCTTAAAATAATAATAAAATAAAAAAAAATTCAGAAAATTTGAAATTTCACCAGTGGCTTAATAAACACCAAATACTAGCAATTACATAGCTAGAATATGTATATTTAATTTTTATAATAAGATATTTGTATTTTGACTTTTTACAAAAAACCCTCTTATTTTACCGATTTTCCGAAATTTCACCGAAACGATTTTCAAAACGCTACAAAAACTAACCAGATGGAGTCAAAGGAAAGATAGTGCTAACGTCGCTGATCTAGATATCCGCAATATCCTCGAGGTACGTCAGGTGCTGATCCGAGCTAAGTCCACTTCTCGCTCTGAGCATGCATACTCAGGTCGTCAGAGCGACACAATAGCAATATATATATATGCAAAAGTAAACACGTGCAATGATGATGAATATGAAGCATTAAATATAGAATGATGACGCATATGAAATAATCGGTATAGGTAAACAGTAAAGTAGGTATAGCAAATCAGTAAACTATGCATGTCAATGTCACTAACCCTATCAGTCTCTAAGTCTCACTGTCCGGGTCGCTAAACCTATCGTCAGTCCAAGTGTGAGAGTCAACCACGCAGGAGTATCCCCAACCCAAGGGTAGAACCCTAGGGGCAAGGGAACACGGGCCCGAAACGCTCGCTAATAATCAGTAATATCACCCATATGACTCCCAGAATCGCTGCATATGCCGGCAATGGGACTCCCGAGATTCCGTTGAACTCACACTCAAACTACCCCACACCCGGTGGTCTACATCAAACACCGACCATAAACCCAAATACTAGTCAGTCCATAACAAGTCTACGCAAGAACTGGAGACACGATCTCCATCAAGCATGTCTCGACTGGTACCTAAGATAAATGGACTGTGTTTGACGCCTTACCTATGACACTAATATAAGTGCTTCCATAACCGTCCCATACCAGTTATAGTTACACCTACATATGCCCCATAGGCGTCGACAATGCAATAAATTAACCGGGTCCGCTGATTGTGTACAAGTACGTGTCACTTCACTTATTCAATCACGCTTTAATACTAACGTACTTGCCACAATCAAAACACTAATATCTATCATTGGGTAATGTACACGATCACTAGGTTATCAATGTTTCACGACCACTATTCAATGAGGATATAACCGCTACATGATATGATGAAGATGCAATTAATTATAATACGAATAAGACATATCAACCAGTATCATACTACTTGAAAAATTTACTATAAATCATACGTGCAGTATTAAGCAAAAAAATATAAAAGAGGTAAGTCGTATGTTTAATTATCTGTCCATAAAAATTGGTTTCACGTCAATCGGGTTTCAGGTTCGTTAGTTATGGCCATTTCATTTTAAGTGTTCACTGCTGGAAATCCAATTTCTGAACTGAAAGTCCGTTTCGTAACACGTTTTACTCCAAGTTGGGAGCATAATTAGGCAATGCTACAGTTGGATAATATTTAATTTTAACAGTTAGGTTTCCAACGCATCATACGGATCGAAAATATCCGCTGCGTTCTGGGAGATATGTTCAGTTTAATATCAATGTGTACAAACTGTCACTGCAGAAAACTGCAGGATATGTCGACGATCTAAAATACTTTTAAAATAGGAAACATTATTTAAATTAAATGAAACTAACACAATTATTTAGATAACTTGATTATATACGCTATGATACAGGACTCCGCATTTTTTCATATTTTTTACAGGGATGTATATACATCTAAAATCAAGTGTCGTCGTAAAATACTGCTCTGGACTGCAGTCCTGAGTTGTATTTTCCCTCAATTTTCATCATCATAGCAAAACAATATTTAGTAAAAGTTATCAGAGGTTTACAGATTATCCAGTCTTCTTCGTAACAGGCCCAAGCATGTCACGATACAATTTATTTATGATTTATCATAAATTTAATATGACGGTGTATGCAGTAAATTCCAGATTTCGTGTCGGTTATCGGAGATGTCATTTCATATTGTAAACGTCAATATTTTCAACCCAAATTTCTATGTGATATTCGTTATTAGTAAAGGGACTTATTGGTCATAAATTCCGTCATTTTAAAACAGGTTTTCGCATCGAGCACTTAGGTTGCTATCAATCGAACATCGGTTTCATCTAGTTGATTAAACAATAAGTAAACCCATGTGTGTTTTCCATCCAATACAGTTCATGCAAAGTAGTCGCTATTATATGTTCGATAAGAAATCATGATACGACATATATGTTAATATGTTATAATTAAAACCATCCATTTACTCGATATAATTTTATTTAGCATGTAAAGCAAGTGAGAGGGGTTCACTTGCCTCAGACAAACGCGACGATGATAAACCTGGCTGCGACGACGGTGAGAGGTCGCGTAAGGGCCCGGCACGACACCAGCAGCGGCGACGACAGCGAGCTCTGGTGGCGGTTGGAGGCAGTGAGCTCTGGCTCTGGCGAGGTCGGCTGAGGTAGGCGAGGGTCACGCTGGTGGTAGCCGCGGTGATGCTCAGGTGGCTCTGGGGATGGGATTCTCGGGTGCTCAGCTGGTGATGGGTGAGAGAGAAGGAGCTGAAGGTTGCGGCTGCGGGTTGGGGTGTGAGGGTTCAAGGAAGTTTGAGGTAGCTTGGAGGTTGAGGGAAGGAAAGGTGCTCGTCGACAGTGGAGGAAGCTCCGGTGCGGTGAGGGTTCCTGCGAGGTGGGAAGCTCGGCGAGGGAGTATGCAGGCGAGGACGACAACGAGCGCGGGCGTGGGCTGCGGGGCGAAGGGGGTTGCAGCATAGGTGCTCGGAGAGAAGGTGGTCGACGGTGAGGTGAGGAGCTCAAGGACGGCGAGGCAATGTGTGCGATGAGGGTTGCAATGGGTATGAGGTTGCGGGGGAGAGGCTGCACGGGAGAAGAGATGACGGTGAGGAGGTGGTCGATGATGAGAGTAAGGAGGCGGCGTCGAGGGTGAAGCGAGGGTACTGGGGCGACGGTGAGGGGTCGCCGGCAAAGAGGCGATGGAAGCTCGGGTGTGCAGGGAAGAGGTAAGTGAGGATGATGGTGGTGGTGGTTGTGGTGTTGGGAGGGCGAGGAGATGCAAACGAGGGTGGAGGTGATGGGTTCGGCTCGTCGCGGTGGGTGTGAGGAGGCCGTAAAGGTGCTAACGTTGGTCTCGTCGGGGCTTGGTGGTTGTGGGGGTGAGGGCGAGGAGGTGATCGGCGGTGGTTCGAGGTGCTGGCATTGTGGTAGGGAGGGAGCTCGGGGTGCAGGGGAGAGGAGGTGATGGTGACGAGGGAGAGAGGTGAGGCAGTGAGTGAGGGGGATTGAGAGGAGAGAGGAGGAGATTGCGAGTGAAGAAATGAGAACGAGAGAGGGGTCGGTGGGTTGAGAGGAGATCGTGGGAAGCGGGGGCAGCTGTTGGGGCGAGCGCGAGCATGGGGGAGTGAGCGAGAGAAGCGGGGGCGTTGAGAAAGTGGGCGCGAGTCGTGGGGAGAGCGAGGAACGAGCGGGAAAGAAAGGAACGCGAAGGAGAAGAAGAAGAGAGATGGGAGAAGAGACGAGTCGGGTTGTAAGGTGAGGGAATGGCTTGGGTCGGGGTTCTTGGGCCGGGCCTTAGGGAAAGGTGAGAATTAGGTCTGTGGGTTTGGGTTTGGGAAAAGATGGGTTTAGGGTTTAGGAAAGATTTAGAAATTATATTTAGAAAAATATAAGAAATATTAATTGTAAATAATTTAAATATAAAATTTCGGGGAAAACATTTATTTAAAATACGAAAAATATTTATAGGGGACTGGGTATTACACATATAGCCCATTGGGCTTTACAAAATGGCATTTTGCCCATCTCATGCTTTATGTGCTCATTTCTTTTGCACATGAGCCATGGGCTTTACAAAAATTTGGCTTTATGCCTATTTTTCTTACATTTATTCATAAAAAAGAAATATACACCAAAATTATTTATTACAAATTTTTTATTTTGGCATGGGGGAGGCCGGCGGCTTCATGTTCGGGCTCGACCCGAGCATTGGCCCACTTGACCTGGGCTTGGGCCCACTTGGCTTGGGTTTGACTTTGATTTTGACTTGGTCAACCGGGGTGTAAAATTTGACCCCAACAGGCGCAGTGCTGGAGGACCTGAGGAAAACAAAGAAGGGGTTAAAAAAAGACACCCGATCCTGCGAACAGAAAGTACTTAATAAAAATCCGAGCGGGAGGTGGATACTGACCTGCATGGCCTCTTGAGCTATGGCCGCCATTTGGGCCCTGAGGGTCCCCCGGGGGATTTTGCCCCCAGCCAACCTTTCCATTTCCGAGAGCAGGCTATCGGCGACTGTCACGCCCCGCTTCCCAGTATACAGCGAAGGGGACGCGACGAGGTCCGCTACGTATATACTTAGAAGTACATACACTAAGCGTATCTAAACAATATAAAAGTAAGTCACAAGAGACAAGAGATAACAGCAACTTTATTAATAACATTCCTTTGTACAATGCATGAAAAGTAAATACAACTGGAATGAAAAGCGATGCCTAAACAATGGCATAACAGGAAATGAAAATACTGAATAGAACAAGGTACAATGTCTAGAGCTCGGGGTCTTCGTGAAACTGATCCAAGTCTTCACTGGTGGGCTCGATCTCTGCTGGGTCCAAAGCACCTGACGCATTCAAAGAAGAAAGAAATAGAATATCGTCAGCGAACAGGTCGCTCGGTAAGTCCCAAAGATAAGGAAGAATTAGAAAAGACAGAATAAAAGGTATCTTCTAAAGTTGTATACTATTTGTTGTAATGTTGTATTAACGCTGGTGTTTGTAGTTTGGTACAGAAGAATGCCAGTGTATACGAGAGGGGTCTCTATATGCTAGAGACCATGGCAAACGGAATATGTCACGCCCCGCTTCCCAAAAGAAGGAGAAGGAAGACGTGGCAAGGTCCGCAACCTAACTGTATTGAAGGTGGTCTATTCAATACAGTTACGTTAAGCGTATAAATATTTAATATGCAGGATGTGTACCAAAACAAAAATAATAAAAGCGAAATGCATTTTATTTCCATTAACCAAACTTTATTACATCCCAAAAGAAATAGTAAAATAAACTAAGTAGTTTAATTACATCAAAGGAGAAACAAAAGCCCTAAACATGTGGGCAACAACAAAAATTAAAACTATCTAATCTTCCATTGTCCTGTCTTCATAATCTTCATAAGTTGACTTCACACCTTGATCTTCGCTGTAATACTCATTCTTATCTGACGGACATTCCAAAGATAGAGAAAGAAAAGGAAGGTCCGTCGGCGAGTTATACTCGGGTAGGATTGCCTCATAAGATAGTAAAGGTATAGAAACGAACAGGTGTGTATGATGTATGCACCGTAAAGTAGGGGTATGAAGGTCTGAAATGCATAAACTTAAGACGTTTTGAGTAGAGGTATATATGTGCATGTGTATGTTGTAAGTTATATGTAGATGAAGGTAATAGTTTGTATTAGTTTGTTAAACAAGGGTCCGGATACTCGTGATTATTCCGTTGTGGCCACGGAACAACAACTGGGGAAGTGAAATGTACCGTTTCACTTCCCGGGATCATGATCGAGTAGTAGGGGAATCCGAGTTCCGAATTATCCTTGCCTAATCAAACTACCCATCCCCGTGGTTCAGTATAAAGGTTTGGACGGATTAGAGTTAGTGCGTATACCTCTAGGCATGGAATTTCCACATTATATAGTCGTCCATAATTTGGACTAGTCACTCGGAATATCGGGATCTTCATATTTGTATAGTCGTCCACACTTTGGACTGGTCATCCGGAATATCGGGATCTTCATATTTGTATAGTCGTCCACACTTTGGACTGGTCACCCTGCCTGCAGGGATCTTTATAAAGTATTCCATATCTAGGTCCGCGCATTATAACCCTAACCGTATCATGTTTTGTATATGTCATGTTGTCATAAACTGGGAAATTAAAAAGTATTGATCTCGTTTAATATGGCCTTCCACAACCACTCGTTTTATTTTCTAGAATTTGTAAAGTACTCCGCGTTATCTTAGAGAAAGTTTAGTAAAAGAATAATAGTGTTTAAATATCTTTTATTACTTCTAAGAAAAACCATGATATTTGGGATATTTATTATTTTGGAAAAGTATAATATTTTACAGAAAATATCATTTCGATAAAAGGTTGCGGTGTTTATTTGAAAATCTTTTGCAAGAGGTTTTTATTTGAAAATCTAGACTGCTCCTGATATTCCAAAAGGACGAGTTATGAGGTCATCAAATCGCCTCTTCACCGCCAATTGTGGCCAGGTAAGCACAAGTAAGGAAAAGAGGGATCCGCTCACGAATCACCGTGAGACGGACCTTTTAAAGTTACCTTTCTCACTTGTCTAGCCCAGGCACCACAAAGTCTGGTTTAGATAAACAATCGATGCCTACAACTGTTCCTTTGTTCTAGATTGGTGTTATTTTAAAATTACCTTTTAAAAGATACTAAATATTCCCTTTTTAAAAAGATATCGTTATTTAAATTTAATATTTTCTTTCTTAAAAAGTTAAGGGGGTTCTAAAATATTTGTAGGTAAAATATACGTATACTGCATCTAAAATATTTATTTTACATATCTTTATTTCTTATAGATACTTTAAACAAATATAATATTTAAATTAAACGAGGGTATCCTGTGGAAGTAACCTATTTCGAGATCATTTTTATAGTATGGGTATGTCAGAGGTGAAATGACAATTCATGGGTTATATCAGATTCCAGGTATTATGGGTGTGCAATATACTTCTATGTACAGAGGAAATTTAAACACCGTTTTAAAAATATGGGTTAACATTATCATGATTAACGGTACAAGGAAAAAAGGGTATGCACAGATATTATAACACCATTTTAAATGGGGGTTGATGATTATAAGTTGGAACTAGGTCATTGAGATAGAAGAAGGTGACAGGAAAAGAAGAGAGAGACGGATCCTACCTTTTGTTTGAGTCGGATGCCGAAGAGTTGAAAACGTAGTCTCGTACTAAATCCTCAATAGCTCCGCGTCTCGATTTTTCCTCTGCGATTGGATGGAGCCGTAGCGTCGGCGTCGTCGATACGAAGGCACCGGTATTTTTTTCAGAATTTTTGGAGTTCCGAGGTGTGAGAAATTGAGGTTTGAAGGTGCCTATTTATAGCGTTCAAAAAGTAACAAGAAAATCCAAAAACCCGTTAAAAATCCTCAAAATCTGCGCCGCCAATGATTACGAATCATTCACGCAATGATTGCGCCCGCCGCCTTGAATTATGGCCGTTGGATCTTCATCCAACGGCCCAGATCGTTGATCCAAATTCGCAGCCGCCACCACGTGTCGAGCGCCAATTCGCCCGCAGCCGTGGGTGAGGATCACGCGCTTTCGCGTGGTCCCCACCACGTGGGCGCCGCCAGAGAAATCTGGGCCGTTGGATCTTGGATCCAGCGGTCCAGGTTAAAAGGTTTTAAGAATTTAAAATAAAAATTAATAAAAATAAATAAAACAGCAGATTATTTAAAATATTGATTTGGCTTTGAAAAATTTGTTAAAAATAGTTTAAAATACGGGAAAATTATGGAAAAATTTCAGAAAATATATTTTATTATTATCTTTAATATAAAAATAGTTTTGAGCTAAAACTAAATAATATAACCGTTCCTATAGTTTTAGCTAGTTACTAAAATTATAGAATATCTAGTTTATCCTTTAAAATATTTTTAATTACGAATTAATTACTTTTATTGATAATAAAAATATGTAGATTATGTTAAGGCGTTATAAAATCTTTCTAAAACATTTTAAGCCTTTAAAAATAATAAATAGATTTTAGAAATTTCCTTTAATCATATTTACTGCTTTGAAAATTATTAACACCACTTTAAAAATTATTATTATATAAAAGAAACACGTAAATAATTATTTGATAGTATAAATAAAATATATTTTATTAGGTATTAGAAAACATGGTCGTTACAATCTACCCTCCTTAAAATAATTTCGTCCTCGAAATTTCAGAAGGTAGGTCAAAAGAAGAAAGAAATCACTGAGAAGAGATTATCGCGGTTAAATATTTTGGTCTCGCACTCTCATCCCGTTTCCTCACTTCCGTGTATGTCTGCCTAGTAGTTCTTCCTTCATACAGCTCTAGCCAGCTGGATTGTCTTATCGCTCAAGATTTCATCCTTCAAGTATTTCGACCGGTTGCTGCTCGTAGGTTATGCTAACCTTTCCATAATCTCGGAACGATCAAAATATGGCTAGGGTTTCCTCCAACGAAAGTAGCAAAAGTAGGTTATACATAAACCCACTGTCTCCTTCCAAGATGTTAAACGGAAAATGAGTCGTGGGCTGAGCTTTCCTCGCTCGCTGCATTGTATCACCATCTCCAGCTTTTTCTACTATTATCTTACAAATTCTCCATTTTCAGGGTCTTCCCAACCGATCGGCACTTCTCCTATATGAGACTTGACCCCTCTCATCCGCTTCATGTGTTTCGACCATCCGTGTCTACACGTTCTTTTTAAAGTAGTGTTTCTATATCTTCAAGATGAACATTTACCATCGTCGGTTCTGATTCTGGATAGGAATAGTTGCATCCACAAATTGTTAGTTGTCTTGACGCATATTCAACTATATTGCCGCGTTGATACATCACATCACCAAGTCACTCCTCCGAAAATCGTTGTGGATGTTTAAAACTTCTGGGTCTGCTAAGAATTTCAAGAATGGTTGTGATAGTTACGATCTACCCTGCTTAGAATAATTTCATACTTGAAATTTTCAAAGGAGTGGCCACTACTAGGCACGGAAATCAGTAACGCTGTCAGGAATCCTCTTTGCTGTATGTGTCGCTCCCGCGAGTTGGTGTATCACTTGAAGCATGGAAAGTCTTGAAGGGTTAGGTATAAGGAATTGGAAATTATAAAATTGGTAGTTGCTTCCGGATGGAAAAGTTTGGAAGTTGAAGGGAAGATATGAATTGATGGAAAACATGAGAGCTATAACATAAAGGCAACTAGTCGAAATTACGGAAACTGGGGGAATTATGGTGAGTCCAACTAAGAATTGCATTGAAAGATAAATAAGAATGGTATCGGAAGAAAGGTTGCGAAAAGAAAGAGTACCTCTGTTGTCTTTCCACGTGGCATCAGCCTTCTCAGCCGTCATGGTGAAGGTCTGACGTTTGGGTCCATTCCTTTGCTCTTGCTGAAAGACACGCTCCTGTGATGGCAAGGGTGGTCCTTTTGGTGTTGCCCCTTGACCGGTTGGTTTAATGGCGGAAAGTGGCCGGTTTCCTTGTGTTGGTGCTCCATAATTAGCCGGCTTGTTGACGGGGCCTGATTGTCTCCCTCTATGAGGACAGTCCCCAATGGCATGATCCGGAGACCCACAGACTATGCAAAGTTTGTTCAAAATGCGACAGTCTCTCATGTAGTGTCCGGTCCTACCACAATGGTTGCATGTAACGGCTGGTTTTCTGAAAATAGTTGGTCCTGCTGGTCTCTGGGGTTGTGATCTCCCGTTGAATCTGAAAGATGATCCCTCAAGAATTTGATTGGCCGGTCGCTTAATGCCAGATAAACGGTCATCCTTCCTTATCCGTCTCTGAAGGTCTTCAAAGTTTCGTGTCGCCTCTAAAATTTCATCATAAGTTGATAAGGTAGCAGAAGACATGGAGGACTGTGTCTTCAGGTCCAATCCTTGTCGGAATCTCTCAGCATAAAGTTCTGGGGTTGCCACCAGATGATGCGCGAACCGACTTAACCTTACGAACTCCGAAGCGTACTCGTCCACCGACTTATCCCACATACTCCCTTGTTGGAATTGTACAAACTCCCGTTCCATTTTTAGGTGTGCTACGGTGGGAAAATATTGAGTGTCGAACCGTCGTTTGAATGTTTCCCAGTCGACGGGCTCTTTTAGCATGCTTTCCTCGGCCTCCCACCATATGCGGGCATTATCAGTGAGTTGTAGTTTGGCAATGTTCACCCATGCGTCCTTCGGAATCTGGGCGGCACTGAGATCATTGACTGTTCCCTTAAGTCATTCTTCAGCTTCTAAAGGAGTTTCCTTCCCTGAAAAAGTCTTAGGGTGGAGTGATCTGAACTGTTTCACTCCCGCCGCTCCTTGAGGAACTGGGACCAGTGCCTGCTTAAAAACTTCTGCTTGTTGCTGCCTACTCTCGCGCAGCTCTTGATGTAGGGCAGCCGCCTGCTGCTGCTGTTGCTTCAGTAGTCCTTGCAGCATTTGTAGCATCGCTGCGTGATGAGCAGTGGCTTTATTGTCTCCGTTTCCCCTTCGGTTGCGGTGATGGTGCCTTCCAGCCATCGATGATCTGAATCAGAACAGGCTGAGGTGAGACGAGATAATAACTTGCATGGAAGAACAACAATTAATGCAAGGGAGAGACTAAGGAGAGCAAGAGACACAAAAGAGATTATTGCTCGAAACTAAGATTTTATTATCCAACTTCAATATGGAGAGTACAACCGAAAAGTAAGGACATGCCCTTAATGTTCTTACATCGTTTTATTCGGCCAAAGAAAAGGAAAAGACTTATTAATCTCGATTATGGGAGTTCAACAAGTGGTGATAGGTCCTCGATCTAAGAAAAGTACGACCATTACCATGGTGCCTTGTGGGGACAACCGCCTGAGAGTCTACGGCTTCGTCTTCTGAATCTTCGGTTGTATCTTCAAAGTAATATCGAACATGTCATCCTCGTTGGAAAGATTTGCCATGACAAGAAGGAAAGGTCATGGTCATGATACAGAATGTCAAGGAAGGGACAAGGGACATAGGAAAACTATGATATCGGTATAGATGGATGAGATTCACAAATATAATAAGTCAGTTAATGGTTTCATTTTAGTACACAAGAGGACCTGCATGGGCCACCACAAAAACCTGTCACGCCCCGCTTCCCAAAAGAAGGAGAAAGAAGACGTGGTAAGGTCCGCAACCTAACTGTATTGAAGGTGGTCTATTCAATACAGTTACGTTAAGCGTATAAATATTTAATATGCAGGATGTGTACCAAAACAAAAATAATAAAAGAGAAAGGCATTTTATTTCCATTAACCAAACTTTATTACATCCCAAAGGAAATAGTAAAATAAACTAAGTAGTTTAATTACATCAAAGGAGAAACAAAAGCCCTAAATATGTGGGCAACAACAAAAATTAAAACTATCTAATCTTCCATTGTCCTGTCTTCATAATCTTCATAAGTTGACTTCACACCTTGATCTTCGCTGTAATACTCATTCTTATCTGACGGACATTCCAAAGATAGAGAAAGAAAAGGAAGGTCCGTCAGCAAGTTATACTCGGGTAGAATTGCCTCATAAGATAGTAAAGGTATAGAAACGAATAGGTGTGTATGATGTATGCAACGTAAAGTAGGGGTGTGAAGGTCTGAAATGCATAAACTTAAGACGTTTTGAGTAGAGGTATATATGAGCATGTGTATGTTGTAAGTTATACGTAGATGAAGATAATAGTTTGTATTAGTTTGTTAAACAAAGGTCCGGATACTCGTGATTATTCCGTTGTGGCCACGGAACAATAACTGGGGAAGTGAAATGTACCGTTTCACTTCCCGGGATCATGATCGAGTAGTAGGGGAATCCGAGTTCCGAATTATCCTTGCCTAATCAAACTACCCATCCCCGTGGTTCAGTATAAAGGTTTGGACGGATTAGAGTTAGTGCGTATACCTCTAGGCATGGAATTTCCACATTGTATAGTCGTCCACATTTTAGACTGGTCACCCGGAATATCGGGATCTTCATATTTGTATAGTCGTCTACACTTTGGATTGGTCACCCGGAATATCGGGATCTTCATATTTGTATAGTCGTCCACACTTTGGACTGGTCACCCTGCCTGCAGGGATCTTCATAAAGTATTCCATACCTAGGTCCGCGCATTATAACCCTAACCGTATCATGTTTTGTATATGTCATGTTGTCATAAACTGGGAAATTAAAAAGTATTGATCTCGTTTAATATGGCCTTCCACAACCACTCGTTTTATTTTCTAGAATTTGTAAAGTACTCCGCGTTATCTCAGAGAAAGTTTAGTAAAAGAATAATAGTGTTTAAATATCTTTTATTACTTCTAAGAAAAACCATGATATTTGGGATATTTATTATTTTGGAAAAGTATAATATTTTACAAAAAATATCATTTCGATAAAAGTTGTGGTGTTTATTTGAAAATCTTTTGCAAGAGGTTTTTATTTGAAAATCTAGACTGCTCCTAATATTCCAAAAGGACAAGTTATGAGGTCCTCAAATCGCCTCTTCACCGTCAATTGTGGCCAGGTAAGCACAAGTAAGGAAAAGAGGGATCCGCTCACGAATCACCGTGAGACGGGCCTTTTAAAGTTACCTTTCTCACTTGTCTACCCTAGGCACCACAAAGTCTGGTTTAGATAAGCGATCGATGCCTACAACTATTCCTTTGTTCTAGATTGGTGTTATTTTAAAATTACCTTTTAAAAGATACTAAATATTCCCTTTTTAAAAAGATATCGTTATTTAAATTTAATATTTTCTTTCTTAAAAAGTTGAGGGGGTTTTAAAATATTTGTAAGTAAAATATACGTATACTGTATCTAAAATATTTATTTTACATATCTTTATTTCTTATAGATACTTTAAACAAATATAATATTTAAATTAAACGAGGGTATCTTGTGGAAGTAACCTATTTTGAGATCATTTTTATAGTATGGGTATGTCAGAGGTGAAATGACAGTTCATGGGTTATATCAGATTCCAGGTATTATGGGTGTGCAATATACTTCTATGTACAGAGGAAATTTAAACACCGTTTTAAAAATATGGGTTAACATTATCATGATTAACGGTACAAGGAAAAAAGGGTATGCACAAATATTATAACACCATTTTAAATGGGGGTTGATGATTATAAGTTGGAACTAGGTCATTGAGATAGAAGAAGGTGACAGGAAAAGGAGAGAGAGACGGATCCTACCTTTTGTTTGAGTCGGATGCCGAAGAGTTGAAAACGTAGTCTCGTACTAAATCCTCAATAGCTCCGTGTCCCAATTTTTCCTCTGCGATTGGATGGAGCCGTAGCGTCGGCGTCGTCGATACGAAGGCACCGGTATTTTTTTCAGAATTTTTGGAGTTCCGAGGTGTGAGAAATTGAGGTTTGAAGGTGCCTATTTATAGCGTTCAAAAAGTAACAAGAAAATCCAAAAACCCGTTAAAAATCCTCAAAATCTGTGCCGCCAATGATTACGAATCATTCACGCAATGATTGCGCCTGCCGCCTTGAATTATGGTCGTTGGATCTTCATCCAACGGCCCAGATCGTTGATCCAAATTCGCAGCCGCCGCCACGTGTCGAGCGCCAATTCGCCCGCAGCCGTGGGTGAGGATCACGCGCTTTCGCGTGGTCCCCACCACGTGGCGCCGCCAGAGAAATCTGGGCCGTTGGATCTTGGATCCAGCGGTCCAGGTTAAAAGGTTTTAAAATTTTAAAATAAAAATAAATAAAACGGCAGATTATTTAAAATATTGATTTGGTTTTGAAAAATTTGTTAAAAATAGTTAAAAATATGGGAAAATTATGGAAAAATTTCAGAAAATATATTTTATTATTATCTTTAATATAAAAATAGTTTTGGGCTAAAACTAAGTAATATAACCGTTCCTATGGTTTTAGCTAGTTACTAAAATTATAGAATATCTAGTTTATCCTTTAAAATATTTTTAATTACGAATTAATTACTTTTATAGATAATAAAAATATGTAGATTATTTTAAGGCGTTATAAAATCTTTCTAAAACATTTTAAGCCTTTAAAAATAATAAATAGATTTTAGAAATTTCCTTTAATCATATTTACTGCTTTGAAAATTAATAACACCACTTTAAAAATTATTGTTATATAAAAGAAACATGTAAATAATTATTTGATAGTATAAATAAAATATATTTTATTAGGTATTAGAAAACATGGTCGTTACAGAATATAGAGTACAAGACTCCGTTAGAAAACCCGGAACAACGGCAATTGGATTCATGTTAGGTATCTTAAGTCTGACCGTCTCGTGTCACTTTTAACATCTTCCGTACCAATCTACCCCTTAAATCCCGTAGTGTTTTGATTGTATTGTTGTATTGTATTGTGTAAGTTGGATGACTGATCAAAACCATGATATCAGTAAACAGATTGTAACTGCATAATCAGGTAAATGGTATAACGGGATAATGGATGTATATCCATGGTTTGGTTCAGTCAAGTTGTATAGATTGTTAACTGGATTCTGGGATTCATGTGTTCATATTGAGTTGGAATATTAAGGAATATAGATTGACTTGAATCATATTCAAGTCAGAAATAACCAGACTCAAACCCGAGTCAGACTAAAAGAAATGTAAGTCGAAGTTCTATATTTGTTAGGGTCATTATTGTAATTTATAAAACTTGAGGGGTTTTTATGTAAAAATACTTTTGAATAGTTTTCAAGATACACCCCAAGTATTTATTATTCGTCTTTATAGTTATAATGAGTGTAATTTTATTTTGTGATATTTCTTAATGAAAATATTCTAATTCAAAAAATAAAGGTATTTATCTGTAATATTGATTTAGTTGAAATTCATGGTATTTTAATGTAAAAATCTAGTCTTGTGATTTTTAGAAAAAGTGGGATATTTATATTATAACAAAATAGATCTTTTAATGATAATATCCATATATTTATACAAAAATAATTTCAATAATTATTTTATATAAAAATATCATTTTCTTAAGATATCGTATTTTAAACCTTTCAAGACCGAATGCTCCTTGCGGAGGTCTGAATCTCGCACTACTAAGCCAAGGGTGTACGATAAATCGTACTATCCCTAACGGGTTCCCCAAATGTAGGTTGCAGTGGCGCTTTACAAAGATTTATAAATACTAATCCTTAGAATGCGGTTTTATTAAAGTAAAAGGTATTTATTTGCAAAGGTTGATTTTCCGTATTTAGATTCTAGGGTTTTATATTTCAACTAGACTGTTTCTAAATAGTCTAAACGACAAGTCGTTAGAAACCTCAAATCGCCTCTTCACCGCCAATTGTGGCCAGGTAAGTACAAATGAGAAAAGGAGGGATCCGCTCACGAATCGTGAAACGGGCATTTTAAAGTTATCTTTTCTCACTTGCCTAGCCTAGACACCACAAACTCAGGTTTAGATAAACGATCGATATCCACGACATATCGTATTTTCCTATTAAAAGATATTTGTTTGAAAGTGTATCAAACCTAAAACTTTTAGAAAAGGTTTTATAAGAAAAGGGTATTTAAATGTAAAATCTTGTATTATCGTATTCTAAGTTTTAATGATATCATTTAGGGTTATATTTGCGTGTGTGTGGAGGTAGGTCATTACCTCGTGATCCACTTTAAGGTATAGCAATGTTAAGGGTTTAAATGTGAAAACTAAACATTGTGGTATTTAAGTGAAAGAAATACGATAAATGGAAACGTTATCATTTCATGTGAGAAAACTTATTCAAATTAATTGTTAAGTGATTAGTAGTCAACATAGAGATGTTTAAGAATTATGGAATTAGTGATAAGTGAGATTTGATAGAAAACCGAATCGGAAATCGGTTTGTTCCGATTTCCGTCGGGTTTTTAAGTTCGTATTTTAATGAAAGAAAAGAAGGATAGAAAATGGGGACTTACGGGTTTGGACAACGCTAGAGAGTGAGAGGGGGGTAGAGGGTTTGCCGGTGCGTTGAAACGTCGTTGAGAGGTTCTAGTACGATCACCGGAATTTCGCCGTCGATTTCGTCAGCGCTTCGCCTTTCGCTCGTTTTCTAACGTACCAAGTTCTCTTGAGATTTTAGGAGAGTGGACTTAAAAAAAGTGATGAGAGGGTATGGGGGGTTTATATAGGGTTAGGCTAGGGTTAGGGTTTTAATTTAAAAAAATATAAAAATATAAAAAAAATCATTAAAAATCATTAAACCTTGGAGTAAAAGGGATTTATTGGGCAATTGATAACCGATCCAGGCATTTAGAGTGTGCAGGAGGGTTGACCAAGTCAAAGGGCATCTTTTCTCTGTTGATGATTCGGCCGTCCGGCCGAGTCCGGCCGGCGGCGCCGGACCGAGTCGGCCGGCTCGCCGGCCGGCGGCGCCGAGTCGGGCCGAGTCAGGGTGTCGGGGGCCGGGGATTTTCCAAAGGAAGATTTTGGTATATTTACTTTTTTGTCTTCAGTTCAAGTTTTGTGAGTTATGGCGGTTTGACTGTTGACTTCCAAAAGAATTTAAAACAAAATAAATACAAAAATAATGTGGGGCATGGGATTTGAACTCTGGTGGCTTGGTTCAGCAATGCAAGGTATTACCAATGAGCTAGAAGCTCCTTCTTGTAATTATCGTGGGAAAATAACTACTTAAAGTGGTAACAACAACATTAAATACCCCAAGTATTACTTTAAATTTAAAACAATTTTATGTACACTAAAAATGGAGTTATTTAAAAACAAAATAATTACTTATATATATATTGTGCTCAGGTTAAAGTACTCCTTTATGGATTTTAAAAATTTTAAAAAAAAAATTGTATAGAAAAGTGTATAGGAAAATTAGGGTTGTTACAGCGACGGAAAGCTTCGAGGGCACCTCGAAGCGAAGATCCCCTTCATCCATGAAGATTGGGGACGCGGGGGATCGGGGCACCATCTGTAAGTCGACGTTAGACACCCCACAAGATGCGGGGATGCGGAATAGGTAAAACAATCATTTTGTTTAAGGTAATATCGACTAACTTTACGGATCTTTGCTAAACCCTAACTAACAACTATCTAGAAGTGCTAAACTACTATGATAGATGATTATACCTCAAGATACTTGTCCTTCTTGTTCTTGTTGTTCACCTCCTCGTCGGCCTCCTCGATGTGATAGAAGATCCACCCGAGAGTTCCTTCTCCAAGCTTTAACCTCTCACTTGAGGTAACTAAATGGCTAGGATTGCTAATCCAAGTGACCTAGAAGATATAGAAGTGGATTAAGGATCTATTAGTCTTTCTAACCCTTGGGATCTCAACACATGAGAGGATTAAGGTTAGGTTGAAGAAGAGGAGAGCTTGAAGAGAGAGGGTGTGTATGTGAGAATGAAATGAAAATATAACTCATTTCTATATATTATGAAGCATAATAATTATCAAATAAATCATATGAGATAATTACAACCATACTTCATTTAATACAAATGAATGAATCATCTTATGAGTCATCAAAACAATTAATGCTTCATTAACTCATTTGGATGAATCATCTCATGAGTCACTAATTCATTTAATGCAAATAACACATAAGCTCTCCATCTCATTTAGTTTAATTCATAAAGGAATTAAATCTAAATGAGTCACCTTTCTTCTAGAAGCTTCTCGACTAATTACGAGAATGCTCATCCCATCCGTATTTACGAAAAACACGGATATACTGAGACTGCATAAATTCAATAATCCAATACTAGAATCTGGCTTAAACCAAAGCCCGCTAGTATAAACTGTCCGAATATCATACGTGCACAAGTACACGTATATGTCCGAACCCTGTCGTAAAACCATACGACCTCTATATCGTTTCGCCTGAAGTAGGGAAACTCTCTGTGTGGGACTTTAAATACTCGACACTACGCTGTCAGTGGGTTTAACAATAAGCCGCAAGCGGTACTAGCTGTACATAACGGTGCCCAGGTAGATGTCGATAAGAAGGCCGATGAGAAAACCCATCCGAACTCCTACTGAGCCTGATGTGACAATCTCCGTACAGTCTGGTTTGTTCGTCTAAGACTATCGCATATCGGGCCTAGGGGGCGGCAAGCGTCAGTCCCCTAAAAGGCGGTATAGGTCGTGTTGGAGTGAAGCCCATTACACCTTGAGAAGCTACTGGAAATCCTACCAGTAAATCTCGTTTGCCCTGGCCAGGGACTTTGCGTAATGGCTCTCCAAACACAGTGCGATATCAACTCTCAATACCGGGAGAGACGAATCCTTTCTAACTGCTACTGCCTCCAAGTGCTTCGGGACTGCACCCAACTGCTACCTGTTTGCACGACTCCTTTGAGCCGTAGTAGGATAGCAATCTAAGAACAGTGGGAACACACTCGAGACGAAGCAGCAGTGTCAAGTCTACGGACTATGCTGTACTCATGTCACGTGGGAACTGTTAACTGACGACGGGTATAATACCATCCAACAGTTCCCTGCGAGTCCTATCCGGTGTACCCGTAACCCAACGAGTACCTGCATACTATCTCCAGTACAACATACTAATGGCTGTGGGACATACCATTTCCCCAACTGGGACGAGAAGCGTACACACTAGTCTACTCCGGAGTATTGATGCCTTGTCTCGATAATCCTACGACTAGGGACCTGAAAAAGAATGTGCTTGTAGACTACCCAGCTCCCACTAGTATGACTGTCATCACAACGCTGGCAGTCATGTAAGATCCTATGGGCTCTATCAATATGCATTCGCGATATGCTAAAAGAAACATATACACATATTAAGATAGATATAAACCAAGTAGCATACTACTATGTTGAGCAAGACTGTTAATACAACTTTGAATATCTCAAGCTTCCATTAAGTAATATACAAACTAGTATGATACAATAATGGCTCCTAGGGCATATACACTAACAATCTCCCACTTGCACTAGGGCCATATACTGGCATATCGAAGACCAATCATCTCGAATGACCTCTCGAACTTTGTCTGAGGTAAGGTCTTAGTGAATGGCTCTACAGTGTTCTCCTCTGTAGCAACTCTCCGGACCTTGATCTCCTGGCGATCTATGATCTTCCTGATCAGGTGATACCGTCTTAAGATGTGTCTGGACTTCTGATGGGACCTGGGTTTCTTCGCTAAAGCTATAGCGACGTTGTTGTCGTAATACAGCGGTATTGGATTAACAATGGCAGGAACCACCTGAAGTTCTGTTAGGAACTTCTTTATCCAGACTGCTTTTTTTGCGGCATCGCAAGCAGTTATATATTCCGCTTCCATCGTCGAGTCAGCAACGGTGTCCTGCTTGGAACTCTTCCAGCACACCGCCCCTCCATTGAGGGTAAAGACATAACCTGACATGGACTTGGAGTCATCCTTGTCACTCTGGAAGCTGGAGTCAGCAAAAGCCTCGATATGGAGGTCTTTTCTGTCGTAAACCAAGAACATATCCTTAGTCATTTTCAGGTACTTGAGAATGTTCTTTACTACTATCCAGTGCTTCTCCCCTGGGTCTGACTGATACTGGCTTACCACGCTCAGTGCGTAAGCTACATCTGGTCTGGTACACAACATCACATACATTATAGAGCCTACCGCAGAAGCGTAGGGTATAACTGACATGCGATCCCTTTCCAAATCAGTCTTGGGAGACGTCTCTTTGGAGAGGGTGATTCCGTGACAAGCCGGTAAATTACCGCGCTTAGAATCTTCCATACGGAATCTTTTTCAGTATAGTGTTGATATACCTAGACTGTGAAAGTCACAACATCCTCTTCGATCTATCACGATAGATCTAGATCCCCAGAATGTAAGAGGCATCACCCAGGTCTTTCATGAAGAACCTATGTGACAAGAATCTTTTGACAGATTGTAGCATAGGAATGTCATTTCCTATCAAGAGAATGTCATCCACGTACAAGACGAGGAATACGACAGTTCGTGCTACAATTTTACTATATATACATGGTTCATCTGAATTTTTGATAAAGTCATATTCTTTGACCGTTTCATCAAAACAGATGTTCCAACTCCGCGATGCCTGCTTTAGTCCATAAATGGACTTAAGCAAGTTGCACACTTTCCCGCTGCTCCCACTCTGATTGAAACCTTCTGGCTGATCCATATAGACGCACTCTTCTAAATTACAATTTAGAAAAGCCGTCTTTACGTCCATCTGCCAGATCTCATAATCATGGAAGGCGGCAATGGCAACAAGGATCCAAATGGATTTGAGCATAGCTACTGGAGAAAAAGTTTCAGCATAGTCCAAACCAGGTCTTTGACGAAAATCCTTTGCAACAAGTCTAGCCTTATAGGTTTCCACCTGTCCATCTACACCAATCTTCTTTCTGAAGATCCACTTGCATCCTATGGGTTTTATCCCATCTGGAGCAAAGTCCAAAGTCCATACTTTGTTGGTGTACATGGACTCCATCTCGGTCTGCATTGCATCTAGTCATCTTACTGAGTCGCCGCTCTGGATGGCCTGTTGGAAGCTAGTAGGTTCATCATTATCAATGACGCAATCATCTCTATCCCCGTCTATGAGAAAACCGTAGTATCTCTCAGGCGGATGAGACGGCCTACCACTCCTACGGAGGGGTGCGGGAATGTCCTGTTCTTCTGGAACTTTTGGCTCCACCAAACTTTCAGTAGTGGTTTGTGGTTCTGGAATTTCTTCCAGTTCTATTGCGCTCCCACTTGTTTCCTTTTCTAAAAACCGCTGTTCTAGAAAATGGGCATTACGAGAAACAAAAACCTTTTGTTCCTCTGCGTAATAGAAATAATATCTCTTGGAGTTCTTTGGATATCCCACAAACTTACACTGTACTGATCGTGCCTCGAGTTTGTCCGCATGCTGCTTCCCGGACATCCCCATATTTTCAGATACTGAAGATAGGGTTTCTTCCCACTCCACATCTGATATGGTGTGGTAGGCACAGTCTTGGTAGGAACCCTGTTCAAAAGATATGCAGCTGATTCTAGTGCATAACCCCAGAAAGATCGCGGTAACTCAGTATTACTCATCATGGAACGTACCATATCCAATAGGGCTCGGTTCCGTCTTTCCGATACATCGTTATGTTGTGGAGTGTATGGAGGAGTAAGCTGAGAGAGAATTCCATTCTCTTTTAGGTAACCCAGGAACTCGGCACTCAAGTATTCACCACCTTGATCAGATCTCAGTGTCTTGATACTTTTGCCGGTTTGGTTTTCTACTTCATTCTTATATTCTCGGAATTTCTCAAAAGCCTCGGATTTATGTTTCATCAAGAAAATGAATCCATACCTAAAGTAATCATCCGTAAAAGTAATGAAATATGAAAAACCGCCTCTTGCATGTGTAGACATTGGACCACATACATCGCTGTGTATAAGTCCTAAGAGCTCGCTCGCTCTTACTCCATGTCCAGTGAATGGAGTCTTTGTCATCTTTCCTTTGAGACATGATTGACAAGTGACATAAGATTGATATTCGAACGGATCCAAATATCCTTCTCTATGTAACTTAGTTAACCTTGTCTCATTGATGTGACCTAGTCTACAATACCATAAGAAAGCCTGATTTATATCTGGAGACTTTCTTTTTAGTGTGTTCTGGACATTGAAAATCTGCAATTGGTTTAACACGTATATACTGTTATCTAGTGTACCGGACCCAATCAAACCATGATTAAGGTGGATGTTAACAACATCGCTTACAAACGTGAAATCATAACCTTCCTTTGATAACAACGATACCGATATGATATTACACGTTAAACTAGGTACACAAAAACAGTTGCGCAAAACAAAAATATGTCCACTCGTCAATCCAAGGTGATAATCCCCTACGGACACAACATTCACGCTAGCTCCGTTAGCACCCTGGAGGGTCATATCACCAACCTTCAGCACTCTACGGTTTCTCAGTGCCTGCAATGAATTGCATATATGAGATCCTGATTCGGTATCCAATACCCAGGAAGTAGAGTTGATTGACAGACAATTTTCAATTACAAACACACCTGAAACCGAAGCCACAATTTGCCTCGGGTCCTGGTTCTTGGCAATCCAAGCTTTGCAATCCATCTTCCAATGGCCTTTCCTATGACAGTGGAAGCACTCGTCCTTTGCCACTACTGGCACCGCAACCTTTGCCTTTCTCTTGGCTCCCACCTTACCAACACCACCTCTTGGTTTGGTAGCAACCTTCTTCTTCCTTCCTTTGGCCCTTGCCTTGGACCTGGAAGAAGAAGCACCACGACCAAACATAGTGGGTGTTTCCCTTGCCTTCTGCAAGGTGCCCTCTGCACTCCTCAACATGTTAAGGAGTTCTGGAAGTTCAACTTCTTTACCTTGAATGTTGAAATTCAAGATAAACTGGGCGTAGGTGGAAGGAAGGGACTAGAGAATCAAGTCTGTATACAGCTCGTTCTCTAATGTTGTCCCGAGGTCTGCGGGCTCTTCAATATAGCCAATCATCTTAAGGACATGTTCCCCTACAGATGATCCGACGGTCATTCTCGACTAAAACAAGTTCTTCGAGGTCTCGTACCTGGCTATACGAGATTGCTCTCCATACAGTTCCTTGGTGTGGAGAAATATGGATTCTAGATCCATATTCTCGTGCCTCCTCTGATGTTTATTATTCAAAGAGGCAAGCATGATGCATTTGGCCTTCGCGCAATCTAACTCCCAGGTCTTGCGGATTTCCTTATCCGCGACACTGGATTCAGGACCTGGGATGGCAGGGGCCTTAGTAGTAAGGACATACCCCAATTTGTCATAGGTAATTACCATCTTAACATTCCGGAACCAATCTTTATAGTTTGACCCTGTCAAAATATTTTTATCTAATAATAACTTAAGACCTGTCATGTTCTGGGTCGCTGCAATTAGGAGAGAGAGAGGAAACACTTTAGCATGATGCTCTTGCAAGTTTAGAGTGGTTTTTAGTTTATCTAAACAGGATGGCTCCCACTGTTTCTCGAATCCCTCCTCAAACCAAAAAGGAATAACTAGTCAGGACTATTCTTACTGTACAATACTTGCTTAACCGTTCAGCCAGGCAAGTGTTGGTACTTCGAGGGAGGTTTTACGACGCTTTCGCGAAGTTCCTTAATTAAATAACCTCTTTTCCCTGGGGACATAGCCCCGCTGACACCTTTCTCGACACCTACTTGGTTTATAGCATTGATCGCTAAGTGAAAGAATCTCCCGATGAGTAGCATATACTCACAGTAGGATCGGGATCCAAATATCATCGTGTGATAAAGCTGAAGGAATCCTACCAGAATTATCACACTCCAAATGGTATGCAACACTAGCAAGTTTCAGTTTCTTTAGAAACTCCCGATATCGATTTCTGCCCCATGCTCTTATGACCTTGGCGTTGGTCAAAATGTCATAAGTCACATGTCAAGTTCTACCCATCATTATCTTGTTAATTTGAACCCACCCGTACATACCCCTGATGTTAGCCAAATGACAGTACGACTGTCCCAAACCAACTCATCTATCTATGCAACAGATGAATACCCAGCAGCTACCAAACACTATGCCTTGGCGTTGGTCAAAATACATAGCTTGAATACTACTGAATACCCAAATGAAATGACGGAGGGCTACGAATGGTTTTGGCGAAACCGTGAACGTAGTGAACTTGATATGATCGAAGGAACCTGATAGCTTTTAAAAAGAGTGGTTTAAGCTCCGCAATTAAAAAAAATCTTCTGTTTTAAAATAACCGAGTGTTTCTTTTAAATTGTTCCAACGATTCAACTTTGGTTTATTTTCTTTGCATTAATATAATGCGTCCCATCAATTAACATATCATTGCAGAAAATAACGAAAATACAACGTCCTCTTATGCCATCCTCATTCGCCACTGGGCCCCGTCATTCACCCGTTAGGTTACTTAACTAAGGACAGAGCGGGGGCTGGGCTAGCACGGGTGCAAAACATAAGTAACGCCTACTAGATATCATATATAGATATTGTACATTCGTCAGACGCAATAATAGGCATTCCAGATCACAGATGAACACATTGGATATACAAGCAATCCGCATTTCTTTTGAGCCTGCAATGAAAGACGGATTACACAGTCGTGATGAATAGCCAAACCCCCACCCTAGACCCCTACGGGTACTGCAAAGTACCCGCCAGGTACCCGAAATGAAGCGGTCTCCTTCAACGACGTGAGTAGGCCACTAAGCACTTCAAAGTACCCGGTAGTTTGTGCACCCCATCTTGGATCTATCCTAGGAGCAAAAACAGTAAATGAAATAATACAACGGTGACTGCAATCTCAACCCGGATGTGCCCCGCAAAAGAATATTATAACAAATTACAATTTATATTTGAATGAAACAAACACTCGTCTCACATCCCCGGCTATCCATTCACGACAATCCAATAAGTTCATATTCACAAACCAGTAAAAACCATTACAGAAATGTGCAACCCCCTGCTAACCGACATACTAGCAGTTAGGGGAGGTTTACGAACACATTAAAGACAACACAGATATAATCCAGTTAGCCAAAGTTCTTAGAATTTCGATCAAGCAACACATATGAATCTACTCCAAACAATTCTCTGTGCACATGAAACCTGAGCAGAAACAAAATATCCCAGAAAACACAACATCAACACAGAAGAATAACTGAGCAAATTTGGGTTGACTCGGTGTCAACTCGGCCGTGGATCCGCGGCGGATCGCTTGGATCGGCCGCGTTTCCGCGGTGGTTTGGTCGAGTCACGATCCCAAATTTCTTCACAATTCTTAAAAAACCCTGCTTGTATTTTTAAGGGGCCCTGAAAAAATTTTAGACCCCGTTTTAAAATTGGCAGAAACTTGGTCAAAACGTCGGTTTTTCGGGATTAAATCGCGATCGAATTTCTAAAGACTTTGCTAACATGTTAATTATGGTTTAGTTAGTCTCTGATACCACTGTAAGTCGAAGTTAGATACCCCACAAGATGCGGGGAGGCGGAATAGGTAAACAATCATTTTGTTTAAGGTAATATCGACCAACTTTACGGATCTTTGCTAAACTCTAACTAACAACTATCTAGAAGTGCTAAACTACTCTGATAGATGATTATACCTTAAGATACTGGTCTTTTTTGTTCTTGTTGTTCACCTCCTCGTCGGCCTCCTCGATGTGATAGAAGATCCACCCGAGAGTTCCTTCTCCAAATTTTAACCTCTCACTTGAGGTAACTAAGTGGTTATGATTGCTAATCCAAGTGACCTAGAAAATATAGAAGTGGACTAAGGATCTATTAGTCTTTCTAATCCTTGGGATCTCAACACATGAGAGGATTAGGGTTAAGTTGAAGAAGATGAGAGCTTGAGGAGAGAGGGTGTGTATGTGAGAATGAAATGAAAATATAACTCATTTCTATATATTATGAAGCATAATAATTATCAAATAAATCATATGAGATAATTATAACCATGCTTCATTTAATACAAATGAATGAATCATCTTATGAGTTATCAAAACAATTAATGCTTCATTAACTCATTTGGATGAATCATCTCATGAGTCACTAATTCATTTAATGCAGATAACACATAAGCTCTTCATCTCATTTAGTTTAATTCATAAATGAATTAAATCTAAATGAGTTACCTTTCTTCTAAAAGCTTCTCGACTAATTACGAGAATGCCCCTCCCATCCGTATTTACGAAAAACATATACCGAGACTGCATAAATCCAATAATCTAATACTAGAATCTGGCTTAAACCAAAGCCCGCTAGTATAAACTGTCACGCCCCGCTTCCCAAAATATGGAAAACGAGGGATGACTAGGCCAGCCATGCTCCTACGGTCAAGGAATCATGCTGCCGTAGTCACACTTCGGCTTCTAGCTTTGCATGGTAATCAGTAAATAAAGCGCAGTGGTAAAGGAATCACATCACTAATTTATTACATTAATATTCCATTGTTCACAATTTACAGATAACAAGAACAAATACTAACCAAAGTCAAACTTACAATCACTTTTATGGAAAGCGGGAAAATGGAAGGTTCACCAGTCTAAATCTCCGTGAACTCGAAGGGTGGGTCCGTCTCCTGTGCTGGTCCTCCCGCGGGATCTGAACATGCATACTCAGGTCGTCAGAGCGACACAGTAACAATATTATTATAATGGGATGTGACAGGTATATGAGTAATACTGGTGTAAGAACAATGCAAGTAATCACTATGTCCCTATATGATGCAGAATATGTTATGTGTCCCTATCGGTCTCTAGGTCGAGTTTGAAATCACATAGTGGAAGGAGGATCATGTTTAACAGGAGTCTCGTACATACCCGAGACAACGGCCCACATGCTCGGGACATAACCCTGTCAGCCGGATCGCTAGATCCTATCCTACATGTATCAATATCTCTGTTCGAATGATCATCCTCTAAACACGGTCCCGCTAAATACAATACTCTTTCCACTTTGATTTCACCCCTTTTTCCCCAGGTTCTCACTAGTTATGATCTTGATCTAGTTATGTACAAGTATATCAATGGCACGATTTTTATCACTGTTCACTGTATCAATCACTGTCACGAATATTCACTTTCCATTGATGTACTTGTCACAACTAAACCAACATCTATCACGTACGATAATGCAATGTCCACACGTACTAACACTGAGCATATGGCAAGGGTATGATATATGTATATATGCTACCAATGAGTTCTGTATATCATGAATCAACATGCATGTCATGAACTGAAATGAATTGTACAAATTATTATGTTAAGAATTCAGCGAAGCGATGTAAGTAAGATATATAGAGCACTCAGTCAGTAATTCATCAGAATTTGTTTCAGTTCAATCGGGATTCCGGTTCTCGAGATATAGCAGTTTCATTTTAAGTGCGCGCGGCTGGAAATTCAGTTTCAGAACTGAACGTCCATTTCGCGGCACGAATTGCACCCACTTGGGCTCAGAATTTAGCAATGTTACAGTTACATGAAATCTGGGGTTTCCAATAGAGTATTCAACGCAACAGACGGATCTTCAATCGCATCTGTACATTGAAAGTTATGCACAGTTTAACTTCAATATGTCCTTTCAGAATCTGTTCTGAACAGTTATACGTTCTGCCCTTTTTAAAATAGTTTAAAATAACAAACGGCGATGGATCGGAGTGAAACCACTTGTTTTGCTTAGCTAACAGAATTATCTCTAATCTAATGTAAATTCCGTGAAGTATGATTTCAGGAAACACAGTGACGCAGGTCCTTTGAACAGAAAACAATAATCAGAAACGCTCTGGACTGCAGTCCAGAGTCGTGTTCCGACCCAGTTATCATCATGATTACAGAACAGCAATCATTAGGATTTTCCACAGGGTTAAAGTTCGTCAAGTCGGCTTCGATTTTAGCCCTAGAACACATCAATCCATTATGCATATGATTTATGGTGATTTTATCCGTTTTCAGGCACGAGAAAATTCTAGTTTTAACGACATATTTGGGGGTATCAATTTTTGTTACAAACAATCATATCCTCCAGCGAGATTCATACACTATGTTTATCACTATATGGGCCAACATAAGACATCAGGTTCCGTCAAAATAAACAATCATTTTCATGGAAGAATAGCATCGAACACCTTGATCGTATTATACATTAGTATTCGACAAATCCGTAAACTAGTTATTTTAGGTTCATATCACTAATAATTTAGCATGAAGCAAGTAAACACTTGCCTGGTAACGTCTCGGGGTCGCGAGGCAGCAACGTCGTCACGAACGCGCGTTGTACGCCACGGAACGAGTTCGCGCGAGCTTCGATCAAAAACGGGTTTTGCGTCGGAGTTGTCCGGGGGTATATCGCGATCACCGGAGATGGAGGGGTGCTCTGTAGAACTCTTGGGAGGTTTTGGGATCGACCACGGTCGGCGACGGGGGCTCCGACGATGTGCACAGTGCACGGAGTGGGTTTCTTTTGGAGAGAGAGAGAGAGAGGGAAAGAGAGTGCAGTGGGGGCTTGGATTGTGGTGATGGTGATGATGCTGAGGAGGTTAGGGAGTCTCAGAGTGTTTCAGGCGAAGTGGGGGAGGCTCGTCGGCGTCGGTCGCAAGGTGGCCGAGCTCGGGATTTGGGGTGTGCAGTTGAAGGGAGTGCTCGGTTGAGGCTGGAAAGGTGAGGGAATCTTGGTGAGGGATGAGCTCTGAAGAGAGGAGAGCGAGGGAAGAGAACGGGGGACGAGGGGATCGTCGTCGTCGGCACAGTGTCGAAGTTGCAGTGGTTTCACAGTGGGTTCGCGGGGGAAAAAGCTTGAGGGGTTAGAGTTTTGAGGAGTTTGGGAGGTGAGAGGGAGGTGAGGAGTTGGAGAGGTGTGGAGTCGTGGTCGAGGGTCGCGGGGACGTGGGCAGCGGCGAGGGCAACGTGGGGAGCTCGGGACGTGGGGGTCGCGAGAAGGAATGGAAACGAGCGGGAAAAGAAGCCGTTGGGAGTGGGGAAGATGAATAGTGGGGCCGGGTCGGGTAAAAGAAGAGAAGCGGGCTCGGGGAAGAAACGGGCCGGGCTCGTGAATAAAACAAAAGTTAATTCCTAAAAAATCTGTGGGCTGAAGGAATGTTGGGTTGAGATTGGGATGGGCCGAGGTATATTTTAATTGATAAGGAAAAAGATTTTGGGCTGCGGGGAAAATATGTGTGTTAGTATATATTTTGTTTTGGGTTTTAGCTTAGGTTTTAGTTTAATCGGCTTTGGTTTTAACTCTTGGGTTTTAACTTTTAGGTTTTGGGAAAAATTATAATATTGGGCTTAACAACCAATTCAAAAAAATATGGAAGAAACGAAGGGAAACCACTGGATTCCAGAAAAAGAGGACTTTTATTGAAATGGAAACGGGGATTTACATCATACCCCCTTTAACAAAAATTTCGTCCTCGAAATTGACAAGAATGCAAGAATACATGGTACTAAACAAAAAGATGTGGATAACGATCACGGATCTCTTCCTCCCGCTCCCAGGTGGATTCTCCTGGGGAACGACCGCCCCAAGATACTCGGACTAACGGAATGACCTTATTCTTCAGCACTTTCTCTCTGCGATCGAGAATGGTAGTAGGCTGCTCCTCGTATGACAGATCAGTCCCCAAAACTAACTCTGAATGGTCCAGAACATGGTTCTCATCTCGAACGTAACGCCGCAACTGTGACACATGGAAGGTATTGTGCACACCAGCTAGCGATGGAGGCAAGGCAAGTCGATAAGCCACCTCTCCTACTCGCTCTAGCACCTCAAAAGGTCCGATAAAGCGGGGACTAAGCTTTCCCCGACCTCCGAACCTGATAACTCCACGAGTAGGGGAAATCTTCAAGAACACATGATCTCCGATTTCGAACTCAAGGGCCCTTCTGCTGGTATCTGCCCAACTCTTCTGTCGATCCTGAGCCGCCTTGATACGCTGTCTGATCATTTGGACTTTGTCAACTGTCTGAACAATGAGTTCGGGGCCCAGTAGTCTTCGCTCTCCCACATCATCCCAACATACTGGTGATCGACATTTCCGCCCGTATAATGCTTCAAAAGGGGCCATCTGAATACTAGCTTGATAACTATTGTTATAAGAGAACTCGACTAGATGCAGATGGTCCTCCCAGGAACCCTGAAAGTCCAACATGCAGGCTCTCAACATGTCCTCGAGCGTCTGAATCGTACGCTCGGATTGTCCATCCGTCTGTGGGTGATAAGCTGTGCTGAAATTTAGGCGAGTACCCAAGCTCTCCTGTAAGCTCTTCCAAAAGTGCGACAAGAATCTCGTGTCCCGGTCTGACACAATGCTGACTGGAACACCGTGAAGTCGTACGATCTCCTGCATATATCTTTCTGCCAAAGATTCTGTCGACTGCCCTACTCGGAAAGGTAGAAAGTGTGCAGCTTTTGTGAGGCGATCGACGATAACCCAAATGGCGTTATTGCCCCTAGGGCTCCGTGGTAAGGCCGTCACGAAATCCATAGTAATGTGTTCCCACTTCCATTCCGGTATCGGCAGGGGTTGTAACAGTCCTGCTGTCCTCTGATGCTCTGCCTTCACCTGTTGGCATACCAAGCACCTGGATACGAACCTCGCAATTTCCCGCTTCATTCCGTTCCACCAAAAGTGCTGCTTTAGGTCCTGATACATTTTTGTACTTCCCGGATGCACTGAATAAGATGAACTGTGTGCTTCAGCCAAAACTTCTTCTCGAACTCCTCCCTTAGGTACGCAGAGCCTGCTACCGAATCTCAGTGAGCCATCTTCATGTATAGTCAATTCTGTTCTCAATCCAGCTTTCACTTCCTCTCTGAACTTTTGCAATCGGGGATCGTCCGCTTGCGCAGTCTTGATGCGGTCCACTAGAGAAGATTGCACCTGCAGTTGCCAAAGTTGACTGAGTGCGTTCGGCGTAACGACCTCAAGTGCAAGTCTCTGGAAATCCTCAATAATACTCCTCTGATCGGTCAACATTATGACCGCTGGCTTGCGACTGAGCGCATCTGGTACAACATTCACCTTCCCCGGATGATACTGTAGGTCCAAGTCATAATCTGCCATCAGCTCTAGCCATCTGCGCTGCCTCATATTTAATTCCTTCTGGGTGAAAACATACTTCAGACTTTTGTGATCTGTGTACACCTCCACTTTCTCACCCAATAGATAGTGCCTCCAAATCTTCAATGCAAAGACTACCGCGGCTAACTCCAAGTCATGTGTGGGGTAGTTCTTCTCGTGGTTTCTCAGTTGTCGAGAGGCGTAAGCAACCACACGTCCGTGCTGCATCAAAACACAGCCTAAACCCTTCCCTGAGGCATCACTGTGTATCACCAAACCACCTGAATCATCTGGTACAGTAAGGATAGGCGCCGTGGTTAATTTCTGCTTTAGTGTGTCGAATGCCTGAGTGCACTCCTCTGTCCATGTAAACGGCACGTCCTTCCGTGTCAACCTCGTCAATGGTTCCGCGATTCTTGAGAAATCTTGGACGAATCTCCGATAATAACCTGCTAATCCCAGAAAACTCCTGATCTCAGCCACTGACTTCGGCGTCGGCCAATCTCTGACAGATTCTATCTTTGCCGGGTCCACCGAGATGCCTTCGCCCGAAACAATATGTCCCAAAAACTGCACCTTGTCGAGCCAGAACTCACACTTGCTTAGCTTCGCATACAGCTTCTCCTCCCGAAGAATTTGTAGGACTGTGCGCAAATGTTCAGCGTGCTCCTCCTGAGTCTTCGAGTAGACAAGTATGTCGTCGATAAACACAACGACAAACGTGTCCAAGTATTTTGCGAACACCCTGTTCATCAAGTCCATGAATATTGCTGGGGCGTTGGTAACGCCGAACGGCATCACAAGGAACTCGTAATGTCCGTATCGGGTCCTGAAAGCCGTCTTGCACACATCCTCGGCTGCTACCCTGATTTGATGATACCCAGAACGGAGGTCCAACTTCGAGAAAACTTTGGCTCCACTTAGTTGATCAAATAGGTCGTCAATGCGCGGTATTGGGTACTTGTTCTTTATTGTGACCTTGTTCAGCTTCCGGTAATCTATACACATTCGCAACGATCCATCCTTCTTCTTTACCAATAGAACTGGTGCACCCCACGGTGAAGCGCTTGGCCGAATGAATCCTTTCTCCAATAGTTCTTCAACCTGCTTCTTCAATTCCGCCAATTCAACTGGTGCCATTCTGTAAGGGGCTCTGGATACTGGGGCTGTACCTGGAATCAAGTCGATTGAGAACTCCAAAATTCGAGGAGGTGGTAGACCTGGTAAATCCTCGGGAAAAACGTCCAGAAAGTCCCGAACAATTTCTGGGGCTGGGCTCCTATCAATCTCCATAGCTGTCAACTCCTTAGGCTTTGCTCTGTATTTAGCTGGCTCCAAAGATTCGCTTCCGCCCTCGAAAACAAACTCCGGGTGATTGGGAATGCGGAAGATCACATTCCTTGCACGACAATCGATAACAGCATGAAAAGTGCTCATCCAATCCATCCCAAGAATTGCGTCGTAACTGCCTGTCCCAATTAGGAGGAAATTCGCATAGAATTCCCTGCCACACACTACAACCGGGCATAATCTACATTCTCGACTAGATATTATGATGCCATTACCCGTATGAATTTCCCATCCCTTTGTTAGTGGTTCATGAGGTATTGAGTGTGTATCAGTGAAATGCTCAGACAAGAAACAATGCGATGCTCCTGAATCAAAAAGTACTCTAGCTGGCAAAGAATGTACGAGTAGAGTACCTGTAACCACATCTCCTGACGCTTCCGCCTGCTCGGCGGTCAAGGTGAAAGCCCGTCCCTGACCGCGACCTGTAAATGGTTGTCTCTGCTCCTGCGGCCTCTGCTGTGACGGTCCAGAACCTGCCTGTGCCTCTGCTCGCTCAGGGCAACTGCCAATCTTGTGCTGACTAGAACCGCAAATCAAACACTGTCCCTTGGCACGGCGACAGTCCTTCTGGGTATGTCCTCCTCTACCGCAATAGCCGCAAGTCACGCCCTGTCTCTGGGGGCGCTGCTGTGGTACGAACGGGCGCTTCATTTGCATCGTCCCTGGCCTGTGAACCGGTATGGCTCCTCGAGATGGCGTGTGGGTACGTGCTGGAACGACTGGGGGTCTCCTGAACTTGTTAATCAGTTGCTCCTGAACTCTCGCTGCGTTGAGCACCTGTGCGAAAGTCTGAAAATCCAACGATGCAATCAACTGCTGCAACTCAAAATCTAACCCCTGAAGGAAACGCCTGGCCCTGGTGACCTCTGAGGCGACCATGTACGGAGCGAAGCGGCTCAAGCGGTTGAACTCTGCCGCATAAACATCCACTGGGCGTCCATTCTGCTTCAAAAGAATAAACCTCTCCTCCATTTCTGCCTTGGCTGTGGAAGGAAAGTAATGATCTAGGAAGCACTCCTTAAACTTGCTCCATTCGATCGGCCTGTCGAGTCTGCTCTCTTCCACCGACCACCATGTGCGGGCCTCGTCTTCTAATTGTATCTTTATCACGTTCACCCTGTCTTCCTCTGGAACCCTGGCAGCAGTCAATAGATTCTCCATATTCACCAACCATTGCTCAGCCTCAAGGGGTTCAGCTAGCCCTGTGAACGCAGCTGGGTGTAACCGTCGGAAGTCTGCTACTGTACCAGCCCTAGCATGATAAGCTGGTGGAACAACGCCCTCGGGGGCGGTAATAAATGCGGAGGGTCCTCCTGTGGCGGTAATCGCCCTGAGTCCCTCAGTGAGCAAGTCGGTCTTCCTCTTCTGAGCTTCCGCGAGAGTAGTCAGTGCGCTGAGCATCCTTTCCGTGCGGTCCTGAGAGCTGGAGTCCGAGGAGGGGTCGTTCGGGGACGTCATATCACTGGAAGATTCAATAGGATAGGATCAGATTCAAGGATGGAAATCAAGAGTAGTGAAACAAGAATAATGTAATACAACATAGTTAATGTTATCCCTTGATACTAAACACAGTCTCTGATACCAACTAAACCATGTCACGCCCCGCTTCCCAAAATATGGAAAACGAGGGATGACTAGGCCAGCCATGCTCCTACGGTCAAGGAATCATCCTGCCGTAGTCACACTTCAGCTTCTAGCTTTGCATGGTAATCAGTAAATAAAGCGCAGTGGTAAAGGAATCACATCACTAATTTATTACATTAATATTCCATTGTTCACAATTTACAGATAACAAGAACAAATACTAACCAAAGTCAAACTTACAATCACTTTTATGGAAAGCGGGAAAATGGAAGGTTCACCAGTCTAAATCTCCGTGAACTCGAAGGGTGGGTCCGTCTCCTGTGCTGGTCCTCCCGCGGGATCTGAGCATGCATACTCAGGTCGTCAGAGCGACACAGTAACAATATTATTATAATGGGATGTGACAGGTATATGAGTAATACTGGTGTAAGAACAATGCAAGTAATCACTATGTCCCTATATGATGCAGAATATGTTATGTGTCCCTATCGGTCTCTAGGTCGAGTTTGAAATCACATAGTGGAAGGAGGATCATGTTTAACAGGAGTCTCGTACATACCCGAGACAACGGCCCACATGCTCGGGACATAACCCTGTCAGCCGGATCGCTAGATCCTATCCTACATGTATCAATATCTCTGTTCGAATGATCATCCTATAAACACGGTCCCGCTAAATACGATACTCTTTCCACTTTGATTTCACCCCTTTTTCCCCAGGTTCTCACTAGTTATGATCTTGATCTAGTTATGTACAAGTATATCAATGGCACGATTTTTATCACTGTTCACTGTATCAATCACTGTCACGAATATTCACTTTCCATTGATGTACTTGTCACAACTAAACCAACATCTATCACGTACGATAATGCAATGTCCACACGTACTAACACTGAGCATATGGCAAGGGTATGATATATGTATATATGCTACCAATGAGTTCTGTATATCATGAATCAACATGCATGTCATGAACTGAAATGAATTGCACAAATTATTATGTTAAGAATTCAGCGAAGCGATGTAAGTAAGATATATAGAGCACTCAGTCAGTAATTCATCAGAATTTGTTTCAGTTCAATCGGGATTCCGGTTCTCGAGATATAGCAGTTTCATTTTAAGTGCGCGCGGCTGGAAATTCAGTTTCAGAACTGAACGTCCATTTCGCGGCATGAATTGCACCCACTTGGACTCAGAATTTAGCGATGTTACAGTTACATGAAATCTGGGGTTTCCAATAGAGTATTCAACGCAACAGACGGATCTTCAATCGCATCTGTACATTGAAAGTTATGCACAGTTTAACTTCAATATGTCCTTTCAGAATCTGTTCTGAACAGTTATACGTTCTGCCCTTTTTAAAATAGTTTAAAATAACAAACGGCGATGGATCGGAGTGAAACCACTTGTTTTGCTTAGCTAATAGAATTATCTCTAATCTAATGTAAAGTCCGTGAAGTATGATTTCAGGAAACACAGTGACGCAGGTCCTTTGAACAGAAAACAATAATCAGAAACGCTCTGGACTGCAGTCCAGAGTCGTGTTCCGACCCAGTTATCATCATGATTACAGAACAGCAATCATTAGGATTTTCCACAGGGTTAAAGTTCGTCAAGTCGGCTTCGATTTTAGCCCTAGAACACATCAATCCATTATGCATATGATTTATGGTGATTTTATCCGTTTTCAGGCACGAGAAAATTCTAGTTTTAACGACATATTTGGGGGTATCAATTTTTGTTACAAACAATCATATCCTCCAGCGAGATTCATACACTATATTTATCACAATATGGGCCAACATAAGACATCAGGTTCCGTCAAAATAAACAATCATTTTCATGGAAGAATAGCATCGAACACCTTGATCGTATTATACATTAGTATTCGACAAATCCGTAAACTAGTTATTTTAGGTTCATATCACTAATAATTTAGCATGAAGCAAGTAAACACTTGCCTGGTAACGTCTTGGGGTCGCGAGGCAGCAACGTCGTCACGAACGCGCGTTGTACGCCGCGGAACGAGTTCGCGCGAGCTTCGATCAAAAACGGGTTTTGCGTCGGAGTTGTCCGGGGGTATATCGCGATCACCGGAGATGGAGGGGTGCTCTGTAGAACTCTTGGGAGGTTTTGGGATCGACCACGGTCGGCGACGGGGGCTCCGACGATGTGCACAGTGCACGGAGTGGGTTTCTTTTCGAGAGAGAGAGAGAGAGAGAAAGAGAGTGCAGTGGGGGCTTGGATTGTGGTGATGGTGATGATGCTGAGGAGGTTAGGGAGTCTCAGAGTGTTTCAGGCGAAGTGGGGGAGGCTCGTCGGCGTCGGTCGCAAGGTGGCCGAGCTCGGGATTTGGGGTGTGCAGTTGAGGGGAGTGCTCGGTTGAGGCTGGAAAGGTGAGGGAATCTTGGTGAGGGATGAGCTCTGAAGAGAGGAGAGCGAGGGAAGAGAACGGGGGACGAGGGGATCGTCGTCGGCGGCACAGTGTTGAAGTTGCAGTGGTTTCACAGTGGGTTCGCGGGGGAAAAAGCTTGAGGGGTTAGAGTTTTGAGGAGTTTGGGAGGTGAGAGGGAGGTGTGGAGTCGTGGTCGAGGGTCGCGGGGACGTGGGCAGCGGCGAGGGCAACGTGGGGAGCTCGGGACGTGGGGGTCGCGAGAAGGAATGGAAACGAGCGGGAAAAGAAGCCGTTGGGAGTGGGGAAGATGAATAGTGGGGCCGGGTCGGGTAAAAGAAGAGAAGCGGGCTCGGGGAAGAAACGGGCCGGGCTCGTGAATAAAACAAAAGTTAATTCCTAAAAAATCTGTGGGCTGAAGGAATGTTGGGTTGAGATTGGGATGGGCCGAGGTATATTTTAATCGATAAGGAAAAAGATTTTGGGCTGCGGGGAAAATATGTGTGTTAGTATATATTTTGTTTTGGGTTTTAGCTTAGGTTTTAGTTTAATCGGCTTTGGTTTTAACTCTTGGGTTTTAACTTTTAGGTTTTGGGAAAAATTATAATATTGGGCTTAACAACCAATTCAAAAAAATATGGAAGAAACGAAGGGAAACCACTGGATTCCAGAAAAAGAGGACTTTTATTGAAATGGAAACGGGGATTTACATCAACTGTCCGAATATCATACGTGCACAAGTACACGTATATGTCCGAACCCTGTCGTAAAACCATACAACCTCTATATCGTTTCTCCTGAAGCAGGGAAACTCTCTGTGTGGGACTCTAAAGACTCGACACTACGCTGACAATGGGTTTAACCATAAGCCGCAAGCGGTACTAGCTGTACGTAACGGTCCCCAGGTAGATGTCGATAAGAAAGCTGATGAGGAAACCCATCCGAACTCCTACTGAGCCTGATGTGACAATCTCCGTACAGTCCGGTCTGTTCGTCTAAGACTATCGCATATCGAGCCTAGGGGGCGGCAAGCGTCAGTCCCCTAAAAGGCGGTATAGGTCGTGTCGGAGTGAAGCCCATTACACCTTGAGAAGCTACTGGAAATCCTACCAGTAAATCTCGTTTGCCCTGACCAGGGACTTTGCGTAATGGCTCTCCAAACACAGTGCGATATCAACTCTCAATACCGGGAGAGACGAATCCTTTCTAACTGCCACTGCCTCCAAGTGCTTCGGGACTGCACCCAACTGCTGCTTATTTGCACGACTCCTTTGAGCCGTGGTAGGGTAGCAATCTAAGAACAGTGGGAACACACTCGAGACGAAGCAGCAGTGTCAGGTCTACGGACTATGCTGTACTCATGTCACTTAGGAACTGTTAACTGACGACGGGTATAATATCAACCAACAGTTCCCTACGAGTCCTGTCTGGTGTACCCGTAACCCAACGAGCACCTGCATACTATCTCCAGTACAACGTACTAATGGCTGTGGGACATACCATTTCCCCAACTGGGATGGGAAGCGTACACACTAGTCTACTCCGGAGTATCGATGCCCCGTCTCGATAATCCTACGACTAGGGACCTGAAAAAGGATGTGTTTGTAGACTACCCAGCTCTCACTAGTGTGACCGCCATTACAACGCTGGCAGTCAAGCAAGATCTTATGGGCTCTATCAATATGTATTCGCGATATGCTAAAAAAACATATACACATATTAAGATAGATATAAACCAAGTAGCATACTACTATATTGAGTAAGATTGTTAATACAACTATGAATATCCCAAGCTTCCATTAAGTAATATACAAACTAGTATGATACAATAATGGCTCCTAGGGCATATACACTAACACCGTCCTATGGTGCCTCTTGAGGAGGGGCGCGGGAGCATCGGCCTCGTCTCCCACCTCCAAAACCCAGGGTTCCGGCTCCCGAGCGTGCTTGCAGCTGTGCGTGCGGGAGAGCTCCGAGGCCCGGGGCATGCTGGAGCGCCTGACCGGACCGGCCGCCAGCGGAACCGGGCTCGCGGCAGAGCGTGACGGGCTGGCGCCTCCGGCCTTTCTCCCTTTCTTCTCGGACAGCATAGCCCGGAATTTGGATCGGTCCATCGGCTCTGCAAAAAGAAGCGAAAATACAAAGGAGTTAGCAATGCTGGAAAAAATAGAAGAACACACAAGTCTAAACGGGTCGCCTAAACTCCCAACTTACCCGCAAACTGAGAGGGGCTGAGCCCGGCCCAACCGAGGGCCTGCTCGGACAGCAACACATCGGCCCGTTGGACGGGATCCCACTTCGACACCGACACCGCATCGGGATCGTTCGACCGCCTCACCCGAGGGCATGTGGCCCTATGCCACTGGACGGGCACAAGCCAATCCTCACCCTCGGGTGACCCGACGAACAAGAACTTCTCATTCCATTCATGAATGGAAGAAGGCACTGCTATGACCCCCGACCCGGCCGTCCCTCCTCTGTGTTTTCTAAAAGAAATATATACCCAGCTAGGCTCGTCCCTACGAGTGCCGGGGTGATTTTTGTAGCAGAGAGAGGAAACGAGAACGTTCAGGCTGAAAGGGATCTCCTGCAGTCTCAACCGGACCAGGAACCCGAGGAGAATTCTCCACGAGTTCGGCACTAACTGGGCCAGGGCTAATTGAAAGCAACGTAACGTAGCACTCACCTCGGGGGAGAAGGGCAGACTCATGCTGGCCTAAAAGGTCTCCAAGTACAATGCAATCTCCTTGCCCCATATCTGGTCTGCCCTCTCTCCCTCCCCGGCCAAACGAAGCGAGTAGCCGGGGGGAATGTGGAAGCGAGCCCGGATTGTCGCGAGCTTGTCCGCATGCCTCAGGAGGGAAGGCGCATCACGAACACTTTTGACACTCGCTTTGGGGACCATCCTCGTCGCACGGCCCCGGGGAGCATGATTAACCCTAACTCCCCGGGGGGATTCTGACTCGAGCGAGGACGAGGAAGAAGCAGAAGAGGAAGCTGTAGAAGACTCTCTAGACTCTACCCGAACTATTTCTACGGACTCCCCAGAGAAAGACATCTAACCTGAGCAGAGGAAGGAGTCTGCCGGGGAAAGAACGCAAGAAATCCGACCTAAGGGGAAGGGCACCAAGCTAACACACGAAGGGCTGAGGAAATTATGGCGAAGTGTGGACCCTGGGGGGGGGGATCCCACCTCTATTTATAGCGATCGGCGAACACATCCTACGGCGCCGATCGTCTCCCGCCAAAACAACACTTCGCGTTCAACGCCCGTCAACGTTCCACCCGCCGCACACGCATTAGGCGCGTCCTGTCAAGCGCGAAGGACACCGGCGGCACGTCACATAAGCCAACCAGCGCCGGACACATGGCCTGGCGTTTCGGCAAACGTACGCCCGTATCGGCGCTTCCTCTTTAATGCAAGATTTCTCCCCTGATCCGCTGACGTCATCGGAAAAAATACAACTAATTGCCCGGGAATCCGCGCCGACGATATCTTCAAATAAGAACTTGGCCCAGGCGATCGATCAGACCATTCTCGACCCGACCCATGAATAGGTCGGTCTGAAAGGGGGGGCTAATGATGATGCTCGGTACTGAGAACTCCCCAGATCATGACACGTGGCAGATGACGTGTCCCAGAGCTTACGAGAGAAGAGCAAGAAGGGTACATTGGAAGCATACCCCGGGCCTTCCTCCCGAGGATGTTCTCGACCTTCGATGGCCTCCCGGACCACTCCTATGCTCGTCTTCCAAACAACCATTGGCTCGCTTCCGAGCCTTCCCGCACACTGAGCTCCCTCAGCCCTCTTAGCTCGCCTCCGAGCTCTTGCAGAACCAAGCTCCCTCGGCCTCCCGCTTGTTCTCGAGCCTCCCGCCGAGCTTAGCTTCCTCGGTATCACTGACCGACCCACTGCGCAGATCACAGGCGTCTCCGTCACGGCTCCGCGAATCTCGCCAGTCGTGAGATATCTGCCGCCCACGATCCCGCGTTCCACGCCATTGCGTTCCCCCCGTTAACGAGCGTATCTCGTCATTAATGGGGGATCCCGCCTTTCACGCTGGCGTAACGCTCAGGGGCGTAACGGCCGGCGTGAATCTCACGCCCGCCAGCTCATGGCTGCCACTATATAAACCCCTCTTCAGATGACTCAGGTAAGGCGATTTGATCCCAATAGACTGTTACTCTGCCAAAATATCCCGACTAACTTGATCGTCGGAGGGTCCACGGCGGTACAACTACCCCGGAACTTCTTTGCAGATAGCTCGGCTTCATTCCCAAATCAAGCCCATTGAGATCCACACGCATGAGAAGGCGACCCTCAAACTCAATCTAAGCCATCCATCGACGCTCGCCACAGATCAACCGAAGATAACATCTGAAGGAGATCACGACATCCATCAGTTGGTTTTGTATCGATTTCGGATTTCGTACTGGTCTCCACCGAAGCTGATACGAAATCACAATGTACATGCCCAAACCTAGAGCGTGGGTAAAACCCATAAAAGGACGCAATCAATTGGATCCGAAATCGACGCCAGAAAATAGAACCAAGACTCGAACCCTACAACAAATCAAGAAAAAGCCCCAAATTCGACTCCGAAACCCTAACCCTAGCGGCCATCGCCGTCTCTTGCGAATCCCTAGGGCTAGGGTTCCTGCGATGGGAACACGATGACGTCCACGCCGACGCCCACATCGCCGGCGGTGGATCTCTGCGCCCAAGCCCTGAAGGCGCTCTCGGAGCGATCCCCTTACGAAGACGAGGAGTTCACCTCGAGATCCTCGACCCTCCCATCTCGAGTCGCCGGTTATCTCTCCTACGGTCGGCGGAAGCTCAAGAAGGCGTCGTCGTCGTCCCATGGCGACCAACCTCCCGAGGCGCCCGCTCAGGCCTCGAAGCAGTCGAAGGGGCCGATCCCGTGGTGGGAGGAGATGGAGGCGTACTTTCGCCCGATCACTGCGGCTGATATCGAGAGCTTGAAACCTAGGCCTCTTCTTGCTTCTTGCTTTGAGTTTCCGATTCTGGAAAGCTCGTTGGAAAAGGTTGAGAATGAAGTAGTTTTTAGTGAAAATGAAGTGCGAGTGAGTTCAATCACTGTTAAAGAAGAAGAGGAGAAACCTGCTGCTGCTGCTGGTGATATTAGTGCATTACGAGCTCAAGAAGTCGAGAAAGATGAAGTAGAGGAGCAGGAAGAAGAAGTGGATGAGAGTTTGTCGATGCACTGGGCTCTTAGTTCGAAGAATAGAGCAATTCTGACCACACAGCGACCTACAAAGAAACGAAGGCTATTGGGGAGTGACGCCGGGCTAGAAAAACTCTTGTCACTTCCTCGCTCGGAAGCCGTCGGGAAATTTTTCTGTGACGTGTGCTGTTTGGGGGGAAATGAAGGGAAATCGAACAAAATCGTTTCTTGCAACTCTTGTGGTGTTTTGGTGCACAAGAAGTGTTATGGGATGCATGGGGTGGTCGAAGAGACGTGGGTTTGTTACATGTGCAAGAATTTGGATGGAATGCATACAAGCATGAGGTCTTGCTTACTTTGCCCCAAGGAAGGTGGTGCTGTAAAGCCAGTCGTTGGAGATCATAAGAATGAAGGAGAAAAGAAGTATGCACACTTGTTTTGTAGTCTTTGGAACCCTGAAATGTATGTTGAAGACATTGGGACAATGGAGCCAGTCGTGAACAATGGGGGAATATGGGATATGCGATGGAAGCTCGTTTGTATTGTGTGCAAGGTGAAGCTTGGCGTGTGTGTTCGTTGTAGCTTTGGTAAGTCTCATTACTTTGCTTATGCCGCTATAGCAAGTGATTTAATGCCATGGCATGGGCTGCAATTTTTCCTGGTTTGAATTTGTTCGCCTTATCGAATAGGACCTATGTGGCTATTACTGGTACCATTTGTAGTTTACCACATGTGATATACTTTCATTTTTAATGCTTGTTCCTTTGCATGTATATTTGGGCTAATGGTTGTAGTCAGTTCATACTTGCAAATCTCTCCTCATGGAGCTTAGAACTACTTCGTTCTGTTTTAGCAGGTTCACGAATGGCTGATAATTGATTTATAATTTCAATATTGGAAGCAACCACTTGCTACTTGATCTTGATGGATGGAGCATTATTAACAATTGCCGAAGACAATATAATGGTTAGAGAGGTAAATCTGTGGAGGCTGGAAGGATCTGGAACCTTCTTGCTTGAATCATCTTAGAGCACGGTTCCTTGGAAGGATAAAAAAGGAGAGGATTTTTTTTGTTGACCAAAAAAAAATCTAAAGGAAAAAGTCTTCTAAATGTCCTTGCATTTCAAATGGTCACTTTGCAAATCTTAGTTTTTGGTAAATCCTGCGCAGTGGTTATTACTTCTGGATGAATATAATTATTATAAAACAATTTGTTGCATGCCATGTGTTTATCTTGATATTATTACACTTTGACCTTAGCGCAATCGGGCTTACATCAAATTTGCTTCGCCATAACTATGGTAGATCTTGATTAGATGGAGCCTCTCCCCTCTTAAAAAAAGGGAAAAAAGGAAATTTAAATGGTCAATTTGTTATTACCAACACATGCTTGTCACATTACTTCATTCTTATATTTTGAAAATAGCAAACTTACATTATGCAGCAAACAATTTGGTTTGTATAGGCTAGTTGTTAGATGATGATCGCTGAGAAACAGAATGCCTTTTCTCCCCCTTCCTCGTCGTGATCTCATGGTAGGCAACTTTAGGATTCTTCCATGAGGTTCACTCTGCATCCGGTCAACGTTGTTGTTTCTGCTTATGTAAGCTCTGATTACTGACCTATGCTGTTTGACAGATGTATCTTCACGAAAGCTTATCTCAAAATTTTTTGTTTACTATTTAGTACTAAGCATACATCTGTCGTAATATATTTTTATCCTTTTCCAATTCAGCACTAAAGACTGTCTTATATGGCTGGTTATATTAGTATACAATTTATTAGGTGAAATGCGGTAAACTTTAGGGGTTGAGAGCATCCATATATTCACTAAAAGAACATAACTAGACATTTACCTTGTCCTGCAACACGATCCATCGAGCCGTGATTATGATTATTACAGCTTGGTACCTAATGAAGAGTATATTGAATTCCAGTTCGAATTTCGGTTTCTCTGCATCTTGTAGTTGTTTCAGTAAGAAATTCTTTCCCCCCACATCTTTTAGTTATTTCAATAAGAGGGCTATGTATGTATATTATATAGATGTTTGCACATGAGCTAGAAGACAATTTACTGTTTATATTTGTGGCTGCCTATTATTGCATCTTATGACAGCAGGTGATGCATTTTTAAACATGCATGTCGGCACTGGTGAATTTAGAATGATTAAGACTTAACAAAAGAAACTCGTACTTATTGTATATGCGCCGATATGCCATTGTATGGTGTAAGCAGGGTGACATTTGTTGCTTTCCATGATGATTGTCTAAACACCATCTGAAATGGTATTTCCAGCCGTTGCCACATGAAAATTTAAATGCAACCATCTGATGTCATCTGCATATCTCTTGATCTCTCTCTCTCCCCGTGTGCGTGCACGCGCTCCAATAGTGCATGTCTGGAGGGAGGGAGAGACCAATATTTAACAGAATATGTTGTCATGAGTCTGATGTTTAATAGAATTACTTTTGTTATGAGCCCTGATGTCAACATAATTACTTCTGGTATACCCATATTTATTTTTAAATCCAAAATTTAAATGTAAATATAAATGTATTTTCGATGATTCTAACTGGTTTATCATTCAAGATGTTGATTGATCTTGTTTCTTGTAGCCTAGTTACCTGTTAGGCGAAGTCATATATATTTTTTATTATACTTCAGGAACATGCAGAACTGCTTTCCATCCTATATGTGCGAGGGAGGCAAGGTATCAAATGGAGATTTGGGGGAAGTTTGGATGTGATAACGTGAGTCTTATTTGCGCTCTCTTATTTTTATTTTTGTTTTTTGGTTTCCTCTTTAGGATTTTACATTATTTACTATCTGATTTTACAGTAGAGACATATATGATTGTCTCAACTTTTGACTGTAGGTTGAGTTTCGAGCTTATTGTTTAAAGCACTCAACTTCACAGGAAGTTGGCAGTTCTCACCATACAAGAAAAATTACCCAGGCTGTCGGTGATGATTTTTCCACTGACAAGCTTTTGCCTGAGACTTCGCTCCCGAAGAAGCTACCCAAATTAAGGTTCAGTCGCAAGAGTAAAGAGAAAAGCAAGACGCAAACAGCTTCTGACAAAGAGTTTGGCGGTGAAGCAACTCTTGAACAAGATTCTTTGGCGCTGACTGTAGAAGGCGGTGATATGCAGTCAAGTAAGAACATAGAATTAGGAATTTCTGAGAGTGACAACAGTTCGCGGGATATCTCCAATCTTATTCCAGTTGTTAAAAAGGTGATGTTGGCTTTATCGCTTTTGTCATGTGAGAACATGTATCTGTCCATTCTGTAATTCCAAGTACTCATGTTTATGACTTTCTTTACATCCAGTTAATCGGCAGAGGTAAAATCATTGTTGGTGATGTAGCATCAGAGATTGGTGTATCTTCTGATTCCTTGGAAGTAGCTCTCATGGTATTTATAAGAGTATTCTGTTCATTACTCAATTGAACGTATTATTTCTGTTATAACTCATCTAGCTTTACAGGGTGAAATCTCATCCTTCCCCTCAGATTTGAGATTGAAATTGACCAAATGGTTTCAAGAGTCGATATACACACCGGCATCGACACGAAATCTGAAAGCTAGAAATGGCTCTGCAATATCATCAGGTAGCTTAGCAGCAAGAGTTGATTGCCCAAATGCTGCTGATGTAACAGGTTTAAATATCCAAGGCAGTATTGAAGTTGCAGGTCCTGATAATGCCAATGCTTGCTCCCTTGATGAGAATGATGATGTTCCTGATGTTCACACTAATGATGCTAACAAAGATCCTATTGGCCTTATGCCTCCTCTTCATGATAGAAGTCAATGGAAAGAACACACCATTTTAGAAAAGGTAATCAGTTTTTTTTTCTTTCCTTGCATGCATTTTCAATCCCTTTGGAAATGATAATATACTTTTTTCTTTCTTGCATGCATTTTCTTTCTTTCATATTTTCCCTAGATTTTTCAGTAAATTTGTGAGAGAGATGTGAAATCTTCAACATGTATTTTGTTTTGCATGTGTCATTCTGTGTGCTTTGTTGATTTTATAGATGTGTTATACGCAATAACCAAGACATTTTAAGATCCTCTTCACTATTTTTTTGGTAAAGAGCTTCTCTGGAAGCGGCATGGTATGTTGCACATGATGTTGGCTTAATGCCTTCATATTTTCTTTATTTCTCCAAAAATAAATATTCTTATTTTCTTCAGTTGAAAAATAAAGCCATGTGGTTTGCTAACCTTTCCGATCTATTCATGACGTGAAGTTATGATAACATTTTTTAGATGTTCAATACTCCAATCAAGTTATATCAATTGGACTTCTTTCAAGGACTTGACATATTCAATGTTGCTCACAAATAGCAATAGAACTATTCAATTGCAATATTGCATGTGTCTAGACAACTGCGCACACACCATATTAGATCTCATTCGGGTCATCTTTCGTACTCTCTGTATAACTTTGTTTTCTACCGTCCCCATTTGTTCAAGCGTGCTTCTCGATGATTATTATAATTCTTTTTTTTCGGGGTGGTGGTGGTGGTGTGTGTGTTACTACCTCATTTTGTAGGAGGCTAACTTATATGTCATGCAGTTGGTGGCGCAGTTGTGATTGCGATCTAACTATATGACCAAACACACAAAATATATCCGCAGAAAAATTGCAATAAGGAATACTTGTAATTAATCCACAACCAATACTTGCCATCAATAGCAAGAGAACAAGCAAAGCAATATCAAAGTATTAAAGCGAGTCAAACTCGCTAGATACTTGTCATGAAGGCTGTACCAACAAAAATAAGGATTAAAATTTTATAAATTATTTCTTCAAGGGATGCTCACAATTATTTCTTATCAACCCATTTCAGTTTCTAGCTTTATTAATGGTACTGAGTAGAGAAATTACTTAGAACATTCGTAGAAGCAGAACGGCAAGTAGCAATCCCAATTTCATGTGATCCAGGACCATAACTCCAAGAACCTTCCAATCAGCAATTTATGGCCACAGAGATGAATTGTGGTGTCAATTTGGGGATGGTTGAGGGCGTGGCTATCTAGACAATTAGACCGGACTGACCCGGTCTGAAACAGGTGGTAAAGGACAAGGGCGGACCCACATACAACTCGGCGCTGGCAGGCACCTCCATTGATACTTTATGGAAAAAGAAGTCCCTACATCGATCTATTGATGCAATGCCAATTTTTTTTTTTTTTTTTTGTGTGTGTGTGTGTGAGAGAGAGAGAGAGAGAGGAGAGGTCCTAGAAAGGGATTTCCTCCTATGGCGGTGAATAAGTATACTCTTCAATGATTTTTTCGCCGATCGGCACACCATCCTTACCTTCATCGGCTAAGATGTATATATACCAAATTTCATTCAATTTCAACATGTTTTCACCGTTGTTTTAGTGGGTGCTTTGTCCTCCATTACTCTCTCTCTCTCTCTCTCTCTCTATATATATATATATATATATATATATATGCAACCCGTTTCGTCGTGTGTGTGTACACATGGGGTTCATCAACTTAACACAAATATGCTATTGCGCACATGGTTGTGCTAGGCATTATCTAGCAAGAGGTTGAGGGTTCAATTTCGTTATATTAAAGCATGAATTATTGTGTGTTTTTTTTATAAACAAAAACGTTTCATCTCAATGAAAAAGATGAGATAATAAATTTTTTTGAACAAAATCTCAATCTCAATGGAACCTTGCTAAACGTTGTGCCCTTTCTGAACCAGAATATGTAGGTCCGTCACTAGCGAAGGACTACAATAGTGGCCACAAAGGGGTTGCGGCAGTAGTGAGTCAAGCGATGATATGTGGAGGGACATGGCCTGATGGTGTTGGGGCCGTGTAGAGGGAAGGAGTTGATGTCGAGGTGAGGTAAGGAGGCTTGGTTGTGATGGTGGGATTGAGCATAGTCAGCTAGATGACAGGGGCTGTTTGGGTGTTATTTAGTTGGAGGAGTTGGCCAGTTGCGACAGATGATTTGGTTGAGTATTAGATAGTGATGGGCTTTGTAGTATTGGAAAAACAAAGAAATAGGATTAGTTTTTTTATTAAAATTAAATGGTGGATATTAAGCTTGATTATGCAAATACTTAGCAAAACAAAATTTCATAACCTCTTTGATTAATACCTAAATTCTTGGCTCCTTATATATGAGTCATTGTGATCATGGTACATCAATTATTTGCAACAAAATAAAATCCTACGGACAACAAAAATCAACTACTAGACATTCCAAGTCAGTATAAGACCAAAATAAATCAATAAAATGAAAATATCACACTGATTGATCTCACCAATCTTATTAATCTAAACTAATTCTAATTGATTTCTTGTTCAATTGCTTCACAACGTTGACTCAATTTCGTATCTTAGGCCGGTAAAAAACTTACTATGAAACTGAATTTTCTCGTGACATATACGCTAACATGATCCCTATTTGTCAAGTAAACCTTCACCTTATTTTTTTTAACACAAGCTGTCTTCAGTTGCTTAAGCAAACGCTATTTTCCACTACCCCTTTGAAAACTAGCGACTTCCTTCGATCCCCCACGGAATGCGAAAGCTTTTTATATCTTCCCAAATGCTTAATACCAATGATGTTTATTCAACAAGTGTTCATATAAACCAAAGCATTTTGAGTAGTTTTGCTCTCACCTTGCGGTCGTCCATATGAGCACCAAATTTGTATATCTCATCTATGCTTGTCAACTATCTCATCGATTAATTATTAATCATACCAAATGTGTCAGCTTCATCTTCCCATCAAAGAACAAATGTTTTTTCCCCAAAAGAATTAAAGCTATGCAGGAGGATTTTAGCTGGCCATACTTCTCTTCTTGTTCCATGACATTAGCACCGTAGAGGTCCAACTAAAAGTTAAAGATTGCATTGCTACCATACCAATGCAGACCTAGGCGAGTCAATCTTCCAAAGTATGCTTGTAGATGGTCTCTAATGAAACTTTGAAATGTATAAATTATCTCCCGTCAACACATTTCCATTTTTTGTTCTTGGTTTAGTATCTTCGATCGGTCTATGCTTATTATCTATCTTTTCTATAAAGAGCCATTTATGTTCTGTGACGGGATGTCTTTTGATTGGTCTTAATTGCATTGGTTTGAAATTTGACGCTCATTGTTGACATCAGGTTGACCCTTGTTGTAAAATCTAACTTAATTCTTTAGTGGGGATCTCTACAATGTAATGTTCTCCCCATGATTTGAAATCTTAGGCGTACCTGATCCGAGATGGTCGTTTTGGTTCCAAAAGTTGATCATTTACCGAGTAACATTAGATTTCTTAATTGATTAGGTGTGAATTTAGTATTAAATTTGATTATGGTTAGCAGGTCTATTGATGTGTTGATGGGTTCATTAGTGGTTTAATGGGTGTATTATAGGTTATTAGGTTATTATGGTTGGGTTTACATCATTAATATGATTGTAGGCATCATTAATCATTAAAAAATTTGCCAAATTGTTTTAATTATTTCAACCGTTTATTTCAAAAAAAAATCCTAATTGTTAAAAATCTTGTCCTCAACAATATAAAATCCGATATTCCGATTCGAGACGCCTGATTCTGCAGAGATTGCTGATTCCGATCGCAAAAGTGACCATCCGATACGGTCCCGATACCGAGATTTTATCCTTGGTTCTCCCCCAACGTATTCCTTTTTAATGTGGCATAGGCTTTTAGATGATATTGATGATCATGCTGCTTTTCAATTTTGTTATTATGATATCTTTATTAGAACGTCCATAAACAATTTGTGCTCACATTACAAACTGCACCGTTCTCTTTCTCATAATGATTTATCCTAGAAATTGTCTCCCCATTCTTACTGAGAATATGTTACCTTAAATGTGCATGCACTGCCTTTTCTGTTTGCTATCTATTTATTTTTTCCTCTCTAGGCTTAATTTCCGTCGTACCAGTGCAATTTTAGTCTTCCTAATTTTGCATATGTATCCCATGAAAATAATATCTTGCCATCTCATGTAGTGTTTCCCGCACTTGTCCTCCAAATCATTTGACCAATAAGAGTGTCATTGGAAAGTTTCCAACTGTTTTTCCATATCGCATGTGTTTTCCATCCTGGCTCAGTCTTTTGTTACATTTGTTAAAGTATTTTTTTATTGGTTTTTTTTATTGGTTTTATTTTGGTTTTGTGGGGGGGCGGGGGGCGGCGGCAAAGAGATCTCAATGCTATCGGTTTTATCTTTACTTTTTGTTGCATTATATCGTAACATATTCAAACTTCTTGCAAGTTCTAATTTCACCGTATACAAATATTCAATTAGTTAAATAATTTTTTGAAGTTTACTTAATCAGTTTTATATGAATTTTCAGGTGAATGATCATACTCGCTCATCTCCATATTCAAGTTCATCTCAGGTCCCGCTTCCTGAAGTGAAAGGTATGCCTTTTGAATCGGTCTATGCCCAATTTACCCAGTGGCTTTTTTTTTTTGTTTTTTTTTGGGTGGGGGAATGTTGGATGGGTGGGGATATTGTATACATACATAAACAGAACCGCTCCACATGGTTTACTTGTTCTATTTGAGATAATCTACATACATACACGACCACTGCATGGACCATGTCCGTAAAATCTGGTTAACTTGATAGTAAGCGTTGGTAGCCACTTTGTATCTTTTTGTTAACTCCTTGTTTCTGCAATCTGCACCTTCAGCCACCACTCTAGGGTAATTCATTCCGATTCGAGCGGTGCTTAATTAACAGTTCAGACAAGCTGTTAATGAAATGAAACTAAGACAAAGCACTGCAGGACTATCTCTGATATGCTGCCAGAAGACGGGGAAAGTGGGAATAATTGATATGTCACCCCACAGAAATTATGTTACCGCCCCCTTCCATTGCCTTTCAATTCATTGATTGAAGCCTTTACATGCTCACTCTTCTCTCTTTAGTAACCTTTTATTATTAACGGAAAAGTTAACATAGAATAGCTATATGTCTCGTTAGACTGCAAGTGAAACTTGTTTTTTAGTAGTTACATACCATATAGATTCTATAGCTAACGTACAAATAAAAGTTAACAGAGAAACGCTATAATGTCTATCCACATACTAAAGAACAAAAACTCAAACCTATTGTTTCTTGAAGAACTATATATATTCCAAAGCTTTTGTATTCCCAATCATTTGTATGAAATTCTTTACCATCCAAAGATCCTGCATTTTAAATTTTTTTATTTGATTCCGTGTAATCCATGTTTCTAACATGTTTTTGATAGGAAATTTGGCCACAGTGGGAAAGAACGACTTGTCTGAGGCTCAACATCGGCCAGAATATACAGCTGGAGGTGTCATTTCTAAGAAACTTGATAATTATGTTGCGGAGGAGGTTAATATCTCTACAGATGATTCTGTAGAGGGAAAAAGGTGGGTTTAATGTAACATTTTAATGCTGATACGATGGTTTAACCACTGCTTGATTTCAGATTGTTGCCAAGATAGCTTCTTCATCATGGGCCTCTATAAATAATGCAGTTGTGCTTTTAATTTCACCTGTCCTATTTTGATTCTAGCATTGACGATATCGTAGTAATTATAATTTTTCGTTCGGCTTTTTCTCCCATATAGAAATGGAGCGTCGTGTTCTAGTTCTTATGTTCACCCACACATCCAGAAAAGGTTGATGCAAGTTCAGAAGGATATTCCTCTTAAGCGGGAAAGCAGAGAATCTAACTCAATTTGTAAGTTATTACCAGAGTTCTACATAGTTGTGTCCTTTACTTAGGCTTTGCATCTTTTGTTATAACATGCCAGCATTTCATTTGATTGGCAGGTCATAGTGTGGACTGGATGTTATCTGGGAAAGCAACAAACTCGCGTAGTCACAGCCCATCCTCTCCTGTTTGCAGTGATTCGGATCGCATACTGGACCCTAGACTGCTGGATCAGTTCACTAAAGCAAAGAAAATGAGGATATCAGAGTTTTCTCCTGAAGATGAAATAGAAGGAGAAATGCTCTACTTACAGAACAAGCTACTTGATAATTCTTTGGCAATCAAGCATAGTTTTGGTTAGAAAATGTGACCTTATTTGTTTGATTTTATTTGTCTATCATTATTTCATGAAGCTTCCTTTGTTTATTAAATGATTTTATTTTTATATTGTCATGCAGAAGATTTATTATGTAGGGTAGTTAAAAAACTTCCTCAAGAGCTATGTGCATGGAAGCAGCAGCGATGGAATTCAGCATTTGTTAATCAATATCTCCGTGAAGTCAGGGACACGAAGCAGCAAGGAAGAAAAGAGAGAAGATACCAACAAGCTCAGGCTGCTGCCGCTGCAGCTGCCGCCGCCACTTCTTCTAGGAATCCATTGTTAAGAAAAGATGGAAATCAAAATATTGGTTCTCCTTTTCCGGAGGTTCTACTCTCCCTCCCCCATGTCTCATTTTGTGTGTGCGTGCATCCACCTCTGTAGGCATGTATGCGTGCATGTGTTGTCATGCTTTGTCCTTTGAGTGTGTGTAGATGCGCATGCATACGGCTATGTGTCTGCATGTTTTTTCGGTGTGTTTGTAGACACCAAGTTATTATTTTTTCTATATAAGATGACAATGCTGGTTTAATTTTGCATTTTCTTCAGAGTCCTCAGATGGTTGGTTTACTGCCCGGGAGGGCTTTTGGACAGTCACTATTGGGTTCACGGTTGAAGGATAAACATTCTTGTGGTTCTACTTCAAAAGATAATGCTCTTTCTTGCGACATCTGTGGGCGATCTGAGACATTGTTGAACCGGATATTTGTTTGTTCCAGCTGCAAGGTTTATGAACATTTTCCATTATGCTACGTCTATTAAGATTCTTTCTCATCTGGTTTTTTTAATTATTATTTTTTATTAACAAACATTTCTGGCAGGTTGCTGTTCACTTGGACTGCTATGGTAGAGTTAAAGATCCAATTGGTCCCTGGAAATGTGAGTTGTGTGCAGATATAACACTGGCTGAAAGCCATAGAAATCAAACTGTTGAAGATACCATTAGATCTCGTTTAGTAATAGAATGCGGTTTATGTCGTGGTGGTTCTGGTGCTTTTCGAAAGGCAAGAAATGGCCAATGGGTTCATGCCTTCTGTGCTGAGGTATTAGAATTTCACGTCTTTATAAAGGCCAATATTCAATTGGGAGTTTTTTTTAATAATGTTTGGCCTAATAAATCTGCCTTTTCAGTGGTTGCTAGGGCCAATGTTCAGAAGGGGGCAGCAAAATGTGGTAGATGGAATGGTAATGCATCTGCTCATGAATCTCCATGTGTTTTAGATTGTTCCTATATTCATGTACTATATACTCATATGGTAGATGAGTGCCTTTGGAAAAACAATTCTGTTGATCTATGTGTAATTTGGTTTTTTCATCTTACCTGAACTTCTCTTGTGGTTCAGGAAGATCTTTCTAAAGAAAATAACTTGCTTCCCTGCTGTATCTGCCGCCAAAAGTATGGTGTTTGCCTGAAGGTATGATTTGCTTTATTATTTATTTTAACTCAACTATGAAGCAAATGCAAAATAAAATGAATGTTCCTAGTTCTGCATTCACCTTTTATTTTTTTTTATTTTTCCCCTGCAGTGCAGTTATGGGCATTGTCAAGTTGCTTTTCACCCATCTTGTGCTAGAACCGCCGGTTTCTACATGAATGCGAAAACCATTGGTGGCAGGTTTCACCGCCAGGCCTATTGTCAAAGGCATAGCGTGGAGCAGAGACAGAAGGTCATAGTTGTTTGATGTCATACTGAGCTTTTGCTTAAAATTGTTAGATTCTCCGTCATCTCTTCATGCTAATGATTTTCTATTACCCATGAAGGAAAGTTTCTCATATTATTGGTGAAATATTTTTGTTCATTTGATAACTTGCATACTATGTGAACTCTGCATCTGGTCTTATTCTTTGTTCAAAATCCACAGGCTGATGATCAACAGCATGGATCAGAGGAGCGGAAGAGCATTAAACAACTACGGGTATGTGTGAATGCATTTGCAATGTGGTCTCATATTACACAAAAACTTTCACTGTTATATTTGAAAGATGAATCTTCAAACAAGATTAATTTTATATGGTTTTCTCTTGCTTTTCTCCCTTTGTCTGAGAATCTTGTTTAATTTTTCCCCCGGAGAAAAACAATATAGAACCTGCTCATCCTCCATTGATGTCCTTTTGGCAGTTTGAACTGGAGAAAGTGCGGATACTTTGCGAGCGGATTGTCAAGAGAGAGAAAATAAAGGTATTATAGTTCAGAGATGGATATTTCAGCACATTCTGTCAATTGATTATCCTTTGTTGAGTTACAATTGGCGGAATTTTTTTCTTTGTCCTGCTTTATAAGTTTCTGACATTTTTGGGGAAAGTAAATGAACTATTTTATTAATATATATGGCTATGTATGTACTGAAAAACATGCACATTATTTTATCTCCTTATATTCACGTAGATCTAGCAATAAATTCTCCAATTAGCAAGAATAGAGATGTTTACAATAGATTCTTAATCCATTCCTGAAAACTTTCCTTATGTTGACAAATATTCCTAAATTTCCTTGTCGCATGCATCGACTTGAAAAAGTTCTTCTCCTGTCAAATGTACCAGTGTGGTGGTGCTTGATGCTTATTCCATTCTAGGAAAATATAGGAGCCAGGTTTCTATGTAACATCGGTATCAATATCCTTGATTTCCTCTAGTAGATATATTCCCCCCTCATTGTGCATGTACTCGCTGTATAATATGTTCCTATCACTTGTCATGGTTTCCATCTTGCGATATGCAAGCAATTTGTTCGACGCTTCCTTTTATATGCATTTATAGCTAGTTTGTTTGTCAGCTCAATGCTAGATATATCTATAAAAGATAATAAAAAATGATTCGCCCACCCATGCCCACACCATTTAGTACTATGTAATGTTGAATTGTCAATGTTTACTTCTTTTTTTAGGTTTCTGTATTGAACCCTAAAACTCAGCTAATTCTAAGTACAACCCCCAAAACTTACTATTTATAAATACAACCTCTTAAATTTCTTTGTTAATCATATAGGACCTTCTATCAACTTAACTTGAGTTCATGCTTGGGTTAAAGCTAAATTTGATTAGAATTGAAGAGAGATATCCTAATATACCCTTAATTCTTTCAACTAAACTTCCTTCTTAATTCTCCAAAGCATAGAGACTTCTCCTTATTCCGTTAATCAATTCATCTCAAATGAACTCTTTCAACTCTACAAGCTCATTTAAGCTGTCAAAAATCTCTAGTCCTAACCCTAACTATGGATTAAAGGTATAATTTTTAAATAGAATAAGTTATTAGTGATTATGTGGTTTTTATGGTATATTGACTGCATTTAAATTAGTTTATTTTTCTTTTCATTTCACTTGCTAACAGTAGCGGACCATGAAAATTTGGTAAGTGGGGGCATATAAAGCTTCCAGGATATATTGAAAATTCCAATCAAATAATATATAAATCCCCACAATAGAAAATTGATACAAAATAAGAAAATTTTAAACTAATTTAATTATAGACATTTTTTCGATGCTTCATTCAATCATAGACATTATAACAATGTGGCCTACAACAAATTTTTTTTATGTTTCATATTGTGGAAGTATATTATGATAGTTTCATTAAGGATGGTATCAAATATGTCGCTTTTAATATATGCACTACTTGAATGCATTTGACAAAGTTTATGGTCTTATCTTAAAAAACGAGATGTAAGTTCATGATATTTAAGTATAATTTATTATAAAATTAATTAAGCAACATCAAAACCAAAAATTCAATTCATCTTTCATGAATTTTAGAGAGCTCCAAACGAATCTCCATCAAAAATTCAAACTGCTTTATTTTCAGAAAATAATAAATAAGATTGCAAGTTGTAGTAGAAAACATAATAATTTAAAATTCTACTATAAATTATATGAAATATGAAGAAGATAAAAATAAGATGATGTTGATTCCGTTAGTCGCCAAAGTCCGAGCAAGATATCATTGGTTAACTTTCCACGGTCAAACTAGATGGAGTTTAGAGATATAAAATCCTAATCGAGGAACTTGGGATTGCGGTTGGGCGATAAACAGTGGAGCAAAAGTGTCGAAGCCTCGGATCCTTGCTATTATGTTTTAGGAATTGGGGTTTGGAAATAGATGTTTTTAGGAGCGGGATAACTTTTGTTTTAAATTATAGAGGGATAAATAATGAAAAAGGTTTCTGGCATAGAAGCAGGCCCTTGATGTTTTTTGCAAGCTCAGTGGGGGCATATGCCTCCACAAGCTTGTACCGGGGTTGCCGGTGCTTACTAATCATGTCTACGAATTTTTTCTCCCTATTCATGCGATCTAATTTTTTATCCTTTGATGTCCCTAACTATCATGTCCGGGGCTTCTTTTTATAAAATTTTTATGTTCATTGCTCCTAAGTTAATTTTCCATATTTTTCTTTTGATTCATTAACTATAATGTTTAGGTTTATTTTTCCCCATTTCATACAATATGATTATTTTAAGAGGAGAATATATTCGTTGGGGGAGGGGGTAAATATGTCATTTTAACCCCCTTGATGGCTATTAATAATGGTATGATGGTGGAAAGTTAACCATGGGGGCTTATTTGGTTTAGTTATAAAGTTTTAGGGGTTGAATTTAGAAATAATAAGTTTTAAGGGTTGGATTTAGAATTAGCTTAGTTTTAGGGTTTCAATATAGAAAATACCCTGTTTTTTCCACTGTGATGATTTGTTTTATTTATTTTTTGGCTTTATATGTGCCATAGAGTTGACATATTTTTTCCGACTAACAGATATATATCATCTTCCCCATTATACTAAACTTGTATTATTTCAAATGACGTCTATTGTTCAAGAGTACAATGTGACACCTTGAGTCGGTGCTGCATGTTTTTTCGATTGCACTTTTTCACTTCCATATTAGCCTTTGAAAAAAAAAAGAATTGAAAACAACTTACAAGACAATGTTGTGTATGCCTATGCTAAGCCATTTCCAAATCTGTATTTACGTGCATATCACATACTGGAAAAATTAGTTGTCAAGTCATAAATGCCGTCTTGGCTTTATTTTATTTATTTATTTATCTTTGCAGCGAGACTTGGTACTTTGTTCACATGACATACTTGCTTTGAGAAAGGATTACGTTGTTGGTTACTCAATGCGTACCAGGAACTTGCGGGCATCAAGGGTCAGCTCGGGTTCCGCTACTACATCAATTGATAACAAATCGTACAGCGAAACAATCCAAAGATCTGAGGACATTACCGTGGATAGTACAGTTTCAGGAAAAAGCTGTGCTAAACTTGACAAGAAATTTGATAGGGACCGAAAAAATGATGACAACTCCACATTTCAACCTTTAAAAAGGAAAATGGTTGATAGGACATCATGGTCCGGCAAGCAACTTCCTTCTAGAACACAATCTTTTTCTCTGCGTGGCCAGCCAAATGATGAGGAAAAGTGGTTCAAGGAGAGGAAGGTATAGTGTGGTACTTATTTGTGTGTTCTAAAATAATTTGTTAGGCCTCCACTGCAGCAACACTCAATAAAACTTTCTTGTACGAGAATGCTATCCATTGTTGTAAAGCATGTATTAGCTCCCTATCCGGTTGGCCAGCACATAACACATAAAATGTATTTCACATCTCATGATTGAATTATAATAAATTACACACATACGGAATTTTAATCACACATGCACCTACATGTATAGAAACATCTGGAAAATCAGAGAAGACAGAGGAACATTTTGTCAATAAGATGGGGGGGGGGGGGGGGAGAAGGAACCAAGCCTTTCTTGCTGAGTTTGGGCATCAGTATTATTGGTAGGATGTGCACATCATGTTTACACTCTATTAAGTGTCCATTGACTTGCATGTTTCGCATACGGTTAAGTATGCACTATGCAGCAATTCTCCGTTAAATTCTATTCATTATGGTTGCTAACCATAAACATTTATACTCCAATTAGCCGGCTCTTTAAACTGTTTTTACAACACTTTTGACCTATGGGAGAATAACCATGTCCATATTCTACCAACACGCTTCCTTAACTGAATGCTTCTTTGATTGTTGTTTGCTAACCAGTCAATTTATGATCTATCAAAAAATTATTAGATTTCCGATTTCATATTCAAGTGCCATTGTCTCTGAACAACTTTAGCCAGGCCTTCATATTGAACATTCATGGATTGTAAACTAATGGGAAGGGAAAAAAGAAGCAATTGTTGACCGCTCCTATGGGAAGTTGGATTAAATATCGATGGAGATAAACCAATTTGCGAGGAGCGTGACTCTAGCGAGCACCCCTTGAATGACATGATGGTGAAATTTGCATCCAATCTTCAGTGCTCCGTTTCCTATAGAACTCTTGTTTCTGGCCTCCTTTAAAAGAAAGAAAATCAAAGAAACTCATCTCCTAGAATTTGTATCTTAAGTTTCTGCAATGCTCAACTTAATTCTTTACCATCAAGTTCCGAAGGAAGACTTCAACCATCAAGCCTAGCTCAAAATAGCTTGCTTCTTATTGGGTATGAGTAATATACAGATTGAATACCATTCTGAGAACTGGTTGTAGGTCGATCGATCATAGGGCAATTTCAATACTTGCATATGGGAAGATAATTTTTAATTTATGCTATTGGCCCATGTCACTGCAAAGGGTTGTCATTAATTATTGGTTCATCATTTACTAGTAATTTTCAAATCCCTGCCTTTTTCTAGTGTGCACAACAGAGATGAAGTTTCACACTTTTTCTTCTTTTCGGTGAGTTTAGAATTATTTTTGGCGAGTTATCAAATTTGCCCTTTCATACCTCTTTGTTTGCTTTTGCAGAACCCAGAAAATTTTCATAAAGGGGTAGTGATGACATCACACCAAGCATCAATGCAGAATCAACGACTTCCTAAAGGTTTCGCCTATGTTCCTCTCAATACCGTTTCTAAAGAGACCCCTATGGCACATGACTCCCCATCTCATGATTCAGAAGAGCCCAGTGGGTAAAATTCGCCAAATAAAATAGTTGTCGGTGTTTTCTGTCTTTCTCATGGAGACCATGGTGGTTATCCCCAATTTATAATTCATTAGAGGCGACCATTGTTCATGTGACATACTTGCCAGAGAAAATTCAGCAAATGAATGAAGTGAAAAGGGTTGTCCGATGCAATCTTGTAAGTTTTGGTATTAGATTTGTATATTTGAGAGAATTTGTACAAAGAGTGAGCTAGATTTAATTGATCTTTTGATGGAGGTTTGTGGTTGGTTACAAAAGCTTCTAGGGTTTGGAGGTGTAGAAGTTGAGCCTCTTGTAACATTGTAGAAAAAGAAAATATAGGTTTTTCCATAGTCATTTGTACATTCTTACTATAGCATCTACGTGACAGTTAGGTGATCAGCTCATCTTTAGGTTGACATCTGCTGTATTTTTATCTGCTGTTTGTTCCGAACCCTGTTCTGTGTTTTTAACTCATTCTCGTGTATAAGTGGATAGTCCACCAACATTTTTCAGCACGGTTCTTGTGAAATGGTGTATGTTGCAGCCAAGGGTTAATTGCATACAACATTTATAACCCAATATGGCTTGTTTTGGATTGAACATGCAGATGTACCTTAATTTTCCATTCCCGGTGGTTTCAGGTTCTAATAAGCTAGTTTGGAGATTACGAATGATGTATGAGATACAGAGTGCTAGATGATATATAACCGTAATATATAATCTAATACCGTAAAGTTCGCTTGAGCTGCAGCTTTTCATGATGTGCTCTGTTCCTAAATGTAGAGGCTTTATCGTATGAAGGCGGGTAACAAGAACAACATTTTGGTTAGTGTTTTTCTTTTCTTTGTTTATTGGTTTCTGATAGTTCATTTGTTCTTGCAGATTACTGTTAAAATTGATGTATCGATCCATGACAGTATTCTTGGGGAATCGGGCTGTGGTGAGTTGCTTTCATTCAACCATATCTTATTTTCATTTTTACCCCTTGTAATGGAAAAAGAATGCCATATCTTGCTTTGGTTAGTCTTGGAAATTGAAGATCTAGGTTTAAGTCGCTATTGTTTGTATTGTGAGTGTAAGTGGATCTGCTGCTTGTAAATAATGTAAATGGAACTATGGGTTATTCAGTTTCTCAACTTTCTTCCAGCATCCTCTAATACTTGATTCTTTCTTCCATCCTCTTCTTTTTCTCCTGATTTGAACTCTCCTGATTGGGATACCCAGCCTCAGAATTGTGGTTTCCACAATTTACTGAACTGGTCTTTGTCCGGTATCTATCATGCTGAATATTTTGCAGTTGTCGGGTGTAACTTAATTGCTAACATTTGCCTGTCTTTTATCTTCTTTTGTGTAGTTCTTTTTTCGGATGTAATGCATCCGGGTAGATGTAGAAATGGTTGGATAGTCTTTGGTCAGCATGGTCTCATAATACTATGTTTGTTCTCTCCTGATCGAGTATATTGTTACTGGTATCGCGTAGTCCCCCCCCCCCCCCCCCCCCCCCAATATCGATGGTTGGCATGTTTCCCCCAATATCGATGGTTGGCATGTGGCAGCATTTTTAAGGTGCAGACATCATGGGACCAACCAAGGGCTAGTTCCAAGGGCTAGTTAGGCCATAAGGTTTCCGAAACCACAGTTTTGTTATTTGTTAAGGGAACAACGTAATTCTGGATTTTGCAGAAACAGCGTTTCATAAAGTGTAGGGTTGTTTGGAGAAATAGTTTTGAAATCAAGGTTTCGGTTAAAAATAGGGTTTTAATGTGAGAGATGCTTAAATCTTTCGAAACTCCATCTCTTTAACTACTCGATACTGTACGTATTAGCGACTGTACGAAACGGTCTCTAATACTTTGTGCACGATCGTTAAAACGTATTAGCGACCGTCTAAATTGTATACAGTTGCCGAAACATCAGTCTCTGATAACTGTATTAGCGACCGTATAATAAACGGTCGCGAATAAATTCGGTCGCTGATACTTATCAGCGACCGTCTCATACGGTCACTGATACATACACGTGGACTCTCACTACTACGAATATGGTTTGCCCCTACGGTGGAATCCCTAGGTACAGACGTATTCCCTACGGTGGAATCCACCTGTAGGTACAAACTTTAATATTTTTTAAAATATCGTCTACTGTTTTTTGTCCGTTTTTTACATAATAATATAGCGCACACAATAATATATCACACACAATAATATATCACACATCCAAATATAGAAATATATATCAATTACATCACACACATGATATATAACAAGAGAATAATGGAGGAAAGATTCCATAGGAGGGAATTTCCTCCCATGGCGTCGAAAAGATACACCCCTTCTCATTTTTTCCGTTGATGGACTCCCACCATCTTCATCGTTATCATCTAAGATGTGTGTACACCAAATTTCATGTGATTCTACAACCTTTTCACCGTTGATTTAGCAATGTAAAAAGTTCTATTGTCGGTAAACTGTTAATTTTGAACCCACTAAATCAACAGTGAAAAGGTTGTAGAATCACATGAAATTTGGTGTACTCACATCTTAGATGATAACGATGAAGATGGCGGGTGTCGATCGTCGGAAAAAAAATGAGGGAGTGTGTATTTTTTCGACTGCATAGAAGTAAATTCCCTCCTATGGCTTTTTCCTCCATTATCCTCATATAACAAAATACAGAAATGTAATAAATAACAAACATTATCTAAATATTCATAGTTTATATACAAAGATAACTAATAAAAATGTACCTTATCCAATGGAATATAATCTTTACTCTTACAATTTGAAGTTTATTTTTTAGTTTAACTCGCAATATTTACTTATCCACACGTCGTCGTCATTCTCCTTTCGGTTGACGAACACAAGTGTTTATGTATCCTGTTATCAACGGACATAGAAATCTACATCTAACAAGTCAATAAATAACAACTTACTAAGCATCCAACATATGGTTCAAATAACTTTTATAAAGATAACATCAAACAAGGTAAAAACTATAGTGCGTTGACAACAATGTTGAAAGAAAAAGACATTAAGAGTACTAACCTTAATCGAAGCAATAGGTCATCCCAACATCTTCTTGATACATCTCGTATCTCGCATCATTATTCATCATCATTCAAGGTTTGCACACATGAGCACGGAATATGACCTACATGAACATCATGAGCACAAATAAATTATCAACAATGAATTAGAACACCAAGTACAAAAACAAAAATAGTAAAGTACTTCTCCTGAGATCAAGAATGTGAATGTGAATGTGTATGTGTCTTGTGAGATAAAAAACACTAAGCTTCTACAATATCCTAAACATTAAGCATAAGCCAAAATTGGCGTGCAAACAATTCAAATTTCTATAAAACGAGGCTCAAAATTTAACAAAACCTTGATCCACTAAAATAGAACAGACAACATCCAACATTGATAGAAAATACTTATTTATTTTCAATCCGTCCTCAAACATATATATCTGGATATACTTGATTAGCTAAGACATGGGAATGCAATATGCTTTGCTCATATACCGTACATAAGCATATTACAATATAGAAAAACCATATAAAAACCTTCATTAATCTACACTTTTCTAATTTTCTTAATGCAAGGTCAATAAAAAACGGTAAAATAAAAAGTTATTACCCTTTCTTTTAAAGTTCAAACTCTCTCCACATTCTCACCACCACCAATCTTTCCTTCTTCCTCCATTGATGATGAATCACAAGAATGCCATCTTACTCAAAAGAGATAATTGAAGAAGTTAGCCAAACTCAACCCAACTAAAAGCCAATAAAAAAGATTCAACCTATCCTTGTCCAAATCATTATCACTAAGCCAACCCTTTGATGAACCATAACTTGCACGCACCCTATTCACCAATGAAACAAGCAATGAGTTCAAAAAGAAGCCAAATGAGTAAGAGCAATAAGTCATCGCAGTCAAAAAAGATTGCATCCCCTCCAATTACTGCTTGTAAAAGAACTCAATTAGCCCGACCGCAGCAAGCATCTCCGAGACCCCGAATATCAAAAGCTGCACTGCGACGAAATCCAAAATACTGCGACGAAATCCAAAATATTGACATCAACTTGCTGCCATCTCCTTCCAAAGCCATTTCTCTCCTCCTCTTAGCAAATTGGACATAAGGAACTTGGACTTTCAATTTAATAATTTTGCCATTTTTTGTGAAACAACAAAGATGTGTAATGATATAAATTTTTACTCAAAGTGGCATTAGGTAGTAATTCAAAGTTCAAGGTATTTATGAAACTCAACTCAGTTATATTGTTCACTAAACAGAATTTTTTCAAGATATTTCGGTGTCAACTCATGTAACGATACAAATTTTTACCGGTCTAATAGTGGATTCATATTTGTTGCCAATGTTTTATGAAAAATCTCAACTCAATTATATTTGAATTTTTCTTTCACTTCATGAGCTTACATTAGGGAACTGACATTTCACATAGGTCAATTTGACTAGACATACTTCCTGAGAAAAAATAAAATAAAACAGAAGACATGCCGATTGATTGCAATGCGATTGTGATCATAATTTGGTTGTAAGGTCAAGGATCAATTGCTTTTCTCCAGCATCCGGTTTGGGCAACAAAAGTCTTTATGCTTTTTCTATTTGTGATTCTGGTTATTAATTACCATCCTAAACAACTACATGACCATGACGGACAGTTCTTGACTAAAAAGCTAGTGTTATAGCGTCTGCTCAGTAAAATAGCTTATAAGGTATAAGAATTTTGAAAAATCTACGGATCCAATCCAAATCGAAACAAAACCCTAACCTTTTGTTGTTTGAGATCGAATGGGAATGTGATTCGTCCGCAATCGAGCGGGGATCTCACGATCCCGAGCACGGTCTCCCTCCACTGCTTGCAGACGCAGGCATAGGTGACGACACTGCACCTCGTCGGCCAAGATCCTCGCTGGCCTCGCCCCGCTTGATGAGAAAATTAACCAAATTAAATCAACAAATAATATTCCAAACACAAGAAAATTAATTAGAGGTAAAGGGCTTGGAGTAGCCCATTGAGAAGACTCGGGATCGAGCCTGGGGTTTTAGGGGTGACTAATTTATTCCATCTATTATCTCAAAAAATTAATTAGAAATAGAGAAAATTGTGAATTTTACCTTAATCGGAGAATATCAGAGACAATTAGATCAAAACCGGAGAGGATTACCTACGATAAAACTCAAAAGTTAAGGACAATGAACACAATACAAGTACAAATCTAACAATTAAATCGAATTAAAATTAGATAATGTTGAGAAATTACATTGATTTGGGATGAAATAGGGTTTAGGTGAAGTTATTTTTGAAGATTAGGAGATGATTTTAGGAGATTTAAGGGAGAAATTGGGTTTGGGAATTTGGGGTGGAATTTGGGGCTGGTTTGGGAATTTGGGAAAGAAGAGTTGCGGGTTGGGAAATTTGGAGGACCTGAGAAGGGGAAGAAGAGTCGCGGGTTGGGAAATTTGGAGGAACTGAGAAGGGCGTTCGCAGCATAAATTTGGTGATAGTATTATCGACCGTATCTATATGGTCTCTAATACTGATGGGACGATCGCCAATACGAGCTTGGTGTTGGCGACCATATAAATTTAACGGCCGTAATACCCCATTTTTAATACACACATAATTTGGAGTTTGATAAATAAGGTTTTGAAACTATTGGAAAACATGGTTTGGGAAACTTCTATTGCTTGCCAAATCGTCTCAGTTATAATTTTTAGAGCTGGCCTTCAAACTCTCTGTCTATGAATTCATGGCTTCGGAAATCCTAACCCATTTGCCAAACAGGGCCTACATGATTGTGTTTAGTTTATAGATTGCTTGCTTTCTTGCTAGATTAGGGCCAGTTAATTGGGGAAAAAAAGCAGTGAGAAGCAAATCAACACTTTTATCTATTTTGCATTTCCTTGTTTGTTTATCCAAAAAAATACACTTGATTACTAAAGGATTGTCTTTTCCAAGTTTTACTTTGTTTGGTATTTGATGTGCCGGTGGTGTCCGTAGGAAAAGAAAATATGGGGTTTTAATAATTAATTTGCTAGTAGCACGTGCGATACACATGTGTGTTTTGAACAACATATACACTACATGAAAATTTCTAAAGATATATGTAGGTGTTTCTAAATTTAAATTAAATGAATGTTGTTAGTGGTAATATTAGAATTGAGGATTTTATGAATTATACAAAATAATATATAAGGACTTATGTATAAAGTTTATAAGGTATATATCTTGTTGGACTTTTGAGCACGAGAGAGAATGTGTAATGAATAAGAAAGAAAAAAACCAGTTGTTGACTTTTCATTTTTTTAGGGTAAATTGTCGAAACCCCCCAAGACACTTCTGCCACCGATAAAAACACCCTGCCCCAAAGAATGTTGCCAAACCCCTCCCCCCGTCTATGCTCTTCGTGTCAAAAAGTCCTCCACATACTTTATGTTGCCAACCCCCCTCCCCCCAGTCTTTGCTCTTCGTGTCAAAAAGTCCTCCGCATACATTTTGATCAACGAGTTTTTCATATACCCTTTTCGACCCATGTGAGCAGCTGGTAAAGCTGTGATTTGTACTTGTGTCAGACTTGCAGCATAAACTGAGATATCTAAATAGTTGCATGCGATATTTAAGTATTTACTTGAGATATCTATTCAGTTGCATGAAATATCTATGCATTAATGATATACTATAGCTTCTTTTTCTCTCCAAAAGTTGGCAGTTCTCTATAACAAATTAATTTCTCTCCAAATTATCTAAATATCAATTGACATACTTTATTTTTCTTCATTTGTTCTAAGTTACTTGCATTTATTTAGTCCCTTCAGCTATTTTTTGGTCTTCTTTTTCATTACTTCTCAAGAACCCATGCACACACATTTATTATGGCTGAATTATGACTCTTATGTACCGTGAAAGAAATAGATAACAATAGGGGGCTTGGAAAGGGGGCTTGGAAAAATGTGTGATAACTTATGGAAGATATTACAAAGAACATCACAATTCGCAAACATGTACGGCTCCAATTGATTTATTCTGAAAATAAAAATTATGTTTCATCTTTTGTATATGATGTATCAATGCTGATGTCTACTTTTATAAAAACTTTGGAGCGATATAATATGTAACTAGGAAAATTATGTAATTAGTTTTACATCTAGTAATGGATACGGCAATTGGTCTGCTCCCCATTCTAGTTTGTTTCATTTGAGAAAGGCAAATATGGTTTCACTTGATTGTCCAACCAAGCTTTTCTTTTGTTTCTTATCCCTGTACCATTCTATTTTCTTAATATATTGGGTAGGGCTTCTCACCGTACTTTCCATTCAATTTTTTTTTATGTAATTAGCATATATGTAGTCTTAATTACATATTTATAACTACAAAATTTATTTTCGATATATATGTAACCAGTTGTCTGAGATGTGAAACAAGTTTTCTGAGTTATCTAACCAGTTAAATGAGATATCTAACCAGCTATTTGAGATATCTAACAAGTTACATGAGATATCTAACCAGTTTCTTGAGATATCTAATTAGGTACATGAAATACCTTACCGGTTAGATGCAATATATAAGCAACTTGCAAGCATTTACTTAAGATATCCGTATACTTTAATACAACGCATGTTAGTTTAACAAAAAGAAAAACACGCAACAAAAGTGTTCATCTCAGACAAAAAAATTAAACAAAAATGCTTCACTTTTACTTCCATGCAAAATGTAAAAAAATACAGATATGAAACAACTCAAAAAACGCATCAATTGTTTGATTCTATTATTGCTTTTTCAAAAAATTTATATTGAAAAACTCTGTTGTGCCTCTTGAAATAAATAAAAAATAAGATGAAAAGTTAATCAATATCAATAGATCAAGAATCACCAAACAAAATAAATAAGAAGGAAATCAAAATTTATATTCATAAAATTAAAAAACTTAATTTTCTTTTAAGAATAAGAATATTTACCGTTATTTGTTCTTCAGATATAAAGACAAAAGGAGATAAGAGAACAATAAGGATTATGTTGAAGCTGGGGATTGGGTTAAGAAAGATAAGGAGAGAGAAGATCGAGTTGAGGAGGAAGGATGAGAGGGAGATGAGAACAATGATGAGATTGGAGGTTAAGGTTTTTGATGGGTTCGTTTCGTATCGGCCGCTAACCCGCGGCCGATACGAAACTGAAAAATGAAAATTTTCACGGCACTAGAAACCTAATCCTTAGAATTGTTCCAAACACTAAACTAGAAAGCAAGTATGTAAGGTTAGGAATTACAACCTTTGATGCGTGTCCACCTAATCGTGGAAGACCCCTCCAAGCTTGTAGCCATCGGGAACGTGCTTAAGAGGCAGCTGCCCTCGCCGATGATGATCCACCCGAGGGAAACCGATCCAAGTTTCGACGGACGCTCCAAACTTGCTTGGAATGGATTGTGGGTGATGTAGGAATTTTTTCACTAACCTTTTCTCTCATTTTCTTTACTCAAGAGAGAGCAAGAGGAAGGTGGAGGATGAAGGAGGCTAGCCATCCAAAATGAACTTAGTGTTAGAATGAGAGAAAGAACGGCGTCATATTTTCAACCATGAAAACAAAATATCTCACCATTTTCAAAATAAACAAATGAAGCTCATTTCTCTCTACATATGTTCAACCATTCTCAATGCAACCTCACCCTTCACCTCATTTCGTAGAATATTCATAAATGAATGTTTACAAATGAGGCATCCTTCTTCTAGAATATATTCCGTATAAATACGGAATACAACCCGATATACGTATCGAAATACATATACCCGTATCCGTATAAAAATACGAATAGCCAAGAGAGGGAAAATGAACAGTGAACAATAATAGCAGAATATATATATTAAATACACACACACACATATATATTATTAATAAAAATCCGATTTAATAATCTGGCTTAATCCTAAGGCGGCCAGTATTATCAACCGTTCGATTAAAGTCCGTGTAGCCCGTACACGTATTTAATCGGACCCCTGAACGTACCAACGCACGACCTCTACATCTATCGCTTGAACCGGGAAAACCCTCTATGCGGGGTTCTAAAGACTCGACAATACGCTGGCAGTGGACTTAACCACAAGCACGTTATCGGCACTAGCTGTACGTAACGGTTACCTAGATACTTGTCGAAAGGGGGGCCGACAATCAAGTACATCCTTATCCTGCTGTGCCTGAATGTAACAATTTCCGTACAGTTCGGTCTCTTCGTCTAAAAGTATCGCATACCGGGTCTAGGGGGTGGATAACGTCATACCCGTAATAACCCGATAAGTCGTGTCGGAGTCAAACTCATCACCAACAGAGAAACTACTGAACTACTATCAGTAAATTTCATCCACCGTGGCCACAGATTTATGGTGATGGCCAACCGAACACAGCGCAACATTGACTTCTAATACCAGGAGAGACGAATCCTTGACAATCGCTCACTGCCTCCATGTGGCTCGAGACTGTACTCAACTAAAATCTGTTTGCACGATTCCTCTTAAGCCGTGGTAGGGTAGTAATCTAAGTACAGTGGGAACTCATATGAGAAAAATGACGATCTCAGGTCAAAAGACTAACCTATACTCTTGCCACCTGAGAACTTCCATCTTATGATAGATATAATACCATCTAGAAGTTTTCGGCGAGTCCGTCCGATGTACTCACCTCCAGTGAGCACCTGTATACTATTTTAGGTAACACAACACCAATGGCTTGTGAGACCAGCCACCGCCCCTCGTCGGGGTCTAGAAACGTATACACCAGTCTACTTCGAAATATCGATACCCAGTCTCGAAACTCCCATGACTAAAGACATTTAAGGATGTGCTTATGGACTACCCAGTTCCCACGTATATAATCGCCATCATAATACTGGCAGTCATGCAAGAATCCTACGGGCTTCATCAACGATGAAGAAAAATCAGATGGCATACTATCATCTCGAGCAAGACTGTTCTACCTGTATAGGTCTTCCCTTAATTATCATAATCGTCTACTTGCAATTTCAATAATTGCCTTGAGGGCATAATATCCAACAATCTCTCATTTGCACTTAAGACCAATTATTGCGGTATCGCATACCCACAGCTCATGTGCTACTGAATACCTAACTTCTCTACTAATCAGTTTCACAAACCGTATCTGCGAAACATATATGTTCGAGAAATAGCCTCAGTGAGTGGATCCGCTATAATGTTCTAACTTCATCTCTCTATATCTCAACTTCACGGAGATCAACAATCTCCCGAACTGAACGATACCCCGCCTCAAGAATTTTTCTGGATACTTGATGGGACCAAGTTCATAAATGAACAACTTTATCCAACAAACTTCTTGGGCTGTATCCTCTGTTGAGTCATAACCAGTATCCCGCACCATGTCTATCTCAGTATCCCCATTGGAACACTATCCAATATACTGCTCCTCAGAAGAGAGTAAACTCAAAACTCTGACAGCATCTCTGTTATCCAGGTCACCTTATGACAACCAAGTTTGATCGATTGTAGTATAGGAATATCACATTCTATCAGGAGCATGTCATCCAAAACCCAGGACAATACTCCCTAACCCCTTATTAATGTGTTCATTTTTTGTTTTGATGAAGTCAATCACATTGACTGTGACATCAAAGCAGATGATCCGTCTCTGCTATTCATACTTGTTTATGAATAAACATAAGCAATTTGCACACCTTTGTTTACCGCCGAAAACTGGGAAGACAAACGTCTTGTCTGAATTTGGGGGCAGATGCTATTTGAATTTATCCCTCCACTTCTCCGAAGATACCAAGTTGATTTATGGCGCCGTGTATCGGAGGTTTGGACGGATGCGGCCGTTGTAGCAGACTTCGTCAGATTCCCCCTCATTTGCGAGGGTTTTTTGATTGTGGGGACGCTCTTCCCTGCAGGAGCAAGCCCCCGTAGTTAATTACGTTACCGCATCGCTGTAACTACTTTCTCCTGCTCCAGAAGGCCACTTCGTGTCATGTGATATTTGTTTTATTTTTGGTTGCCTGTGGATTGTATACAGAGACTAATTTATATTGTCGCCCGTAGGGCGTGGATTAGTCCAAATCCGTATATTCTTAAATTTGGGTTTGGGTTGATTTAAGGATCGTTAATCTCGTTTGAGATTAAGATCAATTTAAATGTTTGTTGATGATACGTTAGTCCAATTTTTGACTAAGATCTACTCAACAGGATTTAGGATCATTCAGATTCAACAAAAGAGCATTTGGGCTCTATTGTTTTAGTTTAAGGACGTTACGGTCCGTTGTGGGATGTGCCCGTCAATTTGGGAGTGCATCAAAAAGTTGTTGGTTATCGGGACCCACCACCTCTCTGAAGACACTGAAGAATTACAACGACATGTATCAGAGGTGTGAGAAGATGTGCCCTTGAACCAATGTCCGTTGGGAGATCGTAGTCGTGTTTGGGACTAAGACCAATTTGGAAAATGATGAGCACATGGGCTCGATTGATCTGAATTGGGGATTTGGTCAACTTAGACTCAACCCACCCAGTCTTTGAATAAAGTGTTAAACACTTGCTTGGGCTCAGTCCTTTTTCTGTGCAAATAATGCCGAGCATTCATTTGGCTTCTGACACTTATACTTTGATTTACTTTCCCCTTGCTTTTTTTTGTTCTTTTATTTTTATGGAGTGTTAAACTCTCTTTATGGCGTCCACGTGCGGAGCACGTGAGGCGCTTGGCGCTGAGCGCCAACCACTGAGTGCTAGGCATTCCTTATTGAGCATCGCCCACGTGAGAGACACGTGAGGCGCTTGGCGCTGAGCGCCGACCACCGAGTGCTAAGCACTCTTTATTGAGCAACATCCACGTGAGGGACACGTGAGACGCTTGGCGCTGAGCGCCAACCATTAAGTGCTAAGCACTCTTTATTGAGCAGTGCCCACGTGAGGGACACGTGCGGCACTTGGCGCTAGGCTTTCTTTGTGTATTTTGTTATGAAGAGTTCAATTCTCTGTTCTTTTCTGGATCTTTGATCCCCAAGAACAAGTTCATCCCCATGAGAATTGAATTCTCATTTATGGGAGACTTGTCTCATGGATCTCAGATCCAGGGAAAGAACTATTTTCTTTTATGAGGGTTAAACCTTTGGATATGCAGATGAGATGCTCTGATCTCTATTATTATTTTTATTTACCTCGAAGAAAGGTATTCTTCTTTCTTCTTGCTTGCTCTCAAGCTTATGGAGGAGGGGGGGGGTTCTCTGTACAAGACTTGAAGTCTTGGGTCCTTTATATAGTAGAGGCAGATTTGTTGATTTAGTTAAAGAAATCTCTCATTGAGAGATCTTTAATTGATTTGGGGATTTTATCCACCGTTAGATCTTTGATCCAAGGACTTCTGTTTTACAGAAGATATTTTTCTCGTTTTTAACAAGATTGGGAAATATTTTCCCATATAGAGCTTATTCTGTAGCTTGGTGATTTTTAATCACCATTAGATTTTTAATCCAATGGTGCTCTATTTTACAGAGAGTAATCATTCTTATTTAGAAAGATTTAAGAAATATTTCCTCAACAGAATTTAATTCTGTACTCTGATAATTTATCATCTCCGTTGGATCTTTGATCCAACGGCTCTGTTTAACAGAGAGATTTGGTTCTGGCGCCGGCGCCCTCATGCGAGGCACGTGAGGCACTGTCTCAGAGTTTTTAACTTTTGGCGCTGGCGCCCTCGTGTAAGGCATATGAGTCGCTGCCTTAGAGTTTTTAACTCTTGGCGCTGGCGCCCTCATGCAAGGCACGCGAGGAGCTGCCTCAGAGTTTTTAACTCTCGGCGCTGCCTTTTAAATTTTGAACAGAGCTTTGCTCTTTTATTGGGGAAACAAATGCCCCCCACCGTTGTGCTCACGTGACTCACACGTGAGTGCAGCAGTGACAGCTTTTCCACTGTTGAATTTTCTTGGAAGTTGGATCGACTTCCTGTGCCTATAAGTAGGGCCTTTGGCCCTTGAGATGACTGCTGTTCATCTTCTCTTGTTCTTCTTTTTTCTGAGAATTTAATTATTCTTTCAGAGCTTAGATCTCTGGCCAAATCCTTTCTAGAGTTAGAACTCTGCCCAAAAATTTGGTAAGGATCATAATCTAACACCTTAACAGAGCTTTGCTCTTCTTAGATCGTAGATCTTAAGATGTGCTTTAAGGTTTCTTAACCCATTAATCAGAGCTTTGCTCATTTTCCACGAAGAACTCTTAGAGTTTGTTTTGCAGATCTTAAAGATCTTGGGGTTTTACCCTGTTAAAAAGCTTTGCTTTTGAGGGTTCTGTTAGATTTTCCCATTGTTTTTTACAGAGCATAGCTCTTAGAAATTTTTGGGGGAATTTTATTCCCCTCTTAATTAAAGTTGACAGATGTGAAATCTGTTTGCAGAGCACAGCTCTCGAGGGAGTTTAACTCCTTAGCCCAATGAGATTTCTTATCAAATGAGAATCCTCTTAGGATTTCATTCTTAATGAGTGACTGCCCCATCAATGATGGGACGCCACCACTCTTTTTATTTTAGACTCTAAGAATCTTGATATTTAATTGCTAATCTTTTATTGAATTTTCTTTCCAGATACTATGGCTGCTTATCTGTATGATCTTGACGAGATTATCTCCTATGAAGACACTCGCGTCCAAGGACGCTGTCAAGACCAGGAGTTTACGGATGCCCAATGCGCTGAGATGATGCGTCGCTTCGATGAGTACAATAGTCGACTACTCCCCCGTCGTTCCGCTCTTTTGAAAATTATCGTGAGGGCGATTTGGGAAGCACTTCCTGACTTTAACGAGGTTGTCACGACCCGCGGAGTACGGAACGTGACCGGCACTTAGATTACGAAACGTCTCAAGGCGTCCCAAAAATAAGTAAGCCGAAACCCAGAAGTCAAAACCCGATTTAAGAAATAGAGTGAAGGAAAACCATTTTACTTAAAGCAGTTTATTCCATTAAATCACATCAAGTCTTTTAAAACAACTTCCCTTTTTCAAAAAGTTTCGGCAGAGTCTCCTTTGTAAAACAAGTCCCCAAACGGGTACAAATAGGAATATAAATGAATAACATGTATATGGCATCCCCAAGCGGGAGCTAGCTCTTCGCCTCGAGGCGGTCATAAATCCCACGCAATGTAAAATAGCAACGTGCATAAATAAGCATGAAAGCATAAGTAAAATAACATGTCGACTCAAGTGAGCTCGACCCCAAATAACATAAAATCCACAAGTCTCACAATCTCACCTCTAGGTCAATATACAGTAATCCAAATAAACTGGTACAGCTGAAATAGTAGCAGATGGAGTACTCTGGATACAATAAATATATATAAGGTGGTACAAAATGATAACATAACCCACCTATGAGCAAAAGCCTCGAGTCCAGGCAAAAAGAGCAAAATGAGCAAAAGTGTCCGCCGCTGCAGTGCTGACGGAATGGACCTGCAGAAAAGCTGTGGCACAACGGGGGTGAGTTTTCAGCCCGTGAGTAATAAATAATATCTACAAAGGCTATCGCATGCATGCACACAAGTATCCTAGCATCTCTAAAACAGGTATGGCTGGATGTACTAGCAGGTATGTATGCCACATAAATCAACTGTGATCTCAATATGTATATATAAGAATCATTCTATCTCTTTTTGTTTTGAAAATCTTTTTAAATATCAGCATAATACTCATAGAATCAACAAAATCCGTATCCAGCAACGACACCTCAAAACTGTCTCAAATCTTATATATCCATGTCATAGTATCTCTGGCCTCAGCCGTCCGGTTGACCCATCTCAAATATCAATATCTCATCATCTCATGGCCCCGGTCGGTATCCTCTGGATATCCGCCGTGCCAAATGAAGTCACCGGTAGGTAATCCGTCCCCTGCCAGGCTCAACGCCATCTCCTGCGATCCTCTTGCCCCGGGGTACCTTACCGGGCCCACCATGTACCCGTGACGGTTCCTCCCCTCCTCGACACGGATCTCGAAAACCACAGCAAACTCATGGTGGACGACACTTTACATCACTAGAAAACCGCAAATTTTATGTTTTGAAAGATAATAAGTTTGTAAATCTTGCGGCTTTCCCCCGAAATCCAGAAATATCATAAAATCTCAAGAAATCATCATGGGTGCATATGTCAATGATAATGAATGCATATGGTATCAATGTTCAAGTTGCAATGTATGATTTATCACTAGGCATGAACAAAGATATAATGATGTATATGTACGAGAATAGCAATTCTATGATTTCATTTTAAAGATTTATTGCAATAGCACATGTCTAAGCATCAATTATTAACGTGTTTCAGATTATAAGTTTTCTAGTGTTGTGACATGGCAATTACCAGGGCGTGTGTGTACACATGAACAGTGCTCGTGCTGCATATAAAAACCCTGGTAATGGTGCATGTGTCCTACAGAATGAGTTCGCATACATACAACAGTATGGAGCATGAATGTAGCAGATAACAGGCAAGGGGTATAGTTCTAATTACAAACATTACTAGGCATCTTTTTAAGTTACTAATTCTATCGGTCGACTTGCGCCATCCAAGTGATGGTCCCCGTAGATGTTAAATCTACTCACCCGTGATCCCGCGCTAGGTGTGTCCGACCACCTGCTTTCCTTTCTCCGCGGCGCTCGAAGTTCCCGCCTGTGAACCTAGAATTTACATAAAACAACACATAAGCTAAGATATTGCAAAAACGCTATATTAAAACCAAACGACAAACTCGCGTCGCGACCTAAGCACGCGCGTATACGTATCGTGAGTGCATACGCCAAAACCCAACGCGACACGATGTGGCACGCAGCGATGCGCTGGGACACACAGCAAACCAACTTGACACGTATCGTATGTGTCGCGCAAACCCCGCTACGCTAAAAATAGGTAACAGGCCCCAGATTTCATCTGGAACAAAACAAGGGAAAATAAGCAGGACCAAACCCATACCCATACTTACAGAAACCTACCCAACAAAACCCAAGGCTTTCCACCAGGGGATGGCCGGCGGCAATGGGTGTCAGGCCGGCCCAAAACCGGCGAGAGGGGCCTAGGCTTCTACCCTAACATCCTAACATAATATATACATGTTTGCTAGCTAAGATTTCTACCCCAGATACAACAGATCCTACGCATCCTAAAGCCTTGTTTTTAAAACGCTAAAAAGCACCAAGTTTGCAAAGATGAGGCGTTTGTGAAACTAGGTGAAACTATAAGGGTCAAGTGATACCAACAGCAAATATTGGAGCTAAGCTAACCTTAAAAATCCTAATCTACCCTTATTTTCCAACTAAACCACCACAACTTGCCAAAAGTCCACAAAAATCACAACGATGTTCACCAACTCCCCCAGATTTTACCAACTATAGAAACTTAAAAACTAAACAATACCACACACAGCCAAAGACTTACCTGAACCACCCAGCACAGCACCACACCCCAACTCACAGGGGAGGCCGGCGTCGCCGAAAACACAAGAGGGGGCCGCCGGTTTTAAAGGGGTAAAACCGGCCCCAAACCCTACACACCACTCCTACCAGCCTGCACAACATTTTGTAGGTGTTTGCTAAACTAAAAACTGATCAGGGTTAAAGCAGATCTCAGATATCCCAAAAAGTCCATATGAAAAGCTAGGTTGCACCAGTTGCAAAGATCTGGTATTTTAAACGAAACCTGGGACAATTCCTACTTTAACTGGCCTTAAATACACTTAGACAAGCTAAACTATCAATCCAAACCATCGCTTGGCTAAACCTCACTCAAAACACCAAAACTAGCACTAAACTATACTAAAAACACTAACTAAACTAAATTAACTTCAGCTTAAACAAACAAGCAAACAAGTTTTAGATATATACCTCAAAAGAATCCTAGTTCAAAGGAGAAGAGGAGAAGAAGAGAAGGTCTTGCTGCTGCTGCTGAGCTGCTACCACTCAATGTGTTGTTGCTGCTGTTATTGCTGATGAAGTTGTTGCTATTGTTATTGCTGATGCTGCTGCTTGTTGCTGTATTGCAGTGGGTGTTGTTGTTATGTGTGGTGCTGGTGTGGTGTTGTGTGCTGATGCTATGGGTTATGTAGTTTATTGCAGCTGATTTGGGCTGGTGTGGCTGTTGATAATGATGGTGATGCTGCTGATGTAGCTGATGTTGTTGATGGTGCTGCTGCTGATGCAACTACAGCTGTGATGGTGATGTATTGGGCTGATGTGTGAGCTGAATTTAGGCTGATGTGTGAGTTGAATTTAGGCTGATGTGTGAGCTGAAATTTGGCTGATGATGTTGGTTTTGATGGCTGATGATGTGTTGCTGCTGTGGCTGTTGTTGCTGCTGTGGCTGTTGTAGCTACTGAAGCTATGGGGTTATGTAGCTATTGTTGATGGTCTTGTTGGAGCTGATGTTGAAGATGGTGTTGCTTCAGCTGCTGATGCTGATGCTTGCTGGTACTGTGGTATTGGTGAAGTGCGTGTGAGTGAGAGGGATGTGAGTGAGAAGAGTTTGAGAGGTAAGTAAAAGTTTTGAAAGGAATGGAGTGTAACACAATCCTAGAGCCACCATTCTCTCACTCTCATTAAATGCAACATGACACCCATCATAATCTCCCTCTCTCTTACCACAAGTCAACCTTAAACCCTAATCCAATTTTTTTTACAAGACTAAACCCTTAATTAATCTAATTAGCTTAACCAAGTGGGTTAGGCCACCATGGTTGTTTAAACATGGTTAACCCACAAGCTCACCTAAACATGGAAACCCTAGACTTAAACCACATTAACATGCACAAGTGTGTGCAATCAAGATAAAATTCTAATAAAATGTCCATAAAACCAGATAAATTGTTAGAAACCCGTTTTGGTAAACTTTTTACCAAAAGCCCGACATTAACACATAAGTACTACTAAACGCAAACTCAGGTGTTACAGTCTTCCCCCCTTAAGAAAATTCGTCCCCGAATTTTAAAATATAGAACTACGCGAACCTTCAAAAAGATGAGGGAATTTCTTCTGCATCTCTCCCTCGGCCTCCCAAGTGATCTCCTCACCATTTGGGCTGCACCAAAGAAGCTTCACCGACGACAGGACCTTTGATCGAAGTTTCTTCACCTGTCGATCCAATATCTCCACTGGCTGCACGGTGAACGAAAGGTCGAGTTCAAGCTGAACGGTCTGGTGCTGAATCGTGTGGGATGGGTCATGAAGATATCTGCGTAGCATCGACACGTGGAAGACGGGGTGAACATCTGAAAAGCTGGGTGGAAGAGCCAAACGATATGCAACTGCGCCGACACGCTCGAGGATCTCAAAGGGACCCACAAATCTGGGGCTAAGCTTTCCCTTTCGCCCAAATCGCATCACGCCCTTCATCGGAGAGACCCTCAGAAAGACATGATCGCCAACTGCGAACTCTAATCTGCAATGGCGCCTGTCTACATACGATTTCTGCCTGCTCTGAGCCGCTCCCATCCGATCTCGAATCAATTGTATTTTCTCGGTCGTCTCCTGCATGATCTGCGGCCCAAAAATACTGCTCTCGCTCAGCTCGGTCCAACGGACGGGCGATCTACATCTCCTCCCATACAAAGCCTCGAAATGTGCCATCTGAATAGTGTCCTGGAAGCTGTTGTTGTAGGAGAACTCCACTAATGGTAAATGACGATCCCAGCTACCGCCGAAGTCCAAAACGCACGCTCTGAGCATGTCCTCGAGAGTCTGAATGGTCCGCTCTGACTGTCCGTCGGTCTGCGGATGAAATGCTGTGTTAAAACTCAAACGAGTGACCAATGCCTCCTGAAGTCTCTGCCATAGTCGGCTGGTAAACTGGGTGCCTCGATCTAATACGATACAAGTCGGTACGCCATGCAACCGCACTATCTCGTCGATGTAAAGCTGGGCATACTGGGCAAAACTGAAAGTGGTCTTCACTGGCAGGAAGTGAGCCGCTTTCGTCAATCGATCCACGATCACCCAAATGGAGTCGTACCCTCGACTGGTCCTGGGTAGACCCATAACGAAGTCCATCGAAATCTGCTCCCATTTTCACTCCGGAATGGGCAAAGGCTGCAACTCTCCTGCTGGCCTCTGGTGCTCGGCCTTGACTTGCTGACAAGTCAGGCATCTTGATACGAAGTCTGTGACGTCCTTCTTCATCCCGTCCCACCAGTAGACATCTCTCAAATCGCGGTACATCTTGGTGGAACCCGGATGAAAGCTGTATGTAGATCTATACTCCTCCTCAAGAATCTCACGTCGCAGTCCCTCCGAATCTGGTATGCACAATCGAGTCCCAAATCGTAGTACTCCCTGATCGTCGATCACGAACTCGGAATCTCTGCCCTGCCTAATCTGCTCCATGATCTCTGAAAGACGGTCATCACTGGGCTGTGCCTTTCGAATGCGGTCAAGTAACTGCGGACGTGCACGAACATGCGCAAGCTGTCCTCCTGTCGGTGTGAACTCGAACTCAACTCGGCTGTCACATAAAATCTGCCAATCTGCTGACGACTGCCTCTGTACTGTGCTCAGACACGATAGACTACCCCCGGGCCTCCTGCTCAAAGCATCCGCCACTACATTAGCCTTGTCCGGGCGGTACAAGATCTCACAGTCATAGTCTTTCACCAGCTCCATCCAACGACGCTGTCTGAGATTTAGGTCTCGCTGCTGAAATATATACTTTAAGCTCTTGTGATCAGTGAATATCTGGCACGACTCGCCGTATAGGTAATGTCGCCAGATCTTAAGTGCAAAGACCACTGCAGCCATCTCCAAATCGTGAGTGGGGTAGTTCTGTTCATGCTTCTTCAACTGCCGAGAAGCATACGCGATCACTCTGTCATGCTGCATCAATACGCATCCTAGCCCCACCTGTGAAGCGTCACAATAAACCACGAATCCGCCTGATCCTGAAGGCAATGATAATACCGGCGCCGTAGTCAAACAAGTCCGTAGCTGCTGAAAACTGTGCTCGCACTCCTCCGTCCAAACGAAAGGAACTCCCTTCCGGGTCAAACCGGTCAAAGGTGCAGCAATACGGGAGAAATCCTGAACGAATCGCCTATAGTAGCCCGCCAGGCCTAGAAAACTGCGGATCTTCGTAACTGATGTCGGTTTGGGCCACTGCTGAACATACTCGATCTTCTTCGGGTCCACACATATGCCATCTCTCGTAATCATGTGACCCAAGAAACCAACGCTGTCCAACCAGAATGCATACTTGGAAAATTTTGCGAAAAGCTGATGCTCCCTCAGAGTCTGTAAGGTAATCCGCAAGTGCTGTTCGTGCTCCTCTCGGCTCCGGGAATACACAAAAATATCATCAATGAACACTATGATGAATAAGTCGAGATACGGCCTGAATGTACTGTTCATCAAATCCATGAATGCAGCTGGGGCATTGGTGAGTCCGAACGACATCACTAGAAACTCATAGTGGCCATAGCGCGTACGGAAAGCTGTTTTCGGTATATCCTCCTGTCGAACTCGTAGATGATGGTATCCTGATCGCAAGTCGATCCTCGAAAAATATCCTGTCCCCTGGAGCTGGTCGAACAAATCATCGATGCGTGGCAAGGGATATTTGTTCCGCATGGTGACTTTGTTCAGCTGGCGGTAGTCGATACACAAGTGCAAACTTCCGTTCTTCTTCTTGACAAACAGGACCGGAGCACCCCATGGAGAAACACTGGGTCGAATAAGTCCCTTATCTAACAAATCTTGTAGCCGAACCTTCAACTCTCTAAGATCCGTCGGGGCCATCTTATAAGGCGGTATAGAAATAGGCCCCGAGCCGGGAATCAAATCAATACAGAACTCAACGTCGCGCTCAGGCGGCAATCCTGGCAGCTCATCAGGGAAAACATCGGGGAACTCACATACAATCGGAACCTGGTCCAATGGAACATCTGTAGCTCTAGTATCGCATACATAGGCTAGAAATCCCCGACATCCCTTCCTCAACAGTTGATCAGCGTGGAAGGGAGAAATCAGCATGTGAGGGGTGGCACCGCGGTCCCCCTGCACAACAAAAGTCGGCTTGCCGGGAAAACAAAATCTAACCGTCTTCTCCCGGCAATCCACAGACGCATAGCACGTGGCTAACCAATCCATGCCCAAAAGAACGTCGAATTCCAACATCTCAAGAAGGATCAAGTCGACAGGCAGCTCTCTCTCGCCAATACGGACAATACAGGATCGGAACATGTGCCTAGCAACAAATGACTCTCCCACAGGAGTGGTCATCACAAGCGGCTGATCAAGCAAACCGGACTCTCTACCCAGACTTGGCACGAAGTGTGTGGAAACGTACGAGTGCGTGGATCCGGAATCAAACAACACGTGTGCATCGACAGAACATACTGATAGGGTACCCGTCACGACGGCATTGGATGCCTGCGCATCCTGCGGTGTCAATGCAAATACTCGGGCCTGACCCCCACCAATAGCTGGCTGACCTCGGCCTCGGCCTCTGCCTCCTCATCCTCTCTGGATAGGTCCGCCGTGTCCACGGCCTCTGGGTGCACCTAACTGGCGTGGAGCATCGCCTGTGGCAGGAAGTAGAGCTCTCTGTGGAGGGGGTGGTGATGGTGGTAGGGTCACATATGGAACTGCCGCCACTCCCTGTCGTCTCGCCGGGCAGTCTCTGATACGGTGGTGTGGACTCCCGCACCCAAAACATCCTGGAGACGCCGGCTGTCCCTGTGGATATGAACCATACAACTGACCTCATCCAAACCCCCTGCCAGCCCTATCTCTCGGAAAGAATCTGGCATGCTGCCTCTGATCTGGCGTGCCGGTACGAATCCTCTTCGGCCCGGAAACGGTCGAAGTCGCTGAAATATGTGCCTCCATCCGCAACGGCGTATCCATAGCAGCTGAATAAGTATCGAAATGCTGGGCGCCAATGGCAAGATATAGCTGGGCATCAAGTCCCTGTACGAACCTCTTCACCCTCTTCTTTTCGGTATCCACCAAATACGGAGCATATCTGGATAACTGCGTGAACTAGACGTCATACTCAGACACCGTCATCCCTGGGGTCTTAATCAAGGCCTTAAAACTATGAGCTCTGGCATCCCGAATGCTCTCCGGAAGAAAACGGGCTAAAAATACCGCTGTGAACTCAGTCCAAATCATAGGCGGTAGGCCTGTAGCTCGACCTCTCAAGACTGACTCCCACCATGTCTGTGCGAGGCCCTCTAGACGGAAACTCGCAAGCTCCACCCATCGATCGTCAGAACATCTCAGCGATCGGCAAATCCTGGCTAAACTGTCAAGGAACGTCTGCGGGTCCTCTGCTGCATCGGTGCCCGTGAAGACTGGAGGTCTCAGCCTCATGAAATCCTGCAGCGATACTGGGATGGCCACGGTAGTAGGAGTAGGAGCAGGTATCATGGTCGTCTATGATGTAGTAGGTACGTCCTCCGGCCTCGGTGCACGATTGGCCGCTACTAAGGATCCCACCATCTGTCGTAACTCTTGCATACCTCCCATCATCTGTCGCAGCTCCTCCATACCCGACTCAAGCCTATCCATACGGCCTGGGGAAGGCGGATCAGTCTGTCCCTGCGGCGTAGGCATGCCACCCTGCTCAGTCCTCGTCTCGGACGAGCCAGCTCGAATCTCATCTCGGGCGGCAGCCCTCTGCGCTCTCGTAGCCCTCTACGGCATAGTGACTGGTACAGGAAACAGGACAGTAAGAACGGTGCGATAGAATCACAGGATACACGGAATTGAAGAAGGAATTTCAAGCAAGTATATCCTAAAGTCACCCAGGCGGAGTATTGTATCGCAAGTATGCCGCGGACATACGCAGGCTACGCTACCCTGCTTAAATCACTTACTCCATCTACTAAGGGTCATCCTATACTCAGAAAGGTAAAACCTATCGCTCTGATACCAACTTTGTCACGACCCGCGAAGTACGGAACGTGACCGGCACTTAGATTACGAAACGTCTCAAGGCGTCCGAAAAATAAGTAAGCCGAAGCCCAAAAGTCAAAACCCGATTTAAGAAATAAAGTGAAGGAAAACCATTTTACTTAAAGCAGTTTATTCCATTAAATCACATCAAGTCTTTTAAAACAACTTCCCTTTTTCAAAAAGTTCCGGCAGAGTCTCCTTTGTAAAACAAGTTCCCAAACGGGTACAAACATGAATATAAATGAATAACATGTATATGGCATCCCCAAGCGGGAGCTAGCTCTTCGCCTCAAGGCGATCATAAATCCCACGCAATGTAAAATAGCAACGTGCGTAAATAAGCATGAAAGCATAAGTAAAATAACATATCGACTCAAGTGAGCTCGACCCCAAATAACATAAAATCCACAAGTCTCACAACCTCGCCTCTAGGTCAATATACAGTAATCCAAATAAACTGGTACAACTGAAATAGTAGCAGATGGAGTACTCTGGATACAATAAATATATATAAGGCGGTACAAAATGATAACATAACCCACCTATGAGCAAAAGCCTCGAGTCCAGGCAAAAAGAGCAAAATGAGCAAAAGTGTCCGCCGCTGCAGTGCTGACGGAACGGACCTGCAGAAAAGCTGTGGCACAACGGGGGTGCGTTTCCAGCCCGTGAGTAATAAATAATATCTACAAAGGCTATCGCATGCATGCACACAAGTATCCTAGCATCTCTAAAACAGGTATGGTTGGATGTACTAGCAGGTATGCATGCCACAAAAATCAACTGTGATCTCAATATGTATATATAAGAATCATTCTATCTCTTTTTGTTTTGAAACTCTTTTTAAATATCAGCATAATACTCATAGAATCAACAAAATCCGTGTCCAGCAACGACACCTCAAAACTGTCTCAAATGTCATATATCCATGTCATAGTATCTCTGGCCTCAGCCGTCCGGCTGACCCATCTCAAATATCAATATCTTATCATCTCGCGGCCCCGGTCGGTATCCTCTGGATATCCGCCATGCCAAATGAAGTCACCGGTAGGTAATCCGTCTCCTGCCAGGCTCAACGCCATCTCCTGCGATCCTCTTGCCTCGGGGTACCTTACCGGGCCCACCATGTACCCGTGACGGTTCCTCCCCTCCTCGACACGGATCTCGAAAAACACAGCAAATTCATGGTGGACGACACTTTACATCACTAGAAAACCGCAACTTTTATGTTTTGAAAGATAATAAGTTTGTAAATCTTGCGGCTTTCCCCCAAAATCCAGAAATATCATAAAATCTCAAGAAATCATCATGGGTGCATATGTCAATGATAATGAATGCATATGGTATCAATGTTCAAGTTGCAATGTATAATTTATCACTAGGCATGAACAAAGATATAATGATGTATATGTACGAGAATAGCAATTCTATGATTTCATTTTAAAGATTTATTGCAATAGCACAGGTCTAAGCATCAATTATTAACGTGTTTCAGATTATAAGTTTTCTAGTGTTGTGACATGGCAATTACCAGGGCGTGTGTGTACACATGAACAGTGCTCGTGTTGCATATAAAAACCCTGGTAATGGTGCATGTGTCCTACAGAATGAGTTCGCATACATACAACAGTATGGAGCATGAATGTAGCAGATAACAGGTAAGGTGTATAGTTCTAATTACAAACATTACTAGGCGTCTTTTTAAGTTACTAATTTTATCGGGCGACTTGCGCCATCCAAGTGATGGTCTCCCGTAGATGTTAAATCTACTCACCCGTGATACCGCGCTAGGTGTGTCCGACCACCTGCTTTCCTTTCTCCGCGGCGCTCGAAGTTCCCGCCTGCGAACCTAGAATTTACATAAAACAACACATAAGCTAAGATATTGCAAAAACGCTATATTAAAACCAAACGACAAACTCGCGTCGCGACCTAAGCACGTGCGTATACGTATCGTGAGTGCATACGCCAAAACCCAACGCGACACGCTGTGGCACGCAGCGATGCGCTGGGACACACAGCAAACCAACTTGACACGTATCGTACGTGTCGCGCAAACCCCGCTACGCTAAAAATAGGTAACAGGCCCCAGATTTCATCTGGAACAAAACAAGGGAAAATAAGCAGGACCAAACCCATACCCATACCTACAGACACCTACCCAACAAAACCCAAGGCTTTCCACCAGGGGATGGCCGGCGGCAATGGGGGTCAGGCCGGCCCAAAACCGGCGAGAAGGGCCTAGGCTTCTACCCTAACATCCTAACACTATCTACAGTCTAGTGTACATGTTTGCTAGCTAAGATTTCTACCCTAGATACAGCAGATCCTACGTATCCTAAAGCCTTGTTTTTAAAACGCTAAAAAGCACCAAGTTTGCAAAGATGAGGCGTCTGTGAAACTAGGTAAAACTATAAGGGTCAAGTGATACCAACAGCAAATATTGGAGCTAAGCTAACCTTAAAAACCCTAATCTACCCTTGTTTTTCAACTAAACCACCACAACTTGCCAAAAATCCACAAAAATCACAACGAAGTTCACCAACTCCCCAGATTTTACCAACCATAGAAACTTAAAAACTAAACAATACCACACACAGCCAAAGACTTACCTGAACCACCCAGCACAGCACCACACCCCAACTCACAGGAGGGGCCGGCGTCACCGGAAACACAAGAGGGGGGCCGCCGGTTTTAAAGTGGTAAAACCGGCCCCAAACCCTACACACCACTCCAACCAGCCTGCACAACATTCTGTAGGTGTTTGCTAAACTAAAAACTGATCAGGGTTAAAGCAGATCTCAGATATCCCAAAAAGTCCATATGAAAAGCTAGGTTGCACCAGTTGTTGCAAAGATCTGGTATTTTAAACGAAACCTGGGACAATTCCTACTTTAACTGGCCTTAAATACACTTAGACAAGCTAAACTATCAATCCAAACCATCGCTTGGCTAAACCTCACTCAAAACACCAAAACTAGCACTAAACTATACTAAAAACACTAACTAAACTAAATTAACTTCAGCTTAAACAACCAAGAAAACAAGTTTTAGATATATACCTCAAAAGAATCCTAGTTCAAAGGAGAAGAGGAGAAGAAGAGAAGGTCTTGTTGCTGCTGCTGCTGAGCTGCTACCACTCTAAGTGCTGCTGCTGCTGCAATGTGTTGTTGCTGCTGTTATTGCTGATGAAGTTGTTGCTGTTGTTATTGCTGATGCTGCTGCTTGTTGCTGTATTGCAGTGGGTGTTGTTGTTATGTGTGGTGCTGGTGTGGTGTTGTGTGCTGATGCTATGGGTTATGTAGTTTATTGCAGCTGATTTGGGCTGGTGTGGCTATTGATAATGATGGTGATGCTGCTGGTGTAGCTGATGTTGTTGATGGTGCTGCTGCTGATGCAGCTACAGCTGTGCTGGTGATGTATTGGGCTGATGTGTGAGCTGAATTTAGGCTGATGTGTGAGCTGAAATTTGGCTGCTGATGTTGGTTTTGATGGCTGATGATGTGTTGCTGCTGTGGCTGTTGTAGCTGCTGAAGCTATGGGGTTATGTAGCTATTGTTGATGGTCTTGTTGGAGCTGATGTTGAAGATGGTGTTGCTTCAGCTGTTGATGCTGATGCTTGCTGGTACTGTGGAATTGGTGAAGTGCGTGTGAGTGAGAGGGATGTGAGTGAGAAGAGTTTGAGAGGTAAGTAAAAGTTTTGAAAGGAATGGAGTGTCACACAATCCTAGAGCCACCATTCTCTCACTCTCATTAAATGCTACATGACACCCATCATAATCTCCCTCTCTCTTACTACAAGTCAACCTTAAACCCTAATCCAATTTTTTTTACAAGACTAAATCCTTAATTAATCTAATTAGCTTTACCAAGTGGGTTAGGCCACCATGGTTGTTTAAACATGGTTAACCCACAAGCTCACCTAAACATGGAAACCCTAGACTTAAACCACATTAACATTCACAAGTGTGTGTAGTCAAGATAAAATTCTAATAAAATGTCCATAAAACCATATAAATTGTTAGAAACCCGTTTTGGTAAACTTTTTACCAAAAGCCCGACATTAACACACAAGTACTACTAAACGCAAACTCAGGTGTTATAGAAGCTATGCCGCTTGAGGCACTTGATAATACCGAAGACAAGGTGCACTAAGTATATCTGATGGGCCTGATCTCGAAGAGGCGGCTAGATGGTCTTATCGATAGTTTGCATCAGGTCTTCCAACAGACGGCGATAATCTCCGCCTACCAGAGGACGGACGATATCGGCGGGAATCCCGATTTGCATTCGTGAGAAAATGCATAAGAAAATGGTCAGAGAAGCCAGTAGCATTTTACTCGGACTTGCTTCCGAATTCTTAAATCCATGCCCAGGATTCAGTGTCTTGCCATTGTAAACATTTTGATGATATTTTTTCTTTGTTCTTATCATTGATGTATAAATTTTCTCAAGTATGAATGGAAAAATTTCTCTTTCTTTTATACTACTACTCATAGGTGCCTCATGTGAAGTAGTAGTTACTCGAATATAAAATGCTGGGGCCCCCGTGTTATGCGTGAAAGGCACGTGAGGCGCTGCCTCAGAGTTTTTAACTCCCGACACTGGCGCCCTCGTGTAAGGCACGTGAGGCGCTGTCTCATTACTGAAGGTGTCTTTTCACCTCCTTTCTCTGCTTCCTATAGGTCAACTATCTTGTTCCCCATGCCCTTTTTTCCGGCCTTGGAAATAGTTCCACCATGCACAAAATTTTCCGTGCGTAAATTTGAACGTTTCTCTTTATAACCCGAAGCTATGTCTTCCTTCTTCTCTTCAAAGAGAAACCCATTTCTACTAACAAAACTCAAGCAAACCAAGAGCTATGGCTTGCAATCGTCCTCACGCTTGTCGGCAACCATGGGAGGTGCCCATCGAGGAAACGATTCCTCGCTTTGCTGCACGGCTAGTAGACCCTCTTCTTACCTATGCTCAGTGTGACGCGGTGATGTATGAGCTCCTGACCCGTAGGGGCTCTCCTCTTCCTATGTGCTCCATTTGGCTCCGGATGATCTTTCTATCCGTGCTTGCCGACATCCCTCCTCATCCGGCAGAGATGACTCCGGCGATTCTCGATGCGGCAGAGGATAAGATCGAGTGCTTTCACGAGGCATGTTTGATTACCCAGTCTTTGAGGGACCGATCAGGTTAGCTGCTAAGCCAAATACGGGCTCAACGGGCTGTCATGTCCGCCTTCGCCGATGAGCACGGTGCTAGTCGATGGGGAGCAACTTCTCGCGAAGACCGCCGCTTCAACATGGTGGAGAGAGCAGAGAGGGAATTGGAGAACTTTTTATTTTGTTTTGTCAACCCCTGTATCTTTGATCCCATATTTGGTGATCCCTTTCCCGTAGAGTAGTATGTTTACATCAAAGTACTTCTCTTATTATTGACTGTTGAATGTTTCCTGTTGAATGCTTCCTATTCATTACATATTCATACATGTATCTTGCCTCTGTGCATGAGCTTTATACTTTACCCTTAGGGATTTTTGCTAAGTGCGAGCGCCATTGTAGTATCGTACATAAATCAACACGTTTTGGACACCATTTCCATTTAAGCAGGCACGCAGTCGTGAATGAACGCTTAGTGGGGCGTGAACCAAAGACTCTCTTTACTGCCTTGCACAGTACATGGTTGGTGCATGTGGGTTGCGCCTTTCTGTCTTGACTGGACGTGAAGTAGTTTATATACTCATTTCGGAGTTTGTTTAGTTTACCTCCCTTGGGCTTATAGACAGACCTGTCCTAATGTCACAGTTAACCCTTGACAGAGGTCCGTTAGGGTCTGCGGTACTAAGGTTTTATCCGTCGTACCGTCGCGTTGGCCGATGCATTCCCCGATACGCAATCTTGCTGTTCGAGTAGCCCTGCGATTGTCATGTCTCTGATCCCTTAGGGGCTGAGCAAGACGTCCTCAGATAATCTCCCAGGTTATATTACCGTCGGGAGAGCAAATTCTCCCTAGAAATCGTGAGGATTTCTAAGTGTTCATCGCCTCCGTGATCCGCAAGGATCTCATTCGCATCGTGAGGACCTGTAAGTGGCTTCTTTATTTCAGTGGCATGTAACTTTGGCAAATGTGGCCCGTAGATTGTCCATCTTGACTTCCTTGTAGGGCAGCGATGGCTTAGGAAACAGGTTTAGATCTGCCGCCTAAGACTTTTCAACTTTATGAGCCGTGAGGGTCTCATAAAGACTTTTCTCCCTACGAGTCGAGAGGATCCCGTAGGTGTATTTTCTCCTTAGGAGTCGTGAGAACCCCTAAGTGCGTTTTCTCTTGAGAGTCGTAAGGATCTCACAAGAGAATTTTCCCCCTTACAAGTCGAGAGGACTCGTAAGTGGTTTTTTCCTCCTTGTCGATATTCGACTTTAGAGAGTGTGGCCCGTGGATAGTATACAATAGTCCAGCTTGGACCTACTTGCAGGGCCCCAGTGCTTAGGACACAGGTTGATATCCCCGTTGCCTAAGGCTTTTCCCTGTTGGATATATGTATGCCCTAGAGGCCATTATGTGATAGTGGATGTATTTATACATGTGTGTATATATATATATATATATTCAGTGTACATTCTTGCTCGACATGATAGTATGCTATCTAGTTCTTCTTTATCTGACATGTTGAATTGATCATGCTTTTATTCATTCATACATGTTGATAAAGCCCTGAGGATATTGGTTTGACTACTGTGATTATGATGGAGATCATACTAGTGGGACATCAGTAGTTTATAAGCATATCCTAGAATGTCCCTAGTCGTAGGTGTATCGAGACGGGGCATCGATATACCAGAGTAGACTAGCGTATATGATACTAGACCCATATGATGGGCGATGAATGTTCCCACATTCATCGATGTTTGACATCGAGATCGTAAACGGGTGCTCAGTGGTGACTGGGTACACTGGACGGATTCACTGAGAACTCCTATATGGAATTATATCTATCGTTGGATAGTAGTTCTCAGGTGACACTGGTGCAGGTTAGTCTGTAGACCCGAGATCGTCATAGAGTCTTGTGTGTTCTCCCACTGTATTTTGATTACCACCCTGCCACGGCTCTACTGACTTGTGCAAACAGGTGGCCGTTGGGTACAGTCCCGAGACACACAAAGGCGATGAGCGATAGGAGGGGTTTCAACTCTCCCGGTATTGGGAGTTGATGCTGTGCTGTGCTCGACTGGCTATATCAGTAAGTCCCTGGCCAGGGCTGTTGAGATTTGCTGATAAGTGTTATCAGTAGTTTCTCGATCTGTTATAGACCTTTCATCGGCACGACTTATTGAGTTATTGGGGTCGACGTTACCATCCCTAGACTCGATATGCAGCATATCTGACGAAGAGACCGGACTGTACGGTAGTGTTGCCGGTTGGCTCGACGGGGGTTGCAACAGGTTCGCTTGTTTTCTTCTGATCGCTCAATACCCGGGTGACCGTTACGTTTAGCTGACCGCTTGCGGCTTGGGGGTGCTTGATATGATCATCACCCACTGCCGGCGTATTGACGAGTCTTAGAGTCCCACAAAGGAGTTACCTAGTCCAGGCGAAACGTTGTGGTGCGCATATGCGATATGCGCATGGACCCGGTTAAAATGCGCGTATGAGATACCGTATATTAATCGGGCGGCTTACTTTTGGTTAGGTTGTATGTGATATGACCGGATTGATAAATCAAGTGTTGATTTATCATTTAACCATTAGCTTCTCACTAGAAATCCTTTCTTGTCCTTTTTGGATGTATGCATGCATGTATGCATTCATTCTTGTTCATGCACATATGGATGTGCATGCATACATACATACATACATCATCCTTCATGGTTGTATATACATAGAAAATGGTGGCAATATAAGACTCACACCTTGGTTTTATATATGGATTATTATTTCTATTTGTGTTAAAACAAAAAGAAAAAGGAAAGGATAATTCATGGTTTTGTTTCTATACTCTTCTTTGACCTAACCACGCTCACCCACCTTTTAACCATGGATTAACTTTCCTTTTGTGTTTTAACTCAAATTTAATAATATATTTATTATTTAACCATGGTTTGAGATGAGAAGTGGAAAATATATATGCATATATTTTCTATTTTTCATAAGAGATTATCTTTTCTCTTGTTCTAGAAAAGCCATCATCTTCTTCCTCCTTGGTTTTTGCTCTCTAGATTTCTCTAGTGAGCAAAACACTCACCAAGTTAGGATTTTTAAGTGAGAAAAGCCACCACAACACCATTATACACAAATCTTGCCCACTTGTGAAGAGTGTTAGCTTCATTTCCTTTTCTTGATAAAGTAAAGTTGCAAGCTTGGACAAAGGAGCTTCGGGTGGATCGTCGTGGACATTAGAAGACCTCAAGCGAACCCTTTTCCAGCCCTCAAGTGGCCGAGGAGTCTAGCGTAGGGAGCTACAAAGGTTGTACTCTCAAAACCCTAGCTTTGTTACTTGTGATGTTGTTTATGTTATGAAACCCTAATTTTCTAGCATTGATTCTTTGTATGTTCATTTAGCACCTTAAAAATTTAATTTTGAGACATGTGATGCTTCCAAACCCTTCATAAGGTGCTAGGTAAACCTAACATTGGTATCAGAGCTGACCTAGAACTTTAGGCGATATTTTAACGACGTTAAAACTCCGATCGAACCGAAAAATACAGATTTTTAGCACTCTCTGGACATTTTTTCAAAACTGATATTTTTCAGAATTAAAAATATGCAAAAAATTCAGCAGGTAAATCTAAGGACAAATATAAAAAACGATGCGATGAACAGTACTTTCCACCGCGGAACCGCGGCAAGAGCCTGCTTGGGCCGCGGTTCCGCGGCCGTACGGATGAATTATTGTGTCATTTTTGTACAGTAACTATTTGGTCTGCTTGTATATTTTTTGGGGTATTTTTAATCTGAATTTAGTGTTGTATGTTTTGGAGATTGTTTTGGATTTTATGATTCGATCGGAATTTTAATTTCATGCTTTTTCCGGATAATTAGAAAGTATTAAAATGTTCGAACGAGTATCATTAACTCACTTTTTCACGGGGTTTAAATCTTTCGGAAATACGTGCAAGTTTTGTGTGGTGGACCATCTAGAAGACAACAAACCTTAACTCGATTATGTGATCGTCTTGAACTGCCTTTTGAACCTTAGGGTTTGGGGCAGTACGGCGTGCCATATGTGAGGCGTTGGCTTGACCCTTCTACGGCTGGACCGCTACTACTATGACACATTCCGGGTTTTTTGAACTCCGCTCAAGTGTTGAGCTTTAGGGAACTTTGGGTATTTGATTATTCGTTCGAAAACTTTAATGCTGTCTATTTATCTGGAATGTGATACAATATGTGGAATTCACATCGTTAGGCATGAAATACGAAGTATGTGATATTTCGTATTTACGATGTCTAAAGAGAATGTGGATTCCAAATGTTATAGTTTTACACTTTCTTTTCTGTGACCGTAAGTGTAGTATGTCGATATTGTAAGTGCACGGCGGCGCCCCGGCCGTCAATCCGACGGCCAAATGCGGAAGCGGTGATAAACTTAAATTTTTCTTGAACTGGCAAACCGCCACGCACTAATACCCGGATCGAACCATTAATTAGTCCTAGCTATCTACAAGATGGGGAAGAGAGATATACCGACAGATCCGAGTCCTCCGGTCTTCTCGTCGTCGTCCCGATCTCCTGCGGAATGTCCCGTCTCCTCCTCGTCGCCGGAAGTGCACCACATCGCCTACTTCTTTTACGGGCTCCCACCTCAATGCCGAGGCAACTCGGGCACGAAGCTGGCTAGTCGACGTGCCCAAGATTTACTGTAGAATAAGTGGTGTAGAGATTTATGTCTCATTTGGGGTATTAGGAATTGCCTTTGTGGTGGAGGAAAAAGGAACTTGGAGAGAGGTGAGGGAAAAATGTGTTATACAAAGAATGAGAGTAGCATTTTTCTCCCCACTCCAAAGAGAAGCATTTCCCTCATCCATCATTAGTGGCCGCCCCCCCCCTTTTGTGTGATTGGAGAGATAAAGAACAAAGACAAGGGGGTGGGTGGAAAGCAAGTGATGATGAGAAAAAAACAAATGATCACAACAATTCCAACACTCCAAAGCAACCATCATCTTTCCACAAGTCAAACCATGATGACAAGAAGAAGTCAAGAAGTCAAGGTCAAGGAAAAGCTATCATGACACAAGAATATGCAAAGAACCCCTCCACAAATACTTATTTGCAACAATGCAAATAAGACCTCCTCCACCAATCTTCGGCCAATGAACGATACAAAGGAAATTGACCGAAACGGAAAGCAAACTGGCAACTCCAGAAAACTGGTCCCGTAATAAATTACAGGAAAACCCCGATACTGTGCATACACACCCGCATTTGTATTCCGACCGGACACAAATGCAATGAGACAAAATCTACACTGTACTATACTAGGATCCGGCTTAAACCAAAGCCGGCTAGTAATATCCGTTCGATCCTGATCCGTGCAATACCGCACTTATCTGATCGAACCCTGCCATATAACCATACGGCCTATAGTACAAACTGTCCGATCCTGATCCGTGCAATACCGCACGTATCTGATCGGACCTTGCCATATCTCCATACGGCCTCTACAACTTTTCGCCCGAAAGCTGAGTAACTGAATATGGGGGACTCTAAAGACTCGTCAACACCTTGGTTGTGGATTTAACCACTAGCACGTCAGAGGTATAAGCCAATACGTAACGGGCTACCAGGTATTGACTAAAAAGGGACGTCTGTGAGCGAACTCAGCCTGACTCCCTACTGAGCCTGTCAGTGACAATATCCGTACAGTCCGGTCCGTTCGTCTATGAGCATCGCATGGCGGGCCTAGGGGGTTGGTAAAAGTCAGACCCCCAAAAGCGGTACAAGTCGTGTCGGAGTGTAGCCCAGAACACCCTGAGATACTACTGGAATACCTACCAGTAAATCTCCTTGCCTCGGCCGAGGGCTTCGTGTAATGGCTCTCCTAGACACAGCACGACCTCACCCCCAATACCGGGAGAGACGAACCCCTGAAGATACGCTCACTGCCTCCATGTGGCTCGGGACTGTACCCAACTAAAACCTGTTTGCACGACTCCTTTGAGCCATGGTAGGGTAGTAATCAAAGTACAGTGGGAACTCACACGAGACAAATGACGATCCCCAGGTCGATGAACTAACCTGCACACATGTCACCAGGGAACTGCCATCTGACGTCTGGTATATGACCAACTAGCATGTTCCCGGCGAGTCCTGTCCGGTGTACTCATAACCCAATGAGCACCTGTATACATCTTAGGTGATCCAACTGACACCAGTGGCTTGTGAGACCGGCCACCGCCCCTCGTCGGGGTCTCGACTGTATACACTAGTCTACTCTGGAGTATCGATGCCCTGTCTCGAAACCCACACGACTAGGGACCATTTAAGGATATGCTTATAGACCCCAGCTCCCACTTATATGATCGCCCTCATACTGCTGGTGGTCAAGCAAGAATCCTAGGGGCTCTATCAACGTGTAATAGCAACTTGTCAGGTCACCTAAAACAGTACACGATGATAAAGGTAAACCAGATAGCATACTATCATCTCGAGTAAGACTGTCCTACCGGGATAGGTCCTCCCTCAATCATTGCAATCACGTACCTGTGACCTAATAATTGACTCTGAGGGCACTATCTCCAACAATCTCCCACTTACACTCAAGGCTAATTATTGCGATGTCGCATACTCACAGCCCGTGTGATACCGAACACCCAATTCCTGTACTAGTCAGTCTCACAAAGCTCGTTTGCGAAACTATTGCGTTCGAGGAATAGCCTTAGTGAGTGGATCCGCTTTGTTGTATCTTTCTATGTCTCTCTATATCTCAAGTTCGCGGAGAAAGCCATCTCCCGAAATGAGCAATACCTGTCTTAGAATGTGTCTGGATGTCTGATGGGACCTAGCTCATAAATGAACTCCAAATCCAAAACTTCTTAGACTGTATCGTCAACTGAACTTAATCAGTATCCTGCGCCATGCCTCCCTCAATATTGCCTTGGACTACCCGTCCAAAATACTGCCCCTCGTCAGAAGGAAAACTATAACTCTGACAACCTCCTTGTCGTCCATGTCACCTTGGAAGCCTGGAATGATAACTGTCTCCCGAATGAGGCTGTCGTTATCATATCCCTAGAACATCCACTTATGTTCTAAAACTGCTTCCGACTGTTTCTCCAGGATTGGATCAATGTCAACTTATTGCATATAGTGCAAGAACAACATCTGGTGTGGTACTTGACATCTCATGATTGACTCAATTGCCTAAGCAAATGATCTGCCAATCATGCACATCCCTCTCTACTTTAGTCTATAGGACACCTTTAGAGAGGGTGACTCCATCACCTGCAGGTACACTACCGTGCCAGGAGTCGTCCATTCTAAATACTCATAGAATGCTGTCTAAGTACCCAGATTGGGAAACTACCCAAATCTAGATCTAAAACCATAGATCTAGTAACCAGTATGTCTGATATAATGTCTAAGTCCCATATGGAGAAACCACTGTGTGACGACCAAAGTATAACCGATCGTAGTATAGGAGTTTCTTTTCCTACTCTGTGTATGTCATCCAAATACCAGGACATCACACCCTACTACCTTCTCAACAGATCCATCCCCTATTCTGATGAATTCAAACCCATGACTGTCACATCAGAAATAGATGATCTATCTCCGCTACATCTGCTTTAGTCTATAAATAGACATAAGCTACCTGTCCACCAATGCTTCCGCTGCTCCCACTGACTACGACAACCCTCTGGCAGAGTCATATAGACGTACATTTCTAAAACTAGTTTAGGACGACGCTATACTCATCCTCCTGCCGGGTCTCACAGTCTGGAACAACAGCAATGGAAAAACTGGGTAAACAAGAACTTCCCTGTCACCGTCCTTGAGGCTACCAGAGTACCTCTCGGGTGCCTGAAGTTACCCACCTTATCTGCGGAGTGGCCAATGGAATGTCAATCCAGATTGAATCTTTAGGTTCCTTATCAAATCTTCAGTAATCGTTTGTGGTTCTGGAATCACTTCCAGTTCTACCATACTCCCACTACTGTTTTCTGAAAAAATCCATTTTTAATAAAACTGTGGCGAGTCTAGAACAATATTGCTATTGTTCATCCAGATGGTAGAAAGTCAACCCTCGTCATAGCCTGGGTCAACCCACAAATAGCCATTACAGAAACATGCCTTGAGTTGTCCAGAGTCTGGTTTTAATCATAAGCCGGACAACTCCCCGTACCTTAATATCGTTAAGATACGAACTGTTCTATATCCCATATAGGACCAGAGGCACTGATTTAATTGAACCAGATTCAAATCATGCAGCTGTCTCCAGTGCATGTCAACTTAATGGAAGGAGGCCGATCAGCGTTGCTCAACTTAGGAATGCTTCCAATTATGAGTAACCTGAAAGAGAAGCAAGTTCTCTTAATCACTACTATCAACTGAATACTATTGACAAGTATTTATATCTTCGATCACTTTGAAGAATCCCGATACTTGCTACACCTGATTCTCTACTCTATTCAAATACCTATAACTTCTCAACATTCAGACCCTCTGTTTCCGCGAAACACCTGTCTAAAAACTAGAGAAGTCATAAGTAAACCGAATATAGTACGAGGACCAACCCCTCTGTCCTGATGGACCCTGGACAACATACAATACTCTGTATAAGTCCCTTGAGTCTGATAACTCATTCACTGTATGTCGTAGGTTGAAAACTGTACTTATGGTCAAGAAGAATTACACCGCTGCTTAATGCTCCTTACCTAACCATCCACTGATATAGGTAAATGTCGTAGACATAATTTCAGGAAGGTATATCTCACTCTATGAAAATAGACGTACAGATATATCAATTTGAAATTGGTGCATAACAGCGGATATTCAAAACCAAATATTTGCCGACCGGCAAACAGCCCAGGTGATTTTCTCAAATATCACCGATTACAACGAATCCCGATATAATGAGGATGATCACCTAATTCCCACTAACCTACTCCCACTCATCATCTGTAAAACCATACAGATGTGAGAATCATACCTGGTAAATACATACCCTGGAGTAAGGACTAATTGGGAAATCAGTTTTCCTTTAACTGTACACAGTGAAACTGAATCATTGAAATGTTCCGATGGGGTATCCTGGTATTCCTAGTAATGCCTCTTCCAGATTCACGTTTGTAACCTTGTAATTCTTTGCCAGCTCTCCAAATCCCTTTATATGTCTTTAGTCATTACCTTCTGTACACCCCTTTAGGCCAAATGGTTTTCTTCCTTCCCTACCGTTCGGCACCAGCCTATGGTTTGGAAGAAGACTATCCAATAAGCATAATGGGTGTACTGTCCCAATCCTAGGAACACTCGCAATGCGAGAGAAGGTGAAGATAAAAGACACCTGAATAAACCTTATTCCTATTTCTCCTGAACCAGAATCCATCCCCGAACTGGAACAAGTTCCTTTCGAGTTCGTATATAACCATACGATGGAGTATCCAATAAACTGTGGATCTTCATAGTGATACGGAGTGTCCTGGAGAAATACAAAGATGATGTGGGAGTGGTAACGAAAAACTTGGTATGGTCGTGAATATCAGTCGCAATTTACTTTGCCCTCTTACTAATCCCTTGCTTTGTCTTAACTTAATACCTTCTGTACACCATCGTTATGCTAATTGGTTTTCTTCATTCCCTACCGGTCGGCACCTGCCTATGGTTTGGAAGAAGACTATCCAATTTGCGTAATAGGTGTACTATCTCCTAAACCAAGGAGTACTCGCAACTTGAGAGAAGGTAAAAAGGAAAAGACAACTGAATAATCCTATCCGTTTTCTCCAGAACCGGAAACCATCCTCGAATAAATTCTTTCGAGTTCGTATCTAACCATACGATGGTTTTGTCCAATGGAAGTGGACGTTCGTAGTAATACGGGGTGTCCTGGAGAAAAGGGTAAAAGTAGGAGTGGCAATGAGGTCTGCAACTCTGACAATCCAAAAGCCGGTGTCAAGAAGGTTCGGTCAACTTGGTCACTGAGTCATAGTCTTAGGGTCGGGTCAATGGTCGCTGCCAAAGAGAGAGAGAAAAGAAACACTCAGCGTGCACTCTAACCTAGATCAGAATGGTTACCAATTTATCTAATCTGGAAACCTCCCACTGTACCGTCAAATTCTTCTCCAAACCTGAAAGAAGAATTAGTCGGGATCACCCGAGGAGTAAACCAACTCATCAGTGGGAATCGGGATCCAACTATCACCGCATGATACCGTGACGGAATCCGCTCACGTCATCACACTCCAGAAGGTATGCGCATATCTGGCAAGTTTCAGTTCTTTTGAAACTCCCGATGTGATTTCTGCCCCATGCTCTTATGACCTTGACTTTGGCCAACAAATCATAAGTCACATGTCAAGTTCTACCCGTCATTCTCCAGGTTGATTCGAATCCACCTGCATAAGCCCTTGACTTTGGCCAACAAGGCTATACGACTGTTCCAAATCAACGCATCTATCTATGCTGCATATGAATAACCAACAGCTACCAAACGCTGTGCCTTGACTTTGGCCAACAAACACAGCTTGAATACTATTGACTACCCATATGAAACGACGGAGGGCTACGAATGGTTTCTGGCGAAAACCTTTAACGTAATGAACTTGATATCGTTGAAGGAACGGATAGCTTTTTAAAAATATAGTGACGAAAACCTTTGCTAAAGAGGTCACTCCCGGTGAAGGGATCTCGGCTCTTTCCCCGTAGAATGAGGTGCAGGATATTCCAACTGAATACCACGGTGCAAAGCAAAAGTAATCGGCTATAGTGAAGTTAATGCCCTGACGCAAACTTTTGTCCAAGGGGTCACTCCCGGTGAAGGGATCTCGGCCCTTGCCTCGTCGACTGAGGAGCAGGATATTCCAACTGAATACCACGATGCAAAACAAAAGTGAACGTCCTTGCAATAACAGCTTTTTGAAAAGTGTTCCAACAACATCAGATTAGGTTTGTTTTTAAACTTGCATTGATCCGAATCAACGCAGTCCCATCAATTGATCACACCAAAAAGAACGAAAATATACTGATGTACGTATATGCCATCCGCATTCGCCACTGGGTCCCGTCATTACCCGTTAGGTTAGCTAACTAACGACAGAGCGGGGACTGGACTAGCACGGGTGCAAAACATATACAACATCTACTAATATATATACCAATATATTATATTTCGCTCAAGGCGTGAATAAAATGCAACATCACAGAAAATGTACAGCATCACAGAACAATACAGATATCTGGGATCCCCGGGTTTCACAGAGCCGCTGAAACCCGACGTTCCCCTGGTCGTGTGGATAGCCTGTGCAAAGAAATCCTAGACCCCTACGGGCGCGGCAAGTCACCCGCCAAAACCTGAAGCGAGGCAGCCCCCTTCAGGGCCGTGAATGGACCACCCAGTACTTCACGGAATCCGGTAACTTGGGCACCCCTCCTGGGTCAACCTGTACCCCCTACGAGTGCGGCGAATAGCCCGCCAATCCTAGAGTGAAGCCCCCTCCGTCTCAATGCCATGAGATGCGGGCTTGCTGCCCTCTAGAACCCGGCTATCCGTGCACCCCTCCGCGGGGCAATCCTAGTACAGAAAGTAAAATATACATACAACGGGTACATCGACCGCAACCTGGCCGTACCCCAAAATAATAATACAAACAGGCAGTGACGGCAGTCCACACGTCGGACGCTCGTCCCGCAATATCAAATGTACATAATACAACCACAACTGTACTAGCATTGCATCCAGGCTATCCCCCACGACCGATCCGCAACATCACAGCAAAAACAGAACATCAACGTGAAAGTCACGTTCGCAAATCCGTCTAACCGGGCTATAGCAGTTAGACCGGATTTACCGATCAAGTGACATTCACGGTCGCAGACATAATGTAAATACTGTGAAATAATGTGTTTAAAATATCCGATCGATCAAATTTTAACAAGTGGGCCCCCAAGCATTACTGTAGCAGATCAGGAAATTCTGGGCCCAATATTAATATTCCAAAACCCCAATTTTCACCCCAGAAAGCCTCTGTAAAAAATTGGTGCAGTGAACCCAAAGTAGTGCGGCGGAACCGCGGCCCAAGGGGGGGTTTGGCCGCGGTTCCGCGCTCCTACAGTGGAGTTACGTCATCGAATTTTCACAGAACTCTTAGATTTTCCAGTATATCACTTTTCTGTAACCTGAAAAATTTTTCGACACCAAAAAGTTTCAACAGAAAACTGATGTGAACTAAAATGCAGATTTTGGAATTTTGTTCGATCGGAATTGTAAAACACATTAAACCAAGCTAGACTAAGTTAATGGCGAGGCTCTGATACCACTGTAAGTGCACGGCGGCGCCCCGGCCGTCAATCCGACGGCCAAATGCGGAAGCGGTGATAAACTTAAATTTTTCTTGAACTGGCAAACCGCTGCGCACTAATACCCGGATCGAACCATTAATTAGTCCTGGCTATCTACAAGATGGGGAAGAGAGATATACCGACAGATCCGAGTCCTCCGGTCTTCTCGTCGTCGTCCCGATCTCCTGCGGAATGTCCCGTCTCCTCCTCGTCGCCGGAAGTGCACCACATCGCCTACTTCTTTTACGGGCTCCCACCTCAATGCCGAGGCAACTCGGGCACGAAGCTGGCTAGTCGACGTGCCCAAGATTTACTGTAGAATAAGTGGTGTAGAGATTTATGTCTCATTTGGGGTATTAGGAATTGCCTTTGTGGTGGAGGAAAAAGGAACTTGGAGAGAGGTGAGGGAAAAATGTGTTATACAAAGAATGAGAGTAGAATTTTTCTCCCCACTCCAAAGAGAAGCATTTCCCTCATCCATCAATAGTGGCCGGCCCCCCCCACCCCTTTGTGTGATTGGAGAGAGAAAGAACAAAGACAAGGGGGTGGGTGGAAAGCAAGTGATGATGAGAAAAAAACAAATGATCACAACAATTCCAACACTCCAAAGCAACCATCATCTTTCCACAAGTCAAACCATGATGACAAGAAGAAGTCAAGAAGTCAAGGTCAAGGAAAAGCTATCATGACACAAGAATATGCAAAGAACCCCTCCACAAATACTTATTTGCAACAATGCAAATAAGACCTCCTCCACCAATCTTCGGCCAATGAACGATACAAAGGAAATTGACCGAAACGGAAAGCAAACTGGCAACTCCAGAAAACTGGTCCCGTAATAAATTACAGGAAAACCCCGATACTGTGCATACACACCCGCATTTGTATTCCGACCGGACACAAATGCAATGAGACAAAATCTACACTGTACTATACTAGGATCTGGCTTAAACCAAAGCCGGCTAATAATATCCGTTCGATCCTGATCCGTGCAATACCGCACTTATCTGATCGAACCCTGCCATATAACCATATGGCCTATAGTACAAACTGTCCGATCCTGATCCGTGCAATACCGCACGTATCTGATCGGACCTTGCCATATCTCCATACGGCCTCTACAACTTTTCGCCCGAAAGCTGAGTAACTGAATGTGGGGGACTCTAAAGACTCGTCAACACCTTGGTTGTGGATTTAACCACTAGCACGTCAGAGGTATAAGCCAATACGTAACGGGCTACCAGGTATTGACTAAAAAGGGACGTCTGTGAGCGAACTCAGCCTGACTCCCTACTGAGCCTGTCAGTGACAATATCCGTACAGTCCGGTCCGTTCGTCTATGAGCATCGCATGGCGGGCCTAGGGGGTTGGTAAAAGTCAGACCCCCAAAAGCGGTACAAGTCGTGTCGGAGTGTAGCCCAGAACACCCTGAGATACTACTGGAATACCTACCAGTAAATCTCCTTGCCTCGGCCGAGGGCTTCGTGTAATGGCTCTCCTAGACACAGCACGACCTCACCCCCAATACCGGGAGAGACGAACCCCTGAAGATACGCTCACTGCCTCCATGTGGCTCGGGACTGTACCCAACTAAAACCTGTTTGCACGACTCCTTTGAGCCGTGGTAGGGTAGTAATCAAAGTACAGTGGGAACTCACACGAGACAAATGACGATCCCCAGGTCGATGAACTAACCTGCACACATGTCACCAGGGAACTGCCATCTGACGTCTGGTATATGACCAACTAGCATGTTCCCGGCGAGTCCTGTCCGGTGTACTCATAACCCAATGAGCACCTGTATACATCTTAGGTGATCCAACTGACACCAGTGGCTTGTGAGACCGGCCACCGCCCCTCGTCGGGGTCTCGACTGTATACACTAGTCTACTCTGGAGTATCGATGCCCTGTCTTGAAACCCACACGACTAGGGACCATTTAAGGATATGCTTATAGACCCCAGCTCCCACTTATATGATCGCCCTCATACTGCTGGTGGTCAAGCAAGAATCCTAGGGGCTCTATCAACGTGTAATAGCAACTTGTCAGGTCACCTAAAACAGTACACGATGATAAAGGTAAACCAGATAGCATATTATCATCTCGAGTAAGACTGTCCTACCGGGATAGGTCCTCCCTCAATCATTGCAATCACGTACCTGTGACCTAATAATTGACTCTGAGGGCACTATCTCCAACAGATATCACCGGTTTCGTTGCTATACATCAACGACAATTGGGGTACGCATACTTACTTACGTTGATGATATATGATATTATGTGTTGCTGAGATATGATGTGCAGGATTGTCGCGATTGAATAGCCGGAGGGTTTTATGTGAGATGAGAGTTTTATTTTTCATTCATGTAAAATTCAAATGTAATGTAATATTCTTTTATTTGGGGCACTTCCGGGTTGAGGTTGATGTCACCAGTGTTGTATATTATTTACTTTTCCGCATTAGGATAGACCCAAGGAGGGGAGCACAAGTGACCGGGTTCTGGGGTTCAGTGGGAGGCCATCTCGAGGAGTCGAGACCGGGTCTCCTAAACTCCAGGATTGGTAGGGTCGCTTGCCGCTCTCGTAGGGGTCTAGGGGTGTGGGCTTGGCTATTCATCGTGACTGTGGAATCCGTATTTTCTATTGTTTGCTAAATACTAAATACGGACGTCCTAGTATATCCCACATTATATATATGTTTCTGCTGCCTGTGTTCTGTGATATCTGAGACGAATGATATATTATATATGAGATATATAGTAGACGTTGCTTATGTTTTAGACCCGCGCTAGTCCCGTCCCGGTATGCCGTTAGTTAAGTAACCTAACGGTGCATAACGGAACATTGCGGCGAATGCGGATGGCATAAGCGTACGTGTTATTTTCGTTTCTTTTCTGTGATTGTCTTAAGAACTTAAATGATGGGATTACATTAATATGATTAATGTAAAGAAAATAAACATAAAAAGATGTTGTAGAATCGGATTTGAAAACCACTCGGCTCTTTATGAAAAAGCTATATTTCAAAACTGCGGAGCACAAGCCACTCCTTTTTGAAAAACCATTTGATTCTACAACGATATCAAGTTCAAAGCGTTAAAGATTTTATTAAAAATCATCCGCAACCCTCTGTCATTTTAGGAAGTAGAGTACTTAGTATTCGTGCTGCGTTTGTTGACTTTAGTTAAGGCGTAGTATACGGTTGCTAAGTGATGTCTTCCTACACTGCATATGATGCAGATTAATTAGGACATTCATGCGACTTTGTTGACCATAGTTAAGGGTCATATGGGTGGATCTAATTGATCAAGAAATGACGGGTAGAACTTGACTGGTACTTATGATTTGTTGACCATAGTTAAGGTCATAAGTACTAGGGGTAAAAATCACATCGGGAATTTCAAGTGTTGAGATTTGCAATGAGATTGCATACCTTCCATATGATGGTTGGATCCCGATCCCACTGTGGGCAATAGTTGCTCCTAGGAGAGTTTTGCAGTTTACAATTAGCTAACTCATTAGGTGTCTAGAAAGGTGTTAACGGGGCTACACCTCTGGGAAAACGAGGTTTACTTTAATTAGGTCCGTGCGAAAGCACGGGGAACCTCCCTCAAGTACCGACACTGGCCTGGCTGAACGGTTAGCGAAGTTGTAGACTGTAATTAATCCTGGCTAGTTTTCTTTTTAAGGTTTGAAAGAAAAACTTGATTAAAGCAGTGGGAGATATCGATTAGACAAGATAATAACCAATCTGATCTTTGCAAGAGCTTTCGCTGAGTGTATTCTTTTCTCTCTCTTAATGGCAGATACCAATGACTGGACTCAAGCTTTTACTAGATAAAAACAAACTGAATGGGACCAATTATAAAGACTGGCTGAGGAATCTGAAAATAGCCTTGACTTATAATAAAGTATCATATGTCCTCACGGCTTCAGCCCCGCCCACCCTAGGTCTAAAATCCTCAGTTGCGGACATTGAAGTCCGCAAGACATGGGACGCTGACTGTGCCACGGCCAAATGCCTCGCGCTTGCATCGATGGACAATACACATCAAAAGCAGCACGAGAATATGGACATTCAAACCATATTTCTCCATACAAAGGAGTTGTATGGAGAGCAATCCCGCGTATTACGATACGAAACGTCAAAGAAATTGTTTCAGATGCGAATGGCCCCTGGCACACCGGTAGGAGACCATGTTCTGAAGATGATAGCTCTTATAGAAGAGCTTGAGGACCTTGAATGGACGATAGACAATGAACAGTATACGGATATTATTCTGCAGTCCCTCCCCTCCACCTTTGCTCAGTTTATAGTTAACTTCAACATGCACAACATGGAGAGGGAACTACCTGAACTCCTTAATATGTTAAGGAGTGCAGAGAGCACGCTGAAATCAGTGAAAACCCCCGTTATGACTGTTGGACAATCTTCCTCTTCTCGCCCAAAGGCTAAGGCCAAAGGAAAGAAAAAGAAGAAGCCCACCAATCCTAAAGGTGGAGTTAAAAAGGTGAAGGGAAAGGAAAAGTCCAAAGCTGGAGACTCGGGGAAAGGTGAATGTTTTCATTGCCACAAAGCAGGACATTGGAAGCGCAACTGTACGGAGTACTTAAATCTCAAGAAGAAGCATGGGGATGCTTCCGCTTCAGGTGTGTTTGTGACAGAAAACTGTTTTTCAATAAACTCTGCTTCCTGGGTATTAGATACCGGTTCAGGTTCTCACATTTGCAATTCTATGCAGGGGCTGAGAAATAGCAAAGTTTTGAAGACAGGTGACCATACTCTCCGCGTTGGAAATGGTTCCAATGTACATACAGTCGCAGTGGGAGAGTATCACTTAGGGTTGCCATCTGAGTGTATATTGGTTTTGAACCCATGTTATTTTGTACCAAGTATGCTTTGTAATATAATATCTGTTTCTTTGTTAGACAATGAAGGATATAATTTTGTATTGCAGAACAATGTTATGAACATTCACCTGAATCAAATGTTGGTTGGGTATGGTACACTTAATAACGGGATATACGTCCTAAATCAACACACAGTTTTTAGCATACAACACACTAATAAAAGAAAACTTTCAGAAATAAATGAAGATTTTCTTTGGCACTGTAGACTTGGTCATATTAACGAAACAAGACTAAACAAGTTACACAAAGATGGATATTTAAACCCTTTTGAATATAAATCTTATGCGACTTGCCAGTCTTGTATCAAGGGTAAAATGACCAAAACTCCGTTTACCGGACACGGAGAAAGAGCTACCGAGCTCCTAGGACTCATACATAGTGATGTATGTGGGCCAATGTCTACACAAGCTAGAGGCGATTTTTCTTACTTCATTACTTTCACTGACGATTTCTCAAGATTCGGTCATGTATTTTTATTAAAGCACAAATACGAAGCTTTCGAGAAATTCACTGAATATAAACAAGAAGTAGAAAAACAAACCGGCTTGAGTATCAAGATGCTTCGATCAGATCGAGGTGGGGAGTACCTCAGTACAGAATTTGCAAACTTCCTAAAAGAGAATGTGATTCTCTCTCATCTCACTCCTCCTTACACACCACAGCACAACGGTGTGTCTGAACGACGGAATCGGACCCTATTAGATATGGTCCGTTCCATGATGAGTGATACTGAGTTACCTGTCTCATTTTGGGGGCATGCACTGGAGACTGTAGCGTTTCTTTTGAACAGGGTTCCAACCAAAACCGTGTCAACCACGCCATATAAGATATGGCATGGGAAGAGACCATCTCTTAAGAGAATTAAGATTTGGGGTTGCCCGGCCTATGTTAAAAAGTAGAATCCGGACAAACTCGAGACACGGTCGGTCATGTGTAACTTTGTGGGATATCCAAAGAACTCTTATGGATATCTATTCTACCACAAAGAGGAACAAAAGGTGTTTGTTTCTCAGTATGCCACATTCTTAGAAAAAGAGTTTTTCACAGATAAAGATGATGGCAAAGTGGTGGATCTAGAAGAGGTTCTAGAGACACAAACTACAAATGACGACTTGGTTGAACCGGCTGTTGCAATAGAAACTGAGGAACCTCAGCCACTCCGTAGGTCTGGTAGGACTTCTCGTCCACCGGAGAGGTACTACGGTTTCCTCATTGATGGTGACAGAGAAGACTGCATCATAGAGGATGATGATCTTACCAGTTTTCAGCAAGCTATCACGAGTGGTGACTCTGTGAAGTGGCTGGATGCCATGAGATCCGAAATGGAGTCTATGTACACCAACAAAGTTTGGACTTTGGACGTTGTACCTCCTGGGGTAAAACCTGTGGGATGCAAATGGATCTTTAAAAGAAAGATTGGTGTAGATGAGCAGGTAGAGACCTACAAGGCAAGACTTGTGGCGAAGGGTTTTCGTCAAAGACCAGGTTTGGACTATGACAAGACTTTATCGCCCGTAGCCATGCTTAAATCCATTCGGATCCTACTTGCTATTGCTGATCACTATGACTATGAAATCTGGCAGATGGACGTTAAAACGGCATTTCTAAATGGGGATTTAGAAGAATGCGTTTATATGGATCAGCCGGAGGGCTTCATTGACAGTGGGAGCAGCGGGAAAGCATGTAGATTGCTTAAATCCATATATGGGTTAAAGCAGGCATCACAGAGTTGGAACATCTGTTTCGATGATGTTATCAAAGAGTTTGATTTCATCAAAAATCCAGATGAACCTTGTGTTTATAAGAAGGTTGTAGGGAGAGCTGTCACATTCCTCGTATTGTACGTGGATGACATTCTTCTGATAGGAAATGACATTCCTATGCTACAGTCGGTCAAATCTTTCTTATCACTAAGGTTCTCCATGAAGGACCTGGGTGATGCCACATACATCCTGGGCATTAGGATCTATAGGGATAGATCCAAGAGGTTGTTGGGATTGTCCCAAACCAGGTACATTAACACCATCCTAAAAAGATTTAGTATGGAAGACTCCAAGCGGGGTGCCTTACCCGCTTGCCATGGGGTCACTCTCTCCAAGGAATCTTGCCCAAAGACCGATGAAGAGAGAGCTCGCATGAGCATTATACCCTATTCTTCGGCAGTAGGATCTATAATGTATGCGATGTTATGTACATGCCCAGATGTAGCTTATGCACTTAGTGTTGTAAGCAGGTATCAATCCAACCCAGGGGAGAATCACTGGATAGCTGTGAAGAACATTCTTAAGTACTTGCGAAGGACTAAAGAATTGTTCTTGGTGTATGGTAATGGAGATATCCAAATGGAGGCCTTTACCGATTCGAGCTTCCAGAGCGATAAGGACGACAGCAAATCTATCTCTGGGTTTGTATTTACCCTCAATGGAGGGACGGTAAGTTGGAAGAGTTCCAAACAGGATACCGTTGCAGACTCTACGATGGAGGCTGAGTACATTGCTGCAAATGATGCCGCCAAGGAAGCCGTCTGGATGAGGAAGTTCGTCGCGGAGCTAGGAGTAGTTCCAACCATTATTGATCCAATACCATTGTATTGTGATAATAATAGGGCTATGGCGTTAGCCAAGGAGCCCAGGTCCCATCAGCGATCCAGACACATCCTGAGGCGCTTTCATTTGATCCGAGAGATTGTAGATCGCCGCGAGATCGAGATTAAGAGAGTAGACACAAAGAATAACGCCGTGGATCCACTCACCAAGGCCCTCCCTCAGCCGCAGCATGAGCGACTTTTTGAGATGTTGGGTATGAGATACGCCTATAACTGGCCTTAGTGCAAGTGGGAGATTGTTGGATATATGTATGCCCTAGAGGCCATTATGTGATAGTGGATGTATTTATACATGTATATATATATTCAGTGTACATTCTTGCTCGACATGATAGTATGCTATCTGGTTCTTCTTTATCTGACATGTTGAATTGATCATGCTTTTATTCATTCATACATGTTGATAAAGCCCTGAGGATATTGGCTTGACTACTGTGATTATGATGGAGATCATACTAGTGGGACATCAGTAGTTTATAAGCATATCCTAGAATGTCCCTAGTCACAGGTGTATCGAGACGGGGCATCGATATACCAGAGTAGACTAGCGTATATGATACTAGACCCATATGATGGGCGATGAATGTTCCCACATTCATCGATGTTTGACATCGAGATCGTATACGGGTGCTCAGTGGTGACTGGGTACATTGGACGGACTCACCGAGAACTCCTATATGGAATTATATCTATCATCGGATAGCAGTTCTCAGGTGACACTGGTGCAGGTTAGTCTGTAGACCCGAGATCGTCATAGAGTCTTGTGTGTTCTCCCACTGTATTTTGATTACCACCCTACCACGGCTCTACTGAGTCGTGCAAACAGGTGGCCGTTGGGTACAGTCCCGAGACACACGAAGGCGATGAGCGATAGGAGGGGTTTCAACTCTCCCGGTATTGGGAGTTGATGCTGTGCTGTGCTCGACTGGCTATATCAGTAAGTCCCTGGCCAGGGCTGTTGAGATTTGCTGATAAGTGTTATCAGTAGTTTCTCGATCTGTTATAGACCTTTCATCGGCACGACTTATTGAGTTATTGGAGTCGACGTTACCATCCCTAGACTCGATATGCAGCATATCTGACGAAGAGACCGGACTGTACGGTAGTGTTGCCGGTTGGCTCGACGGGGGTTGTAACAGGTTCGCTTGTTTTCTTCTGATCGCTCAATACCCGGGTGGCCGTTACGTTTAGCTGACCGCTTGCGGCTTGGGGGTGCTTGATATGATCATCACCCACTGCCGGCGTATTGACGAGTCTTAGAGTCCCACAAAGGAGTTACCTAGTCCAGGCGAAACGTTGTGGTGCGCATATGCGATATGCGCATGGACCCGGTTAAAATGCGCGTATGAGATACCGTATATTAATCGGGCGGCTTACTTTTGGTTAGGTCGTATGTGATATGACCGGATTGATAAATCAAGTGTTGATTTATCATTTAACCATTAGCTTCTCACTAGAAATCCTTTCTTGTCCTTTTTGGATGTATGCATGCATGTATGCATTCATTCTTGTTCATGCACATATGGATGTGCATGCACACATACATACATACATCATCCTTCATGGTTGTATATACATAGAAAATGGTGGCAATATAAGACTCACACCTTGGTTTTATATATGGATTATTATTTCTATTTGTGTTAAAACAAAAAGAAAAAGGAAAGGATAATTCATGGTTTTGTTTCTACACTCTTCTTTGACCTAACCATGCTCACCCACCTTTTAACCATGGATTAACTTTCCTTTTGTGTTTTAACTCAAATTCAATAATATCTTTATTATTTAACCATGGTTTGAGATGAGAAGTGGAAAATATATATGCATATATTTTCTATTTTTCATAAGAGATTATCTTTTCTCTTGTTCTAAAAAAGCCATCATCTTCTTCCTCCTTGCTTTTTGCTCTTTAGATTTCTCTAGTGAGCAAAACACTCACCAAGTTAGGATTTTTAAGTGAGAAAAGCCACCACAACACCATTCTACACAAGTCTTGCCCACTTGTGAAGAGTGTTAGCTTCATTTCCTTCTCTTGATAAAGTGAAGTTGCAAGTTTGGACAAAGGAGCTTCGGGTGGATCGTCGTGGATATTAGAAGACCTCAAGCGAACCTTTTTCCAACCCTCAAGTGGCCGAGGAGTCTAGCGTAGGGAGCTACAAAGGTTGTACTCTCAAAACCCTAGCCTTTGTTACTTGTGATGTTGTTTATGTTATGAAACCCTAATTTTCTAGCATTAATTCTTTGTATATTCACTTAGCACCTTAAAAATTTAATTTTGAGACATGTGATGCTTCCAAACCCTTCATAAGGTGCTAGGTAAACCTAACATTCCCTACGAATCGAGACAAGTCGAGAAGTTCTCGCAGGAACATTGTTTTCCCTACGAGTCGAGACGAATCGAGAAGTTCACGCAAGGATTTCCTAACGTCACAGTTAACCTCTGCTGATAGAAGTCCGTTAGGGTCTGTGGTACTAGGGCTTTTATCCGTCGTACCGTCGCGTTGGCCGATGTATTCCCCGATACGCAGTCTTGCTATTCGAGTAGCCCCGCGACTGTCGTGTCTCTAATCCCTTTGGGGGCTGGACAAGACGTCTTCAAGTAATCTTTCAGGTGATATTACCGTCGGAAGAGCAAGCGTTAGGGATATTCCATGCCGCTTTTTACTTGAGGTTAGGCTCAGTTTGGGAGCCCCGATGAGTCATGACCACTCCGCGTTGGTGTAGGATGATCTCCGATAGTCTTTTAGGTCTCATTTGAGTTGCCGTCAAGACCCTGAAGCTAGGGATCTTCCTTTACTTCATTTGTTGACATTGCGTCTGCAATATTACGACGAATGTCGAGGTTGTCTCTACGTTGTCTATGAACCGTCGAGTCTTGGAACTAGGGACTTTGCCGTGGCTCCATCGTTTTGACCCTGGGGTCGGCTGTTGATGTTGCATCTGCATCCTGCTGGAGTGAGAAGGAACGCCGTTGTTGATCTCTAGGCTGTAGATGTCGCCTTACCTTCCTTCGCTTCGTTTGTTGACATTGTATCTGCTATATTGCGATGAATGTCGAGGTTATCTCTAGATTGTTGGTGAACTGTCCAGACTTGGAACTAGGGAGTTTGCCATAGCTCCGTCGTTTTGACCTTGGGGTCGGTTGTTGACGTTGCATCTGCATCCTGCTGGAGTGAGAAGGAACGCCGTTGTTGATCTTTAGGCTGTAGATGTTGCCGTCAAGACCTGGCTCTCTTTCTGATGGAGCCTGGTGGGAAAATGTGGTTCCCTTTTCGTTTGTGCCCACGGATTGTATGCAGGAGTCAATGTGGACTCACCTGCAGGGAAGAAGTTTCATTTTTTTTGTTTCTTTCCGCGATGCTCTATCATTTCATCTTTTATATCACGAAAGTCGCGATTGCCCAATCATTTCGGCTATTTTTCGCAGTGCCCAATCATTTCGGCTGTTTTTATTTGCATATATTTTGCTCGCTGATTTTTATTGCGAGTTGCCCAAACATTTCGTCTATTTCATATGCATTTTTTTTGCTCGCTGATTTTTTTATTGCGAGTATGGAACTCAAGATCTGATCCCAATCTTAGCATCAACATCGCTTTGACTAGAATATTGCCAGAAGCGAATCGTCATTTGTCTTTGTCGATTTGAACAAAGGTGTCTTAGCAAACAGGGTTAGGATCCTGTTGACTAAGGCTTTTCAACTTTACGAGCCGTAAGGGTCTCATAAAGGCGTTTCTCCCTACGAGTCGAGAGGATCTCGTAGGTGTATTTTCTCCTTAGGAGTCGTGAGGATTCCTAAGTGATATCTTCTCTTGTAAGTCGTAAGGATCTCAGAAGAGTATTTTCTCCTTGCAAGTCGAGAGGACCTACAAGTGTTATTCACCAAATATGGAAATTTCACGCCATTGGTGGAACTAGATGAGGGAACGTTTATTTGTGCCCGTAGATTGTATACAAGGGCCGATATTGGACCGCCCGTAGGGCAATTTGGGGAATGTGATGGCTTAAGAACAGGTTCAGATCCCTGTAACTTAAGGCTTTTGAATCCTATGAGCTGTGAGGGTCTCACAGGGGGAATTCTCCTTACGAGTCGAGAGGATCTCTTAAGTGTAATTTCTCCTTGGGAATCGTGAGGATCCCTAAGCGTGTTGCTCCTTTTTATGAGTCGTAAGGATCTCACGCAGGCATTTTCTCCTTACAAGGTCAAGAGGACCTTGCAAGTGCGCATAATTTTGTTTTCTTCTTCTTTTTTTTATGAGTCTGCGCTCTTTCGGGTTTTCACAAACTTGCCGGTAGTCCCGCTGCTTTTACTCATGGAGCCCTTTCGGGTTTTCATCCGTGCCCACTTCGCTTGTGGACGTACCGTTTTTTTAACAACGATGAAACCCCCGAAAATAGTTTTGCCGCATGTGACCCATCTGTTTGCCGGTGGGATTTAAGTTGCAGTCCTCACCGCTGGGACTCATGGACTTGAATTCCACTGTCGTCTTGTTTGAGGCGACGTACTTAGTTGACTTACATTATGGTCCATTGTTAGTTTAGGGACATCTCGGTCCACAGCTAGTTTAAGGACGTTGCGGTCCATGAGGATTTTGAGGCGAAGTTTTGCCAGATGCTACTTACAGAGTCTTGACTCAGGAAGATAGCGAGCGGACACGAGCGTCGTCATCTATCGTTAACCTGAGTTGTGACTCGTCAGGGGTAGTATTTCTTAAGGAATCGGCCGTTTATTGGCCGGAAGGGTCTTTCGCCTTGCATGTTCATGAGCAAGTAGGCCCCACCTTGGTAGACCTTGTCTATGATATACGGGCCCTCATAGTTCAGCTCGAATTTCCCCCACTTTGCATGGTTGGAGATCATAGGTCTTTTGACAACTAGCACGAGTTCTCCTTGGCGGAATGTTCTCAGCCTAGTCAGTCTTTCGTATGAGCGTGTCATCCTTGCTTTGTAAGCTTCCAGGTTTTGCCGCGCCATGAGACGAGTTTCATCGAGGGCGTCGAGCTCCTCAAGCCGAAGATGGACGTTTTCTTCATTCGTCAGCTCATATCGAACTGCTATTCGTAAAGAGGGTAGCTCTATCTCCAAGGGAAGTACCGCCTCCGTGCCGAATACCAACGCGAATGGCGTTGTATTCGTGGCCGTTTTGAATGTGGTTCGATACGCCCAGAGAGCTTCATGCAGTCTCTCGTGCCAGTCCCTTTTATTTCTGGACACTATTTTCTTTATGATCTTCATCAAGGTCTTGTTGAAAGCCTCAGCTAGACCGTTAGCTCGGGGATTATAGATTGAAGAGTATCTCCAATCTATTTTATGCTGCTGTGCGAAGCGGCTGATCTTATGGCTCCTGTAGGCTGGCCCATTATCCGAGATGATTCATCACGGAGTGCCGAAACAGTAAATGATATGTGTTCTGAAGAAATGGAGAATGTTCTCCGTCTTCACTTCCCTTAGCGGTACTGTCTCTGTCCACTTAGAGAAGTAATCGGTTGTTGCTAATATGAACCGATTTCCTTTAGATGACGCTGGTTCGATGTGCCCAATTATATCGGTTCCCCACATTTCGAATGGCTAGCTAGCCAATGTTGGGTGTAGCGGATTTGGATGCTGGTGGATGAAGTCCCCGTGAATTTGGCATGAGTGACACTGCTTCGCATATTCGAGGCAGTCCTGAATCATTGTGGGCCAATAGAAACCCATTCTTTTGATCTTCAGCTTCATCTTTGGCCCGGCCTGATGAGAACTGCAGAGTCCGTCATGAGTTTCTTGGACGACCCTTTTTGCTTCTTCTGGTCCCAGGCATCTCAGCCATAGACAGTCGAACGATCTCTTATATAGAGTATCATTGACGAAGGCGAAGGACAGGGCTCGCTTCATGAGCTGATGTCTTGACGACGTGTCTTCGGGTGTTCGATGGGATTTGAAGTAGTCTACGAAGACTTCTCTCTAGTTCTTGACTCTTTCTTCGTCTTCTATTTGAAGTACCGTTTGTCTGGTCGCTTCTTTTCTTTCAGACAACTCTGGAGATGTTTCTACTGGCGTGAGAATCCGGCGGCTCTACACAATGATCCTCACGTCATCGAGGTTTTCATCGGCCATTTCTTTAGCGAGCTTGGCTAACGCATCCGCCTTGCTATTTTCTGCACGCGGTATACTTTCTAGGATGTAGGAAGGGATTTGCATCAGCAGTTGCTGCACTCTTTCGCCATATTTTACCAACTCTGGCTTGCACATCTGATAGTCGCCATTTACTTGGCTAACGACCAGCTGGGAGTCTCCATATATAAGGAGGTTTTCGATCCCCATGTCGACAGCGATCTCAAGACCTGCTATCAAAGCTTCATATTCTGCTTCGTTGTTTGTTCTCGGCTCTGTTAAGGAAAGGGCAAAACGCATTATCTCTCCTTGTGGAGTCACAAAGATAAGGCCTACACCAGCTTTGATTATGGGGGTGTTTTGCTTTCGCTTCTTCATGGAAGACGCTCCGTCGAAGTAGAGTTCCCATTGGAAATTATTTTCCTCCATCTTCCCTTCGATTGTGTCGAACGCCTGTTCATATGGCAATTTGCAATTTATGGGAGAGTCGGCCGGTATCGGATGCTCAGCGAGAAAGTCGCCGATGGCCTGGCTTTTTACTGCCTTGAGGGGTCGATATATTATCGAGAAATCCATCAAGAGGATGGCCATTTGGCAAGCCTTCCTGTTAGTATGGCTCTTGACATCAAATATTTGAGAAGATCCACCTTTGATATGAGATGGACCTCATGTGCCAAGGCATAGTACCTGAGCTTCGTTATCGCGAAGATCGGTGCCAGGAAATGCTTTTCAATGGGGGAGTAGTTGTTTTCTGCCCCCAGAAGGACTCGAATCAAATAATAGAAAGCTCTCCCCTTCTCCTGGTCGTTCTCCTGTGCCCATAGCGCGCCTAGAGAACCTTCAAGGGCTGTTGTGTACAGGATGAGGGGCTTTTCCTTGACCGGAGCGGCCAGTACCGGTGGGTTCAGCAGATATTGCCTGATTTCGTCCAGTGCATTTTGGCATTTACGATCCCAAATGAACGGGGTTCTCTTCTACATTAGATGGCTGTAGGGGAGGCATTTGCCAGAGAGGTTGGCTATGAACCGTCGGATATACGCGAGCTTCCCTTGGAGAGACCGCAGTTGCTTAAGATTTCTTGGCGATGGCATTTCCATAATCGCCTTGATCTTTGATGGATCTATTTTGATGCCTCGGTGTTGTATGATGAATCCTAGGAATTTGCCTGAGGAAACTCCAAACGTACATTTCAGGGGGTTCATCTTCAGGTTGTACTTCCGAAGGCGCTGGAACACTCTTTTCAGATGTTCCCAGTGTTCCTCGTACGATTTGCTTTTCACCACAAGGTCGTCGATATAGGATTCAACGATCTCATGGATGAGGTCATCAAAGATCTTCGTCATGGTCCTCTGTTAGGTAGCGCCAGCGTTCTTCAGACCGAAGGGCATCACTTTATAGCAAAATATGCCCAGCGGAGTCCGGAAGGCAGTATGATTTCGGTCTTCGGGATGCATCTTTATTTGATTATACCCTGAAGATCCATCCATGAAGGAGAAGACCTCATGAGTAGACGTGTTATCGATCATCAAATCAGTAACAGGTACTGGGAAGTCATCCTTCGGGCAAGTTTTGTTGAGATCTCGAAAGTCCACGCAGATGCGTACTGTCCTATTTTTCTTCATCACTGGGATAATGTTGGCGATCCAGTCAGGATATTGAACTTCTTGGATGAAACCGGAGTTGATTAGTTTCTTGACTTCGGCATTGATGCTCATCTCGAGTTCGAGCCGCATTCTTCTTGACGCCTGCTTGACTGGCTTAATGTCTAGTGATATAGCCAGTGTATGCACAGTTATCTCCGGATCTAATTCCGGCATCTCAGAGTAGTTCCATGCGAAGAAGTCTTTATACTACATAAGCAAGTCTTTTAGTGTAGCCACCTGCTCTTCAGACAGCAGCTCACTGACGAACGTTGGCCTCAGATCGTTTGTCGTCCCCAAGTCGATTTTCCTCAGGTTGTCGGTCGTGGTGTGTATCCCATCTTCCAGCTCTTTCGGCGCCGGTGGAAATTCTGAGATCACCTCGTCCTCATCTTCATTTGCGGAGCACTGGGAGAGGTCGTCCATATTCTCATGCTCTCCCTCCTTTGAGAATGTTATCATGTGGCAGGTACGAGCTCGTTTCCAAGCTCGATGTTGATGTGGACTTTCGCTCGCAGTGTAGGTTACTCTTGGTTCATGCTTTCGTGGTGGGGCTACTCTCCAATTGTCGGACAGAGCGAACCTGCTTTGCTGATACCGGTCTTCGACCCAGTCTTTGAAGGTGAAGTAATCTTCAAGAGGATGTCCTATTGCTCGATGGTAGGAGCAATAAGCTGGATGATAGACCTCCTTTATTTGCTCAGGATGGGGAGACTCCGGGAGTGTCATCATTTGATGTTTCATGACAACGTCGAATATTTTCATTGTCTTGTTTTGGGGGAACGAGTACTCTCGATCCATCTTCTTCATAAAAGACGGATTCCAGCTGACTTTTTCTCGACCGCGTGGCTTCTTGAATCCGCTTCGCTGTTTTCGATCGTCATTCTCACTCTTCACCTTATTGTTGCTTCTGTGTCAGGCTTTTTCCTTGCCACGAGAGCGCACAGCGGGTTGAGGGTGAAGGGCATCGTCATCCTCCGTGGCTTGCTGAATGAGACATTGCGTTCTGGCTTTCTCGTAAATGACCATTTCACGGCAGTGGTCTTCCCAAAACTTTTGACCTGCTTCCCTTATTAGCTTGTCAATCTGTTCTTCAAATGATGGACTTGGTATTTGTACGGTGGGATTTGTTCTGTTTCAACATCAGCGCTATCTGAAAGAGTATTCTTTTCTCCACCGGAATCATTTATAACATGGCAGCCATGGGATCGCTCCTGTTTCTTGGACCGAACGTATCAAGTCCCGTCATCTCCATCCTCCCGTTGGGCATCTTTCGCTGAGTCCCGGAAACGTCCCAAATCTTGTTGTAGAACCGGGCTTGTCGAGCGATTTATTTGAAAGGCACGCCTTGGTATCTTAATAGCCTTTTCAATCCCTCTGCATAATATCTGGGCAGACGGATTGGCTGAAGCCTGTCAATCGCAAGTTTGGCACCATGCCAGACTTCTTTCTCCACTTTAGTCTCCGTAGATCGATAGAAGAGTATCGTCTTTTCACCTCTTTGCCTAGGAGGGACGTAGAAAGTCTGCAACTCTTGTATGCTGTATGTATCAAGTGCATTGAGTTCTTTGTAATGCCGTTGCGGAACCATGGTAATTTGTAAACTCTGATCAGCTGCAGTGAAGGTTTGTGCTGACGGGCGGACGGAGAACACCGCGTTGGTCTCGTTCTCAGAGTCACTGTCGAAGACCAAAATAGGTGTAGATGGTCCGGGCTTGTTGCTTTGGGAGAAGACTACCTTTTCATCCTCCTCGGTATCGCTCCCAAAGATCTGGATGATGGCAACGACTTTTTGTTCATTCTCCGGTTTACGACATCTTTCCGTGTCTTCGAAGTCTGGTAAGAAGTACTTAGCGTCTTCATATTTGCGGACTTCATTTACACAGAATGGGTTTAGCTCCTTTGTAACTGTATACTCGAGGCCGTCTTTGAAGTACTTCATACATTAATATTGTATAGAAGGGATGATGTTCTACTCGTGTAACCAAGGTCGGCCGAGCAGAGCGTTATAGCAAGTTTTGGAGTTGATGGCATGAAACTTGATGTCAGTGACGAGCATCCCGAAGCGTAATGTTAGTATTACGGACCCAAGCGTCCGTGATGACTGCGAGTCGAACCCGGAGATAGTAATTGTTAGTTATATGTATGCCCTAGAGGCCATTATTATACATGTGATGTATATTATAGTGGACGCTGGGACATATATAGGGAGGACTTTCTTGCTCGACATGATAGTATTTTAAGTCCACGTTACCCTTCCCGGTTCTTTTGGGGATGCGGAAATGGTGAAAAACAATTTTTTCGGTGAAGATAACATGGACTCTAGAAAGGATCTTTGCTAAACAAACTATCTAACAACTTAACTAAGAGTTTAACTACTATGTTAGGGGTTATACCTAGTCTTGATCTCCTTCTCTTCTTCTCCTTGTAGTGGTCGGATCGGCCTCATCTCGTCGTCTCCTTGTGCCGAAGATGGATCCACCCAAAAGCTTCTACCTTTGGCTCCTACCTCAATCGAGAGGAAACTAAAATACTTGGCTTGCTAGACCTTTTACTCTAGAGTGAGTAGAGAAGTGATTTTAGGGTTTTTATCTTAATGGCTCATGTTTCTCAACTCATGAGACATGAGAGCCATGAGCAAGAGGAAGAGGGAGAGCTTGGATGAGAGAGAATGGAAATGATAGAATGAGAAAGACTTTTTACAACCATGCTCTCAAAAACAAAAATAATCATGATAATAAATAATAATTAAGTATTTGTGATGGTTCATGTCAAAGGCATTATCAATTCATGCACTCATTTTGTAAAGAACAACAAGCAAGCAAAAGTCATACTCATGAAATGATAGCCATGAAATGATGATGGTCAACAAGTCCAAAATAGTCAACCGGTCAACAAAATCAATAAGTCAACAAAGTCAAACTTTCAACCCAACCATGGCACAATAATACTTAATTAATATTATTATTAATCATATTTCTTATTCTCATTAGGGTTTAGAAAAATTCAACAGTCAACAATCCTAATGAGAATCCTCTGCCTCTGTCTCTGTCAACCGTGCATACACACCAGCATCCGCGTTTCGAGGAACACGAATACAAACGAGATAAAACCAATCCCAAAACGTATACTAGGATCTGGCTTAAACCAAAGCCCCTAGTAATAACTGCCCGGACACCAAACGTGCATAAGTGCACGGATGTGAACGAACCCTGTCGCAAAACCATGCGACCTCTACTCTGTTTTGCCCAAAGGCGAATAGCTCTCTGTGTGGGACTCTAAAGACTCGACACTACGCTGGCAGTGGGTTTAACCACAGACCGCAAGCGGCACTAGCTGTGCGTAACGGCCCCCAGGTAGATGCCGATAAGAAGACTGATGAGGTGAAACCCATCCGAACTCCTACTGAGCCTGAATGTGACAATCTCCGTACAGTCCGGTCCGTTCGTCTGAGAATATCGCATGGCGGGCTAAGGGAGGCGGTAAATGTCAGTCCCCTAATAGCGGAACAAGTCGTATCGGAGTGTAGCCCAGAACACCCTGAGATAACACTAGAAACCTACCAGTATATCTCGCTTGCCCTGGCCAGAAACGACTATGTGTAATGGCTCTCCTTGACACAGCGCGATATCAACTTCCAATACCGGGAGAGACAAATCCTGTCTAACCGTCACTGCCTCCAAGTGCTTCGGGATTGCACCCAACTACTACCTGTTTGCACGAATTCTTTGAGCCGTGGTAGGGTAGTAATCAAAGTATAGTGGGAACACACTCTAGGCGAAGTGACGGTGTCAAGTCAGCGGACTAAGCTGTACTCATGTCACCTGGGAACTGATAACTGACGATAGGTATAGTACCTACCAACAGTTCCCGACGAGTCCTGTCCAGTGTACTCGTAACCTAACGAGCACCCGCATACTATCTCAAGTACGACGTACTGACGGCTGTGGGACAGACCGTCTCCCCTGCTGGGATGAGAAGCGCATACGCTAGTCTACTCCGGAGTATCGATGCCCTGTCTCGATAGTCCTACGACTAGGGACCTGTATAAGGATGTGCTTGTAGATTACCCAGCCCCCACTAGTGTGACTGCCATCACAACGCTGGTAATCAAGCAAAGATCCTAAGGGCTCTACTAATATGTATAAGCGATATGCTAAAAGAAACACATGCACATATTAAAGTAGAAACAAACCAAGTAGCATACTACCATTTTGAGCAAGATTGTCTATACAACTGTGAATATCCCAAGCTTCCATCAAGTAATATACAAGCTAGTATGATACAGTAATGGCCTCTAGGGCATATACACTAACAATCTCCCACTTGCACTAAGGCCATGTACTGGCATATCGAAGACCTATCATCTCAATCAGCCGCTCGAACTGAGTCTGGGGTAAGGCCTTCGTGAGTGGATCTGCAGTGTTATCTTCTGAATTTACTCTCTTCACCTCGATCTCCCGGCGATCTACGATCTCCCTGATCAGGTGGTACCGCCTCAAAATGTGCCTGGACTTCTGATAGGACCTGGGTTCCTTCGCTAAAACTATAGCGCCGTTGTTGTCACAATACAGCGGTATTGGATCAACAATGGTAGGAACCACCTGAAGCTCCGTGAGGAACTTCTTCATCCAGACAGCTTCCTTTGCGGCATCGCAAGCAGCTATGTACTCCGCTTCCATAGTTGAGTCAGCAACGGTTTCCTGCTTGGAGCTCTTCCAGCAAACCGCCCCTCCATTGAGGGTAAAGACATAACCCGACATGGACTTGGAGTCATCCTTGTCACTCTGGAAGCTGGAGTCAGCAAAGGCCTCAATCTGGAGGTCTTTTCCACCATACACCAAGAACATCTCCTTAGTCCTTCTCAGGTACTTGAGAATGTTCTTTACTGCTATCCAGTGTTTCTTCCCTGGGTCCGACTGATACCGGCTTACAACGCTCAATGCGTATGCTACATCTGGTCTGGTACACAACATCGCATACATAATAGAGTCTACCGCAGATGCGTAGGGTATTGATGACATGCGAGCCGTTTCCAAATCAGTCTTGGGAGACATCTTTTTGGAGAGGGTGATTCCGTGACAAGCCGGTAGATTACCGCGTTTGGAATCTTCCATACTGAATCGTTTCAGTATGGTGCCGATGTACCTGGACTGTGAAAGTCCCAACATCCTCTTAGATCTATCACGATAGATCTGGATCCCTAGAATGTAGTTGGCATCGCCCGGGTCCTTCATGGAGAACCTCTGTGACAAGAATACTTTGACTGACTGTTGCATAAGAATATCATTTCCTATTAGGAGAATGTCATCCGCGTACAAGACAAGGAATACCACAGTTCTCCATACAATCTTACTGTAAATGCATGGTTCATCTGGGTTTTTGATAAAGTTGAATTCTTTGACAGTATCATCAAAGCAGATGTTCCAACTCCGCGATGCCTGCTTCAGTCCATAGATGGACTTGAGCAACTTGCACACTTTACCGCTACTCCCACTCTGATTGAATCCCTCCGGCTGATCCATATAGACGCACTCTTCTAAATTTCCATTTAGGAAAGCCGTCTTTACGTCCATCTGCCAGATCTCATAATCGTGGAAGGCAGCAATGGCAAGAAGGATCCGAATGGATTTGAGCAAAGCCACTGGAGAAAAGGTCTCGTCATAGTCCAAACCAGGTCTTTGACGAAAACCCTTTGCAACAAGTCTAGATTCATAGGTTTCAACCTGCCCATCTACACCAATCCTCTTTCTAAAGATCCATTTGCAGCCTACGGGTTTTATCCTTTCTGGAGCAAAGTCCAAAGTCCAAACTTTGTTGGTGTACATGGACTCCATCTCGGTCCGCATTGCATCCAGCCATTTTACTGAGTCACCGCTCTGAATGGCTTGCTGGAAGCTAGTAGGCTCATCATAATCCATGGTGCAATCCTCTCTATCCCCGTCTATGAGAAAACCGTAGTATCTCTCGGGCGGATGAGACTGCCTACTACTCCTGCGGAGCGGCGCAGGAATGTCCGGTTCTCCTGAACCTTCTGGTTCTACCAAGGTTTCAGTAACAGCTTGTGGTTCTGGAATTTCTTCCAGTTCTATTGCACTCCCACTTATCTGATTTTCCAAAAACTCAGTTTCCAAGAAGCGGGCATGACGAGAAACAAAGACTTTTTGCTCCTCTGCATAATAGAAAAGATACCCCTTGGAGTTCTTTGGGTATCCCACAACTTACACTGTACTGAGCGTGCCTCAAGCTTGTCCGCATGCTGCTTTTTGACAAAAGCTGGACATCCCCATGTCTTAAAGTGTTTAAGACAGGGTTTCTTCCCACTCCACATCTGATATGGTGTGGTAGGCACTGACTTAGTAGGAACTTGGTTCAAAAGATATGCAGCTGTTTCTAGTGCATAACCCTAGAAAGATCGCGGTAACTCAGCCTTACTCATCATGGAACGAACCATATCCAATAGAGTTCGATTCTGTCTTTCCGATACACCGTTGTGTTGTGGTGTGTATGGGGGAGTAAGCTGCGAGAGAATTCCATTCTCTTTTAAGTAGTCCAGAAACTCGGCACTCAAGTATTCACCACCTCGATCAGATCTCAGCGTCTTGATACTTTTGCCTGTTTGTTTTTCAACTTCATTCTTGTATTCCCAAAATTTCTCAATGGCCTCGGATTTATGCTGAAGACATGTCCATACCTTGAGAAATCATCTGTGAAAGTAATGAAGTATGAATAACCACTTCGCGCATGTGTAGACATTAGACCACACACGTCACTGTGTATGAGTCCCAAGAGCTCGCTTGCTCTTTCTCCGTGTCCAGTGAACCGAGTCTTTGCCATCTTTCCCATAAGAAAAGATTCACAAGTGGCATAAGACTGATACTCGAACGGATTCAAGTATCCCTCTTTATGTAACTTTGTTAACCGTGTCTCATTAATGTGACCCAGTCTACAATGCCATAAGAAAGCCTGATTTGTTTCCGGAGACTTTCTTTTAAGTGTGTTCTGGACACTGAAAATCTGAGCTTGATTTAATACGTATATCCCGTTTTCTAATGTACCTGACCCAATCAGAACTTGATTTAGGTGGATGTGGACCACATCGCTTACAAAATTAAAATCATATCCTTCCTTAGAAAGTAAGGATACAGATATGATATTACAAGTCGCACCTGGTACATACAAACAGTTACGCAGAATCAATATCTGCCCAGTTGTCTGTCCAAGATGATATTCCCCTACGGATTCAGCATCCATGCTCATTCCGTTAGCAACCCTGAGAGCCATATCACTTTTCCTGATAACCCTACGGTTTCTCAGAGCCTGTAACGAATTACAGATGGGAGATCCTGATCCGGTATCCAATACCCAGGAAGTAGGGTTAACTGACATACAGTTCTCTACTACAAACACACCCGAAGCCGAAGCCACAACATGCTTCGAATCCTGGCTACTAGCTTTGCTAGCCTTGCAATCCTTCTGCCAATGTTCATTCCCGTAACAATAGGAACGTCCCTCCTTTACTACATCCAGTCCCGAAACTTTTGCCCTTCCCTTTCCTTTTACTTCCCTGGTTTCCTTCAGGGTATAAGCAGAGGGCAGAGATTGTAGAATCAAGTCAGTACATAACCTATTCTTCAACGTGGTCTTCAGGTCCGTGAGCTCAGAATAGCTGGTCTCTATAAGGACGTTGCCCCCTACAGATGACCCAACAGCCAACCTCGCTTGAAGCAATTCGTTCGAGGTCTCATATCTCGCGATACGAGATTGCTCTCCATATAAATCTTTGTTATGGAGGAAGATAGAAACTAAGTCCATCTTCTCGTGCTACCTCTGGTATGCACCATCAACTGAGGCTAACACGAGGCACTTGGCTTTCGCACAGTCTTTTTTCGATGTCTTACGGATGTCAATATCCGCGACAGGGGAAACTGGTCCTGAGACAGCAGGGGTTTGATTAGTTAAGATGTGTCCCAACTTGTCATGGGCAATGGACATCTGGACAGACCTTTGCCAATCATAACAGTCATATTCAGTCATTTTATTATCTAGATGTAACCTATGTGTGGTCACTGGGTCGCTGCACTTAAGAGAGAGAGAAGAAAACACTCAGCATGATGCTCTTGCAAGTTTAGATTGGTTTTTAGTTTATCTAAACAGGATGGCTCCCACTGTTTCTCGAATCCCTCCTCAAACCAAAAAGGAAGAATTAGTCGGGATCAATCTCACCGTACAATACTTGTTTAACCGTTCAGCCAGGCCAGTGTCGGTACTTCGAGGGAGGTTTTCCAACGCTTTCGCGAAGTTCCTTAATTAAAGAACCTCTTTTCCCTGGGGGCGTAGCCCCGCTAACACCTTTCTAGTCACCTACTTGGTTTATAGCATTGATCGTTAAGTGAGAAAGTTCCCGAGGAGTAGCATATACTCACAGTAGGATCGGGATCTAAATATCATCGTGTGACAAAACTGAAGGAATCCTACCAGAATCATCACACTCCAAATGGTATGCAGCGCTAGCAAGTTTCAGTTTCTTTAGAAACTCCCGATGTGGATTTTTGCCCCATGCTCTTATGACCTTGACTAAGGCCAACAAATCATAAGTCACATGTCAAGTTCTACCCGTCATTGTCCAGGTTGATTTGAACCCACCCGTATATACCCTTGACTATGGCCAACAAAGTAATACGACTGTCCCAAACCAACGCATCTATCTATACAACATATGAATACCCACCAGCTACCAATCACTGTGCCTTGACTAAGGCCAACAAACACAACTTGAATACTGTTGGATATTCATATGAAATGACGGAGGGCTACGAATGGTTTTGGCGAAACCGTGAACGTGGTGAACTTGATATAGTCTAAGGAACGAGATAGCTTTTAAAAGGAGTGGCTTAAGCTCCGCGTTTAAAAGTTGTTTTTGAAAAGAAACCGAGTGGTTTTGAAATTGTTCCAACGAATTTAACTTTGGTTTATTTTCTTGCATTAATTTAATGCGTCCCATCATTTAATCCTACCATTGCAGAAAACAACGAAAATATGACGTACACTTATGCCATCCGCATTCGCCACGGGGCCCCGTCATTACTCGTTAGGTTACTTAACTAACGACAGAGCGGGGGCTGGACTAGCGCGGATGCAAAACATAAGCAACGCCTAAGTAGATATTATATATAAATATTTACATTTGTCAGATGCAATGATAGCCATTCCAGATCACAGATGAACACATTGGATATACTAGGAATCCACATTTCGTTCGAGCCTGCAACGAAAAGCGGATTACACGGTCGCGATGAATAGCCAAGACCCCACCCTAGACCCCTACGGGTACGACAAACTACCCGTCAAATACCCGAAGTGAAGCAACCTCCCTCAACAACGTGAGTAGGCCACTCGGCACTTCGAGGTACCCAATAGTTTGTGCACCCCACCTTGGGTCTATCCTAGGAGCAAAAACAGTAAAAGAAATAATATACAATGGCGGCTACAACCTCATCCCGGATGTGCGGCCATACAAATAATATTACATCAATTACATATTACATCAAATGAAAATTTAAAGAAAACTCTTATCTCACAACCCCCGGCTATCCATCCGCGACAATCCAACGAATTCATATACACATACCAGCAACATTACAGATCATAGATATGTATAACCCCCACTAATCGACGTATAGCGATTAGCAGACGTTCAAGACATATATCACATCATAGATATAACCCATTAGCTAAATTCTATAGAAGTTCGATCAAAATACGGATTTGTAACCACCCCAAACACAAATTTGTTTTCTGAAAAGGGCAGAAACAACATATTCCAAGAATCCCAAAACATCACACAGAACACTCTGCAGCAAAACCGATCCACGGCCGAGTCAACTCGGCCGCGGATCCGAGGCCAAACGCGTGTTCTGGCCGCGGTTCCACGGTGAGTTGGTCGACTCGCTGGTTCGTTTTTGCTGTGTGTTTACAGAAAACCCTGAGACGATTTTTAAGATATGACAAATTATTTTTTGAGCTGTTTTAAAAATCGACAGCAAGCATGGTTTTCGGACGTGTTTTGTGATTTTTTTTCCGATCGAAATTCTAGATACTTTGCTAACATGCTAGATAGTGTTTAGCTAGGCTTTGATACCACTGTAAGTCCACGTTACACTTCCCGGTTCTTTCGGGGATGCGGAAATGGTGAAAAACAATTTTTTCGGTGAAGGTAACATGGACTCTAGAAAGGATCATTGCTAAACAAACTATCTAACAACCTAACTAAGAGTTTAACTACTATGTTAGGGGTTATAGCTAGTCTTGATCTCCTTCTCTTCTTCTCCTTGTAGTGGTCAGATCGGCCTCATCTCGTCGTCTCCTTATGCCGAAGATGGATCCACCCAAAAGCTTCTACCTTTGGCTCCTACCTTAATCGAGAGGAAACTAAAATACTTGGCTTGCTGGACCTTTTACTCTAGAGTGAGTAGAGAAGTGTTTTTAGAGTTTTTATCTCAATGGCTCATGTTTCTCAACTCATGAGACATGAGAGCCATGAGCAAGAGGAAGAGGGAGAGCTTGGATGAGAGAGAATGGAAATGATAGAATGAGAAAAACTTTTTACAACCATGCTCTCAAAAACAAAAATAATCATGATAATAAATAATAATTAAGTATTTGTGATGGTTCATGTCAATGGCATTATCATTTCATGCACTCATTTTGTAAAGAACAACAAGCAAGCAAAAGTCATACTCATGAAATGATAGCCATGAAATGATGATGGTCAACAAGTCCAAAATAGTCAACTGGTCAACAAAGTCAACAAGTCAACAAAGTCAAACTTTCAACCCAACCATGGCACAATAATACTTAATTAATATTATTATTAATCATATTTCTTATTCTTATTAGGGTTTAGAAAAATTCAACAGTCAACAACCCTAATAAGAATCCTCTGCCTCTGTCTCTGTCAACCGTGCATACACACCCGCATCCGTGTTTCGAGGAACACGAATACAAATGAGATAAAACCAATCCCAAAACGTATACTAGGATCTGGCTTAAACCAAAGCCCCCTAGTAATAACTGCCCGGACACCAAACGTGCACAAGTGCACGAATGTGAACGAACCCTGTCGCAAAACCATGCGACCTCTACTCTGTTTTGCCCAAAGGCGAATAGCTTTCTGTGTGGGACTCTAAAGACTCGACACTACGCTGGCAGTGGGTTTAACCACAGACCGCAAGCGGCACTAGCTGTGCGTAATGGCCCCCAGGTAGATGCCGATAAGAAGACTGATGAGGTGAAACCCATCCGAACTCTTACTGAGCCAGAATGTGACAATCTCCGTACAGTCCGTTCCGTTCATCTGAGAATATCGCATGGCGGGCCTAGGGGGCGGTAAACGTCAGTCCCCTAATAGCGGTACAAGTCATGTCAGAGTGTAGCCCAGAACACCCTGAGATAACACTAGAAACCTACCAGTATATCTCGCTTGCCCTGACCAGGGACGACTATGTGTAATGGCTCTCCTTGACACAGCGCGATATCAACTCCCAATACCGGGAGAGACGAATCCTGTCTAACCGTCACTGCCTCCAAGTGCTTCGGGACTGCACCCAACTACTACCTGTTTGCACGAATTCTTTGAGCCATGGTAGGGTAGTAATCAAAGTACAGTGGGAACACACTCTAGGCGAAGTGACGGTGTCAAGTCAGCGGACTAAGCTGTACTCATGTCACCTGGGAACTGATAACTGACGATAGGTATAGTACCGACCAACAGTTCCCGATGAGTCCTGTCCAGTGTACTCGTAACCTAACGAGCACCCGCATACTATCTCAAGTACGACGTACTGACGGCTGTGGGACAGACCGTCTCCCCTGCTGGGATGAGAAGCGCATACGCTAGTCTACTCCGGAGTATCGATACCCTGTCTCGATAGTCCTACGACTAGGAACCTGTATAAGGATGTGCTTGTAGATTACCCAGCCCCCACTAGTGTGACTGCCATCACAACGCTGGTAATCAAGCAAAGATCCTAAGGGCTCTACTAATATGTATAAGCGATATGCTAAAAGAAACACATGCACATATTAAAGTAGAAACAAACCAAGTAGCATACTACCATTTTGAGCAAGATTGTCTATACAACTGTGAATATCCCAAGCTTCCATCAAGTAATATACAAGCTAGTATGATACAGTAATGGCCTCTAGGGCATATACACTAACAATCTCCCACTTGCACTAAGGCCATGTACTGGCGTATCGAAGACCTATCATCTCGATCAGCCGCTCGAACTGAGTCTGGGGTAAGGCCTTCGTGAGTGGATCTGCAGTGTTATCTTCTGAATTTACTCTCTTCACCTCGATCTCCCGGCGATCTATGATCTCCCGGCGATCTACGATCTCCCTGATCAGGTGGTACCGCCTCAAAATGTGCCTGGACTTCTGATGGGACCTGGGTTCCTTCGCTAAAGCTATAGCGCCGTTGTTGTCACAATACAGCGGTATTGGATCAACAATGGTAGGAACCACCTGAAGCTCCGTGAGGAACTTCTTCGTCCAGACAGCTTCCTTTGCGGCATCGCAAGCAGCTATGTACTCCACTTCCATAGTTGAGTCAGCAACGGTTTCCTACTTGGAGCTCTTCCAGGAAACCGCCCCTCCATTGAGGGTAAAGACATAACCCGACATGGACTTGGAGTCATCCTTGTCACTCTGGAAGCTGGAGTCAGCAAAGGCCTCAATCTGGAGGTCTTTTCCACCATACACCAAGAACATCTCCTTAGTCCTTCTCAGGTACTTGAGAATGTTCTTTACTGCTATCCAGTGTTTCTCTCCTGGGTCCGACTGATACCGGCTTACAACGCTCAATGCGTATGCTACATCTGGTCTGGTACACAACATCGCATACATAATAGAGTCTACCGCAGATGCGTAGGGTATTGATGACATGCGAGCCCTTTCCAAATCAGTCTTGGGAGACATCTTTTTAGAGAGGGTGATTCCGTGACAAGCCGGTAAATTACCGTGTTTGGAATCTTCCATACTGAATCGTTTCAGTATGGTGTCGATGTACCTGGACTGTGAAAGTCCCAACATCCTCTTAGATCTATCACGATAGATTTGGATCCCTAGAATGTAGTTGGTATCGCCCAGGTCGCCCAGGTCCTTCATGGAGAACCTCTGTGACAAGAATCCTTTGACTGACTGTAGCATAGGAATATCATTTTCTATTAGGAGAATGTCATCCACGTACAAGACAAGGAATACCACAGTTCTCCCTACAATCTTACTGTAAATACATGGTTCATTTTGGTTTTTGATAAAGTTGAATTCTTTGACAGTATCATCAAAGCAGATGTTCCAACTCCGCGATGCCTGCTTCAGTCCATAGATGGACTTGAGCAACTTGCACACTTTACCGCTGCTCCCACTCTGATTGAATCCCTCCGGCTGATCCATATAAACGCACTCTTCTAAATTTCCATTTAGGAAAGCCGTCTTTACGTCCATCTGCTAGATCTCATAATCGTGGAAGGCAGCAATGGCAAGAAGGATCCGAATGGATTTGAGCATAGCCACTAAAGAAAAGGTCTCGTCATAGTCCAAACCAGGTCTTTGACGAAAACTCTTTGCAACCTGCCCATCTACACCAATCTTCTTTCTGAAGATCCATTTGCAGCCTACAGGTTTTACCCTTTCTGGAGCAAAGTCCAAAGTCCAAACTTTGTTGGTGTACATAGACTCCATCTCGGTCCGCATTGCATCCATCCATTTTACTGAGTCACTGCTCTGAATGGCTTGCTGGAAGCTAGTAGGCTCATCATAATCCATGGTGCAATCCTCTCTATCCCTGTCTATGAGAAAACCGTAGTATCTCTCGGGCGGATGAGACTGCCTACTACTCCTGCGGAGCGGCGCAGGAATGTCCGGTTCTCCTGAACCTTCTGGTTCTACCAAGGTTTCAGTAACAGCTTGTGGATTTGGAATTTCTTCCAGTTCTATTACGCTCCCACTTATCTGATTTTCCAAAAACTCAGTTTCCAAGAAGCGGGCATGACGAGAAACAAAGACTTTTTGCTCCTCTGCGTAATAGAAAAGATACCCCTTGGAGTTCTTTGGGTATCCCACAAACTTACACTGTACTGAGCGTGCCTCAAGCTTGTCCGCATGCTGCTTTTTGACAAAAGCTGGACATCCCCATGTCTTAAAGTGTTTAAGATAGGGTTTCTTCCTACTCCACATCTGATATGGTGTGGTAGGCACTGACTTAGTAGGAACTTGGTTCAAAAGATATGCAGCTGTTTCTAGTGCATAACCCCAGAAAGATCGCGGTAACTCAGCCTTACTCATCATGGAACGAACCATATCTAATAGAGTTCGATTCCGTCTTTCCGATACACCGTTGTGTTGTGGTGTGTATGGGGGAGTAAGCTGCTAGAGAATTCCATTCTCTTTTAAGTAGTCCAGAAACTCGGCACTCAAGTATTCACCACCTCGATCAGATCTCAGTGTCTTGATACTTTTGCCTGTTTGTTTTTCAACTTCATTCTTGTATTCCCGAAATTTCTCAAAGGCCTCGGATTTATGCTGAAGACATGTCCATAACTTGAGAAATTATCTGTGAAAGTAATGAAGTATGAATAACCACTTCGCACATGTGTAGACATTGGACCACACACGTCACTGTGTATGAGTCCCAAGAGCTCGCTTGCTCTTTCTCCGTGTCCAGTGAACCGAGTCTTTGTCATCTTTCCCATAAGAAAAGATTCACAAGTGGCATAAGACTGATACTCGAACGGATTCAAGTATCCCTCTTTATGTAACTTTGTTAACCGTGTCTCATTAATGTGACCCAGTCTACAATACCTTAAAAAAGCCTGATTTGTTTCCGGAGACTTTCTTTTAAGTGTGTTCTGGACACTGAAAATCTGAGCTTGATTTAATACGTATATCTCGTTTTCTAATGTACCTGACCCAATCACTTGAGAGTTTCTTTGGAGTTGGTGCGTTGGTCAAACGTAGTTTGTACGTGTTATTGGTCGATGGCTAATGTAAACTTGTTATGTTGTTATATGATTTTAGGGTCGCAGGCGGGGACCTCGGACGCTGCGAAGAAGGGAAAGCAAGTTGTTGGCTTTACTTAGCCCAAGATCATCTGTGAGTAGATTTAATATCTACAGGGGAATCGCCCGCATGGCGTTATGCGTCTGGGCTAGATTCAATGACATGATTATTAGTTATAAGTATATGGGCATTGATTGTGCATGTGTACCATTGTTGCATACCTCATTTTCCTATTGCATATGGATATAGTATTAATGAGATACAACACCATTATTGACGGTTCATGTTATACGAGCACTAATTGTATGTTACACACACTCCATCGATAATTGCCATGACACGCACAAAACCTATACATATGTGATATTGTATTGGTTAGGGACATTGAGATATGATCCTTATTTCCATTGTGTATAAGAAAGATAGCATACACATATACCTGTATACCTACATGTTTACACATATACCTATATGGTATTACATCATTATTGATAGGTATATACCCATATCTTGCTATACCTACATGTACATCATGCATACATACTTACATGTACACCCACATATCTTGCTATAGCTACATGTTCACCTTTATATGATGTTGCATGGACTTTGGACAATTTGGAAATCGCATGATATATTTAATAACTTGATGCATTTAAATAGCGGTTTTTCCTTGATATGCTCATATTACTGTTTTATATTGCATATATTATATTTCATAGATGTACGCATTGAGATATGGATTTCATACGATGTTTTCTGGATTTGAGGACCGTGGTATTTCATGAAATTATGCATTGTTGAAAAACCCGGTTTCTCTTGATATGATATTTCGATGCATCCACCATGAGATTTCTCAGTTCCGAGACTTGTGTTAGAAACCCGATATGATACGTGGATTGCGAGTGTCGGAGCTGGACACTCAGGTTCCGTGAGACGTATGGATATGTGGATTGCGAGTGTCAGAGTTGGACACTCAAGTTCCGTGGATTGCGAGTGTCGGAGCAGGACACTCAGGTTCCGTGAGACGTATGGATACGTGGATTGCGAGTGTCGGAGTTGGACACTCAGGTTCCATGAGACGTATGATACGTGGATATGAGGGCCGGTCCTGGTGACGACGTCTGAGAGATGGGTATTTACGTGTTGATGTTGGACACTAGTTTTCATGATGTTGTCGGGTGTCGATGTTGGACACTCATGTTCTATGAGACTTATAGGATATGTTTTATCCCATACTCAGCATTTATTTGATATGCATTGCTTCATGTATTAGTAGTATCTGATAGAGTACCTTTCATGACTGTTGCATATACCTATTGCCATATTATACTATCAGCTTGCATGTGATAGATTATCGCAGTACGTGCATACCTGCGATTACCTGCATGATATTATTTACTATTCATGAGTTGGCAACTCACCTCCGTTGTGTCATAGTGTTTTGTAGGTTGTCCCTCAGAGCAGTCGCGGCATGGCTTCTTCTTATCGTATCATCTTTTGCAGCGGATACCGCTACGGCTGACTGTGAGCAGGTTTGCTATAGGTGGGTTTTGCGTTTATCCGATGATGCTTATTGTATATCCTATTGTATCTAGTTCTCTCTATCTACCACTTTCATGTATTGACTTAGAGACGAGATGTGAGGACGATATTGTATATTATTTTGTGACTTTGGATGTCTTTAATGCTGTTGTCACTCTTTATTGTCCTTTTCTTCCTTTCGGCTTCGTATATCTTCTTGTGGTGGTTGTTTCCGCCTTTGGGCGTGGATTTGCTCCCGTTGAGGATGCTTTACTTATATCTTATGTTGTACCCTTTTTGGGGTTAGTTTTTACAAAGGAGGTGCTGCCAAATTTTTAAAGAAAGTAAATTTGGACTTTAAAGATTTTTACTTGAGATTGCCAAAAGTTTTAACAATGTTCTAATCACTTACTACTTTTGATGGTTTAGATTGCTGGGTTTTCATCTTACTTAAATTCGTTACGCCTGTAGACGTTACGTGGTTTAAGGGCCGTCACGTGCCAAATTTCGGGTCGTGACAAAGTTGGTATCAGAGCGCTAGGTTTTATCTTTCGGAGTGTAGGATGACCTTGGTATGATGGAGAAGGTAGCTTAAGCAGAGTGACGTAGTGTATGTATGTCCGCGGCATACTTACGACACCGTACTCCGCCTAAGTGACCTTAGGACTTATTGCTTGAAATTCCTTCCGTGATTATATACCTCCTTGTGATTCGATTTCCGTGTTCTTATCGAATCCTATTTCCATTTCTAGCCATTATGCTGTCGAAGACTATGAGGGCTCAGAGAGAGGCAGCGAGAGCCGAGGTCAGGGTTGACTCATTTGAGACGAGGACTGACTAGGGCGGTACACTCTCTGTACAGGAGCAGATTGATCCACCTTCGATAGATCGTATCGCTAGGCTTGAGGCAGAGATGCAGGACTTGCGCCAGATGTTGGGATCGTTGGTTGAGGCCAGTCGAGCGTGGCGACAGGAGGTTGCCACTCCTGTTACCCAGTTATTCCTTGCTATCAGCACACAGCATTGTGTCATATATACAGCAGCAGTGGACACGGCCCTACTAATGAGGAGCGTCTTTCCGAGACTTTGGAAGTTCCAGAACCGTAGAGGGCTCGTACAGGTGTATTAGCCCAGAGACAGATGTTTAGACGCCACGACAGATTTCGTTCGGTCGCGAGAGTAGAAGAGGCTTGGGATGAGGACAGTTGTTTAGCTCTTACCCCCAGAAGGGTCAGCAGTCATCATATGGATGTTTCCGGTGCGGGAGTTTCCATCACCTCGTCAGGAATTATACCGTGGTACGCCAGAGAAAGGCAGCAGTACTATATTTTACTTTACCACCTTCACCTCAGGGAGCGTTGCCCCTTGCGCCTGTTGTCGCACCGCGTCAGACTTATGTTCAGAGAGGTCGTGGTCGCGGAGGGTTCGTTCAGAGAGAACAGGATGGTAGAGGAGGAGGACAGCCAGTTGCTGGCGGCAGGCACGAGTGTTTGTTTCTACTCATCGAGACGCGTGGGCGTCCAATGCAGAGTTTCAAGTATTCTTATTCGTATGTTCTTTTGATGCACTCGTTTGTTCTACACACTTCGTGCCGAGGTTGGCCCAAGAGTTGTGTTTGCTAGATCAGTCGTTTGTTGTGATTACTCCTATTAGCGATTCTTTTGTTGCGCGACACGTGTTTCGGTCATGTGCCAATCGGATAGGAGATAGAGATTCGTCCGTCGATTTGATCCTTCTAGAGATGTTGGACTTTGATGTTCACCTGGGCATGGACTGGTTAGCTACGTGCTATGCGTCTGTGGACTGCCGTGAGAAAACAGTCAGTTTTTGTTTTCCCGGCGAGCCAGTTCTTGTTGTGCAGGGGGACTGTGGTGCTGACCCTCACAGCTTGATTTCAGCCTTTTTCTCTAGTCGGCTTTTGAGGAGAGGATGTCGAGGATTCTTGGCTTTCATTTGTGATACCGGAGCCACAGTAGATTCATTGGACCAGATTCATATCGTGCGAGAGTTTTCCGACGTTGTTCCATATGAGCCGGCGGAGCTTAGAGAGCTTAAGGGTCAGCTGCTAGAGTTGCTTGTTGGGGGACTTGTACGTCTAAGTGTTTCGCTTTGGGGAGCTCCTATTCTGTTCGTCAAGGAAAAGGACGGCAGTTGAGGTTGTGTATTGATTGATCGTCAATTGAACTGAGTTAGGGTGCGGAATAGGTATCCTTTACCTCGCATTGACGATTTCTTTGATCAGTTCCAGGGTGCGGGAAATTTTTCTAAGTTTGATTTGGGATCAGGTCATCATCAGTTGAGGGTTCGAAATGATGACATTCCGAAGACTGCTTTTAGTACGCGCTACGGGCATTATGAATTATTTTGGTGGTGTCGTTTGGACTCACCAATGCCCCAGCAGCATTCATGGATATGATGAACCAGATTTTTTTTCAGGCCGTTCCTCGACCAGTTTATTATTGTGTTTTTGATGATATACTGGTCTATTCCAAAAGTTGAGAGGAACATGGACAACACTTGAGGATTTCTTTGCAGACGTGGAGAGAGCACCGGCTGTTTGCTAAATTCTCGGAGTGTTCCTTCAGGCTTGATAGTGTTGACTTCCTAGGTCATGTGGTTACGGGAGACGGTATTCGTATGGACCTGAGGAAGATCGAGGCCGTATAGCTTTGTCCCAGACCTGTATCAGTGACAGAGGTCCGCAGCTTTTTGGGCTTAGCCGCTTTTTACCGCCGTTTCGTGTGGGATTTCTAGAGTATCGCTGCATTGTTGACCGGAATGACCAGGAAGGGAGTTCCTTTTCTTAGACTGAGGCATGTGAGCCGAGTTTTCAGTATTTGAAGACTCGGTTGACGACTGCACCAGTTCTATCTTTGCTTTCTGGATCGGGCGACTTTATCATTTACTGTGATGTTTCGCGAGTGGGGCTCGATTGTGTTTTGATGAAGCATGGTAGAGTTATCGCTTATGCTTCCCGGCAGTTAGAGGAAGTACGAGCAGAATTATCCCACTCATGATCTTGAGATGGCCGCAGTGGTCTTGCGCTGAGGATTTGGAGACACTACTTATACGGAAAGTCGTGTCAGATTTTCACAGACCACCAGAGCTTAATCTTCCTGTAACGGGATCTGAGTTTGAGACAACGCCGTTGGATGGAGCTTGTGAAGGATTATGATTGTGAGATCCTTTATTTTCCCGGGGCAAGGTGATTGTGGTAGCTGATGCTTTGAGTCGTAGTCCCGGGGTTAGCTTGTCCCAGATGAGCGTAGTTCATAGATAGTCTTCTGCAGATTTTCAGTTCTTGTGCGACAGCTGAGTACAGTTTAAGTTCATATCTACTAGGGGATAGCTTGCTTATGTCCGCGCCCATCTACTTCTACTTAATCGTTTTCGTGAGGCACAACCCGCCGATACCCATTTGTCTGAAATTCTTGAGCATGTTCGGCTGGGTAGAGATCCGGAGTTCTTGATTTATGACCAGGGTGTGCTATGTTTAGGGACTCGTTGGTGTGTACCTGATACTGATGGGTAGAGACGCGAGATCCTAGAGTAGGCGCATCAATCAGCTTTCAGTGTTCACCCAAGTTCCACCAAGATGTAACGTGACTTGAGAGATAGTTACGGATGGGCAGGGATGAAGAGTGATGTTCCAGATTTCGTTTTGAAGTGCATGGCTTGTCAGTGAGCTAAGGTTGATCATTTGAGACCGGAAGGAGAGTTGCAATCTTTAACCGTTCCAGAGTGGGAATGGGAGCAGATCTCCATGAATTTCGTCGTGGTGTCTACCCAGGTCTAGACAGGGTGTGACTCCATTTGGGTGTTTGCTGTCCGGTTAACGAAAGCAGCTCACTTCCTTCCAGTGAAGACCACTTTCGGTTATGCTCAGTATGCTCAGTTGTTTTTCGATAAGTTTGTGCGTTTGCACGGAGTTTCTTCATGCGTTGTATCCAATAGAGGCACCCAGTTCACTAGCCGTCTTTGGCAAAAGCTTCAGGAAGCCTTGGGTACTGTTTGAGTTTTAGCGCCGCTTCCCATCTGTAGACCGATGGTTAGTGAGAGCGGACTATACATCCTCTGGAGGATATGCTTCGTGTGTGCGTGCTTAATGTTGTTGGCAGTTGGGATCGTCACTTGCCATTGATAGAATTCTCCTACAATAACAGTTAACATGAGACGATTCAGATGGAAACCTTTTTAGGCTTTGAATGGTATATTGTGTCGATCGCCAGTCTGTTAGACTGACTCCGTGAGAGCAGGATTTTTGGACCCTAGCTAGTCAAGAGACTTCGGAGGTAATCCAGTTGATTCAGGACAGGATGAGAGCAGCCCAGTGCAGACAGAAGTCTTATGCCGACCGTCGTCGTCGCAGACTTGAGTTCGCAGTGGGAGATCATGTATTCCTATGAATTTTTCCGATGAATGGCGCGTTGAGTTTTGGTAAGAAGGGAAACTTAGTCCCAGATTGTAGGTCCTTTTGAAATCCTTGAGTGTGTTAGTTTCGTTGCCTATCGTTTTGCACTTCCACCCAGATTTCGGATGTTCACCCCATATTCCTTGTGTCGATACTTCGCAAATACCTTCATGATCCTTCTCACATGATTCAACACCAGACCATTTGGACGCGATCTTTTCGTTCACCAGCAGCCGTTAGTTATAATGGATCGGCAGGTGGAGAAACTTCGGTCAAAGGTCTTGCCATATGTGGAGGTTCTTTGGCGTAGCCCGCCTAGTGAGGAGATCACTTGGGAGGCTGCGAGCGGGATGCGGAAGATTTATTTCCCTCATCTCCTTGAAGGTACGCTTAGTAAGAAGTTTAAATTCGGGGACGAATTTCTATAAGGGGGGAGATTGTAACACCTTAGAATGCGATTAGTGTTATTTATGCGATATTGCGGGTTTTTGGTAAAAAGGTTTACCAAAATAACTTTCTCGCATTTTACTTAGATTAATTAATATTTTATTATTATTTGTTTTGGGTCATACACACTTGTGCATGTTAACATGGAGGGGGTTGTTTAGTGTTAACCTTACTTAGTGGACATAACACTTTAAACTAATCCATGCCTTGTTTAACTTTAACCTTGCACTTAGATATTTGTTGTGAGATATTTCCTTGGTTTTTAGAATGGAGGGAGGTGGCAAGGTTACTCATGGGAGGAGTCGTGCTTGCATTTATGATGGAGAGGGAGAGAGTAAGTGTATGGGTGCACTTACCCTACACTCACCCTCTCATCTCTATCTCATCTCACACTCTCTCTTATTCTTATCTCTATCTCTTTCTCAATTATTTCTTCATCTTCTCTTCCCTCAACTGAAACTCTCACTACCCCTTCACTAAACCTTGCTAAAACTTCATTAAACCTCTTTAAATCCCTTCTCAAGTCTTGTTTTTGCCTCTAAGATCACTTGAAGCTTGGAAAGCTAGGATCTTTGAGCGTGTGGTTAGGTAATGATCTCTAAACTGTTAAATAGGTGTTATAATGTTGTGCAGCTTATTAGTTTCAGTTTAGAACACTTAAAGTTTAGTTTCGTGCACGTATCGTATTTTTAGTGTCATTATAGGATATCTGTGATCTTCTGTGACCCCGAGTGTATACTGGAAAATCTAGCAATATAGTAGTGTTGTACTAGTGACCCTAAGTGAACACCTGAAGCATGAACCCATAGGCTCGGTTTTGGCCGACGACATTAGGGTAGGATCCGGCGAGCTCGGCCATTGGGTGGAGTTAGGGCTTGGGTTTTGTAGGGTAGCTGTCTGCAGTTATTTAGAAGTGTTTTGTACTGTTTGATTTTTGTGTTTTGACAGTATACAAAATCTGGGACCACTTTGCTTGTTTATAGTGTTTCGACTACGTGCGTTACGTTATCCGACACGGTTCGTATACTTTGTGTAGCTGTTGCTCTTGGGTTGGTTTCGTAGTGTCGCTATGCACGTTAGCCACTAAACGAACACTTGAGAGTTTGTTTGGAGTTGGTGCGTCGGTCAAACGTAGTTTGTACGTGTTATTGGTCGATGGCTAATGTAAACTTGTTATGTTGTTATATGATTTTAGGGTCGCATGCGGGGATTTCGGACGCTGCGAAGATGGGAAAGCAAGTGGTTGGCTTTACTTAGCCTAAGATCATCTGTGAGTAGATTTAATATCTACAGAGGAATCGCCCGCATGGCGTTATGCGTCTGGGCTAGATTCAATGACATGATTATTAGTTATAAGTATATGGGCATTGATTGTGCATGTGTACCATTGTTGCATACCTCATTTTCCTATTGCATATGAATATAGTATTAATGAGATACAACACCATTATTATACTATCAGCTTGCATGTGATATACATATTGCCATATTATACTATCAGCTTGCATGTGATAGATTATCGCAGTACGTGCATACCTGCGATTACCTGCATAATGTTATTTACTATTCACGAGTTGGCAACTCACCCCTGTTGTGCTACAGTGTTTTGCAGGTTGTCCCTCAGAGCAGTCGCGGCAGGGCTTCTTCTTATCGTATCATCTTTTGCAGCGGATACCACTACGGCTGACTTGAGCAGTTTTGCTATAGGTGGGTTTTGTGGTTATCCGATGATGCTCATTGTATATCCTATTGTATCTAGTTCTCTCCATCTACCACTTTCATGTATTGACTTAGAGACGAGATGTGAGGACGATATTGTATATTATTTTGTGACTTTTGATGTCTTTTATGCTGCTGTCACTTTTATTGTCCTTTTCTTCGCTTCAGTGTCGTATATCCTTTTGTGGTGGTTGTTTCCGCCTTTGGGCGTGGATTTGCTCCTGTTGGGGATGCTTTACTTATATCTTATGTTGTACCCTTTTTGGGGCTAGTTTTTGCAAAGGAGGTGCTGCCAAATTTTTAAAGAAAGTAAATTTGGACTTTAAAGATTTTTACTTGAGATTCCCAAAAGTTTTAACAATGTTCTTATCACTTATTATTTTTGATGGTTTAGATTGCTGGGTTTTCGGCTTACTTAAATTGCGTTACACCTGTAGACGTTACATGGTTTAAGGGTCGTCATGTGCCAAATTCCGGGTCGTGACAAGTCTTGTGTGATTCCCACCGTGCTTTGATTTCCACCTTACCACGTTCAAGAGATCAGGCAAAACGGTGGTTTTTGGGTACAGTCCCAAGTCACATGGAGGCAATGAGCGATAGGAGGGGATTTCGTCTCTCCCGGTATTGGGGGTTGTTGTTGCGCTATGCTTGATTGCCCATAACAGGAAATCCCTGGCTAATGTTGCTGAGATCTACTGGTAAGTGTTATCAGTAGTTTCTCGAACTGTTATGAGCTTCACATCGGCATGACTTATCAGGCTATTGGGGTCTGACGATTACCACCCCCAGGCTGTGATATGCTACATATCAGACGAAGAGACCGGACTATACGGTAGTGTTACTTATTGGATTCGCAGGAGTATGAGCAAGCTTACTTGTTGATCTTCTGATCGATCAATACCCGAGTGGCCGTTACGTATAGCAGACCGCTTGCAGCTTGTGGGTGACTGATATGATCATCACCTACTGCCGGCGTATTGACGAGTCTTTAGCATCCTACACAGAGGTTTCTTGGCTCAGGCGAAACGAAGTAGAAGCACATATGTGATATGTGCGGGAACGAGATTAATGCGCGTATGTGATACCGCATTCTATTCTCGCGATATGTGATATCGGTAGGTTATATGTGATATAGCCGGGTTATCGAATCAAGTGTTGATTCGATAGGTTGTTACATATGATATTAGTCGGCTATATATGATATAGCCGGATTATTAAATCAAGTGTTGATTTAATAATTTAATGTATAATTATATATTTGATATATTGATTTATATTAACTAATATTAGCTCATTTATGCATTTCTTTTTTTTACTTATGTGTGTGCACTTAATATATATGTGATATATATTATTGTGTCATGCATGTTGCAACATGCTACATGGGTGTATGATACTCACATCATGCTTATAATAATGTAAGGTTTTATTTATTTAAAGTAAATCAAATTAGTTGGAAATTAGTCACATGGTTAAGCTTAGTCGAACCTTGTAGAACTATTGACTTAGTCCACTAGTTTTGTTTTACATTAAATATTTATTAACCCAACCATTACCTTAAGCTATTGTAACAACCTAGTTCATTTATACCAATTACAGTTTCCATATTTCCTTTTTGGTGGTATTTTCTTGATTTATCGTGTTAGGGTGCGAATGATATTTTACATTTCTTTCTTTGCATTCGACCCTACCCGCTTGCTTGAACCTGTGTGATTCATATTTATAGATTACCCTGGCTTGTTACATAGACACGTGCATCTAGTGTAAACTGCATATTGGCATTTCATCTAGCATCGCATATTTTACATATAACATTTTAGGACACGGAAAATAAATTAAAATTGCATTGCATGGTCTGCATGATACCCCTAACCCCGTGGTAGCATCCGCGCATCTTGTTCTCGTCCCGTTCAGTGAAACAGATGAGTTTGGATGGCTACGCACACGTACGTGCATCCGTTCTTGGGGGTATGCATTTTCGTTGCCCGAGCATCCGTTTTGAATTTTGAAAGTCGCATATATTTTTCATATTTAAAATCTGAATTTTAGACCCAACTCGGGCGTGTTTTGGACTAGTTTTGTATTAGCCAAAATCTTAAATTTTACTAATATTATATTCTAATATATCTATATGTTTCCTAACTAAAAATATTTTTAACCGACAATCTCTCTCTCTCTCCCCCTATCTCTCTCCCTTCCTCTCTCTCTCTCTCCCCCTGCCTATCTCTCTCTCTCTATATACTATAATAATTCCTTACCCTATTAAACCCACGTCCCCTCTCTCTCATCATCTTCTTCTTTTCTTTTTCCATTTTTCCCCGCCTCCTCGATCAAACCCTCATCTAGTCGTCGCGCTCGCCGTCGCCGACCTCACCTTCGGCCACCACCACCCTCGGTCTTCTCCTCCCCTCTCTTCTACCACCTCCTCGCCGTCGCCTTCACTCCTCCCCTGCACATCCACCGAGACGAGACCTAGGAACCCAACTTCTGCACCTCGTCTGCGTCCACCTTGCTGGCGCCGCCTCTACCCTCGACCCCGATCTCCTCACCCTCGTCCTCACAACCTCCACCTTCTACTTCTCACCTCTTCCTTCTCCTGCACCCAAAACCTCCACGACCTATCCCTCGCCTGCAACCTCCGCCTCGCCGCCGATGACCTCGTCGTCGCCTCCTATGCTCTTTCCCGTCGCCACGACCTTTCCTCTCGCCTCCCGATGCCACAACCATCACCAGCTTCATCTTCTTTCTCATGCAACCCTCAACACGATAACCCACAGCACACCTCGTCGCCGTTCCCTCACCTCCGGCGACCCCAGCTTCATCCCACCATCATCATCATCTCCCCCTCGCCTTCCTATCTGAATCCAGAGCATCACCACGACCCAGTCCCTTCCTCTCTTCTTCTTCTTGATATTCTCTTTATTTCTTCTCCTGGATTCTTGTTGCCGATCACTTGCCGGAGTCTGATCCATCACCGTCGTCACCCCTTGTCACCTTCTCGGCCCAGAACCCCCAGGACACCATCACCCACTTCCTATCTTCTCCTTCTTCTTTTCTCTTTTCTTTCTTGATCTTGTACTTTTTCCGGTAATCGCCGGAAAACCATCATCGTCGCCTTCGTTTCCCTTGCCTCGCCTCAGTTCCCAAACACCAACCCCAGAGCAGCCGCAACCTCCATCTTTTCTTTCTTCTCTTTCTTCTTCTTCTTGCTTTTCCTTCTCTTCTTATTCTCTTGTTTCTTGTTTCTGTTTTCCGGTCACCCGCCAGAGCCGTGCCGCTGCCGACGACCTGAGAAACCCGGTGGACGTTCCCTACCTGCATGGTTACTCTCTTGCTTTGCCTGGTCCTATTACGTACACGCGAGCGTGCATAGCGACTTTTACCGACAACCGACGTGATGTACGCTTTCCGTTCTGTGATCCGTCCAGGTAAGTAAAACTTGCTACATTCTATTTATATTATTTTATACTTATTTAACTGCATGTTAAACCTGTAAATTAAATCTAAGGCCATATGTTCTTTTAACATTCCGATGTTCAATTTATATCATTTTAGTTTTAGAACATGAAACATATCATGTTACATATTAGAATAGGATACCCATATCCGTATTTGAACCACATAATGATTATTTGCATAGCCCATAGTACCATTTTAAATAGTTTATAACTTTCGGATGCCTAGTTGCATCCATCTAACCTATTTTATATACAATGGCATCCTTACATCATTTAATCCATAATAACGAGATTTTAACATTCCATATTTGATTAAGTGTATTTTACTTAGTGTTGGAGCCATAACCCTAACTCAAATCGATAACAGTGCATCCATACGTTTTAATCTGTACCTATTTGCATACCACACCACAATGTTCCATTTTTATTGTTACATTAGTACCCCATACTTGCTTTGTATACCCATGCTTATTTTAGTTTGATTATGAGCACCCACGTGACATTTTGTGCACCCCTGACATGACTTGATACACCTACTACTTGACACGACATGATACCAGATACCGTGCACTTCTTAACATGACATGATACCTATATACTACCTGACTTGACCTGATGTACCATGACCTTACCTGTTACCTGATCTTGTTACTAATGCCAACAAACTTGACCTGTTGCCCCTACGGACATTTGCTGTTGTCTATCCAGACAAACCTGTACCTGTTTGATCCTGCGTTGGCATTAGCTTCAGATTATTAATACCTAACTTAAACATATAACCTGGGGGTATGGGGAAATCAATAATGAAACCTGACTTGTAACTCGACAGTTCGATACCTTTACTGATCAGTTTTACGGGCTAGGCCAGACCCAATACACGAATCAGAATACTCGTGATTACGAACATGTCCTGCCACCTTGTGATCATGATTCTTGAATCATATCTTTCTCTTGATCCTTGTCTTGACGATATGCAAACGACTTTGCATCTCGACTTGAAACCTTTTTGGTTCACTATTGTTTCTCCCCGTTCCTTGATTCTGATACTAGGATTTGGGCGACTTGAGTGGAGTTATGTGATTGTAACTATGAACTGCAGCATAGTTACAATGCGGTACTCTATTTAAGTAACTTGGAGTCCTGGTCTTGATTCACTTCCTTATTCCATGGTCGTTATATTGCCTTGTTTCTCTTGCTTTCCAGTTCACGTTTTATCGCAAGCTTGAATCCGGTTTACCGTGCTTATCTTCTTCAGTGTTTAGCTTCAGGTGAAATCGTTTCAGGGATCCTACTTATTCATGTCTTTCCCGCATTAGAATTATCCAATTCTGGTGCATTCCTTGTTTGTTGTTGTCTTGGGAATGGATTTTCTCGGCACTTTCCACGCTCACATTGATTGTAGAGCAAAGAAAGCGAATTTCCAGATTCCCGGACATCCGGAGTTTGTTTTTGCTGGAGGAAGCCGTTCTGTCGGGCCAGTCAAGTTTAGGGCTAGGCCGACAACTAATGTTCTTTCGTCGATGGAAGTTGCTAAAGATGAAGCGCCAGCTGTAGTTCGAGAATTTATGGACGTATTCGAGGACATCTCGGGTTTACCGCCGAAACGAAATGTGGAGTTCGCGATTGGTCTTGTTCCTGGTGCAGCGCCAGTCTCAAAGGCGTACTAGAGGAATTAGAAGAAGTTAAGAAGCAGGTTGCTGAATTACTTGAGAAGGGTTGGATTCGCAGCAACAATCCATCTTGGAGAGTTCCAGTTCTTCTAGTAAAGAAGAAAGATGGCACAAGGAGGATGTGCATCGATTATCGAGAATTAAACCGGGTGACTATTAAGAACAAGTACCCGATTCCTCGCATTGGCGAATTATTTGAGCAGCTTAGTGGCGCGAGGGTATTCTCAAAGCTAGATTTGTGATCCGGATATCATCAGGTCCGAGTTAAAACAGAAGATATTTGCAAGACGGCGTTCCGAACTCGATATAGACATTACGAGTACTTAGTGATGCCCTTCGGAGTAACAAATGCACCGGCGATATTTATGGACTTGATGAACCGAATCTTTTCACCATTCTTGGACCAGTTTATAGTGGTGTTCATACATGATATTCTGGTCTACTCGAAGAGTATTGAAGAGCATGTTGAACACTTGAAGATCGCACTACAGACGTTGAGGCAAGAAAAATTGTATGCAAAGATGAGCAAGTGCATGTTTTGGCTTGAAGAAGTGAAGTTTTTGGGGCACTTCGTATCCGGAGATGGAATCGCCGTTGATCCCGAGAAGATTGCAGCAGTTCAAAATTGGCTGATTCCGAAGAACGTAGCAGAGATCAGAAGTTTTCTTGGACTTGCCGGCTATTACAGAAGGTTCGTGGAGAATTTTGATCGTTTAGCTGAGCCTTGACCAAGCTTACGCGCAAGGAGGTACCATTTGTGTGGATGAATAAGTGTGCGTCAGCTTTTGAGGAGTTGAAGCGGAGGTTGATAACCGCACCTGTTTTAACTGTACCAGACGGTTCCGGAGAATCGGTGATTCACAGCGACGCATCTGGAAAAGGATTGGGTTGTGTTTTGATGCAGCATGGGAAGATTATAGTTTACGCATCGAGACAGTTGAAGACCCATGAGAAGAATTACCCAACTCATGACTTGGAGCTATCAGCTGTGATTTTCGCTTTGAAGATTTGGAGACACTACTTATTGGGCGAAAGGGTTGAGGTTTTCACCGATCACAAAAGCCTAAAGTATGTGTTCACGCATAAGGAGCTTAATATGAGGTAGTGTAGATGGTTGGAGCTGATGGCTGACTACGATCTTGATCTTAAGTACCATCCGGGGAAAGTTGATGTTGTGCCGGATGCGCTTAGTCGGTTGCAAGCAATTCACATGTTGATTGCATAGAAGAACTTATTGAAGACTTTCGAAAATTTGATTTAGAGGTTGTGCTACCACATTCTTTGGGACAGTTGATGCAACTGCAAGTACAGTCGTCGTTGATCGAGAATATTAAAGCAGCGCAGTTACAGGACCCAAGATTGCAGAGCTTTCGAGAACAGGTTGAAGCTGGAATTCGAACGGACTTGTTAATTCATGAAGATGGTTCGTTGCGATATGGTAGCTGTTTGTGTGTGCCAAAAGGATATTCGCGAAGAAGTTATGAAGGAGGCACACAGTTCCGCATATTCCGTACATCCAGGAGGCACGAAGATGTACCGAGATCTACGACAGCATTTTTGGTGGGAAGACATGAAACGGGAAATTGCCCGCTTTGTGGCAAAGTGCTTGGTGTGTCAGCAAGTCAAGGCTAAACATCAAAGGGTTGCCGGTTTATTGCAACCACTTCCGATTCCTCAGTGGAAGTCGGAACACATAACCATGGATTTTGTGACGGCTCTACCAAGGAGTTCAAAAGGCAACAATGCAGTTTGGGTGATTGTTGATCGATTGACCATGGCAGCTCATTTCATACCATTTCGAGTTGGTTAATCAATAGAAGCTTTGGCAGAACGGTACATGCAGGAGATTGTAAGATTGCATGGAGTACCGGTGAGCATCGTGTCCGACCATGACACTCGTTTCTTATCACACTTTTGGAGGAGCTTACAGGAAGGTTTGGGGACTCGATTGAAGTTTAGCACAGCTTATCATCCTCAAACAGATGGCCAGTTGGAGAGAACGATCCAAACTCTTGAAGACATGTGGAGAGCTTGCATGTTAGACTTCAAGGGTTCATGGGAGGATCATTTACACTTAGTGGAGTTTTATTACAATAACAGTTTCCAGGCGACTATTCAGATGGCTCCATTCGAAGCTTTATATGGTCGCAAGCGTCGTTCACCTGTTTGTTGGGACGATTTTGGAGAACGAAGATTGTTGGGACCGGATTTGGTCGTGCAAACAGTTGAGAAGGTTAACACTATCCGGAATCATATGAAAGCAGCACAAGACCGACAAAAGAGTTGGACAGATACGTCGAGAAGACCTCTAGAGTTCGCCGTTGGTGATTTGGTATTCTTGAAGATATCACCGACTAGAGGGGTGATCCGTTTCGGAAGTCGAGAAAAGCTTAGTCCTCGATTCGTTGGACCTTTTGAGATTTTGGAACGTGTTGGAGAAGTGGCGTATCGATTGGCGTTACCGCAATCCTTGGTGAATGTTCATGACGTGTTTCACGTATATCAACTCCGTAAGTATGTTCGAGATGGAACACATGTGTTAGATAATTCGGAGCTGACTGTATGTGAAGATTTGACTTTTGAGGAGCGACCGGTGTCGATTGTGGATCGAAAAAAAGGTTCTTAAGAACAAAGTTATCCCTTTTCTACTTGTTTCTTGGGGTAATCGCTCACATGGAGAGTCAACTTGGGAACGAGAAGATGAAATCCGGCAGAAGTTTCCACATCCATTCTTGTAGTGTGTTGAATAGTTTATCTTTTCTTGTTCTTGGAATTTCGAGAACGAAATTCTTTTTGTAGTTGGGTATAATGTAACAACCTAGTTCATTTATACCAATTACAGTTTCTATATTTCCGTTTTGGTGGTATTTTCTTGATTTATCGTGTTTGGGTGCGAATGGTATTTTACATTTTTTTTCACTGCATTCGACCCTACCCGCTTGCTTGAACCTGTGTGATTCATATTTATAGATTACCCCGGCTTGTTATATAGACACGTGCATCTAGTGTAAACTGCATATTAGCATTTCATCTAGCATCGCATATTTTACATATAACATTTTAGGACACGGAAAATAAATTAAAATTGCATTGCATGGTCTGCATGATACCCCTAATCCCGTGGTAGCATCCGCGCATCTTGTTCTCGTCCCGTTCAGTGAAACGGACGTGTTTGGATGGCTACGCACACGTACGTGCATCCGTTCTTGGGGGTATGCATTTTCGTTACCTGAGCATCCGTTTTGAATTTTGAAAGTCGCGTATATTTTTCATATTTAAAATCTGAATTTTGGACCCGACCCGGGCGTGTTTTGGACTAGTTTTGTATTAGCCAAAATCTTAAATTTTACTAATATTATATTCTAATATATCTATACGTTTATAAATTTTTTTCCTAACTAAAAATATTTTTAAAATTTTTTTTAACCGACAATCTCTCTCTCTCTCCCCTATCTCTCTCACTTCTTCTTTCTCTCTCTCTCCCCCTGCCTATCTCTCTCTCTCTATACTATAATAATTCCTTACCCTATTAAACCCATGTCCCCTCTCTCTCATCATCTTCTTCTTTTCTTTTTCCATTTTTCCCCGCCTCCTCGATCAAACCCTCGTCTCGTCGTCGCGCTCGCCGTCGCCGACCTCACCTTCGGCCACCACCACCCTCGGTCTTCTCCTCCCCTCTCTTCTACCACCTCCTCGCCGTCGCCTTCACTCCTCCCCTGCACATCCACCGAGACGAGACCTAGGATCCCAACTTCTGCACCTCGTCTGCGTCCACTTTGCCGGCGCCGCCTCTACCCCGATCTCCTCACCCTCGTCCTCACAACCTCCACCTTCTACTTCTCACCTCTTCCTTCTCCTGCACCCAAAACCTCCATGACCCTTCCCTCGCCTGCAACCTCCGCCTCGCCCGACCTCGCCGCCGATGACCTCGTCGTCGCCTCCTTTTCTCTTTCCCGTCGCCATGACCTTTCCTCTCGCCTACCGATGCCACAACCATCACCAGCATCATCTTCTTTCTCGTGCAACCCTCAACACGATAACCCACAGCACACGTCGTCGCCGTTCCCTTACCTCCGGCGACCCCAGCTTCATCCCACCACCATCATCATCTCCCCCTCGCCTTCCTATCTGAATCTAGAGCATCACCACGACCCAGTCCCTTCCTCTCTTCTTCTTCTTGCTCTTCTCTTTATTTCTTCTCCTGGATTCTTGTTGCTGATCACTTGCCGGAGTCCGATCCACCGCCGTCGTCACCCCTTGTCACCTCCTCGGCCCAGAACCCCCAGGACACCATCACCCACTTCCTCTCTTCTCCTTCTTCTTTTCTCTTTTCTTTCTTGATCTTGTACTTTTTCCGGTAATCGCCGGAAAACCATCATCGTCGCCTTCGTTTCCCTTGCCTCGCCTCAGTTCCCAAACACCAACCCCAGAGCAGCCGCAACCTCCATCTCTTCTTTCTTCTCTTTCTTCTTCTTCTTGCTTTTCCTTCTCTTCTTGTTCTCTTGTTTCCGTTTTCCGGTCACCCGCCGGAGCCGTGCCGCTGCCGACGACCTGAGAAACCCGGTGGACGTTCCCTACCTGCATGGTTACTCTCTTGCTTTGCCTGGTCCTGTTACGTACACGTGAGCATGCATAGCGACTTTTACCGACGACCGACGTGCTGTACGCTTTCCGTTCTGTGATCCGTCCAGGCAAGTAAAACTTGCTACATGCTATTTATATTATTTTATACTTATTTAACTGCATGTTAAACCTATAAATTAAATCTAAGGCCATATGTTCTTTTAACATTCCGATGTTCAATTTATATCATTTTAGTTTTAGAACTTGAAACATATCATGTTACATATTAGATTAGGATACCTATATCCGTATTTGAACCACATACTGATTATTTGCATAGCCTATAGTACCATTTTAAATAGTTTATAACTTTCGGATACCTAGTTGCATCCATTTAGCCTATTTTATATACAATTGCATCCCTACATCATTTAATGCATAATAACGAGATTTTAACATTCCATATTTGATTAAGTGTATTTTACTTAGTGTTGGAGCCATAACCCTAACTCAAATCGATAACCGTGCATCCATACGTTTTAATCTGTACCTATTTGCATACCACACCACAATGTTCCATATTTATTGTTACATTAATACCCCATACTTGCTTTGTATACCCATGCTTATTTTAGTTTGAATATGAGCACCCACGTGACATTTTGTGCACCCCTGACATGACTTGATACACCTACTACTTGACACGACATGGTACCGTGCACTTATTAACCTGACATGATACCTATATACTACCTGACTTGACCTGATGTACTATAGCCTTTCCTGTTACCTGATCTTGTTACTAATGCCAACAAACTTGACCTGTTGTCTCTACGGACATTTCCTGTTGTCTATCCAGACAAACCTGTACCTGTTTGATCCTGCGTTGGTATTAGCTTCAGATTATTAATACCTAACTTAAACATATAACCCGGGGGTATGGGGAAAACAATGATGAAACCTGACTTGTAACTCGACAGTTCGATACCTTTACTGATCAGTTTTACGGGCTAGGCCAGCCCCGAGGTGATGCTGCTGACATCACTCATCGTTATATACTACCCTTTTACTGCCTAGCGGCACGTCTCGGATTCAGCCTGAGAATCTTCACCGTGATCCCGGGCACGCACGGGATACTATTGAGTTACATCGATGATTCATCAAATTGATTTCAAAGACTTGAGAGTAGTTAACACAGTAGACCAGTTTAAATTACTCACTACACATTACCCTCACTGTCCTCACTTATGTCACTGTTATACCTGTTTTACCATTTATACTCATACCTGTATATCTTGTCACCCCTGTTTATAGTATTGCTTGATATTATGACGCACTGACGTCTGGGTTTTGCATGGCCCAGATCCTCTACCTTTGTTGCAGACTGATCAGGAGTACTGCCGCTGTTAGACCGAGCGGTGAGGATCCTGTTGGTATCCAGTTTTACTTTCCAGGTGTTTCATTTATTGGATCTTTTGCTTCAGCATATTATATTATTTCTTAACTCATTTATTCTGGCTCATGGATATGTACTAGATAGTTTGGTTTACTTTCCTGTTCTTGATATCTCTACAGCCGTAATGTGACCGTGGAGGGATTTTTCCTATCCACAAATAGCATGGTTGGCTATGTCACGTGCCTATTTTATCGTACTCTGGGAAGCGGGGCGTGACAACTATGGTTAAGTCTCTACAAGAGTTAGTATGAGATATTATCTCACCCATGGTTGCTATTCTCACCACTTGATTCATTCTTCACTTGCTTCATTCCATGGTTGCTTTCTTCATCTTCTTCCTCAAGCTTTCTAGCTTCATGAGAGGTGAAGAAAATTAGTGAGAAAATTATTTCTAAAGTGAGAAAAATTCCTATTTCATCATCCTCTACCATTCTAGGCATTTAGTTTAGGGCGTTTGCTTCACTAATTCCATATTAGTGAAGAGGTAGCTTGAGTTGGTGTCTTCTCGACGTAGATCATCTTCGGCCTCGAAGACTTCAAGCAAGCTTGTTCCTTTCATCTTGTGGAGCCTTTCTAGAGTTCGGGAGTTCACTACTTGGAGTGAAGGGACTACTACACAGAGCTATTGAAGTGAAGGACCGGTCTACAAAGGTTGTATTCCTTGTTCACTTAGATTAAAGATGTTTACATGCTTGCTCGTCTAATTCTCTAGTACTACGTTAGGGTTCTTTAGCGCACCATTTTTTTTTAAATGGCATGGTCGATGCCTCCCGAAACCCAGCGGCGACCTAGGGAATCCAGCAGTGGTATCAGAAACATGCTAGAGAATTAGACGGTATTTGTAGAATTACGAAACCGAAATAACTCCGAAACACCCGAAACAATAACCCAGTTTCTGTCGAAATTTTCAGAGTGTCTAAATTTTTTTTAAGCAATTGCAGAATATTATATGAGATGTAACATGAACACCACAGAAAATTGAACCCCTCTCGCCGGAAAATGGCCGGCCACATTGCACTAAAAACCGGCCTGCTCGGTTTTTTAACATAGTTTTGGGTTGAATTTTTTATGGTGTCCCAGTCTCTGGGTTTTGGTATTTCAGATGTTGCTTGTTTTTACTGATATTGTATGTGATGTTATATTTCTGTAAAAGCAATTTGGAGTGTTTCGTAGTCGTAATTCTAACATCGTTTCGGGTTTTTTTTAGACGACGTTAAAAAGTCCGAACGGATATCAATAACCCATTTTCACTTTCGCTGGAAATTTTCCAAGAGTTTGATTTTCCATGTTTAAAATCTTCAGAAAATCATGCAGGTGATTCTATGGACCCTCTAGAAGAACGAAACCCTAACTCGATTCTGTGACCGTCGGAACCGCCACCAAACCCTAAGGTTTGTGGTAGTTCCGCAGCGCCACAAGTGAGTCATGGGTTGACCCTTCTACGGTTGGTCCATAGGTGCTGTGGTATGTTCTGGGTACTTTTTAAACAACGCTCAAGTGTTGAGCTCTCTGGAAAATTTTGGCTGTTTGTTTATTCGATCGAAAAATTTAATATCGTCTAGCTATCTGTGATTGTGATACAATACTTGGAATCCACAATATTTAGTTTTGTGGAAACTAATTTGAATTTTATAAATCTAGTAAGTTAGCCTAATTTGATCGGTTGCCACGGGATTTTGATGTGGATCAAAGGTCCGTCGCAATCACGTAGAGTACGCGGATACTCACCGGGTAACCTTACTAGATAGCCATACCCCATAGCCCCGACCAAGTGACTGTAGGAGAACCCCGTCGCCAAAAGCATCCGTTCGGGTGCTCGCGTCCGCGGTGTTCCGCCTAAGTGCACTTCATCGACGGCATCGGGGGTGCGGCCGTCTACTAAAGTTTCCGACGAGCATTCGATCAGGTTGTCAGGAATCTTGTTGAATTACCCGACTGGTTATTGAAAAGTGTTTTCAATATCGAGACTAAAATGTGGGGTTTATAATTGTTAGGCATGTGATGTCTAAGGAATTCATTTGGTTAGGCTTGAAATCCAAAGTATGTGATATATTGGGTTTTTGATGTCTATGGTGGTTGAGGATTCCAATTGTTGTAGTTTTTCACTTTCTTTTCTGTGACCGTAAGTGTAATATGTGGTGTATCGCCAGTTTCGTTGCTATATGTCAACGACAATTGGGATGCGCATATTTACTTACGTCGATGACATGTGATGTTATGTGTTGCTGTGATATGTTATATTGGATCGTCGTGTTTTGAATAGCCGGTTTTTTTTTTATGTGAGATGAGAGTTTTTCATTTTCATTCATGTAAAAGCTTGTATGTAATATTTTGTTATTGGGGCACTTCCGGGTTGAGGATGATGTCACCATTGATGTATATTATTTACTTTTCCGCATTAGGATAGACCCAAGGTGGGGAGCATAAGCAACCGGGTTCTAGAGTCCAGTGGGGGACCATCTTGAGGAGTCGAGACCGGGTCTCCTAACTCTAGAGTTGGTAGGGTTGCTTGCCGCTCTCGTAGAGGTCTAGGGATGTGGGTTTGGCTATTTATCGCGACCATGGAATCCGCGTTTTTTATTGGCTTAATTTAAAACACAAAATTCCTAGTATATCCAATATTTCATATGTGTTCTTCTGCTGCTGATATTCTGTGATGTGATCACTTGATATGTTAAGACGAATGCTTATATTATATATATGATATATAATAAATATTGTTGCTTTCGTTTCTTCTGTGATACTTAGAAAGCATAATTGATGGGACTTCATTAATGAGATTAATGAAATAAAAGAAACCTAAAGATGTTATGGAATCTTATTTTAAAAACTGGTAGTTCTAGTTCTTTCTTTGCATAGCGGTATTCGTTGTAGAATATCCAACACCTTATTCGATAAGGAAAGAGCCGAGATCCCTTCACCGGAAGTGACCTCTTTAGCGAAACTTGTTAGTTATATGTATGCCCTAGAGGCCATTATTATACATGTGATGTATATTATAGTGGATGCTTGGACATATGTAGGGAGGACTTTCTTGCTCGACATGATAGTATGCTATCTGGTTGCTCTTTATCTTAACATGTACACTTATTGTCTCTCTATTACATGTTGATAAAGCCTTAGGATGAGTACTTGACTACCAGGATTATGATGCTGATCATATTAGTGGGGCAGAGGTAGTCGGTATGTACATTCTTCAATTGTTCCTAGTCATGGGAGTATCGAGACGGGGCATCGATATTCCAGAGTAGACTAGCATATACGCTTCTCGACCCATATGATGGGCTATGGATGATCCCATATCCATTGGTGTTTGACATCAGAGATGGTATATGGATGCTCAGTGGAGACTGGGTACACTGGACGGACTCGCCGAGAACTCCTAGCTGGTATTATACCTATCGTCAGATAGCAGTTCTCTGGTGACACTGGTACAGATTAGTCTGTCGACCCGAGATCGTCATAGAGTCTTGTGTGATTCCCACTGTGCTTTGATTTCCAACTTACCACGTTCAAGAGATCGTGCAAAACTGTGGTTTTTGGGTACAGTCCCAGTCACATGGAGGTAATGAGCGATATGAGGGGATTTCGTCTCTCCCGGTATTGGGGGTTGATGTTGCGCTATGCTTGATTGGCCATAATAGGAAATCGTTGGCCAGGGTTGCTGAGATCTACTGGTAAGTGTTATCAGTAGTTTCTCAAACCGTTATGAGCCTCACATCGGCATGACTTATCAGGCTATTGGGGTCTGACGTTTTACCACTGTGATATGCGACATATCAGACGTAGAGATCAAACTTTACGGTAGTGTTACTTATTGGATTCGTAGGAGTTTGAGAAGGCTTGCTTGTTGATCTTCTGATCGCTCAATACCCGGATGGCCGTTACGTTTAGCAGACCGCTTGCGGCTTGTGGGTGACTGATATGATCACCACCTACTGCCGGCGTATTAACGAGTCTATAGAGTCCTACACAGAGGTTTCCTGGCTTAAGCGAAACAAAGTAGGAGCACATATGTGATATGTGCGGGACCGAGATTAATACGGGTATGTGATACCATATTCTATTCTTGCGATATGTGATATCGGAAGATTATATGTGATATAGCCTGGTTATCGGATCAAGTGTTTATTCGATAAGTTGATACATATGATATTAGTCGGTTGTATGTGATATAGCCGGATTATTAAATCAAGTGTTGATTTAATAATTTAATGTATAATTATATATGTGATATATTAATTTATATTAACTAATATTTGCTCACTTAAGTATTTCTTTTTCTCACTTGTACACTTAGTATACATGTGATATATATCAATGTACATTTTTTTGTGTCATGCTAGATGATACATGTGACATGGGTGTATGAGACTCACACCACGCTTAACATAATCTAGGGTTTTTATTATTAAAGTAATTCAAAATTGAGTGGAAATTAGTCATGGTTGAAGGTTAGTGGAAGCTTGTAGAATCATTGACTAAGTCCACCAATTTTGTTTTACTTAAGATATTTATTAACCCAACTATTATGATTAGCCATGGTTTAGTCTCTACACGAGTTAGTATATGATATTAACTCACCCATGGTTCCCATTCTACACTCGATCTTTTCCATGGTTGCTTTTCTTCATCTCTTTCCTTTAGCTCTATTGCAATTTGGGAGGTGAAGAAAATGAGTGAGAAAAATATTTCTAAAGTGAGAAAAATTCCTACTTAATCATCCTCTACTAGATTAGCCATTTAGTTTAGGGTGTTTGCTTCACCAATTCCATATTCGTGAAGAGCTAGCTTGAATTGGTGTCTCCTCGACGTAGATCATTTTCGGCCTCGAAGACTTCAAGCAAGCTTGTTCCGTTCATCTTGTTGAGCCTTTCTAGAGTCCGGAAGTTCACTACTCGGAGCGAAGAGACTACTACACGGAGCTATTGAAGTGAAGGACCGGTCTACAAAGGTTGTATTCCTTGTTCACTTAGATGTAAAGATGTTTACATGTAGTTTCATCTAATTCTCTAGTTAAGATTCTAGGTTAGGGTTCTTTAGTGCGCCAATTTTTTGAAAATGGCATGGTCGATACCTCCCGAAACCCAGCGGCGACCCAGGGAACCCAGCAGTGGTATCACAGCCATGCTAGGAAATTAGACGATATTTGTAGAATTACGAAACCGAAACAGCTCCGAAACACTCGAAATAAAAACCAAGTTTCTGTCGAAATTTTCAGAGTGTTTAAATTTTTTTAAGCAATTGCAGAATATTATATTAGATGTAACATGAACACCGTAGAAATTTAAACCCTCCTCGCCGGATTTTAGCCGGCGACATTTTTTAAAAATCCGAGCTCGCCGGTTTTGGTAGCTCGTTTTGGCTTCAAATTTTTGTATTGTTCTAGTCTCTGGGTTTTGGTGTTTCAGGTGTTGCTTGTTTTTACTGATATTGCATGTGATGCTATATTTTTGTAAAGGCAATTCAGAGTGTTTCGTAGTTGTAATTCTAACATCATTTCGGGTTATTTTAGACAACATTAAAAAGTTCGAACGGATATCAATAACCCATTTTCTCCCTCGCTGGAAATTTTCCAAGAGTTGGATTTTTTTCATGTTTAAAATCTTCAGAAAATCATGCAGGTATTTTCTATGGACCCTCTAGAAGAACGAAACCCTAACTCGATTCTGTGACCATCGGAACCGCCACCAAACCCTAGGGTTTGTGGTAGTTTCGCGGCGCCATAGGTGAGGCAAGGGTTGACCCTTCTACGGTTAGTACATAGGTGCCGTGGTATGTTCTGGGTACTTTTTTAAACTTCGCTCAAGTGTTGAGCTCTTTGGGAAATTTTGGGTGTTTGTTTATTCGATCGAAAGTTTAATATCGTCTAGCTATCTGTGATTGTGATACAATACTTGGAATCCACAATATTTAGTTTTGTGAAAACTAATTTGAATTTTATAAATCTAGCAATTCAGTCTCATTTGATCGGTTGCCACGGAATTTTGATATGGATCAAAAGTCCGTCGCAATCATATAGCGTACGCGGATACTCGCTGGGTAACCTTACTAGATAGCCACGCCCCATAGCCCCGACCAAGTGACAGTAGGAGAACCCCGTTGCCAAAAGCATTCGTTCGGGTGCTCACGGCCACGGTGTTCTGCCTAAGTGCACTTCGTCGACGGCATCGGGGGTGCGGCCCTCTACTAAAGTTTTCGACGAGCATTCGATCAAGTTGTCGGGAATCTTGTTGAATTACCCGACTGGTTATTGGAAAGTGTTTTCAATATCGAGACTAAAATGCGGGTTTATAATTGTTAGGCATGTGATGTCTAAGGAATTCATTTGGTTAGGCATGAAATCCATAGTATATGATACATTGGGTTTATGATGTCTAAGGTGGTTGCGGATTCCAATTGTTGTAGTTTTTCACTTTATTTTCTGCGACCGTAAGTTTAATATGTGGTGTATCATCGGTTTCGTTGCTATATGTCAACGACAATTGGGATACGCATATTTACTTATGTTGATGACATGTGATGTTATGCGTTGCTGTGATATGTTATATTGGATCGTCGTGTTTTGAATAGCCGGTTTTTTTTATGTGAGATGCGAGTTTTTCATTTTCATTCATGTAAAATCTTGTATGTAATATTATTTTATTGGGGCACTTCCGGGTTGAGGATGATGTCACCATTGATGTATATTATTTACTTTTCTGCATTAGGATAGACTCAAGAAGGGGAGCACAAGTAATCGGGTCTATGGTCTAGTGGGAGACCATCTCGAGGAGCCGGGACCGGGTCTCTTAACTCTATAATTGGTAGGGTTGCTTGCCGCTCTCGTAGGGGTCTAGGGATGTGGGTTTGGCTATTCATCGCGACCGTGGAATCCGCGTTTTTACTGGCTTAATTTAAAACACGGAATTCCTAGTATATCTAATATTTCATATGTGTTCTTCTGCTGCTGATATTCTGTGATGTGATCACTTGATATGTTGAGACGAATGTTTATATTATATATATGATATATAATAAATATTGCTGCTTTCGTTTCCTCTGTGATGCTTAGGAAGCATAATTGATGGGACTTCATTAACGAGATTAATGAAATAAAAGAAACCTAAAGATGTTGTAGAATCTTGTTTTAAAAACTGGTAGCTCTAGTTCTTGCTTTGCATAGCGGTATTCCTTGTAGAATATCTAGCACCTTATTCGATAAGGAAAGAGCCGAGATCCCTTCACCGGGAGTGACCTCTTTAGCGAAACTGGCACATGCTACAACCCATTCGGTTTTTGTCTTCTGATTTCTTTTTTAGTTCATGGTTTGCATAGTGGTATTTATGAAATATCCAGCACCTCATTCGATGAGGAAAGAGCCGAGATCCCTTCACCGGGAGTGACCTCTTTAGCGAAACTAGTAAAAGCCTAAAAAACACTCCTTTTCAAAATCACTCGATTCTACAGTGATATCAAGTTCATTACGCAAAAGGTTTTCTTAAAAACCTGTCGTAGCCCTCCGTCATTTCAGTTAAGTACTTTTTAGTATTCGTGCTGCGTTTGTTGACCTTAGCCAAGGCATAGTGTGCGGTAGCTAATTGGTGTTTATCTGCAGCATATGATGCGATTGAGTTAGGGTAGTTGTACAACTTTATTGACCTTAGTCAAGGGTCGTACGGGTGGGTTTAATTCAATCATGAAATGACGGGTTGAACTTGGCTAGCGCTTATGATTTGTTAACCATAGCCAAGGTCATAAGTTGCTAGGGGCAAAATATTATCGGGAATTTCAAGTGTTGAAATTTGCAATGAGATTGCATACCTTCTATGAGATAGTTGGATCCCGATACCCACTGCGAGTAAGAGTTACTCCTGGGAGAGTTTTGCACATTACAATTCGCTGATCAAGTAGGTGTCTAGAAAGGTGTTAACGGGGTTACACCCATGGGAAAACGAGGTTTATTTTAATTAGGTCCGTGCGAAAGCACGGGTAATCTCCCTCAAAGTACCGACCCTGGCCTGGTTGAAAGATTGGCGAACTTGTAGGGTGTAATTAATCCCGGCTAGTCTTACCTTTTAGGGTTTGAAGGAAGATTTGATAAAAATAGTGGGAGCCATCCTGATTAGATAAAATAATAACCAATCTGATCTTGCAAGAGCATACGCAGGGTGTTTTCTTCTCTTTCTCTCCTGGTAGCGACCATGTCACGCCTTAATCAAGATAATAATATGGATGTTTTGACCGAACCTATTTATTATGCTGAGCCGAGGAACGTTGGTTCCGCTCTATCTTAAAATTGTTATAAGTCTGAGCAGGAAATAGGGGAATATCTGGATTTCCACGCAACCCAAATAGAGGAATGAGCATGTTGATACATATTCTTCGGGTGTGTTCGTTACCAAGAACTGTTTCTCAGTATCCTCTACGTCCTAGGTATGAGATACCTGATCAGGATCCCATATATGTAATCTCTTACATGGGCTATAGAAAGGTAGAAAACTGAGAATGGGTGATATGTCTCTAAATGTTAGAGAATGGTGCAATTGTTGCAGCCAAGTCAGTTGGCAAATAGCACCTTGTATTACCAAATGGTAAATACATTGATTCTGAACAAATGTTATTAGATACCGAACCTGATATACAACATTACATCATTTTATTTATTAAGTTAAAGAAGGATATAATTCTGTATTGGAGGACAATGTTGTGAGCATTTTTCTTAATCAAGAGTTGATTGGATCATGCACGTTATAAAATAGCATATACGTTCTGTTAGTTATGTGTATGCCTTAGAGGCCATTACTGTACATGCGATGTATATTGTAGTGGATGCTTGTACATATATAGGAAGGACTTTCTTGCTCGACATGATAGTATGCTATCTGGTTGCTCTTTATCTTAACAAGTACACTGACTGTCTCTCTATTACATGTTGATAAAGCCCTTAGGATGAGTACTTGACTACCAGGATTATGATGCAGATCATACTAGTGGGGCAGAGGTAGTCGGTAAGTACATCCTTCAATTGTTCCTAGTCATGGGAGTATCGAGACATGGCATCGATACTCCAGAGTAGACTAGCGTATACGCTTCTTGACCCATATGATGTGCGATGGATGATGCCACATCTTTTAGTGTTTGACATCAGAGAACGTATACGGGTGCTCAGTGGAGACTAGGTACACTGAACGGACTCGCTGAGAACTCCTAGATGGTATTTTACCTATCGTCAAATAGCAGTTCTCTGGTGACACTGGTACATTTTAGTCTGTCGACCCGAGATCGTCATAGAGTCTTGTGTGTCTTCCACTATGCTTTAATTTACACCCTACCACGGCTCTACTGATTCATGCAACATGGTGGTTTTTGGGTACAGTCCCGAGTTATATGGAGGCAATGAGCGATAGGAGGGGATTTCGTCTCTCCCGGTATTGGTGGTAGATGTTGCGCTATGCTCGATTAGCCATAACAAGAAATCCCTGGCTAGAGTTGCTGAGATTTACTGGTAAGTGTTATCAGTAGTTTCTTGAACCGTTATGGACCTTGCATCGACATGACCTATCAGGCTATTGTGGTCTGACGTTATACCACCCCCAGGCTACGATATGCGACATATCTGACGAAGAGACCGGACTGTACGGTAGTGTTACTTGATTGGATTCGCAGGAGTATGAGCAGGCTTGCTTATTGATCTTCTGATCGCTCAATACCCGGGTGGCCGTTATGTTTAGCAGACCGCTTGCGGCTTGTGGGTGACTGATATGATCACCACCTACTGCCGGCGTATTGACGAGTCTTTAGAGTCCTACAGAGAGGTTTCCTGGCTCAAGCGAAACGAAGTAGGAGCACATATATGATATGTGCGGGACCTAGATTAATATGTGTATGTGATACCGTATTCTATTCTCGCGATATGTGATATCGGACGGTTATATGTGATATAGCCGGGTTATCGGATCAAGTGTTGATTCGATAGGTTGTCACATTTGAAATTAGCCGGTTGTATGTGATATAGCCGGATTATTAAATCAAGTGTTGATTTAATAATTTAATGTATAATTATATATTTGATATATTATCTTTCATTAACTAATATTAGCTCACTTAAGTTTTCTTTTTCTAATAGTGTACACTTAGTATATGTATGATATATATTAATGTACATCTTTTGTGTCATGCTAGATGCCACATGCTACATGGGTGTATGCGACTCACACCATGCTTATAATAATGTGAGGTTTTATTTGTTTAAAGTAATTCAATATTAGTTGGAAATTGTCATGCTTGGAAGCTTGGAGAAGGTTTAAGCATCTTTGACTTAGTCCACTGGTTTTGTTTTACTTGTAGATATTTATTAACCTAACCATTATTGTTAGCCATGGTTTAGTCTCTACATGAGTTAGTGTATGACACTAACTCATCCATGGTTGCTATTCTCACCACTTGATTCATTCTTCACTTGCTTCATCCATGAGAGCTTTTCTTCATCTCCTTCCTCAAGGTTTCTAGCCTCATGAGAGGTGAAGAAAAATAGTGAGAAAATTATTTCTAAAGTGAGAAAAATTACTACTTCATCAACCTCTCCTCTACTAGCCATTTAGATTGGGTTGTTTCTTTACCCAGTTCATCACTTAGTGAAGAGATAGCTTGAGTTAGTGTCTCCTCGACGTAGATCATCTTTGGCCTCGAAGACTTCAAGCAAGCTTGTTCATTTCATCTTGTGGAGCCTCACTAGAGTCCGGGAGATCACTACTTGGAGAGTAAGGACTACTACACGGAGCTATTGAAGTGAAGGACCGGTGTACAAAGGTTGTATTCCTTGTTCACTATGTATGTAAAGTTGTTTGCATGCTTGTTCGTTTAATTCTCTAGTTTAGATTCTGGCGTTAGGGTTCTTCCGCGCACCAATTTTTTGAAAACGGCATGGTCGATGCCTCCCGAAACCCAGTGGCCGCCCTAGAGAACCCAATAGTGGTATCGGAGCCATGCTAGATAATTGGACGATGTTTGTTAGATTGTGAAATCGAAACAACTCTGAAACACCCGATACTAAAACCTAGTTTCTGTCGTTTTTAAAATGGTGTCTAAATTTTTTTTAAGCAACTGCAGAATGTTGCATGAGATGTAATATGAACACCGTACAAATTTGAACCCTCGTCGCCGGAATTTGGCCGGCCACATAGCTTAGAAATCCGGCCTGGCCGGTTTTGGTACTTGGTTCTGGGTTGAAATTTTTACCATGTTCTGTTCTCTGGGTTTTGGTATTTCAGGTGTTGCTTGTTTTTGCTAAAATTGCATGTGATGTTATCTTTATGCAAAGGCAATCCGGAGTGTTTCGTAGTCATAATTCTAACATCATTTCGGGTTATTTAGACGACGTTAAAAAGTTTGAATGGATATCAAAAACCCATTTTTTCCTTCGCTGGAAATTTTCCAAGAGTTAGATTTTTTCATGTTTAAAATCTTCAGAAAATCATGCAGATGATTCTGTGAACACTCTAGAAGAACGAAACCCTAACTCGATTCTGTGACCGTTGGAACCGCCACCAAATCCTAGGGTTTGTGGTAGTTCCGCGGCGCCATAGGTGAGGCAAGGGTTGACCCTTCTATGGTTGGTCCATAGGTGCTGTGGCATGTTCTGGGTACTTTTTTAAACTCCGCTCAAGTGTTAAGCTTTTTGTGAAATTTTGGGTGTTTGTTGATTCGATCGAAAAGTTTAACATCGTCTAGCTATCTGTGATTGTGATACAATATTTGGAATCCACATATTTAGTTTTATGAAAACTAATTTGAATTTTATAAATCTAGCAAGTTAGTCTCATTTGATCGATTGCAACGGAATTTTGATGTGGATCAAAAGTCCGTCGCAATTATGTAGTGTACGCGGATACTTGCCGGGTAACCTTACTAGATAGCCACACCCCATAGCTCCGACCAAGTGACTGTAGGAGAACACCGTCGCCAAAAGCATCCGTTCGGGTGCTCGTGGCGCGGTGTTCCGCTTTAGTGCACTTCGTCGACGGCATCGGGGGTGCAGCCGTCTACTATAGTTTCCGACGAGCATTCGATCAGCTTATCGGGAATCTTGTTGAATTACCCGACTGGTTATTGGAAAGTGTTTTCAATATCGAGACTAAAATACGAGGTTTATAATTGTTAGGCATGTGATGTCTAAGGAATTCATTTGGTTAGGCATGAAATCCAAAGTATGTGATACATTGGGTTTATGATGTCTAAGGTGGTTGCGGATTCCAATTGTTGTAGTTTTTCACTTTCTTTTCTGCGACCGTAAGTTTAATATGTGGTGTATCGCCGGTTTCGTTGCTATATGTCAATGACAATTGGGATACACATATTTACTTACGTTGATGACATGTGATGTTATGTGTTGCTGTGATATGTTATATTGGATCATTGTGTTTGAATGCCCGGGTTTTTTTTATGTGAGATGAGAGTTTTTTCATTTTCATTTATGTAAAAACTTGTATGTAACATTCTTTTATTGGGGCACTTCCAGATTGAGGATGATGTCACCATTGATGTATATTATTTACTTTTCTGCATTAGGATAGACCCAAGAAGGGGAGCACAAGTAACCGGGTTCTAGGGTCCAGTGAGAGACCATCTCGAGGAGTCGAAACCGGGTCTCCTAACTCTAGAATTGGTAGGGTTGCTTGCCGCTCTCGTAGGGGTCTAGGGATATGGGTCTGGCTATTCATCGCGACCGTGAAATCCGTGTTTTATACCGGCTTAATTTAAAACACGGAATTCCTAGTATATCCAATATTTCATATGTGTTCTTCTGCTGCTAATATTCTGTGATGTGATCACTTGTTATTCTGAGATGAATGCTTATATTATATATATGATATATAGTAAATATTGTTGTTTTTGTTTCTTCTGTGATGCTTGAGAAGCATAATTTTATGGGACTTTATTAATGAGATTAATGAAATAAAAGAAACCTAAAAATATTGTAGAAACTTGTTTTAAAAACTGGTAGCTCTACTTCTTGCTTTGCATAGCGGTATTCCTTGAAGAATATCCAGCACCTCATTCGATGAGGAAAGAGCCGAGTTCTTTTCACCGGGAGTGAACTCTTTAGCAAAACTAGTAAAAGCCGCAAAAACACTCCTCCTCAAAATCACTCGATTCTACAACGATATCAAGTTCAAAGCGTTAAAGGTTTTTCATAAAAAACCATCCGCAGACCCTCCGCCATTTTAGGGAATAGAGTACTTAGTATTTGTGCTGCGTATGTTGACTATAGTTAAGGCGCAGTGTGCGGTAGCTAAGTGATGTCTTCCTATACAGCATATGATGTGATTAGTTAGGTCATTCATATGATTATGTTGACTATAGTTAAGGGTCATATATTGGGTCTAATTAATCACGAAATAACGGGTATAACTTGACTAGTGCTTATGATATGTTGACCATAGTTTAGGTCATAAGTGCTAGGGGTAAAAAACATTATCGAGAATTTCAAGTGTTGAAATTTGCAATGAGATTGCATACCTTCTATGAGATAGTTGGATCCCGATACCCACTGCGAATAAGAGTTACTCCCGGGAGAGTTTTACACATTACAATTAGCTGATCAAGTAGGTGTCTAGAAAGGTGTTAACGGGGTTAAGCCCCTGGGAAAATGAGGTTTTTTTTAATTAGGTCCGTGCGAAAGCACGGGGAACCTCCCTCAAAGTACCGACACTGGCTTGGCCGAAAGATTGGCGAACTTGTAAGGTGTAATTAATCCCGGCTACTCTTAACTTTTAGGGTTTGAAGGAAGATTTGATAAAAACAGTGGGAGCCATCCTGATTAGATAAAATAATAACCAATCTAATCTTGCAAGAGCACACGCAGAGTGTTTTCTTCTCTCTCTCTCTGGTAGCGACCATGTTATGCCTTAATCAAGATACTAATATGAATGTATTGACCGAACCTGCTTGTTATACTGTGCTAGGGAACGTTGGTTCCGTTCTTTCTTATAATTGTTATAAGTCTGAACAGGAAATAGGGGAATATCCGGATTCCCATGCCACCCAATCGAAGAAAGTGCATGTTGATCATCTTTTTCGGGTGTGTTCATTACCAAGAACTGTTTCTCAGTATCCTCTGCGTCCTGGGTATATGATACCGGAACATGATCCCGCATATGTAATATGTTACATGGGCTACAGAAAGGTAGAGAACTAGGAATGAGTGATATATCTCTACGTGTAGAGAATGGTGCAATTGTTGCAGCCAAATCAGTTGGCAGATATCACCTTGTATTACCAAGAGGTAAATACATTGATTCTGAACGAATATTTTTACATACCGAACCTGATATACAACATTACATCGGTTTCTTTAATAAGTTAAAAAAGGATATAATTTTGTATTGATGGATAATGTTGTGAACATTTTCTTTAATCAAGAGTTGATTGGATCAGGCATGTTATGTAATGGCATATACGTTCTAAATCAAACCACAGTTCAAAGTATGTAGAACACACACAAGAGGAGGAGTTCAAAAATGAACGAATCCTTCTTGTGGCATTGTAGACTAGGTCATATCAATGCGACACGACCAGCTAAGTTACATAAGGATGAATCTGTTCATCTGTTCGAATTTTCATCTTATGATACTTGCCAGTCTTGTCTCAAAGGTAAAATGACCAATACTCCGTTTATTGGAAACAGAGAAAGAGTTACTGAACTCTTGGGACGGATACATGATGATGTATACGGTCCTATGTCTACAAATGCCAAGGTTGGTTCTTCATACTTCATTATATTCACTGATAATCTCTCAAGATTCAGACATATGTTCCTGTTGAAACACAAGTCTGAAACTTTTGAGAAATTCAAGAAATATAAGCTTGAAGTTGAGAACCAGAAAGGTAGAAGTATTAAAGTCCTTCGATGTGATCGAGGAGACGAATACTTAGGCATGGAGTTCCTGGATTTTCTAAACAGAGAATGGGATTCTCTCTCAGCTTACTCCTTCGTGTACACCACGGCACAACGGTGTATCGAGATGGAGGTATCGCGCCCTATGAGATATGGTGCGCTCTATGATGAGTATTGTTGAGTTACCTGTTTCCTTTCGGAGTTATGCACTTGAGAAGCTGCATACCTATCGAATGGGGTTCCATCCAAATCAGAGCCTACCACTCCATATGAGATATGGTATGGGAAGAGACCATATTTTAAACGAGTTAAGATATGGGTTGTTCGACCTATGTTGAAAAGCAAAATCCAGACAAGCTCGAGGCAAAGTCAGTTCTGTATAAGTTTGTTGGATATCCCGAACATTTGCTAGGGTATATCTTTTACCTAACTGAGGAGGAAAAGGTGTTTTGTTTCTCAGCATGCCACCTTTTTGCAAAAGGAATTTCTTGTGAAGAAATTTGTTATGATGGGGTAGAACTAGAAGGAGTTCCAATTATACAAACTAACAACTGATGATTTGGTGGAACCAAAAGATTCAATAGTCTCCAACGAACCTCAGCCTCTCCGCGAATCTGGTAGGGTTCCTCATCCACTTGAGAGATACTACGGTCTTCTCGGTGACGATGGGAGCGAGGATTGCATCATGGTAGATGATGACCCAACCAGGTTCAGGCAGGCCATCACGAATGGGGACTCTGTGAAGTGGCTGGATGCTATGCGATCAAAGATGGAATCCATGTACACCAACAAAGTATGACTTTGAATATTGCACCTGAAGGGGTAAAACCCATTGGGAGCAAATGGATCTTGAGAAGATTTTTGGTGTAAATGTAAAAGTTGAGACTTTCAAAACTAGACTTGTAGTTAAAGGCTATCGTCAATAACCAGGTGTGGTTTATGATAAAACCTTTTCTCCAGTGGCTATGCTTAAGTCTATCAGGATTAAAGCACACATCGCGGAGTTGGAACATCTGTTTTGATGTGACAGTCAAAGAGTTTGACTTCATCAAAAAGGTAGATAAACCTTGTATATACAAGAAGGTTGTAGAGAGTAAAGGTTGTCTTCCACGTATTGTACGCAGATGACATACTCTTGATAGGAAATGCCTATGCTACATCCGGTCAAGCTCCTCTTATCACGAGGACTCTCCATGAAAGATCTGGATAATACCTACTACATCTTATGGGTCATGATCTATGGTGATAGATCTAAGTGGATATTGGGAGTGTCCCAAATCCAGGTACACTAACACCATACTAAAGGTGTTTAGTATGGAAGATTCTAAGCGTGGTGGTTCGCCCACTTACTCATGAATCAATCTCTCCAAAAGGATGTCTCCCGAGACTGATTTGGAGAGAGCTCGCGTGCAAGGGATATCCTATGCTTCAGAAGTAGGCTCTATCATGTATGGGATGTTATGTACCAGACCAGATGTAGATGACTCACTAGGTGTAGTGATTAGGAATTAATCGGATCTTGGGAGAATCACTGGACAACTATGAAGGACATTCTTAAGTACTTGAGAAGCACTAAAAGAATGTTCTTGGGCCGAGCTTCCAGAGTGATAAGGTCGACTGAAAGTCAGTCACAGGCATTGTCTTTACCCTCAGTTGAGGGACGGTATGTTGGAAGAGTTCCAAGCTAGATACCGTGACATACTAGACGATAAAGGCTGAATACATCGCTACCAACGATACTACCAAAGAGGCTGTCTGGATATTTTTTGTTCAGGAGATGAACATGGTTCCTACCATTGAGCGTCCAATAACTATTATCATGACAACAATGGAGTTGTGACTTTGGCCTAGGAACGCAGGTCCTATCAGCGTTCCAGATATATTCTGAGGACATTATCACCTGATCAGAGAGATAGTTGATCTCCAAGGGATCGAGGTAAAGAGAGTTAACGTGAAGGATAACACGGCGGATCCACTCACAGAGGCCTTTCCCTAGAGAGACTTTTTATGGGACATTGAGTATGGGATACTATAATAAATGGCCTTAGTGCAAGTGGGTGATTGTTAGATATGTGTATGCCCTAGAGGCCATTACTGTACATGCGATGTATATTGTAGTGGATGCTTGGAAAAGTATAGGAAGGACTTTCTTACTCGACATGATAGTGTGCTATCTGGTTGCTCTTTATCTTAACATGTATATTGACCGTCTCTCTATTACATGTTGATAAAGCCCTTAGGATGAGTACTTGACTACCAGGATTATGATGCAGATCATACTAGTGGGGCAGAGGTAGTCGGCAAGTACATCCTTCAATTGTTCCTAGTCGTGGGAGTATCGAGACAGGGCATCGATACTCTAGAGTAGACTAGCGTATACGCTTCTTGACCCATATGATGGGCGATGGATGATCCCACATCCATTGGTGTTTGACATCAGAGAAGGTATACAGGTGCTCAGTGGAGACTGGATACACTGAACGGACTCGCCGAGATCTCCTAGATGGTATTATACCTATTGTCAGATATCAGTTCTCTGGTGACACTGGTATAGGTTAGTCTGTCGACCCGAGATCGTCATAGAGTATTGTGTGTCTTCCACTGTGCTTTGATTTCCACCCTACCACGGCTCTACTGAGTCATGCAAAACGGTGGTTTTTGGGTACAGTCCCGAGTTACATGGAGGCAATGAGCGATAGGAGAGGATTTCGTCTCTCCCGGTGTTGGGGGTAAATGTTGTGCTATGCTCGATTGGCCATAACAAGAAATCCCTGGCCAGAGTTGCTGAGATTTACTGGTAAGTGTTATCAGTAGTTTCTCGAACCGTTATGAACCTTGCATCGGCATGACCTATCAGGCTATTGGGGTTGACGTTATACTACCCCAGGCTACGATATGCAACATATCTAACGAAAAGACTGGACTGTACGATAGTGTTACTTGATTGGATTCGTAGGAGTATGAGTAGGCTTGCTTGTTGATCTTCTGATCGCTCAATACCCGGGTGGCCGTTACTGTCACGACCCGAAATTTAGTTCGTGACCGGCACTTAAATCATGCCATGTCTACAGGCGTAACGTAAATTAAGTAAGCCGAAGCCCAGAAAAATCTAAACCTTTTTTTATATTGGGCGTGCAGTTTTGAAATAAGGTATAATAAATCATGTTCCGTCTTTTAAAATTTCAGGAAGCACCTCCCTTGTATATTTTGATCCAAAACAGATATACAACAATATATAGGCATCCCCAAGTGGGAGCTAGCTCTACGCCAACTGGCGGAAACACAACCATGCAAGTAATACATATACGACGCCTAATAGAGAAGAATCAACCTAGAAAGAACAATAAACGAGCAAGACATCAAACTCGAGAAGCGAACATAAACCCATCGCTCTAAGTCTCGCACAACCAAGTCTGACTAGGTCTACCAATATATAATGTCTAGTCTCTGATCTGAGGTGATGTGATATGATGTGATATGATGGAGTTTGTCTAGATACAGTAGAATAGAACGGTACGAGAGTGGGCACGATCCAACATGTGTCACACCTACTAACGCAAACACCTTGGATGAAGCTATATGCCAGCAATGCCGTAACTGATCCCAAGCGATCAAACTTGCAAGAACTGTGGCACAACGGGGGTGAGTTTCCAACTCGTGAGTAGAAAATATCAACAAGTAGAAATCGAATAAATAACGATTTCCTAGGTCACTATATCCTGATGGTAATACTATGATATCTAGGGTGACCACAAATGCATATATGTCCACAATCAAGTCAATGCCCATAGCATATATAAATAAATATCACACATCATATGCCAGTAATATATGTGGATAACATCCACGTGCCCATTAATGACACAACTCAATATCATGGAACATGAATATCCAATCATCGACACTCGAAATATCATGAAAACATAGTATATATGTATGTGTGTATGTATGTAAGTATTTATGTATGTATGCATGAGGATATCAACCACCTGTGTCTATCAATGACACATCAAAATCATGGAACCTGAGTGTCCAACACCTCATGAAAATCCGTGTCCAGCATCGACACATAAATCCTCATACCTCAGGCACCGCATCCTCAGATCGGCCCTCATATACATCTCATCTCAGGAGCCGCATACTCAGATTGGCCCTCATATCCATCTCACGACTCCGGTCGGTATCCTCCAGATATCCGCCGAGTTCTATATAATCACCGGTAGGTAGTGTTCCCTCTGCCAGGCTCATTGGCTACACCACGACAATCATTTCTTGCCCCAGGAGTACCATACCGGGTCCACCATGTACCCGCAAATGGATCACCATCTCCTCGAATTGGGTCTCGAAAACCAATCTCAGAACCGAGAAAACTCATGGTGGACGCATCGAAATATCATATCATGAGAAACCGGGTTTTTAAACAATACATCATTTCCTTCGAAATATAACCACGGTTCTCAAATCCAGAAATCTCATGAAAACTGCATCTCAATGCATATAACCATAAGTATAATATATGCAACATAAAGTAGTAATATGAGCATATCGGTATATCATGCAAGCATATAACCACAAGGTACGATGTATGCAACATAGAGTAGTAATATGAGCATATCAGTTATATCATGCAAGCATGTCAAATGATGGTACATAACAATGAATATACTACACAGTTACGAATCATATCATGATGTGGCAGTTCTACAGTATAAGTGACATAGCAATTTCCGATGAAGAATGTGTGTGAGGCGGCAATCTGTGTAAGTGTAACATGCTCATCAACGGTAATGGTGCAGGTGTACTAACAAATGATAACATATAGCATTAATTATTGGAACAGGATATATACATTACTAGGGGTAATTTCCTACATAGCATGAACAATCAATGGGTATAACTATCTACATATAACTATACGGTCACTTTTAAGATACGAATCGTAGTTTGAAAGTGGGGGCTACGGGGTTTAGGAAAAGGATCTCATTTGAAAATCCATAACGCCCATTGAGGTTTCCATTTAAAGATGCATACGATTCGTCGGTCTGGAATTAGGTCTGGTTTAGGTAATATCTTCTACATTGGCGATCATGCCTCATAACATCCGATATGGCAATAATCCTATATCAATATTCTCAAATCACAAGCACGGATCGATCATCCGGCAAAACACATCTCGTACGGCAATCCATCGTACGGTGACATTAACAGAAAATGGAATCTATCATCCTATAGAATATATCTCGTACGGTAATTCATCGTACGGTAATAACAAACGGGATAGGGAATCTATCATCCTATACAATATATCTCGTACGGTAATTCATCGTACGGTAATAACAAACGGGATAGGGAATCTATCATCCTATATAACAAAGAGGGTACGGATCTAAAGTCTCATGCGTCATATCTTATAAATCTCGAGTCGTATCGATCTTGAACTTATATTAAGCCACTATCAACTTACACTTGTTCTCTTTCGATTCATACTTAAACATATCAATCATCATTAGCTATCCTATCCGTGAATCCTATATAGGTTTTCTACAACCCTAATATATATATCGGTTTTCATTTAAAGATTTGCGGGGGCGCTATAAGCCATCCACCCGACTTCCCCCATAGATATAGATCTACTCATGGAAATTCTCCTCGCTTAGCCGAAGTTGATGTGCTTTGTCGCCTCGAAAGTCCACGTGAAGTACCTACAATCAATACACATCGAAACGCAAACACAATTAATATCCAAAAATCGATACGGCACATGGATTGTCTATAGGTTAGAACCTATAGCTTAACATGCCAAAAACAACCAAACAACCCTCGTCCGTTGACGTATAAACATCCAACGACGCAATCCGAATCTCAAATACCAAAATCACGAATTCAATATAAAAACCAAAACCCCGATTTCAGAAATTGCATTACAGTAATCCAGCAACTCAGGAAATCACTCCCAGATTTTGACTCAGGTCAATTTGGACTAAATAAGCAAGTATAGAGGATAGGTTAAAGGGTAATTGAGCTATAGGCAAAACCACATCCCCAACACCCATTACAAAACCGGCGACATCAAGTGAAAATCCGGCCTCGCCGACCATTTGATGAGCGAGTGGCTCGTATTCAAGTGGTGGTCTTCTGGTGGTCTTTCTAGGTTAATGGTCTTGTTTGATTTTCTTGGAAAAATCCCAGAAAGCTCCAGATACCCTGTAGGCTTTAAGGTTTCACAAATCGTATAACGCGAAGCACCTCCCTTGTATATTTTGAGATGCATATAACCATAAGTATAATGTATGCAACATAAAGTAGTAATATGAGCATATCGGTATATCATGCAAGCATATAACCACAAGGTACGATGTCTGCAACATAGAGTAGTAATATGAGCATATCAGTTATATCATGCAAGTATGTCAAATGATGGTACAGAACAATGAATATACTACACAGTTACGAATCATATCATGATGTGGCAGTTCTACAGTATAAGTGACATAGCAATTTCCGATGAAGAATGTGTGTGAGGCGGCAATCTGTGTAAGTGTAACATGCTCATCAACGGTAATGGTGCAGGTGTACTAACAAATGATAACATATAGCATTAATTATTGGAACAGGATATATACATTACTAGGGGTAATTTCCTACATAGCATGAACAATCAATGGGTATAACTATCTACATATAACTATACGGTCACTTTTAAGAAATGAATCGTAGTTTGAAAGTGGGGGATACAGGGTTTAAGAAAAAGGAACTCATTTGAAAATCCGTAACGCCCCTTTAGGTTTCCATTTAAAGATGCATACGATTCGTCGGTCTGGAATTAGGTCTGGTTTAGGTAATATCTTCTACATTGGCGATCACGCCTCATAACATCCGATATGGCAATAATCCTATATCAATATTCTCAAATCACAAGCGCGGATCGATCATCCGGCAAAACACATCCGTACGGCAATCCATCGTACGGTGGCATTAACAGAAAAGGGAATCTATCATCCTATACAATATATCTCGTACGGTAATTCATCGTACGGTAATAACAAACGGGATAGGGAATCTATCATCCTATACAATATATCTCGTACAGTAATTCATCGTACGGTAATAACAAACGAGATATGGAATCTATCATCCTATACAATATATCTCATACGGTAATTCATTATACGGTAATAACAAACGAGATAGGGAATCTATCATCCTATATAACAAAGAGGGTACAGATCTAAAGTCTCGTACATTATATCTTATAAATCTCGAGTCGTATAGATCTCGAACTCATATCAAGCCACTATCAACTCACACTTGTTCTTTTTCGATTCATACTTAAAAATATCAATCATCATTAGCTATCCTATCCGTGAATCCTATATAGGTTTTCTACAACCCTAATATATATATCGGTTTTCATTTAATGATTTGAGGGGGTGCTAAACGCCATCCACCCGACTTCCCCTGTAGATATAGATCTACTCACAGAAATTCTCCTCGCTTAGCCGAAGTCGATGTGCTTTGTCGTCTTGGAAGTCTACGTGAAGTACCTACAATTAATACACATCGAAACGCAAACACAATTAATATCCGAAAACCGATACGACACATGGATTGCCTATAGGTTAGAACCTATAGCTTAACATGCCAAAAACAACCAAAAAACCCTCGTCCGTTGACGTATAAACATCCAATGACGCAATCCGAATCTCAAATACCAAAATCACGAATTCAATATAAAAACCAAAACCCCGATTTCAGAAATTGCATTACACTAATCTAGCAACACAGGAAATCACTCCTAGATTTTGAATCAGGTCAATTTGGACTAAACAAGCAAGTATAGAGGATAGGTTATAGGGTAATTGAGCTATAGGCAAAACCACATCCGCAACACCCACTACAAAATCGGCGACATCAAGTGAAAATACGGCCTCGCCGGCCATTTGATGAGAGAATGGGTTCGTATTCTGGTGGTGGTCTTCTGGTGGTCTATCTAGGTTAATGGTCTTGTTTGATTTGCTAAGTAAAATCCCAGAAAGCTCCAGATACCCTGTAGGCTTTAAGCTTTCACAAATCGTATAACGCGAATTCAAATATCTCAAAACATAACCAGCAACTAAGGAAAATGGTCCCAGATTTTGGTTGAGGTATAATCAGACCAAACTAGCAGTACAGTGGGGTAGTATTGGGGGTAAGTGAGCTACAGGAAAAACCTCGTCACTAATGTCCACTACAAAACCGACGACAAAGCCCCTAGATCCGATCTCGTCGGCCCAAAGAGCTCCAAACGTGCTCGTACTTCTACAGTGGGTTCCTAGTAGTTTAAATAGGTCGCTGGACTTGTTTGTTTAACTCCTAAATAGCCCAGGTCATCCCAGATTCCCTGTAGGCTATAAGGTCACTCAAAACCGACACGGAAAATTTCTAGCTTCGTATTTTGGATTCTAAACTTATTTCCAGGCCATGAAATCAATCTCTAAATTCGTATAAACACTCACTACAACTCAAATGGCCACTAGACAGCAACTTTCAATTTTCTAAAATAAAAAACCTAATTAACTCAATTTCTAACTAAAAATACGATATTTAACGCAAATACGATTCTAAAGTGAATGGATTACCTTAATAGCAGCCTAGGAAAGTTCTTGAGTTGTCCAAGTCTTCAAAATCCAAACTTGGACGGTTCAAGAGGTCTAGAATTGGTGTGTACATGTTTTTAGTGAAAAGTGCATAGGGTTTTGGCATGGAATTGAAGATGGAGCATTAGGGTAGTGAGGAAGTGATGGAGGTGATGAAGAATTGTGAAGAAATAATGGGGAGGATGAAGGAATGGGCAGCCACGTAACCCTCATTCTCTTATGCTCACTCTCCTTCTCACAATTCCCCCCTACACTCACTCTCTTATCAAAATATCTATTTTGTTTCTAACCATTAAATCCATTTCACACTAAACTCAATTCCTTTCTTTCTTCTTTTCTTTTCTTTGTTTTCTTTTTTCCTTCTCACTTCCTTTCTCATTCTCTACTCATTCTCTCTAACTCACAAACACACATACATGCACACACATGCACATGACATGTTGCAAAATCATGAAAAATGTAAAAACACGGATTTTATCCAAAAAAATCCGATAAATATCATTAAAATAAATAAATCATTTTAATCTCCAATTAATTTCCAAATATTGGTATATACTTATACCATTTTACGAAAAATCCCTATTCGCAAATCGAATAGTTTTCGTGAAATATATTATTTTAATACTAAATTCCAAAAATAATATTTTTATATTTCTGAAATGTTACAGTTATGTTTAGCAGACCGCTTAAGGCTTGTGGGTGACTAATATGATCACCATCTACTGCCGGCGTATTGACAAGTCTTTAGAGTCCTACACATAGGTTTCCTGGCTCAAGCGAAACGAAGTAGGAGCACATATGTGATATGTGCGGGACCGAGATTAATACGTGTATGTGATACCGTATTCTATTCTCGCGATATGTGATATCAGACGGTTATATGTGATATAACCGGGTTATCGGATCAAGTGTTGATTCGATAGGTTGTCACATTTGAAATTAGCCGGTCGTATGTGATATAGCCGGATTATTAAATCAAGTGTTGATTTAATAATTTAATGTATAATTATATATTTGATATATTATCTTTCATTAACTAATATTTGCTCACTTAAGTTTTCTTTTTCTCATTAGTGTACACTTAGTATATATGTGATGTATATTAATGTACATCTTTTGTGTCATGCTAGATGCCACATGCTACACGGATGTATGAGACTCACACCATGCTTATAATAATGTGAGATTTTATTTATTTAAATTAATTCAATATTAGTTGGAAATTGTCATGCTTGGAAGCTTGGAGAAGCTTGAAGCATCTTTTACTTAGTCCACTGGTTTTGTTTTACTTGTAGATATTTATTAACCTAACCATTATTGTTAGACATGGTTTAGTCTCTACATGAGTTAGTGTATGACACTAACTCACCCATGGTTGCTATTCTCACCACTTGATTTATTCTTCACTTGCTTCATCCATGAGAGCTTTTCTTCATCTCCTTCCTCAAGGTTTCTAGCCTCATGAGAGGTGAAGAAAAATAGTGAGAAAATTATTTCTAAAGTGAGCAAAATTCCTACTTCATCAACCTCTTCTTTACTAGCCATTTAGATTGAGTTGTTTCTTCACCAAGTTCATCACCTATTGAAGAGGTAGCTTGAGTTAGTGTATACCCCTACGTGTGTGTATTATTTCACCCCTACACTTAAGAATTCAATTCAAGCTATAGTACCCTTGCCCTAATACCTAATACTACTTCTTTTCGTTAATGATGGACGGTATTGTTCACACACCTTTTATCCGACTATAAATGCATCTTGAGGCACCAATATCCGATTACTGAATGTGTGAGCTTAAAGTGTAAATAGTAGTTTCCAGGTCTTGACTTTATTTATTTTTTCCTTCTTTTTTTCCTTTATTTTTTCTTTTTCAAGACCGGATATATTTTTCAGTAATGCTCTTTTGATGGTTAGCTTTAAATACCGTTTTTTCTTTCATACCAGGTTTTCAGGCAAGAGTATTTCTAGGTATCCTCTACTATCCTAAGTTTCAAGGTGCGTGTTTGTGCAGTTGTAAGGTATATACTTTCTAAATTTGGACTCAAGAATAGAAACTATTTTTCAGACTTATCCTTCAGTAAAGCTTTCAATACTTTCCCTTCATCTCGACTTAACTCAAGAACTGAACTCAAGATTACCTACTTCTATAAAAAAACTATAAGGACGTATAATTACCAAGGTTTAAACAAAATGAGGGTTATTTTTTAGGTTTTCAATTCCTAAGCCTAGGATTTAGTTATTTCTAACATATCAACTAAACTTTCGGAATAAAAATCTACGTTACCCTATTAGCTAACTTAACGAAAAAGTTTTTATATTTTTTATGGGTTTTTAATAAGGTATGCAAATGCAAAATATACAAATGAATGCGAAGGAAGAAAACTTACCGAGCACACCCCAAACTTAAACTTGACAGTGCCCTCACTGTCAGGCTACACCAAGAGGATCAAAATTGCCGGCGCTCCCTAAAAGAAAATTTTATACAAAACAAAAAGAAAACCAAAAATATATACACAAAAAGATCCCCCCAAACTTAAGTGAAACAGTGTTTCCTCTAATTAAGCGGTAAAGTTCAGGATTTGGGGGGAAGAGAACAGTATCAATCTATACAAGGCCTTACACAGGACAAAAGTGAGCACCAACCATTCAAAAATTTTATCGTTATAATGTGCAGGTTGGTGAAAGAATACGGTGAGGAAAGAAATGGAGAATACGCGAGACCGTATGGTAATAGAAGTGGTATACAGTCTTGGCGGAGGAGAAGAATGGCGGAAGGGAGAAAGAAGCGGAATACGAACTTGAGGGTGGAAATGGAAGGAATAAATTGGTACAATTTGTGATGACCGGTGTGTAAAAAGCAATTGTACTAATCTATTAACCCATCGAGAAATGGGGTCAAATCCCTCAAGATTCGTGAGAAAACATAGGTACACCGAACTTAGTAAACCAGACATAGTAAATGTAAATGATACGGTTTCTTGCAAGGTCGGAACGATGGAAAGGATGGAGGGAAATGATTGAGGAAGGTTATTGGTTAAAGGTTCCGGAGGGTGTACACAGTCAATGAAAGGGATATGATGAATTGGAAAATCCGACTCATCAAGCAAAACTGGTTCATCCTCAAAAATATCCTCAAAATTCTCCTAAAAAATTATCTCATGCATTTTTCATCAATATCAAGACGCATATGAAGTTCGGGAAAAACAGTTAATGACTCAGGATAATGAATTGGAGAGAAAAACTCATCCAAAACTGTGGGTTCATCATCCAAAATGTTCCCAGCGTCAATATCCTCAATCAAGTGAAAATCAAATTTCTCAGACACCTCATCAAAAGCATGGATTTCAATTAATTTTGGTTCTAAGATGGAGGTGTAGGGGTCAAAAGGTTTGAGATTGGTTTCACTTAGCAAGGTCCCTTCACAATCGGATAAATCAAACACTACAAAGTCGCACAACTCATTAAACATTCTATCTTCAATTGGTAAATCATTTGGGACACTTGATAGACATTCAAAACCGGAGTTGTGAGATTCAATTTGCAATGGGTAGGTTTTATTTGGAAGGGTGTACAGCTCACTTTCACCACTCAAATTCTCAACCCGTCCTACCGCTTCATCATACATTGGAAAATATGGAGCTAGTTGGAAACTAGCTACCGGGTCACTAGGTAGTATGAGGGCGGCCATGGACGCATTCAAATCCATCATCTGTTGGTACGACGCTACCCGAAAGTCTTCTAACGACTGTTCCAGAGTAGACATGGGTTGTGAAGGGGTTTCAGTAAAAGATTCAAAGTTGTTTGGATACTGAAAACTCCCAAATGGCTGTGTAGAAGCAATGTTTAGGGAAGGTGCAACAGTTGGGTAGGATGGATAGGAATTGAATGGTTGGACAGGAGTGGGATCAACATTTGGATAAGAAGGTGAATGGAATTTTTGATCCATAGAACTGGAAGTGTTGAAAGGAGTGAAAAATCGGCTACGAGATTGATTAATACGTTCAGCAATAGACATGGGTTTCGGAGTTACAACCGGACTCTCAAAAGGGGTATAAATGTAAGAAGGGGTGAATGTTTGAAACGGTTGATATGAAGTGTATTGCGGAGTCCAATTGTTTGTCCTAAATGTGTCTATCCGATTTCTCAATGAAATTTTGGGCATGGATGGATCGTTAGAGGTTCGGCCAATTCAAGAACCGTAAGAAGAAATTTCTGGTTGTGGGTACCAAAGTCCGGCAAGAGTTTTTCGAGGTGGGGCACCCATGTTAGAAGAGTGAAAAGGTAGGGAGGGAAGGAAGTGTTTTTTTTATTTAAAAAAATGTTTGTTTTTGGAGTTTTGAAATTGTTTGCTTTTGAAAGAATACGGAATTATGGGACTAACCTTTACATAAGCACAATCACAATCACAATATGCACAAACAACACCTAGAGCTAGGGTCTTCAAAGTTTAACTAGACCGCTCCTAGACTTCCAAGCGACAAGTTGCAAGATAACTCTCGAATCGCCTCTTTACTGCCAATTGTGGACAGGTAAGCACAAGTGAGGTAAGGAGGGTTCCGCTCACGAATCACCGTGAGACGAGCCTTTTAAAATTACCTCCTCACTTGTCTAGCCTAGGCACCACAAAATCAAGTTTAGATAAATGACCGATTCCCCGCAACCTTCACTTGTCCTAAATGAGCGCGACAAGTCTTTATAAGTTTGGTCTAGATATTTTTTATTAACTCAAGGTAATGCGTATGCAATTAGTGATTTATGGGGTCTTAGGAAGGGTGATGAAATCCACACCCAATCTGAATTGGTGTTATAGCCCCTTAAAGTCTGTATTATTATATGCAAAGCGTATAAACAAACAAAATCTAAAACAACAAAAATTTTATTTGGCGGCGGCGCAATCTGTGCAAAGAAACCTGCATAAAATTCAGTTAAGTGGAATCTACAGAGAGGTGTATAGGAAAGAGAATAAGCAGGAAAAAATTGGGGCTGAGAAGCCTCAATAGGACCGCGGAACTGCTGTGAAATCAACCCTTTGACCGCGGTTCCGCAGTCGAAGGGTTGACTTGGGACTTGGTATTTAGGTCACTGCACTCCTATTGTTCTGTATGACAGAATAAAAACCTCTGTCTCTTGATTTGAATACTGTACTTTCTCCAGATCGCCTGCACACTTGCACACAAAAAGAAATCAAAAATAACAAAAAGGGTTTTTTTGTTATATTTATTTATATTTTTTTATATACAAAAAGAAGAATATTAACCCGAATAACAAGAAAGAAAATACGTTACCGTCTCCCTGTCAATGGCGTCATTTGATCGCATGCTTTTGGCATGTCGGAATTCAAAGTTCTAAAGTTATAACCGCGATCAAGGACGGTGTCGCTTTGCAGCTAGCCGGTTAAGCACGGGTCGTCCGCAGGGAGACGGTTGTATGTCCGTTCTTGTTTTAGATGAGTCAATAACGAATGAGTATGAGTATGTTGAAATTCTATCTTAAGTGTTCGTATTTATGTTCAAGTAAGCTTTTTAAGGTTAAGGTCGGTTGGTAGAGTTAGGATTAGTCTTGTGCTTTTCTTTTGCCATTCTTAAAACGATGTTGGGATAATCAAAAGTAGCGGGGATTAGGAGGACATAGGAATGGGAATTGCGAGTTTAAGCAAGCTTTCCAACGCAAATCCATTCCTAGTGCCCCTTGTCCGTCCGCTAAATACGTTTATTTCCAACCCTCGGCCAAACACCCACAACCATGTATCCAATTAAGTCACAACTACATGTCACGTTATAGTGCGCTTAAAGGACTTCTCAACTTAGGTCATGGCTATATGTCACGTATAGCGTGCCTAAGTGAGGGGGTTGTGTTTGTTTGGTCGAGGTTCGTTTCAAGATATTTGGCGAAGAGAAGCATAAGGGATTTTTCCGTCCCTCATACCATCTTCCTTAGCCTTAACAAGTGTGGAATTATTCACACATGGTAAATGAAAATAAAACAAAACAAGAAGGAAGAAAAGAGAGAAAAGGAAAATACGGTTTAACAAGCTAACTCTTGGGTTCTCACTTAAGCAAGGAACTCCGTCAAAATATCATCGCTTGAAAATAATACGGATAAGAAGAAAGTAAAAGAGAACAAGTAAGGAAATAACAACTACTTTAACAAAAATAATAAAATTACAATATAAGATAATAAAATTACAATATAAGATAATAAAATTACAAGACAAGAAATAAAAGAGACAAGATAATAAAAACCCTCATCTTCATTTAACATCCACTCAAGAGCTCTCACAACAATTTAATGGAGGAAAGATGATGAAGAAGAAGAAGATACAAGCTAAACTAAACTAAATCCTAACAAAAAGAAAAACATCCTTGGCTTGGCACAAAATTGGGCTATGTATAGGCTGGGTGCTGGAACCCTAGGACAAGATTCTGAGCCCAAATGAAATGACCAAACTACCCTAAAAATCGGAGTTGAGATTGAGTCAACCCGGCCGCGGATCCGCCGCATAATGGTCATATTGGCCACGGATTCGTGGTCATTTGGAGGAGTTAAGTTGTCGTTTTTTCTGGGGTTTCTTGTGTTGCTATGTTCAGTTGTTCTACATGTTCCAAATTGCAGATTTCTTCCACAATATCTTCAGATCTGCAACAGTCCAAAATGTCTTCAAAAACAATTCTTTTGACCTTATCTCCCTCGAGCTCCGCGCACCCATTGAGTTTTGTGCTGCCCCTCTCGTGCTCTGTGCTTGTCTGAGACACGAATGACCACTGTCATTTGTCTTGTCTCTGGAACTGGTAAGCGGCATAGGACGGATATGATGACCAGAATCTGGCTTTTATCTGTCGGCAACAGATGTTCTGGATTTTGGCATAACTGTGGAGATTTTGTATGATTTGCGTTATTTTGGACTAAGAACCTATAACCTGTAAATATGTGCAAACACGGATTAAAAGCACCTGCCTATAAAAAACGAGCATAAGAATGGGCGGTATTAAATGCAATATTCTGGTATGAACAACATGCAACTACCACGGCGTATCATGTGCGCATGAAAACGAGTACAAAACTCAGAATCAAACTCCGTCAAGCATAACACAATCATCGGAGTTAAAAATGGAAATACAAATATCGAATTCCACTACTGGAAATCCAAATGCACTAGTTAAATCATAACACGTATATAACATGCATTCTTGTAAAACCATTTAAAAAAGCTGTATAACTCATGCCAAATCTTTCTCAAATCCCCGTGCTATGCGTAGCTCACGGTACAAGTGGCGGACGATCATTTGTAAAGTAGTAAATATATACTTATATATATGTTTAGCTCAATTTATACGTCCTGCCTTTTTGAAAAATCCCTAAAGGTTCTCTTTATAAAATTTCGTGTCACTCACGGACACGTACTAAATAGCGAGACTATAGCCCCTTTTTGAAAACCTTTGGTAACTTTTTATGCATGCAAAAGTAATCAGGCACTATCCTCAGACCAGTCCTGCTCGGCTACTATATAATGTAGCATCCATCATCAAAACAAGAAACTCATAAATAAAATCAGTCTAAAAAGGCGTATCCAATATCACATGTGTCTGGTGCGCACGGAAATCCAATCCAATACAAATGCTACAATATGCTCAAGAGCAAAACTAAGTGCAACGGGTGTGCATGAAAGTATCTGTCCAGTGCAACATGTGTGCACGACAACAGCATCAAATGCATCTATAGTGCATGAAAATCTAAATCAAGCGCAACAACCATGCATGAATGAAGTCTCTATCAAGTGCATCCAACATGCGCGAATAATAATCTCATCAAGTGCATCTAACATGCACGAATAAAATCTCAATCATGTGCATCCAACATGCACGAATAAAATCTCAATCGAGTGCATTCGGTGTGCAAAAAATCTCATATCCTGCGCCCAACATGCGCGAAAACCTAAATCAAGTGCGTCTGGTCCGTATAAAACATCCTGTGCAATAGTATGCATGATAACGAACATCAAGTGCAGACGCGCACAAAAATATCAAGATGGTGCAACAAATGCACAAAATATAAATCCAGTGCAACCAATGCACGAAATACAACTCCGGTGCAATCAATGCACGAAAACTCATCAATATCTCACAAAAACAACACCGAGTATACCAGGGTGTAGAGAATCATAAACGTGTGCAACTACGTGTACAAAACCATATCAATGCACTGCAAGCACATATAAGCTATACCGAGTGCAAAAATCAAATCGAGTGCATACCTCACACACAAAAATCAAATCAACAATCCCGAAATCCACCAAAAATCATAAGTACGTGCAACAAGGCACAAATCGATATCAAGTGCAATAGATATGCACAAATCATACATCTCAATGTAGCGGTGTATAAAACATAAGTCAAGTGCAATAACTGCGCATAATATAAATCTCCAGTAGGTGCAACCATGGTGTACAAAAAACATAAATCACGAAACCCAATCATCGAACTCAAGTCCAAGCGATAAAAGTGTGATACTCGGATCACAAAACGCAAATCGCAATAATTGACATTGAGGTATATCTCCTATAATGTCAAAAAATATGTCGGTGCGCCCAAACTGACAGAGCAAGGTCATCGACTTGTCTCCTGCTCAGAATCTTGCATCTCCGGTCTCTGGGTTCTCTGTTTCTCTCTGAACTATCAATCTCGCAATCTTTATGCTTGTCGGCCCGGTCAGGTGTACTTACCGAACAGTCTCGCTCTGGAACTCTTTTGATCATCGTTTGGCCAATCAACATGACCACTCACAACGGCACATTACTGACGGCGGCATCTGGCCCTCTGAATACGCACGCTATAACTGATCCTGGATGCAAGTCTCTATCGCTGCGGTGTCCTGGAAAGAATATGCTCATGGCTTCTTCTGATCTCACCTATGTCGAACTATACGTGCTTAACTCTTTTCTCATAACGGGACAGCTGTGTCCTCAGCACGACTTTCCTCTGAAATTTGACTGTATCTAATGCCTCAACACACATATCAAATCCTCTGGCATCAATAGAGCGTAACCACCGCTTGTTAACATTTCGCACGAACCTCTTGTTCCACTTGCCTTTATTTTCGTCCACTTCGACGTCATCTCTTGCTGTCTGCATATTGCAATTCATTCTCGGCTACGGTCAATCTGGAGTCTCTCACACGAACTCGAAATTACAAACTCAGTACCTTCATCACTCTGTAGAACATATCTAGCCGAACACATCCTCGAGAACTTTTCCAAATTATCATAGGAATACACTTTATTCGTCTGTTCTCGATCAACTCACAACGCATCTGGTGAGGTCCTTCTATCTGAAACTGGTTAACTTACCGATCTCATATCGGAGCATCCGACGAACAATGTCCTCTCTTGATCGATCTACTCTAGATCTAAGTAAAATCCTTTAATGGAATTCTTCAACTTAACCGAGCCTGCATCGGCACATCAAATATGACGAATCATAACAGTCACTCTACTCGAGATAAACTAGCTATCTCCTGTTGCATCTCTGCCTGGAAGCTCCAGCAGTTTCAGCTCATAATTCTGGAAACGACATCCCATCAATCTCAGCAATAGCTGGATCACCTGTCTACATGGTAGACAACATCACGATCTCTGAGGTAGGTGGTACATCAACAGTCCTCTCAATCTGATAGCATCTATCCATGGCCCGATCATCCGGTGCAAAACTGAACACTCGCCTCAAACGAGAGAACACAATACAACACTATACCTACACATCCCTATGTCACCAGAAAACAACAATGGTCAGTCCTCGTCCATGACGAGCTCGCCCTGACCGAAACACTAGCAGCAACTCAATCTGCGCTCAAGCCATGGTGACAGGAACCTCAAGCAGGTATCGATGAAGACAAATCACATGAAAGAAGGAAATCATCATATCCCAAATGGATATATGAACATAGGAACGAATAGTATCAAAGATCTCAAGATATGAACATCCTAAGGTTTCTTAAGTGGAGTATCGTATCGTAAATATGTCGCGGAACATACGTACAGTACGTCACTCTACTCAATCTACCTACTCCATCAATCAAGGTCAACCTATGAAACGAATGTTCGGGTCTAATACCCCCCGTTAAGTCTAAGTTCCGTAAGGTCAAGCTTAGGTTCCGGAATATATACGCCCTAGACTCCGCATAGTCAAACTCAGACTCAACCAAGGTTAAACCTAACGCTCTGATACCAATTTTGTCACGACCCGAAATTTAGTTCGTGACCGGCACTTAAATCACACCACGTCTACAGGCGTAACGTAAATTAAGTAAGCCGAAGCCCAGAAAAATCTAAACCTTTTTTTAATATTGGGGGTGCAGTTTTGAAATAAGGTGTAATAAATCATGTTCTGTCTTTTAAAATTTCGGGCAGCACCTCCCTTGTATATTTTGATCCAAAACAGATATACAACAATATATAGGCATCCCCAAGCGGGAGCTAGCTCTACGCCAACTGGCGGAAACACAACCATGCAAGTAATACATATACGACGCCTAACGGCGAAGAATTAACCTAGAAAGAACAACAGACGAGCAAGACATCAAACTCGAGAAGCGAACATAAACCCATCGCTCTAAGTCTCTCACAACCAAGTCTGACTAGGTCTACCAATATACAATGTCTAGTCTCTGATCTGAGGTGATGTGATATGATGGAGTTTGTCTAGATACAATAGAATATAACGGTACGAGAGTGGGCACGATCCAACATGTGTCCCACCTACCAAAGCAAACACCCTGGATGAAGCTATGTGCCAGCAATACCGTAACTGATTCCAAGCGGTCAAATCTGCAAGAACTATGGCACAACGGGGGTGAGATACCAACTCGTGAGTAGAAAATATCAACAAGTAGAAATCGAATAAATAACGATCTCCTAGGTCACTATATCCTGAAGGTAATACTATGATATCTAGGGTGACCACAAATGCATATATGTCCACAATCAAGTCAATGCCCATAGCATATACAAATAAACATCCGACATTATATACCTGTAATATATGTGGATAACATCCACGTGTCCATTAATGACACAACTCAATATCATGGAACATGAATGTCCAATCATCTACACTCGAAACATCATGAAAACATAGTATATATGTATGTGTGTATGTATGTATGTATATATGTATGAGGATACCAACCACCTGTGTCTATCAACGACACATCAAAATTATGGAACCTGAGTGTCTAACACCGACACTCGAAACATCATGAAAACCCATGTCGAGCATCGATCCTCATACCTCAGGCATCGCATCCTTAGATCGGCCCTCATATACATTTCATCTCAGGCGCCGCATACTCAGATCAGCCCTCATATCCATCTCACGACTCCGGTTGGTATCCTCCAGATATCCGTTGAGTTCTATACAATCACCGGCAGGTAGTGTTACCTCTGCCAGGCTCATCGCTACACTACGACAATCATTTCTTGCCCCAGGGGTACCATACCGGGTCCACCATGTACCCGCAAACGGATCACCATCTCCTCTAATCGGGTCTCGAAAACCAATCTCAGAACCGAGAAAACTCATGGTGGAGACATCGAAATATCATATCATGAGAAACCGGGTTTTTAAACAATATATCATTTCCTTCGAAATATAACCACGATTCTCAAATCCATAAATCTCATGAAAACTGCATCTCAATGCATATAACCATAAGTATAATGTATGCAACATAAAGTAGTAATATGAGCATACCGGTATATCATGCAAGCATATAACCACAAGGTACGATGTATGCAACATAGAGTAGTAATATGAGCATATCAGTTATATCATGCAAGCATATTAAATGATGGTACAGAACAATGAATATACTACACAGTTACGAATCATATCATTATGTGGCAGTTCTACAGTATAAGTGACATAGCAATTACTGATGAAGAATGTGTATGAGCCGGCAATCTGTGTAAGTATAACATGCTCATCAACGGTAATGGTGCAGGTGTATTAACAAATGATAACATGTAGCATTAATTATTAGAACAGGGTATATACATTACTAGGGGTAATATCCTACATAGCATGAACAATCAATGAGTATAGCTATCAACATATAACTATACAGTCACTTTTAAAATACGAATCGTAGTTTGAAAGTGGGAGCTACGGGGTTTAGGAAAAGGAACTCATTTGAAAATCTGTAACGCCCCTTGAGGTTTCCATTTAAAGATGCATACGATTCGTCAGTCTGGAATTAGATCTGGTTTAGGTAATATCTTCTACATTGGCGATCACGTCTCATAACATCCGATATGGAAATAATCCTATATCAATATTCTCAAATCACAAGCGCGGATCGATCATCCGGCAAAACACATCCGTACGGCAATCCGTCGTACGGTGACATTAACAGAAAAGGGAATCTATCATCCTATACAATATATCTCGTACGGAAATTCATCGTACGGTAATAACAAACGGGATAGGGAATCTATCATCCTATACAATATATCTCGTACGGTAATTCATCGTACGGTAATAACAAACGGGATAGGGAATCTATCATCCTATACAATATATCTCGTACGGTAATTCATCGTACGGTAGTAACAAACGGGATAGGGAATCTATCATCCTATATAACAAAGAGGGTACGGATCTAAAGTCTCGTACGTCATATCTTATAAATCTCGAGTCATATCGATCTCGAACTCATATTAAGCGACTATCAATTTACACTTGTTCTCTTTCGATTCCTACTTAAACATATCAATCATCATTAGCTATCCTATCCATGAATCCTATATAGGTTTTCTACAACTCTAATATATATCGGTTTTCATTTAATGATTTGCAGGGGTGCTATACGCCATCCACCCGACTTCCCCCGTAGATATAGATCTACTCACAGAAATTCTCCTCGCTTAGCCGAAGTCGATGTGCTTTGTCATCTTGGTAGTCCACGTGAAGTACCTACAATCAATACACATCGAAACGCAAACACAATTAATATCCGAAAACTGATACGGCACCTGGATTGCCTATATGTTAGAACCTATAGCTTAACATGCCAAAAACAACCAAACAACCCTCGTCCGTTGACGTATAAACATCCAACAACGCAATCCGAATCTCAAATACCAAAATCACGAATTCAATATAAAAACCAAAACCCCTATTTCAGAAATTGCATTACACTAATCCAGCAACTCAAGAAATCACTCCAAGATTTTGACTCAGGTCAATTTGGACTAAACAAGTAAGTATAGAGGATGGGTTATAGGGTAATTGAGCTACAGGCAAAACCACATTCCCAACACCCACTACAAAACCGGCAACATCAAGTGAAAATACGGCCTCTCCGACCATTTGATGAGGGAATGGGCTCGTATTCAGGTGGTAGTCTTCTGGTGGTTATCTAGGTTAATGGTCTTGTTTGATTTTCTTGGAAAAATACCAGAAAGCTCCAGATACCCTGTAGGCTTTAAGGTTTCACAAATCGTATAACGCGAATTCAAATATCTCAAAACATAACTAACAACTAAGTAAAATGGTCCCAGATTTTGGTTCAGGTAAAATCAGACCAAACTAGCAGTACAGTGGGGTAGTATTTGGGGTAAGTGAGCTACAGGAAAAACCTCGTCACTAATGTCCACTACAAAACCGGTGACAAAGCCCCTAGATCCGATCTCGCCGGCCCAAAGAGCTCCAAACGTGCTCGTACTTCTACAGTGGGTTCCTAGTAGTTTATATAGGTCCCTGGACTTGTTTGTTTAACTCCTAAATAGCCCAGGTCATCCCAGATTCCCTGTAGGCTATAAGGTCACACAAAACCGATACGGAAAATTTCTAATTTCGTATTTTAGGTTCTAAACTTATTTTCACGCCATGAAATCAATCCCTAAAGTCTTGTAAACACTCACTACACCTCAAATGGCCACTAGACATCAACTTTCAATTTTCTAAAATCAAAAACCTAATTAACTCAATTTCTAACTAAAAATACGATATTTAACGCAAACTCGATTCTAAAGTGAATGGATTACCTTAATAGCAGCCTAGGAAAGTTCTTGAGTTGTCCAAGTCTTTAAAATCTAAACTTGGATGGTTCAAGAGGTCTAGAATGGGTGTGTGCATGTTTTTAGTGAAAGGTGCATAGGGTTTTGGCATGGAATTGGAGATGGAGCATTGGGGTAGTGAGGAAGTGATGGAGGCGATGAAGAATTGTGAAGAAATAATTAGGAGGATGAAGGAATGGGCAGCCAAGTAACCCTCACTCTCTTATGCTCACTCTCCTTCTCACAATTCCCCCCTACACTCACTCTCTCATCAAAATATCTATTTTGTTTCTAACCATTAAATCCATTTCACACTAAACTCAATTCATTTCTTTCTTCTTTTCTTTTCTTTGTTTTATTTTTTCCTTCTCACTTCCTTTCTCATTCTCTACTCATTCTCTCTAACTCACAAAAACACACACATGCACACACATGCACATGACATGTTGCAAAATCATGAAAAATGTAAAAACACTGATTTTATCCAAAAAAATCCGATAAATATCATTAAAATAAATAAATCATTTTAATCTCCGATTAATTTCCAAATATTGGTATATACTTATACCATTTTACGAAAAATCCCTATTTGCAAATCGAATAGTTTTCGCAAAATATATTATTTTAATATTAAATTCCAAAAATAATATTTTTATATTTTTGAAATGTTACAGTTACGTTTAGCAGACCGCTTGCGGCTTGTGCGTGACTAATATGATCACCACCAACTACCGGCGTATTGACGAGTCTTTAGAGTCCTACACAGAGGTTTCCTGGCTCAAGCGAAACGAAGTAGGAGCATATATGTGATATGTGCGGGACTGAGATTAATACGTGTATGTGATACCGTATTCTATTCTCGCGATATGTGATATCGGATGGTTATATGTGATATAGCCGGATTATCGGATCAAGTGTTGATTCGATAGGTTGTCACATTTGAAATTAGCCGGTTGTATGTGATATAGCCGGATTATTAAATCAAGTGTTGATTTAATAATTTAATGTATAATTATATATTTGATATATTATCTTTCATTAACTAATATTAGCTCACTTAAGTTTTCTTTTTCTCACTAGTGTACACTTAGTATATATCTGATGTATATTAATGTACATCTTTTGTGTCATGCTAGATGCCACATGCTACATGGGTGTATGAGACTCACACCATGCTTATAATAATGTGAGGTTTTATTTATTTAAAGTAATTCAATATTAGTTGGAAATTGCATGTTTGGAAGCTTGGAGAAGTTTTAAGCATCTTTGACTTAGTCCACTGGTTTTGTTTTACTTGTAGATATTTATTAACCTAACCATTATTGTTAGCCATGGTTTAGTCTCTACATGAGTTAGTGTATGACACTAACTCACCCATGGTTGCTATTCTCACCACTTGATTCATTCTTCACTTGCTTCATCCATGAAAGCTTTTCTTCATCTCCTTCCTCAAGGTTTCTAGCCTCATGAGAGGTGAAGAAAAATAGCGAGAAAATTATTTCTAAAGTGAGAAAAATTACTAATTCATCAAACTCTTCTCTACTAGCCATTTAGATTGGGTTGTTTCTTCACCAAGTTCATCACTTAGTGAAGAGGTAGCTTAAGTTAGTGTCTCCTCAACGTAGATCATCTTTGGCCTCGAAGAATTCAAGCAAGTTTGTTCATTTCATCTTGTGGATCCTCACTAGAGTCCGGGAGATCACTACTTGGAGCGTAGGGACTACTAAACGGAGCTATTGAAGTGAAGGACCGGTGTACAAAGGTTGTATTCCTTGTTCACCATGTATGTAAAGTAGTTTGCATGCTTGTTCGTTTAATTCTCTAATTTAGATTCTAGAGTTAGGGTTCTTTAGCGCGCCAATTTTTTGAAAACGGCATGGTCGATGCCTCTCGAAACCCAGCGGCCGCCCTAGGGAACCCAACACGTTCTAAATTAAACCACAGTTCAAAGTATCTTGAACACACACAAGAGGAATAGTTCAGAAATGAACGAATCCTTTTTGTGGCATTGTAGACTAGGTCATATCAATGCGACACTACTAGCTAAGTTACATAAGGATGAATATTAGAATCCGTTTGAATTTTCATCTTATGATACTTGCTAGTCTTGTCACAAAGGTTTAGTGACCAATACTCCGTTTACTGGAAACAGAGAAAGAGTTACTGAACTCTTGGGACGGATACATGGTGATGTATACGGTCCTATGTCTACAAATGCTAGGGTTGGTTCTTTGTACTTCATTACATTCATCGACGATCTCTCAAGATTCGGACATGTGTTCCTGTTGAAACACGAGTCTAAAACTTTTTAGAAATTGAAGGAATATAAGCTTGAAGTTAAGAACCAGACGGGTAGAAGTATTAAGTCCTTCGATGAGATCGAGGAGGAGTATACTTGCGCATGAAATTCTTGGAGTTTCTAAAAGGAGAATAGGATTCTCTCTCAGCTTACTCCTTCGTATACACCACAGTACAACGGTGTATCGGAGCAGAGATATCGCACCCTATGAGATATGGCTCGCTCTATGACGAGTAATGCTGAGTTACCAGTTTCCTTTTTAGTGTTATGCACTTGAGAAGATGCATACCTATTGAATGGGGTTCCAACCAAATCAGTGCCTACCACTCCATATGAGATATGGTATGGGAAGAGACCATATCTTAAACGAGTTAAGATATGGGGTTGTCCGGCCTATGTTGAAAAGCAAAATCCGGACAAACTCGAGGCAAGGTCAGTTCTGTATAAGTTTGTTGGATATCCCGAATATTCGCTAGGGTATATCTTCTACCACACTGAGGAGCAAAAGGTGTTTTGTTTCTCAGCATTCCACCTTTTTAGAAAAGAAATTTCTTGTGAAGAAATTAGTGGACATGAGGTAGAACTGGAACTGGAAGGAGTTCTAGCTGGACAAACTAACAGCTGATGATTTGGTAAAACCAAAGTATTCAATAGTCTCCGACGAACCTCAGCCTCTCCGCGAATCTGGTAGGGTTCTTCATCCACCTGAGAGATACTACGGTTTCCTCGGTGACTGTGGAAGCGAGGATTGCATCATGTTAAATGATGAACCAACTAGGTTCAGGTAGGCTATCACGAGTGGGGACTCTATGAAATAGCTGGATGCTATGCAATCAGAGATGGAATCTATGTACACCAACAAAGTATGGCTTTGAATGTTGCACCTGAAGGGGTAAAACCCATTGGGAGCAAATGGATCTTGAGAAGATTCTTGGTGTAGATGGAAAAGTTAAGACTTTCAAAGCTAGACTTGTAGTAAAAGGCTATCGTCAATAACCAGGTGTGGTTTATGATGCAACCTTTTCTCCAGTGGCTATGCTTAAGTCCATCAAGATTAAAGCACGCATCGCGGAGTTGGATATCTGTTTTGATGTGGCAGTCAAAGTGTTTGACTTCATCAAAAAGGTAGATGAACCTTATATATACCAGTAGGTTGTAGAGAGTAAGGTTGTCTTCCATGTATTGTACGTAGATGACATACTCTTGATAGGAAAAGGTTTCCTATTCTACACTCGGTCAAGCTCCTTATCACGAGGATTCTTCATGGAAGATCTGGATGATACCTACTACATCTCGTGGATTATGATCTATGGTGATAGATCTAAGTGGATGTTGGGAGTGTCCCAAATCCAGGTACATTAACACTATACTAAAGGGGTTTAGTATGGAAGATTCTAAGCGTGGTGGTTCGCCCACTTACTCAGGAATCACTCTCTTCAAAAAGATGTCTTCCAAGACTGATTTGGAGAGAGCTCGAATGCAAGGGATACCCTATGCTTCGGCAGTAGGCTCTATCATGTATGCGATGTTATGTACCAAACCAGATGTAACTAACTCACTAGGTGTAGTGATCAGGAATCAATCAGATCTTGGGAGAATTACTGGACAGCTGTGTAGGACATTCTTAAGTACTTGAGAAGCACTAAAGAAATGTTCTTGGGGTTTAGTAACGGTGAACTCCAGTGGGAGTCCTTTACCAATTCCAGCTCCTAGAGTGATAAGGAAGACTGAAAGTCAGTCATGGGCTTTGTTTTTACCCTCAGTAGAGGGACGGTATGTTGGAAGAGTTCCAAGCTAGATACCGTGGCAAACTAGACGATAAAGGCTGAATACATCGCTACCAACGATGCTACCAAAGTGGATGTCTGGATAATTCTTGTTCATGAGATGAACATGGTTCCTACCATTGAGTGTCCAATAACTGTTATTGTGACAACAATGGAGTTGTGGCTTTGGCCTAGGAACGCCGGTCCCATCAGCGATCCAGACATATTCTGATGACAGTATCACCTGATTAGGGAGATGGTTGATCTCCAAGGGGTCTAGGTAAGGGGAGTTGATGCGAAGGATAACACGGCGGATCCACTCACAGAGGCCTTTCCCTAGAGAGACTTTTATGGGGCGTTGAGTATGAGATACTACAACAAATGGCCTTAGTGTAAGTGGGAGAGTGATAGTTATATGTATGCCCTAGAGGCCATTATTATACATGTGATGTATATTATAGTGGATGCTTGGACATATATAGGGGGGAATTTCTTGCTCGACATGATAGTATGCTATCTGGTTGCTTCTTATCTTAACATGCACACTTATTGTCTCTCTATTGCATGTTGATAAAGCCCTTAGGATGAGTACTTGACTACCAGGATTATGATGTTGATCATACTAATGGGGCAGAGGTAGTCGGTAAGTACATCCTTCAATTGTTCCTAGTCGTGGGAGTATCGAGACGGGGCATCGATATTCCAGAGTAGACTAGCGTATACGTTTCTCGACCCATATGATGGGCGATGGATGGTCCCATATCCATTGGCGTTTGACATCAGAGATGGTATATGGGTGCTCAGTGGAGACTGGGTACACTAGATGGACTCGCCGAGAACTCCTAGATGGTATTATACCTATCATCAGATAGCTGTTCTCTGGTGACATTGGTACAGGTTTGTCTGTCGACCCGAGATCGTCATAGAGTCTTGTGTGATTCCCACTGTGCTTTGATTTCCACCTTACCACATTCAAGAGATCGTGCAAAACGGTGGTTTTTGGGTACAGTCCCGAGTCACATGGAGGCATTGAGCGATATGAGGGAATTTTGTCTCTCCCGGTAATGGGGGTTGATGTTGCGCTATGCTCGATTGGCCATAACAGGAAATCCCTGGCCAAGGTTGCTGAGATCTACTGGTAAGTGTTATCAGTAGTTTCTCGAACTTTTATGAGCCTCACATAGGCACGACTTATCAGGCTATTGGGGGTCTAACGTTTTACCACCCCATATGCGACATATCAGACGAAGAGACCGGACTGTACGGTAGTGTTACTTATTGGATTCGCAGGAGTATGAGCATGCTCGCTTGTTGATCTTCTGATCGCTCAATACACGGATGGCCATTACGTTTAGCAGAACGCTTGCGGCTTGTGGGTGACTGATATGATCACCACCTACTGCCGGCGTATTGACGAGTCTTTAGAGTCCTAAATAGATATTTCCTGGCTCAAGCGAAGCAAAATAGGAGCACATATGTGATATGTGCGGGACTGAGATTAATACGAGTATGTGATACCGTATTCTATTCTCGCGATATGTGATATCGGACGGTTATATGTGATATAGCCGGGTTATCGGATCAAGTGTTGATTCAATAAGTTGACACATATGATATTAGTCGGTTGTATGTGATATAGCCAGATTATTAAATCAAGTGTTGATTTAATAATTTAATGTATAATTATATATGTGATATATTAATTTACATTAACTAATATTTGCTCACTTAAGCATTTCTTTTTCTCACTTGTACACTTAGTATATATGTGATATATATTAATGTACATTTTTTTTGTCATGCTAGATGATACATGTGACATGGGTGTATGAGACTCACGCCATGCTTAACATTATCTAGGGTTTTTATTATTTAAAGTAATTCAAAATTGAGTGAAAATTAGTCATGGTTGAAGCTTAGTGGAAGCTTGTAGAATCATTGACTAAGTCCACCAATTTTGTTTTACTTAAGATATTTATTAACCCAACCATTATGATTAGCCATGGTTTAGTCTTTACATGAGTTAGTATATGATATTAACTCAGCCATGGTTCCCATTCTACACTTGATCTTTTCCATGGTTGCTTTTCTTCATCTCCTTCCTCTAGCTCTCTTGCAATTTGGGAGGTGAAGAAAATGAGTGAGAAAAATATTTCTAAAGTGAGCAAAATTGGTGAAATTAGTCAATGATTCTACAAGCTTCCACTATGATTAGCCATGGTTGAAGCTTAGTGGAAGCTTGTAGAATCATTGACTAAGTCATGTTTGAATCCTTAGTCATGGTTGAAGCTTAGTGGAAGCTTGTAGAATCATTGACTAAGTCCACCAATTTTGTTTTACTTAAGATATTTATTAACCCAACCATTATGATTAGCCATACTTTAGTCTCTACATGAGTTAGTATATGATATTAACTCACCCATGGTTCCCATTCTACACTTGATCTTTTCCATGGTTTCTCTTCTTCATTTCCTTCCTCTAACTCTCTTGCAATTTGGGAGGTGAAGAAAATGAGTGAGAAAAATATTTCTAAAGTGAGCAAAATTCCTACTTCATCATCCTCTACTAGATTAGCTATTTAGTTTAGGGTGTTTGCTTCACTAATTCCATATTAGTGAAGAGGTAACTTGAGTTGGTGTCTCCTCGACGTAGATCATCTTCGGCCTCGAAGACTTCAAACAAGCTTGTTCCGTTCATCTTGTGGAGCCTTTCTTGAGTCAGAGAGTTCACTACTTGGAGCGAATGGACTACTACACGGAGCTATTGAAGTGAAGGACCGGTCTACAAAGTTTGTATCCTTGTTCACTTAGATATAAAGATGTTTACATGTAGTTTCGTCTAATTCTCTAGTTAAGATTCTAGGTTAGGGTTCTTTAGTGCACCAATTTTTTGAAAATGGCATGGTCGATACCGCCCGAAATCCAGCGGCGACCTAGGGAACCCAGCAAAACTGGCAGATGCTACAACCCACTCGGTTTTGTCTTTTGAGTGCTTTTTTAGTTCATGCTTTGCATAGTGTTTTTGTGAAATATCCAGCACCTCATTCGAAGAGGAAAGAGCTGAGATCCCTTCACCGGGAGTGACCTCTTTAGCAAAACTAGTAAAACTCTAAAAAACATTCCTTTTCAAAATCACTCGATTCTACAACGATATCAAGTTCATTACGCAAAAGGCTTTCTTAAAAACCTGTCGTAGCCCTCCGTCATTTCAGATAAGTACTATTTAGTATTCGTGCTACATTTGTTGACTATGTTAAGGCGTAGTGTGCGATAGCTGATTAGTGCTTATCTGCTTAAGCATATAATGCGATTGGATTAGGGTAGTCGTACGACTTTGTTGACTATGTTAATGGTCGTAGGGGGGTTTAATTCAATCATGAAATGTACGGGTTGAACTTGGCTAGCGCTTATGATTTGTTGACCTTGTTAAGGTCATAAGTTGTTAGGGGCAAAATATTATCAGGAATTTCAAGTGTTGAAATTTGCAATGAGATTGCATACCTTCTATGAGATAGTTGGATCTCGATACCCACTATGAGTAAGAGTTACTCCTGGGAGAGTTATACACATTACAATTAGTCGATCATGTAGGTGTCTAGAAATGTGTTAACGGGGTTACGCCCCTGGGAAAATGAGGTTTATTTTAATTAGGTCCGTGCGAAAATACGGGGAACCTCCCTTAAAGTACCGACACTGGCCTGGCCGAAAGATTGGCGAACTTGTATGGTGTAATTAATCCCGGCTAGTCTTACCTTTTAAGGTTTAAAGGAAGATTTAATAAAACAGTAGGAGCCATCCCGATTAGAATGTAACAAACCTAAATTCCTATACAATTTTTTATACAAAATTTTTCAAAATTCATAAAGGAGTATTTATTGCCTGAGCACAAGATAAGTAATTAATTAGTAATTTAATTACAAGAAAGAGCTTGTAGCTCATTGGTAATACCTTGCACTGCTGAACCAAGCCACCAGAGTTCAAATCCCATACCCTACATTATTTTTAATATTATTTTGTTTTAAATTTTTAGAAGTCCAAGAGTCAACACGTGCTAAAACCATAAAACCCCACTGCAACCACAAATGTTAATGCACCAGTGAGTTACCCTACCGACGGCGGCCCTCCCGATCACCGGACTCGGCTGGGATCGGACGAGTCGGCCGGCGGACCGGCCGACTCGGGCCGGCGCCGCCTGCCGGACTCGGCCGGACCGTCGAGACCCCTGAATGAAAATTCTGGCTTTTGATCTTCCCTACCCCATGCACACTTTATTTCCCCAGATCGGTTCTAGAGACCTTTGAAATCCCCATTTACTTCATTTTTAAAAAATGAATTTTAATATATTTTTACATTTTTTCAACTTAAACTCTTCATCTACCCTAACCCTAGCCAAACCCTATAAATACCATCCCTAAACACTACCCCCTCACCCCAAAACTCTGAGCCAACTCTCAAGAAATCCATAGAAACTCTAGTGTGCAATCGAAGTGAGCGAAATGCGAAGCTCTGGCGAATTTTCCGGCCATCTTCCGACGATGATCTTAGGAACTCCCGGCGACGAAACGACGCACCGTCGACTCCTCTCGTCTCCCCTTCCTCTCCTCTGTTAACTAAACCTGTAAGTCCCACCTTCCCCCTTCTCTACCCTTTCTGAAAATACGAAATTCTAAAACCCGACGGAATCGGAACAAATCCGATTTTCGATTCGGTTCTTCCTAAAATCTCATTTTTCCTTTAATACAATCTTGCTAAACCAATACATGTTGACTATTAAACACTAACTAATCATATTAAACAAGTTCTATATTAAAAGTAATTGCTATTTCCATTTTACCGTATTTTTTTCATTAAACTACCATATAGTTTCATTTCTACATTTAAAACCATCAAAACCTTGCTATACTTTTAAGTAGATCACGAGGTAATGACCTACCTCCTCACACACTCATATGCAACATAGCACAATACCCTCGGGAACATAGAATACGGGAAAACGACATCTTTACAAATAAATACCATTACTTATAAAACCATTTTTCTTAATGATTTAGTATTTATACAAATCTTTGCAAAGCGTCGCTACAACCCATTTGGGGAACCCGTTCGGAATGGTGTGGATTATCGCACATCCTCGGGCTTAGTAGTGGGAGATCGAGACCTCCGGAAGGAGCATTAAGTCTCGAAAGATTTAAAATACGACATCTTAAGAAAATGAGATTTTTAGAATTATAATATATATATTAAAATTATTTTTATATAAATACATATATATATGTAACATTAAAAGATCTATTTTGTAAGAATATAAATATTACAACTCTTTTCAAAAATCACAAGAATCAGTTTATATTAAAATACCATGAAATCCATACAAGTTTAATATTACACTTTAATACCATATATTATGAAAATTAGGTTATTCTCAATAGAAATGACATATGTATAAAATCTACATTTATTACAACTCTAAAGACGATAACTAAATACTTGGGGAGTATTTTGAAAACTATAGAAAAGTATTTTTACATAAACCCCTCTCAAATTCTATAAATTACCCTAAGGACCCTAGTAAACATAGGTTTAAGCGGGATCAATCTCTTGAGCCTCAGAGAGCCGGAGAAGTGGGTGCTTGCCTATCTAAGGTAGATAACTTAACAACGGTGTTATCAACACGGTAATCGTCTTTGAAAAAGACACAAATCCTGCCGTCCATATGCAGCGGTTACCGATAACATCAAAACAATCAGGACTTCAATTTACTTTTCTAATTGTCTGACTTAGATGAGTCTCTTTATAATCTGACTTGAATATGATTCAAGTACAATCTACAATCTACAATATTACAATTCAACATGAATCCATGAATCCATTATTCCATATATTCAATCTATCAATCTATACAACTTGACCGAACCGAACCATTGATATACATTCTATTTACATGATTCTCCAGTTACATCCATTTACATGATTATATAGTTACATCCGTTTACTGATATCATAGTTTCTGTAAGTCATCCAATTATACAATCTATATTATAAAACAATTCAAGTTGCAATACAATACAATAATACAATCAAGATAACACGGGGTTTAAGGGGTAGACTGGTACGGAAGGTGTTAAAAGTGGCAAGAGACAGCAAGATTTAAGACACCTAACCGTATCCAATTGCCGTTGTTCCGGGCTTTCTAATGGAGCCTTGTACTCGATATTCCGTTTGCCCTGGTCTCTAGCATATAGAGACCCTTCTCGTATACACCGGTATCCTTCTGTACCAAGCAAACAACAGCGTTAACACAATATTATAACAATATACTACAACTTTAAAAGCTACCTTCTTATTCTGTCTATTCTACTTCTCCCTTATCTTTGGGACTTACCGAGCGATCTGTTCGCTGACGACATTCTCTTTCTTTCTTCTTTGAATGCCGTCAGGTGAACTGGACACATCAGAGATCGAGCCCACAAGTGAAGACTTGGACCAATTTAGTGAAGACCCCGAGCTCTAGTTCATTGTACACTTTCCATTTCAGTACTTTTCATTTCTGCCATTGTTTAGGCATTGCTTTATTTCAGTTGTATTTACTTTCCATGTATTGTACAGAAAGAATGTGAATAAATAAAGTTGCTGTTTTATTATATCTTGTCTCTTATGATTTTACTTTTATATTGCTTAGATGCGCTTAGCGTATTTACTTCACAGTAAATACATAGCGGCCTCGTCGCGTCCTCTGCCCGTATTCTAGAAAGCGGGGCGTGACAGGTTTTGTTGGTGGCCCATGCAGGTCAGAACTGTATAGAACCATACTATGCAGTTCTGTTCTGCGTGAACAACCTAAGAAATATAATACAAGAACCATCAACTAAAAAATTCTTTACAATTCATGTTCCTTGAATCTTACAATTTTATATTCCTTGAATCTTATCATTTCATGTACTTGAATCCGTCCTAACCTAAATTTTTCTTCAAGGTTATGGATTCCCCAAACAACACCAACACCAACTTCAACAATACTCCACCTCCACTACCAATCACACCTGCTGATCATGCTCCACCCAACGAGCAGATAGTTCTGCTTGAGGAAATCCGAAGTATCCTGATTGGACTGCAGCAACAGACTGCTATATTAGTGAACTGATCAGAAGCAGAAACACATGGTGTAAAGCGCTCTGCCACCCAGATGGCAAGAGGAGCCTACACTACCTAACCTGCAAAACCCAAGAGACAAAAGGAAACAATTAACCAGTTGAGTCCACTCTTCTGCTACTACTGCCAGAGAAAGGGACACTTGTGGAAGGACTGTAGGCGCGCAAAAGGCTTGCGCCTAGTTTGTGGCGCATCCAATCATAGAATTGGAAACTGTCCCTATAGACGCAAATCAGCTCACACACCCACCATCTACCCGCAGCAGCCAGCTATCTAGACTCCTGCACCTAGTCTTCACTCCCAGCACCATCTCCACATGGACCACCTCTACCTAGTCAGGCATCAATGTACCGGCATACACAGAAAAATGTCCCGAGATGCCAAGCCTCCACCTTAGCAGCCGTAGAAGCCGAGACTGGAGGTCAAGATTACACCGGTAATCCTTTTTCACATTTTTAAACCCTTGCACCACCTTGTTATAAACTATCTATACTCCAGTCACAAAACTTTTCTTGAATCCGTTACACTTTCCTTTTACAAATTTCGAGGATGAAATTTTTATAAGGAGGGTAGAATGTAATAACCCTAAATTCCTATACAATTTTCTGTACAAAATTTTTCAAAATTCATAAAAGAGTATTTATTGCCTGAGCACAAGATAAATAACTAATTAGCAATTTAATTACAAGAAGGAGCTTGTAGCTCATTGGTAATACCTTGCACTGCTGAACCAAGCCACCAGAGTTCAAATCCCATACCCCACATTATTTTTAATATTATTTTGTTTTGAATTTTTAGAAGTCCAAGAGTCAACACGTGCTAAAACCATAAAACCCCACTACAACCACAAGTGTTAATGCACCAGTGAGTTACCCTACCGACGGCGGCCCTCTCGATCACCGGACTCGGCCGGGATCGACCGAGTCGGTCGGCGGACCGCCGAGTCCCCTGAATGAAAATTCTGGCTTTTGATCTTCCCTACCCCCCTGCACACTTCATTTCCCCAGATCGGTTCCAGAGACCTTTCAAATCCCCATTTACTCCATTTTTTAATGAATTTTAATATATTTTAATATTTTTTCAATTTAAACTCTTCATCTACTTTATCCCTAGCCTGACCCTATAAATACCACCCCTAAATACTACCCCCTCACCACAAAGCTCTGTGCCAACTCTCAAGAAATCCCTAGAAACTCTAGTATGCAATCGAAGTGAGCGAAATGCGAAGCTCCGGCGAATTTTCCAGCCATCTTCCGACGACGATCCTAGAAACTCCCGGCGACGAAACAATGCACCGTCGACTCCTCTCGTCTCCCCTTCCTCTCCTCTGTTAACTAAACCCGTAAGTCCCACCTTCCCCCTTCTCTACTCTTTTTGAAAATACGAAATTCTAAAACCCGACGGAATCAGAACAAATCCGATTTCCGATTCGGTTCATCCTAAAATCTCATTTTTCCTTTAATACAATCTTGCTAAACCAATACATGTTGACTATTAAACACTAACTAATAATATTAAACAAGTTCTATATCAAAAATAATTGCTATTTCCATTTTACTATATTTTTTTCATTAAACTACCATATAGTTTCGTTTCTACATTTAAAACCATCATAACCTTGCTATACTTTTAAGTAGATCACGAGGTAATGACCTACCTCCTCACATACTCATATGAAACATAGCACAATACCCTCAGGAACATAGAATACAGGAAAACGACTTCTTTACAAATAAATACCATTACTTATAAAACCATTTTTCTTAATGATTTAGTATTTATACAAATCTTTGCAAAGCGCCGCTACAACCCATATAGGGAACCCGTTCGGGATGGTGCGGATTATCACACATCCTCGGGCTTAGTAATGCGAGATGCAGACCTCCGCAAGGAGCATTCGGTCTCGAAAGATTTAAAATACGACATCTTAAGAAAATGAGATTTTTAGAATTATAATATATATATTAAAATTATATATATATATATATATATATATATATATATATATGTAACATTAAAAGATCTATTTTGTAAGAATATAAATATTACAACTCTTTTCAAAAATCATAAGAATCAGTTTACATTAAAATACCATGAAATACATACAAGTTTAATATTACACTTTAATACCATATATTATGAAAATTAGGTTATTCTCAATAGAAATGGCATATGTATAAAATCCACATTTATTACTACTCTAAAGACGATAACTAAATACTTTGGGAGTATTTAGAAAACTATAGAAAAGTATTTTTACATAAACCCCCTCAAGTTCTATAAATTACCCGAAGGACCCTAGTAAACATAGGTTTAAGCGGGACCAATCTCTTGAGCCTCAGGGAGCCGGAGAAGTGAGAGCTTGCCTATCTAAGGTAGACAACTTAACAGTGGTGTTATCAACACGGTAATCGTCTTTGAAAAAGACACAAATCCTGCCGCCCATGTGCAGCGGTTACCGATAACATCAAAACAATCAGGACTTCAATTTACTTTTCTAATTGTCTGACTCAGATGAGTCTCTTTATAATCTGACTTGAATATGATTCAAGTACAGTCTACAATTTATAATCTACAATATTACAATTCAACATGAATCCATGAATACATTATTCCATATATTCAATCTATCAATCTATATAACTTGACCGAACCGAACCATGGATATACATTCCATTTACATGATTCTCTAGTTACATCCATTTACATGATTATACAGTTACATCCATTTACTGATATCATGATTTCGGCAAGTCATCCAATTATACAATCTATATTACAAGACAATTCAAGTTGCAATACAATACAACAATACAACCAAGATAACACGGGGTTTAAGGGGTAGACCGATACGAAGGTGTTAAAAGTGGCACGAGACTGCAAGATTTAAGAAACCTAACCATATCCAATTGCCGTTGTTTCGGGCTTTCTAACGGATCTTTGTAACTCTATATTCCGTTTGTCCTGGTCTCTAGCATATAGAGACCCCTCTCGTATACACTGGTATCCTTCTGTACCAAGCAAACAACAGCGTTAACACAATATTATAACAATATACTACAACTTTAAAAGCTACCTTATTATTCTGTCTATTCTACTTCTCCCTTATCTTTGGGACATACCGAGCGATCTGTTCGCTGACGACATTCTCTTTCTTTCTTCTTTGAATGTCATTAGGCGATCTGGACACGTCAGAGATCGAGCCCACGAGTGAAGACTTGGACCAATTCAGTGAAGATCCCGATCTCTAGTTCATTGTACACTTTCCATTTCAGTACTTTTCATTTCTGCCATTGTTTAAGTATTGCTTTATTTCAGTTGTATTTATTTTCCATATATTGTACAGAAAGAATGTGAATAAATAAAATTGTTGTTTTATTTTATCTTGTCTCTTGTGATTTTACTTATATATTACTTAGATACGCTTAGCGTATTTACTTCACAGTGAATACGTAGCGGCCTCGTCGCGTCCTCTGCCCGTATACTGGGAAGCGGGGCGTGACAGGTTTTGTTGGTGGCCCATGCATGTCAGAGCTGTATAGAACCATACTATACAGTTCTATTCTGCGTGAACAACCTAAGCAATATAACACAAGAACCAGCAACTAAAACATTCTTTACAATTCATGTTCCTTGAATCTTACAATTTCATATTCCTTGAATCTTATCATTTCATGTACTTGAATCTGTCCCAACCTAAATTTTTCTTCAAGGTTATGGATTCCCCAAACAACACCAGCACCAACTTCAACAACACTCCACCTCCACTACCAATCACACCTGCCGTTCCTGCTCCACCCAACTAGCAGATGGTTCTGCTTGAAGAAATCCGAAGTATCCTGATTGGACTGCAGCAGCAGACTGCTATATTAGTGAACCGATCAGAAGCAGAAGCACACGGTGTAAAGCGCTCTGCCACCCAGATGGTAAGAGGAGCCTACACTACCTAACCTGCAAACCCAAGAGACAGAAGGAAACAATTAACCAGTTGAGTCCACACTTCTGCCACTACTGCCAGAGAAAGGGACACTTGTGGAAGGACTGTAGGAGCGCAAAAGGCTTGTGCCAAGTTTGTGGCGCATCCAATCATAGAATTGGAAATTGTCCCTATAGACGCAAATCAGCTTACACACCCACCATCTACCCGCAGCAGCCAGCTATCCAGACTCCTGCACCTAGTCTTGCACTCCCAGCACCATCTTCACATGGACCACCTCTACCTAGTCAGGCATCAATGTATCGGCATACACAGAAAAATATGCCGAGACGCCAAGCCTCCACCTTAGCAGCCGTAGAAGCCGAGACTGTAGGTCAAGGTAACACCGGTAAGCCTTTTTCACATTTTTAAACTCTTTCACCACCTTGTTATACACTATCTATACTCCAGTCACCAAACTTTTCTTGAATCTGTTACACTTTCCTTTACAAATTTCGAGGACGAAATTTTTTTAAGGAGGGTAGAATGTAACAACCCTAAATTCCTATACAATTTTCTATACAAAATTTTTCAAAATTCATAAAGGAGTATTTATTTCCTGAGCACAAGATAAGTAACTAATTAGCAATTTAATTACAAGAAGGAGCTTGTAGCTCATTGGTAATACCTTGCAATGCTGAACCAAGCCACCAGAGTTCAAATCTTATACCCCACATTATTTTTAATATTATTTTGTTTTGAGTTTTTAGAAGTCCAACAGTCAACACGTGCTAAAACCATAAAACCCCACTACAACCACAAATGTTAATGCACCAGTGAGTTACCCTACCGACGGCGGCCCTCCCGATCATCGGACTCGGCCGAGTCGGCCGGCGCCGCCGGTCGGACTCGGCCGGACCGCCGAGTCCCCTGAATGAAAATTCTGGATTTTGATCTTCCCTACCCCCCTGCACACTTCATTTCCCCAGATCGGTTCCAGAGACCTTTGAAATCCCCATTTACTCCATTTTTTTAATGAATTTTAATATATTTTTACATTTTTTTCAATTTAAACTCTTCATCTACCGTAATCCTAGCCTAACCATCCTTAAACACTACCCCCTCACCGCAAAACTCTGAGCCAACTCTCAAGAAATCCCTAGAAACTCTAGTGTGCAATCGTTGTGAGTGAAAGACGAAGCTCCGGTGAATTTTCCGGCCATCTTCCGACGACGATCCTAGGAACTCCCGGCGACGAAATGACGCACCGTCGACTCCTCTCGTCTCCCCTTCCTCTCCTATATTAACTAAACCCATAAGTCCCACCTTCTCCCTTCTCTACTCTTTCTTAAAATACGAAATTCTAAAACCCGACAGAATCGGAACAAATCCGATTTCCGATTCGGTTCTTCCTAAAATCTCATTTTTCCTTTAATACAATCTTGATAAACCAATACATGTTGACTATTAAACACTAACTAATCATATTAAACAAGTTCTATATCAAAAGTAATTGCTATTTCCATTTTACCGTATTTTTTTCATTAAACTACCATATAGTTTTATTTCTACATTTAAAACCATGAAAACCTTGCTATACTTTTAAGTAGATCACGAGGTAATGACCTACATCCTCACACAATCATATGCAACATAGCACAATACCCTCGGGAACATAGAATACGGGAAAACGACATTTTTACAAATAAATACCATTACTTATAAAACCATTTTTCTTAATGATTTAGTATTTATACAAATCTTTGCAAAGCGCCGCTACAACCCATTTGGGGAACCCGTTCGGGATGGTGCGGATTATCGCACATCCTCGGTCTTAGTAGTGGGAGATGCAGACCTCCGCAAGGAGCATTAAGTCTCGAAAGATTTAAAATACGACATTTTAAGAAAATGAGATTTTTCGAATTATAATATATATATTAAAATTATTTTTATATAAATACATATATATATATGTAACATTAAAAGATCTATCTTGTAAGAATATAAATATTACAACTCTTTTCAAAAATCACAAGAATTAGTTTACATTAAAACACCATGAAATCCATACAAGTTTAATATTACACTTTAATACCATATATTATGAAAATTAGGTTATTCTCAATAGAAATGGCATATGTATAAAATCTACATTTATTGCAACTCTAAAGACGATAACTAAATACTTGGGGAGTATTTTGAAAACTATAGAAAAGTATTTTTACATAAACCCCCTCAAATTCTATAAATTACCCTAAGGACCCTAGTAAACATAGGTTTAAGCGGGATCAATCTCTTGAGCCTCAGGGAGCCGGAGAAGTGGGTGCTTGCCTATCTAAGGTAGATAACTTAACAACGGTGTTATCAACACGGTAATCGTCTTTGAAAAAGACACAAATCCTGCCGCCCATATGCAGCGGTTACCGATAACATCAAAACAATCAGGACTTCAATTTACTTTTCTAATTGTCTGACTTAGATGAGTCTCTTTATAATCTGACTTGAATATGATTCAAGTACAATTTACAATATTACAATTCAACATGAATCCATTATTCCATATATTCAATCTATCAATTTATACAACTTGACTGAACCGAACCATGGATATACATTCTATTTACATGATTCTCCAGTTACATCCATTTACATGATCTTACAGTTACATCCATTTACTGATATCATAGTTTCGGCAAGTCATCCAATTATATAATCTATATTACAAGACAATTCAAGTTGCAATACAATACAATAATACAATCAAGATAACACGGGGATTAAAAGGTAGACTGGTACGGAAAGTGTTAAAAGTGGCACGAGACTGCAAGATTTAAGACACCTAACTGTATCCAATTGTTATTTTTCCAGGCTTTCTAACGGAGCCTTGTACTCTATATTCCGTTTGCCCTGGTCTCTAGCATATAGAGACCCCTCTCGTATACATTGGCATCCTTCTGTACCAAGCTACAAACAACAGCGTTAACACAATATTATAACAATATACTACAACTTTAAAAGCTACCTTCTTATTCTGTCTATTCTACTTCTCCCTTATCTTTGGGACTTACCGAACGATCTGTTCACTGACGACATTCTCTTTCTTTCTTCTTTGAATGTCGTCAGGTGATCTGGACACGTCAGAGATCGAGCCCACGAGTGAAGACTTGGACCAATTCAGTGAAGACCCCGAGCTCTAGTTCATTGTACACTTTCCATTTCAGTACTTTTCATTTCTGCCATTATTTAGGCATTGCTTTATTTCAGTTGTATTTACTTTCCATGTATTGTACAGAAAGAATGTGAATAAATAATGTTGCTATTTTATTTTATCTGTCTCTTGTGATTTTACTTTTATATTGTTTAGATACGCTTAGCGTATTTACTTCACAATAAATACATAGCGGTCTCGTCGCGTCCTCTGCCCGTATACTGGGAAGCGGGGCGTGACATAGATAAAATAATAACCAATCTGATCTTGTAAGAGCATACGCCGAGTGTTTTTTCTCTCTCTCTCTCCCGGTAGCGACCGTAACATGCCTTAATCAAGATAATAATATGGGTGTTTTGACCGAACCTGCTTATTATGTTGTGCTGGGAAACGTTGGTTCCGCTCTATCTTATAATTGTTATAAGTCCGAGCAGGAAATAGGGGAATATCCGGATTTCCACGCAACCCAATCAAGGAATGAGCATGTTGATGCATATTCTTCGGGTGTGTTCATTATCAAGAATTGTTTCTCAGTATCCTCTACGTCCTAGGTATGAGATACCGGATCAGGATCCCACATATGTAATCTGTTACATGGGCTACAGAAAGGTAGAGAACTGAGATTAGGTGATATGTCTCTAAGTGTTAAAGAATGGTGCAATTGTTGCAGCTAAAACAGTTGGTATAGATCACCTTGTATTAATACATTGATTCTGAACAAATGTTATTACATGTCGAACCTGATATACAACATTACATCAGTTTCTTTATTCAGTTAAAAAATGATATAATTTTGTATTGGCGGATAATGTTGTGAACATTTTCCTAAATCAAGAGTTGATTGGATCAGGCACGTTATGTAATGACATCTATATTCTAGATCAAACCACAGTTCAAAGTATGTGGAACATACACAAGAGAAGTAGTTCAGAAATGAACGAATTTTTCTTGGGGCATAATAGACTAGGTCATATCAATGCGACACGACTAGCTAAGTTACATAAGGATGAATATGAGAATCTGTTCGAATTTTCATCTTATGATACTTGCACGTCTTGTCTCAAAGGTAAAATGATCAAATACTCCGTTTACTGGAAACAGAGAAAGAGTTGCTGAAATCTTGGGATGGATACATGATGATGTATACGGTCCTATGTCTACAAATGCCAGGGTTGGTTCTTTGTACTTCATTACATTCATCGACTATCTCTCAAGATTCGGACATGTGTTCTTGTTGAAACACGAGTCTGAAACTTTTGAGAAATTCAAGGAATATAAGCTTGAAGTTAAGAACCAGACGGGTAGAAGTATTATGTCCTTCGATGAGATCGGGGAGGCGAATACTTGGGCATGGAGTTTCTGGATTTTCTAAACAGAGAATAGGATTCTCTCTCATCTTACTCCTTCGTATACACCACAGTATAACAATGTATCGGGGCAGAGGTATCGCACCCTATGAGATATGGTGCGCTCTATGATGAGTACTGTTGAGTTGCCTGTTTCCTTTTGGAGTTATGCACTTGAGAAGCTGCATACCTATTGAATGGGGTTCCATCCAAATCAGTGCCTACCGCTCCATATGAGATATGGTATGGGAAGAGACCATGTCTTAAACGAGTTAAGATATGGGGTTGTCCGGCCTATGTTGAAAAGCAAAATCCGGATAAACTCGAGGCAAGGTCAGTTCTGTAAGTTTGTTGGATATCTCGAACATTTGCGAGGGTATATCTTCTACCACACTGAGGAGCAAAATGTGTTTTGTTTCTCAGCATGCCACCTTTTTAGAAAAGGAATTTCTTATGAAGAAATTTATGGACATTAGGTAGAACTGGAAGGAGTTCTAGCTGGACAAACTAACAGCTGATGATTTGGTGAAACCAAAGGATTCAATAGTCTTCGACGAACCTCAGCCTCTCCGTGAATCTGGTAGGGTTCCTCATCCACCTGAGAGATACTACGGTTTCCTCGGTGACGGTGAGAGCGAGGATTGCATCATGGTAGATGATGACTCAACCTGGTTCAGGCAGGCCATCACGAGTGGGGACTCTATGAAATGGCTGGATGCTATGCAATCAGAGATGGAATCCATGTACACCAACAAAGTATGACTTTGAATGTTGCACCTTAAGGGGTAAAATCCATCGGGAGCAGGTGGATCTTGAGAAGATTCTTGGTGTAAATGGAAAAGTAAAGACTTTTAAAGATAGACTTATAGTAAAAGGTTCTCGTCATTCAACCAAGTGTGGATTATGATGAAACCTTTTCTCCAGTGCCTATGCTTAAGTCCATCAGGATTAAAGCACGCATCTCGGAGTTGGAACATCTGATATGGCAGTCAAAGAGTTTGATTTCATCAAAAAGGTAGATGAACCTCGTATATACAAGAAGGTTGTAGAGAGTAAGGTTGTCTTCCACGTATTGTACGTAGATAACATACTCTTGATAGGAAATAGTTTCCTATGCTACACTCGGTCAAGCGCCTCTTATCACGTGGATTCTCCATGGAAGATCTGGATGATACCTACTACATCTTGTGGATTATGATCTATGCTGATAGATCTAAGAGGATGTTGGGAGTGTCCTAAATCCAGGTACATTAACACCTTTCTAAAGGGGTTTAGTATAGAGGATTCCAAGCGTGGTGGTTCGCCCACTTACTCAGGAATCACTCTCTCCAAAAAGATGTCTCCTGAGACTGATTTGGAGAGAGCTCGCATGCAAGGGATACCTTATGCTTCGGCAGTAGGCTCTATCATGTATGTGATGTTATGTACCAGACCAGATATAGCTGACACACTAGGTGTAGTGATCAGAAATCAATCGGATCTTCGGAGAATCACTTGACAGCTGTGTAGGACATTCTTAAGTACTTGAGAAGCACTGAAGAAATGTTCTTGGGGTTTGGTAACGGTGTACTCCAGTGGGAGTCCTTTATCAATTCCAGCTCCCAGAGTGATAAGGCCGACTGAAAGTCAGTCACGGGTTTTGTTTTTACCCTCAGTGGAGGGACAATATGTTGGAAGAGTTCCAAGCTAAATACCTTGGCAAACTAGACGATAAAGGCTGAATATATCGCTACCAACGATGCTACCAAAGTGTCACGACCCGAAAGTACGGAACATGACAGGCACTTAAACTACGAACGTCTCGAGGCGTACGTAATCTAAGTAAACCGAAAACCCAGAAATCCAAACCAAGAAAAGTAGTAGAGTGGAGGAAAACCAATTTAAAATCAAGTAGTTTTAATAGCATAAGCCAAGTTATGCTGTTTTAAAAACATCAAGTATTTCCTGAAAATTTCGGCAGAGTCTCCTTTGTAAAAACTGGCTCCCAAACGGGATACAACATGAATAGTATACGAAATCAATAAAAAGGCATCCCCAAGCGGGAGCTAGCTCTTCGTCAATCGACGGTCACAACCACACGAGCAATATAATATACAACGCCAAGGGCGAGGATCAAAATTCAAAAGGAAACTCAAAACCATAAGAAAACCACAGAAATATAACGCGCGACTCTAAGGTCGAAGGAATAACATCACTGGTCTCTATCTCAAAATAAATACATGTTTGGTTGATGGAACTTCTAGATGCAACAGAGTAATAATATACAAGTTATATAATGGGGGGTACGATACAAGTAAACCCACCTACTAGCAAATCACCCGAAGGAAACTATGCCCGCAAGCCGTAATGAAACCTGTGCGGCAAACCTGCAAGAAACTGGGGCACAACGGGGGTGAGTTGCCAACTCGTGAATAGAAAAACATCTACGCACAGAAATCGTATAAATAACGCAACCTAGGTCAATGATCAGAATATATCCTCAAATATATGAATAACATGCAGCCTATAACAATGGCTAGGGTAATATCTAACCCGAGTGTGATCTCATGTGCCCATGTCTGTGCCTCAGGTAGCAATATATCATATGAATGAGGTATGAATGCATGAAAACAGAATACATGTAAATGAAGAACTGTTTTCATAATTTAGTGAGATTTCCTTTGTATTTTTTTAATCGAGGTATCATAATGAAATCAGCAAAAAACAGTGCCCAGCATCGACACAAAACAAGTGTCCAAATATCTCGATATCTCTGTATCACAATCTCTGTACCTCAATATCTCAAATCATAATATCTAGGGCGCCGTCAATCCAGACCGGCCCCTACCATCCATATCAAGACCACGACAGTATCCTCCGGATATCCGACGCGTCGGGTAATATCACCGGTCGGTAGTGCTCCCCTGCCGGGCTCAACGTCAACAACACATTCCTCTTGTCCCGAGGTACCGCACCGGGCCCACCATGTACCCGAAACGGTTCCTCCACTCCTCGAATCGGGTCTCGAAATCCATCAGCAAACTCATGGTGGACGACTCATACATCATGGAAAAACCGCACTTTTTATTTTAAAAGAGAGAAAAGGTTTATTTATGTTTTTGCGGTTTTCCTCCAAATCCAAGAAATCTCATGAAATCCGAATCCAAGTCATAAATAGCATGTAAACAGTGAATATAAGCATGAGAATCCATGAATGCGACATAACAGTGAATAATAACATGCATGAAGTAGTAGGCAATAACTACAATGTCTAACTAGCATATATGGCAAATACACTAATATCATGTCTAAACTATTAGCTAACAACCTATGTCAAATGAAATAGTATTTTCTAAAGTGTTCGTGACATGGAAATTACCGATGAAGATGTGTGTGAGCCGGTAAGTAAGTGTACGTGGTACATACGCGTCATCGGTAATGGTGCTGGTGTCCTAACAGCATGATATTACTAATGCAATAAGAAATTATAATATAAGTATGCGATGCGGAGCGAACAGTAAAAATGAGCGGGAGCTGAATACTACACGCAACTATAACTAATCTGCACTAATCTAATATAAGTCCTACAAATGGTGCCTTTGAAATAACACGAATCATGGGGTTTTGAAAGTAGGGGCTACGGTGTTTTTATGAAAAGATAAGTCTTTTGAAATATCCGTAGGATCCCTTTGGCTGTCTTTTAAAATACCCACGATTCGTTAGTTTTTGAAATAGGTTTGAATCGAATCTAATCTAACAACTAAACTAAACTAAAGGGCTAAGCTAACAAGCTGGACTACAGGTAAGGAAACCGCCTAACATCTGAGTCGATACATATACATACATGTATATATATATTAGTCGGTGATCCCGCTTCAATAATACCATATCCGATACCATATCTATAATCAGACATCCCAAGTCAAGAGTGCGGATCAATCATCAATATATAGCTCGTACGTAAATCCGTCGTACGGCATCCCCAAATCTGGGTACGGGTCAATATCATACTCATCACACTGTTCATCTGGTATCCTCTTTATCAAGATCATCATCTAGGGTACTGACCTACGTCTAGTATACTACTAATATCACTATTCACATGGAATTGTCATCCAAAGATCCGCTATAACATCAGGACGTATCTCAAGTATGAATCCTGCCATATCACCGATCACACGGCCTCAACTCAAATCTCATTGACTCATCTCAATCCCAAGTACCATCCGCAAATCCAGTATGTGAACACCTAGTCCCATATCCAGGTGAACACATAAACACATCTCCCCTTATACGCACAGGTAATAACATAGATGTATGCATGTGTGTGCGTGCATGTGTGGGTGTAACAACTACTCTAGGGTTTCGCAACCAACACTAAACTAATCCATGAACACCTAGAATCTACCTTTATCATCAAGTCTCAAATCAACATAATCTATAATCAAAATATATGTGTGTATACGTATTCGTATACATCACCACGAACTGCGGGGGTGCTTTACGCCATCCACCCGACTTCTCCCCGTAGATATAAATCTACTCACCTGATCTGAGCTCGCCGGTGCCGACGTCGTCACGTGCTTGCTTGTCGTCTCGAAGTCCACAGGGGATACCTACATATCATAACGCACCGTATCGCATTAAAACCAAATACGAAATCGAAACGGCATATGAAAATCAAATCGGCACGCGTATCACGCATAGGTCAAAACCTATCGCCTACGCATGCAAGAGTAGCCAAACCAACCCTCGATGTCGATGTACAAACGTCAAACCATCGAGAAAACCCAAACACACTCATTTGCGCATCCACGAACACTAACTATAATATAAAATAGGTTAAAATTCACCAAAAGCCCAAACTCACCTTAAAAGCCATTTTTCCGAAAATCTAGCAAGCAAAAATTTACCGTTTTAGTACAAAACTTGATGTTTTAACAATCCTAATGGCCATAATACTTATTAAATATCTTAAATAAGTCATAAAAATCATTTTCATAATTTAATCTCATTAAATTTCATTAGCCTCAAAAGTCTAGTTTGCAGATTATCCAATTTCAACAATTTCATAGTAAAAATGCACAAACAACAATTTATCTTGGTTTTGCATGATCTAAAGTGTTAGACTATTACTTAAAATGTTAATAATTCCATGAATACCCTAATTATATTTTTATCTCCATTATTTAAATAATTTTCAAAAACCTAGTTTGCTAAAAAAAAACTTGATTTGGACAATTTAAATTCAACAATTTACATAATAGCAACTAGATTAAGTTTTCCATGTTCTCACATGCCAAAATATACTTTATAAACTTAAACAAGTGACAATAACCATATTTGAATTCAAACCCTAACTTATCAATTTCCAAACTAGCAATTAAACCTAATTAAACACCTAATTAAGTTTATCCAAAACATTAAACCAACCATTAAACACTAGGGTTTGGATTTACCTCAACAAAACATGAATCAAGCATGCAACCTAGCCTCCTAAAGATGCATCCTTGCTCCAAGATCCATTCTATCTTGGCTAATGAAACATGTGTAAAGGTTTGATGAAGAAATTGTGAGGTTTTGTGTTAATTTTGGATGGATTTTATGTGATTTTTGAGGTGGAAATGAGTGGGGAAAATGGGGGGAATTGGGGGCTACTGGAACAGCCGAGCAAGGGGATGGGGCTGATGCCATGTGATGAGTGGAAGAGAGAGAGAGTGTATGTCCAAGTGATGTAAGCCCATACCTCTTTTAACTTTAACCCCTTTTCTTTTTAATTTTTCTTTTTATTCAAACACTGGAGTGAGAGGTGTGTGGGTGAGGGGGAAGCCATGGGCTCGGCCAGAATTGGGTGGGGGTTGTGTGTGTGTGTGTGTGGAATTCCAAGTGAAAATAAACCCCAATATCTATTTACACTAAATTCACCGAGAAAAGCCTTTTTCTTCGATATTTTCTAAACCGTTTTGGCAAACGATTTCATTTCAAAAACTATATGATAAAATTTTATTTAATGTTTTATGATGCACAAAATTTGTTTCAACTCATTCCAATTTGTAATTTTCTCTAATTAAATGTATTAGTGACGGCTTAAAATAATATTAAAATAATTAATTTCGGAAAATTTTTCAGAAAATTTGAAATTTCACCAGTGGCTCAATAAACACCAAATACTAGCAATTACATATCTAGAATATGTATATTTAATTTTATAATAAAGATATTTGCATTTTGACTTTTTACAGAAAACCCCCTTATTTTACCGTTTTTTCGAATTTTCACCGAAACGATTTTCAAAACGTTACAATCTTCCCCCCTTAAAGAAATTCGGTCCCCGAATTTAAATTAAACCCCCCCCAAATACTAAAACATCTAAGCCAAAACCATCAAGTCGTCGGGGTTCCGAAATCGTAAATACATAAAACAAATCGTAGCGCTGCGCGTGCGCATGAAAAATGAGCATATAACTCAAAATCAAAACTCTGTCAAGCATCCCGCAATTATCGGAGTCATGGTAAAGACACAAATGTCAAATCCAATACAAAACCAATATGACATAACTCGTAACTATACATGTAAAATATATTCAGGTACTGTCCTCTGACTAGTCCTGCTCAGTACGAAAACACATAGCAATATCATAAAATCGTACTGCTCTATAAGAAAAATCAATCCCAAAATACGCGTATGAATACTACGCGCGTCTTGTGCACACGGAAATCAAAATCCAAATATGTGCCATACATATGCACAGAAACAACATCTAAGTGCATCGGGTGTGCACGAAACATCTGTCGTAGGCAACATGTGTGCCTGACAGTAAAATCAGGTGCATCTGACATGCACGAAAAATCTCAATTTCGTGCATCTGGTGTGCACCAAAATCACACTTCAAAACATGTGCCCAACATGCGCGAAAATCCAAATCAGGTGCATCCATCGTGCACGAAATCATGAAATCTAATATCAAGTGCCGAACATGCGCAAAATCAAATCAGGCGCACAAGGTGCACAAAAAAAATATCGAACATCACCATCGAAATCAAAGTCCAATGCATCTAAGTGCACAAAAGGCGTATCACTGCACTGCAAGCATATATAAACTATACAGAGTGCAGGAACCAAATCGTGTGCGTGCATACGCACAAAATCAACTCAAATGTCTAAAACCGTAAAATCACAAACATGTGAAACCCAAGCACGAAAACGATATCAAGTGCAACACTGTGCAAGGATCGTAAATCCTCAATCATCAAAATCAAATCATGCGAATAAATCACCCAAAACATCGAAATCAATAATGGCGGAATAGTACCGCTCAAGTGCATCCTCTAAGAATCTCGGGCCAACTGTCGCGGTCACTAGTGGGACGTCTCGTCGATGATCATGAACTCTGGCCTGCTGGTGTGCATAACAATGACCACTCCTGGGTCAAGGTCTTCACTGTGAATTACCAATCTCTCGGTCCATCGGCTCATCGGCCCTGTCAGGTGTGCTAACGGGGATGATCCCATTCTGGCACTTCTCTGGTCATCTCTCGGTCAATCATCGCGACCACTCGTAAGACAGCATATCACTAGCGTCGGCCTCTGGCTCTCTGAATGTACGTGACACATCTGATCCTGGGTGTAAGTATCATTGCAGCAGTGTCCTGGTAGGAATCCTGCTCACGGTCTCTTCCATGCCTCGTCTCTGCCAACTGTCCGGAAGTCATCGTTCTTTCCTATATCTGCATCTTGCTCTGGAACGACTGCATACTCATCGCGACTCCTTCTGGAAGGTAAATCCAAGTACCATGCCTCGGCATGCGCATCGCATCTCTGATGTCGGCGGAGTGGAACGACATCTCATCTAGATCTGGTACGAACATCTTACTTCACTTTTCTCTAATGTCGTCTGCTTTGGACTCGTCTCGTCGTGGCTGCATGGACTGAGCTCCAACGGCTATCCTCGTATCGGGAGTCTCCTAAGAAATGCATCCCACCATCTAGCATCCGAATTAAGTCGAGCCATCCGATCGAGTCGTCAAAACCTCATAATCCCCCAAGAGCTCAACATCTTGGGCACAGTTTAATAGTATCGAGTACATACCACAGCATCGGTGGTCCAGCCGTAGAAGGGCAAACCCAAGCCTCACTAATGGCGCCGTGGAACTGCCGCAAACCCTAAGGTTCAAAGGCTTTCACACGGTCATTAAGTCGAGTTAGGGTTTCATTCTTCTAGAGGGACCATAGAATTGCCTGCATGTCTTTCCGACTACTTTAAACTTGGAATAATAGGTTTCTGATATTCGATCGTCTCTGTCGACTCTCAACGTCTCCGCATGAAGTCGTCTCCTGCTGGAATCAATCTATCTGATGACCTCTCATCGGTTAGGCGAACGAACCACATGTCCTAGTCATTCCTCCTAGGGTGACTAGCGACCTTCTATCATCTCTTAGTACAACTCGTTCTGCACTAATTCCAGCATCTGGGGCAATATCTCGTCGTTCGCAGCAATAACTGGCTCACTCGTCTGCACGCTGAACAGTGCCTCGATCATTATGAATAAGCAACACACCAACGGTCATCAAAATCTGGCCGGCCTCTATCATTGGCTCAATCCTCTAGTGTCGATCAGCACATACGAGTAACCTCATAAAGGCGATCCGCCAAACGCTCGTGGAGCGAAAACACAGTAAAAAGACACATCTCTGCAATCGTGTGTTGCCGGAATTTCGCCCTAGTCAGTCCTCGTTCGTAACGAGCTCGTGCTGACCGCAACTCTAGCCGTAGCTCTCCCTGCCCGTAATCGTGGCAGCAAAACCATAACCAGTACTGATGAGGCTAGATCGGAATGAATATAATACTGAGCAAAGAAATGTATATCCTAAGGCTCCTTAAATGGAGTGGCGTGTCGTAAGTATGCCGCGGAACATACCCACGGTACGTCACTCTACTTTAGTCACCTATTCCATCAACCAAGGGCCATCCTACGTTCCGAAGGTAAAACCTAACACTCTGATACCAACTTTGTCACGACCCGAAAGTACGGAACATGACCGGCACTTAAACTACGAACGTCTCAAGGCGTACGTAATCTAAGTAAACAGAAAACCCAGAAATCCAAACCAAGAAAAGTAGTAGAGTGGAGGAAAACCAATTTAAAATCAAGTAGTTTTAATAGCATAAGCCAAGTTATGCGGTTTTAAAAACATCAGGTATTTCCTGAAAATTTCGGCAGAGTCTCCTTTGTAAAAACTGGCTCCCAAACGGGATACAACATGAATAGTATACGAAATCAATAAAAAGGCATCCCCAAGCGGGAGCTAGCTCTTCGTCAATCGACGATCACAACCACACGAGCAATATAATATACAACGCCAAGGGCGAGGATCAAAATTCAAAAGGAAACTCAAAACCATAAGAAAACCACAGAAATATAACGCGTGACTCTAAGGTCGAAGCAATAACATCACTGGTCTCTATCTCAAAATAAATACATGTTTGGTTGATGGAACTTCTAGATACAACAGAGTAATAATATACAAGTTATATAATGGGGGGTACGATACAAGTAAACCCACCTACTAGCAAATCACCCGAAGGAAACTATGCCCGCAAGCCGTAATGAAACCTGTGCGGCAAACCTGCAAGAAACTGGGGCACAACGGGGGTGAGTTGCCAACTCGTGAATAGAAAAATATCTACGCACAGAAATCGTATAAATAACGCCACCTAGGTCAATGATCAGAATATATCCTCAAATATATGAATAACATGCAGCCTATAACAATGGCTAGGGTAATATCTAACCCGAGTGTGATCTCATGTGCCCATGTCTGTGCCTCAGGTAGCAATATATCATATGAATGAGGTATGAATGCATGAAAACAGAATACATGTAAATGAAGAACTGTTTTCATAATTTAGTGAGATTTCCTTTGTATTTTTTTAATCGAGGTATCATAATGAAATCAGCATAAAACAGTGCCCAGCATCGACACAAAACAAGTGTCCAAATATCTCGATATCTCTGTATCACAATCTCTGTACCTCAATATCTCAAATCACAATATCTAGGGCGCCGTCAATCCAGACCGGCCCCTACCATCCATCTCAAGACCATGACGGTATCCTCCGGATATCCGACGCGTCGGGTAATATCACCGGTCGGTAGTGCTCCCCTGCCGGGCTCAACGTCAACAACACATTCCTTTTGCCCCGGGGTACCGCACCGGGCCCACCATGTACCCGAAACGGTTCCTCCACTCCTCGAATCGGGTCTCGAAATCCATCAGCAAACTCATGGTGGACGACTCATACATCATGGGAAAACCGCACTTTTTATTTTAAAAGAGAGAAAATGTTTATTTATGTTTTTGCGGTTTTCCTCCAAATCCAAGAAATCTCATGAAATCCGAATCCAAGTCATAAATAGCATGTAAACAGTGAATATAAGCATGAGAATCCATGAATGCGACATAACAGTGAATAATAACATGCATGAAGTAGTAGGCAATAACTACAATGTCTAACTAGCATATAAGGCAAATACACTAATATCATGTCTAAACTATTAGCTAACAACCTATGTCAAATGAAATAGTATTTTCTAAAGTGTTCGTGACATGTCAATTACCGATGAAGATGTGTGTGAGCCGGCAAGTAAGTGTACGTGGTACATACGCGTCATCGGTAATGGTGCTGGTGTCCTAACAGCATGATATTACTAATGCAATAAGAAATTATAATATAAGTATGCGATGCGGAGCGAACAGTAAAAATGAGCGGGAGCTGAATACTAGATGCAACTATAACTAATCTGCACTAATCTAATATAAGTCCTACAAATGGTGCCTTTGAAATAACACGAATCATGGGGTTTTGAAAGTAGGGGCTACGGTGTTTTTATGAAAAGATACGTCTTTTGAAATATCCGTAGGATCCCTTTGGCTGTCTTTTAAAATACCCACGATTCGTTAGTTTTTGAAATAGGTTTGAATCGAATCTAATCTAACAACTAAACTAAACTAAAGGGCTAAGCTAACAAGCTGGACTACAGGTAAGGAAACCGCCTAACATCTGAGTCGATACATATACATACATGTATATATATATTAGTCGGTGATCCCGCCTCAATAATACCATATCCGATACCATATCTATAATCAGACATCCCAAGTCAAGAGTGCGGATCAATCATCAATATATAGCTCGTACGTAAATCCGTCGTACGGCATCCCCAAATCTGGGTACGGGTCAATATCATACTCATCACACTGTTCATCTGGTATCCTCTTTATCAAGATCATCATCTAGGGTACTGACCTACGTCTAGTACACTACTAATATCACTATTCACATGGAATTGTCATCCAAAGATCCGCTATAACATCAGGACGTATCTCAAGTACGAATCCTGCCATATCACCGATCACACGGCCTCAACTCAAATCTCATCGACTCATCTCAATCCCAAGTACCATCCGCAAATCCAGTATGTGAACACCTAGTCACATATCTAGGTGAACACATAAACACATCTCCCCTTATACGCACAGGTAATAACATAGATGTATGCATGTGTGTGCGTGCATGTGTGGGTGTAACAACTACTCTAGGGTTTCGCAACCAACACTAAACTAATCCATGAACACCTAGAATCTACCTTTATCATCAAGTCTCAAATCAACATAATATATAATCAAAATATATGTGTGTATACGTATTCGTATACATCACCACGAACTGCGGGGGTGCTATACGCCATCCACCCGACTTCTCCCCGTAGATATAAATCTACTCACCTGATCTGAGCTCACCGGTGCCGACGTCGTCACGTGCTTCCTTGTCGTCTCGAAGTCCACAGGGGGTACCTACATATCATAACGCACCGTATCGCATTAAAACCAAATACGAAATCGAAACGGGATACGAAAATCAAATCGGCACGCGTATCACGCATAGGTCAAAACCTATCGCCTACGCATGCAAGAGTAGCCAAACCAACTCTCGATGTCGATGTACAAACGTCAAACCATCGAGAAAACCCAAACACACTCATTTGCGTATCCACGAACACTAACTATAATATAAAATAGGTTAAAATTCACCAAAAGCCCAAATTCACCTTAAAAGCCATTTTTCCGAAAATCTAGCAAGCAAAAATTTACCGTTTTAGTACAAAAATTGATGTTTTAACAATTCTAATGGCCATAATACTTATTAAATATCTTAAATAAGTCATAAAAACCATTTTCATAATTTAATCTCATTAAATTTCATTAGCCCCAAAAGTCTAGTTTGCAGATTATCCAATTTCAACAATTTCATAGTAAAAATGCACAAACAACAATTTATCTTGGTTTTGCATGATCTAAAGTGTTATACTATTACTTAAAATGTTAATAATGCCATGAATACCCTAATTATATTTTTATCTCCTTTATTTAAATAATTTTCAAAAACCTAGTTTGCTAAAAAAAAACTTGATTTGGACAATTTAAATTCAACAATTTACATAATAGCAACTAGATTAAGTTTTCCATGTTCTCACATGCCAAAATACACTTTGTAAACTTAAACAAGTGACAATAACCATATTTGAATTCAAACCCTAACTTATCAATTTCCAAACTAGCAATTAAACCTAATTAAACACCTAATTACGTTTATCCAAAACATTAAACCAACCATTAAACACTAGGGTTTGGATTTACCTCAATAAAACATGAATCAAGCATGCAACCTAGCCTCCTAAAGATGCATCCTTGCTCCAAGATCCATTCTATCTTGGCTAATGAAACATGTGTAAAGGTTTGATGAAGAAATTGTGAGGTTTTGTGTTAATTTTGGATGGATTTTATGTGATTTTTGAGGTGGAAATGAGTGGGGAAAATGGGGGGAATTGGGGGCTGCTGGAACAGCCGAGCAAGGGGATGGGGCTGATGCCATGTGATGAGTGGAAGAGAGAGAGAGAGTGTATGTCCAAGTGATGTAAGCCCATACCTCTTTTAACTTTAACCCCTTTTCTTTTTAATTTTTCTTTTCATTCAAACATTGGAGTGAGAGGTGTGTGGGTGAGCGGGCAACCATGGGCTCGGACAGAATTGGGTGGGGGTTGTGTGTGTGTGTGTGTGTGGAATTCCAAGTGAAAATAAACCCCAATATCTATTTACACTAAATTCACCGAAAAAAGCCTTTTTCTTCGATATTTTCTAAACCGTTTTGGCAAACGATTTCATTTCAAAAACTACATGATAAAATTTTATTTAATGTTTTATGATGCACAAAATTTGTTTCAACTCATTCCAATTTGTAATTTTCCCTAATTAAATGTATTAGTGACGGCTTAAAATAATATTAAAATAATTAATTTCGGAAAATTTTTCAGAAAATTTGAAATTTCACCAGTGGCTCAATAAATACCAAATACTAGCAATTACATATCTAGAATATGTATATTTAATTTTATAATAAAGATATTTGCATTTTGACTTTTTACAGAAAACCCCTTTATTTTACCGTTTTTTTCGAATTTTCACCGAAACGATTTCAAAACGTTACACAAAGTGGATGTCTGGATATTTATTGTTCATGAGATGAACATAGTGTTGGATATAGTGCCCTCAAATTCAATTATTGGGTTGCAGGCACGTGATTGCAATGATTGAGGGAGGACCTGTGCCGGTAGGACAGTCTTACTCAAGATGATAGTATGCTATCTGGTTTATCTTTATCATCGTGTACAGCTTTAGGTGACCTTACAGATCACTATTACACATTGATAGAGCCCTTAGGATTCTTGCTTGACTACCAGCAGTATGATGGCGATCATATACGTGAGAGTTGGGTAGTCTATAAGCACATCCTTAAATTGGTCCCTAGTCGTGGGAGTTTCGAGACAGGGCATCGATACTCCAGAGTAGACTAGTGTATACAGTCGAGACCCCGACGAGGGGAGGTGGCCGGTCTCACAAGCCATTGGTGTCAGTTGGATCACCTAAGATGTATACAGGTGCTCATTGGGTTATGAGTACACCGGACAAGACTCGCCGGGAACATGCTAGTTGGTACTATACCTGACGTCAGATAGCAGTTCCCTGGTGACATGTGTACATGTTACTTCATCGACCTGAGATCGTCATTTGTCTCGTGTGAGTTCCCACTGTGCTTTGATTACTATCCTACCACGGCTCAAAAGAGTCGTGCAAACAGGTTTTAGTTGGGTACAGTCCCGAGCCACATGGAGGCAGTGAGCGGATCGCTAGGGGTTTCGTCTCTCCCGGTATTGGGGGTGAGATCGCGCTGTGTCTAGGAGAGCCATTACACGAAGTTCTTGGCCAAGGCAGGAGATTTACTGGAAGGTATTCTAGTAGTATCTCAGGGTGTTCTAGGCTACACTCCGACACAACTTGTACCGCTTTTAGGGGTCTGACTTTTACCAACCCCCTAGGCCCGACATGCGATACTCATAGACGAACGGACCGGACTGTACGGATATTGTCACTGACAGGATCAGTAGGGTGTCAGGATGAGTTCGCTCATCGACCTCCCTTTTGGTCAATACCTGGTGGCCCGTTACGTACAGCTAGTACCACTGACGTGCTAGTGGTTAAATCTACAGCCAGTGTATTGACTGGTCTTTAGAGTCCCCCACAGACAGTTTCTCAAGTTTCGGGTGAAACGTAGTAGAGGCCGTATGGATTTATGGCAGGGTTCGAACATACACGTGCATTTGTGCACGTGTCATGGTTCCGACGGATAATACTAGCGGGCTTTGGTTTAAGACGGATCCTAGTATTATACTGTATAGATTTTGTCTCATTGCATTTGTATTCGGTCGGAATACAAATGCGGGTATGTATATACAGTTGCGGAGTTATCCAATAATTTTATTACGGGATCGCTTTTTGAAGTTGCCAGTTTGAGGGGGGCTTTTCTGTGGTGCTGGGTCTCCAGCAGCAAGCACAAGGTTCCTTAATTGATTGAGTGTTTTGCGAGCCATCTTGTAGCATTTATTGCTATGGATATTGATATAGATATTGGTGTAGCATTTTTTTCTTATGATCACCACACTTATGCTTGTGCTCACCACCACCACCATTTCTTCACTGCCATGGCCGAGACCATCTTAGACAGCCCCATTTTTTTGTGTGTGAGGATTTGATTCATTTTTCATATGCACCAAAATTCCTAAGCCATTTCCAATTGCTCTTTTCTCCTCACTTCTCCAAAGGCAACTTCGATTAACCCATCATCCGATCACTTGGATGATTTGAGACCAAGTGTTCTACACTTCCTCTACATCAACCTTGGACACGTCGGCTAGCAAACTTCGTGTTCGAGTTTCCTCAGTTCTGAGGTGGGAGCCCGTATAAAGATTCGATGATGTGACGCAGTTTTCGGCGAGGAGGAGATTGTAGATCGAGCGAGATCGGAGAGCGAGCTTCGTCGGTGCATCCGCAACAAGTTAGGGGCAGAGGCTAAAGACCGAAGGACTCGGATCAATCGGTATAACCTTTCTACCCTTTTTCTAGATTGCTAGTTTGTGTTAATGGTTCGATCTGGGTGAAAGTATACGATAGCGCCAGTTTCAAGTTTATGAAAAAAATTTCGTTTCCGCATTTTGGCCTCGGATTGACGGCCGGGGCGCTACCGTAGACTTACACATAGTTCCCACCATTGAGCGTCCAATAACTGTTATTGTGACAACAATGGAATTCTGGCTTTGGCCTAGGAACGCCGATCCCATCAACGATCCAGACATATTCTGAGGACAATATCACCTGATCAAGGGGATGGTTGATCTCCAAGGGATCAAGGTAAGGAGAGTTGACGCTAAGGATAACACGGCGGATCCACTCACAGAGGCCTTTCCCTAGAGAGATTTTTATGGGGCGTTGAGTATGAGAAACTACAACAAATGGGCTTAGTGCAAGTGGGAGATTGTTAGTTATATGTATATCCTAGAGGCCATTATTATACATGTGATGTATATTATAGTGGATGCTTGGACATATATTGGGAGGACTTTCTTGCTCGACATGATAGTATGCTATCTGTTTGCTCTTTATCTTAACATGCACACTTATTGTCTCTCTATTACATGTTGATAAAGCCCTTAGGATGAGTACTTGACTACCAGGATTATGATGCAGATCATACTAGTGGGGCAGAGGTAGTCAGTAAGTACATCCTTCAAATGTTCCTAGTCGTGGAAGTATCGAGATGGGGCATCGATATTCCAGAGTAGACTAGAGTATACGCTTCTCGACCCATATGATGGGAAATGGATGATCCCACATCCATTGGTGTTTGACATCAGAAAAGGTATACGGGTGTGTTCATATAGATTTTTGCATTTTTATACCGCCCATTCTTGTTCGCATTGCATATAGGTAGGTACTCTTGATCCGTGTTTGCTATATAATTGCAGGTTACAGATTCTCAGCCCTAAACAGTGAAATTCATGAAAAGTCGTAACAAATTCAGGACTACGGCCAACAACAGATAAATACGGGTCTCCGCTCCGTATGATGCCGCATACCAGTTCGAAGGACAAAATGGCAAATCATTGATCATTTCATGCATAAAGCACAAGAGGCAGCACGAGATCCAAGATTTCAACGCGGAGCTCAAGAAAATCAAGGCAAAAGTCCACATCATTTCACCTTTTTGGACTGCTGAAAATCTGGGAGAAAACTGAAAAGATTTTGAGAAACCTAGTGTACCAAACAGAGAAGAACAGCAACATGGAAAACCATAGAAAATACGACCCTCCAAGTCGACCAAAGGGCCGCGGATCCGCGGCCAATATGGCACTTAGGCCGCGTATCCGCGGCTGAGTCAACTCAGCACGGGATCGTTTTTTTAGGGTAGTTTTGTAATTGTATTTGGGCTCAGATTGTATCCCTAGGGTTTCATTTATCTGCCTATAAATAGCCCAGTTCCAAGCCAAGTAAAGGGTGCTTTTTCTTGTATTAGATTTTAGGACATAATAATAAGTAAAACGTATACACATCAATGATAAAGACAAACCAGATAGCATACTATCATTCGAGTAAGACTGTTCTACCTATATAGGTCCTCCCTCAGTTATCATAATGGATTACCTGTAATTACAATAATTGCCTTGAGGATACTATATAGCTAACACTCTCAAGGCAATTATTGTAATTGTGGGAGGACCTATACAGAAAGAACATTCTTGCTCGAGATGATAATATGCTATCTGGTTTGTCTTTATCATTCGTGTGTGTACGTTTTACTTGCTATCATGTATTGCTAATACATTATGATTGTTAGTGTATATGCCCTAGAGGCCATTACTATATCATACTAGTTTGTATATTACTTGATGGAAGCTTGGGATATTCACAGTTGTATATACAATCTTGCTCGAAATGGTAGTATGCTACTTGGTTTTCTCTGCTTTAATATGTGCATGTGTTTCTTTTAGCATATCGCTGATATACATATTAGTAGAGCCCTTAGGATTATTGCTTGATTACCAGCGTTGTGATGGCGCTCACACTCGTGGGGGCTGGGTAATCCATAAGCACATCCTTATACAGGTCCCTGGTCGTTGGACTATCGAGACAGGGCATCGATACTCCGGAGTAGACTAGCGTATGCGCTTCTCATCCCAGCGTTGGAGACGGTCTGTCCTACAGCCGTCAGTACGTCGTACTTGAGATAGTATGCGGGTGCTCGTTGGGTTACGAGTACACTGGACATGACTCGTCGGGAACTGTTGGTTGGTATTGTTAGGTCCACGTTACCTCTCCCGGTACTTTCGGGGTTGCGGAAACGGTAAAACAAAATTTTTTCTAAACTTTGTAACATGGACCGTAAAAGCCGGATCTTTGCTAAACAATATACTAGCATCCTAACTAGAGATCTATCTACTCGGTTAGGGGTTATACCTCAACTTGAACTCCTTCTCTTCTTGGTGTTCTTCTCCTTGCTTACTCCGAGGCTTGATCCGGACTTTGGTCACCTCCGCGGCCTCCTTGAGTCGTAGACGATCCACCCGAGAGATGTGCACCGAGCTCCACCTCGAGCCGAGATAACTAGGGCAAAGAGATTGCTAATCTAGAAGCCCTAGGTTGTGTAGAAGTGATGAAGGGATGGTTTTGTCTTTGTGGGATCTTTATCTCTCAACACATGAGATCAAAAGATGAATCAAGAGGAGGAAGAAGAAGGAGGAGCTAGCAACCATGGTTCATATCTTTTTTTCTTCTCCCTTGAAAAAACAAGAGAGAGAATGAGAAAGGAATTATGATACAAAGAAAAGTAACCATGGTTGCAATAATGCAAAAACACCATCATTGCTAATCCCATCAAGATAAAGTTTGATGGCTACATTGAAATGACCATTATCATAATCCAAAAGGAAAAAGAAAAAGAAAAGAAGAGTGTAGATCCCTCTTGAAAGTCAATGGTCAACACGGTCAACCGGTCAACAAAGTCAAGAGAGGTCAACGGGGTCAAATGGTCAATGCAATTAGCCATCATAAAATTATCACTAAAAGGATTAGTAAATGATATCCGCGGCTCATAATGGTTTTGACCAAAACAACTGTCAAAACCCTAATGAGCATGCCACATAACGGTTTCGGCCGAACCAACTGCCAAAACCCTAATGAGGCACCTCCTCCTTCATCGCTCCGGAAAACTGTACATACACACCCGCATCCGCATTCCGTAGAATGCGGATGCGTAGAAGACAAAACAAATCCATCCGTGCAATACTAGGATCCGGCTTAAACCAAAGCCCACTAGTACTGCCTGCCCGAACACTATACGCACACAAGTGTACGTAAGTGATCGCAGCCCTGCCGTAAAACCATACGGCCTCTACACGTTTCGCTCAGTGCAGGGAAACTCTCTGTGTGGGACTCTAAAAACTCGACACTACGCTGGCAGTGGGTTTAACCACAGACCGCAAGCGGCACTAGCTGTACGTAACGGTCCCCAGGTAGATGTCGATAAGAAGGCCGATGAGGTGAACCCATCCGAACTCCTACTGAGCCTGTATGTGACAATCTCCGTACAGTCCGGTCTGTTCGTCTGATACATCGCATGGCGGGCCTAGGGGGCGGTAAACGTTAGTCCCCTAATAGCGGTACAAGTTATGTCGGAGTGAAGCCCAGAACACCCTGAGATAACACTGGAAACCTACCAGTATATCTCGCTTGCCCTGGCCAGGGACTACTCATGTAATGGCTCTCCTAGACACAGCGCGATGTCAACCCCCAATACCGGGAGAGACGAATCCTGTCTAACCGTCACTGCCTCCAAGTGCTTCGGGACTGCTCCCAACTACTACCTGTTTGCACGACTCAGTAGAGCCGTGGTAGAGTAGTAATCAAAGAACAGTGGGAACACATTTGAGGCGAAGTGACAGTGTCAAGTCAGCAGACTAAGCTGTACTCATGTCACCTGGGAACTGATAACTGACGATAGGTATAATACCAACCATCAGTTCCCGACGAGTCCTGTCCAGTGTACTCGTAACCTAACGAGCACCCGCATACTATCTCAAGTACGACATACTGACGGCTGTGGGACAGACCGTTTCCCATGCTAGGATGAGAAGCGCATACGCTAGTCTACTCCGAAGTATCGATGCCCTATCTCGATACTCCCACGACTAGGGACGTGTATAAGGATGTGCTTGTAGATTACCCAGCCCCCACGAGTGTGATCGCCATCACAACGCCGGTAATCAAGCAAAGATCCTAAGGGCTCTACTAATGCGTATAGGTGATATAATAAATAAACACACATGTACACATTAAAGCAGAGACAAACCAAGTAGCATACTACTATATTGAGCAAGATTGTCTGTACAACTGTGAATATCCCAAGCTTCCATCAAGTAATATACATACTAGTATGATACAGTAATGGCCTCTAGGGCATATACACTAACAATCTCCCACTTGCACTAAGGCCATGTACTGGCGTATCGAAGACCTATCATCTCGATCAGCCGCTCGAACTGAGTCTGGGGTAAGGCCTTCGTGAATGGGTCCGCTGTGTTGTCCTTTGTGTCCACTCTCCGCACCTCGATCTCCTGGCGATCAATGATCTCCCTGATCATGTGATACCGCCTTAAGATGTGCCTGGATTTCTGATGGGACCTTGGTTCATTCGCTAAAGCTATAGCCCCATTGTTATCGAAATACAAAGGTATTGGGTCAACAATGGACGGAACCACCTGAAGTTCACTAATGAACTTCTTCATCCAGACCGCCTCTTTTGCGGCATCGCTTGCAGCAATGTATTCAGCCTCCATCGTCGAGTCTGCGATGGTATCCTGCTTGGAACTCCTCCAACATACCGCCCCTCCGTTGAGGGTAAACACAAAACCCGAGACAGACTTGCTATCATCTTTGTCACTTTGGAAGCTTGAATCGGTAAAGGACTCGACCCTGAGGTCTCCATTACCGTAAACCAGGAACATCTCTTTAGTCATTCTCAGGTACTTGAGAATGTTCTTCACTGCTGTCCAGTGGTCCTCACCTGGGTCTGACTGATACCGGCTTACCGCGCTCAGCGCGTAAGCTACATCTGGTCTTGTACATAGCATCGCATACATTATAGATCCTACCGTCGAAGCGTAGGGTATAGTGCTCATGCGAACCCTCTCCTCGTCAGTCTTAGGAGACATCTTCTTGGAGAGGGTAATTCCGTGCAATGCGGGTATGTTACCGCGCTTGGAACCCTCCATACTAAATCTCTTTAGTACGGTCTCTATGTACCTGGACTGCGAAAGTCCCAGTAGTCTCTTGGATCTATCTCTATAGATCTTGATCCCCAGAATGTACGAGGCATCACCCATGTCTTTCATGGAGAACCGTTGTGACAAAAATAGCTTGACCGATTATAGCATAGGAATGTCATTTCCTATCAAAAGAATGTCGTCCACGTACAAGACTAGGAATACGACAGTTCGTCTTACAATCTTCTTATAGACACAAGGTTCATCCTCGTTCTTGATGAAATCAAATTCCTTGATTGCCTCATCAAAACAGATGTTCCATCTCCGCAATGCCTGCTTTAATCCATAAATGGATTTAAGCAACTTGCACACCTTCCCGCCGCTCCCACTGTCTACGAAACCTTGTGGCTGATCCATGTAAACGCACTCTTCCAAACAACCGTTTAGGAAAGCCGTTTTAACATCCATCTGCCAGATTTCATAGTCATGGAAGGCAGCAATGGCAAGTAGGATCCGAATGGATTTGAGCATAGCCACCGGAGAAAAAGTTTCGTCATAGTCCAAACCAGGTCTTTGACGAAAACCTTTTGCAACGAGTCCAGCTTTATAGGTTTCCACCTGCCCATTTACACCAAGTTTCCTTTTGTAGATCCATTTGCATCCAACGGGTTTCACCCCAGGTGGAGCAATATCCAAGGTCCACACTTTATTGGCGTACATGGACTCCATTTCGGATTGCATTGCTTCCTGCCACTTATCAGAGTCCCTACTGATAATGGCCTGCCTGAAACTGGTAGGGTCATCTTCTTCCAAGATGCAATCCTCTCGATCCCCGTCTATGATAAAACCGTAGTATCTCTCGGGCGGATGAGAAATCCTACCAGATCTGCGGAGTGGCTGAGGTTCTTCTGGGGTTATTGAATTCTAAGGTTCTGTCAAATCTTCAGTTTCATTTTGTGGTCGCTGAATTTCTTCCAGTTCTACCGAACTCCCACTTGTTTCTTTTGCAAGAAATTGCCATTCTAAAAAGGTGGCATGGCGAGATACAAACACCTTCTGTTCCTCGGTGTGGTAGAACAGATATCCTGTGGAGTTCTTAGGATATCCCACAAATTTACATAGAACTGAACGTGCCTGAAGTTTGTCCGGATTTTATACTTTTACATAGGCCGGACAACCCCATACCTTAATACGCTTAAGATACGGCTTTTTACCATTCCATATCTCGAACGGTGTCTTAGGCACAGATTTAGACGGAACATCGTTCAACAGATATGCCGCCGTCAACAGCGCATGTCCCCAAAATGAAAGAGGTAACTCGGCATTACTCATCATGGAGCGAACCATATCCAGTAGGGTACGATTCCTCCGCTCCGATACACCGTTGTGCTGTGGTGTATAAGGAGGAGTAAGCTGAGAGAGAATACCATTCTCTTTTAAGTAATCTAGGAATTCCGTGCTTAAGTACTCCCCTCCTCTATCAGACCGGAGGATCTTGATACTTTTGCCAGTCTGGTTCTCTACTTCGTTTCTGAATTCCTTGAATTTCTCAAAAGCTTCAGATTTGTGTTTCATCAGATACACATATCCGAACCTAGAGAGATCGTCAGTGAATGTGATGAAGTACGAGAACCCACCCCTTGCATGTATAGACATCGGACCACATACATCACTATGTACGAGTCCCAAGAGCTCTGCTGCTCTTTCTCCATGTCCGGTGAACAGAGATTTGGTCATCTTCCCTTTGAGACAAGACTGACAAGTTTCATAAGATGAAAACTCGAACGCATCCAAGAGTCCATCTTTATGCAACTTACTCAGTCTTTTCTCTCTGATATGACCAAGTCTACAATGCCACAAGTAGGATTCATTCGTATCTGAATTCTTCCTCTTGCGTGTGTTTTGTATATTGAGAACTGTATTCTGATTTAGAACGTAGATACCATTACACAGTGTACCCTCTGCAACCAGTACCTTATGAAGGTAAATGTTCATGATATTCTTGTCAAGAATAAAGTTATATCCATCTTTATCGAGTAAAGAAACTGATATGATGTTGCAAACCATGGAGGGTACATAGTAGCAATCGTTCAAAATCATAGTCTTGCCATTTGGCAATACTAGGTGATATTCACCGACGGCTGCCGCATTAACTTGTGCTCCGTTCGCTACTCTGAGCGACATATCACCCGGTGCAACTTTCCTACTTTTTCTCAGTCCCTGCAATAAATTACAGATATGAGATCCTGATCCGATATCAAGTACCCAGGAGGTAGGGCTGACCGTAAAACAGTTCTCAATTACAAGAACACCTGAAGTAGATGCAAAACCATGCTTCTTCTTCAACTGGGTATCCTGGAAATCCATACAATCCCCTTTCCCTTGCTCATACTTATGGCTGTTGTCACAAGTTGGAGCTGAACCAACGTTCTCCAGTCCCGAATAAGAATTCGGATCGGTCAAGCGATACATTTTATTATCTTGATTAGGGCGTGAAATGGTTGCTACCTGGAGAGAGAGAAAAGAAACACTCAGCGGGCGCTCTTGCAAGATTAGATTGGTTTATTAATTTATCTAACCAGGATGTCTCCCACTGTTTTCTCAAATTCTTCTTAAAACCTTTTTAAAAGAAGAACTAGCCGGGATTTAATTCACGTCACGATACTTGCTTAACCTTTCAGCCAGGCTAGTGTCGGTACTTCGAGGGAGGTTTTCCAACGCTTTCGCGAAGTTCCTTAATTTAAGAACCTCTTTTCCCTGGGGGCGTAACCCAGCTAACACCTTTCTAGTCACCTACTGGGTTTATAGCATTGATTGTTAAGTGAAATAATCTCCCGAGAGTAATCCAACTCATCAGCGGGATCGGGATCCAACTATCACTGTGTGATGACCTAGATGGAATCCACTCTAGTCACCACACTCCAGAAGGTATGCTAAATCTGCAAGTCTCAGTACTTTTGAAACTCCCGATGTGGTTTTTGCCCCTAGGACCCAAGTGACCTTGACTGAGCCAACATATCAAAGGATCCTAGTCAAGTTCAACCCGTCATTATCTTGACTGCATTAAACCCACCCGTACGAGTCCTTGACTGAGCCAAAATGACCGTACGACTGTCCTAAGCAATCACTTTGTATCCTACGGAAAGATATTATATAGCTACCGTACACTACGCCTCGGCTGAGCACGAAATACGTAGCACGAATACTAAGCAATATCAATCCGAAACGACGGAGGGCTACGACTGGGTTTTGGCGAAAACCCGTTAACGTAATGAACTTGATATCGTTGAAGGAACGTGATACACTTTTTGAAAATATAGTGGCGAAAACTTTTGCTAAAGAGGTCACTCCCTGTGAAGGGATCTCGGCTCTTTCCTCGTCGAATGAGGTGCAGGATATTCCAAACTGAATACCTCGATGCAAAGCAAGAATAATCGACTATAGCGAAGTTATTACCCTGACGCAAACTTTTGTCCAAGGGGTCACTCCCGATGAAGGGATCTCGGCCCTTGCCTCGTCGACTGAGGTGCAGGGCATTCATAACCGAATACCTCGATGCAAAACAAAAATGAACGTCCTTGCAATAACAGCTTTTTGAAAAACTTGTTCCAACAACGTCTTTTAGGTTTATTTTCTTGCATTAGTTCTTTTAATGCGTCCCATCATTTAAATCCTACCATTGCAGAAAACAACCAAAATATGACGTACGCTTATGCCATTCGCATTCGCCACGGGGCCCCGTCATCACCCGTTAGGTTACTTAACTAACGACAGAGCGGGGGTTGGGCTAGCGCGGCTGAAAAACATAAGCAACGCCTAAATAGTTATTATATATAGATATACAGCAATGATAGCCAATCCAGATCACAGATGAACACTTTGGATATACTAGGAACCCGCGATTCGTTCGAGCCTGCAACGAAAAGCGGATTACACGGTCGCGATGAATAGCCAATACCCCACCCAAGACCCCTACGGGTGCGGCAAACTACCCGCCAAGTACCCGAAGCGAAGCAACCTCCCTCATCGCCGTGAGTAGGCCACTCGGCACTTCGAGATACCCGGTAGTTTGTGCACCCCCTCCATGGGTCTATCCTAGGAGCAAAAACAGTAAAAAGAATTATATAATGACGGCTACAACCCCGACCCGGTTGTGCGGCCATACAAATAATATTACATCAATTTACAAATTTATTACATGAATGAAAGAAAAAGAAACTCGCATCTCACATCCACCCCGGCTATTCATCCGCGACAATCCAACGAGTTCATATACACAAACCATCAACAACACAGATCACAGATATGTATAACCCCCACTAATCGACGTATAGCGATTAGTAGACGTTCAATACACTAACATTACAGATATAACCATTAGCCAAAGTCTACAGAACATCGACCAAAAATACGGACTTTTAAGCCCCAAAAACAAATTTTGCTTTCTGGAAAATCTGGGCAGAAAAGTCATATACCAAAAATCCCAAAATACCCAAATATGAAAACTGCAAGAAAAATATTCCCCAACAGAGCCAAGGGAGCCGTGGTTCCGCGGCATAAGCAAGCTTATGCCGCGGAAACGCGGCGCTTTGGATGAGTTGGGGGATGAAATTTTTCCAGTTTTCAAACAAAAGCCTGAGCCGATTTTTAGTGTATAAATTTTTAATTTTGGAACAGTTCTAAAATTCGGCAGAAACTGAATTTTCCGGGGTAATTTTGCGGGTTTTCGTCCGGTCGATATTCTTAATAATTTGCTAACATGCTAGGGTGTGTTTAGTTAGGCTCTGATACCACTGTTAGGTCCACGTTACCTCTCCCGGTACTTTCGGGGTTGCGGAAACGGTAAAACAAAATTTTTTCTAAACTTTGTAACATGGACCGTAAAAGCCGGATCTTTGCTAAACAATACACTAGCATCCTAACTAGAGATCTATCTACTCGGTTAGGGGTTATACCTCAACTTGAACTCCTTCTCTTCTTGGTGTTCTTCTCCTTGCTTACTTCGAGGCTTGATCCGGACTTTGGTCACCTCCGCGGCCTCCTTGAGTCGTAGACGATCCACCCGAGAGATGTGCACCGAGCTCCACCTTGAGCCGAGATAACTAGGGCAAAGAGATTGCTAATCTAGAAGCCCTAGGTTGTGTAGAAGTGATGAAGGGATGGTTTTGTCTTTGTGGGATCTTTATCTCTCAACACATGAGATCAAAAGATGAATCAAGAGGAGGAAGAAGAAGGAGGAGCTAGCAACCATGGTTCATATCTTTTTTTCTTCTCCCTTGAAAAAACAAGAGAGAGAATGAGAAAGGAATTATGATACAAAGAAAAGTAACCATGGTTGCAATAATGCAAAAACACCATCATTGCTAATCCCATCAAGATAAAGTTTGATGGCTACATTGAAATGACCATTATCATAATCCAAAAGGAAAAAGAAAAAGAAAAGAAGAGTGTAGATCCCTCTTGAAAGTCAATGGTCAACACGGTCAACCGGTCAACAAAGTCAAGAGAGGTCAACGGGGTCAAATGGTCAATGCAATTAGCCATCATAAAATTATCACTAAAAGGATTAGTAAATGATATCCGCGGCTCATAATGGTTTTGAACAAAACAATTGTCAAAACCCTAATGAGCCTGCCACATAACGGTTTCGGCCGAACCAACTGCCAAAACCCTAATGAGGCACCTCCTCCTTCATCGCTCCGGAAAACTGTGCATACACACCCGCATCCGCATTCCGTAGAATGCGGATGCGCAGAAGACAAAACAAATCCATCCGTACAATACTAGGATCCGGCTTAAACCAAAGCCCACTAGTACTTCCTGCTCGAACACTATACGCACACAAGTGTACGTAAGTGATCACAGCCCTGCCGTAAAACCATACGGCCTCTACACGTTTCGCTCAGTGCAGGGAAACTCTCTGTATGGGACTCTAAAGACTCGACACTACGCTGGCAGTGGGTTTAACCACAGACCGAAAGCGGCACTAGCTGTACGTAACGGTCACCAGGTAGATGTCGATAAGAAGGCCCATCCGAACTCCTACTGAGCCTGTATGTGACAATCTCCGTACAGTCCGGTCTGTTCGTCTGATACATCGCATGGTGGGCCTAGGGGGCAGTAAACGTCAGTCCCCTAATAGCGGTACAAGTCGTGTCGGAGTGAAGCCCAGAACACTCTGAGATAACACTGGAAACCTACTAGTATATCTCGCTTGCCCTGGCCAGGGACTACTCATGTAATGGTTCTCCTAGACACAGCGCGATGTCAACCCCCAATACCGGGAGAGACGAATCCTGTCTAACCGTCACTGCCTCCAAGTGCTTCGGGACTGCTCCCAACTACTACCTGTTTGCACGCCTCAGTAGAGCCGTGGTAGGGTAGTAATCAAAGAACAGTGGGAACACACTTGAGGCGAAGTGACAGTGTCAAGTCAGCAGATTAAGCTGTACTCATGTCACCTGGGAACTGATAACTGACGATAGGTATAATACCAACCATCAGTTCCCGACGAGTCCTGTCCAGTGTACTCGTAACCTAACGAGCACCCGCATACTATCTCAAGTACGACATACTGACGGCTGTGGGACAGACCGTCTCCCGTGCTGGGATGAGAAGCGCATACGCTAGTCTACTCCGGAGTATCGATACCCTATCTCGATACTCCCACGACTAGGGACGTGTATAAGGATGTGCTTGTAGATTACCCAGCCCCACGAGTGTGATCGCCATCACAACGCCGGTAATCAAGCAAAGATCCTAAGGGCTCTACTAATGCGTATAGGTGATATAATAAATAAACACACATGTACACATTAAAGCAGAGACAAACCAAGTAGCATACTACTATATTGAGCAAGATTGTCTGTACAACTGTGAATATCCCAAGCTTCCATCAAGTAATATACATACTAGTATGATATAGTAATAGCCTCTAGGGCATATACACTAACAGGTATTATACCTATCGTCAGTTATCAGTTCCCAGGTGACATGAGTACAGCTTAGTCTGCTGACTTGACACTGTCACTTCGCCTCGAGTGTGTTCCCACTGCACTTTGATTACTACCCTACCAAGGCTCAAAGGAGTCGTGCAAACAGGTATTTTTTGGGTGCAGTCCCAAAGCACTTGGAGGCAGTGACGGTTAGACAGGATTCGTCTCTCCCGGTATTGGGGGTTGACATCGCGCTGTGTCCAGGAGAGCCATTACACGAGTAGTCCTTGGCCAGGGCAAGCGAGATATACTGGTAGGTTTCTAGTGTTATCTCAGGGTGTTCTGGGCTACACTCCGACACGACTTGTACCGCTATTAGGGGACTGACGTTCACCGCCCCCTAGGCCCGCCATGCGATGTATCAGACGAACAGACCGGACTGTACGGAGACTGTCACATACAGGCTCAGTAGGAGTTCAGATGGGGTTACCTCGTCAGTCTTCTTATCGGCATCTACCTGGGGACCGTTACGTACAGCTAGTGCCGCTTGCGGTCTGTGGTTAAACCCACTGCCAGCGTAGTGTCGAGTTTTTAGAGTCCCAACAAGAGAGCTATTCGCCTTTAGGCAAAATGAGTAGAGGTCGCATGGTTTTGCAACAGGGTTCGTTCACATCCGCGCACTTGTGCACGTTTGCTGTCCAGACAGCTTATGCCAGCGGGCTTTGGTTTAAGCCAGATCCTAGTATATGATTTGGGATTGGTTTTATCTCATTGTATTCGTGTTCCTCGGATCACGAATACGGGTGCGTATGCACAGTTGCTTGAGACAGAGGGAGAGGACTTTGATTAGGGTTAATGACCATTGTCATTTTATTAACCCTAATGCTTATGTGTGTATTATGGTTAATTGATATTAGTTTAATATAATTGTGCATGGTTATGGTTGTTGACCATTTGACATTCTTGACTTGTTGACCTAGGTTGACACTTTGACCATCATCATTTCATTTGGAAGATGCTCTTTGATCCTTGCAATTTGCATTAAAAATGAAATGATAATGGTCATGTCTTGATTAAGCCATGACAATTATCTTACTAATTATCAATTTATAATAATTCACACATATATGTGAGAATGCTTCATATTTTCTCTCATTCTATCATTCACTTTCTCTCTCTTGCTCTTCCTCAAGCTCTCCCCTCTCATGTTGAGAAACACTTGAGCTTGAGATAAACCTCTTCTTGATAATCTCTACTCTCTTCTAGGATTCTAGGATTAGCACTTCTAGCACCCTAGTTACTTCTAGTTTGAAGTTGAAGCCAAAGGTTGAGGCTTTCGGGTGGATCCTTCTTCGACGTGAGAAGACGACAAAGGTGATCCCTTTCTACTACTCCAAGGAGCAAGGAGAGAAGGACATAAAGCCCTAGGTATAACCATTCTACCCTTTAACTAGTTTCTAGTTAGCTTTAGCTTGTTTTTGTTTAGCAAAGATCCGACTTTGTCTAGTCCATGTTGCCTAAAGTGATAAAATCCGTTTTTTATTCCGTTTTCCGCCTCCCCGCAAGCACCGGGGTGGGCAACGTGGACTTACAATGATAAAGCCCATAAAATCTTTGCTGGATTACCAGGATTATGATGGAGATCATAATAGTGGAGCCTGAATAATCCATAAGCACATCCTTAAATGTCCCTAGTTATAAGAGTATCGAGACAGGGGATCGATACTCCAGATTAAACTAGTGTATACATTCCCTAACCCGTTTGGAGGGCGATAGCTGGTCCCACAACTATTAGCATTTGACACCGAGGATTATGTACAGGTGCTCATTGGAGAATGAGTTACAATGGACTAACTCATCGAGAACTCCTGGATGGTATTCTACCTATTGTCATATAGCAGTTATATGATGACATGAGTACAGGGTAGTCACTTGACCTGAGATTGCCATAGTGTCTTATGTGTGTTCCTACTATACTTTGATTACTACCCTACCACGGCTATAAATAGGCATGCAAACGGGTTTTAGTTGGGTACAGTCCCGAAGCACATGGATGCATCGAGCGGTCGAGGGGATTCGTCCCTTGTTCACACCAGAATATTACATTTAATACCACCCATTCTTCTGCTCGTGTGTTTATAGGCAGGTGCTTTTGATCCGTGTTTGCTACATATTTACAGGTTATAGGTTTCTAGTCCAAAATAACGCAAATCATACAAAATCTCCACAGTTACGCCAAAATCCAGAACATCTGTTGCCGACAGATAAAAGCCAGGTTCCGGTCATCCGTATCCGTCCAGTGCCTCTTACCAGTTCAAGAGACAAGACAAAAAATAGTGGTCATTCGTGTCTCGGACAAGCACAGAGCACGAGAGGGGCAGCACAAGATTCAATGGGTGCGCGGAGCTCGATGGAGATAAAGGTCAAATAAGTTGAAAAGGAAGCCATTTTAGACTGTTGAGATCTGAAGAAATTATGGAATCATTTTACAATTTTGAACCTGTAAAACAGAATATCATAGAAACACAAGGAATACCAGAAAATACGAGACCCCAATTCCACAAAACCGCGACGGAACCGCCGCCAAATGTGGGTTTTTACGGCAGTTACACCGCGGTTTCATGTCATCATCTGACCAAACTTTGGGGTTATTTTGGTAATTTCATATGAGCTCAGAATATGGCCCTAGAGTTTCAGCTCTCTACCTATAAATACTCCAGTTTTGAGCCATTGTAATGGAGGCTTCTTCTTTGTTAGGATTCAGTGTAGATTAGTTTGTATTTGTTCTTCTTCTTCTTCATCTTTCCTCCATGAAATTGTAGTGAGAGCTCTTGAGTGGAAGATTAATGAAGATGGGGGTGTTTTTCTTATCTTGTATTTTTATTTCCATGCATTGTATTTTTAATTCTTAGTTTAACTTTATTAATTGTTGTTAACTAGTTGTTGGTTTTCTTTTCTTTTCTTGTTTTGTTTTCCTTCTCTTCTTATCCGTATTTTCAAGCCATGATACTCGATGGAGTTCCTTGCTCAGGTGAGGACCCAAGTAGTTAGCTTGCATCTTTGTAAAACCGTATTTTTCCTTTCTTTATTTGCTCTCTTCTTGCTTTGCTTTTATTGCCTCTTAAATGTGTGAATAATTTCCGTACTTGTTAGGAGCTAAGGAAGGTTAGTATGAGGGACGGAAAAATCCCTTGTGTTTCTCTTCGCCAAACATCTTGAAACGAGCCTAGACCAAACAAACACAACTTCCTCACTTAGGCGCGCTATACGTGACATATAGCCGCGACCTAAGTCGAGAAGTCCTTTGGGCGCACTACAGTGACATATAGTTGTGACTTAATTGGATACATGGTTGTGGGTGTTTGGCCTAGGGTTGGAAATAAGCGCACGTAGTGGAAGGACAAAGGGCACTGGGAATGGATTTACCGTTGGAAATCTTGCATAAACTCGCAAATCCCATTCCTATGTCCTCCTAATCCCCGCTACTTTCTATTATCCTAACTTCATTTTAAGAATGACAAAAGAAAAGCACAAGACTAATTCTAACTCTACTAACCAACCTTAAGCCTAACAAACTTACTTGAACATAAATACAAACACATAGGATAGAATTGAACATAACACATATACATTCTTAATTAACTCGTCTAAGACAAGAACGGATATACTACCATCTCCATGGGGACGACCCGTGCTCAACCGGCTAGCTGCAAAGCGACACCGTCTTGATTGCGCTAAGTAGAACAAGTAGAGAACAGTGTAGAACGCATATCAAAAAATGTATCGCGTTTCTACGCCGATCAAATGGCGCCGTTTCCTGGGAGACGGTAACGTATTTTCTTTCTTGTTATTCGGGTTAATATATATTTTTTGTATATATATAAAAATATATAAATATAATAAAAACCATTTGGTTATTTTTAATAATTTTTGTGTGCAAGTGTGCAGGTTATCTGGAGCAAGTACAGTATTCAAATCAAGAGATAGCGGTTTTTAATCTGTCGTACAGAGAAAGAGGAATGCAGGGACCAAAGTTTCAAGCGCCAAATCTATAGTTTGAGCGCGGAACCGTGGTCAAAGTAAGGATTTAGCGGCGGTTCCGCGGTTGTATTGGGGCTTCTGATTTTTTCCACCCTTTCTCTTTCCTTTCATCTCCTCTGTGAACTCTACTGAATTGTATTTTCTGCAGGTTTCTTTGCACAGATTGTGCCGCCGCCAAATAAATTTTTTGTTGTTTTGGATTTTGTTTGTTTATACGCTTTGCATATAATAATACGGAAATTAAGGGGTTGAACACCAATTAAGATTGGGTGGGAATTTCATCACCCTTCCTAAGACCCCACAAAACACAAAAAGCATACGCATCACCTTGAGTTAATAAAAAATATCTAGACCAAACCTATAAGGACTTGTCGCGCTCATTTAGTACAAGTGAAGGTTGCGGGGAATCGGTCGTTTATCTAAACTTGACTTTGTGGTGCCTAGGCTAGAAAAGTGAGGAGGTAATTTTAAAAGGCCCGTCTCATGATGATTCATGAGCGGAACCCTCCTTACCTCATTTGTGGTTACCTGGCCACAATTGGCAGTGAAGAGGCGATTCGAGGGTTTTTTTGTAACTTGTCGCTTGGATGTCTAGGAGCGGTCTAATTGGACTTTGAACACCCTAGCTCTAGGTGATTGTTTATGCATATTGTGATTGTGATTGTACTTATGTAAAGTTTAGTCCCATAATTCCATATTCTTTCAAAACAAACAATTTCGAAAACTGCAAAAACAAAAAAAAATAAAAATTTCAAAAATTAAAATAAAATTATAAAAATTCAACCACTTTCCACCCTCCCTACCTTTTCATAACATGGGTACCTCAAAACGACCAACTCTTGCTGAACTTTGGTACCCGCAACCAGACATTTCTTCATACGGTTCTTGCTGTAGTCGAACTTTGAACGATCCATCCATGCCCAAAATTTCGTTGAGAGATAGGATAAACGCGTCTAGGACAAACAATTGGACTCCGCAATCCACTTCGTATCAACCCCTTTCAACCTCCCCCACCTTCTTACGTTGATACCCCTTTTGAGAGTCATGTTGCGACTCCAAAACCCATGTCCATCGCTGACCGAATTGAACAATCTCGTAGTCGATCTTTCACTCCTTTCACCACTTCAAATTCCGTAGAACAACAATTCCAATCATCTTCATATCAGAATGTTGATCCTAATTCTGTCCATTTTTCACATCCATTCGATTCCTATCAATCCTACCCGACTTTTACACCTTCCCTAAACATTGCTTCTGAACAGTCTTTTAGGAGTTTCACGTATCCAAACGAATTTGAATCTTTTACTGAAACCCTTTCACAACCCATGTCTAGTCTTGAACAAACTTTGGAAGAATTTCGGGTAGCGTGATGCCAACAGATGATAGATTTGAACGCGTCTATGGCCGCCCTCATACAGCCTAACGAACTAGTAGCTAGTTTCCAACTAGCTCCGAATTTTCCAATGTATGATGAGGAGTTAGGACAAATTGAGGATTTGAGTCATGAGAATGAGAAGTACACCATTCAAAATCAAACCTACCTATTGCAACTTGAATTCCGCAACTCCAGTTTTGACAGTCTATCGAGTACCCTGAATGAATCACAAATTAATGATAGAACGTTTGATGAGTTGTGCGAATTTGTAGTGTTTCAGTTACCGGATTGTGAAGGGACCTTGTCAAGTGAAACCACACCCAATCCGTTTGACCTATATACCTCCATCCTAGAACTATAATTGATTGAAATCCATGCTTTTGATGAGATGTCTGAGAAATTTATGTAGGGTGTTTTTCGTCACCCCATTGAGATGGGAATGTGTGCGTGCTTGTCAGGCGCATTACAGATTCCCCCAGCCTAGGGTAGGCTGAGCTTTAATGATTGTGGCGATCCGAATCTCCGGCAGCCGCGGACTAAGCTGCCGTTAATTACCCCTCGCCTTTGGAGCGAGGGAACCTCCGATTAACGGGTTAAACTGGTCATGCAAACTCAATATGCAGTGTTGTGTTTTGAAGGGGTTTTGGATATATCGGGGGCCCCACAGAGTTTTTACGGGGGTCCCGCTACCCGGATAGCGGGCTGGGGGTCAAGGAGGCTAGCAGCCCCCTTGCAGGATGCGGGGCAGCGCCCCGTTAGAAATTTTTTTCTAACAGGGACAGTGTCGTGGAATATGTGCGTGTGCGTGTATATATGTGGGTGTGGGTGTGTGTGTATAAAGGGAAAGGGCATCCAAAGGATGCGTGAGAGAAGGCGCCAGCACCCTATGTGCCAGGCACGCGGGCGCTGTGCGCCAGAGCGCCAGCGCACCACGTGCCTAGTACCTGGGCGCTGGGGCCGGGCGCCAGAGCGCCAGCGCACCATGTGCCTGGCACGCGGACGCTAGGCGCCAGAGCGCCAGCGCACCACGTGCCTGGCACGCGGGCGCTGCGCACCACAGCGCCAGCGCCAGCGCCCCACGTGCCTGGCACGCGGGCACTAGGCATCAGCAGCAAAAGGGATTTGGTCCCTACATTGGAAGCTGTGCTCCAAAAAGGAAATATTTATTATTTTGTATATATATGTATATATATTTTTGAGGAGTTGAACTCCTAAGATATTTTTGGAGCTGATGAATGGGCTTCTTCCTTGAGCCCTGGATCTTCCCCAAAGTGGGATTTTGGAGATGGGTCTCCTTCCTCCTCTTCTGTTGGCTGGATCTTGAAGAACAAGAAGTATGAGATTTTAAAAATCACTTATTTTTTAAATCTGATGGGAGATCTGAGTTCCCCTTTGTGGGTTTTGTGGTGAAAAACTATTTAGTTTTGGAAAAGAAAGAGTAAAACTCTTGATTTAATTCAAAAGAAAGAAAAAGGTTTTGAAACTTGAGGAAGGAGAAGGAGGCACAAGAACCCTACTTTTTTTGGGAGAATAAAAAGTGTATGCTTTATTCATCATCATGTTGCCTTATATAGGCTTACACATTTACATATAGCCCCTTGGGCTTTACAAAATGGAATTTTGCCCATCCCATGGCTTATGTGCCATTTCTTTTTGCACATAAGTCATGGGCTTTACAAAAATTTGGCTTTATGCCCATTCATGCATAAAAAATTACATTAAAATTATTTATTACATGATTTTTATGTTGGCATGGGGAGGCTGGCCGTGGGGCTCGACTTGGGCATGGGCCCGCTTGACCTGGGCTTAGGCCCACCTGGCTTGGGGTTGACCTTAAAACTTTGACTTGGTCAACCGGGTGCAAATTTTGACCCCAACAAAGTGCCCCCCATCAATAAATGCACACCGCGCATATAAGTTGTGTGCATGAAATTGATGGATCTTGAAGCTGGACTTCGAGGTGGAACATCATTCCGGGGGGAGCATCCCTCGGGGAGCATGATTCCCGGGGATCGGAGCATCATTCCTGAAGAGCGGAGCATGATTCTAGGGATCGGAGCATAATTCTGAAGAGCGGAGCATGATTCTAGGGATCGGAGCATGATTCCGATGAGTGGAGCATGATTCCTAGGACCGGAGCATAATTCCGAAGGGCAGAGCATGATTCCAGGGATCGGAGCATCATTCCGAAGAGTGGAGCATGATTCCATGGATCAGAGCATCATTCCGAAGAGCGGAGCATGATTCCAGGGATCGGAGCATGATTCCGATAAGCGGAGCATGATTCCAGGGATTGGAGCATCATTCCGAAGGGCGGAGCATGATTCCAGGGATCGGAGCATCATTTTGAAGAGCGGAGCATGATTCCAGGGATCGAAGCATCATTCCGAAGAGCGGACATGATTCCAGGGATCAAAGCATCATTCGGAAGAGCGGAGCATGATTCCAGGGTTCAGAGCATGATTCCGATGAGCGGAGCATGATTCCAAGGATCCGAGCATAATTCCGAAGGGCAGAGCATGATTCCAGGGATCGGAGCATAATTCCGAAGAGCGGAGCATGATTCCAGGGATCGGAGCATCATTCCGAAGAGCAGAGCATGATTCCAGGGACCGGAGCATCATTCCGAAGAGCGGAGCATGATTCCAGGGATCGGAGCATTATTCTGAAGAGCAGAAGACATTCTGACCGAAGCATAATTTCGATGCAGAGGTTGATTCCCAGGCGAAGTATAATTCCGAAAGGGAAGGCAGATACTCCGAGGCGAAGCATGATTTCGACACGGGGTACATTCTGAGACGAAGCATGATTTCGACACAGAGCTTGTTAGTCGACTTGATTCTGAGGCTGACCTTAATTCCGACGGGGAGATCGTTGGTTGATTCCGAGCCAAAGCATAATTCCGACAGGGAAGGTAGATACACCAAGGCAAAGCTTGATTTCGATGAGGGGTACACTCTGAGACGAAGCATGATTCCGGCGCAGAGCTTGTTGGTCGACTTGATTCCGAGGTGGAGCATAATTCCGGTAGGGAAGGTAGATATCTCGAGAAGAAGCATGATTTCGACACGGGGTAAATTCTGCGACGGAGCATGATTCCGCCGCAGAGGTTGTTGGTTTGATTTGATTTGGGTTGACATCAGCATCGCTACACTGGAATATGGTACCAGGAGCGAATCATCATCTGTCATGAGAGGATTTGTGGATTTTTTTTTGGTCGGCATCTGCATTGCTGCACTGTAATAATGCCAGGAGCAACTCATCATCTGCCCCGGTAAGACTTGGGCATTGGTTTTTTTTTGTTTGGCATCAGCATCGCTACACTGGAATATGGTACCAGGAGCGAATCATCATTTGCGTTTGCTTATTAGGAAACGATGGCTTAGGAGACAGGTTTTAGGTCTCTATCACCTAAGACTTTTTAATTTTGTGAGCCATAAGGGTCTCACAAAGCATTTTCTCCCTACGGGTCGTAAGGATCCCGTAGGTGTATTTTCTCTTTAGGAGGACTCCTAAGTGTGTTTTTCCTTTGTGAGTCGTAAGGATCTCACGCGGGGATTTTCTCCTCACAAAGTCGAGAGGACTTTACGAGTGTATTTCATCTCTTTTTCATGAGTTTGCGCCCTTTCGGGTTTTCACAAACTCGGCGGTAGTCCTACTGTTTTTACTCACGGAGCCCTTTCGGGTTTTCATCCGTGTCTATTTTGCTTGTGGACATACCCCTTTTTTGAATCTTCATTGCCGGTGGGACTTTGAATGTGGTCTCGCCGGTAGGACTTGGGAGAGATTGGGATCGTTTTACGCCCATGGATTGTATACGGTTTTGCAGGATGTATGATCCAGACCGTAGGGCCGGAAAAATTTCGGGAGTTTGTTGGCGTCTGCATCGCTGCACTGGAATATGGTACCAGAAGCGACTCATCATTCGCCGTTGGGTATGGGATTTGGAATTTGGTTAGCGTCTGCATCCTTGCACTGGAATATGGTACCAGGAGCGACTCATCATTCGCCATCGGGATTTGAATTTGGAATTTGGTTGGCGTCTGCATCGCTGCACTGGAATATGGTACCAGGAGCGAATCATCATTCACCATTTAGGGTATGGGGTTTAGAATTTGGTTGGTGTCTGCATCGCTGCACTGGAATATGGTACCAGGAGCGACTCATCATTCGCCATTGGGGTATGAAATTTGGAATTTGGTTGGCGTCTGCATTGCTGCACTGGAATATGGTACCAGGAGCGACTCATCATTCGTCATCGGGATTTGAATTTGGAATTTGGTTGGCGTTTGCATCGCTGCACTGGAATATGGTACCAGGAGCGACTCATCATTCGCCATTGGGATATGGGATTTGGAATTCGATTGACGTCTGCATCGCTGCACTGGAATATGGTACTAGGAGCGACTCATCATTCGCCTTTTTTTTTCACCGCGATTGCTCTATCATTTCAGCTTTTCTTATCGCGAAGGTCGCGATTGCCCTATCATTTCGGCTTTTTATCCGCGGTTGCCCCATCATTTCGGCTTTATTTTTATTTTTACTCGCTGATTTTTATTGCGAGTTGCCCCTTCATTTCGGCTTTATTCTTCATTATTATTATTTTTTTGTTTTATTTATACATTTTTACATTCCCAGTTTAACGACTCAGAGGTCGATTGTTCCCAGTTTAATGACGTGGTGGTCGATTATTCACAGTTTAATGACATGGGGGTCGACTGGATCAGAAGCTTGGAGAAGATACCCGATTGAGCAGTTGTCAGGAGCACCGCTGGAGCTTGCCCGGAATGCCTTATTACTTTATCGGTGTCGATGGCCTTGCCCCCCAGCTGGGGCCAAAGAAAGTCTTTCAAATACCGACTTGCGTTCGAAGATTGCAGTCGAAAGTCGTTAACCTACATAAAGAAGCATGATTTCAGTACAGGCAATCAATGTATATTGATTGAGTTCGCATGAATATTTAACCCGAAATATGGGAGGAGAGATTAGGTCTCACTAGGTGTGCCAGAATCTGTAGGGTGTTTTTCGTCACCCCATTGAGATGGGAATGCGCGCGCGCTTGTCAGGCACATTACAGATTCTCACTGCCTAGGGTAGGCTGTGGTTTAATGATTGTGGGGATTCGAATCTCCGGCAGCCGCGAACTAAGCTGCCGTTAATCACCCCTCGCCTTTGGAGTGAGGGAACCTCCGATTAACGAGTTAAACTGGTCATGCGAACTCAATGTGTAGTTGTAATGACCCTAAAATCTTTATACATTTGTATTATCCCTCTTCAATAATATACCGTATTTACTTGTACTTGGTATTTTCCTTTTTCTATTAAATTTATTATTATTTTATTTCTCAATCTATTATGTATTTTTTTCTAGGTACAATTTCTTTTTCTTATATTTAAGTTTTTAACTTCTCATTCTTATTTTTCCTTTCATAAATATTTAACCCAAATCCATTATTCTTATTCTCTACAGCCCATCTAAAAAGCCTATTTTCTTTTTAAGCAACATCATATATTTAATTCTAATTAAATATGTGCATGAACAACCTTGTAGCTCATTGGTTAAGTCTTTGCATTGTTATTCCATAAGTCACATGTTCAAATCCCCATTCTTGCAATTATTTTTTATTCTTCTGATAACCTACAAATGAGACCTTTCATTTCCAAAATGAATTGTGACCTTTCATTTCTCTTTTAATTCTCATGTTGAATGCATATATTATTATACATAATTCACCATTACACCATCTTTATTGTTCTCCTCTATCTTTTCCTTCCTCACATTTTTCTATCTCTCACTTCTTCCTCTTCACCTAGAGTCCAAGAAGAAGAACATGAAGAAGTCTTCAAGAAGGTCTCGCTACTAACGCGAGGCTATCGGCGGATAGACAAGCCCGGTGACAATACCGGCTTGTGCATGTAAGTCCCTTCTCTCTCCTTTTTTCCCCACCTCTTATTTTCCTCTTGTCATGCATCGTGAACCCCCTATTCTTTTCATATCATAATCCATAAGAGAAGATACACATAAACATATACATAAGTTTAGATATATATGATTCTATATGGTTTAATAATATCTTATTATCTCTTGTTCAAATTAAAGTATTTTTAATTCTTTGTTCATGACTAGGAATGTTTATTACAACTTGTGCGAACACAAATTTCATGCCACAATATATCTATAATGTCACATGAAATCGGTTTGTTTATTAAAAGAAAAATAGAAGCCTGCATAAAATACTAGTTAATCTTTCTGCCGATTTTAGTATACACATCAATACCTTTAGCTTTAAAATAATTTTTAGAAATTAATTTTTACTTCTGAAAATTTCACGGAATTTAAATATGATAGATTATATTATTTTATACATGCTGTAAAAAATTTAGATCGATCCGCATAACGGTTTAGGAATTTCATCGTATTTATTCACTGATCGTAAAACAGAAAACTGCAATTATCGGTCAATTTCTAGGACACATAACTTGGTCTAAAGATATCCAAATTGAGCAAACTCAGGTGTTTTTGATATCTACATCGAATGATATAGATTTTCTTAGTTTTATAGTTTTACTGAAAACCCATCTAAGATAAAGAAAACTGCGTTACAATATTAAGTGACGGATCTGGACAGAATCTGTCATGATTCGCATACTGTTTTTAAATTGGACATAACTCGAACACCCGATGTTCGTTTGTGACAAAATTTAGATGTGTAGATGCACAATTGATAGAACTATAATTTTATGTATATTATATTACTTAGGAATGCATGAAACAACCTGATATATGCTTTGCAATAGAATATATAGTTGCTGTCCAGAAATCTGAATTTCTGTTTTAAACGCTGATATTAAAATGATCATAACTAGAGCTTCAGAAATCCAAATCATGTGAATCTTGGTGTTTTCGATAATTTCATCGAAATACCTACAATTTTATAATAATTTTTGTAACCTGAAAACCGATAAAAATTAACTCAAACTGCGTTTTAAAAATATGTGACGGTGCTGAACAGATTCTGATCTGTTTTGCGCAACGATACGAAAACATATATATCTCTCAAACCGATAGTCGTATTTGGGTGAAACTGGAACTCACGGATGCAAAACACTTAGAGACATATTTTTGTTTATGTTCTCGCATTTGTTTGACTTGATTAATTAGTCGTACATAATATTTCTTTACAGCATTGTTTTTGGTAGTTACTCGTATAATATACTTGACTCATTTCATGCTATTCGAACATGTATACATATTTATCTTGATCATTAAATTGTTGTATATACATAAAGACGATAATTAAATACTTGAGTTGTATTTTGAAAACTATACAAAAGTATTTTTACAATAAACCCCCTCAAATTTTATAAATTACAATAAGGCCCCTAACAATTATTGAACTTCCAATTATCTTTCTTTTAGTCTGACTCGGGTTAGAGTCTGACTGTTTCTGACTTGAATATGATTCAGGTCAATCTATATTCTTTTATATTCCAACTCAAAATGAATACATGAATCCCTGAATCCAGTTAACAATCTATATAACTTGGCTGAACCGAACCATGGATATTCCTTTTACATGTTTCCCAGTATTCCATTTACATGACTCTACGGTTATAACCGTTTCCTGATATCATGGTTTCGGACAGTCGGTTAATCAATCTTACAATCAATATAATTTTACAAGATAACAATACAAACAAGACATCGCGGGGTTTAAGGGGTAGATTGGTACGGAAGGTGTTAAAGGTGGCACGAGGTGGTCAGATTAAGACACCTAACATGAATACTGTTGCTGTTGTACCGTGGCATAACGGTTCCTTGTACTCTCCATTTGCCCTGATCTCTAGCATATAGAGATCCCCCTCGTATACACTGGCATCCTTCTGTACCAAGGTACAAACAATGGCGTTAAACAATATTCCATAATATTCAACAACATAATACTTTAGAAAATACTGCTACTCTGCCATTCTCATTCTTCTTTTTCTTGGGACTTACCGAGCGACCTGTTCGCTGACGACATTCTATTTCTTTCTTCTTTGAATGTCGTCAGGTGCGTTGGACCAAGTTGAGACCGAGCCCACAAGTGAAGATTTGGAGCAGTTCCAAGAAGACCCAGAGCTCTAGATAATTGTACTTTGTTCTTTCCAGTATTTCCTTTTATTATTATGCCACTGTTTAGACATTGCTTTTCCATTCCAGTTGCATTTTCATTTCATGCATTGTATAAAGAATGATATTAATAAAAGTTGCTGTTATTTCAATATCATTTGTCTCTTGTGATTATTTTATATTGCTTAGTTACGCTTAGCGTATGTACTTCTGAGTACATACGTAGCGGGCCTCGTCACGTCCACTTCGCCGTACACTGGGAAGCGGGGCGTGACAGTAGTGTTGTGTTTTGGATATATCGTGGGGCCCGCAGAGTTTTTACGGGGGTCCCGCTAACCGGATAGTGGGTTGGGGGTTAAGGGGGCTAGCAGCCCCCTTGCGGGGTGGGGGGCAGTGCCCCGTTAGAAATTTTTTTCTAACAAGGACAGTGTCGTGGAGTATGTGCGTGTGTGTGTATGTGTATATATACATATACATATACATATATATTTATATATATAATGGGAAAGGGCATCCAAAGGATTCGTGAGAGAAGGCGCCAGCGCCCCACGTGCCATGCACGCGGGCGCTGTAAGCCAGAGCGCCAGCGCACCACGTGCCTAGCACGCGGGAGCTCGGCGCGGGCGCTGGATGCCAGAGCGCCAGTACACCACGTTCCTGGCATGCAGGCGCTGCGCGCCAGAGCGCCAGATGTTCATATCAGAATTTTGCATTATTATATTCCCCATTCTTAATCATATTGCAAATAAATAGGTGCTTTTGATCCATGTCTGCTAAATAGTTGCAGGTTACAGGTTCTCAGAACAATACAGTGAAAATGGTGAAAAGACGCTACAAATGTGAGACTACGATCAACAAATAGATGAATCTGCAAGATGCCGCCTACAGTTTAAGGAACAAATGAAGATCAATGAACAGTTCGATTGCACAACGTATAAGGGCAGCACAAGATTCAAGACTTCAACACGAAGCTAACGGTAAAAGTCCACAAGATTCTGCACTGTGGAAATCTAGAAGAACATAGAAGATATTCTGAGAAACTAAGTGAAGAAAACAGATGGAAAAAGCAACTTGAAGCATCACAGAAAAACAGAGCCCAAGAGCCCATCAAACGGCCGCGGATCCGCGGCCAAACAAGGCATTCCGCCGCGGATCCGCGGCCGTGCAGAGCACGTGTCGGTGCGTGTCGGTGCATTGACCCGGTTTTCTTAGGGTAGTCTTGTAATTTCAGATGTGGATCAGATGTAAACCCTAGGGTTTCTCCTATCTATAAATAGGAAAGCCTACAGCCTCTTTTGGGGTGTGCCTCTTTTGGGTGCCTCTTTTGAGATGCCTCCTTTTAAATTCTAGTCTAAAATTTTCTTTCCTTGTAATCGTTCAAGAGTGCATCAATAAAGAAAGGTATTTTTATTTTTATCTCGCATTTCTTTTCTGAATTTAATTCTTACATGTTTTATCTGTTCCTTTAATATTTGAAATTTAGTTTTCTAAGATAAAAATTTTAAAAAAAATGAATTCCATTGTTAATACCCTAATGAGTGAGTAATTCCTCACTTGTTAGGGTTATGATTGGGAAGGTTTGAGAGATGTAAATCTCTCTCACTCTTTTCTCTTCCCCTATAATTTTATTTAAAGGACTCTGTTTAAATGAATCACACACCGCTCACTACGGCACCCTATCCTATGAGATAGCGGTGATTCCCTAGTTCGACCGGTTGTGGTTGATTTAAATAGAGGTTAGGGCTAAGAGTTAAGAAAGGACGGACAAAGACCAAAAGGAAGAAACTAAGTTTCTTTCTAGTCGTGCTAATCCCCTTTGTTGACTATTACCCTAATACCTATATTCTTCATTAGGGCATTGAAAGCAGTGGGAAGAATCCCTTTTCCAAACTAACCTAATCCTAACCCTGGCAAGACTTTTAATCAAGTTAATATCATTCTTAGATCGTAAAACAAAACCCGACTTGATCGGATTAACTCGTTAGAACATAAAGAAAAGGAATCCATCTCCCTGTGGACCGACCCGTACTCAACCGTCTAGCTACCAAGCAATACCGTTATTGATTGCGGTATTTTTAACTTTGATTTCAAAATGCACGCACGCAAAATCTCTACAATCAAATGGCGCCGTTGCCGGGGAGACAGTAGTCTCTTTCTTTGTGTAATTTCGGGTTAAAAATAAAAAAATAAAAAATAAAAAATCTTAAAAATTATAAAAATTTAAAAATTTTAAAAAAAATTAATAAGTAAAATAAAAATAAAAATCATCTTGTTCTTTTTGAGAGGTATTGTGTGAATTGCGCAGGAAAAGAAGATGGACTGATTCAGATCTGGAAAAAGTCAGTGAACAAATCAACAAACAGAATATCTGAACAGACATAGGAGAATCACAACAGACAACAGAAAAATTTTGGAGAGCCAAACCAACTTAATCACCGCGGAACCGCGGCGGATTCAAGCGTTTGACCGCCGAACCGCGGTCAACCAGTGATGTCAGCATCCCAAAATTCTCTGTAAGTATTTGTGTCCTCTCTTCTACTCTCTGAACTCCACTGGAAAAAAATTTCCTGCAGGGTTCTTTGCGCAAAATCTTTCTCCCTCTCCAATAAATTGTTTTTGTGCAGGATTCTTTGCGCTGCCAAATAAAAAAAAATTTGCAAGTGTTTTTGGTGTGTTAACTGCTTTGCATAATTAATACGGACTTTTAAGGGGCTATAACACGAATCCAGATTGGGTGGAGATTTCATTACCCTTCCTAAGACCCCAGAAATCACTAAAAAGCATATGCATCACCCTCGAGTTAATTAAAAAATATTTAGACTCATCCAATAAGGACTGTCGCGCTCTTTAGGACAAAGGAAGGTTGTGGGCAATCGGTCGTTTATCTAAACCTAACTTTGTGGTGTTTAGGCTAGACAAGTGGGAAAGGTAATTTTAAAAGGCTCGTCTCACGGTGATTCGTGAGCGGATCCCTCCTTTCTTTACTTGTGCTTACCTGGCCACAATTGGCGGTGAAGAGGAGATTTGAGGGATATCTCACAACTTGCCCTTTGGAACAGTTAGGAGCAGTCTAGTTGACTTAGGAGACCCTAGCTCTAGACTTGATTGTGAATGTATAAATTGTTATTGTTTGAAATTGTGTCGTAGTTCCATACAAATTTTTGCAAAACTCTTTCTAAAAAAACACTTTCAAAAATTTCAAAACTCCAAAAACAAACAATTTTTTTAAATAAAAAAAATTTAAAAAATAAAAAATAAAAAAAATCATCACATTCTTCTCCTTTCTCACATCATGGGTACCCTACCTCACAAAACTCTTGCCGAACTTTGGTACCCTCAACCAGACATTACTTCCTACGTGCATTGTTTTGGTCGAATTTCGGACGACCCTTCCATGCCCAAAATTTCTTTGAAAGATCGAATAGACGCGTCTAGGAGAAACAGTTGGACTTCGCAATCTACTTTGTATCAACCGTTTCAACCTTCACCGCCTTCTTACATTGATACCCCTTTTGAGAGTCTGGTGGTAACTACGAAACCCATGTCTATTGCTGAACATATTGAACAATCTCGTAGCCGATCTTTCACTCCTTTCAACACTTCCAGTTCTTGGGATCAACAATTCCATTCACCTTTTTATCCAAATATTGATCCTAATACTGTCCAACCATTCAATTCTTATCCATCTTACCCAACTGTCGCACCTTCCCTGGACATTGCTTCTACACAGCTATTTGGGAGTTTCCAGTATCCAAACAACTTTGAATCTTTTACTGAAACCCCGTCACAACCCATGTCTAGTCTGGAACAGTCGTTGGAAGCTTATATGGTAGCGACAAACCAACAGATGAGTGATTTGAATGCGTCCATGGCCGCCCTTATACAACCTAGTGACCCGGTAGTTAGTTTCCAACTGGCTCCAAAAATTCCAATGAATGATGAGGCGGTTGGACAGATCGAGAATTTGAGTGGAGAGAGTGAGTTATACACCCTTCCAAATCAAACCTACCCATCCCCAATTGAATCCCACAACTCCGGTTTTGAATGTCTATCAAGTGTCCCAAATGATTCACCAGTTGAAGATAAAATAGAAACAAACGGTAAGCTCTCTGCTCTATTTGCTTGTAATGCCTTGCCTAAAAGGATTGAGCAATGACCTTCAGTGGAAGCAGGGTCTCTTTCATTTGACGAATGAGACCGTACATCTTCGGATTAGACTTCTTGATCCGCAAAGACCTTCTGAGACGTCGGCTGATTTTCAGTCGTGATGTCTTCCTTTGGTAGTGGTCTCTTCTCTCGACTATCTCGCAACTCTGTTCGTGAGCTACTCTCTCCCAATTTGACAGTTTCCTTCCGAAAATAAAGTGTATACTTCCGCTGGGAAATGAAGATCCCTTTCTGGAAGTGAAAGTTTCCCAATTCGATTGAGTCTTTTGTGATGGCCCAGCCCGTGCGACTTTGTAGTGTTTGATTTACCTGATTGTGAAGAGCCCTTTTCGAGTGAAACCATCACCAATCCTTTTGACCTCTACACCTCCACTCTAGAACCTGAATTGATTGATATCCATGCTTTTGATGAGGTGTCTGAGAAAATTAATTTTCACTTGATCGAGGATATTGACGATGGGAATATTTTGGATGATGAACCCACAAATTTGGATGAGTTTTTCTTTCCAATTCATCATCCCGAGACATTAAATGTTTCTCCCGAACTTCATATGCGTCTTGAATTTGATGAGAATTGCATGGATAAGCTAAATTTTGAGGAGAGTATTAAGGATAGTATTGAGGATAGTACTGAGGATGAACCCGTTTTGTTTGACAATTCATCCTCCTGGACCTTTAACTGTTACACTTCCTAAATCAATCCCCTTCATCCTTTCTGTCGTTCCGACTGCGCAAGAAACCGTATCCTTTTCATTTTCAATGTCTGCTTTACCAAGTTCGACGTACCCATGTTTTCTCACGAACCTTGAGAGATTTGACCTCATTTCTCAATGGGTTGATAGATTAGCACAATCGCTTTTTACACATCGGTCATTACAAATTGTGCTAATTTATACACTCCATCTCCACCCTCAAGTTCGTATTCAACTGCTTTCTCCCACTTTCTCTGGTTCTTCTTCTAATCTTCCTTTAATGATAGCGAGTATTAATGAATCACAATCCGATAATTCAAGTTTGATCATTCCAGAAAGCCAACTTGATTTGGATACTTTTGAAAATGAGGTAGATAAGTTTTTCGAGTCTCCTACCTCCATAATTTTTGACAAATCAAGTATGATAAATTCTGGCACAAAACATACTGACAGCAAAATGTTCAATTATATCGATGAGAGTTTTGAAGAACTTTTTGCTGACGAACTCGCATTCCTAAATGACACGGATTTTGTGATTAATTAACCTCCACCTGAAGAAGTCAAACCACCACCATTTCTTTTTCCCTTCCGCCATTCTTCTCCTCCACCGAGACCGTATACTGCTTCTATCTCCATACGGTCTCGTGTGTTTCTCATTTCTTTTCTCTACACTCCATTCTTTCACCAACCACACTATTATAACGATAAATTTTTTAAATGGTTGGTGCTAACCTTTGGCCTGTGTAAGGCCTTGTATAACTTGATACTGTGTTTTTCTCCTTCCTAACTCTGAACTTTAATACTTCAACAGTGGAAACACCGTTTCACTTAAGTTTGGGGAGGGGGGACCTTTTTGTATATATATTTATTTTCTTTTTCTGTTAATAATAATAATAATAATAATAATAATAATAATAAAAATAATAAACAGAGGAGTGCCGACAATTTTGACCCTCTTGGTGTAGCCTGACAGTGAGGACACTGTCAAGTTTAAGTTTGGGGGTGTGCCCGATAAGATTTCTTCCTTCGCATTCATATGTATATTTTTGCATTTGCATACTATTTTAAAACCCATAAAAATTGAAAAAAAATTTAAAAATTATAAAAATTGAAAAGTTCAATTTTGGTCATATTTGACTTAAGTTTGACATGACGGTTGAATAGTAGGGAAAAACTAGATCCTAAACTTAGTAAATTAAAAAACCCTAAAAATAACCTTTCTTAAAAATTTAACGGTAGAAAATATATGTCCTTATAGTTTACTTAGAAATAGGCAAATTTTGAGTTCAGTTCTTGGGCTAAGTCAAAATAAGGGAAGAGTATTGAAATTTTTATTGAAGTGTAAGTCTGAAAAGTAATTTCGAACCTTGAATCTAAATTCTGAAAATATATACCCTACAACTCGCACAAACACGCACCTTGAAACTTGGAATAGTAGAGGATACCTTGAAATACTCTTGTCTAAAATCCTTAGCATGAAGGAAAATAAAATAGAAGTACAAGTGTGAATAAAGAGATATAAAAAAATGAACACGGGTTTTGTAATTACTTGAGGCTGCATAAATAAAAATAAAATATATATAGCAAGGGTGCTTTATCACCTAGTGCCTTAGACCAACTGGTTTGGGAGTCACTGCTAAGCCTTAGGTATTGCAAGACAAGAAATTACGCCTAAATGCGCAAGCACATTTTGTAATCGGTCATTTAGTACCTCAAGAAGTATTAATGGTTGCATGAAGGATGTGTAAGCAATTTCATTTAAAATTCACCAACTAAAAGTATTTTGGAAGATGGACAAGAGTATGATAGCTAGAATTGAATTTTCAAGTGTTGGGGTAATACATACACACACGTAGGGGTATATGATTGGGGTTTAGATGAGAGATAAGAATGAAAGATAGGGCTTATACCTTCAGTAGAGATGATAAAAATTCCTAAGTCGAGGTAGAACCTTAGAAGAAAAATTCAAAAGATGCTGAAAGCTTAATAAATTTGCAGAACATATACGATTTTAAGTTAAATGAAAAGGAAGCATGAAAAATACGGGTTTATGATTTCTAAGTTGAAGATAATAGAATTTCTTGCTAGAATACCGAATTGAAGAATGAAAGTCAACATGCCAAATTGATCGGATTTTGTGGGTAGTATCCGCTGAAAACCCTCAGGAGACAACACTCCTCCTACTAGGGACACCTAGAGGTTTAACGACTTGTTGCACGAGCTCAGTGCAATCGCGATTCCCCGCGAAAGTGAAGTTAGGTTTTTTGGAGAATAAATTGGTTTTTGCTCGGGACGAGCAAAAGATAAGTTTGGGGGTATTTGTTCATATTAGAATTTTGCATTATTATATTCCCCATTCTTAATCATATTGCAAAAAAATAGATGCTTTTGATCCATGTCTGCTAAATAGTTGCAGGTTACAGGTTCTCAGAACAATACAGTGAAAATGGTGAAAAGACGCTACAAATGTGAGACTACGACCAACAAATAGATGAATCTGCAAGATGCCGCCTACAGTTTAAGGAACAAATGAAGATCAATGAACAGTTCGATTGCACAACGTATAAGGGCAGCACAAGATTCAAGACTTCAACACGAAGCTAACGGTAAAAGTCCACAAGATTCTGCACTGTGGAAATCTGGAAGAACATAGAAGATATTCTGAGAAACCAAGTGAAGAAAACAGATGGAAAAAGCAACTTGAAGCATCACAGAAAAACAGAGCCCAAGAGCCCATCAAACGGCCGTGGATCCGCGGCCAAACAAGGCATTCCGCCGCGGATCTACGGCCGTGCAGAGCACGTGTCGGTGCGTGTCGGTGCATTGACCCGGTTTTCTTAGGGTAGTTTTGTAATTTCAGATGTGGAGCAGATGTAAACCCTAGGGTTTCTACTATCTATAAATAGGAAAGCCTACAGCCTCTTTTGGGGTGTGCCTCTTTTGGGTGCCTCTTTTGAGATGCCTCTTTTTAAATTCTAGTCTAAAATTTTCTTTCCTTGTAATCGTTCAAGAGTGCATTAATAAAGAAAGGTATTTTTATTTTTATCTTGCATTTCTTTGCTGAATTTAATTCTTGGATGTTTTATCTGTTCCTTTAATATTTGCAATTTAGTTTTCTAAGATAAAAATTTAAAAAAAAATGAATTCCATTGTTAATACCCTAATGAGTGAGTAATTCCTCACTTGTTAGGGTTAGGATTGGGAAGGTTTGAGAGAAGTAAATCTCTCTCACTCCTTTCTTTGCCCCTATAATTTTATTTAAAGGACTCTGTTTAAATGAACCACACACCGCTCACTACGGCACCCTATCCTATGAGATAGCGGTGATTCCCTAGTTCGACCGGTTGTGGTTGATTTAAATAGAGGTTAAGGCTAAGAGTTAAGAAAGGACGGACAAAGACCAAAAGGAAGAAACTAAGTTTCTTCCTAGTCGTGCTAATCCCCTTTGTTGACTATTTCCCTAACACCTATATTCTTCATTAGGGCATTGAAAGCAGTGGGAAGAATCCCTTTTCCAAACTAACCTAATCCTAACCCTAGCAAGACTTTTAATCAAGTTAATCTCATTCTTTAGATCGTAAAACAAAACCCGACTTGATCGGATTAACTCGTTAGAACATAAAGAAAAGGAATCCATCTCCCTGTGGACCGACCCGTACTCAACCAGCTAGCTACCAAGCGACACCGTTATTGATTTCGGTATTCTTGACTTTGATTTCAAAACGCACGCACGCAAAATCTCTACAATCACCAGCGCACCACGTGCCTTGCACGAGGGCGCTGGGCGCCAGAGCGCCAGCGCACCACGTGCCTGGAACGCGGGCACTGCGCACCAGAGCGCCAGTGCCAGCGCCCCACATGCCTGGCACACGGGCGCTAGGCGTCAGCAGCAAAAGGGACTTGGTCCCTGCATTCGGAGCTGTGCTCCAAAAAGGAAATATTTATTATTTTATATATATATATATATTTTTTTTATTTTTTTTGAGGAGTTGAACTCCTAAGATATTTTTGGAGCTGATGAAAGGGCTTCTCCTTTGAGCCCTGGATCTTCCCCAAAGTGGGATTTTGGAGATGGGTCTTCCTCCTCTTCTGTCGGCTGGATCTTGAAGAACAAGAAGTATGAGATTTTAAAAATCTTTTATTTTTGAGATCTGATGGGAGGTCTGAGTTTCCCTTTGTGGGTTTTGTGGTGAAAAACTATTTAGTTTTGGAAAAGGAAGAGTAAAACTCTTGATTTAATTCAAAAGAAAAAAGAAGGTTTTGAACCTTGAGGAAGGAGAAGGAGGCACAAGAACCCTAGTTTTTTTTGGGAGAATAAAAAGTATATGCTTTATTTGTCATCATGTTGTCTTATATGGGCTTACACATTTACATATAGCCTCTTGGGCTTTACAAAATGGTATTTTGCCCATCCCATGGCTCATGTGCCATTTCTTTTTGCACATAAGCCATGGGCTTTACAAAAATTTGTCTTTATGCCCATTCATGCATAAAAAATACATTAAAATTATTTATTACATGATTTTTATATTGGCATGGGGAGGCTGGCCGCGGGGCTCGACTTGGGCATGGGCCCGCTTGACCTGGGCTTAGGCCCACCTGGTTTGGGGTTGACCTTGACTTTAACATGGTCAACCGGGTGCAAATTTTGACCCCAACAATTTGATTTTCACTTGATTGAGGATATCGACGCTGGAAATATTTTGGATGATGAACCCGCAGTTTTGGATGAGTTTTTCTCACCAATTCATCATGTCTTTTCACTTCCGTGTGGACATCATCCCGAGTTATTAACTATTTTCCCGAACCCCATTTGCGTCTGGAAATTAATGATGAATGCATGGATGGGCTAAATTTTGAGGAGAATTTTGAGGATCGTATTGAGGATGAAACAGTTTTACTAGATGAGTCGGATTTTCCAATTCATCATGTCTCTTTTATTGACTATGTACACCCTCCTGAACGTTTAACCGATACCATTCCTCGATCACTTCCCTCCATCCTTTCTATCGTTCCCACTTCGCAAGCCACCGTATCACCTTCATTTCTTATGTCTGGTTTTCCAAATCTAGTCAGCCCATGTTTTCTTATGAATCCTGAGAGGTTTGACCCCATTTCTCAAAGGGTTGATAAATTAGTACAATCGCTTTTTACACATCGGTCATTACAGATTGTGCTAATTTATTCAATCCGTTTCCACCCTCAAGTTCGTATTCCATTTCTTTTCCCCTTCCACCATTCTTCTACCCGACCGAGACCGTACACCGCTTCCATCCCCATACGGACTCGCGTATTCTCCATTTATTTCCTCCCCGCATTCTTTCACCAGCCCGGGCCTTATCCCGATAAAAATTTTGAATGGTTGGTGCTAACTTTTGGCCTGTGTAAGGCCTTGTATAGATTGGTACTGTTCTCTCCCCCATAATCCTGAACTTTACCACTTAAACAGTGGCAACACTGTTTCACTTAGGTTTTGGGGGGGGGGGTCTTTTTGTGTATATATTTTTGGTTTGCTTTTTGTTTTGTATAAAAAAACAAAAAAAAGGGAGCGCCGACAATTTTGACCCTCTTGGTATAGCCTGACAGTGAGGGCACTGTCAAGTTTAAGTTTGGGGTATGCTCGGTAAGCTTTCTACCTTCACATTCATGTGTATATTTTGCATTTGTATACTTATTTAAAAACCTATAAAAATCAAAAATTTTACAAAAATATAAAAACTTTGTCGTCAAGTTAGCTAATAGGGTAACCTAGATTTTGATTCTGAAAGTTTAGTTGATACGTTAGAAATAACTAAATCTTAGGCTTAGGAATTGAAAACCCTAAAAATAACCCTCATTCTGTTTAACCTTGGTAATTATACGTCCTTGCAGTTTTTTTAGAGAAGTAAGTAATCTTGAGTTCAGTTCTTGAGTTAAGTCGAGATGAAGGGAAAATATTGAAAGCTTTACTGAAGGATAAGTCTGAAAAATAATTTCTATTCTTGAATCCAAATTTAGAAAGTATATACCCTACAAACTGCACATACATGCACCTTGAAACTTGGGGTAGTAGAGGATACCTAGAAATACTCTTGCCTGAAAACCTACTATGAAATAAAAAATGGTATTTAAAGATAACCACCAAAAGAGAATCTTTGAAAAATATATCCGTTCTTGAAAAAGAAAAATAAAGAAAAAAAAGAGAAAAAAAATAAAGTCAAGACTTGAAAACTGCTATTTACGTTTTAAGCTCATACATTCAGTAATCGGTTGTTAGTGCCTCAGGAAGCATTAATAGTTGCATGAAAGGTGTGTGAGCAAAACCGTCCATCCATTAATGAAAAGAAGTAGTATTAGGTAATAAGGCAAAGGTACTATACCTTGAATTGAATTCTTAAGTATAGGGGTAAAAATTTACACACACGTGGGGGTATATGATCGATGTTTGAAGGCAAAATAAGAATAAAGAATAAGACTTATGTTTTCCGTAAAGTTGATAAAAATTCCGGATTGAAGACTGCGCTTTAGAAGGAAAACTTAAGAGAAACCGAGATCTTTCTAAACTGTAAAACGTATAAGATCTGGGGTTGAATAAATAGGAGGTATGAAACATAAGGGTTGGATATTTCTAATTTAGAATAATAGAGTTTCTAACTTAGATGCTAAACTGTAGGAGTAGAATCAACGTTAACTTGTGAAACTAGCTTGACGGGATTTTATGGGTAGTATCTGCTGAAAATCCTCAGAAGACAACACTCCTCCTACTAAGGACTCCTAGATGTTCAATGTCTTGTTGTACGAACTCAGTGCAATCACGTTCCCTGCGAAAGTGAGGTTAGGACTTTTTGTGAATAATTGGTTTTGCTCGGGACGAGCAAAAGTTAAGTTTGTGGGTATTTGTTCACACCAGAATATTACATTTAATACCACCCATTCTTCTGCTTGTTTGTTTATAGACAGGTGTTTTTGATCCATGTTTGCTACATATTTACAGGTTACAGGTTCCTATTCCAAAATAACGCAAATCATACAAAATCTCTACAGTTACGCCAAAATCCAGAACATCTGTTACCGACAGATAAAAGCAGGGTTCCGGTCATCCGTATCCGTCCAGTGCCACTTACCAGTTCAAGAGACACGACAAAGAACAGTGGTCATTCGTGTCTCGGACAAGCACAGAGCACGAGAGGGGCAGCACAAGATTCAATGGGTGCACGAACTCGAGGGAGATAAAGGTCAAATGAGTTGAAAAGGAAGCTATTTTGGACTGTTGAGATATGAAGAAATTATGGAATCATTTTGCAATTTTGAACCTGTAAAACAGAATATCATTGAATCATAAGGAATCCTAGAAAATATGAGACCCCAATTCCACAAAACCGCGGCGGAACCGCCGCCAAATATGGGTTTTTGCGGCGATTCCGCCGCGGTTTCGTGTCATCATCTGACCACACTTTGGGGTTATTTTGGTAATTTCATTTGAGCTCAGAATATGGCCCTAGAGTTTCAGCTCTCTACCTATAAATACTCCAGTTTTGAGCCATTATAATGGAGGCTTCTTCTTTGTTAGGATTTAGTGTGGATTAGTTCGTATTTCTTCTTCTTCTTCATCTTTCCTCCATGAAATTGTAGTGAGAGCTCTTGAGTGGAAAATTAATGAAGATGGGGGTATTTTTCTTATCTTGTATTTTTATTTTCATGCATTGTATTTTTAATTCTTAGTTTAACTTTATTATTGTTGTTAACTAGTTGTTGGTTTTCTTTTCTTTTCTTGTTGTGTTTTCCTTCTCTTCTTATCCGTATTTTCAAGCCATGATACTCAATGGAGTTCCTTGCTCAGGTGAGGACCCAAGTAGGTAGCTTGCATCTTTGTAAAACCGTAATTTTCCTTTCTTTATTTTCTCCCTTCTTGCTTTGCTTTTATTTCCTTTTAAATGTGTGAATAATTTCCGTACTTGTTAGGGGCTAAGGAAGGTTAGTACGAGAGACGAGAAAATCCCTTGTGTTTCTCTTTGCCAAGTATCTTGAAATGAGCCTAGACCAAACAAACACTACCTCCTCACTTAGGCGCGCTATACGTGACATATAGTCACGACCTAAGTCGAGAAGTCTTTTGAGCGCATTACAACGTGACATGTAGTTGTGACTTAATTGGATACATGGTTGTGGGTGTTTGACCTAGGGTTGGAAATAAGCGCACGTAGCGGAAGGACAAAGGGCACTAGGAATGGATTTAGCGTTGGAAAGATTGCTTAAACTCGCAAATCTCATTCCTATGTCCTCCTAATCACCGCTACTTTCTATTATCCCAACTTCATTTTAAGAATGGCAAAAGAAAAGCACAAGACTAATCCTAACTCTACTAACCAACCTTAACCCTAACAAGCTTACTTGAACATAAATACAAACATATAGGATGGATTTGAACATAACACATATACATTCTTAATTAACTCGTCTAAGACAAGAACGGACATACTACCATCTCCCTGCGGACGACCCGTGCTCAACCAGCTAGCTGCAAAGCTACACCGTCTTGATTGCGGTAAGTAGAATAAGTAGAGAACAGTGTAGAACGCATATCATAAAACATATCGCGTTTCTGCACCGATCATCTCCCCTAGTATATGGAGTCGATGTTGCGCTATATGAGACATGACTATAATCAGAAGCCCGCGGTCACAGCATTTGAGATAACTGATAAGTGTTATCAGTTGTATCTCTGATAGTTATAAATCATTTGTCCGCATGACTTATTGGGTTATTAGGGGTCTGACAAATTCTACCCCCCAGACCCGGTATGCGAAACTCACTAACGAAGAGACCGGACTGTACGGTGACTGTCACTGATAGGCTCTGATTATGTTCGGATGAGCTTTCTTGTCGACCTTTCTTTTGATCAATACTTGGGTAGTCATTATGCACGGCTAGTGTCGTTGACGTGCATATAGGTTAACGGATATGATCCTAACTTACTGCCAGCATATTGATTGAGTCTTTAGGGTGCCACGCTGAGGTTTTTCCCATTCAGGCGAAACGATGTAGTGTGCGCATATGGCGATACGTGTGGGGGTTCAATTATATATGTTAATCGGACGCTTGATAATACCAGCCGGTTTAGGTTTATACCGGATTATTAAATCAAGTGATGATTTAATATTATATATATATATATATATTCTAGTATTATATTCACATTATATTTCTCTCTCATACGTATTTTGCATTCGGTAAAAATACGAGGATGTGCATATAATACACATGTTATATATATATATATATATATATATATATATATATATATATATATATATATATATAATGAAACATCCAGAAGAGGGACATCTCATTTCTATTTAATGAAAAAGAAAAGAGAAAAGAAAATGTGGCATGTTAGAATAGTAGAGGTATGGGTGGATGAGTATGGTTGCAATTTTTAAATGGAAAAATGTTTTTCACAAAATTATGGCTACTCTTTCTCCTCCTAATTCTAACATATACATTATCTCTCCTCTTCTTCTTCATTTCAAGTAGAGAGTAAAATATTAGAGAAAATTTATGTGAGCTAACTACGTCTTCTAATCTAGCCGATTAGAAAACTATTAGATTAGGTTTCTTCACATAGATTAGTCTAGTAGTGGAGATGAAGCTTGATTTAGGGTTTTCTCGATGTGGATGATCTTCGACGAGGAGATTGGCTTGCAAGAGGCGACAGAGTTTAGCTCAGGTCGTCCACGATTGGATAGACATGCTACAAAGGTTGTAGCACCCTAAAATCCCCTCTTGATTACTTGTGTTTGCAATTATTAGTAATGTGATCTTGTTGTTGTGGAATCGGTATTTATTGCTTGTAAAATTTTCATTTTACACTTCCGCCAGGTCCGCGAGTCTTGCGACTCTAGCGCCGATTCCATCACACGATGATGATGATGATCATGGCCTAGGGTTAGGGTTTCAATTTTGGTGAGAGGAGATAGGGAGCAGCTAGGGTTTTGATAAGGGAAAATATGAGAGTAAGGTTTTCATGAGAATTATTGAGTTTTAAATAGTATGGATATAACTAGGTGCATGTGGATCAGATATATCATGAATCTTATTACAATTAGGAATATGGAAAAGAAATAAGGCAAAATATAATTCAAATGAATAATTAAAATTAATAAACCCAATAAAATAATGAAACTTATTAATATAGTATTATTCAAGAAAATACCGTACGTAAGTTCTAGGGTGATACACAATCTCTCTTTGTAATTGCATTTATAGATTTATTGCTAAAATTCTTGCATCTAAACTCAAGTCACATCTCATTCTTTCCACCCAAAGCGCTTTCATTTAAGGTCAAAATATTGAATATAATATTCTTCTTGCTTTCGATTTGATTCATAATTTTCACCGACGGAATGAAAAAAGGGTTTTGTGCAAAAATCGATTCGCACAAAGTATTTGATTCCGTTAATAGAGATTTTCTTTTGCATATTATGGATCAAAAGGGATTTCCTTCAATATGGCTCAAATGGATCTGTGCATGTATATATATGCCAATATTTTCGGTTAACTTGAGTGGCTCTCATCATGGTTATTTTGGTTCGATTTCAGGTCTCCGGCAAGGCGATTCTCTTTCCCCTTATTTATTCACGTTGGTGATTGCTTCGTTTTCTCAACTTTTGCAAGAAAATGCGGGTTCCAAAATTTTGACACTATTGATAGGAGTTCTCTCAGCATTTCTCATATTCTTTATGCCGATGATATTCTTGATTGTCGGGGTCTAGAAACGTATACACTGTCTACACCGGAATATCGATGCCCAGTCTCGATACTCCCACGACTAGGAACATTTAAGGATGTGCTTATGGACTACTCAGCTCCCACGTATATGATCGTCATCATAATGCTGGTAGTCAAACAAGAATCCTACGAGCTTAATCAATGATGAAGACAAACCAGATAGCACACTATCATTTCGAACAAGAATGTTCTACCTGTATTGGTCCTCCCTCAATTATCATAATCGCCTACTTGCAATCATAATAAGTGTCTTGAGAGCACTATATCCAACAATCTCCCACTTGCACTTAAGGCCAATTATTGCAGTATCGCATACCCACGGTTCGTGTGCTACCGAATACCCAACTTTCTATTAATCAGTTTCGCAAACCATGTTTGTGAAACTAATGTATTTGAGAAAAAGGCTCAGTGAGTGGATCCGCTACAATGTTCCAACTTCATCTCTCTATATCTCAATTTCGCGGAGAACAACAATCTCCCGATCTGAGCGATACCCCACCTCAAGAATTTGTCTAGATACTTGATAGGACTAAGTTCATAAATGAACAAGTTTATCCAACAAACGTCTTAGGTTGTATCCTTTGTTGAGTCATAACCAGTATCCTACAGCATGATTACCTTAGTATCCCTATTGGAACGCTATCCAATTTACTGATCCTCAGAAGAGGCTAAACTCAAAACTCTAACAGTATCTCTGTCATCCAGGTCACCTTGGATGTCTGAACCGATAACCGCCTCCCGAAAGAGGCTGTCGTTACCTTATACCAAGAACATCATCTTATGTTCATAATTGCTTCCCTTTCTTTCTCCAAGATTGGATTAATATATGCTTACTACAGCAAGTGTATAAGAAACATCTGGTTTTGTACAAGATATTGCATGATTGATTCAATTGCCTAAGCAAATGATATGTCATTCATGCTAGTCCCTCTCCTCATCAGTCTAGAAGACATCTCTATAGAGAGGGTGACCCCATCACCTGTGGGTGCACCACCACACGGGGAGTCGTCCATTCTAAAATACTTTTAGAATGTTGTCTAATTACCCAGATTGGGACACTTCCCAAATCTACATCTAAAATCATAGATCTAGTCACCAGAATTCCTAATATATTATACATATCCAATATGGAGAAAACACTATGTGACAACCAAAATTTGACTGATTGTAATATAGGAACATCACATCCTATCTGGAGTATGTCATCCAAATCTCAGGACATAACTCCCTACACCCTCCTTACTAGGTTCATCTATTGTTTTGATAAAGTAAATCACATTGACTGTCACATCAAAACTGATGATCCATCTTCGCTACCCATGCTTTAGTCTTTGAATAGACATAAACAACTTGCACATATTCTATTGCTCCCACTGACTACGATAAGCCTTATGGAAGAGTCATATACACGTGTACTTCTAAATTCCCATTTGGAATGATGTTATAGTCATTCATCTCCCAGATATCATAGTCAAGAACAGCAGCAGTGCCAAATCATATCCATGTGGACTTCAGCATAGACACTGAAGTAAAAGCCCATCACAATCCACAACGGGAATTTGATGAAAAATCTTTACAACAAGTCGAGCCATATTAGGTTAATACCTTTCCACCTACACAGATCTCGAAAGATCTTCTTGCTCCTAATGGATTTTACCCCTTCAGGAGCACCCAACAAAGTCCAAAATCCGTAATTTGCTGAAGTGCATGGAGTCCATCTGGGATGTAAAGCATCTGGTCACCTAGAAGTTACCACTTCTTATAACCTTCAGATAACTAGTGGGGCCATCATAACCATGAAGTTGACCTCCCTGTCACCGTCTACGAGAAAACCGAAGTATCTCTCGAGTGTCTGAGGTCACCTACTAAAATCTGCGGAGTGGCTAATGGTTTGTCAAGTCCAATTGAATCCTTAAGTTCTACTAAATTTTCGGTAACTGTCCAGTTCTACCATACTCCCATTAGTTTCTTTTGCAAAAAGATTTCTTTTATAAAAAGATGGTGAGTCAAGAACAATGTAACTATTGATCTTGAAAATGGTAGAAATAAAATCCTAGCGAATACTTGGGATAATCCATAAACAGCCGTTGCCGAAAAGTGCCTTGAGTTTGTCCGGATTCTGCTTTTAAACAGAAACCGGATAACTCCATATCTTGACAACCTCAAGATATGCAACCAATCTATGTACATATAGAATCATAGGCACCAATTTAGATGGAACCAGATTCAAAAGTCATGCAGCTGTTTCCAGTGCATATCACATAAATGGAAAAATGCCAATACAACATTACTCATCAAGGAGTGCACCCACGGATGTGTAACCTGTGAGAGAATCAAGTTCTCAATATTACTACGATGGAATACCTAGCATAAGTATCTACATCTTCGACCACCTCGAAGAATCCTGATACTTCCAACGTATGGTTCTCTACTTTATTCTTATACCTATAAATTTCTCAAAATTTTTGGACCTTACATTACAACGAATGCGTGTCTATAACCAGAGAACTCGTATGTAAAATTGAATGAAGTAAAAGTACCAACCCCTTGTCCCGAAGGACACTGGACAACACACATTTTCATATATAAGCCCCAAGAGTTCAATAACTCAAACTCCGTGTGTTGTAGGTTGAAAATTGTATTTCGGTTAAGAATGTCTTACACCATTATTTAATGCACTTTACCTTATTCTCAACTGATAAAGGTAAATGTTTGGAACACAATTTTCAAAATTTATATCTAACTTTAAAAAATAAATATACAGATATTTAATTTTAAAAATTGGTGCATAACAACGGTTATTCAAAACCAAATATTTGTCGTTTAGGCAAACCCAGGCGATTTAATCCAATATCACCAATTGCAACGAATTCCGATATTGAGGATCAAATCGCTCATTTCCCAATATTCTACTCCTGCTCAGCGTCTGTAATTCCATACAGATGTGAGATCCAAATCTGGTACATACATACCCTGGAGTCAGTATTAATTGGGAAAACAGCTCTCATTTACAGGTACACAGAAACATTGAAATATGAAAATGCTTCATGGGGTGGCCGGGTATTTCTAGTAATGCCTCTTCCATTATCCAGATTCATGACAGTAGTCGCAATTTCCTTTGTCGTCATTTCAATATCTTTTTATGTCTCTACATCTTATCTTCTGTACACCGCAGTTAGGCTAATTGGTTTTCTTCCTTCCCTATCCTTCGGCACCGGCCTAAGGTTTGGAAGAAAACTATCCAATAAGCATAATAGGTGTACTCTCCTAATACAGGGAGCTCTCGTAACCTGAGAGAAGGTAAAGGGAAGAGACAGCCGAATAATCCTATTCAATTTTTCCAGAACCAGTGACCATTCTCGACTGAAGTAACTTCTTCGAGTTCATATATAACTATACGATGGTCGTTCCAAGCAATATAGATCATCATAGTGATACGAAGTGTTCTGAAGAAATGCAAAGGGAAAAGTAGGAGTAGTAGGGACATATGTGACTTTTTCGCGAATCAAGACAACCCAAAGCCAAAGTCTATAAAAAGGTTCGTTCAACTTGGTTAAAGAGTTTTAGTTTAAAGTAAGTTATAGGTCACTGTACCAGAGAGAGAGAAAAGAAATACTCAGCGTGCACTCTATCAAGATTAGATTGGTTATCACTTTATCTAATCAGGATGGCTCCTACCGTTTTCTTGAATTCTCCTTCAAACCCTAAAATGAGAACTAATCGGGATCGTGTACATCTTACAAGTTCGCTAACCGTTCATCCAGGCCAATGTTGGTACTCCAAGGGAGCTCCTCCGTGCTTTCGCATGGACCCAATTTAATAACCCCGTTTCCACAGAGGCGTAATCTCATTAACACTTTATAGAAACCTAATAGGTTAGCTAATTGTGAGATGAAAATCTCCCGAGGAGTAATACATACTCATCAGTAGGAATCGAGACCCAACTATCATTGTGTGATAACTTTGACGGAAGACGACCAAAATTACCATACTCCAGAAGGTATGTGCAAACTTAGAAAGTTTCCCGTATATTTGAAACTCCCGATATGGTTTTTACCCCAAGCATCTTATGACCTTGACGAAGGCCAACAAATTATAAGTCACAAGTCAAGTTATACTCGTCATTGTCCTGATTAATCTAAACCCACCCATACTCGTCCTTGACGAAAGCCAACAAAGTTGTACGACTGTCCTAGATTAATGCATCTCTATACAGCAGAAAAATAATACATAGCTACCATACACTATGCCTTGACGAAGGCCAATAAACATAGCATGAATACTAGGCGCTACCCGTCTCAAATGACGGAGGGTTACGACTGATTTTTGGCGAAAAAACGTTAACATAATATAACGACTCTGAAATATTTGTACGGAAATTTTTCTGTTAATATACAAGAAAATAGTATTACAACCTGAGTTTGAATTATAAGTCACTTTTGTTAAATTACAGCAAGAAGCAACTTGTAGCTCACTGGTAAAGCTTTTGCACTACTGTAACTTAGCCTGTGTCTTCGATTCCCATCAGATACAATTTTTTTCTGAATTTTTCTTTTAGCTTTTTGGAAGCCCAAAAGATTACACGTGCAATACACGGGGAAATGAAATGTTTAGAAAAATCAAACTTGTGGAAAATGAAGTAAACAGAGATTTAATCAGATGGCACGAATCTCGAGGCCAGAGCCTCAAGATCGACCGGCAGTTTAGCCTAGGGCCGGCGGGGAAGGTCAGGATGTGGCCAAATTGCCCCGTGCTTTGTACACTCGTCTCTTCAGTTACCCTTAACTCCTCTGCACTGTTTGATTTCCTTGCAATCAAACAGAGACCTTTCATTTCACAATTTAACACCATTTTAATGCTTTTTAATTCACAATTTTAATTTCCAAACGCTAATTCTCCACTATAAATACCACCCCACAATTTGGCTCAGCACCATTCTGAAAATTCTAGCCAAAACTCTCTAAAACGTTTCTAAGTGCAAGTGGAATAAAGTGGAATTAGCGAAAAAATTAGTTCCGGCGAAAATCGAAGCCAATTCCGGAGCTTCCGCGACGCCCCGAAGCATCCCTCTTCTTCCCCACTCTTTCTTTGAAATTTCTAACCCGTAAGTCCCTCCCAAACTCTCTTTCTCTTCTTTGAAATTCAATTTTAAAACTTATATCGGAAAGTGGAGTTATTACCTATATCCTTTTTCTAAACCCTAGAAACTCCTTCTCCTTTATATTTTTTCAACCTAATTTTTACACAATACTTTTAACCCTAACTACCAATGTTTAGAATGAAATTTTAAACAAGAATCTCATGTGAAACATCCAATATTAAACTTTTTCATTAAAATACCACGAACTTTGATATCACATCTTTTAGTTTTGTTAAAACTAAACCTTTAGGAAAAACTTCACGAGGTAATGACCTACCCCTCACGTACACTTTGGTTTCATAGCACGATACTAATTTGTATGAATATTTGTTTTGAAGTATAAACTTTGCAATAAAATACCACCTACTTTAAAACCGTATTTCTTTTAAACGGTGTTTCATATTCCTTTACAATTATGCATTTACAACCCTTATTAGGGGACCCGCTAATGGATGGTGCGGATTATGGCACATCCTGGGGATAGTAGAGCGAAATACAACACTTCTCACGGATCGATCTCGAAAGGATATAAATACGGGTTTTTAAGAAAAACGAATTTTTCTATATAAAACTAAATTTTTAAATTTAAAATTATATAAAATTATAAATCCATATTTTCATTATATTATGAAACTATATTTTTATAAAAATGAAAGATTAAAAAATGTTAATAAAATACCATCAAGTTACTAAAAAGACTATTTTTCACTAAAATACCATAAACTTTGAAAGCTTAGTAATTATCATGAAAATACCCTAATACTTAAAACACATGCTCATGAAAACCCTAACTAATACAAAACACCCTCGAGGTTTTATTTTTAATCCATATTAATATATTTTTCATAAAACCCCTCGAGATATACAAAACAATATTTTAAGAACTTTAGTAAATATAGATTTAAGCTTCTCTTGAGCCCCAGGGAGCCGGGGTGTTACGACCCGGAAAAAAGGCACGTGACTGGCACTTGAATTATGTGAAGTCTAAAGGACCCCACCCAATTCAAGTAAGCCAAAGCCCAGAAATCTAAAACTTTTTAGGGAAATAATAGAGATGAAGTTTTTTTTTTAAATAAAGGTATAATGAAATCGAGTTTTCCTTTAAAATGCATAGGTAATGATATATGAAAATGCAAGTGGATTATACTATAGTTGAAAACATTTTTCGTCTTTAAAAATTTAGGCAGCACCTCCCTTGTATATTTTGATCCAAAACCACATACAAGAAATATATATAGGCATCCCCAAGCGGGAGCTAGCTCTTCGCCAATCGGCGGAATCACAACCACGCAAGTAAGCAATATATATACGATGCCCAACGACGAAGATCAACACAGAAAGAATAAATTAAGCAGGACATCAAAACCTCAATGAAACGAACATACACCCATCGTTCTAAGTCTCGCAACACAAGTCTGATTAGGTCTACCAATATACAAAGTCTAGTTTCTGATTGATAGAGTTTATCTAGATACAATAGGAATAATAAGTACAAGAGTGGGCACGATCCAATGTGTATCCGACCTAATATAGCAAACACCCTGAATGCAAACTGTGTGCCAGCGATACCGCTACTGATCCAACTGGTCGTACTTGCAAGAAAGTTGTGGCATAACGGGGGTGAGTTGCCAACTCGTGAGTAGAAAACATCAGCAGGTAGAAATCGAATAAACAACGATTCCTAAGTCATACAATAACATGAAGGTAATACTATGATATCTAGGGTGTCCATGTATGCCTATGTATCAACAATATAATCGATGCCAATGACAACATGTAAAAGGTCAAACGTCTGAAATCATGTGCCTGTATGTATGAGGAAAATCAACCAACCTGTGTCCATCAACGACACATCAACATCATGGAAACGGAGTGTCCAACATCGACACTCGAAAACATCATGAAACCCATGTCCAGCATCGACATGTAAATCCTCATATCTCAGGCGCCGCATCCTCTAATCGGCCCTCAGGCGCCGCATCCTCTGATCGACCCTCATATCCATCTCACGACTCTGGTCGGTATCCTCCGGATAACCGACGAGTCCAAACTATCACCGGTAGGTAGTGCTCCCCTATCAACCTCATCGTCATCCTCATAAATTTCTCATCCCGGGGTACCTTACCGGGCCCAGCATGTACCCGCAGACGGTTCATCCAACTCCTCGAATCGAGTCTCGAAAACAAGCTCAGAACCGAGAAAACTCATGGTGGACGCCTCAAAATCACATCACGAGAAAGCGCATTTTTAAAACAATTCATAATTTTTTTTGAAATATAACCACGGTTCTCAAATCCAGAAATCTCATGAAAACCGCATCTCGATGCATATAACCATAAAGTACGATGTATGCAAACATAGAATAGTAATATGAGCATTATCAAGTATATCAAGTAAGCAAGTCCTAAGATAGTGCTGAACAACGAATGTACTTTATAGTCAAGAATAATATCATGATATGGCAGTTTTACTGTGCAAATGGCATGGCAATTACTGATGATAAATGTGTGTGAGCCGGCAAATCTGTGTAAGTGCAACATGCGCATCATCGGTAATTGTGCAGGTGTATAGCAGATGATATCATGTAATAATAAGTACCGGGAACATCACACGTAGGTTACGAGGGATAAACCAATATAAACATGAACAATAATCAGGTATATATGTCTACACATGAACCATACGGTCGGTTTTTAAATGATACGAATCGTAGTTTTGAAAGTGGGGGCTACAGTGTTTTAAGGAAAAGACACCATTTGAAAATCCGTAGCTTCCCTTGAAGTTTCCTATTTAAAAGTGCATACGATTCGCCAGTTTTGGAAATAAGTGTGGTTCAGGTGGCATCTTTACGTCAGCGATCCTGCTTTATAGCATCGAATGTGACAATATCATCGATCATCATCCTCAAATCACGAGCGCGGATCAATCATCCGGTATCTCATCGATATGGATATCCATCGAACGGTGTCATCATACAGAATAGGTAATCTATCGTCCTATACATCAATAAGGGTACAGATCTAGGGTCTCGTACATCACATCTTATCAGTCTCATAACACATCCATCTCAACTCATATCTTATTTATCGATCTCATGTCATATCGATATCGATCTCATATCATGTCACTATCGATCTTATACTTATCCTCTTTCAATTATATATAAATATCACGATTCACATACTCAGTTCATATTCTCATATATCAATATGAATCATCTTTTATCAATCATATCATCTCATACTAAATTCTTTGGTCAATCTTTACGTTCATAGCGGGGGTGCTATACGCCATCCACCCGACTTCCCTCGTAGATATAAATCTACTCACCTGCCAATCTCCTCGCTTAGCCGAAGTCGATGTACTTCGTCGTCTCGGAAGTCCACGCGAAGGTACCTACAAATCAACACATATCGTAACGTTATTAAAACCAAGTCTGTAAACCGATACGGCACACGAATTGCTTATAGGTTAGAATCTATAGCTTACGCATGCAAGAATGACCAAATAACCCTCGTCGTTGACGTACAAACGTCCAACGACCAAATCCAAATTCAAATACCAAAAACCGAGTTTTAGAAATCGGAAAAACAATGCCAAAAAAACTCAAAATGCTTCCAGATTTTAGCACAGATAGATAGGGACAAAACTAACAATATAGGGGCTAGGTTATGAGGAATAATAACTACAGGCCAAAACCCAACATCATAGCTCACACTTTGACCGACGAGAATCGCCAAAATCCCGGTGTTGCCGGTCCCCAATTGTAGTTGGTGTCTCGTTCTTCGGCTGTGGTCTTCTAGTGGTCTAACTAGGTTTATGAAGTTGTTTGATTTTCCTATAAACACTCCAAGTTGCTCCAGATTCCCTGTAATCCTCAAAGATTCGCAAAACAGACATCGGAAAAATTCTAACTCAAGTCTTGGGGTTTCAATGCTCAGTTGGTCCAGGATTCATACACTAGAAGGGTTGAAGATTATCTAATCCTCAAATACACCATCACAACTCATAATATCACCTAAACCTCCACTTGGAATTTTCCGACATCGCTAAACTACTTTAGTTTCACTCTAAACTACAATAGGGTATTAGGAAAACAAGATACTTAACTAGAAGTGTAGGATTATACCCCATCTGCAACTGAAGAATTTTCTTGAGTTGCCCAAGTGCCACAAAGTACCAATTTGATTCCTTCATAGGGTTTATAGTAAGGTTTGGATCATTTTTTGTGAAGGAAGTAGGGAGTTTTGGGATGGTTTTAAAGGTGTTCCAAGGTGGATGAGGAGGTGGAGGGAGGATGAATGAGGAGATGAAGAAGATGAGGAATTGAAGGAAAACCATGGTAGATAGATAACCCCCCCTCTCTACCTTTCCTAGCCTATACTCCTTTGTCCCCCTCATGTATCCCTTTCAAAATATCTCTCATTTCCTTTTCTTTTTATTTTAAAAACAAAACAATAAATAGAACAAACCATGCAAATGAAGCCATGGTTTTCAAAATATGTAACAAGGTTTTGTAACATGCTTTGTTTCATGTCATAAACCCTAAACGAGATTAATGCCAAATTAGTGAGATATAAATCAAGTTTAGTATTAAAATTGTATACTAACAATTATATAATAATTTATAAATGCTCAATTCACATAAATTCTTTCAAAATCAATAATTCTTATTAATTTTCCAAATATTTTCCAAACTATCGGTATATAGTTATACCATATCATTAAAACTAATTCTCATATTTTAATAATATTAATGAAATTTATTATTTTAATTATTTAAATCCACAAAAATAATATTTTATTTTTTGAAATGTTACAATCTTCTCCCCTTCAATAAATTCGGTCCTCAAATTTAAATTAAAACCCCCAAATACTAAAACATCTCAATAATCAGTTTAATTCACGGGGCTCCGAAATCATGGAATACTTAGAAATACCATAGCGCATCGTATGCGCATGAAAACGAGCGCAAAACTCAAAATCAAACTCCATCAAGCATCACGCAATCACTGGAGTTATAAATGGAAATACAAATCTCGAAATTCACTACTGAAAAATTCAACATACTATAGTCAAAATCGTACTACGTATATAGTACACATCCTTTTAAAACTATTTTAAAAGCTGAATGAAACACATGCAAAATCTTTCTTGAATCTCCGTACGATGCATAACTCACAATACAAGTGGCGGACGCTCATTTGTAAACTAGTAAATATATGTTCATATATGTTTTGCTCAAAATATACATCCCGCCTTTTTGAAATATCCCAAAAGGTATTCCTCGTAAAAGTTCGTGTCACTCACCAACACGTAGGAAATAGCGAGACTATAGCTCCTTTTTGAAAATCTCTCGGTAACCTCTTTATCCATGCAAAGGTACTCAGGTACTGTCCTCAGATCAGTCCTGCTCGGCTACTATATAATATAGTACCCAACATCAAAATATAATACTCAAGAGAAAAATCAGCCTCAAAAGGCGTATCCAAAATCACGTGCGTCTGGTGCGCACGGAAATTAAAACCAAATACAAGTGCCATGAATGTGCACAAAAGCCAAACTAAGTGCAACGGGTATGCACGAAAGCATCTGTCAAGTGCAACGGGTGTGCACGACAACAATATCAAGTGCATCTAGAGTGCATGAAATTATCAACCTAGTGCAACTAACACGCACGAATAAAAATCTCAATCAAGTGCATCCGGTGTGCACAAAATCTCATACCATGCGTCCAATATGCGTGAAAATCCAAATCAAGTGCGTCAGGTCCGCACAAAACTTCTAGTGCAGCAAAGCGCACGAAAACGAACGTCAAGTGCAACGGTGCACGAAAACATAGATCTAGTGCAACAATGTACGAAAATATAATCTCAAGTGCACTAGGTGCCCAAAAACTCATCAATATCTCAAATGCACACAAAAACAACACCGAGCATGCCAAGGTTATTAAAATCATAAGCAGGTGCAACTGCGTGCATAAAATTCATATCAATGCACTGCAAGCACATGTAAGCTATACCGAGTGCATAAGTCAAAGTCAAGTGCATACAACATGCACGAAATCAAATCGACTACATCGAAATCCACGAAATCATAAACATGTGCACCCAAGACACAAAATCGATATCAAGTGTAATGGATATGCACAAATCATAAACCAACGTAACAGTGTATAATACATAAATCAAGTGCAATAACTGTGCACAAATGGAAATATCCAGTAGTGCAGCCATGGTGCACGAAAATAATATCATGAATCCCAATCATCAAAACCTAAATCTAAGTGATAAAAGTTTGATACTCGGATCACAAAACGCAAATCGCAATAAATGACATTGAGGTACACCTCCTCAATGTCGGAAAAAGCCGGTGCGCCCAAAGCCGGCAAAGCAAGATCATTCACTTGCCCCCTGCTCACGGTCTGGCATCTTCTGTCTCTGGTTCCTTTTTTTCCTGTGGATCACAATCCCATAATCTTCCTGCTCGTAAGCCCGGTTAAGTATAATAATAGAACAATTCCGCTATGGCGCTGCTCTGATCATATCTTGGCCAATTAACATGACCGCTCGCAAATGGCACGTTACTGACGGCGGCGTCTGGCCCTCTGATTAAGCGTGATACAACAGATTCTGGGTGCAAATCATTATCGCTGCGGTGTCCTGGAAAGAACCTGCTTCGGTCTCTTCCGATCTCACCTATGTTGAACTGTATGGAGATTGGTACTCTATTCTTAATCCTTTTCGCATATCCGGACAGCTGCGTCCTCAGTACGGCTTTCCTCTGGAATTTGGTCGTGTCCAACGCCTCTGTATACATATCAATCCTCTGGCATCAACGGGGAGTAACAACAGCTCGTTAATATCTCTCACGGACCTATTGTTTCACCCATCTTCATCATCATCCACATCGCAATCCCGTCTTGTTGTCTACGTACGGCAATTCGTTCTCGGCTACAGTCAATTCCGGAGTCTTTCACACGGACTCGAAGCTACGAACTCGGTTATCTTCACCACTCTGTGGAAGATATCAAGCCGAACATGTCCTCGGGAACTCGTCCCAATCATCAAAGGAATACGCTTCATTCGTCCGTTCTCAACCAACTCACAACGTATATGGGTGAGGTCCTCTATCCGAAGCTGGCCAACTTACTGAACTCATGTCGGAGCATCCAACGAATAATGTCCTCTCTTGATCGATTTACTCTAGATCTGTGTAAAATCCTTTAAACTGGAATTCTTCAAATCAACTGAGCCTGCGTCGGTGTATCAAATCAGATGAATCATCTCAGTCGCTCTATTCAAGATGAACTGGCGGTCTTCTATCACATCTCTGTTTGAAATCTCTAGTTGTTTCAGCTCATAAACTCTAGAGGCGACATCCCGTCAAATCTCAGCAATCAGCTGGGTCATCTGTCTGTACGGTAGACAACATTGTGACCTCTAGGGTAGGCTGTACATCAACAGTCCTCTCAATCTAGCAGTCGCTATTAATGGCCCGATCATCCGGTACAAATCCGAACACTCGCCTCAAACGAGAGATCTCAATACAAACACTATACCGATACGTCCCTATGTCACCAGAAACATCATGGTCAGCCCTCGTCCGTGACGAGCTCGCTCTGACCGCATCACTAGTAGCAGCTCTCTCTGTGCTCAAATCCTGGTGACAGAAACCTCAAGCAGGTATCGATGAAGATAGATCACAGAAATGAAAGGAATCAACAGGTCCAAAATGGATATATGATCATACGAAAGAATGAAATCAATGTGAGTATGATCATAGGAATGAATGGAATCGAGGATCTCAAGTAATGTATATCCTAAGGTCACTTAAGTGGAGCAGCGTGTCATAAGTATGCTGCAGAACATGCACACTGTACGTCACTCTACTCAAGCTACCTACTCCATCAATCAAGGTTAACCTACGCAACGAAAGTTCGGGTCTTGTACCCCCTCAGTCAAGTCTAACTTCCGTAAGGTCAAGCCTAAATTTGAACTAAGGTTAAACCTAACGCTTTGATACCAACTTTGTCACGACCCGGAAAAAAGGCACGTGACTAGTACTTTAATCATTTGAAGTCTATAGGACCCCACGTAATTCAAGTGAGCCAAAGCCCAGAAATCTAAACCTTTTTAAGGAAATAATAGAGGTGAAGTTTTTTTTTAAATAAAGGTATAATGAAATCGAGTTTTCCTTTAAAATGCATAGGTAATGATATATGAAAATGCAAGTGGATTATACTATAGTTGAAAATATTTTTCGTCTTTAAAAATTTTGGCAGCACCTCCCTTGTATATTTTGATCCAAAACTACATACAAGCAATATATATAGGCATCCCCAAGCGGGAGCTAGCTCTTCGCCAATCGGCAGAATCACAACCGCACAAGTAAGAAATATATATACGACGCCCAACGACGAAGAACAACACAAAAAGAATAAATAAAGCAAGACATCAAAACCTTAAATAAACGAATATACACCCATCGTTCTAAGTATCGCAACACAAGTTTGACTAGGTCTACCAATATACAAAGTCTAGTTTCTGATTGATAAATTTTATCTCGATACAATAGGAATAATAAGTATAAGAGTGGGCACGATCCAATGTGTGTCCCACTTACCATAGCAACACACCATGAATGCAAGCTGTGTGCAAGTGATACCTCTACTGATCCAACCGAGAGAACCTGCAAGAAACCTGTGGCACAACGGGGGTGTGTTGCCAACTCGTGGGTAGAAAATATTAGCAGGTAGAAATCGAATAAACAGCGATTCCTAAGTCATACTGTAACATGTAGGTAATACTATGATATCTAAGGTGTCCATATATACATACGTATCAACAATATAATCGATGCTAATGACAACATGTAAAAAGCCAAATGTATGAAATCATGTGCCTGTATGTATGAGAAAAATCAACCAACCTGTGTCCATCAACGACATATCAACATCATGGAAACTGAGTGTCCAACATCGACACTCGAAAACATCAGGAAACCCGTGTCCAGCATCGACATGTAAATCCTCATATCTCAGGCACCGCATCCTCTGGTCGGCCCTCAGGCGCCGCATCCTCTTATCGGCCCTCATATCCATCTCACGACTCCGGTCGGTCTCCTTCGGATAACCGACGAGTCCAAACTATCACCGGTAGGTAGTGCTCCCCCTGCCAGGCTCATCATCATCCTCATAAATTTCTCGCCCCGGGTTAACTTACCAGGCCCACCATGTACCCACAGATGGTTCATCCAACTCCTCAAATCGGGTCTCAAAAACAAGCTCAGAACCGAGAATACTTTGGACGCCTCGAAATCACATCACGAGAAACCGCGTTTTTAAAACAATTCATAATTTCCTTTGAAATATAACCGCGGTTCTCAAATCCAGAAATCTAATGAAAACAGCATCACGATGCATATAACCATAAAGTACAATGTATGTAAACATAGAACAGTAATATGAGCATTATCAAGTATATCAAGTTAGCATGTCCTAAGATAGTGTTGACCAACGAATGTACTTTACAGTTAAGAATAATATTATGATAGGACAGTTCTACTGTGCAAATGGCATGGCAATTACCAATGATAATTGTGTGTGAGCCGGCAAATCTGTGTAAGTGCAACATGCGTATCATCGGTAATTGTGAAGGCGTACTAGCAGATGATATTATTTAATAATAAGTACTGGGAACATCATACGTAGGTTACGAAGAATAAACCAATGTAAACATGAACAATAATCAGGTATATATATCTACACATGAACCATACGGTCGGTTTTTAAAATATACGAATCGTAGTTTTGAAAGTGGGGGCTATGATGTTTTAAGTAAAAGACCCCATTTGAAAATCCGTAGCCTCCCTTGAAGTTTCCTATTTAAAAGTGCATATGATTCGCCAGTTTTGGAAATAAGTATGGTTCAGGTGGCATCTTTACGTCGGCGATCCCGCCTCATAGCATCGAATGTGACAATATCCTCGATCATCATCCTCAAATCACGAGCACGAATCAATCATCCGGTATCTCATCGCGTATGGAAATCCATCGTACGGTGTCATCAAACAGAATAGATATTCTATCGTCCTATACATCAATAAGGGTATGGATCTAGGGTCTCGTACATCACATCTTATCAGTCTCATAACACATCCATCTCAATCTCATATCGTATTTATCGATCTCATGTCATATCGATATCGATCTCATATCATGTCACTATCGATCTCATACTTGTCCTCTTTCAATTATATATATATATATATATATATATATATATATATATATATATATATATATATATATCACGATTCACATACTCAGTTCATATTCTCATATATCAATCCGAGTCATCCTTTATCTATCATATCATCTCATACTAAATCCTTTGGTCAATCCTTAAGTTCATAGCATAGGTTTCACCAAATTATATCCTATATATCGGTTTTCCATTATCTTAATTGCGGGGGTGCTATACGCCATCCACCTGACTTCCCCCGTAGATATAAATTTACTCACCTGCAAATCTCCTCGCTTAACCGAAGTCGATGTGCTTCGTCTTCTCAGAAGTCCACGCGAAGGTACCTACAAATCAACACATATCGTAACGTTATTAAAACCATGTCCGAAAATCGATACGGCACACGAATTGCTTATAGGTTAGAACATATAGCTTACGCATGCAAGAATGACCAAATAACCCTCGTCGTTGACGTACAAACGTCCAACGACCAAATCCAAATTCAAATACCAAAAACCGAGTTTTAGAAATCGGAAAAATATTGCCAAAACAACTCAAAATGCTTCCAGATTTTAGCACAGATCTATAGGGACAAAACTAACAATACAGGGGCTAGGTTATGAGGAGTAATAACTACAGGCCAAAACCCAACATCATAGCTCACACTTTGGCCGGCGAGAATCCCCAAAATCCTGGTGTCGTCGGTCCCCAATTGTAGTTGGTGTCTCGTTCTTCGGCTGTGGTCTTCTAGTGGTCTAACTAGGTTCATGAAGTTGTTTGATTTTTCTATAAACTCTCCAAGTTGCTCCAGATTCCCTGTAGTCCTCAAAGATTCACAAAACCGATAACGGAAAAATTCTAACTCAAGTCTTGGGATTTCAATACTCAGTTGGTCCAGCATTCATACACTAGAAGGGTTAAAGACTATCGAATCCTCAAACACACCATCACAACTCATAATATCACCTAAACCTCCACTTGGAATTTTCCGACATCGCTAAACTACTTTAGTTTCACTCTAAACTACAATAGGGTATTAGGAAAACAAGATACTTAACTAGAAGTGTAGGATTATACCTCATCTGCAACTGAAGAATTTTCTTGAGTTGCCCAAGTGCCTCAAAGTTCCAACTTGATTCCTTCATAGGGTTTTTAGTGAGGTTGGGATCATTTTTTGTGAAGGAAGTACGGAGTTTTGGGATGGTTTTGGAGGTGTTGCAAGGTAGATGAGGAGGTGGAGGGAGGATGAATGAGGAGATGAAGAAGATGAGGAGAGGATGAGGAAGTGAAGAAAAACCATGGTAGATAGATACCCCCCCTCCCTTTCCTAGCCCATACCCCTTTGTCCCCCTCATGTCTCCCCTCCAAAATATCTCTCATTTCCTTTTCTTTTTATTTTAAAAACAAAAAAATAAATAAAATAAACCATGCAAATGAAGCCATGGTTTTCAAAATATGTAACAAGATTTTGTAACATGCTTTGTTGCATTTCATAAACCCTAAACGAGATTAATGCATAATTAGTGAGATATAAATCAAGTTTAGTACTAAAATTGTATACTAACAATTATATAATAATTTATAAATGCTCAATCACATAAATTCTTTCAAAATCAATAATTCTTATTAATTTTGCAAATATTTTCCAAACTATCGGTATATAGTTATACCATATCATTAAAACTAATTCTCATACTTTAATAATATTAATGAAATTTATTATTTTAATTATTTAAATCCCCAAAAATAATATTTTGTTTTCTGAAATGTTACAATTGTCCTCCCTTAAATAAATTCGGTCCCTGAATTTAAATTTAAACCCCCAAATACTAAAACATCTCAATGATCAGTTTAATTCACGGGGCTCCGAAATCATGGAATACTCAGAAATACCATAGCGCATCGAATGCACATGAAAACGAGCGTAAAACTCAAAATCAAACTCCGTCAAGCATCACGCAATCACAGAAGTTATAAATGGAAATACAAATCTTGAAATTCACTGTTGAAAAATGCAACATACTATAGTCAAAATCGTACTACGTATATAGTATGCATCCTTTTAAAACTATTTTAAAAGCTGAATGAAACACAAGAAAAATCTTTCTTGAATCTCCGTGCAATGCATAACTCATGGTACAAATGGCGGACGCTCATTTGTAAAGTAGTAAATATACGTTCATATATGTTTTGCTCAAAATATGCATCCCGCCTTTTTGAAATATCCCAAAAGGTTCTCCTCGTAAAAGTTTGTGTCACTCACGGACACGTAGAAAATAGCGAGACTATAGCTCCTTTTTGAAAATCTCTTGGTAACCTCTTTATGCATGCAAAAGTACTCAGGTACTGTCCTCATATCAGTCCTGCTCGGCTACTATATAATATAGTACCCAACATCAAAATATAATGCTCAAGAGCAAAAATTAGCCTCAAAGGCGTATCAAATATCACGTGCGTTTGGTGCGCACGGAAATCAAAGCCAAATATAAGTGTCACGAATGTGCACAAAAGCCAAACTAAGTGCAACGGGTGTGCACGAAAGCATCTGTCAAGTGCAACGGATGTGCACGACAACAATATCAAGTGCATCTAGAATGCACGAAATTCTCAACCCAGTGCAACTAACACGCACGAATAAAAATCCCAATCAAGTGCATCCGGTGTACACAAAATCTCATACCATGCGCCCAATATGCGTGAAAATCCAAATCAAGAGTGTCAGGTCTACACAAAACATCTAGTGAAGTAAAGCGTACGAAAACGAACGTCAAGTGCAACGGTGCATGAAAATATAGATCTAGTGCAACAATGTACAAAAATATAATCTCAGGTGCACTAGGTGCCCGAAAACTCATCAATATCTCAAATGCGCACAAAAACAACACCGTGCGTGCCAAGGTGTATGAAAATCATAAGCGTATAAAACTGCATGCACAAAATCCATATCAATGCACTGCAAGCACATGTAAGCTATACCGAGTGCATAAGTCAAAGTCAAGTGCATACAACATGCACGAAATCAAATCGACTACATCGAAATCCATGAAATCATAAACATGTGCAGCCAAGGCACAAAATAGATATCAAGTGCAATAGATATGCACAAATCATAAACCAACGTAATGGTGTATAATACATAAATCAAGTGCAATAACTGTGCATAAATGGAAATATCCAGTAGGTGCAGCCATGGTGCAAGAAAATAATATCATGAATCTCAATCATCGAAACCCAAATCCAAGTGATAAAGTGTGATACTCGGATCACAAAACACAAATCGCAATAAATGACATTGAGGTACACCTCCTTTAATGTCGAAAAAAGCCGGTGCGCCCAAAGCCGGCAAAGCAAGAACATCCACTTGTCCCCTGCTCACGGTCTGGCGTCATCTTTCTTTGGTTCCTGTTTTTTCTTCCTCTGGATCACAATCCCATAATCTTTCTTCTCGTAGGCCCGATTAAGTATAATAACAGAACAGTTCCGCTCTAGCGCTCCTCTGATCATCTCTTGGCCACTTAACATTACCACTTGCAAATGACACATTACTGACTGCGGCATCTAGCCCTCTGATTAAGCGCGATACAGCTGATCTTGGGTGCAAATCTTTATCGCTGCGGTGTCCTGGAAAGAAACTTCTTCGGTCTCTTCCAATCTCACCTATGTTGTACTGTATGGAGGTTGGTACTCTATTCTTAATCCTTTTCTCATATCCGGACGGCTGCGTCCTCAGCACGGCTTTCCTCTGGAATTTGGCCGTGTCCAACGCCTCTGTATACATATCAATCCTCTGGCATCAACGGAGAGTAACAACAGCTCATTAATATCACTCACGAACCTATTGTTTCACCTGTCTTCATTATCATCCACATCGCAATCCCGTCTTGCTGTCTGCGTACGACAATTCGTTCTCGGCTACAGTCAATTCCGGAGTCTTTCACACGGACTCGAAGCTACGAACTCGGTTATCTTCACCGCTCTGTGGAAGATATCAAGCCGAGCATGTCCTCGGAAACTTGTCCCAATCATCGGAGGAATACGCTTCATTCGTCCGTTCTCAATCAACTCGCAACGCATCTGGGTGAGGTCCTCTATCCGAAGCTGATCAACTTACTGATCTCATGTCGGAACATCTAACAAACAATGTCCTCTCTTGATCGATTTACTCTAGATCTGAGTAAAATCCTCTAAACTGAAATTCTTCAAATCAACTGAGCATGCGTCGGCGTATCAAATCAGATGAATCATCTCAGTCGCTCTATTCAAGATGGACTGGCAGTTTTCTGTCACATCTCTGTCTGAAAGCTCCAGTGGTTTCAACTCATAAACTCTGGAGGTGACATCCCGTCAAATCTCAGCAATCAGCTGGGTCATCTGTCTATACGGTAGACAACATTGCGACCTCTAGGGTAGGCTGTACATCAACAGTCCTCTCAATCTAGCAGTCGCTATTAATGGCCTGATCATCCGGTACAAATCCGAACACTCGCCTCAAATGAGAGATCTCAACACAAACACTATATGGATACGTCTCTATGTCACCAGAAACATCATGGTCAGCCTTCGTCCATGACGAGCTCGCTCTGACCGCATCACTAGCAGCAGCTCTCTCTGTGCTCAAATCCTGGTGACAGGAACCTCAAGCAGGTATCGATGAAGATAGATCACAGAAACAAAAGGAATCAACAGGTCCAAATGGATATATGATCATAGGAAAGAATGAAATCAATGTGAGTATGATCATAGGAACGAATGGAATCGAGGATCTCAAGTAATGTACATCCTAAGGTCACTTAAGCGGAGCAGCTTGTCGTAAGTATGCCGCGGAACATACACATGATACGTCACTCTACTCAAGCTACCCACTCCATTAATCAAGATCAACCTACGCAACGAAAGTTCGGGTCTAGTACCCCCTCAGTTAAGTCTAAGTTCCGTAAGGCCAAGCCTAAACTTGAACCAAGGTTAAACCTAACGCTTTGATACCAACTTTGTCACGACCCGAAAAAAAGGCACGTGATTTGTACTTTAATCATGTGAAGTCTATAGAACCCCACCTAATTCAAGTAAGCCAAAGCCCAGAAATCTAAAACTTTTTAGGGAAATAATAGAGGTGAAGTTTTTTTTTAATTTAAATAAAGGTGTAATGAAATCAAGTTTTCCTTTAAAATGCATAGGTAATGATATATGAAAATGCAAGTGGATTATACTATAGTTGAAAAAAAATTTCGTCTATAAAAATTTGGGCAGCACCTCTCTTGTATATTTTGATCCAAAACCACATACAAGCAATATATATAGGCATCCACAAGCAGGAGTTAGCTCTTCGCCAATCGGCAGAATCACAACCACGCAAATAAGTAATATATATACGACGCCCAACGACGAAGATCAACAAAAAAAGAATAAATAAAGCAAGACATCAAAACCTCAAAGAAACGAACATACACCCATCGTTCTAAGTCTCGCAGCACAAGTTTGACTAGGTCTACCAATATACAAAGTCTAGTTTCTGATTGATAGAGTTTATCTAGATACAATAGGAATAATAAGTATAAGAGTGGGCACGATCCCATGTGTGTCCCACCTACCATAGCAAAACACCCTGAATGCAAGTTGTGTGCCAGCGATACCGCTACTGATCCAAACAGTCAAACCTGCAAGAAAGCTGTGGCACAACGGGGGTGAGTTGCCAACTCGTGAGTAGAAAACATCAGCAGGTAGAAATCGAATAAACAGCGATTCCTAAGTCATACTGTAACATGAAGGTAATACTATGATATCTAGAGTGTCCATGTATGCATACGTATCAACAATATAATCGATGCCAATGACAACATGTAAAAGATCAAACGTCTGAAATCATGTGCTGTATGTATAAGGAAAATCAACCAACCTGTGTCCATCAATGACACATCAACATCATTAAAACTGAGTGTCCAACATCGACACTCGAAAATATCATGAAACCCGTGTCCAACATCGATACGTAAATCCTCATATCTCATGTGTCGCATCCTCTGATCGGCCCCCATATCTATCTCATGACTCCGGTCGGTATCCTCCGGATAACCAACGAGTCTAAACTATCGCCGGTAGGTAGTGCTCCCCCTGCTAGGCTCATCGTCATCCTCATAAATTTCTCGCCCTGGGGTACCTTACCGGGCCCACCATATACCCGCAAAATGTTCATCCAACTCCTCGAATCGGGTCTCGAAAACAAGCTCAGAACCGAAAAATCTCATGGTGGACGCCTCGAAATCACATCACGAGAAACTGCGTTCTTAAAACAATTCATAATTTCCTTTGAAATATAACCGCAGTTCTCAAATCCAGAAATCTCATGAAAACAGTATCTCGATGCATATAACCATAAAGTACGATGTATGCAAACATAAAACAGTAATATGAGCATTATCAAGTATATCAAGTAAGCATGTCCTAAGATAGTTCTGAACAACGAATGTACTTTACAGTTAAGAATAATATCATGATATAGCATTTCTACCTTGCAAATGGCATGGCAATTACCGATGATAATTGTGTGAAAACCAGCAAATCTGTGTAAGTGCAACATGCGCATCAACGGTAATTGTGCAGGTGTACTAGCAAATGATGTCATGTAATAATAAGTACTGGGAACATCACACATAGGTTACGAGGGATAAACCAATATAAACATGAACAATAATCAGGTATATATGTCTACACGTGAACCATACTGTCAGTTTTTAAAAGATACGAATCGTAGTTTTGAAAGTGGGGGCTATGGTATTTTAAGGAAAAGACACCATTTGAAAATCCGCAGCTTCCCTTGAAGTTTCCTATTTAAAAGTGCATACGATTCGCCAGTTTTGGAAATAAGTATGGTTCAGATGGCATCTTTACGTCGGCGATCCCGCCTCATAGCATCGAATGTGACAATATCCTCGATCATCATCCTCAAATCACAAGCACGGATCAATCATCTGGTATCTCATCGTGTATGGAAATCCATCGTACGGTGTCATCAAACAGAATAGGTATTCTACCGTCCTATACATCAATAAGGGTACGGATCTAGGGTCTCGTACATCACATCTTTTCAGTCTCATAACACATCCATCTCAATCCCATATCGTATTTATCGATCTCATGTCATATCGATATCGATCTCATATCATGTCGATATCGATCTCAGACTTGTCCTCTTTCAATTATATATATATATATATATATATATATATATATATATATATATATATATATATATATATCACGATTCACATACTCAGTTCATATTCTCATATTTCAATCCGAGTCATCTTTTATCTATCATATCATCTCATACTAAATCCTTTGGTCAAACCTTAAGTTCATAGCGTAGGTTTCACCAAATTATATCCTATATATCAGTTTTCCATTATCTTAATTGCGGGGGTGCTATAAGCCATCCACCCGACTTCCCCCGTAGATATAAATCTACTCACCCGCCAATCTTCTCGCTTAGCCGAAGTCGATGTGCTTCGTCGTCTCGAAAGTCCACGCGAAGGTACCTACAAATCAACACATATCGTAACGTTATTAAAATCAAGTCTGAAAACCGATACGGCACACGAATTGCTTATAGGTTAGAACCTATAGCTTACGCATGCAAGAATGACCAAATAACCATCGTCGTTGACGTGCAAATGTCCAACGACCAAATCCAAATTCAAATACCAAAAACCGAGTTTTATAAATCGGAAAAACATTGCCAAAACAACTCAAAATGCTCCCGGATTTTAGCAAAGATAGATAGGGACAAAACTAACAATACAGGGGCTAGGTTATGAGGAGTAAGAGCTACAGTCCAAAACCCAACATCATAGCTCACACTTTGGCCGGCGAGAATCACCAAAATCCCGGTGTCGTCGGCCCATAATTGTAGTTGGTGTCTCGTTCTTTGGCTGTGCTCTTCTAGTGGTCTAACTAGGTTTATGAAGTTGTTTGATTTTCCTGTAAACCCTCTAAGTTGCTCTATATTCCCTGGAGTCCTCAAAGATTCACAAAACCGACATCAGAAAAAATCTAACTTTTACTCTTGGCGTTTTAATGCTCAATTGGTCTAGGATTCATACACTAAAAGGGTTGAAGACTATCTAATCCTCAAACACACCATCACAACTCATAATATCACCTAAACCTCCACTTGGAATTTTCCGACATCGCTAAACTACTTTAGTTTCACTCTAAAATACAAAAAGGTATTAGGAAAACAAGACACTTAACTAGAAGTGCAGGATTATACCTCATCTGCAACTGAAGAATTTTCTTGAGTTGCCCAAGTGCCTCAAAGTTCCAACTTGATTCCTTCATAGGGTTTGTAGTGAGGTTGGGATCATTTTTTGTGAAGGAAGTATAGAGTTTTGGGGTGGTTTTGGAGGTGTTGCAAGGTGGATGAGGAGGTGGAGGGAGGATGAAGGAGGAGATGAAGAAGATGAGGAGAGGATGAGGAAGTGAAGAAAAACCATGGTAGATAGATACCCCCCCCCCCCTCTCTACCTTTCTTATCCTATACCCTTTTGTCTCCCGCATGTCTCCCCTCCAAAATATCTCATTTCCATTTTTTTTTATTTTAAAAAGAAAACAATAAATAAAACAAACCATGCAAATGAAGCCATAGTTTTCAAAATATGTAACAAGGTTTTTTAACATGCTTTGTTACATGTCATAAACCCTAAACGAGATTAATGCATAATTAGTGAGATATAAATCATGTTTAGTATTAAAATTGTATACTAACAATTATATAATTATTTATAATTGCTCAGTTCACATAAATTCTTTCAAAATCAATAATTCTTATTAATTTTGCAAATATTTTCCAAACTATCGGTATATAGTTATACCATATCGTTAAAACTAATTCCCATACTTTAATAATTTTCATGAAATTTATTATTTAAATTCCCAAAATAATATTTTATTCTCTGAAATATTACATGGAGAAAGTGAGTGCATGCCTATTTAGGTTAGAAAACTTAACCGGAGTTATCAATGGCAATTGTCTTGGAAAAGACATAAATCCTGCCATACATGTGCAGCAGTTGCCGATGACTTCCGAACCTAAGAATTCAAGAGTTAAATCAGTACAAGTGTCTGACTTAGTCTGAGTCCAAATCTCAAACCTGAATCCAAAATCAAACATGAATACTTGATCATGAACATGAATACTCGAATGAAAACTTCAATTCCAAAACCTGTATACTTGACTTGACTTGACCGAACCATGGTTATAACTTGACTTGAACTTGACATGACTACTTGAATACATGATTACATCCTGAACATGATTACTTGAATATCTTCTATCCATGGTTTTAGCAAGACTTGTAAATATAATCTATACAATACATTACGCGGGGATAAAGGGGTAGATTGGTACAGAACGTATATCGTGGCATGAAAGGTCACTTAAAATACACCTACATGAATTCTCGTGACGTTGTCCCATGGGTTATGATGGGGCCTTGTACTACATGTTACCATATTCCACGGGGTAAGATAGACTCCTCTCGTATACATGAATACCTTCTTTACCAAACTACAAACAACCACGTTATAATAACTATCATATCCCAGTAATCAGTCATATACACTTTACCGTTCATTTAATATACTATCTTCTTTTTCTTCTTTTAGGACTTACCGAGCGCTAGTTCGCTGAAGACATTCTTTTCTATTTATTTCTTTGGAATGTTCGTCAGGAGGACCAGACTCTGAGCAGATCGAGCCGAGCCAGGAGGACTTGGACCAGCTTACCGCCCAGCCTGACTTCTAGTTCCGTTACACTTACTTTCCTGTATGCCATTGTTTAGGCACTGCTTTACTCATTGTATTTTTTATTTTCAAATAGTTGTTTGTAAAGATGAATGTAAATAAAGTTGTTGTTTATTTTATTACTTATGTCATTCTTGTTCATTTTTATATATTTCTTAATTACATTTAACATATTTATTTCTTAGTAAATACGTTGCGGCCTGCTACGTCACCGTTTCCGTCTACTGGGAAGCGGGGCGTGATGGTTTTGTTGGCAGCCCATGCAGGTCAGTTCTGCATGAAATCTTAAGCAATATATTATAAGAATTATAAGAATCAGCAACTATACATTCCTTACATTTCTAATTTCTTGAATCTATCCTAACCATTCCTTTTTCTATCAAGGTAATGGATTCTCCGAACAACACCAGCACGAACGTTAACGGAAATACCCTACCGCCTACTCTACCACCACCACCTACTGTTGCAACTCCTATCAACGAGAAAACGGTACTGCTTGAGGCTATCAAGAGCCTATTGGAAGGTCAGCAATATCAGACTGCTATCCCCATGCACCGCCCCGAAGCTGAGGCACCCGGAGTTAAACAATTTTGGGCACTGTATCCAAAACACTTCTCGAGAAAAGAGAGCCTACTAGAGGCAGAAAAATGGGCTCAATCGATCGAAGATGATCTGGCAGCAGCTCAAGTGCCAGATATTGCCTGGGTGAGAGTTGCTAAGCTACAACTGACAGACAATGCTAGATTCTGGTGGAAGGCTGAGGAAAACCGTCGCACCCAACCTATTGAGTGGAAGACGTTTCACGACCTGTTCGATGCGAAGTTCTTCCCTGAGACTGCTCGATTTGAGATGTAGCAACAGTCCATCCACCTGCAATAAGGTTCTATGTGGATAAAATCGGTGGATGAATATGATGCCGAATTCACCATGCTCTGATGGTAAAGAATTCGTATCAAATATTGGTCTGTTAAAACACATCTCTATCCTGACATCAACATCTTATCAGGTTCGCAGAACGTTTGATCCCGACTGATGAGATTCGGAATAGACGATTTCAACAGGGCTTTGACCCGGAGATTCAGGCGGCGTTAGCCACAGGTGACTACCCGACTCATGAATTCGCCCTGAAGGCAGCTCGCCGTTATGAAGCTATGGTGAAGAAGAAGGGTAAGCCTCCAAATAGCTGGAATCAAGCGCCTTGCCGCACAGATGAAAGGAGGAGTCTCTTTTAGGCCAACCTTTGCACCCAGGAGACTGGGAGGATCATTTAACCGGTCTAGTATAGAATTTTGTTTCTACTGCAAGAGAACTGGACACCTGGCGAAAGATTGCAGGCGTGCAAATGGCCCGTGTTTGGTTTGTGGCGCAACCACTCATGCCATAGGAGCATGTCAATACCGTTTCAACACAACACCGGCACCCAGACCCGCAATCACAGTCCCGCAGCGGCCAGCCATTCAGGCTCCTACACCCCATCTAGCTCTCCCTGCATCAGCCCCACGTGGACCTCCTACATACCCTCAACGTCAATTCCATCAGGCACAGAGAAATATGCCTCAAGGGCAGAGAAACGTGCCCCAAGGACATAGGAATGTGCCTCCAGTAAGGAGGAATGTACCACGACGTCATTCTTTTACAATGATGGTCAAGGAGGCCGAAGCCATAGGACAAGTCATCACTGGTAACTTCCTAATCCTTTCAATTTTTCAATCCTTGTATATCACTATAACTTTTCCTATATTTAAACCCAACCTCACACAACTTAGGTACTATACTAGTGGCCACCCTTCCTGCACTCGCACTTTTCGACACTGGAGCTTCACACTGCTTCATGTCCCAGCGATTCGTGAGAACGCATACGATTCCCATGAAGCCACTCATTTCAAGCTTGAATGTCAGTTTCGGAAATGGAGTTCTGAAAGCAACTATGGGGTTTGATCAGTGTCCAGTTGTAGTTTGCGGATGAGAATTCTATGCAAATTTCAAAGTACTGGACATACCAAATTTCGATGCTGTTGGGAATGGATTGGCTGGGAATATTCTATGCTACTATTGACTGTCGTCAAAGCAGGGTAGTATTTGAGATACCAGATCACCGAGTCTTCTATTTCAAAAGTGGAGATATAACTTTGGAGCTAGGAAGATACCGTGCTAAACCGAAGAATGCAGAAGTATTTTCTCTACCGGCAGAAGAAGAAAAGCCCGAAGTAGTTCGAGGATGTGTTCCCTGAAGATATATCAGGTTTACCTCCTGATCAAGCTCTTGAGTTTAGTATGATTTACAATCTGGTGCGCAACCTGTAATCAAAGCTCCGTACCGGCTAAGTCCAGAAGGATTGAAGGAGATCCGCATTCAGTTGAACGAACTCCTGAAGAAAGGTTGGATTCGTCCCAGTACTTCAAGCTGGGGATCTCCGGTATTACTGGTGAAGAAGAAAGAAAGTTCATACAGAATGTGTGTGGATTATAGAGCTCTAAACGAAGTGACGATTAAGAACAAGTATCCACTACTGCTCATCGATGATCTTTTCTATCAGCTAAGTGGGTCTTGTGTATTTTCAAAGCTAGATCTTCATTTGGGTTATCATCAGGGGAAGGTCAAAGAGTCCGACATTCCGAAGACGGCGTTTAGGACTCGATATGGTCATTATGAATATCTCGTAATGCCATTTGAAGTGACCAATGCACCTGCCATTTTTATGAACCTGATGAACCAAGTTTTCCGAGAGTACTTAGACAGGTTCGTTGTCATCTTCATCGACGACATCTTGGTGTATTCAAAGAATCGGAAAGAACACGCCGAGCACTTACGGATTGTTCTGGAGACATTACGACAACATCAGCTCTACACTAAGTACAGCAAGTGTGAATTTTGGCTAGATCAAGTCGGATTTCTCGGACATATTATTTCAGGCGAAGGAATCTCAGTAGATCCAGCTAAAGTGTCAGATGTCAGCGAGTGGATGACACCAAAGACGGTGAAGGATATACGAAGTTTCTTGGGATTAGCAGGATACTACCGACGATTCATTGAAGGCTTCTCAAAGATTGCAGCACCCCTGACCAAGCTCACATGTAAAGATGAAGCATTCGTGTGGTCAAAAGCATGTGAAAAAGATTTTTTAGAACTCAAGTCGAGACTAACCTCTGCTCCTATCCTCATAATACCGGATCAATCTGGAGGATTTGTTGTGCATTGTGATGCGTCCGGTAAAGAATTAGGATGTGTTCTAAACCAGCATGGAAAAGTTGTGACTTTTGTATCAAGACAGCTAAAAGTACATGAGCGCAACTATCCAACACATGATCTGGAGTTGGCAGCCATCATCTTCGCACTTAAGATTTGGCGCCACTATCTTCTTGGAGAACGAGTGGATATATTGATTGATCGTTAAAAAGTGTTTTCGTAAAGTAACCGCAATAAAGACGGTGTCGCTAGTAGCTAGCCGCAATAAGTACGGGTCGTCCGCAGGGAAACATGAACATTTTTCTTGTTTAGACGAGTTGATTGAAGAAGGGTGAGTGTTTGTAGATCTATTTTAATACGGATGTAGACTTTATGAAGAGAAGGCTTGTAGGGTTCATATGACTTAGTAGTAATGGATGAACAATTAAAAATGACTCCTTTTATCTTTTAATAGTTTAAAACTAGATCGATAGTGATGAATGTAGATTAGGGTTCTTTTGGAAGAAACTAGGGTTTCCCTACTACTAACCCTTGTCCTTGCATTGATCTCTATTCATGTCTAGTCCCTAACAAAACAAGTGTTAAACCAATCTCAAATCGTGGTCGTGACTAGCAATAAATTGGTACCGCGCCCGATAAGGATGTTAACATTTATTTTGCTAAAGTTTATAGACTTTAAAATGTATAAAAGAAGTTAAATGATTTTATCATCCATTGATCTACCCTAGCGTACGAACCCTAGCAAGATAGGAATTACTCGCTCATGTTTAAAGTAGAAGAAAGGATGAAGAAGAGTGAAATCATGATTAAGATGCAGAAAGTAAGGGCAAAAAGAATAATAAAAACACTACCTTTATTAATCAACTATTTCATTCAACTTGTGAAAGTAGAGTACAAGAACCCTAATTGCTCTAGATCTCTATCTTGTTAGAAGTAGATGACTAGTTGATGATCACTCAGATGCGCGGATCGCTTTGGACCTCTTGATCTCTTCGGTGATGATTTTTTATGTGAAGCTCTCGGTCCTATATATAGTCACAGAAATTAGAAACCCTAGATACCATCTGTGATTATATGCTGATACGATCCAATCCCTAAAATCCCTCATTCAACGGCTTCAAATATGTCACGGATTCGCCGCAAATAGCCTATATTGGCTGCCCAACCACCGCAGTCTTGGAGAATTAGGTTTTGGAATCTTTTGTGCTGTCTTGTTTTGATATTTGGAGATCCTCTAGATGTCTATATTCTGATAATAATAAACCGAGTCTCTGTCGTTGCTCGATCTTACGATTTGCTTCAATATTCTGGCAGATTTGATTCCGACATCTTGATTTATCCCGGATCTCTTGGATTCCAGACCTGAGCTAATCTGCACAATATCTCAAATCAAAGTGTTAGTAGTATTTGGTATTTTTGAGATATTATCCTAACCATTTTATATGATATTATATGTTAAGAATATTGATTAGAAATATTTGATATGATATGCATATTTTAATTACAAAGATCTCATATAAATATTATATGCATATATTTTCCCTTATTATATTAATTATAATGTAGAAACATATGATAATAAACTTTTTACACATAAACCCTCATATGTTCTATAATTACAATAAACACCTTTTAGTACTTAACAATAGTGGGGAAAATAATCATTCAAATGTGCAATATTTTAGACTAATCAAATACCCCCAAACTTAACTTTGATCGTCCTAGCAAACTAGTTATTAAAGAGAAGAAGAAGAAAAAGAAAAAGAAAAATCTAGCACACTTTCGTTGGAAACACGATTGCACTTAGCACGTGCAACAAGCCTTTAAACCTCTAGGTGTCCCTGGTAGGAGGAGCGTTGTCTCCTGAGGGTTTTCAGCGAATTACACCCACAAAATCCCATAATAAAAAAAAGAAGATGAATGTTACATACAAAGATAAAGAACATATAAAAGAAAGAACTTGAAAATAAGAGTTTCAAACTACACTAGTTTTTTAGTAGCCATGAGCCCTATCTTAATTGTCATGAAAAGATATTAGAAATCATATCGTCCCTCAATAAAACATCGCCTTTAGTCTTCCTCCTTACATTTCTTCCAAACATCGATCATTTACCCGTACGTGTGTGTAAAATACATCCCCACACTTAGAGAATTCAATTCAAGCTATCATACTTTTGTCCATCTTCCTTAGTACTTTTTAGTCGGTGAATGTTTCGGATGGAATTGCTCACACATTCTTCATGCGACCATTAATACTTCTTGAGGTACTAACCAACCGATTACCAAATGTGCTCACTCTTATAGGCGTAATTAGCAATATCCTAGTCTTGCAACACCTAAGACTTAGCAGTGGCTCCCAAACCAGTTGGTCTAAGGCACTAGGTGATAAGACACCCTCGCTATATTTTTTTATGCTGCCTTAAGTAATTACAAAACCAGTGTTCATTTTTCTTCACCACTTTTTATTTTCATTTATATTTTTGTTTATATATTTATTTTCCTTCATACTAAGACTTTTAGACAAGAGCAATTCAAGGTATTCTCTACTATCCCTAATTTCAAGATGTGTGCAAGTGCATATAGTAGGGTATCAACATTCAGATGTTTCGACTCAGGAATAGGGACTATTTTTCAGACTTATTTCTATACTCGGATTAGTGATTCCCTTCATCTTACTAACCCTTGGGACAACAGCTCATGACTACCTATTACTAGTTTTGTTTTAAAACATTTAATTTTCATGCCTTTCTTACACTTTTCCTTCCTATCATATGTATTTTTCACTTTCTAACTTTCATTAACAAATTTTGTGTGCTTTTATTTAGTATAATGCAAAAAATGATGCGTGAATAAGCACAAACCTCCCCCAAACCTATTTGCAACAGTGTCCTCACTGATGTCATCTGTTAGGCTTAAAACCTGTAGACTTGGGAGGAAAAGTTAGTAAAGAGAACAAGAATTAATGACAGTGAAATCCTCCCCCAAACTTAATTTTGGCTCATAATTTTGTAAAAAATTATTTTTCTTTCAAAAAAAATATTCCCCCCGCCCTTAAACTTGAGTAAAACAGTATTAAGCATTATAAGAGGGGATGAAGTTATTGGTCTATACAAAACTTTATAAAGACCAAAAGTCAACACCATCCATTCAAATATTTTATCGATATAACACCATGGTTGGTCGAAGATCATAGACGTGAAGAAGTGGGGAGATGAGAGGCGAAATCGATCGGGTTTACGTCTCGGTTGGTAGAGACGAAACAGTGATGGTGCACTACTCGCATTCTCATTCTTGATAAGAAGAAGGGGTGGCGGTTCAACTTCTTTAGGTGGAGGTTGATTCATCACAACTCCCATGTCTTCTAGGAATGCGAGTTCTTCGGCAAAAATGTCTTCAAAACTTTCATCAAGATTCTGAATGATAATCTCATCGGAAAGGGAGATATGAAACTCGGATAGCTCGATTAAATCATTCGACAAGATAAAGGGTTCGGACTTAGGTGTGGACTTGTTGGCAGAAGGGTCTCAACGTATATAATAGACAGTAGGATCAAACTATAACGCACTAGTAGCGTCGAGATCAATATCGTGAAGCTCCTCAAATTCGCAACTGTCGGAAGCTATCTTTTCGACAGAACATACATGAGTATAGGGTTCGGAGGGTTGGCTTCCTAGCTTGTAGATGTTAAGCTCAATTTTCATCTTCCCAAAGGACAGGTTCATTGAACCGTTATGACAATTGATTATCGCGTTTAAAGTTGCTAGGAAAGGTCGACCTAGGATCACCGGAATTTGGTTCCGTGGGTTCGCTGCAGGCTGTGTATCTATAACTATAAAGTTCACAGGGAATATAAATTCCCCGACTTTGATGAACACGTCCTCTAGCTCACCCTGAGGTTGGGTGATAGATCGATCGGCCATCTGGAGAGTTCAATGTGTAGGATTCAACTCTCCTATCCCTAATTGCTCATAAATAGAATACGGAAGCAAGTTTACACTAGCACCTAAATCGAGTAAAGTACGATCGATATTTTTACCCCCAATAGTTATAGATATTGTAATACAATCGGGGTCCTTACATTTCGTGCGCGCCAATTGAGTAAGAGAATTGCTCATATTACTCGCTAAGAAAACTTTTTTAGGTACTTGAGTTTTTCTTTTCCTAGTGCACAAGTCCTTTAAAATTTTCGCAGAGGAAGGAACTTGTTTGATAGCATCTAAGAGAGGAATATTTATGTTAACTTGTTTTAAAATGTCCACAATCTTCTCCATTTGGAGACTTGGTCTGTTGGCCCTCAACCTGTGTGAAAAAGGAGCTTTATCAATAAAGGTTGGGTCCAACTTTTGAGGAGAAGTTTGTGGGGATGGAATGGATCCCAAAATTGGATTTGGGATGGTCGTAGATGGTAATTCCTTCAAGGAAGTGAGATGAGGTTTCGAGCCTAGTGGAAAACGGAGAATAGGCTCGGAAGAAGATGTTGGATTAGATGAAATAGGAAAAGAAGTAGTAGCCGAGGTTTCATCAATGTTATCAACTTCAACTTGTTTACCAACATTGTTATTCAACACTCTTCCTGATCTCAACGTGGTTACGGCACTCACATTATGATTTTGAAGGATGATATTCACGCTTTGTGAGTGGCCGGGATTTGGTAGAGGTTGAGATAGAAGTCTCCCTTTCTTTCTCTCTCTCATCGCGGCATTTAACTATGCAAGTTATGCTTCTATCGATTTTATGCTTTCACTGTGGGAAGCAGTGTGTTGCACTAACGTTTGGATGGAAGACGTTAAATTATCCATCGTTTGCGTAGATTGTTTAATGAACGTTTCTAAGTTACGTTCGAGCGCAGAGGTTTTATCGGTAGCGGCCGTTGAAATATTATTATAAGGATCAAAGTTGTTGGCCGGGTTTTGAAAAGATTGCGGTTGAAGGGGTGTTGTGGTGGCTGCTGTTGCTGTAGGGGAGGCCTTTGATAGTTATTTTGGCTTAGGAACGGATTTTGAGTTTGAGTTTGATTTTGGTTCCAAGAAAAATTAGGGTGATTCCTTTATCTTTGATTGTATGTGGAAGAATAAGGATCGTTTCTAGGTCGTTGCTGAAAAGCAGAATTAGTTTATTCTTGACCTTGAAACGGAGGATTCAAAGGACATTCTTCTGTTAAATGTAATGGGTCAGAACAGCAACCATACACGGTTTTGGGGAGCGTAATTTGGTTTAGGGGGATTGACGAGACTTTGTTTTCGATAGCTTCGAGTTTCTTTTGCATCGCGGCCATTTCGGATTTTACTGCGATGAAAACATCGAGCTGATGGATACCTGCCCTAGATGAAGATGATGTTGGTCTAGCGCTCTCCCATTGTGAGGTTTGTTCGGTGAGATCTTCTAGAAATTTCCAAGCTTCGCCATCTTCTTTTGATATAAAATGGCATTGACAAAATGGTTTCGAGCATCTGTTTCGTGGAAGGATTAACACCCTCATATATAATTCGGCAAAGCTGCCATCTATCAATTCCGTGATGGAGGCATTGTACAAGAAGATCTTTAAACCGTTCAAAGTATTTCCAGAATGGTTCGTTGGGAAGTTGGGTAAACTGGTTAATCTCGCTTCGAACACGAGCGGTTTTGTGATTGAGATAAAATTTCTTAAGGAATGCTATAACGAATTCATCCCATTTAGCGATAGAATATGCAGCAGTGCTATAAAGCCATTTTTCTGCTAGATCGCACAAGGTAAAAGGAAGAATACGTAATCGAATAGCATCCACTGAAAGTTTTTTTGTGCTCATCATTGCACATACGTTTTCGAATTTGGTTATGAAAACGTATGCGTCTTCGAATTCAAGCCCGTGGAATTTGAACAACATATTGATGAAGTGGGGTTTAATTTCGAAATTACCCCTATTGGCCGGTGGAAGAGAAAGACAAGTAGGAAGGGGTCCGCGTATGGGGTAGCATCTTTCTTGAAGAGAGATGCATAGTGGATTTTGCGCACCTACGGGTGGTGGCAAGGTAGTATCGTGAAATCCCGATGGAGATCCGTCTATTTCGGGAGATGTGGTGGGTGGAGGGGAAATAGAAGATGAAGAAATACCGACTTCGGAGTAGATAGCAAAAAAACGGACAAGACGGGCACTAGAATCCCGTGTCCAGGTGATCATGCACTAAGCGGGTTTAGCACACGTGGCAGCGTGTATGAGAACGATTTTTAAAAGGCTTGTTTTGAAAAAGTGTCGGACGTGAGGCTTGACTCAACAAATCACAAAATGCACAATCAATCCCTATAGCTAGGGTCACCTAGGTCAAGTCACTAGACCGCTCCTATACTTCCAAAGGACAAGTCGGAGGATCAATCCTCTACCACCTCTTTATCACTCTTGTGGCCAGGTAAGTGCTAGGTAAGTGGGAGGTATCCGCTATACGAATCACCGAAAATAGAGGGCCTAATTAAGTAACCACTTTCCTTAGTCACATTTGCCTAGACACCACAAGAGAGATGCGGATAAGCGATAGATTACCCACGACCCTCCTCTGTCCTAATTGAGCGCGACGGTCCTTAGAGGCTTGGTCTAGATATTTTTTAATTTAATGTAGGGTGAAAGTATGCTCGTTTTGTGATTTGTGGGGCCTAGGAAGGGTGATGAAATCCCCACCTAATCTGGATTTGGGTTATTGTCCCTTAATTTCCGGTTTAGATATGCACAAACAAACCGATATCAAAACACGCAAAAAGATTTTTGAGCGGAGATATTTGCAAAGAATCCTACAGGAAAAATCAGAATATTAGATCTTAAAGGAGAGAGAAAGATATTAGGAAATTACCAGAGGATTTTGGCGCTTCAATTCCACCACACCGCCGCATTTCCGCCGCCAAATGCTTGTTTTCGCCGCGGTTCCGCCGCACTAGGGAGGGTTCTCTTGCTGAGTTTTCTTCAGAGAACCCTTATGCTCCTCTGGGATATGTTGAGATTATCTAACTCTCTGTTGGCTTGCTTCAGTTACTCCAGAATCCTTTGCAAAACTCACACAATCGTTAAATACATAAGATGCGGTTTTGGTTCTCATTTATAATATGTTTACTGGATTTTATAAGAAATCAACCCGAATAACAAGAAAAAAATTACAGCCATTTCCCCGGCAACGGCGCCATTTGATTGGTCGTGCTAAAAAGTGTTTTCGTAAAGTAACCGCAATTAAGACGGTGTCGCTAGTAGCTAGCCGCGATGAGTATGGGTCGTCTGCAGGGAAACGTAAACCTTTTTCTTGCTTTAGACGAGTTGATTGAAGAAAGGTGATTGTTTATAGATCTATTTTTATACGGATGTAGAATTTATGAAGAGAAGGCTTGTAGGGTTCATAGGACTTAGTAGTAATAGATGAATAATTAAAAATGACTCCTTTTATCTTTTAATAGTTTAAAACTGGATCGATAGTGATGAATGTAGATTAGGGTTATTTTGGAAGAAACTAAGGTTTCCCCACTACTAACCCTTGTCCTTGCATTCATCTCTATTGATCTCAATTCATGTCTAGCCCGATAAGGATGTTAACATTTATTTTTCTAAAATTTATAGACTTTAAAATGTATAAAAGAAGTTAAATGATTTTATCATCCATTGATCTACCCTAGCCTACGAACCCTAGCAAGCTAGGAATTACTCGCTCATGTTTAAAGTAGAAGAAAGGATGAAGAAGAGTGAAAACATGATTAAGATGCATAAAGTAAGTGCAAAAAGAATAATAAAAACACTACCTTTATTAATCAACTATTTCATTCAACTTGTGAAAGTAGAGTTCAAGAACCCTAGTTGCTCTAGATCTCTATCTTTTTGGAAGTAAATGACTAGTTGATGATCACTCGGATGCGCAGATCGCTTTGGACCTCTTGATCTCTTCGGTGATGATTTTTGATATGAAGCTCTCAGTCCTATATATAGTCACAGAAATTAGAAACCCTAGATACCATCTGTGATTATATGCTGATACGATCCAATCCCCAAAATATCTCATCCAACGGCTTCAAATATGTCGCGGATCCCCCACAAATAGCCTATATTGGCCACCCAACTGCCGCAGTCTTGGAGAATCAGGTTTTGGAATTTTTTGTGATGTCTTGTTTTGATATTTGGAGATCCTATAGATGTCTATATTCTGATAATAATGAACTGGGTCTCTGCCGTTGCTAGATCTTACGATTTGCTTCAATATTCTGGCAGATTTGATTCCGACATCTTGATTTATCCCGGATCTCCTGGATTCCAGACTTGAGCTAATCCGCACAATATCTCAAATCAAAATGTTAGTAGTATTTGGTATTTTTGAGATATTATCCTAACCATTTTATATGATATTATATGTTAAGAATATTGATTAGAAATATTTTATATGATATGCATATTTTAATTACAAAGATCTCATATAAATATTATATGCATATATTTTCCCTCATTATGTTAATTATAATGTAGAAACATATGATAATAAACTTTTTACATATAAACCCTCATATGTTCTATAATTACAATAAACACCTTTTAGTACTTAACAATAGTAGGGAAAATAATCATTTAAATATGCAATATTTTAGACTAATCATATATATACCGACCACAAGAGTCTGAAGTATGTATTTATACAGAAGGAACTAAACATGCGGCAGAGAAGATGGTTAGAACTCATGGCGGACTTTGACATCAACCTACAGTATCATCCTGGAAAGGTGAATGTAGTTCCTAATGTACTTAGTCGCCAGCCATTAGCAACGAACCTCACCGCTCAGTGGAAGTTACAGCATGAATTGCATGGATTAGTGATCGAAGTAGTTATGCCAGGCAACACTTCATATTTGATGAACTTACAAGTCCAGTCCAATCTTGTCAATCAGATCAAGGCAGCTCAAGAAAATGATGTCAAGCTACAAAAGATCCGAGAACAAGTAGAAAGTGGACTTCGAACTGATATTCACAAAGACGGATCCTTGAGATATGGAAGTTAATTATGTGTGTCACTCGGCCTAGATCGAGAAGAGTTGATGAAAGAAGCTCACAGCTCTCGGTATTCGATACACCCAGGTGGCATGAAAATGTATAAGGATCTACGGAAATATTGTAAGTCGATGTTGCGCACCCTGCAGGTCCGCGGGAAGGCGGAATATTTTAAAAAACGGATTTTACAAAGATCGCAACACCGACTTGAACTCCAGAATCGATCATAAACCCTAACTAGCAAACATGCAAAGCGGTTAACTACTCGGAAAGAAGTTTTACCTCATGAAAACATGTCCTTCGGGTCTTCTTGTCGCTGTCCTCCTCGTCATCATAGACTCCATGGATCGATTGGATCGGGCCTCCTCGTCGATCCTCTCATGTCGAAGATGATCCACCCGAGAGTCTGTGCATCAAACTCCCACCTTAACTGAAGCAACTAGAGCACCTTGTTCGCTACACTAGATGTTGTAGACGATGTAGAGAATGTAGATGGAATACTTTGTCTCTCATAGCCATAGGATTCTCAACTCATGAGATAAGAATGGCTTGAGGTAAGTAGAAGAAGACTTGAAGGAAAAAGCTAGTGAGAAAAATGCATAAGGAAAGAGAATAGCTTTCTTGTTGTGAACTGAACCAAACTCGTTATTCCATGGAATAAACCTAAATGAATAATCAAATAGGTTCAATTCACAACCTAGTGAGTCATGGCTTGAAAACTCACCAAGTGTCACTAAACTCCATGCTCAAATTCATGCATAATCCACCTCATTTCCTTCACCTCATAATGCATTTATCATTTAATCTAAAATGAATAATACAAATATGATGTGTCATCTTCAAGAAGTATCTTTGAACAAATAACAAAAATGCCCATCGTCCGTATATACATACCTATATCCGTATTCCGAAAAATACGAATACAAAAGAGACGAAAACTGTCCATCAGTATATTACTAGAATCTGGCTTAAACCAAAACCCACTAGTATTATATGTCCGAATTATCATCCGTGCACTAGTACACGTACGTGATCGAACGCTGTCGTAAAACCATACGACCTCTACATCTTTTGCTCGATGCAGGGAAACCCTTTATGTGGGACTCTAAAGACTCGACACTACGCTGGTAGTGGGTTTAACTACAGACCGCAAGCGGTACTAGCTGCACGTAACGGCCCCCAGGTATATGTCGATAAGAAGGCCGATGAGAATAACTCATCTGAACTCCTACTGAGCCTGTCTGTGACAATCTCCGTACAGTCCGATCTGTTCGTCTAAGAGTATCGCATATCGGGCCTAGGGGGCAGTAATCGTCAGACCCCTAATAGCGCAATAAGTCGTGTCGGAGAGTAGCCCAAAACACCCTCAGAAACTACTCGAGTACCTACCAGTAAATCTCGCTTGCTTTGGCCAAGGACTTTATGTAATGGCCTTACGAACACAGCGTGATATCAACCCCCAATACCGGGACAGACGAATCCTATATAACCGCCACTGCCTCCAAGTGCTTCGGGACTGCACCCAACTACCTGTTTGCACGACTTCTTTGATCTGTGGTAGGGTAGTAATCAAAGTACAGTGGGAACACACTCGATGTCACGCCCCGCTTCCCAAAATACGGAATACGAGGGGTGGACAAGGCCAGCCATGTTCCTACGGTCAAGGAAATGTCCTGCTGTAGTCACACTTCGGCTTCTAGTTTTTCATGGTAAACAGTAAATGATGCGCAGGTAATGAGAAATGCAGTAACTGAATAAAAATTGTTTAAAGAACTAACCTAATGGGAAACAAAAGGTATAACCCTGGATAGCTAATCAAGATGTCCGTGATGTACGTCTAGTCCTGGTCCCGGCTAAATCTTCTCCTCACACTGAGCATGCATACTCAGGTCGTCAGAGCGACACAAAAGCAATATAATATATATAAAATCATGTGACAATTCTAACAGTGATACTAGATATATATAACAGTAGATCAATGGCAGTATGGTCATGAACATGCAGTAATCAATGCAGCGGAACAGTAAAAACAGTAGAACGATATGCCACGTATAGTCAACACAGTATATAAGGTATATCAATGCCAGTATCCCTATCAGTCTCTAAGTCTCACTGTACAGGTCACTAAGCCTATCGTCAGTCCAAGTGTGAGAGTCAACCACTCGCGAGTGTCCTCCACCCAAGGGTAGAACCCAAGGGCAAGGGACCACGGGCCCAACATGTATATCAGGGTGATAATCACATACCCTGTAAACCACCATATATCTCCCTAAATATATAAGCCGGCAAAGGACTCTCGAGATTCTGTTGAACTCACACTTAAACTACCCCACACCCCGTGGTCTACATCAAACTCTAACCATAACCCTAAATACCAATCGGTCGGTGACAAGTCTGCGCGAGAACTGGAGGCAGGACCACCATCAAGCACGTCCCGACTAATACCTAAGATAAATGGCAGTGTCTGGTGCCTTATCTGTGACACCCGTGCAAGAGCTTCCATAAGTGTCCCATACCACTTATAGTCACACATACACGCGTTCCACAGACGTCGACAATGCAATAGAATAATAAGGTTCACTGATTGTGTACAAGTACGTATCACTTTCACTTATTCACTGATACACGAACACTAACGTACTTGCCACAATCATCACTAAAACCTAACGCTGGGTAAATGCACGTTATCACTATGTTATCAATGCAATGACATGTGTATGATATGATGCGTGAATAGTATATAAAGCATGTTTAGGATGTCCTGAATTAATAATCTACCACTTGCATAATTTATCATAAATCATACGGTTACAATTTAATGAGACGATGAACAGGTAATGATTAGTATGTTCAGTTATCTATCCATCGAATTTAGTTTCATGCCAATCGGGTTCCAGGATCATTAATTATAGCCATTTCATTTTAAGCATTTACGGCTGGAAATCCGGTTTCAGAATCAGAAATCCGTTTCGCAACGCATTTTAACCCCAGTTGGGATCAGATTTTAGCGATGCTACAGTGGATGAAATCTAGGGTTTTCAGTAAGCTTTTCAACGCAATAGACGGATCTTCAATCTCGTCTGTACGTCAGAAGATATACACTGTTTAGTACTAGTATGTCAATTCTGATTCTGTTGGGACTGTTATGCATCCCGATCTTTTAAATTACAGAATAAATAACAAACGATAACGAAACAGAATAAAAACACTTGTGTTGTCTAGAAAACAGGTTCACCTCGAATAAACAGCAGAGTTCCGCAACCCACGAGTTAAGGAAATCCTGTGGTACCCATTACGGAACAGCAAACAACAATTGGAGTCGCTCTGGACTGCAGTCCAGAGTCGCACTCCGATCCAAATATCGTCATAGTTTAAGTACAGGAATATCTGGAAACTAGTATAGGGTTAAATTTCGTCGAGTTGTCTTCGATTTAAGCTCTAGAACGCATCATTCCAGTGTGTATACAATTTATGGCGATTTTAACGGTTTTCAGGTACAAATAAATTCCAGTTTCACGAGTAAACTTGGGGGTAGTCGTTTTAGTCGTTAACGGTCATAATATCCAACGAAATTCATACACTAGGTTTACGGCCATACGGGCCAAACTATACCAATGAGTTCCGTCAAATTAGGTGAGTATTTTCATTGAGAACATACGTCGAACAGGTCTGGTACATAATTGATCTAAAATTGTAATTTTGCGATCTATGTAATTTAAATTGTAACCTAAATATATAGCATGTAGCAAGTAAAAGTACTTGCCTGGTGGCGTCTTGGCGATGCACTGCAGTGGTAACGGTGTGAACGTACGATGAATGACGCGTGTAGGGTTCGCGGCCTCGGCTCGTGCTCGGGCTCTTGGATTCGACATCTCGGTGGGTGCGACGACGATTACTACGGTGACGGTGATGATCACAGAGTAGGCAAAGACAACAGCACCGCCGATAGAATCGTCAACGGTGGCTGTTGCGATGATGGCAACAAAGTGTTCGACGGGGCTTGAGCTCGGCTTCGAGGAGTTCGAGAGGGATGAGGCTGCTGGCGAGGCAGAGGCTGTGACAAGGGACGACGCTGTGGTGGGGACGACGACGATGATTGCGGCGTCGAGAGCAAGGAGATGGTGCGGCAGCAACGGTTCTGGGTCACGGGGAGCTCAGTGAGTTTGGGCTGGTGGTTGCAGCGGTGAGGGGAAAAGATCGGCTCCGGCGAGGAGGTGGCTCCGGCGGCAAAGGGTTGGCTCGACGTTGGTATGAATGTGTCACGCAAGGAGTGGATGCAGTGGGTGGATCGGGAAGGAGGTGACCGGAGTAGGCTAGCTCGGTAGGTGATGGGGGCCGGCAAAGTTCTTCGGAGGTGGCTGTGGAGGTTGCAGCTGATGAAGTCGGGGAGATGGGGACTCGGGTGATCGGGGAAGAAGAGGGTCGGGGTTCCGGTGATGCGGGACGTCGAGGTGCAGTGAGGTGTTGGGTGCGACGGAGCTGGGGATGAGGGTGAAGGCGGCGAGGTGGGGGCGAGCGACGTGAGTCGGGTGCGTTGGAGGCGGCGGCGAGCACGACGCTCGGCCGAGGGTGCGGGTTCGAGAAGGAGAGAGAGAGAATGGGAGGGATAGAGTGAGGGAGCGGGAAAGAAATGAAAGAGGGAGGGAGAGGGAACGTATGTGTGGGAGAGAGAGAGAGAGAATGAGAGAACGAGAGGAGAGAGAGAGAGTGGGTGTATGTGGGGTGAGAGAGAGAGTGAGCGAGTGAAGAGAGAGAGAGAGAGAGAGGTACGTAGGGGAAATTTTATTGGTAATTATTAGAATGAGAAGAGAGAGAAGGAAACGTGTGTGAGGGAGAGAGAACGTCGGAAATTTTAATTGGAAAAAAATTAAAGGAGATGGAGAGGATTAAAAGTTAATTAAGAGGAATGAATAAGAATTATATGGTGATTAATGGGATTTAAGAGTGGGTTTATTTGGGGAATTTAATTATGATTAATGAAAATGATTTGAGAAATCTGTAGGGTGAGAATAGGAAATGGGTGTGGGTTTGAGATATTGGAACTTGGGCCTGGTTGATGTTTAGGGCTTCAGAAAGATAAGGAAAAAGAAGGGGAAAGGTTTGGGCTTGGGTTGAAATAAATTTCCTTTTTTTTATTTGTTTGCTTGGGCTGAGGAGATTGGGCCGGGGAAATTAAATGCTTGGGCTGAGGAGATGAAATGTAGTTTGGGTTTGGGTTTAACAAGAAGTTTTAAAATAAATTAATACTCTTAAAAATAAGGTTTGGGTTTCATTGATAGAAGAAAATAGGGTTTAGAAGAAATAAATTTATAAATAAAATAAATAATTTATAATTAAGAATAAATAGAATTCTAAAGTAACAGAATACAAATTTTGGTATAAAAGGGCTGGGTATTACATCATACCACCCTTACAAAAATTTCGTCCTCGAAATTTAAAATAAACGATAATTAATAATAACATAGGCGAAAGCTATTATATTGCAACTAACACATAAAGTTTTACTTGAAATAAGCGGATGAAGAAATTTTAAGGTTTATATATGTAAGAACATCATACAAAAATTTAGGTTTAAATAAGTATAAGACAAGAACAACAACAAAGGCAACCTATGAGAATAGCAATAACAACAATAATGAACAATGATATTCGAGGCGTACTCGATAAAATCGAAACTCCAATATATACACATATACATATATCAAAAGTAGCACATCAGAAATAGTAAGTACAAGGCACCCTACTCGAAAAATAAGGTAACGACAATAAAATAGTGAAAGATTTGTCGGTAGGTTAAAACATTTTAGGACGATATATCGATCAAATAGTTTTAAAATAACTTAGAAAACTCATTTCGTCAAAATAAGAAACATGGAATAAAATATGCGCGGTGTAAGGTTGCGCTACTGAAAATGAGATTAATAATAATGTACTTAAAATATATAAAACGGAGTAATCAATAACACGTACTCTTTGAATAATACAAAATACTGAAAACTAAATTTTCGAATAACCGTGTCCCTAAATATAGTTAGGGTAACAGGAAGAACACAAACAGGTATAGGGCTAATTAGGATAATGATTACAAGGAAGTGTGGCTCAATCAGAAGGTTGGAGTGTGGCGGCTTTAGGCTGAAGATCAAGAAGATTGGGATCGGGTCAGCACAGGAAGTAAGGATGAGCAACAAAGGAATACAAGAGGAAAAGTATGGCGGAAACAACAGTCGATACATAACACGAATCAAAATTTGAAGGGTTAGCGAACTCGGAAATGTCCCTAAAATTTTCTCCTCTCAGAAGTATCTCAAGCGAGGTACGGACGGAGGATGGAGGGTGGACCTCTAAAAGATCGGGTGTGGTACTAGTTAATCTCAATGAGGGTTAGAACAATGTAAGGAGTAGGGGTGAACAGATCTCAGTAGGAAAATAATTGTATAGAAAAAATAATCAAGCATTAAGGGAATTAAGAAGATCGAAGCATTAGCGAACTCAGCAATTTATTTCATTCCAGGAAATTCTAAACAAAGCATTCTTAGAGATGAAAGGTGGCCCTAAACTATACACAGTTTCATTTGGCCAGATAAAACAACATCTAAAAGTAGTCCCGTCAGTCGCGGTTGTGGAGATTCAGCAGGTTGCGGTAGGCTCGCGTGCTTAAGTAGGGACGTCCATTTCCATAGCGTCTCGCGGGGGCCGCCATTGGGAGTTCTTCCACCGCAGGGTCTGCATCTTCTGGTCCTTCTTCCTCGGATGGAGCTTCTTCATCGAGGTCCGATTCCATGTGATTCTGTTCTTCTGGATTCTCTTCCATGGGATTTTCCTCCACTGGATTTTCTTCTATCGGTTCTTCTTCGGGGTCTTCCTCTATCAGGTTCTCTTCAGGGTCTCCTTCTTCTTCGTCGGAATCAGCTATCATGTTAAACTCTGGGGCGGCTGCTCCTTCGTCTTCGGAATCGCTGTTTTTTCCAATGACCTGGGGACCGTTGATCTCATCGTCAGAACTCATCAGCGTGCGGTCTAAGGAAACGCATGACTGTGCATCCTCATCTAGATGCGGCGCTGCTCTGGGATGGGCCATAGCCTGAAAAGAAAGAGTCATGATTAGACAGTGGGATACATCAAGAAAATATCTAAGTGTACGAAGTATAGAAAGATATGCGGTGGCAGAAACTAAAAAATCAAAATTAAAATGTTGTGATAATGAATAGTATGTATAAGGGGAGGAACAAGGGGATGATACATATATTACGATTCAAGTTTTTATTTCATTCAACTAAAAGTTCGACGGATACAAAGGTTCAAATGGAAAGAAATGTTTATAAGAGGATGACAACATAACACTGAAATTGGAAAACATGAAAATTCTTCTTTGATTGCTAGACCGCTGCCTTCTCGCCACGCGAGTTGAATCCTGTGTTGGGTCCGTTTTATCCTCGAAATTCGAACTACGCAGTAATCCTCACTTGGCAGAAGTGGGGAGTGTAGACGAGTCTCCTCCTTGTAGTTCTTTCCTTCCTGGGCAACCGTTGATGAGATGTTTGTTGGACCCGCATATCAGACATTTCTCTTGGGCGCGGCAACAATCCCTCTGAAGATATCCTGGCCTCTTACAATACCCACAACATGGGGTCTTCTGCTGCTTCTGTCGCGGGGAAACAAATTGGCGCTTCATTTTCTTCTCTTTTCCTCGTCTAACGGGGATCCCTTTATGATTTGAGACCCCCGCTGGTGCCTGATTCACCTGTCTTCTCAGTCCTTCAGCCAACAAGTCGTTTGTTCGCTCCTGGGTTTCCTTTAGACCTTGCAGTACACTCAGAATCTCGATGGTCTGATTCTGGGGAGCGGATATAGATGAAGAGTCGTTAGAAGACATGATCCTGAAACAACAATTTTTAAGGATGATATAAGTCACAAGCTATACGAATCAAAATATAATATGGATAGGATAAAGATTCAAGAATATCAGAGGTGATGAATTTATTACAAGTGGAGAATCAACTGTATGACTTTAAGTCACTTAAACAGAATACGGTAGTGCAATTGTAACCACGTAACCTTGCTAAGTCACCCAAAACCCTAGCGAATGGATAGCTGAACATACGATGTGATTATGGATCAAGAATGACAAGTTTACAACCTAGACCAAGGAATGGCTTAGATTGCCAAGCTATACACGGAAAACTGCAATCCCAATCGAAGCAAAACCTGGCTCTGATACCATCTAACCCATGTCACACCCCGCTTCCCAAAATACGGAATACGAGGAGTAGACAAGGCCAGCCATGCTCCTACGGTCAAGGAAATGTCCTGCCGTAGTCACACTTCGGCTTCTAGTTTTTCATGGTAAACAGTAAATGATGCGCAGGTAATGAGAAATGCAGTAACTGAATAAAAATTGTGTAAAGAACTGACCTGATGGGAAACAAAAGGTATAACCCTGGATAGCGAATCAAGATGTCCGTGATGTACGTCTAGTCCTGGTCCCGGCTAAATCTTCTCCTCACACTGAGCATGCATACTCAGGTCGTCAGAGCGACACAAAAGCAATATAATATATATAAAATCATGTGACAATTCTAACAGTGATACTAGATATATATAACAGTAGATCAATGGCAGTATGGTCATGAACATGCAGTAATCAATGCAGCGGAACAGTAAAAACAGTAGAACGATATGCCACGTATAGTCAACACAGTATATAAGGTATATCAATGCCAGTATCCCTATCAGTCTCTAAGTCTCATTGTACAGATGATTAAGCCTATCGTCAGTCCAAGTGTGAGAGTCAACCACTCGCGAGTGTCCTCCACCCAAGGGTAGAACCCAAGGGCAAGGGACCACGGGCCCAACATGTATATCACGGTGATAATCACATACCCTGTAAATCTCCATATATCTCCCTAAATATATAAGCCGGAAAGGGACTCTCGAGATTCTGTTGAACTCACACTTAAACTACCCCACACCCCGTGGTCTACATCAAACGCTAACCATAACCCTAAATACCAATCGGTCGGTGACAAGTCTGCGCGAGAACTGGAGGCAGGACCACCATCAAGCACGTCCCGACTAATACCTAAGATAAATGGCAGTGTCTGGTGCCTTATCTGTGACACCCGTGCAAGAGCTTCCATAAGTGTCCCATACCACTTATAGTCACACATACACGCGTTCCACAGACGTCGACAATGCAATAGAATAATAAGGTTCACTGATTGTGTACAAGTACGTATCACTTTCACTTATTCACTGATACACGAACACTAACGTACTTGCCACAATTATCACTAAAACCTAACGCTGGGTAAATGCACGTTATCACTATGTTATCAATGCAATGACATGTGTATGATATGATGCGTGAATAGTATATAAAGCATGTTTAGGATGTCCTGAATTAATAATCTACCACTTGCATAATTTATCATAAATCATACGGTTACAATTTAATGAGACGATGAACAGGTAATGATTAGTATGTTCAGTTATCTATCCATCAAATTTAGTTTCATGTCAATCGGGTTCCAGGATCATTAATTATAGCCATTTCATTTTAAGCGTTTACGGCTGGAAATCCGGTTTCAGAATCAGAAATCCGTTTCGCAACGCATTTTAACCCCAGTTGGGATCAGATTTTAGCGAAGCTACAGTTGGATGAAATCTAGGGTTTTCAGTAAGGTTTTCAACACAATAGGAGGATCTTCAATCGCGTCTCTACGTCAGGATATATACACTGTTTAGTACTAGTATGTCAATTCTGATTCTGTTGGGACTGTTATGCGTCCCGATGTTTTAAATTACAGAATAAATAACAAACGATAACGAAACAGAATCAAACCACTTTTGTTGTCTAGCCAACACGTTCACCTACAATAAACAGCAGAGTTCCGCAACCTACGATTTAAGGAAATCCTGTGGTACCCATTACGGAACAGCAAACAACAATTGGAGTCGCTTTGGACTGCAGTCCAGAGTCACACTCCGATCCAAATATCGTCACAGTTTAAGTACAGAAATATCTGGAAACTAGTATAAGGTTAAAGTTCGTCGAGTTGGCTTCGATTTAAGCCCTAAAACTCATCATTCCAGTGTGTATACAATTTATGGAGATTTTAACGGTTTTCAGGTACAAATAAATTCCAGTTTCACGAGTAAACTTGGGGGTAGTCGTTTTAGTCGTTAACGGTCATAATATCCAACGAAATTCATACACTAGGTTCACGGCCATATGGGCCAAACTATACCAATGAGTTCCGTCAAATTAGGTGAGTATTTTCATTGAGAACACACGTCGAACAGGTATGGTACATAATTGATCTAAAATTGTAATTTTGCGATCTATGTAATTTAAATTGTAACCTGAATATATAGCATGTAGCAAGTAAAAGTACTTGCCTGGTGGCGTCTTGGCGATGCACTGCAGTGGTAACGGCGTGAACGCGCGATGAATGATTCGTGTAGGGTTCGCGGCCTCGGCTCGTTCTCGGGCTCTTGGATTCGACAGCTCGGTGGGTGCGACGACGATTACTACGGTGACGGTGATGATCACAGAGTAGGCAAAGACAACAGCACCGCCGATAGAATCGCCAACGGTGGCTGTTGCGATGATAGCAACAAAGTGTTCGACGGGGCTTGAGCTCGGCTTCGAGGAGTTCGAGAGGGATGAGACTGCTGGCGAGGCAGAGGCTGTGACAAGGGACGACGCTGTGGTGGGGACGACGACGATGATTGCGGCGTCGAGAGCAAGGAGATGGTGCAGCAGCAACGGTTCTGGGTCACGGGGAGCTCAGTGAGTTTGGGCTGGTGGTTGCAGCGGTGAGGGGAAAAGATCGGCGACGGCGAGGAGGTGGCTCCGGCGGCAAAGGGTTGGCCTCGACGTTGGTATGAAGGTGTCACGCAAGGAGTGGATGCAGTGGGTGGATCGAGAAGGAGGTGACCGGAGTAGGCTAGCTCGGTAGGTGATGGGGGCCGACAAAGTTCGTCGGAGGTGGCTGTAGAGGTTGCAACTGATGAAGTCGGGGAGATGGGGACTCGGGTGATCGGGGAAGAAGAGGGTCGGGGTTCCGGTGATGCAGGACGTCGAGGTGCAGTGAGGTGTTGGGTGCGACGGAGCTGGGGACGAGGGTGAAGGCGGCGAGGTGGGGGCGAGCGACGTGAGTCGGGTGCGTTGGAGGCGGCGGCAAGCGCGACGCTCGGCCGAGGGTGCGGGTTCGAGAAGGAGACAGAGAGAATGGGGGGATAGAGTGAGGGAGCGGGAAAGAAATGAAAGAGGGAGGGAGAGAGAACGTATGTGTGGGAGAGAGAGAAAGAATGAGAGGAGAGAGAGAGAGAGTGGGTGTACGTGGGGTGAGAGAGAGAGAGTGAGCGAGTGAAGAGAGAGAGAGAGGTACGTAGGGGAAATTTTATTGGTAATTATTAGAATGAGGAGAGAGAGAAGGAAACGTGTGTGAGGGAGAGAGAATGTAGGAAATTTTAATTGGAAAAATATTAAAGGAGATGGAGAGGATTAAAAGTTAATTAAGAGGAATGAATAAGAATTATATGGTGATTAATAGGATTTAAGAGTGGGTTTATTTGGGGAATTTAATTATGATTAATGAAAATGATTTGAGGAATCTGTAGGGTGAGAATAGGAAATGGGTGTGGGTTTGAGATATTGGAACTTGGGCCTGGTTGATGTTTAGGGCTTCAGAAAGAGAAGGAAAAAGAAGGGGAAAGGTTTGGGCTTGGGTTGAAATAAATTTCCTTTTTTTTATTTGTTTGCTTGGGCTGAGGAGATTGGGCCGGAGAAATTAAATGCTTGGGCTGAGGAGATGAAATGTAGTTTGGGTTTGGGTTTAACAAGAAGTTTTAAAATAAATTAATACTCATAAAAATAATGTTTGGGTTTTATTGATAGAAGAAAATGGGGTTTAGAAGAAATAAATTTATAAATAAAATAAATAATTTATAATTAAGAATAAATAGAATTCTAAAGTAACAGAATACAAATTTTGGTATAAAAGGGCTGGGTATTACATCATACCACCCTTACAAAAATTTCGTTCTCGAAATTTAAAATAAACGATAATTAATAAAAACATAGGCGAAAGCTATTATATTGCAACTAACACATAAAGTTTTTCTTGTAATAAGCGGATGAAGAAATTTGAAGGTTTATATATGTAAGAACATCATACAAAAATATAGGTTTAAATAAGTATAAGACAAGAACAACAACAAAGGCAACCTATGAGAATAGCAATAACAACAATAATGAACAATGATATTCGAGGCGTACTCGATAAAATTGATACTCCAATATATGCACATATACATATATCAAAAGTAGCACATCAGAAATAGTAAGTACAAGGCACCCTACTCGAAAAATAAGGTAACGACAATAAAATAGTGAAAGATTTGTCGGTAGGTTAAAACATTTTAGGACGATAAATCGATCAAATAGTTTTAAAATAACTTAGAAAACTCATTTCGTCAAAATAAGAAACATGGAATAAAATATGCGCGGTGTAAGGTTGCGCTACTGAAAATGAGATTAATAATAATGTACTTAAAATATATAAAACGGAGTAATCAATAACACGTACTCTTTGAATAATACAAAATACTGAAAACTAAATTTTCGAATAACCGTGTCCCTAAATATAGTTAGGGTAACAGGAAGAACACAAACAGGTATAGGGCTAATTAGGATAATGATTACAAGGAAGTGTGGCTCAATCAGAAGGTTGGAGTGTGGCGGCTTTAGGCTGAAGATCAAGAAGATTGGGATCGGGTCAGCACAGGAAGTAAGGATGAGCAACAAAGGAATACAAGAGGAAAAGTATGGCGGAAACAACAGTCGATACATAACACGAATCAAAATTTGAAGGGTTAGCGAACTCGGAAATGTCCCTAAAATTTTCTCCTCTCAGAAGTATCTCAAGCGAGGTACGGACGGAGGATGGAGGGTGGACCTCTAAAAGATCGGGTGTGGTACTAGTTAATCTCAATGAGGGTTAGAACAATGTAAGGAGTAGGGGTGAACAGATCTCAGTAGGAAAATAATTGTATAGAAAAAATAATCAAGCATTAAGGGAATTAAGAAGATCGAAGCATTAGCGAACTCAGCAATTTATTTCATTCCAGGAAATTCTAAACAAATCATTCTTAGAGATGAAAGGTGGCCCTAAACTATACACAGTTTCATTTGGCCAGATAAAACAGCATCTAAAAGTAGTCCCGTCAGTCGCAGTTGTGGAGATTCAGCAGGTTGCGGTAGGCTCGCTCGCTTAAGTAGGGACGTCCATTTCCATAGCGTCTCGCGGGGGCCGCCATTGGGAGTTCTTCCACCGCAGGGTCTGCATCTTCTGGTCCTTCTTCCTCGGATGGAGCTTCTTCATTGAGGTCCGATTCCATATGATTCTCTTCTTCTGGATTCTCTTCCATGGGATTTTCCTCCACTGGATTTTCTTCTATCGGTTCTTCTTCGGGGTCTTCCTCTATCAGGTTCTCTTCAGGATCTCCTTCTTCTTCGTCGGAATCAGCTATCATGTTAAACTCTGGGGCGGCTGCTCCTTCGTCTTCGGAATCGCTGTTTTTGCCAATGACCTGGGGACCGTTGATCTAATCGTCAGAACTCATCAGCGTGCGGTCTAAGGAAACGCATGACTGTGCATCCTCATCTAGATGCGGCGCTGCTCCGGGGTGGGCCATAGCCTGAAAAGAAAGAGTCATGATTAGACAGTGGGATACATCAAGAAAATATCTAAGTGTACGAAATATAGAAAGATATGCGGTGGCAGAAACTGAAAAATCAAAATTAAAATGTTGTGATAATGAATAGTATGTATAAGGGGAGGAACAAGGGGATGATACATATATTACGATTCAAGTTTTTATTTCATTCAACTAAAAGTTCGACGGATACAAAGGTTCAAACGGAAAGAAATGTTTATAAGAGGACGACAACATAATACTGAAATTGGAAAACATGAAAATTCTTCTTTGATTACTAGACCGCTGCCTTCTCGCCACGCGAGTTGAATCCTGTGTTGGGTCCGCTTTATCCTCGAAATTCGAACTTCGCAGTAATCCTCACTTGGCAGAAGTGGGGAGTGTAGACGAGTCTCCTCCTTGTAGTTCTTTCCTTCCTGGGCAACCGTTGATGAGATGTTTGTTGGACCCGCATATCAGACATTTCTCTTGTGCGCGGCGACGATCCCTCTAAAGATGTCCTGGCCTCTTACAGTACCCACAACATGGGGTCTTCTGCTGCTTCTGTCGCGGGGAAACAAATTGGCGCTTCATTTTCTTCTCTTTTCCTCGTCTAACGGGGATCCCTTTATGATTTGAGACTCCCGTTGGTGCCTGATTCACCTGTCTTCTCAGTCCTTCAGCCAACAATTCGTTTGTTTGCTCCTGGGTTTCCTTTAGACCTTGCAGTACACTCAGAATCTCGATGGTCTGATTCTGGGGAGCGGATATAGATGAAGAGTCGTTGGAAGACATGATCCTGAAACAACAATTTTTGAGGATGATATAAGTCACAAGCTATACGAATCAAAATATAATATGGATAGGATAAAGATTCAAGAATATCAGAGGTGATGAATTTATTACAAGTGGAGAATCAACTGTATGACTTTAAGTCACTTAAACAGAATACGGTAGTGCAATTGCAACCACGTAACCTTGCCAAGTCACCCGAAACCCTAGCGAATGGATAGCTGAACATACGATGTGATTATGGATCAAGAATGACAAGTTTACAACCTAGACCAAGGAATGGCTTAGATTGCCAAGCTATACACGGAAAACTGCAATCCCAATCGAAGCAAAACCTGGCTCTGATACCATCTAAACCATGTCACACCCCGCTTCCCAAAATACGGAATACGAGGGGTAGACAAGGCCAGCCATGCTCCTACGGTCAAGGAAATGTCCTGCCGTAGTCACACTTCGGCTTCTAGTTTTTCATGGTAAACAGTAAATGATGCGCAGGTAATGAGAAATGCAGTAACTGAATAAAAATTGTGTAAAGAACTGACCTGATGGGAAACAAAAGGTATAACCCTGGATAGATAATCAAGATGTCCGTGATGTACGTCTAGTCCTGGTCCCGGCTAAATCTTCTCCTCACACTGAGCATGCATACTCATGTCGTCAGAGAGACACAAAAGCAATATAATATATATAAAATCATGTGACAATTCTAACAGTGATACTAGATATATATAACAGTAGATCAATGGCAGTATGGTCATGAACATGCAGTAATCAATGCAGCGGAACAGTAAAAACAGTAGAACGATATGCCACGTATAGTCAACACAGTATATAAGGTATATCAATGCCAGTATCCCTATCAGTCTCTAAGACTCACTGTACAGGTCACTAAGCCTATCGTCAGTCCAAGTGTGAGAGTCAACCACTCGCGAGTGTCCTCCACCCAAGGGTAGAATCCAAGGGCAAGGGACCACGGGCCCAACATGTATATCACGGTGATAATCACATACCCTGTAAATCTCCATATATCTCCCTAAATATATAAGCCGGCAAGGGACTCCCGAGATTCTATTGAACTCACACTTAAACTACCCCACACCCCGTGGTCTACATCAAACGCTAAGCATAACCCTAAATACCAATCGGTCGGTGAAAAGTCTGCGCGAGAACTGGAGGCAGGACCACCATCAAGCACGTCCCGACTAATACCTAAGATAAATGGCAGTGTCTGGTGCCTTATCAGTGACACCCGTACAAGAGCTTCCATAAGTGTCCCATACCACTTATAGTCACACATACACGCGTTCCACAGACGTCGACAATGCAATAGAATAATAAGGTTCACTGATTGTGTACAAGTACGTATCACTTTCACTTATTCACTGATACACGAACACTAACGTACTTGCCACAATCATCACTAAAACCTAACGCTGGGTAAATGCACGTTATCACTATGTTATCAATGCAATGACATGTGTATGATATGATGCGTGAATAGTATATAAAGCATGTTTAGGATGTCCTGAATTAATAATCTACCACTTGCATAATTTATCATAAATCATACGGTTTCAATTTAATGAGACGATGAACAAGTAATGATTATAATGTTCAGTTATCTATCCATCGAATTTAGTTTCATGCCAATCGGGTTCCAGGATCATTAATTATTGCCATTTCATTTTAAACGTTTACGGCTGGAAATCCGGTTTCAGAATCAGAAATCCTTTTCGCAACGCATTTTAACCCCAGTTGGGATCCGATTTTAGCGAAGCTAAAGTTGGATGAAATCTAGAGTTTTCAGTAAGGTTTTCAACACAATAGGCGGATCTTCAATCGCGTCTGTACGTCAGGAGATATACACTGTTTAGTACTAGTATGTCAATTCTGATTCTGTTGGGACTGTTATGCGTCCCAATCTTTTAAATTACAGAATAAATAACAAACGATAACGAAACAGAATCAAACCACTTGTGTTGTCTAGACAACAGGTTCACCTACAATAAACAGTAGAGTTCTACAACTTACGAGTTAAGGAAATCCTGTGGTACCCATTACGGAACAGAAAACAACAATTGGAGTCGCTCTGGACTGCAGTCCAGAGTCGCACTCCGATCCAAATATCGTCATAGTTTAAGTACAGGAATATCTGGAAAATAGTATAGGATTAAATTTCGTCGAGTTGTATTCGATTTAAGCCTTAGAACGCATCATTCCAGTGTGTATACAATTTATGGCGATTTTAACGGTTTTTAGGTACAAATAAATTCCAGTTTCATGAGTAAACTTGGCGGTAGTCGTTTTAGTCGTTAACGATCATAATATCCAACGAAATTCATACACTAGGTTCAAGGCCATACGGGCCAAACTATACCAATGAGTTCCGTCAAATTAGGTTAGTATTTTTATTGAGAACACACGTCGAACAGGTATGGTACATAATTAATCTAAAATTGTAATTTTGCGATCTATGTAATTTAAATTGTAACCTGAATATATAGCATGTAGCAAGTAAAAGTACTTGCCTGGTGGCATCTTGGCGATGCACTGCAGTGGTAACGGTGTGAACGCGCGATGAATGACGTGTGTAGGGTTCGCGGCCTCGGCTCGGGCTCGGGCTCTTGGATTCGACAGCTCGGTGGGTGCGACGACGATTACTACGGTGACGGTGATGATCACAGAGTAGGCAAAGACAACAGCACCGCCGACAGAATCGTCAACGGTGGCTGTTGCGATGATGGCAACCAAGTGTTCGACGGGGCTTGAGCTCGGCTTCGAGGAGTTCGAGAGGGATGAGGCTGCTGGCGAGGCAGAGGCTGTGACAAGGGACGACGCTGTGGTGGGGACGACGACGATGATTGCGGCATCGAGAGCAAGGAGATGGTGCGGCAGCAACGGTTCTGGGTCGCGGGGAGCTCAGTGAGTTTGGGCTGGTGGTTGCAGCGGTGAGGGGAAAAGATCGGCGACGGTGAGGAGGTGGCTCCGGCGGCAAAGGGTTGGCCTCGACGTTGGTATGAAGGTGTCACGCAAGGAGTGGATGCAGTGGGTGGATCGGGAAGGAGGTGACCGGAGTAGGCTAGCTCGGTAGGTGATGGGGGCCGGCAAAGTTCGTCGGAGGTGGCTGTGGAGGTTGCAGCTGATGAAGTTGGGGAGATGGGGACTCGGGTGATCGGGGAAGAAGAGGGTCGGGGTTCCGGTGATGCGGGACGTCGAGGTGCAGTGAGGTGTTGGGTGCGACGGAGCTGGGGATGAGGGTGAAGGCGGCGAGGTGGGGGCGAGCGACGTGAGTCGGGTGCATTGGAGGCGGCGGCGAGCACGATGCTCGGCCGAGGGTGTGGGTTCGAGAAGGAGAGAGAGAGAATGGGAGGGATAGAGTGAGGGAGCGGGAAAGAAATGAAAGAGGGAGGGAGAGAGAACGTATGTGTGGGAGAGAGAGAGAATGAGAGAACGAGAGGAGAGAGAGAGTGTGGGTGTACGTGGGGTGAGAGAGAGAGTGAGCGAGTGAAGAGAGAAAGAGAGAGGTACGTAGGGGAAATTTTATTGGTAATTATTAGAATGAGGAGAGAGAGAAGGAAACGTGTGTGAGGGAGAGAGAACGTAGGAAATTTTAATTGGAAAAAAATTAAAGGAGATGGAGAGGATTAAAAGTTAATTAAGAGGAATGAATAAGAATTATATGGTAATTAATGGGATTTAAGAGTGGGTTTATTTGGGGAATTTAATTATGATTAATGAAAATGATTTGAGAAATCTATAGGGTGAGAATAAGAAATGGGTGTGGGTTTGAGATATTGGAACTTGGGCATGGTTGATGTTTAGGGCTTCAGAAAGAGAAGGAAAAAGAAGGGTAAAGGTTTGGGCTTGGGTTGAAATAAATTTCCTTTTTTTTTATTTATTTGCTTGGGCTGAGGAGATTGGGCCGGGGAAATTAAATGCTTGGGCTGAGGAGATGAAATGTAGTTTGGGTTTGGGTTTAACAAGAAGTTTTAAAATAAATTAATACTCATAAAAATAAGGTTTGGGTTTTATTGATAGAAGAAAATGGGGTTTAGAAGAAATCAATTTATAAATAAAATAAATAATTTATAATTAAGAATAAATAGAATTCTAAAGTAACAGAATACAAATTTTGGTATAAAAGGGCTGGGTATTACACTCGAGACGAAGTAGCAGTGTCAAGTCAATGGACTATGCTGTACTTATGTCACCTAGGAACTGCTACCCGATGATAGGTATAATACCCACCAGCAGTTTCCGATGAGTCATGTCCAGTGTACTCATAACCTAATGAACACACGCATACTATCTCCAGTACGACTTACTAATGGCTGTAGGACAGACCATCTCCCCTGCTGAGATGAGCAGCATATACACTAGTCTACTCTGGAGTATCGATACCCCATCTCGATAATCCTACGACTAGGGACCTGTATAAGGATGTGCTTATGGACTACCCCGCCCCCACTAGTGTGACTGCCATCACAACGCTGGTAATCAAGTAAAGATCCTAAGGGCTCTACCAATATGTATAAGTGATATATTAAAACACATGCATATATTGAGGTAGAAACAAACCAGGTAGCATACTACCATTTTGAGCAAGACTGTTACTATATCTGTGTATATCCCAAGCTTCCATTAAGTAATATACAATCCAGTATGATACAATAATGGCCTCCAGGGCATATATCACTAACAATCTCCCACTTGCACTAAGGCCATATATTGGCGTATAGCAGGCCAATGATCTCGAATAGCCTCTCGAACAGTGTCTGTGAGATAGCTCTTGTGAGTGGATCTGCAGTGTTATTCTCCTTATCTACTCTCCTCACATCAACCTCCCTGATCAGGTGGAACCGCCTTAAGATATGTCTAGATCTCTGATGGGACCTGGGTTCCTTCCCTAAATCTATAGCGTTGTTTGTTGTCAATACTAAAGTATAGGACCGATAATGGAAGGAACCGCTTGAAGTTCAGTTAAGAACTTTCTCATCCAGACTGGCTCTTTTGCGGTGTCTCATGCAGCGAAATACTCTGTTTCTATCGTCGAGTTAGCAACGGTGCCGTGCTTGGAGCTATTCCAACAAACCGTCCCTCTATTGAGGGTAAAGACATAACCTGACATGGACTTGGAGTCATCCTTACCACTCTGAAAGCCGGAGTCGGCAAAGGCCTCGATCTGGAGGTCTTTTTTGCCATACACCAAGAACATCTCCTTAGTCCTTCTCAGGTACATGAGAATGTTCATTACTGCTATACAGTGCTTCTCCCCTGGGTTTGACTGATACCGGCTTACCACGCTGAGTGCGTAAGCAACATCTGGTATGGTACACAACAACGCATACATTATAGAGCTTACCGCAGAAGCGTAGGGTATAATCGAAATGCGAGCCCTTTCCAAATCAGTCTTGGGAGACATCTCTTTGAAGAGGGTGATTCTGTGATAAGCCGGTAAACTACCGCGCTTTGAATCTTCCACACTAAATATTTTCAGTATGATGTTGTTGTACCTTGACCGTGAAATTCCCACCATCCTTTTTGATCTATCACGATAGATCTGGATCCCCAGAATGCAGTTGGTATCACCCAAGTCTTTCATGGAGAACCTTAGTGACAAGAATCCTTTGACTGATTGTAGTATAGGAGTGTCATTCCTATCAAGAGAATGTCATCCACGTACTAGACGAGGAATCCCATAGTTCTCCCTACAATCTTACTATAGGTGTATGGTTTATCTGGATCTTTGATAAAGTCGAATACTTTTACCGTCTTATAAAAAACAGATGTTCCAACTCCGCGATATCCGCTTTAGTCCACAAATGGACTTAAGCCATTTGCACACTTTCCTGTTGTTCCCACTCTGATTGAAACCCTCTGGTTGATCCATATAGACGTATTCTTCTAAATATCCATTTAGAAAAAGCCGTCTATATGACCATCTGCCAAAACTTACAATCATTGAAGGTAGCAATGGCAAGTAGGGTCCGAATGGATTTGAGCATAGCCACTATAGAAAAGGTTTCATCATAGTCCAAACTAGGTTTTTGAGAAAAACCTTTTGCAACAAGTCTAGCCGTATAGGTTTCAACCTATCCATCTATACTAATCTTCTTTCTGAAGATCCATTTGTAGCCTTCGGGTTTTACCCCTTCTGGAGCAAAGTCCAAAGTGCATACTTTGTCGGTGTTAGATGGACTCCATTTCAGTCTGCAGTGCATCCATCCATTTTACCGAGTCTCTGCTCTAAATGGCTTGCTGGAAGCTAGTTGGCTCATCATATACAATGATGCAATCCTCTCGATCCCCGTCTTTGAGAAAACCATAGTATTGTTAGATATGTATGCCCTAGAGGCCATTATTGTATAGTACTGGTTTGTATAATACATTTTGGAGGCTTGGGATATATATATATGGTTTTACGACAGTCATGCTCGATATAGTAATATGCTACTTGGTTTATTTCTATCTTAATATGTGTATATGTTTCTTTTAACATATCGCTAAAAACATATTGGTAGAGCCCTTAGGATTTTTGCTTGACTACCGGCGTTGTGATGGCGATCACACTAGTGGGGACTGGGTAGTCTATAAGCACATCCTTATTTTGGTCCCTAGTCGTAGGATTATCGAGACAGGGCATCGATACTCCAGAGTAGACTGGTGCATACGCTTCTCTTCCCAGCAGGGGAGATGGTCTGTCCCACAGCCATCAGTATGTCGTACTGGAGATAGTATGCAGGTGCTCGTTGGGTTATGAGTACACTGGACAGGACTCGTCGGGAACTGTTGGTTGGTATTATACCTATCGTCAGTTAACAGTTCCCAGGTGACATGAGTACAGCTTAGTCCGCTGACTTGACACTGTCACTTCGCCTCGAGTGTGTTCACACTGTTCTTAGATTACTACCCTACCACGGCTCTACTGAGTCATGCAAACAGGTAGTAGTTGGGTGCAGCCCCGAAGCACTTGGAGGCAGTGACGGTTAGACAGGATTCGTCTCTCTCGGTATTGGGGGTTGATATCGCGCTGTGTCTAGGAGAGCCATTACACAAAGTCCCTGGCCAGGGGAAGCGAGAATTGCTGGTAGGTTTTCCAGTAGATTCTCAGGGTGTTTTGGGCTACACTCCGACACGACTTGTACCGCTATTAGGGGACTGACGTTTACCACCCCCTAGGCCCGCCATGCGATATTCTCAGACGAACAGACCGGACTGTACGGACATTGTCATATTCAGGCTCAGTAGGAGTTCGATGGGTTTACCTCATCAGTCTTCTTATCGGCATCTACCTGGGGACCGTTACGTACAGCTAGTACCGCTTGCGGTCTGTGGTTAAACCCACTGCCAGCGTAGTGTCGAGCCTTTAGAGTCCCATACAGAGGGTTACTCGCCTTTGGGCAAAATTGAGTAGAGGTTGCATGTTTTTGCGACGGGGTTCGTTCACATCCGCGCACTTGTGCACGTTTGGTGTCCGGACAGTAGTTACTAGCGGGCTTTGGTTTAAGCCAGATCCTAGTAACTGTTTTGGGATTGGTTTTGTCTCAGTGTATTCGTGTTCCTTGGAGCACGGATACGGGTGTGTATGCACAGTTGACAGAGACAGAGGCAGAGGCAGAGGATTCTCATTAGGGTTGTTGACCATTTGATTTTGGTTGACTTGCTGATCGTTGACTTTTCTCTTAACCCTAATGAGAATATGATATATGATTAATAATATTAATTAAGTATTATTGTGTCATGGTTGAGTTGAAAGTTTGACTTTTGTCGACTTGTTGACTTTGTTGACCGGTTGACCATTTTGGACTTGTTGACCATCATCATTTCATGGCTATCATTTCATGAGTATGACTTTTGCTTGCTTGTTGTTTACATAATGCCATCATAGCATGAAATGATAATGGTCATTGAAACTAACCATCACCATATACTTAATTATTATTATTATTATCATGATTCTCACTTTTGTGAGAAGGGTTGGATTATGAGAGCTCATTCTATCATTTTCCTTTCCCTCTCCTAGAAAGAAAAGCTCTCTCTTCTTCCTCTTCCTCTCTCAAGGTTCAAGTGTTCCATGAGTTGGAAGTCGTGAACCTTTGAGACAAAACCACCACAAATCTTCTCTACTCACTCTAAGGTACTAGGTTTAGCAAACCAAGCACCTTAGTGATCTCTAGATTGAGATAGGAGCTCAAGTTCGAGGCCCTCGGGTGGATCCATCTATGGCAAAGAGGAGACGACGAGGAGGATCCGTTCAAGCAACTACAAGGAGCAAGCAAGAGGGAAAACCACAACAAGAAGAGAAGGAGTTCAAGACCAAGGTATAACCATTCTACATAGTAGTTAGTACTTGTAGTTTTTGTTAGTTTTTGTTTAGCGATGATCCTTCATGAAACGGTCCATGTTACCTAGTTAGGAAAATTTTCGTTTTACCTATTCCGCCTCCCCGAAAGGACCGAGGTGGGTAACGTGGACCCAACATTGGTATCAGAGCCTAACTAAACAATAACTAACAGTTAGCAAGGATTTTAGAACTTCGATCCGGCAAAAATCCCAAAACGATGTCCGAAACCCATGCTTTCTGCCGTTTTTGAAACCTGCTCTGAAAATTTTTTAACATACCTTAAAAATACAAGCAGGGTATTTTGGGAATAACCAAGAAATTTGAGACCATGACTCGGCCAACTCGCCGCGGAACCGCGGCGAAACCATGCGTTCCGCCGCGGATCCGCGGCCGAGTTGACTCGGCCGTGGCTCCGATTTCTTGCAGAATTCCTAGTTTTGAGTTCTGGGATTTTTGAGATATTTTTGTCCTGCCCAGATTATCCAGAGAAAAATATTATTTTGGGGGGCATTTACAAATTTGTATTTTGATAGGAGTTCTACAAATTTTGGCTAAATGGTTATATCTGTGATATGATATATGTATTGAACGTCTGCTAATCGCTATACGTCGATTAGTGGGGGTTATACATATCTGTGATCTGTCCTGTTGATGATGTGTATATGAATTCATTGGATTGTCACGGATGAATAGCCGGGGGGTTGTGAGATGAGAGTTTTGTTTATCTTTCAATTCATGTAATATGTAAATTGATGTAATATTATTTATATGGCCGCACAACCGGGATGGGGTTGTAGCCATCATTGTATAATTTCTTTTTACTGTTTTTGCTCCTAGGATAGACCCAAGGAGGGGTGCACAAACTACCGGGTACCTCGAAGTGCCGAGTGGCCTACTCATGATGTTGAGGGAGGTTGCTTCACTTCGGGTATTTGGCGGGTAGTTTGCCGCACCCGTAGGGGTCTAGGGTGGGGTATTGGCTATTCATCGCGACCGTGTAATCCGTTTTTCGTTACAAGCTCGTACGGAATGCGGATTCCTAGTATAACCAATGTGTTCATCTGTGATCTGGAATGGCTATCATTGCATTTGACGAATGTGTATATATATCTATACGATATATATTTAGGCGTTGCTTATGTTTTGCATCCGCGCTAGTCCAGCCCCCGCTCTGTCGTTAGTTAAGTAACCTAACGGGTAATGACGGGGCCCCGTGGCGAATGCGGATGGCATAAGCTACGTCATATTTTCGTTGTTTTCTGCAATGGTAGGATTAATTGATGGGACACATTAAATTAATGCAAGAAAACAAACCTAAAAAGAACGTTGTTGGAACAATTTTTCAAAAAAAAAAGGTTGTTATTGCAAGGACGCTCTCTTTTGTTTTGCATAGAGGTATTCAGTTATGAATGCCCAGCACCTCAGTCGACGAGGCAAGGGCCGAGATCCCTTCATCAGGAGTGACCCCTTGGACAAAAAGTTTACGTCAGGGTAATAACTTCACTATAGTCGATTATTCTTGCTTCGCATCGAGGTATTCAGTTTGGAATATCCTGCACCTCATTTGACGAGGAAAGAGCCGAAATCCCTTCACAGGGAGTGACCTCTTTAGCAAAAGTTTTCGCCACTATAATTTCAAAAGGGTATCACGTTCCTTCAACGATATCAAGTTCATTACGTTAATGGGTTTTTCGCCAAAAACCCAGCCGTAGCCCTCCGTCATTTCTTATAAGTTATACTTAGTATTCGTGCTGCGTTTGTTGACTGTGTCAAGACGTAGTGAACGGTAGCTGAGTATTGCTTATCTGCTGGATACAATATGATTGGTTAGGACAGTCGTGTAACCTTGTTGACTGTGTCAAGGGTTATGCGGGTGGGTTTAATGCAATCAAGATAATGACGGGTTGAACTTGAGTAGGACTCTTTGATTTGTTGACTGTGTCAAGATCACTTGGGTCCTAGGGGCAAAAATCAACATCGGGAGTTTCTAAAGAAACTGAAACTTGCAGATTCAGCATACCTTCTGGAGTGTGGTGACTAGAGTGGATTCCATCTAGGTCATCGCACAATGATAGTTGGATCCCGATCCCACTGATGAGTTGGATTACTCTCGGGAGAACATTTCACTTAACAATCAATGCTATAAACCAAGTAGGTGTCTAGAACGGTGTTAGCGGGGCTACGCCTCCAGGGAAAAGAGGTTATTTAATTAAGGAACTTCGCGAAAGTGTTGGAAAACCTCCCTCGAAGTACCAACACCAGCCTAGCTGAAAGATTAAGAAAGTATTGTGACGTGCGATTAATCCTGACTAGTTCTTCTTTTAAAGGTTTGAAGAAGAATTTGAGGAAACAGTGGGAGCCATCCTGGTTAGATAAATCAATAAACCAATATAATCTTGCAAGAGCGCACGCTGAGTGTTTCTTTTCTCTCTCTCTCTCCAGGTAGCAACCATTTCATGCCCTAATCAAGATAATAAAATGTATCGCTTGACCGATCCGAATTCTTATTCGGGACTGGGAAATGTTGGTTCAGCTCTAACTTACGATAACAGTCATAAGTATGAGCAAGGGAAAGAGGATTGTATGGATTCCAAGGATACCCAGTTGAAGAAGAAGCATGGTTTTGCATCTACTTCAGGTGTTCTTGTAATTGAGAACTGCTTTACGGTCAGCCCTACCTCCTGGGTACTTGATACCGGATCAGGATCTCATATCTGTAATCTATTGCAGGGACTGAGAAAAAGTAGGATAGTTGTACCTGGTGATATGTCGCTCAAAGTAGCGAACGGAGCACAAGTTAATGCTGCAGCCGTCGGTGAATATCACCTAGTACTACCAAATGGCAATACTATGATTTTGAACGATTGCTACTATGTACCTTCCATGGTTTGCAACATCATATCAGTTTCTTTACTCGATAAAGATGGATATAACTTTGTTCTTGATAGAAATATCATGAACATCTACCTTCATAAGGTACTGGTTGCAGAAGGTACACTGTGTAATGGTATCTACGTTCTAAATCAGAATACAGTTCTCAATGTACAAAACACACGCAAGAGGAAGAATTCAGATACGAATGAATCCTACTTGTGGTATTGTAGACTTGGTCATATCGGAGAGAAAATGCTAAGTAAGTTGCATAAAGATGGACTCTTGAATACGTTCGAGTTTTCATCTTATGAAACTTGTCAGTCTTGTCTCAAAGGAAAGATGACCAAATCTCCGTTCACCGGACATGGAGAAAGGGCAGCAGAGCTCTTGGGACTCGTACACAGTGATGTATGTGGTCCGATGTCTATACATGCAAGGGGTGGGTTCTCGTACTTCATCACATTCACTGACGATCTCTCTAGATTCGGATATGTGTATCTTATGAAACATAAATCTGAAACTTTTGAGAAATTCAAGGAATTCAGAAACGAAGTAGAGAACCAGACTAGCAAAAGTATCAAGATCCTCTGATAAGATAGAGGAGGGGAGTACTTAAGCAGAGAATTCCTAGATTACTTAAAAGAGAATGGTATTCTCTCCTCCTTATACACCACAGCACAATGGTGTATCGGAACGGAGGAATCGTACCATATTGGATATGGTTCGCTCCGTGATGAGTAGTGCTGAGTTGCCTCTTTCATTCTGGGGACATGCGCTTTTAACAGCAGCACATCTATTGAATCAAGTTCCATCCAAATCCGTGCCTAAGACTCCTTTTGAAATATGGAGTGGTAAGAGTTTGTATCTTAAACGTATTAAGATTTGGGGTTGCCCAGCTTATGTCAAAAAGCAGAACCCAGACAAACTTGAGGCACGGGCAGTTTTATGTAAGTTTGTGGGATACCCAAAAGATTCAAGTGGGTATCTATTCTACCATGCAGAGGAACAGAAGATAATTGTTTCCAGGAATGCCACATTTTTGGAAAAAGAATTTCTTGTTAAAAATATTAGTGGCAGCACGATAGAACTAGATGAAATTCCAGAAACACAAACTTTAACTAAAGATTTGGAGGAACCGCTAGATTCAGTTACACCCAACGAACCTCAGCCACTCCGCAGATCTGGTAGGATTTCTCATCCGCCCGAGAGATACTACGGTTTTCTCATAGACGGGGTTCGAGAGGATTGCATCTTGGAAGAAGATGACTCTACCAGTTTCAGGCAGGCCATTATCAGTAGGGACTCTGATAAGTGGCTGGATGCAATGCAATCTGAAATGGAGTCCATGTACACCAATAAAGTGTGGACCTGGGGTAAAACCCGTTGGATGCAAATGGATCTACAAAAGGAAACTTGGTGTAGATGGGCAGGTGGAAACCTATAAGGCTAGACTCGTTGCAAAAGGTTTTCGTCAAAGACCTGGTTTAGACTATGACGAAACTTTTTCTCCAGTGGATATGCTCAAATCCATTCGGATCCTACTTGCCATTGCTACCTTCCATGACTATGAAATCTGGCAAATGGACGTCAAAACGGCTTTTCTAAACGGCTGTTTAGAAGAGTGCGTTTACATGGATCAGCCAGAAGGTTTCGTAGACAGTGGGAGCAGCGGAAAGGTGTGCAAGTTACTTAAATCCATTTATGGATTGAAGAAGGCATCGCGGAGCTGGAACATCTGTTTTGATGAGGCAATCAAGGAATTTGATTTCATCAAGAACGAAGATGAACCTTGTGTCTATAAGAAGATTGTAGGACGAACTGTCGTGTTCCTAGTCTTGTACGTGGACGACATTCTTTTGATAGGAAATGACATTCCTATGCTATAATCGGTCAAGCTATTCTTGTCACAACGGTTCTCCATGAAGGACCTGGGTGATGCCTTGTACATTCTGGGGATCAAGATCTACAGAGATAGATCCAAGAGACTACTGGGACTTTCGCAGTCCGGGTACATAGAGACCGTACTAAAGAGATTTAGTATGGAGGATTCTAAGCACGGTAACATACCCGCATTGCACGGAATTACCCTCTCCAAGAAGATGTCTCCTAAGACTGACGAGGAGAGGGTTCGCATGAGCACTATACCCTATGCTTCGGCGGTAGGATCTATAATGTATGCGATGCTATATACAAGACCAGATGTAGCTTACGCGCTGAGCGTGGTGAGCCGGTATCAGTCAGACCCAGGTGAGAACCACTGGACGGCAGTGAAGAACATTTTCAAGTACCTGAGAAGGACTAAGGATATGTTCCTGGTTTACGGTAATGGAGACCTCAAGGTCGAGTCCTTTACCGATTCAAGCTTCCAGAGTGATAAAGATGACAGCAAGTCTGTCTCGGGTTTTGTGTTTACCCTCAATGGAGGGGCGGTATGTTGGAGGAGTTCCAAACAGGATACCGTCGCAGACTCGACGATGGAGGCTAAATACATTGCTGCAAGCGATGCCGCAAAAGAAGCGGTCTGGATGAAGAAGTTCATTAGTGAACTTCAGGTGGTTCCGTCCATTGTTGACCTAATACCTTTGTATTGCGATAACAAAGGGGCTACAGCTTTAGCGAAGGAACCAAGGTCCCATCAGAAATCCAGACACATCTTAAGGCGGTATCACCTGATCAGGGAGATCATTGATCGCCAAGAGATCGAGGTACGGAGACTGGACACAAAAGACAACACAGCGGATCCATTCACGAAGGCCCTCCCTCAAACACAGTTCGAGCGACTTTTTGAGCTATTGAGTATGCGGTACGCCGGCAGCTGGCCTTAGTATAGACGTTGGGTATGCGGTACACCAATTACTGGCTTTAGTGAAAGTGGGAGATTGTTAGATATGTATGCCCTAGAGGCCATTATTGTATAGTACTGGTTTGTATAATACATTTTGGAGGCTTGGGATATATATATATGGTTTTACGACAGTCTTGCTCGATATAGTAGTATGCTACTTGGTTTGTTTCTATCTTAATATGTGTATATGTTTCTTTTAACATATCGCTAAAAACATATTGGTAAAGCCCTTAGGATTTTTGCTTGACTACCGGCGTTGTGATGGCGATGACACTAGTGGGGGCTGGGTAGTCCATAAGTACATCCTTATTTTGGTTCCTAGTCGTAGGATTATCGAGACAGGCCATCGATACTCCAGAGTAGACTGGTGCATACGCTTCTCTTCCCAGCAGGGGAGATGGTCTGTCCCATGGCCATCAGTACGTCGTACTGGAGATAGTATGCAGGTGCTCGTTGGGTTACGAGTACACTGGACAGGACTCGTCGGGAACTGTTGGTTGGTATTATACCTATCGTCAGTTAACAGTTCCCAGGTGACATGAGTACAGCTTAGTCCGCTGACTTGACACTGTCACTTCGCCTCGAGTGTGTTCCCACTGTTCTTAGATTACTATCCTACCATGGCTCTACTGAGTCGTGCAAACAGGTAGTAGTTGGGTGCAGCCCCGAAGCACTTGGAGGCAGTGACGGTTAGACAGGATTCGTCTCTTCCCGTATTGGGGGTTGATATCGCGCTGTGTCTAGGAGAGCCATTACACAAAGTCCCTGCCCAGGGCAAGCGAGAATTGCTGGTAGGTTTTCCAGTAGATTCTCAGGGTGTTTTGGGCTACACTCCGACACGACTTGTACCGCTATTAGGGGACTGACGTTTACCGCCCCTCTAGGCCCGCCATGCGATATTCTCAGACGAACAGACCGGAATGTACGGAGATTGTCATATTCAGGCTCAGTAGGAGTTCGATGGGTTTACCTCATCAGTTTTCTTATCGGCATTTACCTGGGGATCGTTACGTACAGCTAGTACCGCTTGCGGTCTGTGGTTAAACCCACTGCCAGCGTAGTGTCGAGCCTTTAGAGTCCCACACAAAGGGTTACTCGCCTTTGGGCAAAATTGAGTAGAGGTTGCATGTTTTTGCGACGGGATTCGTTCACATCCGCACACTTGTGCACGTTTGGTGTCCGGACAGTAGTTACTAGCGGGCTTTGGTTTAAGCCAGATCCTAGTAACTGTTTTGGGATTGGTTTTGTCTCAGTGTATTCGTGTTCCTTGGAGCACGGATACGAGTGTGTATGCACAGTTGACAGAGACAGAGGCAGAGGCAGAGGATTCTCATTAGGGTTGTTGACCATTTGACTTTGGTTGACTTGCTGATCATTGACTTTTCTCTTAACCCGAATGAGAATATGATATATGATTAATAATATTAATTAAGTATTATTGTGTCATGGTTGAGTTAAAAGTTTGACTTTTGTCGACTTGTTGACTTTGTTGACCGGTTGACCATTTTGGACTTGTTGACCATCATCATTTCATGGCTATCATTTCATGGGTATGACTTTTGCTTGCTTGTTGTTTACATAATGCCATCATAGCATGAAATGATAATGGTCACTGAAACTAACCATCACCATATACTTAATTATTATTATTATTATCATGATTCTCACTTTTGTGAGAAGGGTTGGATTATGAGAGCTCATTCTATCATTTTCCTTTCTCTCTCCTAGAAAGAAAAGCTCTCTCTTCTTTCTCTTCCTCTCTCAAGGTTCAAGTGTTCTATGAGTTGGAAGTCGTGAACTTTTGAGACAAAACCACCACAAATCTTCTCTACTCACTCTAAGGTACTAGGTTTAGCAAACCAAGCACCTTAGTGATCTCTAGATTGAGATAGGAGCTCAAGTTCGAGGCCCTCGGGTGGATCCATCTATGGCAAAGAGGAGACGACGAGGAGGATCCGTTCAAGCAACTACAAGGAGCAAGCAAGAGGGAGAACCACAACAAGAAGAGAAGGAGTTCAAGACCAAGGTATAACCATTCTACATAGTAGTTAGTACTTGTAGTTTTTGTTAGTTTTTGTTTAGCGATGATCCTTCATGAAACGGTCCATGTTACCTAGTTAGGAAAATTTTCGTTTTACCTATTCCGCCTCCCCGAAAGGACCGAGGTGGGTAACGTGGACCCAACAAGTATCTCTCGGGTAGATGAGACTGCCTACTAGTCCTTCGGAGTAGCGCGGGGATGTCCGGTTCTTCTGAAACTTCTGGTTCTACCATGCTTTCAGTAATAGTTTGTGGTTCTGAAATTTCTTCCAGTTCTATTGCGCTCCCACTATCCTTTTTCTAGAAAAATGATTTTCTAAAAAATGGGCATGATGAGAAACAAAACCTTTTGTTCCTCTGCGTAATAGAAAAGATACCCCCTAGAGTTCTTTGGGTATCCCACAAAGCTACACAGTATTGAGCGTGCCTTGAACTTATCCTCATACTGCTTTTTCACAAAAGCTGGATATCCCTATGTCTTTAGGTACTGAAGATAGGGTTTCTTTCCACTCCACATCTGATATGGTGTGGTAGGCACAATCTTGGTAGAAACCTTATTTAAAAGATATGCAGCCGATTCTAGTGCATAACCTTAGAATGAGCGCGGTAACTCAGTGTTTGACGAACCATAACCAATAAGGTTTGATTCCGCCTTTCCGATACACCGTTATGTTGTGGTGTGTATGGAAGAGTAAGCTAAGAGAGAATTCTATTCTCTTTTATGTAATCCAGGAACTCGGCATTTAAGTATTCATCACGTCAATCAGATCTCTGTTTGTTTTTCCACTTCATTCTTATATTCTCGGAATTTCTCAAAGGCCTCGGATCTATGTTTCAATAAGAAGACATGTTCATACCTGGAGAAAACATCCGTAAAAGTAATGAAATAAGAATAACCACTTCATGCTTATGTAGAAATTGGACCACACACCTCGCTGTGTATGAGTCCCAAGAGCTCGCTCGCTCTTACTCCGTGTCCAGTGAACGGAGTCTTTGTCATCTTTCCTATGAGATATGATCGACAAGTTGCATAAGACTGATATTCGAACGGATCCGAATAACCCTCTCTATGTAACTTCATCAACCTTGTTTCATTGATGCGACCCTGCCTACAATGCCATAAGAAAGTCATATTTAAATATGGAGACTTTTCTTTTAAGTGTGTTCTGGACGTTGAAAACCTGAGCTTGATCTAATACGTATATACTGTCCTCTAGTGTACCTGACCCAATCAAACTTTGATTTAGGTGGATGTAGGCCACATCGCTTACAAATTAGACTAGGTACACACAAACAGTTTTGTAAAATCAATATCTTCCCATTTGTCAATCCTAGGTGATATACCCTACGGATACAGCGTCCATGCTCATTCCGTTAGTAACACTGAGAGTCATATCACCTGCCCTGATAATTCTACAGTTTCTCAAACCTTGTAAAGAATTACAGAAATGAGATCATGATCTGGTATCTAGTACCCAGGAAGTAGAGTTAATTGACAGACTGTTTTCAATCACAAACACACCCGAAGTCGAAGCCACAACATGCTTCGGATCCTGGATTCTGGTTTTCCAAGCCCTGCATTCCTTCTGCCAATGTCCTTTCCCGTGACAATAGGAACATCCCTCTTTCCCTACTGTTAGCCCTGAAACTTTTGCCCTTCCCTTTCTTCTACCTTACTAACGCCGCCTATCGGCTTTGTGGAGGTCTTCTTCTTCTCATCCTTGGCGTTTGCCTTGGATCCAGAAGAGGAAGATTCCCCAATAAGCAGAGCGGGTGTCTCCCTGGTTTCCTTCAGGGTGCCCTCAACTGGAAGTACAACTTTCTTCCCCTGGGCATAAGTAGAAGGTAGGGATGTAGAATTAAGTCAATATATGACTCGTTCTCCAACGTGGTCTCCAGGTCCGTGAGCTGTTTTAATACAGCTGATCATTGTAAGGACGTGGTTCCCTACAGATGACCCGACATCCAACCTCGTTTGAAGCAATTCCTTCGAGATCTCATATCTTGTGATACGAGATTGCTCTCCATATAAATCTTGTTTATGGAGGAAGATGGAAATTAAGTCCATCTTCTCGTGCTGCCTCTGGTATACAACATCTACTGAGGCCAACACGAGGCACTTGGCATTCGCACGGTCTTTTTTCCTTGTCTTATAGATATCATCCGTGACGGTGGAATATGAACCTAGGACGGCAGGGGCTTTAGTAGTAAGAAGGTGGTCTAGCTTGTCGTAGGAATGGACATCTGGACAAACCTTTGCCAGTCAATATAGTAAAACTCAGTTATAGATATTATCTAACCATAACCTAATCTGGTCACCTGGTTGCTGCAATTAGGAGAGATAGAAGAAACACTCAACAGGATGCTCTTGCAACTTTAGATTGGTTTTTAGTTTATCTAAATAGGATGGCTCCCACTGTTTCTCGAATCTTCCTCAAATCATAAAAAAAGAATTAGTCAGGATTAATCTCACCCTACAATACTTGCTTAACCTTTCGGCCAGGCTGGTGTTGGTACTTCGATAGAGGTTTTCCAACGCTTTCATGAAGTTCCTTAATTATATAACCTCTTTTTCCTAGAGGCATAGCCCCGCTAACACCGTTTTAGACACCTACTTGGTTTATAGCATTGATTGTGTTAGTAAAAAAATCTCCCGAGGAGTAGCGGATACTCACAGTAGGATCGGGATCCAAATATCATTGTGTGATAACCTGAAGGAATCCTACCAATATTATCACACTCCAAATGGTATGCAGCACTAGCAAGTTTCAGTTTCTTTAGAAACTCCCGATGTGGATTTTTGCCCCATGCTCTTATGACCTTGACGAAGGCCAACAAATCATAAGTCACATGTCAAGTTCTACCTATCATTGTCCAGGTTAATTTGAACCCACCCGTATATACCCTTGACGAAGGCCAACAAAGTAATACGACTGTCCCAAACCAACGCATCTATCTATGCTACATATGAATACCCAGCAGCTACCAATCGCTATGCCTTGACGAAGGCCAACAAACATAGATTGAATACTATTGAATATTCATATGAAATGATGGAGGGCTACGAATGGTTTTGGCGAAATTGTGAACGTAGTGAACTTGATATAATCGAAGGAACTATGATAGCTTTTAAAGGAGTGGTTTAAGCTCCGCATTTTAAAAGTCTGCTGTTTTGAAAAAAACCCGAGTGGTTTTAAAATTTGTTCTAACGATTCAACTTTGGTTTATTTGCTTTGCATTAATCTAATGCAGTCACATCATTTACACCTATCGTTACAGAGAGAAATGAAAATAACACGTCCGCTTATGCCATCCGCATTCGCCACTGGGCCCCGTCTAACACCGTTAGGTTACTTAACTAACGCCAGAGCGGGGGCTGGACTAGCGCGGATGCAAAACATAAGCAACGTCTAATATATAACATATATATATAATCATTCGCCTCACACAATAATAGGCATTCCAGATCACAGATGAACAAATTGGATATACTAGGAATTCTGCGTTCGTTTAAGCCTGTAACGAAAGACGAATTCTACGGTCGTGATGAATAGCCAAACCCCACCCCAGATCCCTACGGGTGCAGCAAACTACCCGCCAAATTCCAGAAGCGAAGCTACCTCCCTCAGCAAAGTGAGTAGGCCACTCAGCACTTCAAAGAACCCGGTAGTTTTTGCACCCCACCTTGGGTCTATCCTGGGAGCAGAAAACAGTAAAAAGAAATAATACAACAGTAGCTACAATCTCAACCCGGATGTGCCCCGCAAAATAATATTACATCAAATACAATTTACATCGAATGAAAGAAAAAAAAATCTCTTCTTACATCCCCGGCTATTCATCCACAACGATCCAACAAGTTCATATACACAAACCAACAGATATGTGCAACTTCAAACTAACCGATATATAGCAATTAGCTAAAGTTTAAAAACACATATAAACAACACAGAAGATCCGGTTAGCCAAGAACAATTAGAATTTCGATCGAAATATATTTTTTGTGTCTACCCCAAGTGCAAACCAGCACACCAAAAACCAATGGGTAGAAACCAAATATTCCAGAAGACTAAACACCAAAATTAAGAAATAACAGAACAAAATTGACCTGAATCAGCCTTGACTCGGCCACGACTCAGCGGTGGAACAGACCGATCCGCCGTGCTTCCGCGGCCGTCTTGGCGATTCAGGGGCTCAATTTTATTCTTTCTTAAAATACCCTGCACACAATTTTAGTACATCTGAATTAATTTTTCTAGCACTTTTAAAAATCGACAGAAAGCTAGGGTATTGATGTTTCGTTTTCCGATTTTTCCGACGATCAAAGTTCTAACACTTGCTAACAAACTAGTAAAGGGTTTAGTAGGCTCTGATACCACTGTAAGTCGATGCCGCGCACCCCACGGGTCCACGGGAAGGCGAAATATTTAAAAAACGGATTTTACAAAGATCGCAACACCGACTTGAACTCCAGGATCGATCCTAAACCCTAACTAGCAAACATGCGAAGAGGTTAACTACTCGGAAAGAAGTTTTACCTCATGAAAACATGTCCTTCGGGTCTTCTTGTCGCTGTCCTCCTCGTCATCATAGACTCCATGGATCGTTCGGATCGGGCCTCCTCGTCGGTCCTCTCATGTCGAAGATGATCCACCCGAGAGTCTGTGCATCAAACTCCCACGTCAACTGAAGCAACTAGGGAACCTAGTTCGCTATACTAGATGTCATAGACGATGTAGAGAATGTAGATAGAATACTTTGTCTCTCATAGCCATAGGATTCTCAACTCATGAGACAAGAATGGCTTGAGGTAAGTAGAAGAAAACTTGAAGGAAAAAGCTAGTGAGAAAAATGCATAAGGAAAGAGAATAGCTTTCTTGTTGTGAACTGAACCAAACTCGTTATTCCATGGAATAAACCTAAATGAATAATCAAATAGGTTCAATTCATAACCTAGTGAGTCATGGCTTGAAAACTCACCAAGTGTCACTAAAAGCCATGCTCAAATTCATGCATAATCCACCTCATTTCCTCCACCTCATAATGCATTTATATTTAATCTAAAATGAATAATACAAATATGATGTGTCATCTTCTAGAAGTATCTTTGAACAAATTACAAAAATGTCCCTCGTCCGTATATACATACCCGTATCCGTATTCCGAAATATACGAATACAAAAGAGAGGAAAACTATCCATCAGTATAATACTAGGTTCTGGCTTAAACCAAATCTCACTAGTATTATATGTCCGAATCATCATTCGTGTACTAATACACGTACATGATCGCACTCTGTCGTAAAACCATACGACCTCTACATCTTTTGCTCGATGCAGGGAAACCCTCTGTATGGGACTCTAAAGACTCGACACTACGCTGACAGTGGGTTTAACCACAGACCGCAAGCGGTATTAGCTGCACGTAACGGCCCCCAGGTATATGTCGATAAGAAGGCCGATGAGAATAACTCATCTGAACTCCTACTGAGCTTGTCTATGACAATCTCCGTACAATCCGATCTGTTCGTCTAAGAGTATCGCATATCGGGCCTAGGGGCGGTAATCGTCACACCCCTAATAGCACATTAAGTCATGTCGGAGAGTATCCTAAAACACCTTCAGAAACTACTGGAGTACCTACCAGTAAATCTCACTTGCCTTGGCCAAGGACTTTGTGTAATGGCCTTTCGAACACAGCGTGATATCAACCCCCAATACCGGGAGAGACGAATCCTATCTAACCGCCATTGCCTCCAAGTGCTTCGGGACTGCACCCAACTACTGCCTGTTTGCACGACTCCTTTTAGCCGTGGTAGGGTAGTAATCAAAGTACAGTGGGAACACACTCGAGGCGAAGTAGCAGTGTCAAATCGACGGACTAAGCTGTACTCATATCACCTGGGAACTGCTACCCGACGATAGGTATGATACCCACCAGCAGTTCCTGACGAGTCCTGTCCAGTGCACTCATAACCTAATGAGCGCCTGCATACTATCTCCAGTATGACGTACTAATGGCTGTGGGACAGACCGTCTCCCCTGCTGGGATGGGAAGCGTATATATCGGTCTACTCTGGAGTATCGATGCCCCGTCTCGATAATCCTACGACTAGGGACCTGTATAAGAATGTGCTTATAGACTACCCATCCCCCATTAGTGTGGCTGCCATCACAATGCTGGAAATCAAGCAAAGATCCTAAGGGCTCTACCAATATGTATAAGCGATATGTTAATACGCATGCACATATTGAGGTAGAAACAAACCAGGTAGCATACTACCATTTTGAGCAAGACTGTTACTATATCCGTGTATATCCCAAGCTTCCATTAAGTAATATACAATCCTGTATGATACAATAATGGCCTCTAGGGCATATATCACTAACAAACACTACTGGTGGCATGGAATGAAGCGCGAAGTAGCTAGAAGCGTAGCAAAGTGTTTGGTGTGTCAGCAAGTGAAGGCTGAATATTACAGAACTGCTGGTCTACTTCAGCCGTTACCAATTCCAGAATGGAAATGGAAGCACACTACCATGGACTTTGTAACTGCCCTTCCTCACAGCATGAAGGGTATCGACGCAATATGGGTTATTGTGGATCGACTCACCAAATCGGCTCACTTTATTCCATTTCGAGTTGGCCAGTCAACCGAGACGTTAGCAATGAAGTATATGGAGGTAAGCATAAATCTAAAGTAAGATTTAAACCTTCAAGATGTACTATATTTGATACCCATGAACTCATACAGGAGATCGTGAGATTACATGGAGTACATGTTAGCATCGTCTCCGATCGTGATACCAGATTCCGATCACAATTTTGGTAGAGTCTGCAAGCTAGCGTAGGAACGAGTCTGAATTTCAACACGACTTATTATCCACAAACAGACGGACAGTCTGAGCCAACAATTCAGATTCTAGAAGACATGCTCAGAGCCTGTATGTTAGACTTCGGAGGTTCGTGGGAAGATCACCTACACCTTGTGGAGTTTTCATACAACAACAGCTATCAGGCAAGTATTGGAATGGCACCATTCGCAGCACTCTATGGATGGAAGTGTCGTTTACTGCTAAGTCGGGATGACGTCGGAGATCGTGAAATCCTTGGACAAGAGATGATCGTGGCAACTGTGGATGTAGTTCGCACGATCAGGGAAAGAATACGTCTAGCCCAAGACCGACAGAAGCATTGGGCAGATGCAAAGTGGTGACATCTGGAGTTCCAACATGGAGACCATGTTTTCCTAAAGATATCTCCAAACAGAGGAGTGATGCATTTTGGCAAGAGGGGTAAGCTAAGTCCATGATACATAGGACCGTTCAACATACTCGAACGAGTTGGAGAAGTGGCATACCGTTTAGCACTACCACCCTCATTGGAATGTGTGCACAACGTGTTTCAAATATCCCAGCTACAACGATATGTGAGCGACCCCAGTGTAACATTTCAAAAAAAAATAAAATATTATTTTTTGGGAAATTCCAGAATTTAATATTAATTTTTAATGAATATTTTAATAGTCGGTATAATTAAATATCAATAAATGGTGAAAATTCCGGAGAAAATTATAGAAATTCTAAAATAGCTTATTTTGTGGGCATATGCCATTTTGCAGTTTTTATGATGGATTATATGGTATTTTAATGTTAATCGCGATTGAAAATCGCTAATTTGTATTTTTGGCTTTTGTGCAAAAATATGCACATGACATTTTCTACACTTGTCACACTTGTTTCATGCTTGGACTCATGTTAAGCCTAGGGTTGAACCTTGTAGATGACCATGGTGGGTTGAACCATTGATTTGGTTAATTGGGTTAATTAGGGTCTTGGGTTTGGTTAAAGGTGATTAGGGTAGGTGTTGACTAGTAGGTAGGTGAGAGAGAAGGAGAGCCGTGATGGTTTTAAGCATGCTAACATCTAATGGTAATGTAAGGGTGAGGGGGGTTAACTTGAGGTTGTGCCTTAATCCAATGTTTCTTTCACACTCCCTCTCATTGATCACATCTCCCCCTCTCACTCACTCTCATCTCTCACATCTCTCACATTCACACAACACCACAACCCCAACTACAAAACAACATCAACCAAGCCATAGCAGCAGCTGCTACAGCAGCAAGGAAAGAGAGAAGGCAGGTTGCAAGCAACAGCAGCATGCAGCCACAATTACTTCAGCACAACTTCAGCTGCTGATATACCAAATCAGCCACCAATACAACACATCATCAGCCCCAATATCATCACTTCAGCCACCAAAGCATCAGCCAACATCAACACTTTCAGCCCCAATTTCTTCACATCAGCCACCCCTACACCTGCAGCCACATCAGCTGCTGAAACCATGCATCAACTCAGCTCATATTCAGCCCCATATCAACACATCAGCTCCATTTATTAGCTACAGCAGCAGCAACCTTATTCCAACCAACACCCCACAACACCATCATCAAACCACAACTACTACACTTCATTCACCACCAATAAACAACCTCAGCCCCTGCACAGCTGCTGCAACAGCAAAAAGGAAAACAAAGGAGATTGCAAGCAGCAGATGCAGCATCAGCAACAACAACTACACAGGAGATCAGCCTCAGGCAGGAACTTCAGCAGCAACCACCCCTCTTCCTTCCTTCATCCTCTTTTCTCCTTTGTTCTAGGATTCTTTGAGGTATAATCTTGCAACCCGACTCTTATCTTGTTAAGATTTGGATAATTACCTGACAGTTACTGTTATATCAGTAGATTAGTGCTAGATTAGTGATTTTGAGTGAGATTTGGCCAAGAGTTGGTTTTGAATGTTAGAGTAGCCTTATTAGGTGTACTTGAGACCATTGTGACCAAGATTTGTTCCATATTTCACCAAAATACCAGATTGGTTATACTTGGCGTAATTCAGTATTCTTGTCGACTTTGTGGCTTTCTGGAAACTGCTATCAACCCGGATCTCCTAAAATAAAATTGACTTGGCTGTAGGCTGTGCAGGCTAGTAGAAACCATCACCCAAAACCTTAGCCCCAACCACCATTTTTGGGCCACCAATTAATTCATTCTGGCCGCAATTTGCGGCCAGACCAGGGTGGAACCTCCTCGTTTTGCGTGTACAGCCCTATTTCATGTAAAATTGACCTCCTGTATGTCTAGTTTTGACTGTTACCAGTTAGGGTAAAATCTAGGTTCATTTTCATGAGTTGGCGTATGATTTACGACGTGTTTTCGTATGGATTTTGGTATTCGATGATTCGTTTCTATCGGTTGGCGTTTGGACGTCAACGACAGTGGATTTTGGCAGTGTTTGTACACAAGGTCACAGGTTTTTACCTATGGGCGTAGTGTGCACCATTTTGTTTTCCGATATGGTTTTCATGAGTTTTAGCGTGTGATATCCTTGTAGGTACCCCACGTGGCGTCGAGGCGTTGGAGATGCAAACGGCGACATTGGCACCGGCACACATAAGAAAGGTGAGTAGATTTATATCTACGGGGAGAAGTCGGGTGGATGGCGTATAGCACCCCCGCAGTCCGAGGTGATGTATACGGATGCGTATACACACCTACAATTATTATTTGTTGTTGGGATTATCATTGATGATTTAAGATGGATATTGGTGTTGGATTGGTGTATGGTTACGAAACCTTAGGTAGTGGGTGCACTACACTTACACATACACACATATACATACTTGCATACATCCTCATTTCATATATGGTTATGGAATTCGTTATGGATATGTGTGTTTACATGGATTTTAGGTTTATGTGTTCACAAACGGATTTGAGGATGATACATGGGATTGATATGAGTCGATGATGCTGATCCGAGGTTATGATATCGGTGATATGGTAAAATTTGTACTACAGATACGTCTTGATGCTTTAGCGGATTTTTGTGATGATGATGCCATAGGAATGGTGACATATATATTAAGTGATCGACATGTGATTATGATACACGATAGGATACGATATGATTTGGCAGGATACTTGTGATAGGCCGCCTTGGGCGATGTATACTCTTGTGATGATATATGATGCTAATAGCGATTTATATTAAACTGTTGATCAGTAGTCAGAGCTTGAACATAGTAATGACATTAGCATTGTACTAGACATAGATCAGTACCCAGATAATGATATTTAATACAGAAAATACCAGATGAATGATATGACAGATGTAATATTGACCCGTACCCAGATTTGGGGATGCCGTACGACGGATTTACGTACGAGCTATATTTTGATGTTTGATCCGCCTACTTGACTTGGGAATAACCGATTATAGAGATATGGTATCGGATGTGATATGATCGAGGCGGGATCACCGACTATATATGTGTATATATATATATATATATGTATCGACTCAGAGGTTAGGCGGTTTTCCCTTACCTACTACTAGCTTTAGCGCAGCCTTGTAGTGGTGTAGCTATTTGACTTTTATGACATTAGATGCAGTTTAGTGATCATGGTGTTCATTATTTCAGCTCCCCATATTATTATTGTTGCTCTGCATCGCATACTGTTATGATTCATATTTCATTATTGATATCCTGCTGTTAGGACACCAGCACCATTACCGATGATGCGTATATACCACGTACACTTATTAGCTGTCGCACACACATCTTCATCGGTAATTGCCATGTCACGAACACTTAGAAAATATTATTTCTTGATTTAGCTTGCTAGCTAGTAGTGACATGATATTAGTATGCTTGCTTTATATGTTAGCTTGACATTGTAGCTATCACTTGTCACTTCATGCATACTGTTATTCATTATATGCTGCATTCATGGATTCTCATGCTTATATTCATGATTTCACATGCTATTGATGATTTGGATTCGGGTTTCCATGAGATTTTTCTGGATTTGGAGGAAAACCGCAAAACATATATATAAACTGCTTTCTCTTTTTAATAAAAATGCGGTTTTCCATGATGTATGAGTCGTCCACCATAAGTATTGCTGATGGATTTTGAGACCCGATTCGAGCAGGCGGATGAACCGTTTCGGGTACATGGTGGGCCCGGTGCGGTACCCCGGGACAAGAAGATCGCAGGAGATGGCGTTGAGCCTGGCAGGGGAGCACGACCGACCGGTGATATTACCCGACACGTCGGATATCCGGAGGATACCGTCGTAGTCATGAGATGGATGGTAGGGGCCGATCTGGACTGACGGCGCCCTGGATATTATGATTGAGGAATTGAGATTTGAGATATTGAGGTACAGAGATTGTGATACAGAAATATCGAGATATTGAGATTTATGTTTTGTGCCGATGCTAGGCACTGTTTTATGCTGATTTCATTTATGATACCTCATTTTTAAAAATACAGAAATCTCACAAATTATGACAGCAGTTTTCTTCAGTACATGCATTCTGTTTCATGCATTCATACATCATCTATATGATACATTGTTACCTGATGCACTGACATGGACATATGGGATTTCACTTGGGTTAGACATTTACACTAGCCATGATTATAGATTGCTGGTTATATATTTGAGGATTATATTTTATGATCGTATGACCTAGGATTGCGTCATACATGCGATTTTCTGTTCGTAGATCTTTTTATACTCACGAGTTGGCAACTCACCCCCGTTGTGCCCCAGTTTCTTGCAGGTGTTGCCGTACAGGATTCATTACGGCTTGTGGGCACTGTTCCTTTCGGGTGACTTGCTAGTAGGTAGGTTTTATTGTATCATACCCATCGTCATACTTTGTATATTATATTTCAATTGTATCTAGAATTTCCATCAACCAAACTTGTATTTATTGAGATAGAGACCAGTGATGTTTATTCTTTCGACCTTAGAGTCGCGTGTTATATTTCTATGGGTTCTTGCTGGTTGAGTTTCATTTCTGTTGTGATCCTCGCCTTTAGGTGTTGTATATTATGTTGCTTACAGGTTGATTTGATATAGTTTTTCCTACTCTCTACTCCTTTTCTTGGTTTGGATTTCTGGGTTTCAGCTTACTTAGCTTACGTACGCCTTGAGACGTTCGTAGTCTAAGTGTCGGTCATGCTCCGTACTTTCGGGTCGTGACACCCAGCCACATACTTGATCACTCAGAGCTCACACTACAAACTGACTTAACTTGCGAGCAACAACCAATTAAGATCCTGGACCAAAAGGTGAAGACATTACGGAATAAGGAAGTAAACTTGGTCCAAGTGATATAGAGATACGATTCACCAGGAGAATCAACATGGGAACGAGAAGAAGACATGCATGCAAGATACCTTTACCTATTTGAAAATTAGTCCCTATGTAAATGTAAATTTCGATGACGAAATTTTTATAAGGAGGGTAGAATGTAACGACTCTGAAATCTTTGTACGGAAATTTTTCTGTTAATATACAAGAAAAGTGTACTACAGTCTGAGTTTAAGTTATAAGTCACTTTTGTTAAATAACAGTAAGAAACAACTTGTAGCTCACTGGTAAAGCCTTTGCACTGCTGTGACGTAGCCTGTGTGTTCGATTCCTATCAGACACAATTTTTTTCTGAATTTTTCTTTTAACTTTTTGGAAGCCCAAAAGATTACACGTGCAATACACGGGGAAAGGAAAAGTTCAGAAAAATCAAACACGTGGAAATAGAGTAAACAGAGATTTAATCAGATGGAACGAATCTCGAGGCCAGAGCCTCAAGATCGACCGGCGGTTTAGCTTATAGGGCCGACGGGGATGGTCAAGATGTGGCCAAATTACCCAGTGCTTTGCACACTCGTCTCTTCAGCTACCCTTAACTCCTCTGCACTATTTGATTTCCCTGCAATCAAACAGAGACCTTTCATTTCATAATTTAACACTATTTTAATGCTTTTTAATCCATAATTTTAATTTTCAAACCCTAATTCTCCACTATAAATACCACCCCACAATTTGGCTCAACACCATTCTGAAAATTCTATCCAAAACTCTCTAAAAAGTTCCTAAGTGCAAGTGGAGTAAAGTGGGGTTAGCGAGCAAGTTGGTTCCGGCGAATATCGAAGCCAATTCCGGAGCTTCTGCGACGCCCCGAAGCATCCCTCTTCTTCCCTACTCTTTCCTTGAAATTTCTAACCCATAAGTCCCTCCCAAACTCTCTTTCTCTTCTTTGAAATTCAATTTTAAAACTTATATCGGTAAGTTGAGTTATTACCGATATCCTTTTTCTAAACCCTAGAAACTCCTTCTCCTTTATACTTTGTTGAACCTAATTTTTACACAATACTTATAACCCTAACTACCAATGTTTAGAATCAAATTTTAACCAAGAATCTCATGTGAAACATCCAATATTAAACTTTTTCATTAAAATACCATGAACTTTGATATCACTTCTTTTAGTTTTGTTACAACTATACCTTTAGAAAAACTTCACGGGGTAACGACATACCCCTCACGTACACTTTGGTTTCATAGCATGATGCTAATTTATATGAATATTTATTTCGAAGTATAAACTTTACAATAAAATACCACCTACTTAAAAACCGGGTTTCTTTTAAATGGTGTTTCATATTCCTTTGCAATTATATATCTACAACCCTTGTTAGAGGACCCGCTAATGGATGGTGCGGATTATCACACATCCTGGAGACAGTAGAGCGAGATGCAGCACTCCTCACGGAGTATTCGATCTCGAAAGGATATAAATACGGTTTTTTAAGAAAAACGAATTTTTCTAAATAAAACTAAATTTTTAAAATTAAAATTATATAAAATTATAAATCCACATTTTCATTATATTATGAAACTATATTTTTATAAAAATGAAAGATTAAAAAATGTCAATAAAATACCATCAGGTTACTAAAAAGACTATTTTTTCACTAAAATACCATAAACTTTGAAAGCTAAGTTATTATCATGAAAATACCCCAATACTTAAAACACATGCTCATGAAAACCCTAAGTAATACAAAGCACCCTCGAGATTTTATTTTTAATCCATATTAATATATTTTTCATAAAAACCTCTCGAGATATACAAAACAATATTTTAAGGACTTTAGTAAATATACATTTAAGCGGGATCAATTCTCTTGAGCCCCAGGGAGCCGGAGAAAGTGAGTGCTTGCCTATTCAGGTTAGAAAACTTAACAGGAGTTATCAATGGCAATTGTCTTGAAAAAAACACAAATCATGCCGTCCATGTGCAGCAGTTGCCGATGACTCCCGAAACTAAGAATTCAAGAGTTAAATCAGTACAAGTGTCTGACTCAGTCTGAGTCCAAAACTCAAACCTGAATCCAAAATAAAACATGAATACTTGATCATGAACATGAATACTGGAATGCAAATTTCAATTCCAAACCTATATACTTGACTTGACTTGACCGAACCATGGTTATAACTTGACTTGAACTTGACATGACTACTTGAATCCATGATTACATCCTAAACATGATTACTTGAACATTTTGTATCCTTGGTTTCGGCAAGACTTATAGATATAATCTATACAATACATTACGCGGGGATAAAGGGATAGATTGGTACGGAACGTATATCGTGGCACGAGAGGTCACTTAAAAGACACCTATATGAATTCTCGTGTTGTTGTCTCGTGGGTTATGATGGGGCCTTGTACTATATGTTACCATTGTCTACAGGGTAAGATGGACCCCTCTCGTATACATGAATACCTTCTTTACCAAACTACAAACAACCACGTTATAATAACTATCATATCTCAGTAATCAGTCATATACACTTTACCGTTCATTTAATATACTATTTTCTTTTTCTTCTTTTGGGACTTACCGAGCGCTAGTTCGCTGACGACATTCCTTTCTATTTCTTTCTTTGGAATGTTCGTCAGGAGGACCAGACTCTGAGAAGATTGAGCCGAGCCAGGAGAACTTGGACCAGCTTACCGCTCAGCCTGACTTCTAGTTCCATTGCACTTACTTTCTTATATATCATTGTTTAGGCGCTGCTTTACTCATTGTATCTTTTATTTTCAAACAGTTGTATGTAAAGATGAATGTAAATAAAGTTGCTGTTTATTTTATTACTCTTGCCATTCTTGTTCATTTTTATATATTGCTTAATTACGCTTAACGTATTTGTTTCTTAGTAAATACATTGCGGCCTGCCACGTCACCGTTTTCGTCTACTGGGAAGTGGGGTGTGACACATAATGAACTTGATATCATTGAGGGAACTCGAGTGGCTTTGAAATGGAGTGGTTTAGGCTCCGCTTTTAAAACTAGTAACATAAACTTTTGCTTGAGAGCGAACTCCCCGTGAACGGATCAAGGTTCTTCCCTCATAGAATGAGATGCAGGATATTCCTAATCGAATATCTCCATGCAAAGCAAAAGAATACGACTTGAAGTTTTGAAGAAAACCGAGTAGTTTTTAACATTGGTTTCGACAATATCATTCAGGTTTATTTTCCTTGCATTATATAGATAATGCGTTCCCATCATTTTAAGTTTCCAAGCTACACAAGAAACAACTAAAATAGCATGCTTTTATATGTCATCCGCATTCGCCACGGGATCCTGGGTCTTCACCGTAAGGTTACTTAACTTACGGCAGGGCAAGAAAATGGCTAGCACGGATACGAAACATATAGAAGTATCTACTAATATATATATATATATATATATATATATATATATCAACATCACAGGCCGATAATAGTCATCACAGGCAATAAATAATCATCATAGGCATGCAAACAACAATATGGAATAGTAGATAAACTAGGAACCCCGTGTTTCATTTGAGCCATAAATGAGACACAACGTTCCTCGGTCGTGTAGATAGACCGTACAAAGTCGATCTTAGATCCCTACGAGTACGGAAAGCCACCTGCCAATTCTAGAAATTAGGTAACTCACCCTCAATTAAATGAGTTGGTCACCCGTCACTTTCTAGAATCCGGTAACTTATGTAAGTCGATGTTGCGCACCCCGCGAGTACGCGGGGAGGCGGAATTTTTAAAAATGATTTTTATGAGCTTCGCAACACCGACTAAACTCCAAGATCTTTACGGAACCTTAACTACCTAAACTAACTAGGAGGTTTAACTACTATGATAGATGGTTATGCCTCCGTGAACTAGTCCTTCGGGTCTTCTTTTCCACCTCTCCTTGGCTCCTAGAAGAATGGATGAAGGTTGCAACGTCGGCCTCCTCGTGTCGAAGATGATCCACCCGAGAGTTTGTACTTCAAGCTCCTACCTCTAAACCGAGGTAACTAGGGTACTTAGTTCGTTAATCTAAGTAGCCTAGGTGATGTGGAGTAACTAATGGAGTGTATTATCTCTTGAGATCCTTTGTTTCACAACACATGTGAGGGTAGGTATCTCTTTGAGGTAGGAGGAAACTTGGAGAGAGAAAGCAAAATGCAAAATGAGCTAGGGTTCTAAGTGTGGAGAATGGCTCATGCTACTCAATTATCAAGCACGGAATATTTTCCCAATTGAAAATAGCCACCATGCTTAAATAGTGTAGCCAAACAAATAAACAAATGTTTTAGCCATGCTTCACACCCATACCTCAAATATCTCCAAATCCACCTCATTAATCTATTTCTCAAAAATAGATAATCCAAGTAATGAGGTGTCCCCTTCTAGAAGCATGTCATGTAAAATTACAAGAATGCCCTCACCGTATATACATATCCATATTCGTATTCCGAAAAATACGAATACAATGAGATGATAACAATCCAATAATACAATACTATGATCTGGCTTAAACCAAAGCCTGCTAGTATTATCCGTCCGAACATCATCCGTGTAGCCTATACACATATATGATCGGAACCCTATCGTAAAACCATACGGCCTCTACATCGTTTCGTCCGAAGCAGGGAAACCCTCTGTATGGGACTTTAAAGACTCGACAGTACGCTGGCAGTGGTTTAACCATAAGTACGTCAGCGGTACTAGCTGCACGTAACGGCTACCCAGGTATCTGTCGATAAGAAAGCCGATGAGCAAACTCATCCGAACTCCTACTAAGCCTATCTGTGACAATCTCCGTACAGTCTGGTCTGTTCGTCTGAGATACTCACATATCGTGCCTAGGGGTATGGTAAAACGTCAGACCCCTAATAGCGCAATAAGTCGTGCCGGGACAGGGCCCAATACACCTTGAGAAACTACTGGAGTGCCTACCAGTAAATCTCGATTTCCATGGCCAGGGACTTTGTATTATGGCTTTCCGAACACAGCACGATATCAACCCCCAATACCGGGACAGACGAATCCTATCTAACCACTACTACCTCCAAGTGCTTCAGGACTGCACCCAACTACTACCTGTTTGCATGACTCCTTTGAGCTGTGGTAGGGCAGTAATCTAAGAACAGTGGAAACACACTCGAGACGAAGTAGCGATGTCAAGTCAACGGACTAAGCTGTACTCATGCCACCTGGGAATTGCTACCTGAAAATAGGTATAATACCAACCAGCAGTTCCCAACGAGTCCTGTCCAGTGTAACTCATAACCCAATGAGCACATGTATACTATCTCCAGTATGACGTACTAATGGATGTGGGACAGACCATCTCCCCTGCTGGGATGAGAAGCGTATACACTAGTCTACTCTGGAGTATCGATATCCCATCTCGATAATCCTACGACTATGGACCTATATAAGGATGTGCTTATAGACTACCCAGCCCCCACTAGTGTGACAGCCACCACAACGCTGATAGTCAAGCAAAAATCCTAAGAACTCTACCAATATGTGTAAGTGATATGCTAAAAGAAACACATGCACATATTAAGGTAGAATCAAACCAAGTAGCATACTACCATTTCGAGCAAAACTGTTATTATAACTATGAATATCCCAAGCTTCCAATATGTAATATACAATCCAGTATGATACAATAATGGCCTCTAGGGCATATCTCACTAACAATCTCCCACTTGCACTAAGGCCATGTATTGGCATATCGCAGACCTATCATCTCGATCAGCCTCTCGAACTGCGTCTGAGGGATGGCCTTTGTGAGTGGATCTGCAGTATTGTTCTCCGTGTCTACTCTTCACATCTCGATCTCCCGGTGATCAACGATCTCCCTGATCAGGTGGTACCGCCTCAAGATGTGTTTGGACTTCTAATGGGACCTTGGTTCCTTTGCTAAAGCTATAGCGCCGATGTTGTCACAATACAGCGGTATTGGATCAACAATGGACAGAACCACCTGAAGTTCTGTCACGAACTTCCTAATCCAGACTGCTTCTTTTGCGGTGTCACATGCAGCGATATACTACGCTTCCATAGTTGAGTCAGCAACGGTGCACTGCTTGGAGCTCTTCCAACATGCCGCCCCTCCATTGAGGATAAAGACATAACCCGATACGGAATTGGAGTCATCCTTGTCACTCTGGAAGCTGGAATCAGCGGAGGCCTCGACCTGGAAGTCTTCTTTGCCGTACACCAAGAACATCTCCTTAGTCCTTTTTAGGTACTTGAGAATGTTCTTTACTGTTGTCCAGTGCTTCTCCCATGGGTTTGACCGATACCTGCTTACAACGCTCAGTGCGTAAGCTACATCTGGTCTGGTACACAACATCGCATACATTATAGAGCCTACCACAGAAGCGTAGGGTATAGTAGACATGCGATCCCTTTCCAAATCAGTCTTAGGAGACATCTTTTTGGAAAGGGTGATTCCGTGACAAGCCGGTAGATTACCGCGCTTTGAATCTTCCATACTGAATCTTTTCAGTATGGTGTCGATGTACATTGACTGTGAAAGTCCCAACATCCTCTTAGATCTATCACGATAGATCTGGATCCCCAGAATGTAGGAGGCATCGTCCAGGTTCTTCATGGAGAACCTTTGTGACAAGAATCCTTTGACTGATTATAGCATAGGAATGTCATTTCCTATCAAGAGAATGTCATCCACATACAAGATGAGGAATACCACACTTCTTGCTACAATCTTACTATAGATGCATGGTTCATCTGAATTTTTGATAAAGTCAAATTTCTTGACTGTCTCATCAAAACAGGTATTCCAACTCCGCGATGCCCGTTTTAATCCATAAATGGATTTAAGCAACTTGCACACTCTTCCGCTGCTCCCAGTCTCTATGAAACCCTCCATCTGATACATATAGACACACTCTTCCAAATTTCTATTCAGAAAAGCGGACTTTATGTCCATCTGCCAAATTTTTATAATCGTGGAAGGCAGCAATGGAAAGAAGGATCCGAATGGATTTGAGCATAGCTACTAGAGAAAAGGTTTCATCATAGTCCAAACCAGGTATTTGACGAAAACCTTTTACAATAAGTCTAGCCTTATAGGTTTTAATCTGTCCATCTACACCAATCTTCTTTCTGAAGATCCATTTGTAGCCTACGAGTTTTACCCCTTCTGGAGCAATGTCCAAAGTCCACACTTTGTTGGTGTACATAGACTCCATTTCGGTCCGCATTGCATCCAGCCATTTTAACGAGTCTCTGCTCTGAATGGCTTGCTGGAAGCTAGTTGGCTCATCATCGTCGAAGATGCAATCCTCTCTATCCCTATCTATGAGATAACCGTAGTATCTCTCAGGAGGATGAGACTGCCTACTAGTCCTGTGAAGTGGCGTGGGGATGTCCGGTTCTTTCGAAACTTCTGGTTCCACCATGCTTTTAGTAATAGCTTGTGGTTCTGGAATTTCTTTCAGTTCTATTATGCTCCTACTTATCTCTTTTTCTAAAAATCGAGTTTCCAAAAAGTGGGCATGCTGAGAAACAAAAACCTTTTGTTCCTCTGCGTAATAGAAAAGATACCCCCTAGAGTTCTTTGGGTATCCCACAAACTTACACAGTACTGAGCATTCCTCGAGCTTGTCCGTATGCTACTTTTTTACAAAAGCTGGACATCCCCATATCTTCAGATTCTTAAGATAGGGTTTCTTCCCACTCCACTTCTGATATGGTGTGGTAGGCACAGTCTTGGTAGGAACTTTGTTCAAAAGATATACAGCTGATTCTAGTGCATAACCCCAGAAGGATCGCGGCAACTCGATGTTACTCATCATGGAATATACCATATCCAATAAGGTTCGGTTTCGCTTTTCTGATACATCATTATGTTGAGGTGTGTATGGAGGAGTAAGCTGAGAGAGAATTCCATTCTCTTATAAGTAATCCAGGAACTTTGCACTCAAGTATTCATCACCTCGATCAGATCTAAGTGTTTTGATACTTTTGCTAGTTTGTCTTTCCACTTCATTCTTATATTTCCGGAATTTCTCAAAGGCCTCGGATTTATGTTTCATCAAGAATACATGTCAATACCTTGAGAAATCATCCGTAAAAGTAATGAAATAGGAATAACCACTTCTTACATGTGTAGACATTGGACCACACACGTCGCTGCGAATGAGTCCCAAGAGGTCAGTAGCACTTTCTCCGTGTCCAGTCAACAGAGTCTTTGTCATCTTTCCTTTGAGACATGATTGGCAAGTTGTATAGGACTGATATTCGAACGGATTCAAATATCCCTCTTTATGTAACTTCGTCAATCATGTTTCATTAATGTGACCCAGTCTACAATGCGATAAGCAAGCCTGATTTAATTCTGGAGACCTTCTTTTATGTGTGTTCTGGACGTTGAAAACCTGAGCTTGATTTAATACGTATATACCGTTATCTAGTGTACCTGACCCAATCAAAGCTTGATTTAGGTGGATATTGACAACATCGCTTACAAATGTAAAATCATAACCTTCTTTAGAAGGTAAAGATACAGAGATGATATTACATGTCAAACTAGGTATACATAAACAGTTACACAAAATCAAAATCTGCCCACTTATCAATCCTAGGTGATATTCTCGTATGGATACAGCGTCTACGCTCATTCTGTTAGCAAACCTGAGAGTCATATCACCTGCCTTGATAACTCTACGGTTTCTCAAAGCCTGTAATGAATTATAGATATGAGATCCTGATCCGGTATCTAGTACCCAGGAAGTAGAGTTAATTGACAGACAGTTTTCAATCATAAACACGCCCGAAACCGAAGCCACAACGTGCTTCGAATTTTGGTTTCTGGCTTTCCAAGCCCTGTAGTCCTTCTGCCAATGTCCTTTCCCGTGACAATAGAAACATTCTTCCTTCCCTAATATTAGCCCTAAAACTTTTGCGCTATCCTTTCCCTCTACCTTACTGACACCGCCTATCGGCTTGGTGGAAGCCTTCTTCTTCTCTCCCTTGTCTTTTACCTTGGATCGAGAAGAGGAAGATTCTCCAATGAGCAGGTGTCTCCCTAAATTCTTGCATTGTGCCCTTGGCGCTCATCAATATGTTGAGGAGTTCTAGAAGTGAAACTTCCTTCCCTTAAATGTTGAAATTCAAGATAAACTGGGCGTAGGTGGAGGGGACGAACTGTAGAATCAAGTCAATAAATAACTCGTTCTCCAACGTGGTCCCAAGGTCCGCGAGCTCTTTAATATAACTAATCATCGTAAGTACGTGGTCCCCTAAGAATGACTCGACAGCCAATCTCGCCCGAATCAATTTCTTCGAGGTCTCAAATCTTGCGATACGAGATTGCTCTCCATATAAAACTTTGGTATGGAGGAAGATGGAAGCTAAGTCCATCTTCTCATGCTGCCTCTGGTGTTTTCATAATTCATTGAGGCTAACACGAGGCACTTGGCTCTCGCACAATCCTTTTCCCATGTCTTACGGATATCAACATCCTCGGCGGTGGAATCTGGACCTGGGATGGCGGGGGCTTTGGTAGTAAGGAGGCAACCCAGGTTTTCATAGGTAATAGCCATCTGGACATTACTTAGCCAATCTTTATAGTTTGGCCCAGTCAATTTATTATTATCTAGCAGTAACCTAAGTCCGGTCATTGTAGTCGCTGCAATTAAGAGAGAAAGAAGAAACACTCAGCATGATACTCTTGCAAGTTTAGATTGATTATTAGTTTATCTAAACAGGATGACTCTCACTGTTTCTCGAATCCTTCCTCAAACCATAAAAGAAGAATTAGTCAGGATTAATCTCACTCTTACAATTCTTGCTTAGCTTTTCAGCCAGGCTAGTGTCGGTACTTCGAGGGAGGTTTTCCAACGCTTTCGTGAAGTTCCTTAGTTACATAACCACTTTTCCCTGGAGGCGTAGCCCCGCTAACACCTTTCTAGACACTTATTTGGTTTATAGCATTGATTGTTTAGTGAAAAATCTGCCGAGGAGTAGCGGATACTCACAGTAGGATTGGGATCCAAATATCATTGTGTGACAACCTTGAAGGAATCCTTCCAAAATCATCACTCTAAATGGTATGCAACACTAGCAAGTTTCAATTTCCTTAGAAACTCTCGATGTGGATTTTTGCCCTAAGCTCGTATGACCTTGACGAAGGCCAACATATCATAAGTCGCAAGTCAAGTTCTACCCGTCATTGTCCAGGTTAATTTAAACCCACCCGTACATACCATTGATGAAGGTCAAAATAGTAGTACGACTGTCCTAAACCAACGCATCTATCTATGCTACAGATGAATACCCAGCAACTACCAATCACTATGCCTTGGCGAAGGTCAAAATGCATAGCTTGAATACTATTGAATACCCATCTAAAATGACGGAGGGCTACGAATGGTTTTGGCGAAACCGTGAACGTAATGAACTTGATATAGTCGAAAGAACCATGATAGTTTTTAAAAGGAGTGGTTTAGGCTCCGTATTTAAAAATTGCTTTTTGATGAAAATTGAGTGGTTTTGAAACTGTTCCAACGATTAAGCTTTGGTTTGTTTTGCTTGCATTAATCAATGTCAATGCGGTCCCATCATTTAATCATATCATTGCAAAAGAGAAACGAAAATACAACGTACGCTTATGCCATCCGCATTCGCCACAGGACCCCGTCATGCACCGTTAGGTTACTTAACTAACGGCAGAGCGGGGGCTGGACTACCGCGGGTGCAAAACATAAGCAACGTCTATTATATATCATATATATATATATATATATATATATATATATATATCCATTCATCTCACACAATAATAGGAATTCTAGATCACAGATGAATATATTGGATATACTAGGAATTCCGCGTTTCGTTTAAACCTATAACGAAAGACGGATTCCACGGTCATGATGAATATCCAAACCCCACCCTAGACCCCTACGGATGCGGAAAACTACCAGCCAAATTCCCGAAGTGAAGCAACCTCCCTCAGTAAAATGAGTAGGCCACTCGGCACTTCAAGAACCCGGTAGTTTGTGCACCCCACCTTGGGTCTATCCTAGGAGCAAAAAACAGTAAATGAAATAATACAATGATGGCTACAATCTCAACCCGAATGTGCCCCGCAAAATAATATTATATCACATTCACAAATTACATGAATGAAAGAAAAGAAAACGCTCTTCTCACATCCCCCGGCTATTCATCCACGACGATCTAATACTCTATATATACAAACCACAATCATATATCACAGATATGTGCAACCCTCACTAATCAACGTATAGCGATTAGCAAACGTTTAGCATCATATATCTAAACACAGAAACCTGATTAGCCAAGTAACTTAGAATTTCGATCGATAAACTAAATCCGTGTCTACCCCATGCACAATCCAGTACACAAACAAACCGAGGTAGAATACACATATGCCAAAATCACAATCCCATGTTTAAGACCCACTGAAGAAAATAGGGGCAACTCGGCCTCGACCCAGCCATGGAACCGCTGCGAAACACACTGTTTCGCCGCGCTTCCGCGACGATCTTGGGGAGTTACCCTCTCATTTTTATTCAGTGTTCTTAGAAACCCTGCTTATAATTTTAAGGCATCGGAAATAATTTTTAGAGCACTGTTCTCCACCGAAATACGTGACCGAGACGTTAGGACGTCTGGCCTAAATTTTGGGGGGGCAGATGCTATTTGGTTTTATCCGTCCACCTCTCCGAAGATACCAAGCTGATTTATGGCTCCGTGTATCAGAGGTTTAGATGGATACGGACGTTGTAGCAGACTTCGTCAGATTCCCCATCGTTTACGAGGGGTTTTTGATTGTGGGGACGCTCTTCCCTGCAGACACAAGCCCCTGCAGTTAATTACGCTACCGCATCGCGGTAACCACTTTCTCCTTCTCCAGATGGTCACTTCGTGTCGTATGTGTTTGTTTTATTTTTGGTTGCCCGTGGATTGTATACGAAGACTAATTTATGTTGTCGCCCGTAGGGCGTGGATTAGTCCAAATTCGTATTTTCTTAGATTTGGGTTTGGGTTGGTTTAAGGACCGTTAGTCTTGTTTTAGACTAAGGTCAACTCAAACGTTTGTTGAGGGTACGTTAGTCTAATTCTAAACTATGATCTACTCAACGGGATTTTGGGATCATTTAGATCCGACGAAAGAGTATTTGGACTCTATCGTCTTAGTTTAGGGACGTTGCGGTCCATAAGTTTAAGGACATCGTAGTCCATGGAATTTAAGGACATCATAGTCCATAGTTTAAAGACATCATAGCCTATAGAGTTTAGTTTAGGGACGTTGCGGTCCATAAGTTTAAGGACATCATAGTCCAGGGAATGTCTGGTTGTCGGGACCCGTCATCTCTCTGAAGATTTGAAGAATAACAACGACACATATCAGAGGAATGAAGAGATGTACCCTTGAACCAAGGTTGGTTGGGAGATCTATAGTCAGACTTGGGACTAAGACCAATTGTGAGCACATGGGCTCAGTTGGTCTGAGTGAACTTATGGCCAACTTGGGCTCAGCCCACTCAGTTTTCATTAAAGTGTTGTACACTTATTTGGGTGTTGAACATTTGTTTGGGCTCAGTCCCTTCTTGTTCAATAATGCTGAGCATTAATTTAGGTTCTGACACTCCTTTCTTTTTGTCTTTTATTGAGTGTTGAACATTCTTTATAGCGCAGAGCGCTTTATGTACAACCTTTATGTATAGAGCGCTTTATGTACAGAGCGCTTGGCGATGAGCGCCAGACTTGAAGCGCTGGAGCGCTAAAAGCACTTCTTCTGAGATAGCGCCCACATGAGGAGCACGTGGCGCGCTTGGCACTGAGCGCCAGACTTGGAGCGCTAAGGCACTTCTTTTGAAATAGCGCACACGTGAAGAGCACGAGGTGCGCTTGGCGCTGAGCGCCAGACTTGAAGCGCTGAAGCGCTTCTTATGAAATAGCGCACACGTGGGGAGCAAGTGGTGTGCTTGGCACTAAGCGCCAAATTTGGAGCGCTAAAGCGCTTCTTATAAAAGAAACGCTTGGAGCGCTGGGCGCTGAGCGCCAAACTTGGAGCATTGAGGCGCTCCTTCTTAATTTGGAGCGCTAAGGCTCTTCTTTGTTAGTTCTGATTAACTTTGTGCTCTGAGAATTAAATTCTCATTCATAAGAGACTTTGTCTCATAGATCTAAGAACTAAGGTCTTCTCCTTTTGGTGAGATGTTATGATCTCTTTCTTTTTTATGAAAAAACCTTGTGATCTATGATCTATATAAAGAACTGAGTTCTTATGATGTGAGAATTAAACTCTCAAAAATCCAGGAGATGTTATGACCTCTCTCTTCTTTTTATTTACCTCGAAGGAAATTTCTTCTTCCTAGAGCTTGCTCTTCTCTTTCAAATTTCTTAAAGTTTGTGGAGGGGAAGGATTCCTCTTTGCAAGACTTGAAGTCTTGGGTCCTTTATATAGGGGAGGCTGATTTGTTGAATCAGTTAAGGAAATCATTCTCTGATTGATTTGGGGATGTTTCCCCACCATTGGATCTTTGATTCTAGGGCTTCTGTTTTACAGAAGACAATCTTTTTGTTTTTAACAAGATTGGGAAAATATTTTCCTATATAGAATTTATTCTGTATCTTGGTGATTTTTAATCACCATTGGATCTTTGATCCAACGGTGCTCTGATTTACAGAGCACAATCTTTCTTGTTTGGAAAGATTCTGAGGAGTATTTCCTTAACAGAATTTTATTCTGGTAATTTGATGATTTATCATCTTCGTTGGATCTTTGATCCAACGGTGGAGAACATTTAGTTCTAGTGCTTGGCGCTCTCGTGCCTTGCACGTGAGCGCTGTTTCAGAGTCTTTGACTCTTAGCGCTGGCGCACTTGGCGCCAGCGCTCTCGTGCTTTGCACGTGAGCGCTGCCTCAGAGTCTTTGACTCTTAGCGCCTCAGAGTCTTTGACTCTTAGCGCTGCTTCATTTCAAATTTCAAAATTTGAACAGAGCTTTGCTCTGATTGGGGGAAACAAATGCCCCCACACCGTTGCGCTCACGTGGATTACACGTGAGTGCAGCAGTAGCAGCCTCTCCACCGTTAGATTGTCTTGAAAGTTGGATCGACTTCCAGCGTGTATAAATAGGGCCTTTGGCCCTTTGAGATGATCGTTGTTCATCTTCTTTCCTTTCTTGTTTTTGAATTCTCTCTTCAGATATTTAGTAAGAATCATTTTCAACCCTATTAAATAGAGCTTTGCTCTTACTAGATCACAGATCTTCAAATCGTTGATTAAAACAGAGCTTTGTTCTTCCTAAATCATAGATCTAAAGAAATCTTTTTTTAGGGTTTCTTATCAGAGCTTTGCTCTCTCAGATCATAGATCTAAAGAGATTTTTTTTAGGTTTTCTTAACCCACTAATGAAGAACTCTTAGAGTTCATTTTGCAGATCTTAAAGATCTCGGAGTTTTTAACTCAGTAAAGCTTTGCTTTTTAGGGTTTTGATGGATGATTTCATCGTCTTCACGGAGCATGGCTCTTCAAGATTTTTGGGGGAATTTTGATTCCCTTCATCATTGATTTTGACAGATGTCACTCCTGTCTGCAGAGCGTTGCTCTCGAGGAGTTTAACTCCTTGACTCGAGGAGTCTCTCGTTAAATGGGAATCCTTTTTAGGATTTCTCCTTTATTTGCACAAATTTGAATTTGTTGGGTGCCTTAATCAGAACTTGTTTTCTCCGTGAGGATATCAAGAGTTGTTTAAATCCCCGTGTCTGTTTCAATAAGCATTTTCTTCATCAGTTTGTCCACTAAACTCTCACTGATTTTCCTTTTCAGGTGCTATGGCTGCCCATCTGTATGATCTTAACGAAATTATTTCTTATGGAGACATTCGCGCACTAGGCCGCTGCCAAAACCAGGAGTTTACAAACGCCCAGTGCGCTGAAGTTATGAGTCTCTTTGATGAATACAATGGTCGACTGCTTTCTCGTCGTTCCGCTCTTTTGAAGCTCGTTGTGAGAGCGATTTGGGGAGCACTTCCTGGTTTTTATGAAGCCATGCCTCTTAAGGCATTGGATAATGCTGAAGATAAGGTGCACTCGGTACATCTGATGGGCCTGATCTCGAAGAAACGGTGAGACAATCTTTTTTATATCCTACATCAAATTTTCCAGCAGACGACAATAATTGCTGCCTATCAGAGGGCGGAGGACATCATTGAGGACCCTGACGCTTGCGATCATGAGAGGATGCATACGAGAATGGTCCGAAAGGCCTGAAGCATTTTAGATGGCCTTACTTCTGAATTTCTCAATCCATGTCCTGGATTTGATGTCTTTCCATTGTAAACATTTTAGTGATGTTTTTGTTTACTGTTTTCATTGCTGTAAGAATCTTCTGAAGTATGAACAGCAAATTTTCCCTTTCTGTGCGTTTATTTTATGCGTTAAGCCTTTTTGCACATACATGAGTGGATACGCTTCGAACACTTAACTGGATAAGAATCAAATGTTCTCTTTACTTTCTTGCATAGTATGTAGCTGACGTCCGTAGGTTACGCCTTTTTGTTTCGACTTGGCGCAAAGCAGTTTACGCACTCTTGAGTAACACCGTCATTTCTCTAGCATGTAATTTTGGCAAATGTGGTCTATAGATGGTCCATCTTGACCTCTTCGTAGGGTAGCGATGGCTTAGGAGACAGGGTTAGGATCTGCCACCTAAGACTTTCCAACTTTATGAGCCGTGAGGGTCTCATAAAGAATTTTCTCCCAACGAGTCGTGAGGATCTCGTAGGTGCATTTTCTCCTTAGGAGTCATGAAGATTCCTAAGTGTGCTTTCTCTTGAGAGTCGTAAGGATCTCGCAAGGGAATTTCCTCCCTTACAAGTAGAGAGGACTCGTAAGTGATTGTTTCCCTCCTTGTCGAGGTTCGATTTCGGAGAGTGTGGCCCATAGATAGTCCATCTTAACCTCCTTGCAGGGCAGTGATGGCTTAGGAGACAGGGTTAAGATCTGTCACCTAAAACTTTTCAACTTTATGAGCTATGAGGGTCTCATAAAGATTTTTCTCCCTACGAGTCAAGATGATCTCGTAAGTGTAATTTCTACTTAGGGGTCGTGAGGACTCCTAAGTACATTTCTTGTGAGAGTCGTAAGGATCTCACAAGAGAACTTTCTTCTTATGGGTTGATAGGTTCGTGTGTTGACTTATTTCCGAGTCGAAGCATTGCTTCACGGCAGGGAGATCATGGGTTGTTGTATTTCCGAGACGGAGCATTGCTCTGGCGAGGGGTTAGGGGTTGACAGTTTCCCGAGTCGAAGCGTTGCTTGACGACGGGGAGGTCAGGGGTTGACATGTATCCGAGTCGAAGCGTTGCTTGACGACAGGAAGGTCAGGGGTTGACATGTATCCGAGTTGAAGCGTTGCTTGACGACAGGGAGGTCAATGGTTGACATGTATCCGATTTGAAGCGTTGCTTGACGACAAGGAGGTCAGGGGTTGACATGTATCCGAGTCGAAGCGTTGTTTAACGACAAGGAGGTCAGGGGTTGACATGTATCCATGTCGAAGCATTGCTTGACGACAGGGAGGTCAGGGGTTGACATGTATCCGTGTCGGAGCGTTGCTTGACGACAGGGAGGTCAGGGGTTGACATGTATCCGTGTCGAAGAGTTGCTTAACGACAGGGAGGTCAGGGGTTGACATGTATCCGAGTCGAAGCGTTGCTTGAAGACAAGGAGGTCGGGGGTTGACATGTATCCATGTCGAAGCGTTGCTTGACGACAGGGAGGTCAGGGGTTGACATGTATCCGTGTTGAAGCGTTGCTTGACGACGGGGAGGTCAAGGGTTGACATGTATCCATTTTCTACGGTGTCGGAATCGACTTTCACCATTTTTCTACGATGTCGGGATCGACTTTCTCCATTTTTCTACGGTGTCGGGATCGACTTTCTCTGTTTTCTACGGTGTCGGGGTTGACTCTAGGTTGTCTGTGAACCGCAGAGTCTTAGAACTGGGGACTTTGTCGTGGTTCCGATTGTTAGTGTCGCGTCCGTGTCCTGTTGGCATGAGGAGGAACGCCGTTGCTGGTCTTCTGGGATGCAGATATTGTCATTGAGACCTGACTCTCCCTTTGATAGAGTTTGTTGGGACATATGGTTCTCTTTTCGTTTATGCCCATGGATTGTATACAGGGGTCAGTATGGACTTACCTGCAGGGCAAAAGTTTCATTTTATATGTATTTTTTTGTTTTCTTTCCGCGATACTCTATCATTTCAGCTTTTTGTATCACGAAAGTCGTGATTGCCCAATCATTTCAGCTATTTTTTCGCGGTGCCCGATCATTTCGGCTATTTTTCTTTTTTTTACTCGCTGCTTTTTATTGCGAGTTGCCCAATCATTTCGGCTATTTTTGTATGCATATTTTTTTACTTGCTGATTTTGTTGCAAGTTGCCTTATCATTTCGGCTATTTCATATGCATTTATAGCTCGCTGACTCTTTGCTGTGAGTATGGAACTTGGAATCTGATGCCAATCATAGTATCAGCATCGCTGCGACTGGAATGTTGCCAGGAGCGAATCATCATTTGCTGTGAAAGGACTCGTGATTTGATACCGATTTAGGCATCAGCATCGCTACCACTAGGCCATTGCCAGGAGAGAATCATTATTTGCCTTTGTCGGTTCGAACAAAGGTGGCTTAGCAAACCAGGTTAAGATCCTGTCGATTAAGGCTTTTGACTTTATGAGTCATAAGGGTCTCATAAAGATGTTTCTCCTTACGAGTCGTGAGGATCTCGTAAGTGGGTTTTCTTCTTAAGAATCGTGAGGATTCCTAAGTGTATGTTCTCTTATAAGTCGTGAGGACTTACAAGGGTAGTTCACCATGTGAGGATATCCCTCGTTGCTGGTGGGACTCTGTTGGGAAATGTTTATTCGTGCCCGTGGATTGTATACAAGGGTCGATATTGAAACGCTTGTAGGGTAATATTGGGGTGTATGATGGCTTAAGAACAGGTTCAGATCCCTGTAGCTTAAGGCTTTTAAATCCTATGAGCCATGAGGGTCTCATAGGAGAATTCTTCTTACGAGTCGTGAGAATCTCGTAGGTGTAACTTCTCCTTAGGAGTCATGGGGATCCCTAAGTGTGTTGCTCCCTTGTGGGTCGTAAGGATCTCACATAGGTATTTTCTCCTTACAAGGTCGAGAGGACCTTACAAGTGTCTTCTAACGAGATTGCGCCCTTTCGGGTTTTCACAAACTCGCCGGTAGCCCTGCTGTTTTTACTCACGGAGCTCTTTCGGGTTTTCATCCGTGCCCATTTCGCTTATGGATGTACCGTTTTTTTATTTCTTTTCTTTTTCTTTTTCTTTTTCTTTTTTTTTTGTCAGCCTTAGGATGTTGTGGTTTGTACACGCTTCGGTCTGTAGTTTTCCGTGTTTGGGATGGGGTATCATTGGATACTTTTTTTTAGAGTCTGGACTCAAGAAGATAGCAAGCGGACATAGGCGTCTTCATCTATCATTAACCTGGTTCGTGACTCGTCAAGCGTAGTACTTCTTAAGGAATCGGTCGTTTATTGGTCGGAAGGGTCTTTCGCCATGCATATCTATGAGCAAGTAAGCCCCATCTTGATAGACTTTGTCTATGATGTACGGGCCTTCATAGTTCGGCTCGAATTTCCCCCGTTTGGCACAATTGGGGATCATAGGTCTCTTAATCACTAGCATGAGTTCACCTTGGCGGAATATTCTTGGCCTAGTCAATCTCTCGTATGAGCGCGCCATCTTTGCTTTGTAAGTCTCCAAGTTTTGTTGCACTATGAGCCGGGATTCGTCAAGGGCGTCGAGCTCCTCAAGTCGAAGATGAGCATTCTCTTCGTCTGTTAGCTCGTAATGAACCGCCACTCGTAGGGAGGGTAGCTCTATCTCCAAGGGGAGTACTGCTTCAGTGCCGAATACCAATGCATGCGGCGTTGTGTTTGTGGCCGTTTTGAATGTAGTCTGGTATGTCCAGAGAGCTTCATGCAGTCTCTCGTGCCAGTCCTTTTTATTTTTGGACACCGTCTTCTTTATAATCTTTTGTCAAGGTTTTGTTGAAAGTCTCAGCTAGACCGTTAGCTCGGGAATTGTAGACCGAAGAGTATCTCCAGTCTATATGATGTTGTTGTGCAAAGCGCTGATTCTGTGACTTCTGTAGGCTGGCCCGTTATCGGAGATAATCCGTCGCGGAGTGCCGAACCGATAGATGATGTGTGTCTTGAAGAAATGGAGGATGTTCTCCGTCTTCACTTCTCTTAGCGGTATGGCTTCTGCCCACTTAGAGAAATAAACGGTTGTCGCCAATATGAACCGATGTCCTCTAGATGACACTGGTTCGATGGGCCCGATTATACCGGTTCCCCACATTTCGAATGGCCAGCTAGCCACCGTTGGGTGTAGCGGATTTGGATGCTTGTGGATGAAGTTCCCGTGAATCTGGCACGAGTGGCACTGCTTCGCGTATTCTAGGCAATCTTGAATCATCGTGGGCCAATAGTAGCCCATCCTTTTAATCTTCAGCTTCATCTTCGGGCTGGCTTGATGAGAACTGCAGAGTCCGTCATGAGTTTCTTGGACGACTTTCCTTGCTTCTTCTGGTCCCAGGCATCTTAGCCACAAAGAGTCGAACGATCTCTTATATAGAGTATCGTTGACGAAGGTAAAAGATAGAGCTCGTTTCATGAGCTGATGTCTTGAGGACGCATCTTCAGGCGTTCGACGGGATTTGAAGTAATCTATAAATACTTCCCTCCGATCCTTAGTCTTTTCTTGGTCCTCTATTTGTAGGGTTGTTGGCTTGGTCGCTTCCTTTTCTTCAGACGACTCCGGAGATATTTCCGCTGGCGCAAGAACCCGACGAATTTGTACAACGATCCTTACGTCATCGAGGTTTTCGTCAGCCAGTTCTTTAGCGAGTTTGGCTAACGCGTCCGCTTTGCTATTTTCTGTACGCGGTATGCTTTCCAGAACGTAGGAAGGAATTTGAGTCAGCAATTGTTGTACTCTCTCGCCGTACTTCACCAACTCTGATTTGCACGTTTGATGGTCGCCGTTTACTTGACTAACGACCAGCTGGGAGTCTCCGTATATGAGGAGGCTTTTGATTCCCATGTCGACTACGATCTCAAGACCTGCTATCAAAACTTCATATTCGGCTTCATTGTTTGCCTCGGCTCTGTTAAGGAAAAGTCAAAGCGCATTATCCCTCCTTGTGGAGTCACGAAGATGAGGCTTACCCCAGATTTGATTATGGGGGAGCTGTGCTTTCGCTTCTTGATGGAAGATGCCCCGTCGAAATAGAGTTCCCATCGAGTGTCGCTCTCTCCTTTCTCCCCGTCGATCGTGTCAAACGCGTGCTCGTCTGGCAATTCGCAATTTATGGGTGAATCGGCAGGTATAGGATGCTCAGCGAGGAAGTCGGCGATGGCCTGACCTTTCACTGCTTTGAGGGGTCGGTATATCATCGAAAATTCCATTAAAAGCAGGGCCCATTTAGTGAGCCGTCCCGTTAGTATGGCTCTTGACATCAAATACTTGAGAGAATCCACTTTTGATATGAGATGGACTTCATGTGCCAATGCATAGTGTCTGAGCTTCGTTATCGCGAAGATTAATGCCAGGTAGTGTTTTTTGATGGGGGGTAGTTGTTTTCTGCCCCCAGGAGAACTCGACTCAAATAGTAGAGGGCTCTCTCTTTCCTTTGGTCGTTCTCTTATGCCCATATTGCGCCTAAGGAACCTTCAAGGGCTGTTGTGTACAGGATGAGGGGCTTTCCCTTGACTGGAGCGGTCAGTACCGGCGGATTCTGCAAGTATTGCTTGATTTCGTCTAGTGCGCTTTGGCATTTGCGATCCCAGACGAACGGTGTCCCCTTCTTCATCAGATAACTGTAAGGGCGGCATTTGCCGGAAAGATTAGCTATGAACCGCCGGATATATGCGAGCTTTCCTTAGAGAGACCGCAGTTGCTTGAGAGTTCTTGGCGGAGGCATTTCCATGATCGCCTTGATCTTTGATGGGTCTATTTCGATGCCTCGGTGTCTCGCGATGAATCCCAGGAATTTGCCTGAAGAAACTCCGAACACGCATTTGAGAGGGTTCATTTTCAGGTTGTGTTTCCGAAAGCGTTGAAACATGATCTTCAGATGCTCCCAATGTTCCTTGTACGATTTGCTTTTCACCACGAGGTCGTCGATATAGCATTCGACGATTTCATGTATGAGTTCATCGAAAATCTTCGTCATGGCCCTCTGATAGGTGGCGCCGCGTTCTTCAAAGGCATCACTTTGTAGCAAAATATGCCCAGAGGAGTCCGGAAAGCGGTATGCTTCCGGTCCTCGAGATGCATCTTTATCTGATTATATCCCGATGACCCGTCCATGAAGGAGAAAACTTCATGAGTGGATGTGTTTTCTATCATCAGCTCGATAACCGGTACAGGAAAGTCATCTTTCGGACAGGCTTTGTTGAGGTCCCGAAAGTCTATGCAGATGCGCACCGTCCCATTCTTCTTCATTATTGGGACGATGTTGGCGATCCAGTCAGAGTACTAAACCTCTTGGATGAAGCCGGAGTCGATTAGCTTCTTGACCTCGGCGTTGATGCTCATTTCAAGTTCGAGCTGCATTCTTCTTGGTGCTTGTTTGACTGACTTGACGTTCGGAGATATCGCCAATTTGTGCATAGCTATTTCTGGATCTAGCCCCGGCATCTCGGAGTAGTTCCATGCGAAGCAGTCTTTATACTGCATGAGCACGTCTTTGAGCATAGCCACCTGCTCTTTAGAAAGCAACTCACTGACGAATGTAGGCCGCGGGCCGTTTGCCATCCCCAAGTCGATTTTCCTTAGGTTATCCGCCGTAATGTGTATTCCATCCTCCAATTCTTTTGGCGCCGGTGGAAATTCCGAGATCAATTCCTCTTCATCCTCGTTTTCGAAGCACCAGGACAGGTCATGTATGTTCTCGGGCACTCCTTCTTTTGATAGCGTTATTGCGTGGCAGGTACGAGATCGTTTCCAGGACCGATGTTGATCTGGTTTTACCCTCGCCATATACGTTGCCTTTGGCATATGCTTTTGCGGTGGGGTTACTCTCCAACTGTTGGATAGAGCGAACCTGCCGAGTTGATATTGGTCTTCGACCCAGTCCTTGAAAGTAAAGCAGTCTTCAAGAGGATGACCTATTGCTCGGTGATGGGAGTAATAATCCGGCTGACAAACCTCGTTTGCTTGTTCGGGGTGCTTGGACTCCGGAAGTGTCATCATTTGATGTTTCATGACGAGGTCGAAGATTCTCCATGTCTTATCTCGAGGGAAATAATATGCTCGACCCATCTTTTTAGCTAGAGACGGATTCCAGCTGACCTTTTCTTGATCGCGTGGCCTTTTGGATCCGTTTTGCCGATGTCGAACATTTTTTCCGTTATTCAACTTGCTTTTGCCTTCGCATCGGGCCTTTTTATTGGCTTAGGAATGCATGGCGGGCTGACGGTGAAGGGCATTGTCATTCTCCGTGGCCTGCTGAAGGAGGTGTTGCGCCTTGGCTTTCTCGTAGATGGCCATTTCACGGCTGTGGTTGCTCCAAACCTTTTGACTCGCTTCCCGTACTAGCTTGTCCATCTGCTCTCCAAACAACGGACTCAACATTTTTATGGCAGGACCGCGTTCTAGTTCAACGTTAGTGTCTTTTAAAAGAGCATCATCTTCTTCATCCAGGTCCTTTATGATATGGCAACCATAGGACTGCTCCCGTTTCTTGGACTGGATATATCCAAGCCCGATCGTTTCCATTTTTCTGTTAGGCAATTTTCGCTGAATTCCGGAGATGTTCCAAATCCTGTTGTAGAATTTGAGCTTGTCGAGAAGTTTGTTTTAAAGGCACGCCTTGGCGTCTTAGTAACCTTTTCAATCCCTCTGTGTAATATCTGGGCAGACGGATAGGTTGGAGTCTGTCACGTGCAGGATCGGCTCCGTGCCAGACTTCTCTTTCGACTTTAGTCTTCATGGATCGATAGAATAGGATCGCCTTTTCACCTCTTTTCCTGGGAGGGACGTAGAATGTTTGCAGCTCTTGCACACTATATGTCTCCAGCGCATCAAGCTCTCTGTAGTGCTGCCGCGGAACCATGGCGATTTGCAAACTCTGATCATCTCGAGTGAAGGCCTGCATTGATGGACGGACCGAGAATACTGCGTTGACCTCGTCTTCAAAGTCGCTGCCAGAATAGGGGTAGACGGTCCCAGTTTGTTGCATCGGGGCAGTCCTGAATAGACTATTTCCTCCTCATCCTCGGTATCGCTCCCAAAGACCGGAATAGTGGTGATAGCTTTATGCTTATTCTCCGGCTTATGGCATCTTTCCGTGTCTTCAAAGTCTGGTAAGAAATACTTTGCATCTTCGTACTTTTGGACTTCATTCACGGAGAATGGTGTAAGTCTACGGTAGCGCCCTGGCCGTCAATCCGATACCAAATGCGGAATAAAAACTTTTTAAACTGGCGCTAACGTAAACCTAAAACCCGAATCGTTCCATTAACCGTAAACTAGTAAACTGTAATAGAGTTTGGAGAGATTATATCGATCGATCTGTGTCCTTCGGTCTTCAATCTCTGCGCCAAGCTCCTCGCGGCTGCCCCAACGAAGTCCGCTCTCCGATCTCGCTCGTCGAAGTGGCTCCACGTCAAGAATTATTTATACGGGCTCCCGCTTCAAACCGAAGCAACTCAGATATGAAGTTTGCTAGCCGACATGTCCAAGATGAAGTAGAGTTAGTGTGTAATTACTTAGTCTCAAGGCATCCAAGGATTTGGGTGGAGGTAAATGAAATAGCCTTGGATAGAAATTGTGAGCACAAGATATTTTTGGCTTAGAGGAAAGCTCACTGAAATGTGCTCGGCCATGAAGAGGGAATGGTTCTCTGTGTTGGAGATAGTGCCCTCAGAGTCAATTATTGGATCACAGGCACGTGATTGCAATGATTGAAGGAGGACCTATCCCGGTAGGACGGTCTTACTCGAGATGATAGTATGCTATCTGGTTTATCTTTATCATCGTATACTGCTTTAGGTGACTTGACAGGTCACTATTGCACGTTGATAGAGCCCCTAGGATTCTTGCTTGACTGCCAGCAGTATGAGGGCGATCATATACGTGGGGGCTGGTAGTCTATAAGCACATCCTTAAAAGGTCCCTAGTCGTGGGAGTTTCGAGACAGGGCATCGATACTCTAGAGTAGACTAGTGTATACATTCGAGACCCCGACGAGGGGCAGTGGCCACTCTCACAAGCCACTGGTGTCAGTTGGTTCATCTAAGATGTATACAGGTGCTCATTGGGTTATGAGTACACCGGACAGGACTCGCCGGGAACATGCTAGTTGGTCTTATACCTGACGTCAGATAGCAGTTCCCTGGTGACATGTGTACAGGTTAGTTCATCGACCTGGGGATCGTCATTTGTCTCGTGTGAGTTCCCACTGTACTTTGATTACTACCCTACCACGCTCAAAGGAGACGTGCAAACAGGTTTTAGTTGGGTACAGTCCCGAGCCACATGGAGGCAGTGAGCGGATCTTCAGGGGTTCGTCTCTCCCGATATTGGGGGTGAGGTCGCGCTGTGTCTAAGAGAGCCAGAACATGAAAAGTCCTTGGCCAAGGCAGGAGATTTACTGGTAGGTATTCCAGTAGTATCTCAGGGTGTTCTGGGCTTATCTCTGACATGACTTGTACCGCTTTTGGGGGTCTGACTTTTACCAACCCCCTAGGCCCGCCATGCGATGCTCATAGACGAACGGACCGGACTATATGGATATTGTCACTGACAGGCTCAGTAGGGTGTCAGGATGAGTTCGCTCATCGACGTCCCTTTCGGTCAATAGCTGGTGGCCCGTCACGTATGGCTAATACCTTTGACGTGCTAGTGGTTAAATCCACAGCCATAGTATTGACGAGTCTTTAGAGTCCCCCACATTCAGTTACTCAAGTTTCGGGCGAAACGCTGTAGAGGCCGTATGGAGATATGGCAGGGTTCGATCAGATACGTGCGGTATTGCACGGATCAGGATCGGACGGTTAGTACTAGAGGCCGTATAGATATATGGCAGGGTTCGATCAGATACGTGCGGTATTGCACGGATCAGGATCGGACGGATAATACTAGCCGGCTTTGGTTTAAGCCGGATCCTAGTATAGTACAGTGTAGATTTTGTCTCACTGCATTTGTAATTCGGTCGGAATACAGATGCGGGTGTGTATACACAGTATCGAGGTTTTCCTGTAATTTATTACGGGACCAGTTTTCTGGAGTTGCCAGTTTGCTTTCCGTTTCGGCCATATTTCTTTATATCCTTCATTGGCCGAAGATTGGTGAAGGAGGGCTTATTTGCATTTATGCAAATTAGCTATTTGGAGGATTGTCTTTGCATACTTTTGTATCATGATGGATTCATGATGGAGCCCCATCCCTTGACCTTCCATGGTTCTTGATTGCTTGACTTTTTGTAGCAATCATGGTTGTTGATTAGTTGATGGAGTGTGGTTTTACTAGTGATGATGATTCTTGCATGATGACCATTCCTCTCACTTGCATTATTCTTGTGGCTATCTTTTTCACTCACTCCCTCACTCTCATTCTCTATCTCCTCTCATAGAGGCCGGACACATTGGGGAGGGGCTACCCATATTATTTGGTGTGGGATTTTTGTATCTTTGGTTTGGGAAAATCCCCACAACTCCATCTCCAAAAGCTTATATCATTTCTTCCACCACTATGGCAATTCCACTACCCTAAATGAGACATGAGTTCTACACACATTCTACAGCAAACCTTGGGCACGTCGGCTCGCCAACTTCGTGCCCGAGTTGCCTCGGTATAGAGGTGGGAGCCCGTAAAAGAAGCAGGCGACGTGGTGCCCTTCCGGCGAGGAGGTGGAGACCGGACATTCCGCGGGAGATCAGGACGACGGCGAGAAGACCGGAGGACACGGATCACTCGGTATATCTCTCTTCCCCATCTTGTAGTTAGCTAGGACTAGTTTAATGGCACGATCCGGGTTTACAGTGCGCGGTGGTGCCGGTTTGAAAAGTTAAAGTTTAGCATCGCTTCCGCATTCTGGCGTCGGATCGACGGCCGGGACGCCGCCGTGCACTTACTGTGGTATCAGAGCCTCGCCATTAACCTAGTCTAGCTTGGTCTAATGTGTTTACGTTTCCGATCGAACAAAATTCCAAAACTGCATTTTCAAATTGCATCAGTTTCTGTCGAATTTTTTTTGGCTCCAAAAATTTTTCAGGTAGTTGCAGAATACTGTGCAGGGAATTCTAAGAACTCTGTGAAATTTTGGTCGGGTGATCTCACCATACCACCGCGGAACCGCGGCCAAACCCATGTTTGGGCCGCGGTTCCGCCGCCAATTAGCCTCCTCACTGGACCAATTTTTTACAGAGGTTCTTGGACAGGGAAATTGGGGTTTTGGAATATTATTTTTGGGCCCAGAATTTCTTTAACTGCTACAGTAATGCTTGGGGCCCACTTGGTAAAATTTGATCGATCGGATATTTTAAACACATTAGTTCACAGTATTTACATTATATCTGCGACCGTGAATGTCACTTGATCGGTAAATCCCGTCTAGCTGCTATAGCCCGGTTAGACGGATTTGCGAACGTGACATTCACGTTGATGTTCTGTGTATTGCTGTGATGTTGCGGATTGGTCGTGGGGGATAGCCTGGCTGCAATGGTAGTACAGAGTTTGTTGTATTATGTACATTTGATATTGCGGGGCGAGCGTCCGACATGTGGACTGCCGTCACTGCCTGTTTGTATTATTATTTTGGGGCACGACCAGGTTGCGGTCGATGTACCCGTTGTATATATATTTTACTTTCTGTACTAGGATTACCCCAAGGAGGGGTGCACGGATAGCCGGGTTCTAGAGGGCAACAAGCCCGCATCTCATGGCATTGAGACGGAGGGGGCTTCACTCTAGAATTGGCGGGCTATTCGCCGTACTCGTAGGGGGTACAGGTTGACCCAGGAGGGGTGCCCAAGTTACCGGATTCTGTAAAGTGCCGGGTGGTCCATTCACGGTGCTGAAGGGGGCTGCCTCGCTTCAGGTTTTGGCGGGTAACTTGCCACGCCCGTAGGGGTCTAGGATTTCATTGCACAGGCTATCCACACGACCAGGGGAACGTCGGGTTTCAGTAGTGGCTCTGTGAAACCCGGGGATCCCAGATATCTGTATTGTTCTGTGATGCTGTACATTTCTGTGATGTTGCATTTTATCACGCCTTGAGCGAAATATAATATATTGGTATATATATTAGTAGATGTTATATATGTTTTGCATCCGCGCTAGTCCAGTCCCCGCTCTGTCGTTAGTTAGCTAACCTAATGGGTAATGACGGGACCCAGTGGTGAATGCGGATGGCATATACGTACGTCATATTATTTTCGTTCTTTGTGGTGTGATCAATTGATGGGACTGCATTAATTCGGATCAATGCAAGTTAAAAACAAACCTATTTTTGATATTGTTGGAACACTTTTCAAAAAGTTGTTATTGCAAGGACGTTTACTTTTGTTTTGCATCGTGGTATTCAGTTGGAATATCCTGCTCCTCAGTCGACGAGGCAAGGGCCGAGATCCCTTCACCGGGAGTGACCCCTTGGATAAAAAGTTTGCGTCAGGGCAATAACTTCACTATAGCCGATTACTTTTGCTTTGCATCGTGGTATTCAGTTGGAATATCCTGCACCTCATTCTACGGGAAAAGAGCCGAGATCCCTTCACCGGGAGTGACCTCTTTAGCAATGGTTTTCGTCACTATATTTTCATAAAAGCTATCAGTTCCTTCAACGATATCAAGTTCTTTACGTTAAAGGTTTTTGCCAGAAACCATTCGTAGCCCTCCGTCGTTTCATATGGGTGGTCAATAGTATTCAAGCTGTGTTTGTTGGCCAAAGTCAAAGCATAGTGTTTGGTAGCTGTTGGGTATTCATATGCAGCATAGATAGATGCGTTGGTTTGGGGCAGTCGTATAGCCTTGTTGGCCAAAGTCAAGGGCTTGTGCGGGTGGGCTCAAATTAACCTGAAGAATGACGGGTAGAACTTGACATGTGACTTATGATTTGTTGGCCAAAGTCAAAGTCATAAGAGCATGGGGCAAAAATCCACATCGGGAGTTTCTAAAGAAACTGAAACTTGCTAGATATGCGCATACCTTCTGGAGTGTGATGACGTGAGCGGATTCCGTCACGTTATCATGCGATGATAGTTGGATCCCGATTCCCACTGATGAGTTGGTTTACTTCTCGGGTGATCCCGACTAATTCTTCTTTCAGGTTTGGAGGAGAATTTGACGGTACAGTGGGAGGTTTCCAGATTAGATAAATTGGTAACCATTCTGATCTAGGTTAGAGTGCACGCTGAGTGTTTCTTTTCTCTCTCTCTTTGGCAGCGACCGTTGACCCGACCCTAAGACTATGACTCAGTGACCAAGTTGACCGAACCTTCTAAAACACTGGCTTTTGGATTGTCAGAGTTGCAAACCTCATTGCCACTCCTACTTTTACCCTTTTCTCCAGGACACCCCGTATTACTACGAACGTCCACTTCTATTAGACAAAACCATCATATGGTTATATACGAACTCAAAGGAATTTATTCGAGGATGGTTTCAGGTTCTGGAGAAAACGGATAGGACTATTCAGTTGTCTTTTCCTTTTACCTTCTCTCGGGTTGCGAGTACTCCTTGGTTTAGGAGATAGTACACCTATTACGCAAATTGGATAGTCTTCTTCCAAACCTTAGGCTGGTCCCGAACGATGGGGAATGAAGAAAACCAATTAGCATAACGATGGTGTGCAGAAGGTATTAAGTTAAGACAAAGCAAGGGATTAGTAAGAGGGCAAAGTAAACTGCGACTGCTATTCACGACCAAACCAAGTATTTATTCGCCGATCCTAAATCACCTTTGTATTTCTCCAGAACACTCCGTATCACTACGAAGATCCACAGATTATTGGATACTCCATCGTATGGTTATATACGAACTCGAAAGGAACTTGTTCCAGTTCGGGGATGGATTCTGGTTCAGGAGAAATAGGAATAAGGTTTATTCGGTTGTCTTTTATCTTCACCTTCTCTCGCATTGCGAGTGCTCCTAGGATTAGGACAGTACACCCATTATGCTTATTGGATAGTCTTCTTCCAAACCATAGGCTGGTGCCGAACGGTAGGGAAGGAAGAAAACCATTTGGTCTAAAGGGGTGTACAGAAAGTAATGACTAAAGACATAGAAAGGGATTTGGAAAGGTGGCAAAGAATTACACGGTTACAGTTGTAGATCTGGATAATGGAAGAAGCATTACTAGGAATACCAGGATACCCTATCGAAACATTTCAATGTTTCAGTTTCACTGTGTACTGTTAAAGGAAAACTGATTTCCCAGTTAGACACTTGCTCCAGGGTATGTATTTACCAGGTATGATTCTCACATCTGTATGGTTTTATAGATGTTGAGTGGGAGTAAGTTATTGGGAATTGGGTGATCATCCTCATTATGTCGGTATTCGTTGTAATCGGTGATATTTGAGGAAGTCACCTGGGCGGTTTGCCGGACGGCAAATTTTTGGTTTTGAATATCCGCTGTTATGCACCAATTTCAAATTGATATATCTGTACGTCTATTTTATAGAGTGAGATATATCTTTTTGAAATTATGTCTGTGACATTTACCTATATCAGTAGATGGTTAGGTAAGGAGTATTAAACAGCGGTGTAATTCTTCTTAACCATAAGTACAGTTTTCAACCTACGACACACAGTGAATGAGTTATCAGACTCAAGGGACTTATACAGAGTATTGTATGTTGTCCAGGGTCCATCAGGACAGAGGGGTTGGTCCTCGTACTATATTCGGTTTACTTATGACTTCTCTAGTTTTTAGACAGGTGTTTCGTGGAAACACAGGGTCCGAATTTTGAGAAGTTATAGGTATTTGGATAAAGTAGAGAACCAGGTGTTGCAAGTATCGGGATTCTTCAAGATTATCGAAGATGTAGATACTTGAGTATGGTATTCAGTTGATAGTAATGAGAACTTGCTTCTCTTTCAGGTTACTCATAATTGGAAGCATTCCTAAGTTGAGTAACGCTGATCGGCCTCTTTCCATTTAGTTGACATGCACTGGAGACAGCTGCATGATTTGAATCTGGTTCAATTAAATCAGTGTCTCTGTTTCTATATTGGATGTAGAACAGTTCATATCTTAACGATGTTAAGGTACGGGGAGTTGTCCGGCCTATGCTTAAAACCAGACTCTAGATGACTCAAGGCACGTTTCTGTAATGGCTGTTTGTGGGTTGACCCAGGCTATGACGAGGGTTGACTTTCTACCATCTGGAAGATCAATAGTGATATTGTTCTAGACTCGCCACTGTTTTAATAAAAATGGATTTTTTTTCAGAAAAACAATAGTGGGAGTATGGTAGAACTGGAAGTGATTCCAGAACCACAAACGATTACTGAAGATTTCATAAGAACCTAAAGATTCAATCTGGTTTGACATTCCATTGGCCACTCCGCAGATAAGGTGGGTAACTTCAGGCACCCGAGAGGTACTCCGGTAGCCTCAAGGACGGTGACAGGGAAGTTCTTGTTTACCCAGACTTGCCATTGCTGTTGTTCCAGACTGTGAGACCCGGCAGGAGGATGAGTATAGCATCGTTCTAAACTAGCTTTAGAAGTGTACATGTATATGACTCTACCAGAGGGTTGTCTTAGTCAGTGGGAGCAGCGGAAGCATTGGTGGACAGGTGGCTTATGTCTATTTATAGACTAAAGCAGAAATAGCGGAGATAGATCATCTATTTCTGATGTGACAGTCATAGGTTTGACTTCATCAGAATAGGGGATGGATCTGTTGAGAAGGTAGTACGGTGTGATGTCCTGGTATTTGGATGACATACACAGAGTAGGAAGTGATATTCCTATACTACGATCGGTTATACTTTGGTCGTCACACAGTGGTTTCTCCACATGGGACTTGGACATTATATCAGACATACTGGTTACTAGATCTATGGTTTTAGATCTAGATTTGGGTGGTTTCCCAATCTGGGTACATAGACAGCATTCTAAGAGTATTTAGAATGGACGACTCCTGGCACGGTAGTGTACCTGCAGGTAATGGAGTCACCCTCTCTAAAGGTGTCTTACAGACTAAAGGGGAGAAGGATGTGCATGATTGGCAGATCACTTGCTCAGGCAATTGAGTCAATCATGAGATGTCAAGTACCACACCAGATGTTGTTCTTGCACTAGATGCAATAAGTTGATATTGATCCAATCCTGGAGAAGCAGTCGGAAGCAGTTTTAGAACATAAGTGAATGTTCTAGGGATATGATAACGACAGCCTCATTCGGGAGACAGTTATCATTCCAGGCTTCCAAGGTGACCTGGACGACAGGGAGGTTGTCAGAGTTATAGTTTTTCCTTCTGACGAAGGGCAGTATTTTGGACATGTGGTCCAAGGCGATACTGAGGGAGGCATGGCGCAGGATACTGATTAAGTTCAGTTGACGATACAGTCTAAGAAGTTTGGATTTGGAGTTCATTTATGAGCTAGGTCCCATCAGACATCCAGACACATTCTAAGACAGGTATTGCTCATTTCGGGAGATAGTTTTCTCCGCGAACTTGAGATATAGAGAGACATAGAAAGAAACATCAAAGCGGATCCACTCACCGAGGCTATTCCTCGAACGCAATAGTTTCGCAAACGAGCTTTGTGAGACTGACTAGTAGAGGAGTTGGGTGTTCGGTATAACACGGGCTGTGAGTATGCGACATCGCAATAATTAGCCTTGAGTGAAAGTGGGAGATTGTTGGAGATAGTGCCCTCAGAGTCAATTATTGGATCACAGGCACGTGATTGCAATGATTGAGGGAGGACCTATTCCGGTAGGAAAGTCTTACTCGAGATGATAGTATGCTATCTGGTTTATCTTTATCATCGTGTACTGCTTTAGGTGACCTGACAGGTCACTATTGCACGTTGATAGAGCCCCTAGGATTCTTGCTTGACTGCCAGCAGTATGAGGGCGATCATATACGTGGGAGCTGGTAGTCTATAAGCACATCCTTAAAAGGTCCCTAGTCGTGGGAGTTTCGAGACAGGGCATCGATACTCCAGAGTAGACTAGTGTATACATTCAAGAACCCGACGAGGGGCGGTGGCCGGTCTCACAAGCCACTGGTGTCAGTTGGTTCACTTAAGATGTAAACAGGTGCTCATTGGGTTATGAGTACACCGGACAGGACTCGCCGGGAATATGCTAGTTGGTCTTATACCTAACGTCAGATAGCAGTTCCCTGGTGACATGTGTACAGGTTAGTTCATCGACCTGGGGATCGTCATTTGTCTCGTGTGAGTTCCCACTGTACTTTGATTACTACCCTACCACGCTCAAAGGAGACGTGCAAATAGGTTTTAGTTGGGTACAGTCCCGAGCCACATGGAGGCAGTGAGCGGATCTTCAGGGGTTCGTCTCTCCCGGTATTGGGGGTGAGGTCACGCTGTGTCTAAGAGAGCCAGAACATGAAAAGTCCTTGGCCAAGGCAGGAGATTTACTGGTAGGTATTCCAGTAGTATCTCAGGGTATTCTGGGCTGATCTCTGACACGACTTGTACCGCTTTTAGGGGTCTGACTTTTACCAACCCCTAGGCCCGCCATGCGATGCTCATAGACGAACGGACCGGACTATACGGATATTGTCACCGACAGGCTCAGTAGGGTGTCAGGATGAGTTCGCTCATCGACGTCCCTTTCGATCAATAGCTGGTGGCCCGTCACGTATGGCTAATACCTATGACGTGCTAGTGGTTAAATCCACAGCCATAGTATTGACGAGTCTTTAGAGTCCCCCACATTCAGTTACTCAAGTTTCGGGCGAAACGCTGTAGAGGCCGTATGGAGATATGGCAGGGTTCGATCAGATACGTGCGGTATTGCACGGATCAGGATCGGACGGTTAGTACTAGAGGCCGTATAGATATATGGCAGGGTTCGATCAGATACATGCGGTATTGCACGGATCAGGATCGGACGGATAATACTAGCCGGCTTTGGTTTAAGCCGGATCCTAGTATAGTACAGTGTAGATTTTGTCTCACTGCATTTGTATTTCGGTCGGAATACAGATGCGGGTGTATATACACAGTATCGGGGTTTTTCTGTAATTTATTACGGGACCGGTTTTCTGGAGTTGTCAGTTTGCTTTCCGTTTCGGCCATATTTCTTTGTATCCTTCATTGGCCGAAGATTGGTGGAGGAGGGCTTATTTGCATTTGTGCAAATTAGCTATACTTTTGTATCATGATGGTTTCATGATGGAACCCCATCCCTTGACCTTCCATGGTTCATGATTGCTTGACTTTTTGTAGCAATCATGGTTGTTTATTAGTTGATGGTGTGTGGTTTTACTAGTGATGATGATTCTTGCATGATGACCATTCCTCTCACTTGCATTATTCTTGTGGCTATCTTTTTCACTCACTCCCTCACTCTCATTCTCTATCTCCTCTCATAGAGGCCGGCCACATTGGGGAGGGGCTGCCCATATTATTTGGTGTAGGATTTTTGTATCTTTGGCTTGGGAAAATCCCCACAACTCCATCTCCAAAAGCTTATATCATTTCCTCCACCACTATGGCAATTCTACTACCCAAAATGAGACATGAGTTCTACACACATTCTACAGCAAACCTTGGGCACGTCGGCTCGCCAACTTCATGCCCGAGTTGCCTCGGTATAGAGGTGGGAGCCCGTAAAAGAAGCAGGCGATGTGGTGCCCTTCCGGCGAAGAGGTGGAGACCAGACATTCCGCGGGAGATCGGGACGACGGTGAGAAGACCGGAGGACACGGATCGCTCGGTATATCTCTCTTCCCCATCTTGTAGTTAGCTAGGACTAGTTTAATGGCACGATCCGGGTTTATAGTGCGCGGTGGTGCCGGTTTGAAAAGTTAAAGTTTAGCATCGCTTCCGCATTCCGGCGTCGGATCGACGGCCGGGGCGCCGCCGTGCACTTACACTCTGGGGATTTATTTTGGTGGGTGAGTGATGGGTGAGTGAATTAATAACCAAGCCAAGAAATCAACACTCACATACAAAGGCAGCCACCTCACACACAAATGAAAATATCTCATGTAAAATATCCTCACAAATACAAAAACAATTAAGGCTAAAGTGGACACCTCACTAATCAAGCCCATGCTGCCCATGCCCAATAAATACTAGCATCCAATTTCGAAAATGGCAGCCACCACAAAATCTGGCCACGAAATTTCAGTGAAGGAATGTGGCCAAAAACATTTGCTAACAAATTCCATTAATTAAATATTAAACCAAATGTTTAAAATGGAAGATAAGAAATTGGCAACTTCAAAAGTAATCCCGTAATGAATTACAAGATTACCCCTCATCCGTATATACATACCCGCGTCCGTATTCTGACTGAATACGAATACTACAAGACAAAAGTAATTCAACAATCTAATATTAGTATCCGGCTTAAACCAAAGCCCACTAGTATGATCCATCCGATCATGATCAGTGCATAAGTGCACGTATATGATCGAACCCTGCCATAAAATCATACGGCCTCTAGAACGTTTCGCCCGAACTTGGAAAACTCTCTGTGGGGGACTCTAAAGACTCATCAATACGCTGGCAGTGGGTTTAACCACAAGCACGTCAGTGGTACTAGCTGTACATAACGTCTGCCCAGGTATTGAGCAAAAGGGAGGCTGATGAGCGAACTCATCCTGAAACCCTGCTAAGCCTGTCAGTGACAATATCCGTACAGCCCGGTCCGTTCGTCTATGAGTATGGCATATCAGGCCTAGGGGCTGGTAAACGTCAGACCCCCAATAGCGGTATAAGTCGTGTCGGAGTGTAGCCAGAACACCCTGAGAAACTACTGGAATACCTACCAGTAAATCTCGCTTTCCCTGGCCAGGGACTTTGTGTAATGGCTCCCCTAAACACAGCGCGATCTCACCCCCAATACCGGGAGAGATGAATCCCATGCCGATCCGCTCACTGCCTCCATGTGGCTCGGGACTGTATCCAACTAAAACCTGTTTGCACGACTCCTTTGAGCCGTGGTAGGGTAGTAGTCAAAGCACAGTAGGAACTCATACGAGATAAATGACGATCTCAGGTTGATAGACTAACCTGTGCACATGTCACCAGGGAACTGCTATCTGACGATAGGTATAATTTCCGACTAGCATATTCCCAGCGAGTCCGTCCGGTGTACTCATAACCCAATGAGCACCTATATACAATCTTAGGTGAACCAACTGACACCAATGGCTTGTGAGACCGGCCATTTCCCCTCGTCGGGGTCTCGATCCGTATACACTAGTCTACTCTCAGAGTATCGATGCCCAGTCTCGAAACTCCCACGACTAGGGACACTTTAAGGATGTGCTTATAGACTACCCAACTCTCACGTATATGATCGCCATCATACTGCTGGTAGTCAAGCAAGAATCCTATGGGCTCTATCAACATGTAATAGTGATCTGTAATGTCCCCTAAAGCATGTACACGATGATAAACACAAACCAGATAGCATATTATCATCTCAAGTAAAATTGTCCTACCGATATAGGTCATCCCTCAATCATTGCAATCACGTGCCTGCGATCTAATAATTGACTTTGATGGCACTATATCCAACAATCTCCCACTTGCACTTAAGGCTAATTATTGCAGTGTCGCATACTCACAGCCCGTGTGATATCGAACACCCAACTTCTCTACTAATCAGCTTTACAAAGCCCGTTTGTAAAACTATTGCTTTCGAGAAATAGCCTCAGCGAGTGGATCCGCTCTGATGTTTCTTTCTATGTCTCTCTTTATCTCAAGTTCGCGGAGAAAACCATCTCCCGAAATGAGCAATACCTGTCTTAGAATATGTCTGGATATCTTATAGAACCCAGTTCATAAATGAACTCCAAATCCAGCAAACTTCTTAGACTGTATCGTCAACTGAATTTAATCAGTATCCTGCGTCATGCCTCCCTCAGTATCCGCTTGGACCATCTGTCCAAACTACTGCCCCTCGTCAAAGGGAAAACTATAACTCTGACAGTCACTCTGTCATCCAGGTCACCTTGGAAGCCTGGAATGATAACTGTCTCCCGAAGGAGGCTGCCGTTATCATATCCTTAAAGCATCCAACTTATGTTCTAAAACTGCTTCCGAACGTTTCTCCAGGATTGGATTAATATTATCTTATTACAGCTAGTGCAAAAACAATATTTGGTATGGTACTTGACATCTCATGATTGACTCAATTGCCTAAGCAAGTGATATGCCAATCATGCACATCCCTCTCCCCTTTAGTCTGTAAGACACCTTTAGAGAGGGTGACTCCATCACCTGCAGGTACACCACCATGCCAGGAGTCGTCCAATCTAAAACACCTTTAGAATGATGTCCAAGTACCCAGATTGGGACACTTTCCAAATCTAGATCTAAAACCATAGATCTAGTGATCAGAATGTCTGATATAATATCCATATCCTATATGGAGAAACCATTGTGTGACAACCACAGTATAACCGATTGCAGGATAGGAATTTTACTTCCTATAAATTGCATGTCATCCAATTACCAGGGCATCACACCCTACAACTTTCTTAACAGATCCATCTCCTATTCTGATGAAGTCAAAACCTATGACTTTCACATTAAAAGTAGATGATCTATCTCCATTATATCTACTTTAGTCTATAAATAGACACAAGCTGCTTGTCCACTATGCTTCCGCTGCTCCCACTGACTATAACAACCCTCTGGCAGAGTCATATACACGTGCACTTCTAAAGCTAGTTTAGAACGACGCTATACTCATCCTTATGCTGGGTCTCATAGTCTGGAACAACAGTAGTGTCAAGTCTGGGTAAACAAGAACCTCCATGTCACCGTCTTTGAGAATACCGAAGTACCTCTCGGACACCTGAGGTTACCCACCATATCTGCGGAGTGGATAATAGAATGTCAAACCTGATTGAATCTTTTGGTCCTATTAAATTTTCAGTAATCGTTTGCGGTTCTGGAATCACTTCTAGTTCAACCATACTCCCACTACTGTTTTCTGAAAAAGTCCATTTTACTGAAACTGTGGCGGGTCAAGAACAATATCACTATTGATCTTCCAGATGGTAGAAAGTTAACCCTCGTCAAAGCCCGGGTTAACCCACAAACTGCCATTACTGAAACGTGCCTTGAGTTATCCCGAGTCTGGTTTTAAGCATAAGCCGGACAGCTCCATATACCTTAACATCGTTAAGATATGAGCCATTCTATATACAATATAGAAACAAAGGAACTGATTTAATTGGAACCAGATTCAAATCATGCAGCTGTCTCCAGTGCATGTCAACTAAATGGAGAGAGGCTGATCAGCAATACTCAACTTAGGAGTGCATCCAAACATGAGTAACATGAAAGAGAAAAAAGTTTCTCAAAACTATTACTATCAACTGAATACCAAATACAAGTATCTACATCTTCGATTACCTTGAAGAATCCCAATACTTGCGACACATGGTTCTCTACTTTATTATTGTACCTATAACTTCTCAAAATTTGGACCTTGTATTTCTACGAAACACGTGTCTAAAACTTGAGAAGTCACAAGTAAACAGAATATAGTACGAGGACCAACCCCTCTGTCCTAATGGACACTGGACAACATACAATATTTTGTATAAATTCCCTGAGTTTAATAACTCAAACCCTGTGCGTCGTAGGTTGAAAACTGTTCTTAAGGTTAAAAATAATTACACCGCTGTTTAATGCTCCTTACCTAAACATCAACCGATATAGCTAAATGTCATGGACATAATTTCAAAAAGTTATATCTTACTTTATAAAATAAACGTACAGATATATCAGTTTGAAATTGGTGCATAACAACGGATATTCAAAACCAAATATTTGCCGTCGGGCAAACAACCCTAGGTAATTTCCTCAAATATCACCAATTACAACGAATCCCGATATAATGAGGATGATCAACTAATTCCCAATAACTTAATCTCACTCATCATCTGTAAAACCATACAGATGTGAGAATCATACCTGGTAAATATATACCCTGGAGCAAGGGTCTAATTGGGAAATCGGTTTTCAATTAACAACGCATAGTGAAACTGAAACATTAAAATATTTCGTAGGGGTATCCGGGTATTCCTAGTAATGCCTCTTCCACTATCCGATTTATGACTATAACCGTATATACGCGGTTTGGTCGTGAATGATAGTAGTCGCATTTTACTTTGCACTCTTTCTAATCCCTTTATTTGTCTTTACTTATTACCTTCTGTACACCACATTTAGGCTAATTGGTTTTCTTCATTCCCTACCTTTCGGCACCTGCCTATGGTTTGGAAGAAGACTATCCAATAAGCGTAATAGGTATGCCCTCTCCTAATCCTAGGAGCCCTCACAACCTGAGAGAAGGTAAAAGGCAAAGACAACTGAATAATCCTATTCAATCTCTTCAGAACCAGAATCCGTACTCGAATCTGGAACAAGTTCCTTCGAGTTCGTATGTAACTATACGATAGATTTATCTAATGGAAGTGGATGTTCGTAATGATACGGAGTGTTCCGGAGAAAAGCAAAGGGTAAAAGGAGTGGCAATGATGTATGCAACTCAGACAATCCAAAAGCCAGCGTTTTAAGAAAGTTCGGTTAACTTGGTCGCTGAGTCACATTCTAGGGTCGGAACATGGTCGCTGCCAAAGAGAGAGAGAAAAGAAACACTCTGCATGCACTGTAACCTAGATCAGAATGGTTAATCACTATCTAATCAGGATGTCTCCCACTGTATCCTCAAATTCTCCTCCAAACCTGAAAGGAGAATTAGCAGGAGAAGTCTCTCTGATGACTTCATTTACTGCAGCAGGGATGGCTATCCGTTTCGGGATAACCCCTTCAGGTATTGCGGGCTTCTTCATGGGCCCATTGGATCTTTGGCCCAGTCTGTTAAAGGCCAAGGCGTTGGATTTGGGCGACCCGTTGAGAGGGACCGCGGTAGTTGCAAGCCGATCAAAGACCGACTTCTTCGGAGCTTCTTGCGATGGCACTGGGGCATTGAAGCTCTTTGGTGGGAGCACAGTCCCGAAGAACAACCCAATGGTAGCCTGAGTCACCTGTTCCACTGGCATGGCGAATATGGAGGCCGCTTGGGGCCCATAAGTCACTCCTCCAGCGAGGAGGGAGTGGGAGCTGCTGTTGCAATTAGTGCAGTTGGAAGCCATTGACGCCATATTCTCTTCTGCACAGAGCAAGACACCAAATCTAAGTACCTCGAATCCATGAGCAACCATAGCAAACCGCGATTTGTTCGCGAAACACGACACACGAAGTGTGGAGTGGAAAGAGGAAAAGGTTCCACCGGACGTGCCAGAATCTGTTCTCCGTCGAAAGACGTGACTGGGACGTTAGGACGTCTGGCCTGAATTTTGGGGTGGGGGAGCAGATGCTATTTGGTTTTATCCATCCACCTCTCCGAAGATGCCAAGCTGATTTATGGCACCGTGTATTAGAGGTTTAGACGGATGCGGCCGTTGTAGCAGACTTCGTCAGATTCTCCCTCGTTTGCGAGGGGTTTTTGATTGTGGGGACGCTCTTCCCTGCAGGCGCAAGCCCCTGCAGTTAATTATGCTACCGTATCGCGGTAACCACTTTCTCCTTCTCCAGATGGTCACTTCTTGCCGTGTGTGTTTGTTTTATTTTTGGTTGCCCGTGGATTGTATACGGAGACTAATTAATGTTGTCGCCCGTAGGGCGTGGATTAGTCCAAATCCGTATTTTCTTAGATTTGGGTTTGGGTTGGTTTAAGAACCGTTAGTCTTGTTTTAGACTAAGGTCAACTCAAACGTTTGTTGAGGGTACGTTAGTCTAATTCTAGACTAAGATCTACTCAACGTGATTTTGGGATCATTTAGATCCGACGAAGGAGTATTTGGACTCTATCGTCTTAGTTTAGGGACGTTGCGGTCCATAAGTTTAAGGACATCGTAGTCCATGGAATTTAAGGACATCATAGTCCATAGTTTAAAGACGTCATAGTCTATAGAGTTTAGTTTAGGGATATTGCGGTCCATAAGTTTAAGGACATCATAGTCCAAGGAATGTCTGGTTGTCGGGACCCGTCACCTCTCTGAAGACGTTGAAGAATTACAACGACACATATCAGAGGAATGAAGAGATGTACCCTTGAACCAAGGTTGGTTGGGAGATCTGTAGTCAGACTTGGGACTAAGACCAATTGTAAGCACATGGGCTTAGTTGGTCTGAGTTAGGAACTTATGGCCAACTTGGGCTCAGCCCACTGAGTTTTGATTAAAGTGTTGTACACTTGTTTGGGTGTTGAACATTTGTTTGGGCTCAGTCCCTTCTTATTCAATAATGCCGAGCATTAATTTGGGTTCTGACACTCCTTTCTTTTTGTCTTTTATTGAGTGTTGAACACACTTTGTAGCGCAGAGCGCTTTATGTACAGCCTTTATGTACAGAGCACTTTATGTATAGAGCGCTTGGCGATGAGCGCCAGACTTGGAGCATTTGAGCGCTAAAAGCGCTTCTTCTGAGATAGCGCCCACGTGAGGAGTACGTAGCGCGTTTGGCGCTGAGCTCCAGACATGGAGCGCTAAGGCACTTCTTTTGAAATAGCGCACACGTGAGTAGCACGTGGTGTACTTGGCGCTGAGCGCCAGACTTGAAGCGCTGAAGCGGTTCTTATGAAATAGCGCATACGTGGGGAGCACGTGGTGCGCTTGGCGCTGAGTGCCAAATTTGGAGCGCTGGAGCGCTAAAGCGCTTCTTATAAAATAGCACTTGGAGCGCTGGGCGCTGAGCGCCAAACTTGGAGCGTTGAGGCGCTCCTTCTTAATTTGGAGCGCTAAGGCTCTTCTTTGTTAGTTCTAATTAATTTTGTGCTCTGAGAATTAAATTCTCGTTCATAAGAGACTTTGTCTCATAAATCTAAGAACTAAGTTCTTCTCTTTTTGGTGAGATGCTATGATCTCTTTCTTTTTTATGAAAAAACCTTGTCTTATGGATCTGTGATCTATATAAAGAACTGAGTTCTTATGATGTGAGAGTTAAACTCTCAAAAATCCAGGAGATGTTATGACCTCTCTCTTCTTTTTATTAACCTCGAAGGAAATTTCTTCTTCCTAGAGCTTGCTCTTCTCTTTCAAATTTCTTAAAGTTTGTGGGGGGGTCCCTCTCTGCAAGACTTGATGTCTTGGGTCCTTTATATAGGGGAGGCTGATTTGTTGAATCAGTTAAGAAAATTTTTCTCTGATTGATTTGGGGATGTTTCCACACCATTGGATCTTTGATCCTGGGGCTTCTGTTTTACAGAAGACAATCTTCTTGTTTTTAACAAGATTGGGAAAATATTTTCCTATATAGAATTTATTCTGTATCTTGGTGATTTTTAATCACCATTGGATCTTTGATCCAACGGTGCTCTGATTTACAGAGCACAATCTTTCTTGTTTGGAAAGATTCTGAGGAGTATTTCCTTAACAGAATTTTATTCTGGTAATATGATGATTTATCATCTTCGTTGGATATTTGATCCAACGGTGGAGAACATTTAGTTCTAGCGCTTGGCGCTCTCGTGCCTTGCACGTGAGCGCTGCTTCAGAGTCTTTGACTCTTAGCGCTGGCGCACTTGGCGCCAGCGCTATCGTGCTTTGCACGTGAGCGCCGCCTCAGAGTCTTTGACTCTTAGCGCTGGCGCACCTGGCGCCAGCGCTCTCGTGCTTTGCACGTGAGCGCTCCCTCAGAGTCTTTGACTCTTAGCGCTGCTTCATTTCAAATTTCAAAATTTGAACAGAGCTTTGCTCTGATTGGGGGAAGCAAGCACTTTTGAAAATCGACAGTAAGCATGTCCCGGATCGTGATTTCGTGCACTGTTTCGTCAATCGAGTTTCTAACTACTTGCTAACTATCTAGTTAAGATTTAGTAGGCTCTGATACCACCGTAAGTCGATATCGCGCACCCCGCGAGTATGCGGGGAGGCAGAATTTTCAAAAACGATTTTTATGAGATTCGCAATACCGACTAAACTCCAGGATCTTTACGGAACCTTAACTAGCTAAACTAATTAGGGGGTTTAACTACTATGATAGATGGTTATACGTCCGTAAACTAGTCCTTCGGGTCTTCTTTTCCACCTCTCCTTGGCTCCTAGAAGAATGGATGAAGGTTGCAATGTCAGCCTCCTTGTATCGAAGATGATCCACCCGAGAGTTTGTACTTCAAGCTCCTACCTCTAAACCGAAGTAAGTAGGGTACTTAGTTTGCTAATCTAAGTAGCCTAGGTGATGTAGAGTAGTTAATAGAGTGTATTATCTCTTGAGATCCTTTGTTTCACAACACATGTGAGGGTAAGTATCTCTTTGAGGTAGGAGGAAACTTAAAGAGAGAAAGCAAAATGCAAAATGAGCTAGGGTTCTAAGTGTGGAGAATAGCTCATGCTACTCAATTATCAAGCATGGAATATTTTCCCAATTGAAAATAGCCACCATGCTTGAATAGTGTAGCCAAACAAATAAACAAATGTTTTAACCATGCTTCATACCCATACCTCAAATATCTCCAAATCCACCTCATTAATCTATTTCTCAAAAATAGATAATCCAAGTAATGAAGTGTCCCCTTCTAGAAGCATGTCGTGTAAAATTACAAGAATACCCTCACCGTATATACATACCCGTATTCGTATTCCGAAAAATACGAATACAATGAGATAATAACAATCCAATAATACAATACTAGGATCCGGCTTAAACCAAAGCCTACTAGTATTATCCGTCCAAACATCATCCGTGTAGCCTATACACATATGTGATCGGAACCCTGTTGTAAAACCATACAGCCTCTACATCGTTTCTCCCGAAGCAGGAAAACCCTCTGTGCGGGACTCTAAAGACTCGACAGTACGCTGACAATTGGTTTAACCATAAGCACGTCAGCGGTACTAGCTACACGTAACGGCTATCCAGGTATCTGTCAATAAGAAGGCCGATGAGCAAACTCATCCGAATTCCTACTGAGCCTATCTGTGATAATCTCCATAGAGTCCGGTCTATTTGTCTGAGATACTCGCATATCGTGCCTAGGGGAATAGTAAATGCCAGATCCCTAATAGCGCAATAATTCGTGCCGGGACAGAGCCCAATACACCTTGAGAAACTACTGGAGTGCCTACCAGTAAATCTCGATTGCCCTGGCCAGGGACTTTGTGTAATGGCTTTTCGAACAAAGCGCGATATCAACCCCCAATACCGAGAGAGACGAATCCTATCTAACCGCTACAGCCTCCAAGTGCTTCGAGATTGCACCCAACTACTACCTGTTTACACGACTCTTTTGAGCCGTGGTAGGGTAGTAATCTAAGAACAGTGGAAACACACTCGAGACGAAGTAGCGATGTTAAGTCAATGGACTAAGCTGTACTCATGTCACCTAGGAACTGCTACGTGACGATAGGTATAATACCAACCAACGGTTCCCAACGAGTCATGTCCAGTGTAACTCATAACTCAATGAGCACCTGTATACTATCTCCAGTACGACGTACTAATGGCTGTGTGAAAGACTATCTCCCCTGCTGAGATGAGAAGCGTATACACTAGTCTACTCTGGAGTATCGATACCCCATGTCGATAATCCTACAACTAGGGACCTGTATAAGGATGTGCTTATAGACTACCCAGCTCCCACTAGTGTGACTGCCACTATAACGCTGGTAGTCAAGCAAAAATCCTAAGGGCTCTACCAATATGTATAAGCGATATGCTAAAAGAAACACATGCACATATTGAGGTAGAATCAAACCAAGTAGCATACTACCATTTCGAGCAAAACTGTTATTATAACTGTGAATATCCCAAGCTTCCAATATGTAATATACAATCCAATATAATACAATAATGGCCTCTAGGGCATATCTCACTAACAACTTGTGCACCCCTCCGCTAGTCGATCCTATAACCCCTACAAGTGCGGCGAGTAACCCTCCAATTCTAGAGCGAGGCGGCCCGGTCTCGACTCCATGAGATGGCCACCTGCTGCACTCTAGAACCCGGCTACTCGAGCACTTCTCCTGGGTTAATCTTAGTACAGAAATGAAATATAAACAATGGTGACATCGACCGCATCCTAGTCATGCCCCAATAAAAAAATATACATAATACGGAAACGGCGGCCACAAGTTGGAGCTCGTTCCGAACAAATGAATACAACAGTGTAAATCAAAATTGTACTAGCAATCGCACGAGGGGCTATCCGACACGACAATCCGACTAAACCATAAACGATATATATATATATATATATATATATATATATATATATATATATATATATATATCACAGAAACAAGTAACAGAAGCAAGTGTGCAATCCCGTCAAATTGAGCATATAGTAATTATACGACATTTAACAACACATGTACACGTATACGAAAACCATGATCAAAAAATTCATCACAAGTGAAGCTCACACTCGAAATTCCAAATGACGCAAATCAAGTGCACTCCGACGTCCGAAAATCCATCATTTTGCCCACACTAAGCCCTATGGGAACTCCTCGGGGTAACCCCGGTCCCTATTGCGGGTCTTGGTTCGAACCAAGACCTCACGTAGATCAGATACATCGCAAAATAACGGATTTTGGATGGAAAAAACATGGCTGAATTCAGCCATCAAGAAACAGTTTTGAGCTTGGAAAAACAGTGAATAAACCCGATATAAATTTGAAAATTTGGCTTCCCGAGGTTCTTCGGGTCACCATCGAACCTCTACGGAGTCCCCGTTCCAAAACAAGAGATCCGGGGATCCAAAACAAGCATGAAAACATCGGTATACGGCTGAATTACAGTGGCTGAATTCTGCAGTTTTCCGGAAAAAGTTTGCGATGAATTCTTCGGTCATGCAAGCTAGTTTAAGGGTATGGTTGGCTCTGATACCAATGTAAGTCCCTAATGCCTTCTCCATAGAGGCTGCGGCCGATGCGGAAGCAGAGAACAAAAATTATCGAGAGGGCAACTAGAGACTAAAACCTAGAATCGTTACATACACCTAAAACTAGCAACTAACATGCAATGGTTAAGAAAATACAACTTTCGACGCATGTCCACCTAATTGTGGAATACCCCTCCAAGCTCGTAGACGCCGGAAACACGCTTGAGAGACAACCGCCCTTGTCGAAGATGATCCACCAGAGGGAAACCGATTCAGGCTCCGACCGATGCTCCAAACCGCTAGGAATGGATTGTGGGTAATATAGGAATTTTTTCACTAACTTTCTCTCTCAATTTTCATGCTCAAGAGAGCAAGAAAAAGAAGGAAGAGGAGGTTGAAGGATGCTAAGCCATGACATGAGAAAATGGCTAAGTCTTTTGTGTGTAAGAAAAATATAGTAGAAAGAATGGCTCATTTTTCTTTTTTACAACCATGCTACAATACTATACCTAAATGATTTTATGAATATAAAATGACAGCCATGCCTCTCTACCATGCTCCTTACCACCTCATTATTTAAATTTGCAAAATGGAAAATCAATTATGAGGTGTCCTTCTTCTAAAAGCATTCCCGTATAAATACGGAATACTTTACCCAATACACGTAGCGCTGTATATACGCATATCCGTATAAAAATACGGATAGCACCAGAGAGAGAGAATGAATAGTGAAAAATAATACTAATATATATATATATATATGTATGTGTGTGTGTGTATGTATATATATATATATATATATATATATCAATATATATAAATTATTAAATCAAAACCTGATTCAATAATCCGGCTTAATCCTAAGCCGGTTAGTATTATCAACCGTTCAATTTAAGTCCGTGTATCCCATACACGTATTTAATCGGACTCCTGCACGTACCAACGTACGGCCTCTACATCTATCATCTGAAACGGGAAAACCCTCTGTGTGGGACTCTAAAGACTCGACAATACGCTGGTAGTGGGTTTAACCACAAGCACGTCAACGGCATTAGCTGTACGTAATGGCTATCCAGATACTTGCTGAAAGGGGGTCGACAATCAAGTATGTCCTTACCCCTACTGAGCCTGAATGTGACCATCTCCGTACAGTCCGGTCTCTTCGTCTAAGAGTATCGCATACCGGGTTTAGGGGGTGGATAACGTCAAACCCCTAATAACCCGATAAGTCATGTCGGAGTCAAGCTCATCACCAACAGAGAAACTACTGAATAACTATCAGTAAATCTCATCCACCGTGGCCACGGATTTAGGGCAATAGCCAACCGAATATAGCGCGACATCGACTCCTAACAGCAAGATAGACGAATTCCTGAAAATTGATCACTGCCTCCATGTCACTCGGGACCGTACCCAACTAAAACCTATTTGCACGTCTCCTTTAAACCGTGGTAAGGTAGTAATCAAAGTACAGTGGGAACTCACACAAGACCAATGATGATCTCAGATCAAAAGACTATCACGTACTCATGCTACCTGAGAACTTACATCTGACGATAGATATAATACCATCTAGAAGTTCTCAGCAAGTCCGTCCGATGTACTCACCTACAGTGAGCACCTGTATACTATCTTAGGTGACACAACACCGGTGGCTTGGGAGACCGGCCACCGCCTTTTATCGGGGTCTAAAAACGTATATACTAGTCTACTTCAGAATATCGATGCCCAGTCTCGATACTCCTATGACTAGGGACATTTAAGGACGTGCTTATAGACTACTCAGCTCTCATGTATATGATCACCATCATAATGCTGGTAGTCAAGCAAGAATCCTATAGGCTTCATCAATGATGAAGAAAAACCAGATAGCATACTATCATTTCGAGCAAGACCATTCTACCTGTATAGGTCCTTCCTAAATTATTATAATCGCCTACTTACAATCATAATAATTGCCTTGAGGGCACTATTCCAACAAAATGAGGCCTTGAGTCGATCGAGACGATGGAGAGGATGTTTGGAGGAGGTTTTTCTTCAAAAGTCTTCTTCGTTCTTGCTAAGATTATTAGGGCTTGAGAGAAAATCTGCATGGAGAGGGAAAATGCTGAGGAAGAAGATATATTTTCGGAGTGGAGAAGAAGATGCCTATGAAAAGAAAAAGAAACTAGGGGTTTGATTGGTTTTATAGGCATCCCATCTTTCGGTTAGATTTAGACATATCGGGGGTAATCGAAACCATACTAGAGACCCGATAATATCAGATGAGAAAAGCTCGTATGAGTATGGGCCCACTTCGCCGTCGGGGACAGTCTTCTTGCCGTTGGGGACGGCTATAGCTCGAGCTTTGGGCCCGACCTTTGGTCGTCAGTCTCATGTCGTGATCGGGGTTTTCAATGTATGTACCAAACCTAATATTGACCTATGGTCGTGTTAGTTGTATGTATGCCCTAGAGGCCAGTATTATACAGATGATGTATATTATATTGGATGCTTGGACATATATAAAGAGGACTTTCTTACTCGATATGATAGTATACTATCTGATTGCTCTTTATCTTAACATGTATACTTGTCTCTTGATACTGTCTTATAGTTACATGTTGGTAAAACCCTTAGGATGTGTACTTGACTACCAGGACTATGATGCAGATCATACTAGTGGGGCCATGGTAGTCCATAAGTTCATCATTTAATGTTCCTAGTCGTGGGTGTATCGAGACAGGGCATCGATATACCAGAGTAGACTAGCGTATACGCTTCTCGACCCATGAGATGGGCGATGGATGATCCCATATCCATTAGTGTTTGACATCAGAGATGGTATACGGGTGCTCAGTGGAGACTGGGTACACTGGACGGACTTGCCGAGAACTCCCAGATGGTATTATATCTCACGTCAGATGGCAGTTCTTTGGTGACACTTGTGCAGGTTAGACTGTAGACCCGAGATCGTCATAGGGTCTTGTGTGATTCCCACTGTACTTTGATTTCCACCTTACCACGTCCAAGAGGGCGTGCAAAACGGTGGTTTTTGGGTACAGTCCCGAGTCACATGGAGGCAATGAGCGATAGGAGGGGTTTCGTCTCTCCCGGTATTGGGGGTTGATGCTGCGCTGTGCTCGATTGGCCATAACAGGGAAGTCCCTGGCCAGGGCTGATTTTGAGATTTACCGGTAAGTGTTACCAGTAGTTTCTCGACCGGTTATGAGCCTCAGATTGGCACGACTTATCGGTTATTGGGGTCTGACGTTTACCACCCCTAGACTTGATATGCGACATATCATACGAGGAGACCGGACTGTACGGGAAGTGTTACCGTTAGGCTTTTACAGGAGTTGGAGCTGGCTTGCTTGCTGATCTTCTGATCGCTCAATACCTAGGTAGCCATTACGTCCAGCTAGTACCGCTGACGGCTTGTGGGTGCTTGGTATGATCATCACCTACTGCCGGCGTATTGACGAGTCTTTAGAGTCCTACATAGAGGTTTTACTGGCTCAGGCAAAACGAAATAGGAGCGCATATGTGATATGTGCGGGATCGAGAATAATGCGTGTATGTGATACCGTATTATATTCTCGCGACTTTTTGTATCGGTTAGTTATATGTGATATAGCCGGGTTATCGAATCAAGAGTTGATTCGATAAGTCGATACATTGGATGTTAGTCGGTTATATGAGATATAACCGGATTATTAAGTCAAGTGTTGATTTAATAATTTAGTGTATAATTGTATATATGATATACTAATTTACATTAACTAACATTTGTTCACTTAAGGATTTTTCTCACATGTGCACAACTTTAATATATATGTGATATATATTAAAAATATGTTTTCTTTTTGTATCATGGTTGTTGATACACATAACATGGGTGTGCAAGACATACACCATTCTATTTTAAATGGTGGTTTATAATTATTTAAGGTAATTACAAATCAGTGGAGCTTTTTTCACAAGCATGAAGCTTGTAGAAGCTTGTGGATGCTTTGACAAAGTCCACTAACTTTGTTTTACTTTAGATTTTTATTAACCTAACCATTTTGTATAAGCCATGGTTATGTCTCTACATGAGTTAGTATATGATACTCACTCACCCATGGTTAGCTAACTTGACTTAATCATTATCCTCATCTTTTCTTTGGTTCATCTTCTTCTTCTTCTTTGAGCAAAAGAAAAGCTTGCTAGGGTTTTAAAAGGAGAGTGAAAGATTGTGAGAAATCAAATTCTAAAGAGAACCCACTTTCTATTTCTCCATCCTTTACTAGACTAGCACTTTAGTTTAGGGTGTTTGCTTCACTAATTCTCTAGTTAGTGAAGTAGTAGCTTGAGTTGGTATTCCCTCGACGTAGATCATCTTCGGCCTCGAAGACTTCAAGTAAGGACGCTTCTTTCGCCTCGTGAAGCCATGCAAGAGCCTGGGAGAACCATGATCGCAGCGAAGGGACTACAACAAGGAGCTTTAGAAGTGAAGGACCGATCTACAAAGGTTGTATTTCGTATTCACTTAGTGGTAAATGTTATTTACTTGCATGTGTAACCCTAATTATATAGCAAAGATCTTGTTTAGGGTTGTTAGGCACGGCTAAAATTTTAATCGGGCATGGTTGATGCCTTATTGAACCTTGTTAGAGTGCCTAGTAACCCTACAGTGGTATCAGAGCCTAGCTAGAGTATTAGGCGACGTGTATACGAAGTTAAAACTCCGAACGAATCCCGAAACCTCAAAATCAACCCCTCTCTGGTCATTTTTTAAAACTGTGATTTTTTCTGAATTAAAAATACCTAAAAAATTCAGCAGGTAATTTTAAGCATTACTATGCAAAATGAGCACCTAATCCGTATAGACCACCGCGGAACCGTGGCCATACCTCTCTTGGGCCACGGATCCGCGGCCGTACTGTAGCAATGGGCTTTTGTTTTTGTACAGTAATATTTATTTCTGTTAGTGCTATTTTCTGGGTATTTTTTTATCTGACTCAAGTGTTGAGTAATATGGGGTTTATTTTGTATTCGTTGATTCGATCGGAAAATTTAATTTCGTTATGTTTTCCAGATATTTAGAAACTGTTAAAATGTTCGAACGGATATCATTAACTCATTTTTTTCCGGCACGAAAAACTTTCAAGTATTGAATTTTTCTTGAGTTTAAATCTTTCGGAAAAACGTGCATGTAACGCAATGGACCCTCTAGAAGAACACAAACCTTAACTCGATTATGTGACCGTCTGAACCGTCTCTAAACCTTAGGGTTTGGGGCGGTACGGCGTGCCACATGTGAGGCGTTGGCTTGACCCTTCTACGGCTGGACCGTTGGTACTGTGACGTATTCTGGAATTTTTGAACTCCGCTCAAGTGTTGAGCTATTTAGGAAATCTTGGGTATTTGATTATTCGATCGGAAAGTTTAATACTGTCTATTTATCTGGAATGTGATACAATATCTGGAATTCATATAGTTAGGCATGAAATGCGAAGTATGTGATATTTCGGATTTACGATGTCTAAAGAGATTGTGGATTCCAAATGTTGTAGTTTTACACTTTCTTTTCTGCGACCGTAAGTGTAATATGTGATATCGCCGGTTTCGTTACTATATGTCAACGACAATTAGGATGCGCATATTTACTTACGTTGATGACATGTGATATTATGTGTTGTTGGATATGTTATATTGGATCGTCGCGTTTCTGAATAGCCGGGGGTTTTATGTGAGATGAGGGTTTTTATTTTCATTCATGTAAAATTAAATGTATGTAATATTCTTTTATTGGGGCACTTCCGGGATGAGGTTGATGTCACCATTTGTATATTATTTACTTTTCCGCACTAGGATATACCTAAGGAGGAGAGCACAAGTAACCGGGTTCTAGAGTCCAGTGGGAGACCAACTCGAGGAGTCGAGTCCGGGTCTCCTAACTCTAGAATTGGTAGGGTTGCTTGCCGCTCTCGTAGGGGTCTAGGGGTGTGGGTTTGGCTATTCATCGCGACCGTGGAATCCGTGTTTTATAGATGCTCAAAATAAAACACGGACGTCCTAGTATATCCAATGTTTCATATGTTTCTTCTGCTGCGATATCTGTGATGTGATCATTTGATATGTTGTGATAAATACTGTATATAGTATATATGATATATTATATAGACGTTACTTATGTTTTACACCCGCGCTGGCCCTGCCCCGCTCTGCCGTTAGTTACCTAACCTAACGGTGCACGAGGGGATATCGAGGCGAATGCGGATGGTATAAGTGTACGTCGTATTTATCTGTGATGTTTAGGTGATTTAAATGATGGGACTTCATCAATATGATTAATGAAAGAAAAGAAACATAAAAGATGTTGTGGAATCAAATTTTCAAAAAGGGTAGCTACAGTTTTTGCTTTGCATAGCGATATATATGATATATCCTGCACCTTATTCGATAAGGAAAGAGCCGAGATCCCTTCACCGGGAGTGACCTCTTTAGCAAAACTGGCAGATGCTACAACACTCGGTTTGTCTTTTGATTGCTTTTGGAGTTTTTGCTTTGCATAGCGATATATATGATATATCCAGCACCTTATTCCATAAGGAAAGAGCCGAGATCCCTTCACCGGGAGTGACCTCTTTAGCAAAACTAATGAAAGCCTTAAAATCACTCCATTTCAAAATTCACATGATTCTACAATGATATCAAGTTCATTACGCAAAAGGTTTTCAGAAAAACCTGTCGTAGCCCTCCATCATTTCAGATAAGTCCTACTTAGTATTCGTGCTACGTTTGTTGACCTCCGTCAAGACGTAGTGTGCGGTAGCTAACTAGTATTTATCTGCTTATGCATATGATGCAGATTGGATTAGGGTAGTCGTACGACCTTGTTGACCTCCGTCAAGGGTCGTGCGGGTGGGTTGATTCAATCAAGAAATGATGGGTTGAACATGACTTGCACCCTGTGGTTTGTTGACCTCCGTCAAGGTCATAGGATGCTTGAGGCAAAATATTATCGGGAATTTCAAATGTTGAAATTTGCAATGAGATTGCATATCTTCTATGAGATAGTTGGATCCCGATACCCACTGCGAGTAATTGTTACTCCTGGGAGAGTTTTACACAGGACAATTAGCCGATCAAGTAGGTGTCTAGAAAGGTGTCAACGGGGTTACGCCTCTGGGAAAACGAGGTTTACTTTAATTAGGTTCGTGTGAAAGCACGGGGAACCTCCCTCAAAGTACCGACATTGGCCTGGCTGAAAGATTGGCGAAATTGTAGGGTGTAATTAATCCCGACTAGTCATTCCTTTTAGGGTTTGAAGGAAGATTTGATAAAAACAGTGGGAGCCATCCTGATTAGATAAAATAATAACCAATCTGATCTTGCAAGAGCATACGCTAAAGTGTTTTCTTCTCTCTCTCCAGGTAGCGACCATATCATACCTTAATCAAGATAATAATATGGATGTATTGACTGAACCCGCATGTTATACAATGCTAGGGAACGTTGGTTCCGTTCTTTCTTATAAGAGTTATAGGACTGAACAGGATATAGGGGAATACGAGGATTCCCATGCCACCCGAATGAAGAAAGTACATGTTGATGCATTTTCTTCGGGTGTGTTCGTTACAGAGAACTGTTTCTCAGTTCACTCTACGTCCTGGGTATTAGATACCGGATCGGGATCCCATATATGTAATATGTTACATGGGCTTCGTAAAGGTAGGGAACTAGGAGAGGGTGATCATTCCGTAAGAGTAGGGAATGGTGCAAATGTTGCAGCCAAAGCAGTTGGCGAATATCATCTTGTGTTACCAAATGGTAATACATTGGTTCTGAATGAATGCTATTACATTCCGACCCTGATATGTAATCTTATATTAGTTTCTTTATTGAGCAAAGAAGGATATAATTTTGTAGTACAGGATGATGTTATGAACATATTCCTGAATCAAAAGTTGATTGGATCATGCTCGTTATTTAATGGCATATACGTTCTCAATCAAACTACAGTCCTTAATATAACAAACACACACAAGAGGAAGAGTTCAGAAATGAACGAATCCTTCTTGTGGTATTGTAGACTTGGTCATATAAATGTGACACGGCTAGCTAAGTTACATAAGGATGGATATTTGAAACCGTTCGAATTTTCATCTTATGACACTTGCCAGTCATGTCTCAAAGGCAAGATGACCAAAACTCCGTTTACGGGACACGGAGAAAGAGTTACTGAACCCTTGGGACTGGTACATAGTGATGTATGCGGTCCCATGTCTACACATGCCAGGGATGGTTCTTCGTACTTCATTACATTCACTGACGATCTCTCTAGATTCGGATATGTGTTCCTGATGAAACACAAATCAGAAGCTTTTGAGAAATTTAGAAAATATAAACAAGAAGTCGAGAACCAAACCGGGAATAGTATTAAAATCCTTCGATCTGATCGAGGAGGTGAATACTTGAGCAATGAATTCCTGGACTTCCTAAAAGAGAATGGGATTCTCTCTCAGCTAACTCCTCCATATACACTACAGCACAACGGTGTATCAGAACGGAGGAATCGCACCCTATTAGATATGGTGCGCTCTATGATGAGCATAGCTGAGTTACATATTTCCTTCTGGGGCTATGCACTGGAGACAGCAGCATACCTACTGAATAGGGTTCCTACCAAATCTATGCCTACCACCCCATATGAGATATGGGAGGGGAAGAGACCGTATCTTAATTTTATTAAGATATGGGGTTGCCCGGCCTATGTCAAAAGACAAAAACCGAACAAACTCGAAGCAAGGTCTGTTTTGTGTAAGTTTGTTGGATATCCCAAGCATTCGCGAGGGTATATCTTCTACCACAGTGAGGAACAAAGGGTGTTTGTTGCTCAACACGCCACCTTTTTAGAAAAGGAATTTCTTGCAAAAGAGATTAGTGGCTCTGAGGTAGAACTGGAAGAGGTTCTAGCTGTACAAACCACAACAGAAGATTTGGTGGAACCAGAGGATTCGGTAGTTCCCAACGAACCTCAGCCTCTCCGCCGATCTAGTAGGGTTCCTCACCCACCTGAGAGATACTACGGTTTTCTCATGGATGGTGGGAGCGAGGATTACATCATGGTTGATGATGACCCAACTAGCTTCGAGCAGGCCATCACGAGTGAGGACTCAGTGAAATGGCTGGATGCAATGCGGTCCGAGATGGAATCTATGTACACCAACAAAGTATGGACTTTGGAAGATGCTCCTGAAGGGGTAAAACCCATTGGGAGCAAGTGGATCTTCAAGAAAAAACTTGGTGTAGATGGGAAAGTGGAGACTTTCAAAGCTAGACTTGTTGCAAAGGGTTTTCGTCAAAGACCAGGTGTGGACTATGACGAAACCTTTTCTCCAGTGGCTATGTTTAAATCCATCTGGATCATGCTTGCCATCGCTGCATATCATGACTACGAAATCTGGCAAATGGATGTTAAGACCGCCTTTCTAAACGGTGATTTAGAAGAGAGCGTGTACATGACTCAGCCGGAGGGCTTCATAGCTAGTGGGAGCAGCGGGAAGGTGTGCAAGCTGCTTAAATACATTTATGGATTAAAGCAAGTATCGCGGAATTGGAACATCTGCTTTGACGTCATTATCAAAGAGTTTGATTTCGTCAAAAACGTAGATGAACCTTGTATCTACAAGAAGGTGGCAGAGAGTAAGGTTGTCTTCCTCGTATTGTACGTGGACGACATACTCTTGATAGGAAATGACATTCATATGCTGCAATCGGTCAAGCTCTTCTTATCACAAAGATTCTCAATGAAAGATCTAGGTGATGCCTCCTGCATACTGGGAATTATGATCTATAGAGATAGATCTAAAAGGATATTGGGATTGTCCCAATCCAGGTACATTGACACCATACTAAAGAGGTTTAGTATGGAAGAATCCAAGTGTGGGAACTTACCCACGATCTCTAAACTCACTCTCTCCAAAGAGATGTCTCCCAAGACTGATTTGGAGAGAGCTCGCATGCAAGGGATACCCTATGCTTCGGCTGTAGGCTCTATCATGTACGTGATGCTATGTACCAGACCCGATGTAGCACACTCACTAAGTGTAGTGAGTAGGTATCAAGCTGATCCTGGAGAGAGTCACTGGACGGCTGTGAAGAGCATTCTCAAGTACTTACGAAGGACTAAAGAGATGCTCTTGGTGTATGGTAACGGAGAACTCCAAGTGGAGTCCTTTACCGATTCGAGCTTTCAGAGTGATAAGGACGACTCTAAGTCGCACTCGGGATTTGTCTTTACCCTTTGCGGAGGGGCGGTTAGCTGGAAGAGTTTCAAGTAGGAAACCGTGGCAGACTCGACGATGGAGGCTGAATACATCGCTGCCAACGATGCTGCCAAAGAGGCTGTCTGGATCAAGAAGTTCATTACTGAACTTGGTGTGGTTCCATCCGTTGAGCATCCAATACCTTTGTATTGTGATAACAATGGAGCGGTGGCTTTGGCCAAAGAACCCAGGTCCCATCAGCGATCCAGGCATATTCTGAGGCGGTATCACCTGATCCGGGAGATAGTAGATCGCCGGGAGATCGAGGTCAGGAGGGTTGATACGAAAAACAACACTGCGGATCCACTCACGAAGGCTATTCCCCAGATACAGTTTGAGAGACTCTTCGGGATGCTTGGTATACGATACTACAGCAGCTGGCCCTAGTGCAAGTGGGAGATTGTTAGTTGTATGTATGCCCTAGAGCCCAGTATTGTACAGATGATGTATATTATATTGGATGCTTGGACATATATAGAGAGGACTTTCTTGCTCGATATGATAGCATGCTATCTGGTTGCTCTTTATCTTAACATGTATACTTGTCTCTTGATACTGTCTTATAGTTACATGTTGGTAAAGCACTTAGGATGTGTACTTGACTACCAGGACTATGATGCAGATCATACTAGTGGGGCCATGGTAGTCCATAAGTTCATCCTTTAATGTTCCTAGTCGTGGGTGTATCGAAACAGGGCATCGATATATCAGAGTAGACTAGCGTATACGCTTCTCGGCCCATGAGATGGGCGATGGATGATCCCATATCCATTGGTGTTTGACATCAGAGATAGTATACGGGTGCTCAGTGGAGGCTGGGTATACTGGACGGACTCGCCGAGAACTCCCAGATGGTATTATACCTCACGTCAGATGGCAGTTCTCTGGTGACACTTATGCAGGTTAGTCTGTAGACCCGAGATCGTCATAGAGTCTTGTGTGATTCCCACTGTGCTTTGATTTCCACCTTACCACGTCCAAGAGTGCGTGCAAAACGGTGGTTTTTGGGTACAGTCCCGAGTCACATGGAGGCAATGAGCGATAGGAGGGGTTTCGTCTCTCCCGGTATTGGGGGTTGATATTGCGCTGTGCTTGATTGGCCATAACAGGGAAGTCCCTGGCCAGGGCTGATTTTGAGATTTACTGGTAAGTGTTACCAGTAGTTTCTCGACCGGTTATTAGCCTCAGATCGGCACGACTTATCGGTTATTGGGGTCTGACGTTTACCACCCCTAGACTTGATATACGACATATCAGACGAGGAGACCGGACTGTACGGGAAGTGTTACCGTTAGGCTTTTACAGGAGTTGGAGCGGGCTTGCTTGCTGATCTTCTGATCGCTCAATACCCGGGTAGCCGTTACGTCCATCTAGTACCGTTGATGGCTTGTGGGTGCTTGATATGATCATCACCTACTGCCGGCGTATTGACGAGTCTTTAGAGTCCTACATAGAGGTTTTACTGGCTCAGGCAAAACAAAATAGGAGCGCATATGTGATATGTGCGGGACCGAGAATAATGCGTATATGTGATACCGTATTCTATTCTCGCGACTTTTTGTATCGGTCGGTTATATGTGATATAGCCGGGTTATCGAATCAAGAGTTGATTCGATAAGTCGATACATTGGATGTTAGTCGGTTATATGAGATATAACCGGATTATTAAGTCAAGTGTTGATTTAATAATTTAGTGTATAATTGTATATATGATATACTAATTTACATTAACTAACATTTGTCCGCTTAAGGATTTTTCTCACATGTGCACAACTTTAATATATATGAGATATATATTAAAAATGTGTTTTCTTTTTGTATCATGGTTGTTGATACACATAACATGGGTGTGAAAGACATACACCGTTCTATTTTAAATGTTGGTTTATAATTATTTAAGGTAATTACAAATTAGTGGAGCTTTTGTCACAAGCATGAAGTTTGTAGAAGCTTGTGGATGCTTTGACAAAGTCCACTAACTTTGTTTTACTTTAGATTTTTATTAACCTAACCATTTTGGATAAGCCATGGTTATGTCTCTACATGAGTTAGTATATGATACTCACTCACCCATGGTTAGCTAACTTGACTTGATCATTATCCTCATCTTTTCTTTGGTTCATCTTCTTCTTCTTCTTCTTTGAGCAAAAGAAAAGCTTGCTAGGGTTTTAAAAGGAGAGTGAAAGATTGTGAGAAATCAAATTCAAAAGAGAACCCACTTCCTATTTCTCCATTCTCTACTAGACTAGCACTTTAGTTTAGGGTGTTTGCTTCACTAATTCTCTAGTTAGTGAAGTAGTAGCTTGAGTTGGTATTCCCTCGACGTAGATCATCTTCGGCCTCGAAGACTTCAAGAAAGGACGCTTCTTTCGCCTTGTGAAGCCATGCAAGAGCCTGGGAGAACCATGATCGCAGCTGATTGGTAGAGTTTTTGTGTGCTAAGTTTATTACCGCAATCAAGACGGTTTCGCTTGTAGCTAGCTGCTTGAGTACGGGTCGTCCGCAGGGAGATGGGAATCTTTTTCTATGTGCTTTAACGAGTTAAGTCCAATTGTCCAGGTTTGTTTTTAGATTACTTAAGTGCTAAAATGATATATAGAGAGAGCTTGTTAGGGTTAGGATTAGGTTAGTTTGAGTTAAGAGTCGCTCACTTCTTTCGTTGCCACTCTTAATATCGGTGTTACGGTAATCGGCAACAACGGGGATTAGCACGACTAGGAAGGAACTTGCGAGTATAAGTTAGGCTTTCCAACGCATAAGTTCTTCCTTTTGGTGCTTGTCCGTCCGTTCTTGGCTCTTAGCCTTAACCTCCGGTTAATTCAACCATAACCGGTCTCACTACGGAATCACCGCTATCATGTAGGATAGGGTGCCGTAGGGAGCAGATTGTGGTTCAATTAACGGGAGTTCGATTTAAGATGTTGGGCAAGGAAAAAGTGAGAGAGATTTCCTTCTCTCAAACTTTCCTTATCCTACCCTAACAAGTATGGAAACTACTCACCCATTACAAGAAAAAATGAAAATAAAACAAAGGAGGAAGACAGAAAGAAAGAGGTTAGAAGATTACAACTAGCTATTTGCGACCTCACCTCGGCAAGGATCAAGCGTAAGCATCATGGTTGTTTAAGGATAAAGAAAAAGAGAACAAGAAAGAAACAAATAATAAATAACAACAACTAGATTAGCAAAAGAAAATTACAAGCAATTATAAAAAAAAGAACAAGACAAGCATGATAACAAAGAACTCCTTTATTCATTCTTCACTCACAAAAGCTCACTACAAGTTTTTAATGGAGAAGAGATGAGAGGAGGAAGAAGAACAACACATGTATTCTAAATTCTAAATACAAGATTATGGACCCTTGGCTTTGGCAAGTTCTGGACTATTTATAGGCAGGGAGCTGGAAACCTAGGGCAACATTCTGACCCTTCATGAAAAGACCAAACTACCCCTAAAAAATATACTTCTGAGGAGCCTGTACGGCCGCGTTTCCGCGGCCTAAGCATGCTTATGCCGCGGAAACGCGGCCGTTTAGAGGAGTTGGCTCCTCGGATTTTGTGTGCTGCCCTAGTCTTTTATGTCCTTCAGTCTGGTATATGTTGTTTCTGATAATCTTTTCACATTGCTTCCAGAATTTTGGTAGATGATGTGGATCTTTTGTCATGATTTTCTTGAGCTCCGCGTAGATTTCTTGGACTTTGTGTTTCCATTGAGCTTTGTGCATGAAAATGACATTGATTTGCCATTTTGTCTCTTAAACTGGTGTGTGGCAACATACGGATTGAGAGCGGAGACCCGTGTTTTATCTGTGGTTGGCAGGAACCCGGATTTTGTCGTGCTTTTCCATGAATTTCACCGTTTAGAGCCGAGAACCTGTATCCTGCAATTGACTAGCAAACACGGCTCAAGAGTACCTACTGATAAGCAATATGATAAAAATTGGGCGATATAAAAATGCAAAAATCTGATATGAACAAATACCCCCAAACTTATCATTTGCTCGTCCCGAGCAAAACCAATTTATTCACAAAAAATCCTAATCTCACTTTCGCAGGGAACGCGATTGCACTGAGCATGTGCAACAAGCCGTTAAACCTCTAGGTGTCCCTAGTAGGAGGAGTGTTGTCTCCTGAGGGTTTTCAGCGGATACTGCCCACAAAATCCGGTCAAGCTAGTTTTGCAAACTAACTATGATTCAAACCCTAAAGTTTTGTTTCAGAAAATAACAATTCTATTATCCTAAGTCTAGACTATCGAACCTTTATTTTTCACATCTCGCTTCTTATTTAACTTAAGATTTTATATGTCTTTACGTGTAGTGCAAATAGTTTCGTTAAGTTCCAGAAGGGTCGAATAAAGTTATCATGTCACACAATAAAGCTCAGATAAGATTTTTGAAAGGATCACATAAGTTTTATAATGAGTTAAGCATTTTTCAAGTTTCGTTTTCCAGTAAAGTTTCAACTTCAGAATTTCTATCTTCCTTAACAGGAAACTAGGTCTTATTTTTCACTCCACCTTTTTCTTGTTTTCATTTCATACACACCTCTGTGAACGTGCAATAGTCTTTATCATAGAATAAAACCTTCATATCTCCGCTAGAAATATTTTTTATAAAAACCTGTCTTTTGTCAAGATTATTCTCACACAAAGAACTGTTGGGAATTTTAACTCGGAGAGAACACTTACTTGACTTTGTTTTAATCTGGACTTTCTAGGCTTCTTAGCGAGCTTTAGGCCAATACACCCAAACCAGTTGGTTTTAGGGCATTAGGTGTAGAAACACCCCAGCGGACTTAATTACTCAAGTTACCTAGGTCCAAAAACAAAAGACAATTTGGCGTGAAAATCATGATGATTCAATACGAACGGAGATATAACCGGCAGTTCAATTATTTTTTTGGATAAAAGACGTGTTTAGTGGGTTCGGTGTGTAATCATTCCAATCAAGTTCCAGATGGGTTATTTTTCAGGCTTAGTTCCAATTAAGGCATCAATAACATTCCCTCATATTCACTTCACTTCATAAACTATTCTTGATATTACTTATTTCAGAACAAACCTATTTGATCCTCAGAAAATCATTTATCCATTTAAAAGTTTTTAGACATAAAAGACTTGTCATCTAATTTCCAAAACTCACGACACGTGTAGTGTGATATAAAGACGTATATCAGCTATAGTTAACTTCAAAGGAGAGTTATCTTTCAGGTTTTCAAAATCTAAAAATAAGATTTAGTTATTCTTATCTTATCAAATAAAACCGTTGAAATGTTGAATCAGAGTTCTCCCACTAGCTAACTTGACAGAAAAGTTTTTATAGTTTTAGAAAATTTTCTGATTTTTATGGATTTTATGGATTTTAGTATGCAGATGCAAAATATACATATGAATGCGAAGGTTAGAAATGTGTACCGAGCGTACCCCCAAACTTAAACTGGACAGTGTCCTCACTGTCATTGCATGAAGAGATCATTTGAAGGGTCAAAATTGTCGGTTAGATACACAAAAAAATTTATGTTTTTTTTAAGAGTAAAAATGGAAAAGAATATCCACAAATAAATACAAAATGGTATATACATACCCCCAAACTTATTTGGAACGGTGTCCACTGTTCTTGGCTGGATAACCGAAGTTTGGTGGTAGGCAGAGGAAGATTATGCAGGGTAAACCGGCTTCTGTAAGACCAGGAGCTCCTCTGTTGGTTCGGCGCTAAGGTACGGTTTAAGTCGGTGTCCATCTACTTTGAAAAATGAACCGTCCTTTGGATTCTCCAAATCCACAGCGCCATGCGGATACACATTCCGCACAAAATACGGCCATTTCCAGCGAGATCTGAGCTTTCCTGGATGGAAGTGTAACCTGGTGTCGTAAAGCAGTATCTGTTGACCGGTACAAAAGTTTTGCGCAAAAGGTGTTTATCGTGAAACACCTTCGTTCGGTTTTTAACGACAACCGCGTTATCGTAAGCCTCATCCCTAAGCTCGCTCAATTCATTCAACTGCAGCTTCCGATGGCTGTCCGCATCTTCGAGATACAGATTCAGTTCTTTTATCGCCCAAAATGCGCGATGCTCTATTTCGACAGGGAGATGGCAAGCTTTTCCGTACACAAGCCGATAGGGAGACATGCCAAGATCGGTCTTATAAGCCGTTCGAAATGCCCAAAGGGCATCAGTGAGTTTCAACGACCAATCCTTTCGGTTCTTGGAAACCGTCTTCTCCAGTATCTGCTTGATTTGCCGATTTGAAACTTCGGCTTGCCCACAGGTTTGGGGGTGGTAGGGCGTAGATAGCTTATGATTAATGGAATATTTCCGCATCAAGGCTTCGATAGTCTTATTGCAGAAATGAGTTCCATTGTCGCTAATGATCGCTCGGGGGTGCCCAAACCGGGAGAAAATGTTTTCTTTAAGAAACCTAACGACAACCTTGTTGTCGTTAGTCCAGCTGGGCATAGCCTCGACCCACTTAGAGACGTAATCAACAGCGAGAAGGATGTACAAGTTCCCGAAAGAGCTGGGAAACGGCCCCATGAAATCTATCCCCCAAACGTCGAAAATCTCCACAACCAAGATTGGTTGGACCGGCATCTCGTTCCTTCGGGATATCCGGCCCAAGTGTTGGCACCGGGAGCAAGTCTTGCAATAGTCATGAGCGTCTTTAAAGAGTTGTGGCCAGTAGAAACCACATTGCAAGATCTTCTCAGCTGTCTTTCTGGGGCCAAAATGCCCGCCACATGCTTGATCGTGGCAAAATGACAGCACACTCTTGAATTCATCGTCAGGGACACACCGACAAATAATCTGGTCGGGACAGTACTTGAACAGATAGGGTTCGTCCCAGTAAAAGTGTTTTACTTGGGATAAGAATCGAAGTCTGTCCTGACTTGACCATTCAGTCGGTAATAACCCTGTGGCCAAATAATTCACAATATCTGCGAACCAGGGTTCGCGAGATACTGTCAAGAGCTGTTCATCCGGAAAAACGCCGTTTATCGGAAGTTGGGGCGACGGCGAAGAAGGAAGTCGTGAGAGATGGTCGGCGACTACGTTTTCACATCCTCTTTTGTCCTTAATGACAAGGTCAAACTCTTGAAGCAAGAGGATCCAACGTATTAGCCGAGATTTTGCATCTTTCTTCGCAAAAAGATGGCGCAGAGCAGAATGGTCTGTGTAGACAATGACTGGAGAGCCGATGAGGTAGGGCCTGAACTTTTCTAAAGCAAATACAATAGCCAAGAATTCCTTCTCAGTTGTTGTATAATTGAGTTGGGCGTCGTTCAGGGTTCGGCTCGCATAATAGATTACGTGCGGCATCTTGTTGATGTGTTGTCCAAGGACAGCACCAATGGCAAAGTCGGATGCATCGCACATAATCTCAAATGGGTGCGTCCAGTCAGGTGAAGAAAGAACGGGAGCAGAAGTGAGTGAGCTTTTTAATGACTCGAACGCAGTCACACAGCTCGAGTTGAAGTCGAATGGCGTGTCCTTGGCCAGTAGAAGAGTCAAGGGCCTAGCAATTTTGCTAAAGTCCTTGATGAACCGTCTATAGAAACCGGCATGGCCAAGGAAGGCTCGGATGTCTCGGACGTATCTGGGAGGAGGGAGATTGGAAATGACCTCAATCTTCTCTTTGTCAACCTCTATGCCATTTTGCGAGATGATATGTACTAAGACAATACCTTCGCGCACCATGAAGTAGCATTTCTCCCAATTCAATGTGAGGTTCTTGTCCTTATATCGGGTAAGGACAGCGTCAAGATGCAGCAAACACTCGTTAAAGGAATCGCCGAAGATGGAGAAATCGTCCATGAAGATCTCCAGGAATTTCTCCACCATGTCTGAGAAGATTCCCATCATACACCGCTCGAAGGTAGCGGGCGCATTGCATAACCCAAAGGGCATGCGACGATATGAGAACGTGCCGAAAGGACAAGTGAATGTGGTCTTGTCCTAGTCTTTTTCGGCGATGGGAATCTGATTATAGCCGGAGTAGCCATCAAGAAAGCAGTAGTACTCGTGTCCGGCCAATCGTTCAAGCATTGGTCAATGAAAGGTAGCGGAAAGTGGTCTTTCCGCGTTGCGGCGTTGAGTTTTCTGTAATCGATGCATACTCGCCACCCAGTTTGGGTGCGAGTAGGGATTAACTCATTCGCCTCGTTAGTAATGACCGTTATGCCTGACTTCTTGGGGACAACGTGAATGGGGCTAACCCACTGACTATCAGAGATAGGGTAAATGATACCACTCTCCAGACACTTCACGATTTCCTTTTTCACAGCCTCTTTCATGACTGGGTTGAGTCGCCTTTGTGGATCCCTGGCTAGTTTGGCATCATCTATCAGATGAATGTGATGTTCAACGATCAGGGGACTAATCCCCTTGATGTCCGCCATGGACCAGCCAAAAGCTTGCCTATTGCTGTGCAAGACCGCAAGAAGGGCTTTCTCTTGCTCTGGAGCTAGAGAAGCCGAGATGATAACAGGGAGGGTCTCGTTCTCACCTAAGTAAGCGTACTTAAGGTGAGACGGAAAAGGCTTGAGTTCGAGCGTTGGAGGTGAAACGATTGAAGGCAAGATTGGTGAAAAGGTCTCGAACTCAAAGGATTCCAGTAAAGGTTCAAAACGAGTGTAAGCGACCGAGTTGGATGGTTCAGGTAACTCATTCGGAAATTCGAAGGATTCAAACTCGGGCGGTGAGTGGCTAAGATTGTTCGAGAAAGTGAAACGCTCGTAGTCATTGTCGGGCGCAGAAACAGCAGCAGGTTCGAAGAGGAACGCACTAGTGGCGTTAAGGTTATCGTGATCGAACAAAAACTCCTCGAATTCACACTCTTCCGGGGTGATCTCCTGGATTGAGCAAACGTCTAGTATATGAGCACTAGGTTCGGAGTGCTGATTCCCCAACCTAAAAATGTTGAGTTCAATTGTCATGTTTCCAAAAGATAGGTTCATCGAACCATTGCGACAATTGATTACAGCATTTGAGGTTGCAAGGAATGGGCGACCGAGTATCATCGGAATTTGATTCCGGGGGTTAGCTACAGGCTGTGTGTCTAATACAATGAAGTCAACGGGGAATATGAAGTCCCTAACTTTGATTAACACATCCTCTAGCTCACCCCTAGGATGGGTGATCGATCGGTCGGCCATTTAGAGAGTGCAGTGTATGGGTTTCAGCTCTCCTACACCTAGTTGCTCATATACTGAGTACGGAAGCAAGTTAACACTAGCACCAAGATCTAATAGTGCGCGGTTGATGTTCTTATCCCCAATGGTAATAGAAATCGTAGGACAGCCAAGGTCCTTCCGTTTTTGTGGTAAAGATTGGGTAACAGCATCACTCACAGCACTAGCCAAGAAAACTTTCTTGGGTACCTGAGACTTCCTCTTTTTCGTGCACAAGTCTTTTAAGATTTTCGCATAGGACGGGACTTGTTGGACAGCATCTAAAAGGGGAATGTTAATGTTAACCTGCTTAAACAACTCCAGAATCTTCTCCATTTGTGGATTTTGTTTATTGGACCTCAACCGGTTTGGAAATGGAACGTTTTTAAAATTAGTTGAGTTCAATGCTTGTGGAGGAGATTGTGGAGCTGGAACGGATCCCAGAGCTGGTGTTTTCGTGGAGTGAGAAGTGGGTCCGTTCAGAGCAGAAGAAGAAGAAGAAGAAGAAGAAGAAGAAGAAGAAGAGCCTTTTGATGAATGGAGAATAGGCTCAGAAGACGAAGAAGAAGAAGAAGAAGAAGAAGAAGAGCCTTTTGATGAATGGAGAATAGGCTCAGAAGACGAAGAAGAAGAAGAAGAAGAAGAAGAAGAAGCGGCCGGGGTGTCATTATCCTCATTTGCTGTGCCGATGTTGTTGTGCAGCATCCTTCCCGATCTCAATGTAGTCACGGCACTCACATTATGGTTCTGTTGTTCAATAGCAACATGTACATTATGTGGGTGACCGGGATTTGGGAGTGGTTGAGATGGAAGCTTCCCCTTTTCTCGCTCGCTTAACGCCGCATTCAGCTGTGCAATCTGGGCTTCGATGGTCTTGATGCTTTGCCCGTGTGCAGCAGTGTGTTGCACCAAAGACTGAATAGACGACTGGATGTTGGCGGTGGATTGTGTCGATTGTTTGACGAACGCCTCCAGACTTCGTTCTAGCGAGGAAACCTTATCGTTGTTTGACGAAACAAAGTTGTTTTGTGGAAAAGAATTGTTGGGTGCAAAGTTGTTCGTCTGATTTTGAAAAGGTTGGGATTGGAAGGGCTGCTGAAACTGATATTGAGTTTGTTGTTGCGCTTGTTGTTGCGGAGGAGGGGGCCTTTGGAAATTGTTGCCTTGGAATTGTTGCTGATTCTGATTCCAGGCGAAATTGGGGTGGTTCCTCCAACCGGGATTGTAGGTGGAAGAGTATGGATCATTCCTTGGTCTTTGCTGAAATGCAGCATTAACCTGATCCTGTCCTTGGAATGGTGGATTGTAAGGACACTCTTCAGTTAAGTGAGAAGGATCGGAACAACAAGCACAAATAGCACGAAGGGGAAGAACAGGGGCAGGAGCAGGAGATAAAAATTTGCTCTCTATCGCTTCAAGTTTTCTCGTTATTGCAGCCATTTCAGCTTTCATCGCAATAGAGACATCGAGTTGGTGAATTCCTACCCTAGACTGACCAGTAGAAGTGGAGGAAGAAGAAGAAGTAGTTGGTCCAGTGCTCTCCCATTGAAGCGTCTGTTCCGCAAGGTCGTCGAAGAATTGCCACGCTTCCTCGTCAGATTTCGATAGAAACTGGCCCTGACAAATGGTTTCCAACAACTGCTTGGTTGCTGGGTTCAGGCCCTCGTATAAGGTTTGGTAAAGTTGCCATTTCTCGATACCATGGTGAGGGCACTGAACAAGAAGGTCTTTATACCGGTCAAAGCACTTCCAGAAGGGTTCAGTAGGAAGCTGAGAGAATTGGTTGATTTCGTTACGGATCCTTGCGGTTTAATGATTCAAATAGAATTTCTTGAGAAACGCTTTCACAAACTCGTCCCAACTGGTTATGGAGTGGAAAGCGGTGCTATACAGCCATTTTTCAGCAAGATCACATAAAGTGAACGGAATGACCCGTAGTCGTATAGCATCGTCCGACAGCTGGGTAGTTTTCATCATGGCACAAACATTTTGGAATTTGTTGATGAAGATATAGGCATCTTTAGATTCAAACCCATGAAATTTCGGAAGCATGTTAATGAAGTGGGGCTTAATTTCAAAATTATCCCCATTGGCCGGTGGAAGGGAAAGACAGGTGGGAAGTTGTCACGACCCGAAAATACGGAACATGACCGGCACTTAGGCTACGAACGTCTCAAGGCGTACGTGCTCTAAGTAAGCCGAGCCCAGAAATCCAAACCAAGAAAAGTAGTGGAGTGAAGGAAAAACCATATGTAAATCAACCAGTTTGCAACATAATATACAACGCTTAAAGGCGAGGATCACAACAGAAAAGGGAACTCAACATCATGAAACCCAGAGAAATATAACGTGCGACTTCAAGGTCGAAAGAAAAAACATCACTGGTCTCTATCTCAAGTAAGTACATGTTTGGTTGATGGAACTTCTAGATACAACTGAAATATAATATACAAGGTATAATAATGGGCATGATACAAATAACCCACCTACTAGCAAGTCACCTGAAGAAGCTGTGCCCGCAAAGCCGTAATGGAACCCGTACGGCAAAACCTGCAAGAAACTGGGGCACAACGGGGGTGAGTTGCCAACTCGTGAATAGACAACATCTACGAACAGAAAATCGCATGTATGACGCAATCCTAGGTCATACGATCATAATATAATACTCAAATATATAACCAGCGTTCTATAACTATGACTAGGGTAACTATCTAACCCAAATGTAATCTCATGTACCCGTATCAATGTCAGTGCCTCAGGTAGCAATGTATCATATGAATGATGTATGAATGCATGAAAAGTATGATCAATGTAATCAAGTCTGTATGTGATCAATGCCCGTATATAGGTGGATCCCTTCCACGTATCACCCAATGACAATAAGCATCATGCATGTAAATATGAGGATATAGTCAAAATCATGAAAACACATCATGAAACCTGTGCCCAGCATCGGCACAAAACATAGCCTCAATCTCAATACATCAATGCCTTTGATAAGTCTCACTATCTAGGGAGCCGTCAATCCAGACCGGCCCTTACCATCAATCTCAAGACCACGACGCTATCCTCCGGATATCCGACGTGTCGGGTAAAATCACCGGTCGGTAGTGCTCCCCTGCCAGGCTCAACGCCATCTCCTGCGATCTTCTTGTCCCGGGGTACCGCACCGGACCCACCATGTACCCGCAATGGGCCTCATCCGCCTCCTCGAATCGGGTTTCACATGTCGCTCTCAGCATCGAGAAAACACATGGTGGACGCACTGAAATATCATATCAGGGGTAACCGGGTTTTTTTACAACAATTACATAATCTCTTTGAAATACCCAAGGTTCCCAAATCCAGAAATATCATAGAACAACATATCTCAATGCGCATAATCAGAAAACATGATGTATGCGACATAACAATGAAGTGCAGGTATAACAGTATATCATGCAACATGGAATAATAGTATGCACATACAAGGGTCATATCCTGCAGCAATAATACTACTGTGTAGTGACATGGAAATTACCGATGAAGATGTGTGTGAACTGGCAAGTAAGTGTACGTGGTACATACGCATCATCGGTAATGGTGCTGGTGTCCTAACAGCATGATATCAACAATAGAATATGAATCACAATAAGTATGCGATGCAGAGCAATAATAATAATGTGCGGGAGCTGAGTACCAAACACAATGATGGCTAAACTGCATCTAATGTCATAAGAGTCATATAGCTATACCGCTATAAGGCAAAGCTAAAGCTAACAGTAGGTAAGGGAAACCGCCTAACCTCTGAGTCGATACACATAACTATATATATAGTCGGTGATCCCGCCTCGATAATATCATATCCGATACTATATCTCTATAATCGGTTATTCCCAAGTCAAGAGTGCGGATCAAAACATCAAATTACAGCTCGTACGTAAATCCGTCGTACGGCATCCCCAAATCTGGGTACGGGTCAAATCATATTCATTATATTACTCATCTGGTATCCTCTTATCTGGATCATCATCTGGGGTACTGATCTACGTCTAGTATAATGCTAATATCATCACTATAGTCATGACCTGACTACTGATTGACAGTCTCGTATGAATCGATATCATCATCATATATCGTCAATGAAATCATAATCCGGCTTCCGATTGACAGCCTCTAGCAAAGCGACATTATCAGCACATATCATCTCAAGGAGTAAACAACGCCCAAGGCGGCCTATCATAAATATCTTGTCATCTCATATCATATCATACCCTATCTCATATCATAATAACATATTGCTCACTTATATATCACTATTCCTATGGCATTATCATCCAAGCATCCTGCTAAAGCATCAAGACGTATCTCAACTATGAAGTTTACCATATCACCGATATCATAATCTCGGATCAAATATCATCGACTCATCTCAATCCCATGTATCATCCTCGAAATCGTATGTGAACATATAGTCCATACCCACGTGAACACATATCAATATAGAATCCCATAACCACATGTGTAATAAGGATGTATGCAAGTATGTATGTGTGAATATGTATGTGTAGTACACCCACTATCTAAAGTTTCGTAACCTTTATCAATCCAACACACCAATATCCATTTTAACATTATTATTGATCCCAAATGACATATAATATTTGTAAATGTATATACGCATCCGTATACATCACGACGAATTGCGGGGGTGCTATACGCCATCCACCCGACTTCTCCCCGTAGATATAAATCTACTCACCTTTCTTTATGCGTGCCGGTACCGATGTTGCCATTCGCATCTCCAACGCTTCGACGCCACATGGGGTACCTACAAGGATATCACACGCTAAAACACATGAAAATCATGTCGGAAATCAAAATGGTGCGCGCTACGCTCATAGGTAAAAACCTGTAGCCTTGCGTGCAAACACGGCCAACAACCTGCTGCCGTTGGCGTTCAAACGCCACCCGACAGAAACGAATCACCGAATACCCAAAATCCATACGAAAACAAGTCGTAAATCATACGCCAACTCAAGAAAATCAACCCAGATTCTACCCTAACTGGAATCAGTCAAAACTAGACATACCCAGGATCAAGTTTACATGAAATAGGGCTGTGCACGCAAAACGAGGCGGTTTCACCCAGGTCTGGCCGCAAATTGCGTCCAGGGGGATTAAAGTTGCGGCCTGAAAAATGAGGTGGGGGCTAGGGTTTTGGGTGATGGTTCCAGGGTGCCTGCACAGCCTACTGCCAAGTCAATTTTATTTTAGGAGGTCCGGTTTGATAGCAGTTTCCAGAAAGGTCCAAAAGTCGACAAAATCGCTAAATTACGCCAAGTATAACAAATATGGTATTTTGCTGGAATCTGGGGAAATTCTGGGGTGAACTGGTCTCAAACACACCTAATAAGGTTATACCAACCATCAAAACCAACACTTGGTCAAGTCTCACTCAAAATCCCTAAACTAGCACTAGATTACAGATATAACGGTAAATTTCAGCTAATTATCCATATCTTAACAAGATAGGAGTTGGGTTGCAAGATTATACCTCACGAAAATCCTAGAATGAAGGAGAAGGAAGGTGGAGGAGAGGAAAAGGGGTTGCTGCTGCTGGGCTGCTCCTTTGGGGCTGTTTGTGTTGTGATTTTGGTGTGGGTATGGTGGTGTGGTGATGTTGCAATGATGCTAGGGGCTGTTTCTTGCTGCTGTAGCAGCTGATGCATTTGGGGCTGTTTCTGGTGTTTGCAAAGGTGCTGATACTGTTGTATTGAAGTTGTTGATAGGGGTGTATAGATGTGGGGCTAGTGGCTGCAGCTGCTGTAGCTGTTGTAGGTGGCTAATGTGAGTGTGTAGGTGGCTGATGTTATAGCTTGTAGCAGCAGCTAGGGGGCTGATGTGTGGGTGAAGGGACCTGATGCAGCTGCTGCTGGAGTGTGCTGATGCAAGATTGGGGGCTGATGGATTGTTTTAGCTGAATTCAGGGGCTGAAGTTGGGTATTGGGCTGATGTGTGAGAGGGAGTAAAAGAGCACAAGGGGTTTGTGAAGTGGAATGGATCATGGCACACCCTAACCATCTCTCTCTCCAAAATAATGCACAACCAACATGGCTCTCTCTCTCTCTCTCACACACACACAAGGTCAACTAACCCTAATCTTAACCAATTGGTTCAACCTACCATGGTCATCTCAACATGGTAACCCTAGACTTCACCCAAGCTAACATGCACAAGTGTGTGCAGTCCAGATAAAATTCCAATAAAATTATCATAAAACCAGATAAAATATTTAAAGGCCGTTTTGGTAAACTTTTTACCAAAAACCTACATTAAACACAATTATCACTAAATAACATATTTTAGAATTTCCATAATTTTTTGTCCAGAATTTTCCCAAAATAATATTTTATTTTTTTTTGAAATGTTACAGTCTTCCCCCCTTAAAGAAATTCGATCCCCGAATTTAAATTTAAACCCCTAAATTCTAAAATATTTCAATAAAATGTCCAAGTCTACGGGGCTCCGAAATCATCAATCCATAGAACGCATCGTAGCGCAATACATGCGCATGCGTAACGAGCAGATAACTCGTAAACAAAACTCCGTCAAGCATCTCGCAATCATCGGAGTTAAGGTGAAATACGAATGCCAAACCCAAGGCAAAACCGATATGCTAGAAATCGGGACTATACATGTAAATACCAAATCTGTACATGTAAATATCTTGAAGGGAATGCATGTAATTTTTTTTTAAAGTCAATGTGTAATGCACATAACACTGCACAGTGGCGGACGTCTTTATAAGAAAATAGCCATATACGTATATACCTTTTGTTTAACATTCACGACCCGCCGTTTTAAAAACAATTTAGAAGGGTTCCCTCGTTCCAAACGTCTCGTGTCGCATCGGACACGTAGGTAAATAATGAGACTATAGCTCGCTTTTGGAACTCCCTTTGAGATCTATCTATGCATGCAAAATATATCCAGGCACTGTCCTCTGACTAGTCCTGCTCGGTGCGAAAACAAATCGCAATATCATAAAAATGTACTGCTCCATAAAGAAATTAATCCCTAAAGTGCATATGAAAACTACGTGCGTCTGGTGCGCACGGAAATCAAGATCCATAAATGCGCCATACATGCGCACAGAAACAACATCTAAGTGCATCGGGTGTGCACGAAGCATCTGTCATGGGCCACGTGTGTGCCTGACAGCAAAAACAGGTGCATCTGATATGCACGAAGAATCTCGATTTAGTGCATCCGGTGTGCACCAAATCGCATCTCATAACATGCGCCCAACATGCGCTAAAAAGTCCAATTCCGGTGCATCCATCATGCCCGAAATCATGAAATCCAATATCAAGCGCCGAACACGCGCAAATCCAATCAGGTGCATAAGATGCACAAAACAAATATCGAGCACCACCCTTGAAATCGAAGTCCAGTGCATCCAAGTGCACAAAATATATGTCACTGCACTGCAAGCATATGTAAACTATGCAGAGTGCAAAAACCAAATCGTGTGCGTGCATACGCACAAAATTAACTCAAATGTCTAAAACCCATAAAATCACAAACATGTGAAACCAAGGCACGAAAACGATATCAAGTGCAACAATTGTGCGAAAATCGTAAATCCTCAATCGTCAAAATCAAATCATGCGAATAATTCACCCAAAATACCGAAATCAAGTATGGCGAACTAGTTCCGCTCAAGCACAACCTCCAAGAATCTCTGGCCAACTGTTGTGATCACTCATGGCACGTCTCGTCGTCGATCCTGAACTCTGGCCTGCTGGTGTGCGTAATATGACCACTCCTTGGTCCAAGTATTCTCTGTGAATCACCAATCTCACGATCCATCGGCTCATTGCCCCTGTCAGACATGCTAACGGGGACGATTCCGTTCTGGGACTTCTCTGGTCATCTCTCGGTCAATCATCACGACCACTCGCAAAGCAGTATGTCACTGGCGACGGCCTCTGGCTCTCCGAATGCACGTGATACATCTGATCCTGGGTGCAAATATCATTGCAGCAGTATCCTGGAAGGAATCCTGCTCAAGGTCGCTTCCAAATCTCGTCTCTGCCTAACTGTCCGGAAATCCCCATCCTTTACTATATCTACTTCTGCTCCGGAATGGCTGCATACTCACCGTGACTCCTGCTGAAAGGTATATCCAGGTACAATGTCTTGCATTCGTATCGCATCTCTGGTGTTGGCGGAGTGGAACGTCATCATATCCAGATCTTGTACGGACCTCTTACTCCACTTTTCTCTAATGTCGACTGCTTCGGACTCGCCTCGTCGTGGCTGCGTGGACTGAGCTCCAACGGCTATCCTTGTATCTGGAGTCTCCTAAGAAGTGCATCTCACCATCTAGCATCCGAATTAGTCGAGCCATCCGATCGATTTGTCAAGACCTCAAATCCCCCAAGAGCTCATCATCTTGGGTACAATATAATAGTATTGAGTACATACTACAGCATCGGTGGTCCAGCCGTAGAAGGGCAAACCCAAGCCTCACTAATGGCGTCGCAGAACTGCCGCAAACCCTAAGGTTCAAAGGCTTTCATATGGTCATTATGTCGAGTTAGGGTTTCATTCTTCTAGAGGGACCATAGAATTTCCTGCCTGTCTTCCCGAATACTTTAAACTTGGAATAATAGGTTTCTGACATCCGATCGTCTCTGTCGACTCTCAACGTCTCCGCGTGAAGTTGTCTCAGCTGGAATCAATCTATCTGATGACCTTGCATTGAGGTAGCGAACAAACCACACGTCCTAGTTATTCATCATTGGAGACTAGCGACCTTCTATCATCTTTTAGTACACTCGTACCGCAATAGTTCCAACATCTGGGGCGATATCTCGTCGTTCGCAGCAATAACGGGCTCACTCGTCTGCACGCTGAACCGTGCCTCAATTATCATGAATAAGCCATACATCAACGGTCATCAAAATCTGGCTGGCCTCTATCAGTGGCTCAATCCTCTGGTGCCAATCCGCACGTCCGAGTAATCTCATACAGCAATCCATCCACGCTCGTGGCGCGAAACACAGTAAAAAGACACATCTCTACAATCGTGTGTCACCCGAAATTACGCCTCGGTCAGTCTTCGTTCGTAACGAGCTCATGCTGACCGCAATTCTAGCCGTAGCTCTCACTACCCGTAATCGTGGCAGCAAAACCATAACTGGTACCGATGAGGCTAGATCAGGAAGGAATATAATACTGAACAAGGAAATGTACATCCTAAGGCTTCTTATGTGGAGTGGCGTGTCGTAAATATGCCGCGGACATACCCACGGTACGTCGCTCTACTTTAGTCACTTGTCCCATCAACCACGGGTCATCCTATGCTCCGAAGGTAAAACCTAACGCTTTGATACCAACTTTGTCACGACCCGAAAGTACGGAACATGACCGGCACTTAGGCTACGAACGTCTCAAGACGTACGTGCTCTAAGTAAGCCGAGCCCTGAAATCCAAACCAAGAAAAGTAGTGGAGTGAAGGAAAAACCATATGTAAATCAACCAGTTTGCAACATAATATACAACGTTTAAAGGCGAGGATCACAACAGAAAAGGGAACTCAACATCATGAAACCCAGAGAAATATAACGTGCGACTCTAAGGTCGAAAGAAAAAACATCACTGGTCTCTATCTCAAGTAAGTACATGTTTGGTTGATGGAACTTCTAGATACAACTGAAATATAATATACAAGGTATAATAATGGGCATGATACAAATAACCACCTACTAGCAAGTCACCTGAAGAAGCTGTGCCCGCAAAGCCGTAATGGAACCCGTACGGCAAAACCTGCAAGAAACTGGGGCACAACGGGGGTGAGTTGCCAACTCGTGAATAGACAACATCTACGAATAGAAAATCGCATGTATGACGCAATCCTAGGTCATACGATCATAATATAATCCTCAAATATATAACCAGCATTCTATAACTATGACTAGGGTAACTATCTAACCCAAATGTAATCCCATTTACCCGTGTCAATGTCAGTGCCTCAGGTAGCAATGTATCATATGAATGATGTATGAATGCATGAAAAGTATGATCAATGTAATCAAGTCTGTATGTGATCAATGCCCGTATATAGGTGGATCCCTTCCACGTATCACCCAATGACAATAAGCATCATGCATGTAAATATGAGGATATAGTCAAAATCATGAAAACACATCATGAAACCTGTGCCCAGCATCGGCACAAAACATAGCCTCAATCTCAATACATCAATGCCTCTGATAAGTCTCACTATCTAGGGAGCCGTCAATCTAGACCGGCCCTTACCATCAATCTCAAGACCACGACGGTATCCTCCGGATATCCGACGCGTCGGGTAAAATCACCGGTCGGTAGTGCTCCCCTGCCAGGCTCAACGCCATCTCCTGCGATCTTCTTGCCCCGGTGTACCGCACCGGGCCCACCATGTACCCGCAATCGGCCTCATCCGCCTCCTCGAATTGGGTTTCACATGTCGCTATCAGCACCGAGAAAACACATGGTGGACGACTGAAATATCATATCAGGGGTAACCGGGTTTTTTTACAACAATTACATAATCTCTTTGAAATACCCAAGGTTCCCAAATCCAGAAATATCATAGAACAACATATCTCAATGCGCATAATCAGAAAACATGATGTATGCGACATAACAATGAAGTGCAAGTATAACAGTATATCATGCAACATGGAATAATAGTATGCATATACAAGGGTCATATCCTGCAGCAATAATACTACTGTGTAGTGACATGGCAATTACCGATGAAGATGTGTGTGAACTGGCAAGTAAGTGTACGTGGTACATACGCATCATCGGTAATGGTGCTGGTGTCCTAACAGCATGATATCAACAATAGAATATGAATCACAATAAGTATGCGATGCAGAGCAATAATAATAATGTGCGGGAGCTGAGTACCAAACACAATGATGGCTAAACTGCATCTAATGTCATAAGAGTCATATAGCTATACCGCTATAAGGCAGAGCTAAAGCTAACAGTAGGTAAGGGAAACCGCCTAACCTCTGAATCGATACACATAACTATATATATAGTCGGTGATCCCGCCTCGATAATATCATATCCGATACTATATCTCTATAATCGGTTATTCCCAAGTCAAGAGTGCGGATCAAAACATCAAATTACAGCTCGTACGTAAATCCGTCGTACGGCATCCCCAAATCTGGGTACGGGTCAAATCATATTCATTATATTACTCATCCGGTATCCTCTTATCTGGATCATCATCTGGGGTACTGATCTACGTCTAGTATAATGCTAATATCATCACTATAGTCATGACCTGACTACTGATCGACAGTTTCGTATGAATCGATAGCATCATCATATATCGTCAATGAAATCATAATCCGGCTTCCGATTGACAGCCTCTAGCAAAGCGACATTATCAGCACATATCATCTCAAGGAGTAAACAACGCCCAAGGCGGCCTATCATAAATATCTTGTCATCTCATATCATATCATACCCTATCTCGTATCATAATCACATATTGCTCACTTTATATATATCACTATTCCTATGGCATTATCATCCAAGCATTCTGCTAAAGCATCAAGACGTATCTCAACTATGAAGTTTACCATATCACCGATATCATAATCTCGGATCAAATATCATCGACTCATCTCAATCCCATGTATCATCCTCGAAATCGTATGTGAACATATAGTCCATACCCACGTGAACACATATCAATATAGAATCCCATAACCACATGTGTAATAAGGATGTATGCAAGTATGTATGTGTGAATATGTATGTGTAGTGCACCCACTATCTAAAGTTTCGTAACCTTTATCAATCCAACACACCAATATCCATTTTAACATTATTATTGATCCCAAATGACATATAATATTTGTAAATGTGTATACGCATCTGTATACATCACGACGAATTGCGGGGGTGCTATACGCCATCCACCCGACTTTTCCCCGTAGATATAAATCTACTCACCTTTCTTTATGCGTGCCGGTACCGATGTTGCCATTCGCATCTCCAACGCTTCGACGCCACGTGGGGTACCTACAAGGATATCACACGCTAAAACACATGAAAATCATGTCGGAAACCAAAATGGTACGCGCTACGCTCATAGGTAAAAACCTGTAGCCTTGCGTGCAAACACGGCCAACAACCTGCTGCCGTTGGCGTTCAAACGCCACCCGACAGAAACGAATCACCGAATACCCAAAATCCATACGAAAACAAGTCGTAAATCATGCGCCAACTCAAGAAAATCAACCCAGATTCTACCCTAAGTGGAATCAGTCAAAACTAGACATACCCAGGGTCAAGTTTACATGAAATAGGGCTGTGCACGCAAAACGAGGCGGTTTCACCCAGGTCTGGCCGCAAATTGCGTCCAGGGGGATTAAATTTGCGGCCTGAAAAATGAGGTGGGGGCTAGGGTTTTGGGTGATGGTTCCAGGGTGCCTGCACATCCTACTGCCAAGTCAATTTTATTTTAGGAGGTCCTGTTTGATAGCAGTTTCCAGAAAGGTCCAAAAGTCGACAAAATCGCTAAATTACGCCAAGTATAACAAATCTGGTATTTTGCTGGAATCTGGGGAAATTCTGGGGTGAACTGGTCTCAAACACACTTAATAAGGTTATACCAACCATCAAAACCAACACTTGGTCAAGTCTCACTCAAAATCCCTAAACTAGCACTAGATTACAGATATAACGGTAAATTTCAGCTAATTATCCATATCTTAACAAGATAGGAGTTGGGTTGCAAGATTATACCTCACGAAAATCCTAGAATGAAGGAGAAGGGAAGGTGGAGGAGAGGAAAAGGGGTTGCTGCTGCTGGGCTGCTCCTTTGGGGCTGTTTGTGTTGTGATTTTGGTGTGGGTATGGTGGTGTGGTGATGTTGCAATGATGCTAGGGGCTGTTTCTTGCTGCTGTAGCAGCTGATGCATTTGGGGCTGTTTCTGGTGTTTGCAAAGGTGCTGATACTGTTGTATTGAAGTTGTTGATGGGGGTGTATAGATGTGGGGCTAGTGGCTGCAGCTGCTGTAGCTGTTGTAGGTGGCTGATGTGAGTGTGTAGGTGGCTGATGTTACAGCTTGTAGCAGCAGCTAGGGGGCTGATGTGTGGGTGAAGGGACCTGATGCAGCTGCTGCTGGAGTGTGCTGATGCAAGATTGGGTCTGATGGATTGTTTCAGCTGAATTCAGGGGCCGAAGTTGGGTATTGGGCTGATGTGTGAGAGGGAGTAAAAGAGCACAAGGGGTTTGTGAAGTGGAATGGATCATGGCACACCCTAACCATCTCTCTCTCCAAAATAATGCACAACCAACATGGCTCTCTCTCTCACACACACACACACACAAGGTCAACTAATCCTAATCTTAACCAATTGGTTCAACCTACCATGGTCATCTCAACATGGTAACCCTAGACTTCACCCAAGCTAACATGCACAAGTGTATGCAGTCCAGATAAAATTCCAATAAAATTATCATAAAACCAGATAAAATATTTAAAGGCCGTTTTGGTAAACTTTTTACCAAAAACCCTACATTAAACACAATTACCACTAAATAACATATTTTAGAATTTCCATAATTTTTTGTCCAGAATTTTCCCAAAATAATATTTTATTTTTTTTAAAATGTTACAGAAGTGCAAAACGGGTGGGATAGAAACGATCCTGGAGCGTGATTCGCTGCGGCGCTACAACAGGCGGTGGTGGTGGGTTATTCGCATCCGTAGGGGGTGGAGTCAATCCCGGGGGAGTCAAAGAGATGTTTGGATTAAATCCTGACATCGCGGAAGAAGAGGTTGGTGATGGTGAAGGTGAAGATATATGAACAGAATTCCGGTCAACGTCGGAGTTGGCCGGCAAAGGTAAGGTTGAAAGAGGAGTGGACGGAGTTTCGACGTCTAAGTCGATCGCGTAGTCGGTAACGACTAACGTAACGCGGACTAGGCGGGCGCTAGTGTCCCGAGTCCAAGCGGACATACACTAAACGAGTTTAGTATAGTCAAAGCGGAGAAGGTGAGGGTAAGAAAACGTCAATGGAGAAATACAATGGGTGGTGGGTAAAAAATGGATTCTGGCGACAAAGGGCAAGTTTTTATAAAAGTTTTTGGTTTTGTGTTTTTTTTTTTAGAAAGAGCTTTACAGAGATATGTACGGGCTTACGGCTTCAAGCAATCACAAACAAGATATGCACAATCAGACCTAGATCTAAGGTCACCTAGGTCAGCTAGACAGCTCCTAACTGTTCCAAAGGGCTAGAAATAGGACCTCAAACCGCCTCTTCTCCAACAATTGCGGCCAGGTAAGTGCCAGGTAAGTGGGAGGCTCCCCACTACGTAAGTAGTGGTCCTAATTAAGTAACCACTTTCCTTGGACACACTTGCCTAGACACCGCAAAAGTCAGGATAGGATAAACGGCCGATGCCTGTAACTAGTCCTCTGTCATATTGAGTGCGAAGTCCTTAGGGCTGAGTCTAGTATTTTTTAATTTAAGCAATGGTCAATGCATATGCTTTTTGTTATTTCTGGGGTCCTGGGAAGGGTGATGAAATCCCCACCCAATCTGGATTGGTTTCAAGCCCCTTAAAGTCCGTATTAATATATGCAAAGCAGTAACAATCAACTGCAAACAATTTTTATTTAGCGCGGCGCAAAGAATCTTGCACAAAAACAATTTATTGGAAAGGGGAAGAGAATTTGCGCAAAGAATGCTGCAGAAAACACAGTTTAGTGGAGTTCAGAGGAGTGGGGGAGAGAAAAGAGACTCACCCAAAAAGTTTGGCACCCTGAAGGCACCAAACGGCCGCTGTTCCGCGGCCTAAGCCTGCTTATGCCGCGGTTCCGCAGCAGTAAAAGAGCTTTGGGGCTTCAAAAATTCTGTAGATCCTTCTTTGGCTGTCCTCTTCTTGTCTGGATTTCCTGAATCTTGATTTGCTCACTGTATATGCTCCAGATTTTTACAGTAGACCGTTGGCTCCGTCTTGATCCGTCGCGGTGTAGCCGTGAGATATGGGTCTAACTTCCCACGTCTTTGGCACTGAACTCGAACTTCGTTTTATCCTGCACACTTGCACAAAAACTAATCAAAAATAACAAGATGATTTTTTTACAATGTATATTTTTTTTTTTTTTTCGGTTATATTTATATTCACAAATTAACCCGAAATTACACAAAGAAATAAACTACCGTCTCCCCGGCAACGGCGCCATTTGATTGGTAGAGTTTTTGCGTGCTAAGTTTATTACCGCAATCAAGACGGTTTCGCTTGTAGCTAGCCGGTTGAGTACGGGTCGTCCGCAGGAAGATGGGAATCTTTTTCTATGTGCTTTAACGAGTTAAGTCCAATTGTCCAGGTTTGTTTTTAGATTACTTAAGTGCTAAAATGATATATATAGAGAGCTTGTTAGGGTTAGGATTAGGTTAGTTTGAGTTAGGAGTTGCTCACTTCTTTCGTTGCCACTCTTAATATCGGTGTTACGGTAATCGGCAACAACGGGGATTAGCACGACTAGGAAGGAACTTGCGAGTATAAGCTAGGCTTTCCAATGCATAAGTTCTTCCTTTTGGTGCTTGTCCGTCCGTTCTTGGCTCTTAGCCTTAACCTCCGGTTAATTCAACCACAACCGGTCTCACCACAGAATCACCGCTATCATGTAGGATAGGGTGCCATAGGGAGCGGATTGTGGTTCAATTAACGGGAGTTCGATTTAAGATGTTGGGCAAGGAAAAAGTGTGAGAGATTTCCTTCTCTCAAACTTTCCTTATCCTACCCTAACAAGTATGGAAACTACTCACCCATTACAAGAAAAAATGAAAATAAAACAAAGGAGGAAGATAGAAAGAAAGAGTTTAGAAGATTACAACTAGCTATTTGCGACCTCACCTCGGCAAGGATCAAGCGTAAGCATCATGGTTGTTTAAGGATAAAGAAAAAGAGAACAAGAAACAAACAAACAATAAATAACAACAACTAGATTAGCAAAAGAAAATTACAAGCAATTATATAAAAAAGAACAAGACAAGCATGATAACAAAGAACTCCTTTATTCATTATTCACTCACAAAAACTCACTACAAGTTTTTAATGGAGAAGAGATGAGAGGAGGAAAAAGAACAACACATGTATTCTAAATTCTAAATACAAGATTATGGACCCTTGGCTTTGGCAAGTTCTGGACTATTTATAGGCAGGGAGCTGGAAACCTAGGGCAACATTCTGACCCTTCATGAAAAAACCAAACTACCCCTAAAAAATATACTTCTGAGGAGCCTGTACGGCCGCGTTTCCGCGGCCTAAGCATGCTTATGCCGCGGAAACGCGGCCGTTTAGAGGAGTTGGCTCCTCGGATTTTGTGTGCTGCCCTGGTCTTTTGTGTCCTTCAGTCTGGTATATGTTGTTTCTGATAATCTTTTCATATTGCTTCCAGAATTTTGGTAGATGATATGGATCTTTTGTCATGATTTTCTTGAGCTCCGCGTAGATTTCTTGGACTTTGTGTTGCCATTGAGTTTTGTGCATGAAAATGACATTGATTTGCCATTTTGTCTCTTAAACTGGTGTGTGGCAACATACGGATAGAGAGCGGAGACCCGTGTTTTATCTGTGGTTGGCAGGAAGCTGGATTTTGTCGTGCTTTTCCATGAATTTCACCGTTTAGAGCCGAGAACCTGTATCCTGCAATTGACTAGCAAACACGGCTCAAGAGTACATACCGATAAGCAATATGATAAAAATTGGGCGGTATAAAAATGCAAAAATCTGATATGAACAGCAGCGAAGGGACTACAACAAGGAGATTTAGAAGTGAAGGACCGATCTACAAAGGTTGTATTTCGTATTCACTTAGTGGTAAATGTTATTTACTTACATGTGTAACCCTAATTATCTAGCAAAGATCTTATTTAGGGTTGTTCGGCACGGCTAAAATTTTAATCGGGCATGGTTGATACCTTGTAGAACTTTGTTAGAGTGCCTAGTAACCCTACAGGTCGAACTCATGAGTTATGGATACGGAATACAAGATGATAACCAAAAGATACAAATAAAAACTGTGAATACAAATAGAAAAGAAATATTTATATTCAATTGATTCAAACAAGATGGGTTTTATTTTAAAAAAAAGAAGGTTTGTACTTGATATTTACGGTCATTACATAATAATTTTTCCTATTTGTTTATGGCAAGCCGTTCTTGGAAAACTAAAAACTCTTTTTGTCTATGGTAAGCCGCTCTTGGGAAACTACAAACTTTTGATTTGCTTCAAGCAAAAGACATTGGTGATGTCGGACAATGCATTTTTTGCAACCTTGTGCCCGAAACCACAACCATTTTTATTTTTTGAGTGTCAATTCTCTAACTGGGTGATTCTTGTGTCAGTAGCTCGTAGTGAGTTTCATATTCCACCCATTACTTTTCTTGGCTTAATGGATATCACTGAAACTAAGAGCTCAGGTAATACACCAATTGAAGCGATTCTACGTATGGCGGCTTCGACCGTTGTTCGGTACGTATGGAAATAGCGAAATAACCGAATCTTCAGGTAACATTGCAGGACCAAGAAGATTATTCTTCGTGATGTCATTTCCGATATTTCCATAAGAATAACTAAGCTTTTTGATGTCACGGGTCTTGGTGGTGGATCAATTGCTCACAATTGGAGTATATTACTTATTTTCTTAGAAGTTCAATCTTGAACTATTATTTGTGATAGTGTTGATCTTGTTCATTTATTTTCATTTTTTCATTATGTAACTTTTTTATTTTTAATATATAAAATTTGGGCTTTATGCCCTAGTACTGGCAATTAAAAAAAGCGTCATTAGCGGTTCACACTCGTGGGATAAGAATCTAGCGTTGCTGACACGATTGATCGCAATGTTCTACCAAAAGGCTTGAGAGAGAGAAATCCATTCAAGTCTCTCATTGGTCCAAATTTCTCACTCCTCTCACTCTTCTCTCTCCTCTCCCCCAGCAAATCTCAAAATTTTAGGGTTTTATTTTCCCTCCACTCTCTCTTCACTAAATTCGAAGCATTTCAGATCGATACCAGGTTTGTTTTGTACCTCGCTCGTTTACTTTTTCTTTGTGTTTTTTTTTTGTGTACAGTCACTGCTTCAGTTTCCGTTGAATCTTGGAAATTTACTGAAAATTTTGAGGCATTTTGTTGATTTCTTTAGATTCGATCAGAAAGCTGCGTTGATTTTAGCCTCGCATTGCATCGGTTATCGAGGATTTGCTTAATTTAGGGCATCTAGAGCTGCAAGATCGATTCCGGGTATGTTTCTTTTGATATTTTTTGCGTGATTGCTGCATCAATTTTCGTTAAATCCCTGATTAGTGTTTCTTTAGATTTGATCGAGGTAATTTCTTCTCTTTCCTCCCTCGCATTGTGGCAGTCTACAAGGATTTTAGTAAATTTGGGTTCGGTTTGCTTCTACCTTGCTTATTTAATCATCTCTTACTGTTGCTTTCCGATGCTTTTTGTTGTTCCTCGCATTGTGGAAGTCTAGGGAAAATTTTTGATTTTGATTTGTTTGTTTAGGTTTGATCGAGTTGATTGTGTGGTTTGAGCCGTGCATTGCAGCAATCAGCAAGGATTTTGCTGAAGTAAGATATCTTCACCGGTATTTAGTGATACTTCTGATGGGAAATATCATGCAGAGAGTTTGAATTTAGGTGTACTAAATTGAACTTGATAATTCTGATGGGCACTATGGTTCAAGGGCTTTGAATTTGGGTGTTCTGAATTGAACCTAAAGAGAATGATGAAATTGATTAAAAATCTGTATTGGTGGTCATGGCAGGTTAAATTCAGTTAATATTCTTACTTATTGAACCTTCTTCCTAAGGAGGATCTCTCCTAAAGAAGCTAAATTGCATGGCAAACTCTGACCACAACTGATTTTCCTACCTCATCTCTGTCATCGTTTGGTGAAATGCATGTTTGACTCCTCTAGTTTTCCATTTCTTATGGCTGTTTTTCAGCTTAGGGAACGGCATACACAAGGCTCTCAAGTCGGAAATTGCATTTAGTTGCTCTATAGACAATATATGACTCTTTTTAAGATAGCTTTCTGAATGCATGATGGCTTACCCAAGTATGTTTATCTGGAAAACTGGTCATGTCTTGTGTCCAAAAAAAGGTGAAAAATAATACAAAAAGTGAATAGAGGTATTTATGATACGATAGAAAAACAGATGAGGCCTACCATTATAGTCGTTACTGGCGACCCACTCATCGGACTTGTCGTTCGGCGCCCTCACCATCACATCCTCCATTAGCACTTAGGGCCTCTCTGTTACCATTATAGAAAATATCCACTTCATCATCAGAAATCGTCGTTGATCCACAACATTCTATCATTGTTGAGGGTTATACCAGGGATCATATCTTTTTGGACAGGGACACCACGGCAAAGCTTCTTTGTGTTTCCCACACCAATCCTATGGTTTTCCACCCTAAATCCTATGCAATGGCTGTTTTTAAAAAATAAATAGATTACTATGCACGTGATGCCCAATGAAAATTCTACTTTCTAAATGCCAGATTTTGAAATCCTTTGGAGCTGCCTTACCTTTTGAAGAGGCTATGCTTGGACAACGTCTATAATTACATATATTAATGTTTGCATTTTCTTATTATTTAAAAAAAAATCTATTACTTTTTTGTGGGGTGGAGGGATCAAGGGGGAGGGAGGAGGGCGAGAAGCATTGATACTTGTGCGTAATAAATTCTTTTTGGAATTCTCTCACCTATCAAAATATGCAACGTCTATAATTACATACATCCATACCAACGGTCTTCTGGCATATTATAACTCGTCTCTCTAGCTTATTACTAGGGAGGAAGATCAAGTGTTTTGGACTTCAGATAAAGCATATGATGGAATGCTTTCCGCTCGTCTCTCTATACCATCCTATTTATTGCCCATTTAAAATCATGACAAAAGGAGGAAAGAGAAGCACCGACACTTGTATGTAAGAAGTCCTTTTTGGTATCAAAATATGCAAGGAATCCTGAGGGTCATCAAACTACATCCATTCTAAGGGTCATCTGGCATCTAGTAATCATAACCCATCTCAGTAACTTACTGCTAGGGAGGGAGAGCAAGGGTTTTGGAACTTCACCTACAATATATGATGGAATGCACTTCACCCGTCCCTCAATGCCTTCCTATTTATTGCCCATTTCAAACCATGACAAACAATAATTAATCTTTTCAAGGTCATAAATAGAGTTCTAATCACATATTACCAATTGACGTTCTTTTTCTGTGGCATGCTTTCTCACAACAGCAATTTATTCCTTTACTGTACATTATGTTACTGTCAATATTTTTTCCAGGATCTCTAGAAATTCCATCCTAGAAGCACTATCTATTATAGCTGTTTCAATTACCAGTCAAAAGAATGGATGGTGTGATTGATGTCAATGCCTATATTTAATTTTTTTATATCTCCAATCGATATTTATTTATATGTTATGTGTGTGCACAGGTAGTCTATATAAAAAATCATAGGAATTCACTTAGAGAATGTGAAATGTCAATCAGACCAGAAATTGGCAATTCGATTTTAGATTGCTTATAACTTTTCTTACATTCGGACCACAAAATAATGAGTCTGCTGATAATCTTCATTCATCCCCTTACTCACCAGAGAGTATTTTTGAACTTTGCATAGAATAACAAAAAAAACTGGGATCTATTCTATTTTTTTTTGTCTTGTTATGACATTTGTGTTATCCTTTTCCATTTGTTATACGCCTTATGGAAATGATGTCTCGAGCAGATAATTGCCAATCTGATGCAACACTTGAAGATCATTTTAGATGGTTGACCACACTGTTGTTATGTTTGGCAAGAATCTTAATGGGATCAATTCTGATGAAATGTCGAAAGATACTGCTTCAATTGATAATGCTATACTGTTTTGCTATGGAGATAAGCTGCACTATTAGTGCAGATGGTAAAGTCATCTGAACTGAGCTTTGTATAGTAGTTGCCATTTTATACCTTTTGTTATATTTGTTATTTTGATAAAATTTTGTTTGTCACAGGTGAGGCACTCCTTAGTTTTAAGACATCAATCGTTGGTTCAAATGGCATCTTTCTCCAATGGCGGCAAGAAGACCCCGATCCTTGTAACTGGAAAGGAGTGACATGTGATGCCCATACAAAAAGAGTAATATATCTGTAAGGGTGTATGAGCACTTCTTTAAGCTCTTGTTAAAATCTTTCCCTTGTTATCTGCATACTTGCTATTGCTTGTTTGCTCTTCTTTTCCTTCTCTCTAACCATAGATGTTCCTCTTTCCTTCTTTGCTGTATGTATTTGTGAAGCATCTTGAATCAAGAGGGCAAGATGAAATACATGCATGCTAAATTAAGTTAGCTTCTAGATAATGTAAGAATATGATCGATCGACTAAAAAGTGTTTAATATAATTCATATTATTATCGGAATTTCCATCATAACTTTTGTGATGGTACATTTTCTCCAGTACATTTATTGGATTTGGAAGTTACGAGAGATTGATTGTATTGATTGTCTGGTCAATAACGTATTTCTTATTTCTCTCTTCAAGCGCATTTTAGCTTGACAATTGTATAATATTTCAGTAAGATGTACCACCATAAAAACTGGTTGATTATCATTCTTTGCCTAATTAGAATCAAGGTTTAAAATCTCGGAATTGGTATCGGTATCAATCAAGTGGTTAACTAAGCCATCTCAGATCGACAATATCGGATTATATATAATTTGACAAAACAAAATTTCAAAATCGAAATTCTTTAAATAAATCGTACAAACAACTTTAAACAATTTGGCAAATTCATTACCAATTAATGATGTCTAAAATGGTTGATATTATACTAGGTAAAACTAACTATACCATTTTAAATATTCTTTTTAGTAATTAATGATGTTAAATAACCTGTAAGTCAATAACCTATTATTTAACCCACTAACCCATTCCTAAACTTAAGACTAGAACCTTACCAATCAAATATTTAAGCCCATTATAACTTGGTATCGGACCATATCAATATCGGACGGTCAATTTTGGAATCGGAATCAGCCATCTCGGACCGGACTGGATCGGCTAAGATTTCAAACCATGATTAGAATGCCAGAGGCTATTGCTTTTAAGAGTCCAACCTCTATTTCTCCTGAAAGCATCAGTTTTCAGCCTTTGAGCATTATTTTCGTCAAAAAGAGCCAAAGCAACCCCAAGCCACATGTAAATTACTAAAACTGCTTAGAATGCCAGAGGTTATTGCTTTTCAGAGCCAAACCTCTATTTCTCCTGAAAGTATCAGTTTTCTGAAGCCTTTGAGCATCATTTTCATCAAAAAGAGCCAAAGCAACCCCAAGCCACATGTAAATTACTGAAACTGCCTGAAAACATGAATTTCATGAAGTTCAATTTTGGTGCTTGAGAGAAGCAACATTTGAGGAACCTATGGTTGATGAGGAAAGCCCTGTGTTTTTGAAAGTCTTTCCGGTAATGTTTAATAATAACTGAAGCTAGGATACCAGAAATATCAAATACGACTGCACAGGTATAAGAAGTGTTGGATATTATAGTAAATTAGCTAAGTGGTTCAGGGTTCATATCAAAGTGTTGTATTGCGAATCACTGTGGCATAAATATCTGTACATGGATTATGAAGTCACGTGCTATTAGTTCTTTAGATTTTGAACAGTAGCACTTAGTTGATATTCAAGAAGTTTTTGTCAGAGCTGATGCGTTTTCTTCCAGCAAATGGCGAATAATGATTGCTTGTACTTTATACACTTTCTACAAAAAGTTAATTTCTATGCTAGGTCTTCTGGAATTTCCATCGCTAACTATTTGAATATTGCAATTTTTCAGGACACTTGGGAATCATAAATTTATTGGGTCTATTGCACCAGATATTGGAAAGTTAAATCAGTTAAGGCTGTTGTAAGTAGTCTTGAAACTCTTAATGACTTTCCATTACTTTATTTGTGAATGATTACTTGAGTGATTCTTCTTCTCGTTGTGATATATGATTGTTGGCGTGCTTTAGAGCTCTACATGGAAACAGCTTATATGGAGCAATCCCTCCTGAGCTGGGAAATTGCACAGAGTTACAACATTTGTAAGTCCTAAGCTGCTGTACGAATATTTTGCTTACAAATTGCTTAATTGTGTGCTATTAGTTTATTCAGCATTGTTGAAAAAAAACCCATCGATCACAGCTATTTAAAAAAGCAAACTGAAAGATCTAATTTTGTTGCCTTTTTAAAACATTTTTCCACACACACACACAAATTGCTTAACTGTGTGTTATTAGTTTATTCAGCATTGTTGAAAAAAAACCCATCGATCACAGCTATTTAAAAAAGCAAACTGAAAGATCTAATTTTGTTGCCTTTTTAAAACATTTTTCCACACACACACACACACACACACACAGAGAGAGAGAGAGAGAGAGAGAGAGGCCCTAAGAGGATTTTTTGTCGGGCGGCGTTAAAAAACTATGACCACCATTTTTTTCGACGATCGGCACCGGCCATCTTGATCTACATCATCTAATATACCGGTACACCAAATTTCATGTGATTCTAACACTTTTTTCACTATTGATTTAGTGAGTGCAAAATTAACGGTTTACCGACAATAGAACTTTTTACATTGCTAAATAACGGTGAAAAGGTGTTAGTATCACATGAAATTGGTGTACCGACATATTAGATGATGTAGATCAAGATTTCCGGTCATCGGAAAAAATGGTGGAGGGTATAGTTTTTAACGTCACCTAATGAAAGAACTTCCTAGGGCTCTTTCCTCCATAAATAAGTTACAGCTTCTACCCAAGATATCACAGTCTGAAACTCTGAATTTGATTCGTCACTGTTTTTTGTTGTGGGCTTGTACAACAATACATTGTAACCTAGATGGAATAAGGAGTGTGTGTGTGTGTGTGTGTGTGTGTGTGTGTGTGTGTGTTCAGACTGTGATATCTTGGGTAGAAGTTGTAACTTATTTAAGAGGCTTTCATAGACAACAGCAATAAAAGAAAAGAAGACCTCCATGCCTCAATGCACTAATTGAACTTCAATAACACAAATCGTTTGCTAAGCTTAAGTTTTGTTTCCCTTTCCTGTTGCACCTACCCTGGTTAAAAGTCACTTTGACAACTGATTTAGATCATAATAAAATATGTGTGTATATACCAGGCATGGGCTGGCACAACGTCCATACACTATTTAATTGTTATACAAGTACCTCCTCTGTGTTGATATATATACATGGGCATGCAGAGAGTATTATTGCGACACACTCACATAGTCACATTATCTTAGCACTTATTACTTATAAAAACATATAATTATATTTCTTTGTCACTCTGCAGATACTTGCAGGGTAACTACTTGAGTGGAAATATCCCCTCAGAATTGGGTATCCTTTTGGGACTTGAGACCTTGTGAGTTCTGTATCCAAGATTTTTTCGTATTAACTTCTTGTCAAATGACTTGCAGGGTAAAATTTAGCATATTATCTACTTTCAATCTTAATTCGTAAAATCAACAAGCTATATATTAGCATCCTTAATTGCAATTGTTTAGGTATTTGTTTGCCTAGTATATTATGCTTCAACTAATAAGAATCGATTTTATTGTTTCTTTATCAATCAACTTCATTTAAATGACTGAGTTAGGAAATTGTTTTGCTGAGTGGTGCAATTTAATAGAAGTTATAAGGAAGTGCACTGAATTATAGAGATCTGTACATAAGAGAAAGACCCCCCGATTTGGTATCTGGGTTTTTGGTTCTCTTTTTCCAGTCATCATTTTTGTGTTTATTTTTACCTTGAAGCTTAGATCGAGATATTCTATTGGACATAGAATGCCAACCTTTAGAATGTACCACAACGATTATAATTTATATGAGTAATCTTAATCTATATGTGTACCTTTCTCTTTTCAGGGATCTCTCCAGCAACACTTTGAGTGGTTCCATTCCTTCACTTGCTAAACTGACCAAGCTTATGTCATTGTAAGTGTGTAGATCACTCAAAACATATAGGCATCCAACAAAGGATCAAACTCATCGCATCTATTTCTATTTCTATTTTCCTTTGTAATCTCTGAGAAGCAACGTGTCAATGAACTTTCTGACGGGAACTATACCAACTGACGGTGCACTGAGCAGATTTACTGAAAATTCGTAAGTGATGTTTAGTGATACATATTATCTGCTGCTTTGCATTTCAGTAGTTCAGTGGGAGGTTATACTGTTGCCTTTCCAGAATGTGCCTTTTAGGTTATACTGCTCTCTATCTATACTGCACCTATTTTAACAAATAAATTAGGACTAATTTTCGTACGTTTTTAATAGGATATACTTATTGAGTTTTATAGAGTATTTTGCATCATTTATATTTGAATTGTTAGGAGTTTGACTTGGATAGGAATTTAAATTCTTTAAACTTTGTCTTTGTTGTTTTCTTAAGTTTGGTTTATACCCAAGAAGAATTATTTTATGATCTTTCAATAAAACTATCATGAGTGATTGAGAAATTCTGAGACTCTTCTTCCTCTTCCTATTCTTTGCACTTTTCCTCCTTCCTCTTCATTGGTATTGGAATCCAGTCAACCGTAACCTTCATTCAGAGTCACCAAAATCCCAGTCCCTATACAATGGTCTGCCAGGTCAGAGAAGAAAAAATGGAAAAAAGTGAATGGAAGAAGAATGGAAAGGAAGGGAAACATAGATGCAAAAGCGATTTCTTGATCTGACCAGATGATGTGTGCCTGACCAGTGTATCACCTTCCTTTCGAATGGTCATACTTCTTTCCAGCACCAGTTTAATTTCTCGAACTGTATTTCTTACCGCATTATTGGAAATGAACGGAGAAGTGGAGGAATGTTATTCACAGTTGGAGGTGATTTATATGTACCAGCATCTTTATATTTGATATGAATTTAATGGGGTTGGGTTCGACGGCCGCCACCCACAGTCTGCAGGGGTAGGCCCCACCAACTTAAACTCCAAGGGGCCCACCCCCTGTTCGATCCCATTTTGAGTGGCCGACCCCATCTACATATAGCCCATTTGATATAACCTGACTTTCTGTTGCATTGGATGGCCATATATATGGTATTTTTTTTCTTTACGACTAGTGGAAATTTCCAATGTAGGACTCCTTTAAACTATACTATCCCCACACAACATGTTTCCACTGCAGGTTTGTTGGAAATCGGGGCTTATGTGGGAAACAAATTGATGTTGTGTGTAAAAATGATGTCCTGTCACCAACAACAAACTCTGGATCACTTTCAGGTACTGACACAGACACATGAATTTTGTTGCATTCAGTATCTGTATCAGCATTGTTTGTAGCTTGGAGGAAAAAATGGACATGCTTTTGCACATATACATCTTAGACACACGAGTCATTTCAATTGGGAAAATAAATCTTTCTTCTGCTATAGAGAACAAAGGAAATAAATTTTGCTAACATGTGTTGCAGGGGACCAGCCAGGCAAGAAGAACATCAAGAAGGTTGTTGTAAGTACATTAGCAACAATTGGTGCTTTATTGTTTGTAGCGCTGATGTGTTTCTGGGGATGCCATCTTTACAAAAGATGTTTGAAAAATGGTATGACAGGTCTTGCAGTGGATGTAAGTGGAGGTAACTAAAACTTTATCATGGGTATTAGGAGTATAGTAAATAGAGACGTGCATTATTTAGTCCAAGCAATATGTCTTTGACAAATTATGTAAGGAACATTTTTTTAATACATTGCACCTTTTTCAGGTGCGTCTATAGTTATGTTCCATGGGGATTTGCCTTACTCGTCAAAGGACATCCTTAAGAAATTGGAGACTTTAAATGATGAACATATCATTGGCTCTGGTGGTTTTGGAACTGTATACAAGCTTGACATGGATGATGGCAATATTTTTGCGCTGAAAAGAATAGGGAAGAGAAATGAAGGTCTTGACCGCTTTTTTGATAGGGAACTTGAGATCTTGGGTTGTATTAAACATCGTTATTTGGTAAATCTACGTGGTTATTGCAATTCGCCCTCATCTAAGTTGTTAATTTATGATTTTCTACCTGGCGGAAGCTTGGATGAAGCTTTACATGGTGAGAACTAAACTTCTATAGCAGTTAAACTGCTTTCTTTAAATTGTATGCTTTGACATATATATTTTATATACAGCTGGTTAATTTCTCCAGATTCATAGTATATAGTTCATACTGCCGTAGTATATTAAAATCTTTTGCATATTGGTTATCGTATATGACTTGAATGCTTTGAGTCATTTATAGATTACATGGAAGTAATCCTGCTGACTTTTTTTTTACTCCAACCTTCACTTGAGTTATTCATTTGTTACCTGCACCAATTCTTCTTCCTTAATCATCATGTTATGCATATCATTTGCCAAGTTGAAAACTATAAGAATGAAAAGCTTTCTTAGAGTGCAAAACACACAAATATTAGCGTCTATACTGGTGACAGAGAAGAGCTCTGCAACAAATTCGTCTCCCAGTTTGATTAATATGAAGGACCATTTTATGAAGTGTGAGAACTCCAGCAATCAGTTAGTTATTGAGAATTGAGTCCATTCATTTAAGTTATTTTCGTAGTTAGCTATATAAATCCCTTTTCTGCCCTGAAGTTCAATTGTATTAGGGTCATCTCTATTAAATTAACAAACATTATTATTATTATTATTATTATTATTATTATTATTATTTTTGCTTAATTTATGTTTGTTTGGTTCTTCCTCATGTCCAGACCCCTTACCACTCATTCCACTACATTCCTTTCAGTTATAAATGTTCATTCATTTTTATTGGACATGTCCAGACCATCTCGTGGTGTTCTTCCTCACCTTATCCTGAGTTGGAGCAATGACCTCAGACTTATTACTTGTACACTCGTTTCATTCCTATGGTTTAATTCCGCCCACATCCAGCTCAATATTCTTATTTAGATTGCATGCTTCTTAGCTGCGCTTCATTCAGATTATTAAGTACTGGTTATTCAAACTGTTTTATAAAATATAGTAATCAACTTCAGGGTTTTTTTCTCCCTTGTAGAAACACCACCTTGAATCTCATGAATAATTGATCCAAAGTAATGAAAATGATCATTGTAATGCTTTTCCCATGGTCTGTAATTTTGGCCGATCCTGATCAGAGATGGCCGATTCCGTTGCAAAAAATGATCGTCCGAGTTTTGTTACGGATATCGTCCGATACCGAGTTATATTAGGTTTACCATTTGAGTAGAAGGGTTCTAGTATTTAGTTTATTAATGGGTCAATTATTTTATATAGGTTAATGGGTTCCGGTTTATTTGACATCATTAATTACTAAAACATAAATAAAGAATTCAGTTTTTAGACATCATTAGTTGCTAAAGAATTTGCCGAATTGTTTATAATTGCTTTACCTATTAATGTAAACAATTTCATAATTATATATTTTTTGGTCAATTGATATAAAATCCGATATTTCCGATTCAAGACTGTTGATTCTGATCGCAAAAATGACTGCCCAAAATGACTGCCCGATACCGAGTCCGAGATTTTAATCCTTGAGTTTCCTAGGTTTCGTGACTACCAATGGGAATTGTTGTTTCATATTGTATTTTACTAAAGCACATTGCTTATTTTTCGTTCCGCTGATTCCAATTTTTTCAAGATTCTATAGTTTCTCTGTAGCTTCTACTTTAAAAGTCATCCCTTCTATCTGGAAACCAATACAATATCATACTGTTGGGATATTGCTGTTATATGACGTGACCTACTACAAGTTTTGGGTACAAGTGGTAAACTTATCAGTGAGGTATAAATAAAAAAGTTCCGGAAATTCAAACCGACTGTTGATTCATCTATTCTTCTTTGCACGTGATCTCGCCCCATATAACAACACGTGTGTTGTCCCCCATGTACCATTTATTATTTATGGCATTAAAACATTGGAAGTTGGCAATCAGTTTACTTCTAGCTAGAATACTTGAAAATTTTAGTACTTTTTGCTATTTTTCGTTACTTGCATGTGATTCTTTGTTTTGTTCTGAACATGCATTTAACTCAAATATGTTGATTATAAAACTTATGCATCTAACTCTGAATGCTTGAGCAGAAAGGTCAGAGCAATTGGATTGGGATGCACGTCTTAATATCATAATGGGAGCTGCAAAAGGGCTTGCATACTTGCACCATGATTGCTCACCTCGAATCATTCACCGTGACATTAAGTCGAGCAATATATTACTCGATGGAAATCTGGAGGCCCGAGTATCTGATTTTGGACTTGCAAAATTGCTGGAGGATGAAGAATCCCACATCACCACTATAGTAGCTGGAACATTTGGTTATTTGGCTCCAGGTATTGAATATGCATCAATATCCCATTATATGCTCGTGCTTGGGCGCGTGCACACGCCCACACACACACATTCATTACTGCACAAATTTAAATGCCAATATTCCATTTGCATGTCCCATTATTTCCTCCATAAAGTTGCACATTATTCATCCATTTGGTTATATGGTATATTTCGTACGCATCTCTCATCATTTATCTATACGAATATGCTTTCAACTTGTGCAATGCTGACAAGCATGTAGCATTATAAAAATTGCAGCAAAATTTGAGCACGTGTTAATAAATATACGTGATGGAAGTTAAATAACTTTTCTGAAGCTACTTCTTAAATGTAGATCACTCTTCAGGCCGAGCTACCCTAAAGTTTGTATCTGGTTTTGTTTTTCAATGTCTAAAGTAGATACCTCTCAAGTTGTTACTGAGGAAGCAATGAAAGTTTCTGCATGACATTTTTTGTACATTTGGTAATATTTTAAAAAAAAAGAAAACTGTACTTGTGATTGCTGTTTTGTGAGACCAAGTGTGAGGATAAAGATCCATGCTTTTTTCATCAGAATGCATGTACTATGGCTTCAAGCATTCTTTTATTTTCCCTGTGTCTAATAGAAGGCTCTTATCATACATGATATGCAGTTATATCAAAAAGTTGTATTAAAAGTAATCTTTGTTAAATCTGATCAATCCTGCAGAGTACATGCAAAGTGGTAGGGCAACAGAAAAAACAGACGTGTACAGTTTTGGAGTATTGATGCTTGAAATAATGAGCGGAAAACGGCCCACCGATTCATCATTTATCGAGAAAGGCTTGAATATAGTAGGATGGGTATGGTTCGCTCTTCCTTAATGATTAGTTCATGCTAGAATGATGATAAGATTATACTATATGCTCCAACTATTCTCTTTTTCCTTGCTTTGTGCCAATTCCTGTACATTTTCCTGACCCAGTTATTTTTTAGTGAAGAATTTTATAGAAGAAACTATGCCATCAAATATAGGTTTTATGTGCTGGACCTTGTCGACAACCTAGTAATAAATTAATTGATTTAGGAAGATTTCAATCGATTGCTAGCAGAAACATGTTGGTCACATACATATATTAGCTTTTGCTTGATGTTATTTGGCATATACTTTTGCCTCAATCATGTGTATGTGTGGTGTATCCTAAGGGCGCTGAATTGATTTACTGTAGGAATTTCAGGAGTGTTTTTTCTCCTCTCCTTGCATCCCCTAGTCTGAACGCACCATAGACAGCTGACACCAAAAAACAATACTGCTAGTATAATTAAATTATTTTCTGTGAAACGCAAATATCGTCCTGTATTTACTTGAATGTCCAAATATAGAACCTTAAGTAGATGGAAAAAGAACTTCACTAGGCTATTATTATTGAATTTTGCAACTGGTTGATACATACTTATCTTTTCTATTTTTACAATGTCGATTCAATTGTAATGCTTCAAATTCAAAAATACCACGTATTTTTTATCTACATTTTTCGAAGGAAAACAATGCTTAAAAAAATGATTTAGTCATGTCGAAATTATGAACCAACTTGAATTAACATATTATACTTAGTGGATTGTTATATACATAGTTTCTTTTAATTGTTTTTGCTTCTATAATATAATATTTATAATTGAAATAAAAAGATTACTTATACGAAAGCCAAACATATCCTATTAAATATACACTTCACACTAATTGCGAAAACGTTAAGGCCCTATTTGGATATGGAGTTGGGAAAACTAGAGCTTATTTTTAAGTGGAGGTAGAGGGGATGCAAACTAGGTTTGCAAGTCCTAAACTCCTTTTTTCAAATAAACTAGGGTTATGTTTGTAGAGAGGGGTTTGGGAAAATGGAGTTTACTGAACTTGGCTCATATCGGAGTTTAGATAACCGTAGAGTTGAGATAACCGTAGTTATCTAAACTCCAAAACGGATGCCAAACATGGCAAAGTTGCGCTTTTTGGAGTTGAGTTTTACCAACTTTGTGAAACTCCAATTTAGAATACTTCAACTCCATTCCCAAACAGGTCCTAAAAGTTTTCAAAGGATTTTGAGTTTTCTTGTTTAAGTACCTCACATGTGGCGTCTGAAGAAGAAAAAATAATTTATATAATGTAAACGCATCTAGGATTGAACCTATGGCTTCTAGACCCACAACATAATTGACTCTACCGGTGGACCATACATTCAACTTGAATGAAGAATATTTATGATGTATTTGTAGTATTTTTAAAGGTATTTAATGAAAAAACAACAATCTATATAGGTTCATCGGAACCTGGGGGCTCTGCCCCCTGCTTGTCCCCTAGCTTCGCCCCTGCATGAAGTTTCGTGAGCATTATACAGACAGTAATTTGTAGTTCCATGTTGCATAGTATCATGGTCTTGTGTCTTCTGCCAAGAGAACTTGATTGAAACCTAAGATCAATCTCTTCAATTTCTTTCTTTTTCCCCTTATTGATTTCTCACTACTGCTTGAGCATTGATGAGCTATAGATTTAGTAAATTTTAGAAGATTACCACGTACTCATTCCAAGCTCTCCAGCAATGATTAAATTTATAGCGCCTTAGGAATTCTTTAATTTTTCTTTTTTCCACTGCTTTTTGGTGACAAAACCCCTCTGTTTCTCTACCAGTTGAATTTTTTGGTCGTGGAGAATCGCCAGAGAGATATAATCGATCCCAACTGTGAAGGGGTGCAAATCGAAAGCGTCGACGCTTTACTTTCAATTGCGACTCAATGTGTGTCATCGATCCCAGAAGAGCGTCCAACAATGCACAGAGTGGTTCAGATCTTGGAGTCCGAGGTGATGACCCCATGCCCTAGCGATTTTTACGATTCACATTCAGAATCAGCTGAATAAATTACACGTCTGTTTTATATTTTTCTATTTAATGCATGTTCATGTGAGAATTAAGTTTACTACTGCTTTAAAGTGATTTCTGCAAACTCAGTTCATTCATTATTCTTTGTTGCTGAAGTTTGTAAATGTAAACTACATAGCCATCAGTTAGCAGAATGTTTCATTTTTGTTTTCTGCAGTGATTATTATGATTGGTAAATAGTAACATGCATGATATTCACTTCTATAAAATGTAAGGATATGCATATGGTTTGAATGAAATTATTTATTCTAAATAAGGACACAATTTCTTATTTTATGTACCAATACGAAAGGTCTTTAACAAGAAAAGGAATATACGCAACAGAAAGTGTACGAGGCAAGTGACATCCGGAAAATTCAGCGAGGTCAATTAATCAAGGTTTTGTTCCATGGAAGCTGCACTATAAATTCCCTTGTGTTTATCAATTATGCATCCAAAAATGGGATCAAGTCGAACATTATTATTAGATAGCAAGGTTTGAATTCTTTTCATCAGGAATTGCGGGAATTTGTTTCCTATTTAATCTTATTTAAATAAATAATTTCCAAAATAATACTCGTCCTAAAATAATTCCGAGTGGTTTTTCTCAAAATGATTTCCATAGTCCAGTAAGATTTTGATTTTGTTAAGATTGTTTTAGATTTAGATTTAGATTTTGTTGAAATTGTAACAAAATTGAGGGAGAGTAGATGAAAAAATCTTTTAGGTTTTTGAAAATAGAATAAATTTAGTTAGTATATAGATTTCTATTATGCTTTTTTCTATAGAAATCTATACTTGATTTGGAAAATATCTAGAAAAAAACATAATAGAAATCTATATACTAACGAAATTCATTATATTATCAAAAAACTATGAGAATTTTTTCATCTGCTCTCTCAATTTTGTTACAATTTCAACAAAATCTAAAACAACCTTAACAAAATCAAAATCAATATCTTACAAGACTTTGTTCGAGAATATGGCAAAGTGAAAACGCTATTGGGAATAGCGTTGTTCACTTTAAGGAAAACGCTATTGCCAATAGCGTTTTCTAACGCTATTGCCAATAGCGTTTTCTAACGCTATTTTCAATAGCGTTTTCTTCTTTCACATAACTGCTCGTGTCAGAACTAATCCTACGTGGCTGTACAGAGGTCTATTCTTGGAATTATTTTTGGGCTAGTACTATTTTTGGAATTATTTTTTAAATTAGGGTTAATTCAGAAAAATCTCGAATTACGGATGAAGTACTTCTCGTCAAGCCTTCTGCAAGCAAGCGTATTCTTCAATTCTGAAGAGGCCGAGCTAGCCAAATCGAGAATTCTTCAATTCTGAAGAGGCTGAGCTAGCCAAATCGAGAGTCGACTGAATAGCTGAATCAGTTAAGAATCATCCTTTCGTTATCATTAGGCACTTAAGAGAGAAAGAAAGTCGGTAAACAAAGTCAAAACTCATTAAAAAAAAGTAGTCTACTTGTTTATTCATACCGGGTAAGGAAATAAAATTTCTTTGGATTCTTATTTAGGTTTGGTAAGCAAAGAGTCATGGATACTTTAAGCTGGCATTGTCCATTAAGGCTTAGTCAAGTTCAGCCTCAAAGCCACCCATTGGTGGATTGCCCTCCTGCTTGAAGCCAATAGGAGGACCGTCGTAGAAGTTGGTCAATCTCTTTTACTCGCTTGGCTATCTCTGCGAGAGCTTCTTTGGTTTATAAAGATCTAGTAGTAGCCGAAGGTAGTCCGCTTGACTTCTTCAAATCCAGAAAACTGACGGGATTATAGGTTCACACCCCATTCTATAGCACATTGTTGATGAAGGTAGTCCGCTTGACTTCTTCAAATCCAGAAAAATGACGGGATTATAGGATCACACCCCATTCTATAGCACATTGTTGATGAATCTTTTGTATCGAACGAAAGCCTATCGTGGGCACGGGACAGAAGGATTATAGAAGACTCCACATGCTGGCGAGACTTGCGAGAGGCGTTCCTGTCGATCCTGATGGCCGGCCGGCCACAAGAGTCCCTGATTATAGTTTTTTCCTCTAGTAAGCTCAGATATTTGTAAGCAAGCCAAGTCCTTTTTTTTCCAAACAAATTAGTAAAGAAAGTGTCACGACCCGGAATTTAGCACGTGACCGGCATTTAAATCACGCAACGTTTAAAAGCGTAACGTAATTCAAGTAAGCCGAAGCCCAGAAATTTAAACCTTTTTGCGGAAAATAGTGGAGATGCAGTTTTGAAATAAAGGTATAATGAAATGAAGTTTTTCTTTAAATGTATAGATAATGATATATGAAAATGCAAGTGGGTTAAATACTAGTTGAAAACATTTTTCGTCTTTTAAAAATTTGGGCAGCACCTCCCTCGTATATTTTGATCCAAAACCACATACAAGCAATATATATATATATATATATATAAATAATAATAATAATAATAATAATGGAGAAAAGAGGCCACAGGAGGGGATTTCCTCCTATGGCGTCGAAAAAATACAACCTCCATCATTTTTCCGACGATTGGCATCCATCATCATCATCGTTATCATCTAAGATGTGCATACACCAAATTTCATGTGATTCCACTACTTTTTCACCGTTGAATTAGCAATATAAAAAGTTCTATTGTCGGTAAACCATTAATTTTGCACCAACTAAATCAACGGTGAAAAAATGGTATAATCACATGAAATTTGGTGTATCCACATCTTAGATGATAAAGATGGATGTGATGTATGCCAATCGTCGAAAAAAATCATGGAGGGTGCATTTTTCCGACGCCATAGGAGGAAATCCCCTCCTACGGCACCTTTCCTCCATTAACATATATATATATATATATATATATATATATATATATATATATATATATATATATATAAGCATCCTCAAGCGGAAGCTAGCTCTTCGCCAAATAGCGGAATTTCAACCACGCAAGTAAGCAATATATACGACGCCCAACGGCGAAAATCAACACAGAAAGAATAAGTAAATACAGCAAGACATCAACAACTCAAAAGAAGCGAACATACACTCATCGCTTTAAATCTCGCAAAACAAGTCTGTCTAAGTCTACAAATATACAATATCTAGTTTCTGATTGATGGAGTTTATCTAGATACAATAGAAATAAATACAAGAGTGGGCACGATCCAATGTGTCCCACCTACCAAAGCAAAACACCCTGAAAGAACTGTGTGCCAGCAATGCCGCTATTGATCCAAGCGGTCAAACCTGCAAGAAAACTGTGGCACAACGGGGGTGACTTGCCAACTCGTAAGTAGAAAATATCAGCAGGTAGAAATCGAATAAACAACGACTCCTAGGTCATACTGTATCATAAAGGTAATAGTATGGTATTTAGGGTGTCCATGTATGCATATGTATCAACAATATAATTGTATGCCTGTATGTAAATGAGAATCAACCAACGTGTGTCCATCAACGACACATCAATATCATGGAAGCTGAGTGTCCAATATCGACACTCGAAATATCATGAAATCATATACCTGTATGTATGAGGAAATCAACCAACATGTGTCCATCAACATCATGGAGCTTGAGTGTCCAACACCGACACTCGAAACATCATGAAAACCCGTGTCCATCATCGACACGTAAATCCTTATATCTCAGACGCCGCATCCTCTGATCGGCCCTCATATCCATCTCACGACTCTGGTCGGTATCCTCCGGATAACCGCCGGGTCCAAGATATCACCGGTAGGTAGTGCTCCCTCCTGCCAGGCTCATCGTCTACATCTCGAGCTTCTTGTCCCGGGGTATCTTACCGGGTCCATCATGTACCCGCAGATGGTGCCTCCTCTCTTCTCGAATCGGGTATGCTCATAACTCAGAACCGAGAAAACTCATGGTGGACACAAAATATCATATTAAGAGAAACCGCGTTTTTAAAATAATACACAATTTCCTTTAAAATATAACCACGGTTCTCAAATCCAGAGATCTCATAAAAATAGCATCTCAATGAATGTAACCATAAGGTACGATGTATGTAAATATAGAACAGTAATATGAGCATGTCAAGTATATCATGCATGCATGTCCTATGATAGTGCTGAGCAATGAATATACTTTTACGGTTAAGATTAATATCATGATATGGCAATCCTACTGTGCAAGTGACATGGCAATTACCAAGGATGAAGGTGTGTGAGCCGGCAAATCGGTGTAAGTGTAACATGCGCATCATCGGTAATTGTGCATGTGTACTAGCAGTTGATATCATAACAATAAATACCGGGATCCTGGTACGTAAGTCACGAGGGATAATCCCACACAAACATGAATAATCACAGGTATATATATCTGCACATGAACCTACGGTCAGTTTTAAAAGATGCGAATCGTAGTTTTGAAAGTAGGGGCTACGGTGTTTTGAGGAAAAGACACCATTTGAAAATCCGTAGCAACTCTTGAGATTTCCGTTTAAAAGATGCATACGATTCGTCAGTTTTGGAAATAAGTATGGTTTAGGTGGTATCTTTACGTCGGTGATCCCGCCTCATAGCATCCGATATGGCAATATCCTCGATCATCATCCTCAAATCACGAGCGCGGATCATTCATCGGTATATCTCTTCGCGTACGGTAATCCATCGTACGGTGACATCAAACAGAATAGGGATTCTATTGTCCTATTCATCAATAGGGGTACGGATTTAGGGTCTCGTACATCATATCTTATTAATCTCACAACACATCTATCTAATTCTCATGTCGTATTTATATCGATCTCCAGTCGTATCGATATCGATATCATATCATACCACTATCAACTCATACTTGTCCTCTTTCAATTCTATATATCATGCTTCACATCCTCATATCATATCTCTTAATCATATCCGTAGGTTCATATCATAGGCTCTCTCTCTCTCCACCTATATTCTATATATATCACGACTTTCCATTCAAAATTTGCGGGGGTGCTATACGCCATCCACCCGACTTCCCCCGTAGATATAAATCTACTCACCTGCTAATCTCCTCGCTTAGCCGAAGTCGATGCGCTTCGTCGTCTCGGAAGTCCACGCGAAGGTACCTACAATCAATACACAATCGTAATACTATTAAAATCAAGTCCGAAAAGTGATACAGCACACGAAATGTTCATATGTTAGAACCTATAGCTTACGCGTGCAAAAACAACCAAATAACTCTCGTCGTTGACGTACAAACATCCAACGACCAAATCCAAATTCAAATACCAAAAACCAAGTCTCAGAAATCGGAAAACACAATACAACAACTAAGGAAATCACTCCCAGATTTTGGCACAGGTAGTGTAGGACCAAACTAGCAATACAGGGGATAGGTTATGAGGAGTATGAGCTACAAGCCAAACCCCAACACCAATGCCTAAAAATTGACCGGCGAGGGAAGCAAGGAAAACTGGTGTCGCCGGTCCCAGAGAGGAATTGGTGTCTCGTTCTTCTGTGGTGGTCTAACTAGGTCAATGTAGTTGTTTTTTCCTCTTATAAATACCCCAAGTTACACCAGATTCCATCTAAGTGTCACAATCCAAAAGAAAACCGACATTCGGAAAATTCTAAGTTCGTGTACATGGTTCTAGTCTCTGGTCTGGTCAGGAAATCATCACTAAAATCTAGTAAACACTCACTACACCTCAATAACCATATCACAAGTCCATACATCCACTAAACATCAACTTGGAAATTTCTAAGATCACATAACCACAAAAGATTAACTCTAAACACTAATAGGATATACTAAACACAAATAACCTAACTAAAAGTGTAGGATTACCTCATTTGGCAACTCAAGAAAACTCGTGGGTTGCCCAAAGTGCTCAAAATCCAAACTTGATCTTGCTATAGGGTGTAGGATGGGATGGGGATCATTTTTAATGAAGGGAGTATGAGGTTTTTGAGATGGTTTGGGGTGTTTGTGGAGGAGATAGATGAGGTGGAGAAAGGAGGAGATGAAGATGAAGGAAGAAGAAATAAAGTGATGAAGGAAAATAATGGATGAAGGAAGGTTGGAGCCATACCCTTTCTCTCTCATGGCATGCCTCATGTCATAATTGATCTCTCCACTCCATGTCCTCTCTTGTCCCCCCCTCTCTCATCAAATAGTCTTCTCTTTCTTTATCTTTTCCTCTCACAAACAAAAGAAACATATAATACAAATACAAATGAAACAAACATGTAACAAAATGCAACATGCCATGGTGCACTAACCATGGATATTTAAAAATACGGGTTTGGCTCAATCGTGATTAGTAGTGCACTAATCAAGTTTAATTTAAACTTACATATAATTAATTATAAAATGCCCAAATCCAATAAATATCTTTTTAATAAATAAATACATATTAATCTCCAAATATTTTCCAAATATTGGTATATAATTATACCATTTTACGAAAACCCCAATTCGCAATTCGAATAGTTTTCGCGAAATATATTATTTTATTATTTAAATTCTAAAAATAATATTTTATTTTTCTGAAATGTTACAATCTTCCTCCCTTAAATAAATTCGGTCCCCGAATTTAAATTTAAACCCCCAAATACTAAAACATTTCAATATTCAGTTCAAATCAACGGGGCCCCGAAATCACGGAATACTTAGAATACCACAGCGCATCAAGTATGCATGAAAATGAATGCGAAACTCAAAATCGAACTCCGTCAAGCGTCACGCAATCACTGGAGTTATAAAGGAAAAGCAAATCCCGAAATCCACTGCCGAAATCCAAATATACTATAGTAAAATTCATAATACGTATATAGTACGCATACTTGTAAAATCCTCTAAAAACTTAATGAAACACATGCAAAATCTTTTCTGAATCGCCGTGCGATACGTAACTCACGGTATAAGTGGCGGACGCTCATTCGTAAAGTAATAATTATACGTTCATATACGTTTTGCTCAAAGTATACGTCCCGCCCTTTGAAATACCCCAAAAGGTTTTCCTTTAGAAAAGTTCGTGTCACTCACGGACACGTAGGAAATAGCGAGACTATAGCTCCTTTTTGAAAATCTCTTGGTAAACTTTTATGCATTTAAAAGTACTCATATTGTCCTCAGATCAGTTCTGCTTGGCTACTATATAATATAGTGCCCAACATGAAAATATGATGCTCAAGAGCAAAAATCAGCCTCAAAAGGCGTATCCAATATCACCCGCGTCTGGTGCGCACGGAAAACCAAGTCCAATACAAGTGCCACAAATGTGCACGAAAACAAAACCAAGTGCAACGGGTGTGCACGAAAGCATCTGTCAAGTGCAACGGTACACGAAAACAGAGATCTAGTGCAATAAATGCACAAAAGCATAATCTCAGGTGCACAAGGTGCCCAAAAACTCATCAATATCTCAAATGCGCACAAAACAATACCAAGCTTGCCAAGGTGTATAAAATCATAAACGTGTGCAACTGCGTGCACAAAATCCAAATCGATGCACTACAAGCACATGTGAGCTATACCGAGTGCATAAGTCAAAATCAAGTGCAAACGACATGCACGAAATCGAAATAGACAGTATCGAAATCCACGAAATCATAAATATGTGCAGCCAAGGCACAAAATCGATATCAAGCGCAATAGATATGCACAAATCATAAACCAACGTAATGGTGTATAATAAATAAATCAAGTGCAATAACTGTACACAAATGGAAATATCCAGTAGGTGCAGCCATGGTGCATGAAAATAATATCATGAATCTTAATCATCGAAACCCAAATCCAAGTGATAAAAGTGTGATACTTGAATCACAAAATGTAAATCGCAATAAATTAGATTGAGGTACACCTCCTTCAATGTCGGAAAAAACCGGTGCGCCCAAAGCTGGCAAAGCAAGGACATCCACTTGCCCCTTGCTCACGGTCTGGTGTTCTCTGTCTCTGGTTCCTGTTTTTCTCTGTGGATTGCCAATCTCACAATCTTTCTGCTCATCAGCCCGGTTGGGTATAATAACGGATTAGTTCCGCTCTGGTACTCCTCTGATTATCTCTTGGCCAATTAACATGACCACTCGCAAACGGTACGTTACTGATGGCGGTATCTGGCCCTCTGAATACGCGCGATACAACTGATTCTGGGTGCAAGTCTTTATCGCTATTGTATCCTGGAAGAACCTGCTTAGGTCTCTTCTGATCTCACCTAAACCGAACTATACGGAGGTTGGCACTATTTACTTAATCCTTTTCTCATAACCGGACAGCTGCGTCCTCAGCACGACTTTTCCTTTGGCGTATCCAACGCCTCTGCATATATATCACTCTTTTGGCAACATTAGGGATTAAAAACAGCTCGTTAACATCTCGCACGAATCTCTTGTTCCATCCGTCTTCATCATCATCCACTTCGATGTTATAACTTGCTGGCTAAGTACAACAATTCGTCCTCGGCTACATCAATCCGGAGCCTCTCACAAGGACTCGAAATATGAACTCGGGTATCTTCACCAATCTGTGGAAGATATCTAGCCGAACACGTCCTTGGAAACTCGTCCCAATCATCGGAGGTATACGCTTCATTCGTCCTTTCTCGATTAACTCACTATGCATCTGGGTGAGGTTCTTCTATCTGAAACTGGTCAACTTACTGATCTCACATCGGAGCATCCAACGAATAATGCCCTCTCTTGATCGATTTACTCTAGGTCTGAGTAAGATCCTTCAAACTGGAATTCTTCAACTCAGCCGAGCCTGTGTCGGCGTATAAAATCAGACGAATCATCTTAGTCCCTCTATTTAAGATGGACTGGCGGTCTTCTGTCACATCTCTGTTTGAAAGCTCCAGTGGTTTCAGCTCATAAACTCTAGAGGCGACATCCTATCAATCTCAGCAACAACTGGGTCATCTGTCTGCACGGTAAACAACATCGTGACCTTTGGGGTAGGCTGTACATCAACAGTCCTTTCAATCTAGCAGCCGCTATCAATGGCCCGATCATCCGGTGTAAATCCGAACACTCGTTTCAAACGAGAGATCATAACACAAACACTATACCGATACTGAAGGTGTTTCTACAGCACCACTACAAGGGTTTGGTAGAATCACACATGCCATATCAAAATTTTATAGGGTGCTAAAGAAAACATCCTAAGGATCATACTAGAAAAGCTAGGGCAACAAAACTTTAACACAAACACAAGTGGTAAATGGCTAGGGTTTGAGAATACAACCTTTGTAGCTCCCTACGCTAGACTCCTTGACCATTTGAGAGTTGAAAGAAGTTCGCTTGAGATCCTCTAGGTCCACGACGATCCACCCGAAGTCCTTTTTGTCCAAGCTAGATGCTTCACTAGATGAAGAGAAGAAGTTGAAGCCAACACTCTAAACTAATGGGCAAGAGTAGTGTAGAATGGTGATGTGGTTTGTTTTGTCACTTCAAAATCCTAACTTGATCACTCTTTTGTTCACTAATGAAAGCTAGAGAGCAAGAGAGAGGAGGAAGGATATGATGACAAATGAGAGCTCAAGAGATAATGATAAGTGTTGAGATAAGAAAAAATATATATATTTTCTTCTTCTCACTCTTAACCCTAGTTTATAAATATCTAGATATTTTCTTTTGGATGCAAAAATGGCCATGGAAATTAACTCAAGGTTAATGCAAAGGTTAGTGGGTGAATAAAATAATCAAGCATGATAGAATTTCCATTTCCATTTTCTTTTATCCAAAAAGAAATATCAACATATTTATAAGTGTGTGAGTTTCATATTGCCACCATCCATTGTATCAACAACTATGATACAATAGTGTATGCATGTATGTGTGCATGCATATCCATATGTGCATCAATGAGAATAAATGCATACATGCATGCATACAATAAAAGACAAGAAGGGTTTAAAGTGAAAAAGCTTATGGTCAATGATAAATCAACACTTGATTTAGCAAACCGGTCATATCTCATACGATCCGACCAATAGCAAACCGCCCGATTAATATACGGTATCACATACACGCATTTAATCGGGTCCCCGCGCATATCTCATATGCATACCACATCGTTTCGCCTGGACTAGGTAACTCCATTATGGGACTCTAAGACTCGTCAATACGCCGGCTGTGGGTGATGATCATATCAAGCACCCCCAAGCCGCAAGAGGTCAGCTAAATGTAACGGCCACCCGGGTATTGAGCGATCAGAAGAAAACAAGCGAACATGTCACAACTCCCGTCGAGCCAACCGGCAACACTACCGTACAGTCCGGTCTCTTTGTCAGATATGTTGTATACTGAGTCTAGGGATGGTAACGTCGACCCCAATAACTCAATAAGTCGTGCCGATAAATAGTCTATAACAGATTGAGAAACTACTGATAACACTTATCAGTAAATCTCAACAGCCCTGGCCAGGGACTTACTGATATAGCCAATCGAGCACAGCACAGCATCAACTCCCAATACCGGGAGAGGCGAAACCCCTCCTATCGCTCATCGTCTTCGTGTGTCTCGGGACTGTACCCAAAAGCCACCTGTTTGCACGACTCAGTAGAGCCGTGGTAGGGTGGTAATCAAAGTACAGTGGGAGAACACACAAGACTCTATGACGATCTCGGGTCTACAGACTAACCTGTACCAGTGTCACCTGAGAATTGTTATCCGACGATAGATATAATACCACATAAGAGTTCTCGGCGAGTCCGTCCAGTGTACCCAGTCACCACTGAGCACCCGTATACGATCTCGATGTCAAACATCAATGGATGTGGGAACATCCATCGCCCATCATATGGGTCTAGTATCATATACGCTAGTCTACTTTGGTATATCGATGCCCCATCTCGATACACCTATGACTAGGGGCATTTCAGGATATGCTTATAAACTACAGACGTCCCACCAGTATGACCTCCATCATAATCACAGTAGCCAAGCAAATATCCTCAGGGCTTTATCAACATGTGTAAATGAATAAAAGCATGATCAAGTCAACATGTCAGATAAAGAAGAACCAAATAGCATACTATCATGTCGAGCAAGAATGTACACTGAATATATATATATATATATATATATATATATATATATATATATATATATATATATACACATGTATAAATACATCCACTATCATATAATGGCCTCTAGGGCATACATATATCCAACAATCTCCCACTTGCACTAAGCCAGTTATTGGCGCATCTCATACCCAACATCTCTAAAAGTCGCTCATGCTGCGGCTGAGGGAAGGCCTTGGTGAGTGGATCCGCGGTGTTATTCTTTGTGTCTACTCTCCTAATCTCGAACTCGCGGCGATCTATAATCTCACGGATCAAATGAAAGCGCCTTAGGATGTGTCTGGACCGCTGATGGGACCTGGGCTCTTTGGCTAATGCCATATCCCTATTATTATCACAATACAATGGTATTGGATCAATAATAGTTGGAACTACTCCTAGCTCCGAGACGAACTTTCTCATCCAGACGGCTTCCTTGGCGGCATCATTCGCAGCAATGTACTCAGCCTCCATCGTAGAGTCTGCAACGGTATCCTGTTTAGAACTCTTCCAACTTACCGCTCCTCCATTGAGGGTAAATACAAACCCAGAGATAGATTTGTTGTCTTCCTTATCACTCTAGAAGCTCGAATCGGTAAAGGCCTCCATTTGAAGATCTCCATTACCATACACCAAGAACAATTCTTTAGTCCTTCGCAAGTATTTAAGAATGTTCTTCACGGCTATCCAGTGAGTCTCCCTGGGTTGGATTGATACCTGCTTACTACACTAAATGTATAAGCTACATCTGGGCGTGTACATAACATCGCATACATTATAGATCCTACTACATAAGCATAGGGTATAATGCTCATGCGAGCTCTCTCTTCATCGGTCTTTGGACAAGAGTCCTTAGAGAGAGTGACCCCATGGCAAGCGGGTAAGGCACCCCGCTTGGAGTCTTCCATACTAAACCTTTTTAGGATGGTGTTAATGTACCTGGTTTGGGACAATCCCAATAACCTCTTGGATCTATCCCTATAGATCCGAATGCCCAGAATGTATGTGGCATCACCCAGGTCCTTCATGGAGATCCTTAGTGATAAGAAAGATTTGACCTACTGTAGCATAGGAATATCATTTCCTATCAGAAGAATGTCATCCACGTACAATACGAGGAATGTGACAGCTCTCCCTACAGCCTTCTTATAAACACAAGGTTCATCTGAATTTTTGATGAAATCAAACTCTTTGATAACATCATCGAAACAGTTGTTCCAGCTCCGTGATGCCTGCTTTAATCTATAAATGGATTTAAGCAATTTACATGCTTTCCCGCTGCTCCTACTGTCAATGAAGCCCTCTGGCTGATCCATATAAACGCATTCTTCTAAATCTCCATTTAGAAATGCTGTTTTAACGTCCATCTGCCAGATTTCATAGTCGTAGTGAGCAGAAATAGCAAGTAAGATCCGAATGGATTTAAGTATGGATACGGGAGAAAAAGTTTCGTCATAGTCCAAACCTGGTCTTTGACGAAAACCCTTCGCCACAAGTCTTGCCTTATAGGTCTCTACCTGCCCATCTACACCAATCTTTCTTTTAAAGATCCATATGCACCCCACAGGTTTTACCCCAGGGGGTACAACGTCCAAAGTCCATACTTTGTTGGTGTACATAGACTCCATTTCAGATATCATGGCATCCAGCCACTTCACAGAGTCTCCACTCGTGATAGCTTGCTGAAAGCTGGTAGGATCATCATCCTCCATGATGCAGTCTTCTCTGTCACCGTCAATGAGGAAACCGTAGTACCTCTCCGGTGGGCGAGAAGTCCTACCAGACCTACGGAGTGGCCGAGGTTCCTCAGTTTCTGTTGCAACAGCCGGTTCAACCAAGTCATCATTTGTAATTTGTGTTTCTAGAACTTCTTCTAGATCTACCACACTGCCATCTGTATCATTTGCAAAAAACTCTTTTTCCAAAAACGTGGCATACTGAGAAACAAACACTTTTTGTTCCTCCTTGTGGTAGAAAAGATATCCATAAGAATTCTTTGGATACCCTACAAAACTAACATGACTGACCGTGTCTCGAGTTTGTCCGGATTCTGCTTTTTAACATAGGCCGGACAACCCCAAATCTTAATTCGTTTAAGAGATGGTCTCTTCCCATGCCATATCTCATATGGCGTGGTAGACACGGTTTTGGTTGGGACCCTGTTCAGCAGGAACGCTGCAGTCTCCAATGCATGCCCCCAAAATGAGACAGGTAACTCAGCATCACTCATCATGGAACGGACCATATCTAATAGGGTCCGATTCCGTCGTTCTGACACATCGTTGAGGATTGAGCTGAGAGAGAATCCCATTCTCTTTTAGGAAGTTTGCAAACTCTCTACTGAGATACTCCCCACCTCGATCTGATCAAAGCATTTTGATGCTCAAGCCGGTTTGTTTTTCTACGTCTTGTTTATATTCAGTGAATTTCTCGAAAGCTTCGGATTTGTGTTTTAATAAAAATACATGACCGAATCTTGAGAAATCATCAGTGAAAGTAATGAAGTACGAAAAACCACCTCTAGCCTGTGTAGACATTGGCCCGCATACATCACTATGTATGAGGCCTAAGAGCTCAGTAGCTCTTTCTCCGTTCCGGTAAATGGAGTTTTGGTCATTTTACCCTTGATACAAGACTGACAAGTCGCATAAGATTTATATTCAAAAGGGTTTAAATATCCATCTTTGTGTAACTTGTTTAGTCTTGTTTCGTTAATATGACTAAGTCTACAGTGCCAAAGAAAAGCTTCATTTATTTCTGAAAATTTTCTTTTATTAGTGTGTTGTATGCTGAAAACTGTGTGTTGATTTAGGACGTATATCCCGTTATTAAGTGTACCATACCCAACCAACATTTGATTCAGGTGAACGTTCATAACATTGTTCTGCAATACAAAATTATATCCTTCATTGTCTAACAAAGATATGGATATTATATAACAAAGCATACTAGGTACATAATAACATGGGTTCAAAACCAATATATATCCAGACGGCAACCCGAAGTGATACTCTCCCACTGCAACTGTATGTACATTGGAATCATTTCCAACGCGGAGAGTATGGTCACCTGTCTTCAAAACCTTGCTATTTCTCAGCCCCTGCATAGAATTGCAAATGTGAGAACCTGAATCGGTATCTAATACCCAGGAAGCAGAGTTTATTGAAAAACAGTTTTCTGTCACAAACACACTTGAAGCGGAAGCATCCCCATGCTTCTTCTTGAGATCCAAGTACTCCGTGCAGTTGCGCTTCCAGTGTCCTGTTTTGTGGCAGTGATAACATTCCCCTTTCCCCGATTCCCCAGCTTTGCACTTGTCTTTCCCCTTGGCCATTTTGACTCCACCCTTAGGTTTGGTAGGTTTCTTCTTCATCTTTCCCTTGGCCTTAGCCTTCGAGCGAGAGGAGGAAGATGGGCCAACACTCAAAATGAGATTCTTCACTGACTTCAGCATGCTCTCTGTACTCCTTAACATATTAAGGAGTTCAGGTAGTTCCTTCTCCATGTTGTGCATGTTGAAGTTAACTATAAATTGAGCAAAGGTGGAGGGGAGAGACTGCAGAATAATATCCGTATATTGCTCATTGTCCATTGTCCACCCAAGGTCCTCAAGCTCTTCTATGAGAGCTATCATCTTCAGAACATAGTCTCCTACCGGTGTGCTAGGGGCCATTCGCATCTGAAACAGCTTTCTGGATGCTTCGTATCGTAATACGCGAGATTGCTCTTCATACAACTCCTTTGTATGGAGAAATATGGCTTGTACGTCTATATTCTCGCGTTGTTTCTGATGTGTGTTATCCATCGATGCAAGCGTGGGGCACTTGGCCGTGGCACAGTCAGCGTCCCATGTCTTGCGGACTTCAATATCCGCAACTGAGGATTTAGGACCTGGGACGGGCGGGGCTGGAGCCATGAGTACATATGATACCTTATCATAAGTCAAGGCAATGTTAAGATTCCTCAGCCAGTCTTTATAATTGGTCCCATTCAGTTTATTTTTATCTAGTAGAAGCTTGAGTCCTGTCATTGGTATCTGCCATTAAGAGAGAGAAAAGAATACACTCAGCGAAAGCTCTTGCAAAGATCAGATTGGTTATTATCTTATCTAATCGATATCTCCCACTGCTTTAATCAAGTTTTTCTTTCAAACCTTGAAAAGAAAACTAGCCAGGATTAATTACAGTCTACAACTTCGCTAACCATTCAGCCATGCCAGTGTCGGTACTTGAGGGAGGTTCCCCGTGCTTTCGCATGGACCTAATTAATATAAACCTCGTCTTCCCAGAGGCGTAGCCCTGTTAACACCTTTCTAGACACCTAATATGTTAGTTAATTGTAAACTGCAAAACTCTCCTGGGAGCAACTATTACCCACAGTGGGATCGAGATCCAACCATCATATGGAAGGTATGCAATCTCATTGCAAATTTCAACTCTTGAAACTCCCGATATGGTTTTTACCCCTAGTACCTATGATCTGAACTATGGTCAAAAAATCATAAGCACTAGTCAAGTTTTACCCGTCATTTCTTGATTAATTAGACCCACCCACGTGACCCTTAACTATGGTCAACAAAGTCGCATGAATGTCCTAATTAATCTGCATCATATGCAGTGTAGGAAGACATCGCTTAGATACCGTACACTATGCCATAACTATAGTCAACAAACGTAGTACGAATACTAAGCACTCTACTTCCTAAAATGACGGAGGGTTGCGGATGGTTTTTAAGAAAACCTTTAACGCTTTGAACTTGATATCGTCGTAGAATCAAATGGTTTTCAAAAGGAGTGGCTTAGGCTCCGCAGTTTTGAAATGTAGCTTTTTCGTAAAAAGCCGAGTGGTTTTCAAATCCGATTCTACGACATCTTTTTAGGTTTACTTTCTTTACATTAATCATATTAATGTAGTCCCATCATTTAAGTCCTTAAACCAATCACAGAAAAGAAACGAAAATACAACGTATGCTTATGCCATCTGCATTCGCCGCAATGTTCCGTTATGCAACGTTAGGTTACTTAACCAACGACATACCGGGATGGGACTAGTGCGGGTGTAAAACATAAGCAACGTCTATTATATATCTCATATATAATATAGCATTCGTCTCAAATATATTAAGCGATCACATCACAGAATATAGGCAGCAGAAACACAGATATGATAATATAGGATATGCTAGGACGTTCGTATTTAGTATTTAGCCAACAATAGAAAATACGGATTCCACGGTCGTGATGAATAGCCAATCCCACACCCTAGACCCCTACGAAAGCGGCAAGCTACCCTACCAATTCTAGAGTTAGAAGACTCGGTCTCGACTCCTCGAGATGGTCTCCCACTGGACTCTAGAACCCGGTCACTTGTTCTCTCCACCTTGGGTCTATCCTAATGTGGAAAAGTAAATAATATACATCAATGATGACATCATTCTCAAACCGGAAGTGCCCCAAATAAAAGAATATTACATTACAAATGAATTTTACATGAATGAAAAGTAAAACTCTCATCTCATATAAAACTTCCGGCTATTCAATCACGACAATCCTATACATCACAACACAACAATACTAACATCACATGTCATCAACGTAAGCAAGTATGCGTACCCCAATTGCCGTTGACATATAGCAACGAAAACGACGATACGCATACTACACTTACGGTCGCAAAAACAAGTATCACATACTACTAGGCGATGTTAAACCCTTCGATCGAATTAACGAACACTTGTATTCCCCAGCAAGCTCAACACTTGAGCGCCGTCAAACAATACCCAAAATCTATGCCACAGTATTTAATGGACCAGCCGTAGAAGGGCAGACCCAAGCCTCATTTGTGGCGCCACTAACTACGGCAAACCCTAAGGTTTAGTCGCAGTTTGGTGGTCACATCTCGAGTTAGGGTTACATTCTTCTAGAGGGTCCATAGGAATACCTGCATTATATATCGAGTACGTTCAACCTGGAAAATACCAGTGTTTGATAATTCGTTCGACTTGTTTAACGTCGCCAAAGCTACCAATATGATACTATAAAAATACGAATACAAACTATTCCACAAAGAGCCCAATACCAAACTTACATCACATGCAATTCTGGACAACCAAACAATACTAGAAACCCCAGAACATAATGTACAAAACACTGGAGCAATACGAGGAGGAGAGGAGCACAAAGGGTTAGCGACACCGGAATTTTTGGCTTGGTCGCCGGCCAAAACCGAGCCCCCCCTTCGTATTGCACCTGTGATCTTATATCATCCTAAATGCCACTCTGCAGTTGCTAAAATAATTTTTTGAACACTTTTTAAAAAATTTACAGAGAGCATTTCATGGGTTTTCTAAAATCGTATTTTGCAGGGTTTTTCGTTTTCGTATTGTCGTAACATCGTCTAGGCTTCTAGTTAGGCTCTGATACCATGAAGGTGTTTCTACAGCACCACTACAAGGGTTTGGTAGTATCACACATGCCATATTAAAATTTTATAGGGTGCTAAAGAAAACATCCTAAGGATCATACTAGAAAATCTAGGATAACAAAACTTTAACACAAACACAAGTGGTAAATGGATAGGGTTTGAGAATACAACCTTTGTAGCTCCCTACGCTAGACTCCTTGACCACTTGAGAGTTGAAAGAAGCTCTCTTGAGATCCTCTAGGTCCACGACGATCCACCCGGAGTCCTCTTTGTCCAAGCTAGATGCTTCATTAGATCAAGAGAAGAAGTTGAAGCCAACACTCTAAACTAATGGGCAAGAGTAGTGTAGAATGGTGATGTGGTTTGTTTTGTCACTTCAAAATCCTAACTTGATCACTCTTTTGTTCACTAATGAAAGCTAGAGAGCAAGAGAGAGGAGGAAGAAGATGATGGCAAATGAGAGCTCAAGAGATAATGATAAGTGTTGAGATAAGAATGAGAAAAGAAAAAATATATATTTTCTTCTTCTCACTCTTAACCCTAGTTTATAAATATCTAGATATTTTCTTTTGGATGCAAAAATGGCCATGGAAATTAACTCAAGGTTAATGCAAAGGTTAGTGGGTGAATAAAATAATCAAGCATGATAGAATTTCCATTTCCATTTTCTTTTATCCAAAAAGAAATATCAACATATTTATAAGTGTGTGAGTCTTATATTGCCACCATCCATTGTATTAACAACCATGATACAATAGTGTATGCATGTATGTGTGCATGCATATCCATATGTGCATCAATGAGAATAAATGCATACATGCATGCATACAACAAAAGACAAGAAGGGTTTAAAGTGAAAAAGCTTATGGTCAATGATAAATCAACACTTGATTTAGAAAACCGGTCATATCTTATACGACCCGACCAATAGCAAACCGTCCGATTAATATACGGTATCACATACATGCATTTAATCGGTTCCCCGCGCATATCTCATATGCACACCACATCGTTTCGCCTGGACTAGGTAACTCCATTGTGGGGCTCTAAGACTCGTCAATACGCCGGCTGTGGGTGATGATCATATCAAGCACCCCCAAGCCATAAGAGGTCAGCTAAACGTAACGGCCACCCGGGTATTGAGCGATCAGAAGAAAACAAGCGAACCTGTCACAACTTCCGTCGAGCCAACCGACAACACTACCGTACAGTCCGGTCTCTTTGTCAGATATGCTGTATACTGAGTCTAGGGATGGTAACGTCGACCCCAATAACTCAATAAGTCGTGCCGATGAATGGTCTATAACAGATCGAGAAGCTACTGATAACACTTATCAGTAAATCTCAACAGCCCTGGCCAGGGACTTACTGATATAGCCAATCGAGCACAGCACAGCATCAACTCCCAATACCGGGAACGGCGAAACCCCTCCTATCGCTCATCGTCTTCGTGTGTCTCGGGACTGTACCCAAAAGCCACCTGTTTGCACGACTCAGTAGAGCCGTGGTAGGGTGGTAATCAAAGTACAGTGGGAGAACACACAAGACTCTATGACGATCTCGGGTCTACAGACTAACCTGTACCAGTGTCACCTAAGAACTGTTATCCGACGATAGATATAATACCATATAGGAGTTCTCGGCGAGTCCGTCCAGTGTACCCAGTCACCACTGAGCACCCGTATACGATCTCGATGTCAAACATCAATGGATGTGGGAACATCTATCGCCCATCATATGGGTCTAGTATCATATATGCTAGTCTACTCTGGTATATCGATGCCCCATCTCGATACACTTATGACTAGGGATATTTCAGGATATACTTATAAACTACAGACGTCCCACTAGTATAATCTCCATCATAATCATAGTAGTCAAGCAAATATCCTTAGGGCTTTATCAACATGTGTAAATGAATAAAAGTATGATCAAATCAACATGTCAGATAAAGAAGAACCGGATAGCTTACTATCATGTCGAGCAAGAATGTACACTGAATATATATATACACATGTATAAATACATCCACTATCATATAATGGCCTCTAGGGCATACATATATCCAACAGATACGTTCCTATGTCACCAGAAAAACATCATGGTTAGTCCTCGTCCGTGACGAGCTCGCTCTGACCGCATCTCTAGCAGCAGCTCTCTCAGCTCACGTAGCCATGGTGACAGGAACCGCGACAGACATCGATGAGGATAGATCACAAGAATGAATAGAATCACATATCTCAAGATATATACATCCTAAGGTCACTTAAGCGGAGCGGCGTGTCGTAAGTATGCCGCGGAACATACACATGGTACGTCACTCTATTTAAATCACCTACTCCATCAATCAAGGTCAACCTACGCGACGAAAGTTCGGGTCTAATACCCCCTCGGCCAAGTCTAAGTTCCATAAGGTCAAGCCTAAATTTGAACCAAGGTTAAACCTAACGCTTTGATACAACCTTTGTCACGACCCGAAATTTAGCTCATGACCGGCACTTAAACCACGCAACGTCTAAAGGAGTAACGTAATTCAAGTAAGCCGAAGCCCAAAAATCTAAATCTTTTTGCGGAAAATAGTGGAGGTGCGGTTTTGAAATAAAGGTTTAATGAAATCAAGTTTTTCTTTAAATGCATAGATAATGATATATGAAAATGCAAGTGGGTTAAATACTAGTTGAAAACATTTTTCGTCTTTTAAAAATTTGGGCAGCACCTCCCTTGTATATTTTGATCCAAAACCACATACAAGAAATATATATATATAAGCATCCCCAAGCGGGAGATAGCTCTTCGCCAAATGGCGGAATTTCAACCACGCAAGTAAGCAATATATACGACGCCCAACGGCGAAGATCAACACAGAAAGAATAAGTAAATACAACAAGACATCAACAACTCAAAAGAAACGAACATACACCCATCGCTCTAAGTCTTGCAAAACAAGTCTGTCTAGGTCTACCAATATACAATATCTAGTTTCTGATTGATGGAGTTTATCTAGATACAATAGAAATAAATACAAGAGTGGGCACGATCCAATGTGTCCCACCTACCAAAGAAAAACACCCTGAAGGAACTGTGTGCCAGCAATGCCGCTACCGATTCAAGCGGTCTAATCTGTAAGAAAACCGTGGTACAACGGGGGTGAGTTGCCAAATCGTGAGTAGAAAATATCAGCAGGTAGAAATCGAATAAACAACGACTCCTAGGTCATACTTGTATCATGAAGGTAATACTATGGTATTTAGGGTGTTCATGTATGCATATGTATCAACAATATAATCGTATGCCTGTATGTATATGAGAATCAACCAACGTGTGTCCATCAACGACACATCAATATCATGGACCCTGAGTATCCAACACCGACACCCGAAACATCATGAAAACCCGTGTCCATCATCGACACGTAAATCCTCATATCTCAGGCGCCGCATCCTCTGATCGGCCCTTATATCCATCTTACGACTCTGGTCGGTATCCTCCGGATAACCGTCGGGTCTAAACTATCACTGGTAGGTAGTGCTCCCTCCTGCCAGGCTCATCGTCTACATCTCGAGCTTCTTACCCCTGGTACCTTACCTGGTTCACCATATACCCGCAGACGGTGCCTCCTCTCTCCTCGAATCGGGTATGCCCATAACCCATAACTGAGAAAACTCATGGTGGACATGAAATATCATATCAAGAGAAACCGCATTTTAAAACAATACACAATTTCCTTTGAAATATAACCACGGTTCTCAAATCCAGAGATCTCATAAAAACAGCACCTCAATTCATGTAACCATAAGGTACGATATATGCAAACATAGAACAGTAATATGGGCATGTCAAGTATATCATGCAAGCATGTCCTATGATGGTGCTGAGCAATGAATGTACTTTTACTGTTAAAATTAATATCATGATACGACAGTCCTACTGTGCAAGTGGTATGGCAATTACCGATGATGAAGGTGTGTGAGCTGGCAAATCGGTGTAAGTGTAACATATGCATCATCGGTAATTGTGCATGTGTACCAGCAGTTGATATCATAACAATAAATACCAGGATCCTGGTACGCAAGTCACGAGGGATAATCCTATACAAACATGAATAATCACAGGTATATATATCTGCACATGAACCATACGGTCAGTTTTAAAAGATGCGAATCGTAGTTTTGAAAGTGGGGGCTACGGTGTTTTGAGGAAAAGACAACATTTGAAAATCCGTAGCGACCCTTGAGATTTCCGTTTAAAAGATGTATACGATTCGTCAGTTTTGGAAATAAGTATGGTTCAGGTGGTATCTTTACGTCGGCGATCCCGCCTCATAGCATCCAATATGGCAATATCCTCGATCATCATCCTCAAATCACGAGCGTGGATCATTCATCCGGTATATCTTATCGCGTACGGTAATCCATTGTACGGTGACATCAAACATAATAGGGATTCTATCGTCCTATTCATCAATAAGGGTACGGATCTAGGGTCTCGTACAACATATCTTATTAATCTCACAACACATCTATCTAATTCTCATGTCGTATTTATACCGATCTCCAGTCGTATCGATATCGATCTCATATCATACCACTATCAACTCATACTTGTCCTCTTTCAATTCTATATATCATGCTTCACATTCTCATATCATATCTTTTAATCATACCCGTAGGTTCATATCATAGGCTCTCTCTCTCCACCTATATTCTATATATATCACGACTTTCCATTCAAAGTTTGCGGGGGTGCTATACGCCATCCACCCGACTTTCCCCATAGATATAAATCTACTCACTTGCTAATCTCCTCGCTTAGCCGAAGTCGATGCGTTTCGTCGTCTCGGAAGTCCACGCGAAGGTACCTACAATCAATACACAATCGTAATACTATTAAAATCAAGTCCGAAAAGCGATACGGCACACGAAGTGCTCATAGGTTAGAACTTATAGCTTACGCGTGCAAAAACAACCAAATAACCCTCGTCGTTGACGTACAAACGTATAACGACCAAATCCAAATTCAAATACCAAAAACAAAGTCTCAGAAATCGGAAAACACAATACAGCGACTAAGGAAATCACTCCCAGATTTTGGCACAGGTAGTCTAGGACTAAACTAGTAATATTAGGGATAGGTTATGAGGAGTATGAGGTACAGGCCAAACCTCAATACCAATGCCCAAAAATTGGCCGGCGAGGGAAGCAAGGAAAACCGGTGTCGCCGGTCCCAGAAAGGAATTGGTGTCTCGTTCTTCTGTGGTGGTCTTATGGTGGTCTAACTAGGTCAATATAGTTGTTTGTTTTTCTTATAAATAACCCAAGTTACTCCAGATTCCATCAATCCAAAAGAAAACCGACATCGGGAAAATTCTAAGTTCGTGTACATGGTTCTAGTCTCTGGTCTGGTCAGGAAATCATCACTAAAGTCTAGTAAACACTCACCACATCTCAATAACCACATCACAAGTCCATACATCCACTAAATATCAACTTGGAAATTTCTAAGATCACATAACTACAAAAGTTTAACTCTAAATACTAATAGGATATACTGAACACAAATAACCTAACTAAAAGTGTAGGGATTACTTTATTTGGCAACTTAAGAAAATTCGTGGGTTGCCCAAAGTGCTCAAAATGCAAACTTGATCTTGCTATAGGGTGTAGAATAAGGTGGGGAATATTTTTAATGAAGGAAGTATGGGGTTTTTGAGATGGTTTGGGGTGTTCGTGGAGGAGGTGGAGGAGGTGGAGAAAGGAGGAGGTGGAGAAATGAAATGATGAAGGAAAATAATGGATGAAGGAAAGTTGGAGCCATACCCCTCTCTCTCTCATGGCATGCCTCATGTCATAACTGGTCTCCCCACTCCATTTCATCTCTTGTCCCCTCTGTCTCTTTCATCCAATAATCTTCTCTTTCTTTATCTTTTCCTCTCACAAACAAAAGAAACATATAACACAAATACAAATGAAACAAACATGTAACAAAATGCAATATATCATGATACACTAACCATGGATATTTAAAAATACGGATTTGGCTTAATTGTGATTAGTAGTGTACTAATCAAGTTTAATTTAAACTTGCATATAATTAATTATAAAATGCCCAAATCCAATAAATATCTTTTTAATAAATAAATACATATTAATCTCCAAATATTTTCCAAATATTGATATATAATTATATCATTTTACGAAAACCCCAATTTGTAATTCAAATGGTTTTCGCGAAATATATTATTTTATTATTTAAATTCTAAAAATAATATTTTATTTTTCTGAAATGTTACAGAAAGATAAATTCCTTTTTCGTTTTTCACCCAGCTGCATGACGGAACTCCCCTTGCTCTCGTAAGCGGAAGGAAGTGAATGAGCCGAGGCAAGGAAGCCAAAATCCCCAAGGTGATCAAACAGTATTGATTTCACTGGAACAACTCGACAAGTAATAAATAGACAGCTTTCGGCTTCAAATGCATAAACTTCTGACTCGAGGAAAAGGTTCATCATCCGATTATGTGCCATCTGGGCTTGGTTCTCCTTAATAAGAATAAGAAGAGGGTTATGACTTTACAAGACAATTGACATTTACCTTCTCGATGTGAAAGCTTAACTGAGGCCAAGAATCATCGATTTCGGAGCCTTTGGGACCGGAGTCCGCAATCTCAGCTCTATTAGTCATATTAGATCGGACGATCTGATTTTGTTATTTGAGAGATATTTTTAAGAATTAGGAATTTTTAAAATAACAATTAATAATTTGTCAAATTTTTTTGTAATTAATGATGTCTAAAGTGATATTAGTGATGTCAAACTCAGGGTTATAACCTATAATTAACCCATCAAACCATTAATGAACCAATTAACCCATTAGTAAACCAACCGACCATTATTAAGTTTATTATTAAGTTTACGAGAAAACCATTATAAAATAGTAATCGATATTACTTGGTACAGGATGGGGACTGAAGTCAGCAATCTCGGATCGGGATGGGCTAATTTGTCAAACGGTGGCCTATAGAAATAAATAGGAACTATATAATGTAGATATTCTGTATACAAGCGAGGATAGAGATAAAAGAGACTTTATCATTATGTTTTCAAAAATTTCTATTTATTGTAGGAATTACATTCAGAAATTTCAGTTACATTCTAACTGGAAAAACTGTTCACATGCATGACAACAAAAATCCAAATTATCAATTCATCCAATAATATGTGAGTGACCTTGTAGTCAAGTGGTAAATCTTTTTGTAATTGAGCTTGAGGCGAAGGTCTAGGATACAAATCTAGCTTGCATCAGGTTTCAACCTCCAATCTTTTCTGAATCTTATCTATCAACTACATCCGGTCTATTATTTTCAACTTTCCTGGCCTAGATGTTAATCCTAAATATTTTTCCATCAACTGCATCAGGTTTTTACCTCCAATCTCTTCTATGGAAGCCTATTCAATCTTATCATAATTTTTCTCAAAATCTAACCTCATATATCCTCCCAATTTTCTTTACTTATGATATTGCATCACTTCTTTTTGTTTTGTCACAGTACCGTCCAACATATATCTGCCACCAATAACCCCCGTCTGATTTTCATCTTTGATCATATCGGCAACCTCCTTCAGTCTATTCGCCATCAACTTCGTCACAATCTTAACTGAACAATTGATCAAAGTCATAGATAGGATTTCTTTCAAGCTTCTCGCTTCATCCTTCTTCGTTATTAATGTTGGACCTTGTGGGTGTTTTCTGTAAAAACAATGAGTGAAGTTTCAAACCATATGTTATATGCTATTTATTTTGAATAATAGCAAAAGACTTTAGTAGCCCAGTTGGTTTGGAAATGTTTTGCCACACAAGAGGTTTAATTAATCGATCAATTACTTACTTATAAGTGATACTAGTGGCTGAGGCTGAGGCCTTGGGTTCGGGGCGGGGCCGGGCTGTGGATTGGGCTGAGGCGCATTGAGCGCATATCACTTTGCACTTAGCACGTCGTTATTGCTCGTGGCCTAGTAGGCCGTTTAGTTCGAGTGGTTGCGTGACCGCCTCATCGGGATATTGTGGCTGTTAGGCTACTCTGGAAGGTTTGGACTGATTGAGTGAAGACTGTTGAGCTGGCCATCAGTTACAAAGAGTTATAACTGATGAGGCCTTTATGCTGGGTCTGAGATCTCTCTCTCTCTCTCTCTCTCTCTCTCTCTCTCTCTATATATATATATATATATATATATATCTCTTAGAGCATGGAGCCAAAGTTACAGAAATGAAAAGAGGCTAAATTATCTTTATAGTTCTTAGAAGAGTAACATAGAACTATTTTCATAGTTCATCGAAAAAGACAGAGAACCATTTCCATAGTTTTAGAGGACTGAAACCGAACTACTTTGTAGTTCTTCGAAAACTGAATAGAAATATAGAACCACTTGTACTTCTATTCTAATCATAAATCTGAATAGGAATTCCATCATAATCAAGAAAAATTTAATTGAATTGAGAACAGAGAATATTATGAAATATTCTCGCCGATCTCAATTTAGAATTCCATAGAATATTACCAAATATTCTTGTTTCAGAACTCCATAAAGTATAGCAAAATATTTTTGTTAAATTCAATTAGCCCATAACCGGAGAGCTCTGCCTGTGTGCCATCGGATCGTCATTGCGGCTAGAATCGAGTTGCTGGTTGGTGCACTCCAGAACTCATAGTTGTTGTTCCTGTGGTATATCGGTTTTGTGATCCTTACACCGAAGTAGACCGAATCTTCTTTAAACTCCGCGTTAACGAACGCACAGCAGATCTCGACTTGATCGCGATAGATCGTTGCGGTAACCTTGCAGAAAATTTTAAATTTTATTGTCCATATTCTCAAATACTCCAACAATTTTAAGGCAGAGTTCGAACAATCTGAAATGGACGCTGCGAGAACTATGGGTCTTGAATGTCTGAAACTCGAGAGTTTCGATAGAAACGACTTCAACACTTGGCGTCGCAAAACGATATTTGGAATGCAACTCATAAGTATCTTTTATACCGTTTCTGAGGACGAACTGAACTTTGATGCTTATGAGGATGAGAAAACCGAAGAGAAATGGAAGCGTGATAACCATTTCAGCATAAGCTGCCTCCTTAACTGCCCCGCCAATCACCTTACCGACGTCTATTCTCGCGAGTCTACTGCAAAGGACATTTGAGACATATTGGAGAAACAATATAAGGACGAGGAGAAGTTGTCTAAAACTCATCTAATCGACAAGTTCCTCGACCTTAAATTTGAAGATGATAAAGAAGTGCTCGCTCATGTCAAAGAATTCGAAAAACTTGTAGTGAAATTAAAAGATGAAAAGATTGTATTAGTTAATACTTTCATTGTAAGTGCGATCATCAACAAACTTCCTCCTTCATGGATATCGTTTTCAACGGACATACATAGAAGGAAAAGACAGGTTTTCTTAGAGAACTATAAGCGGTATATCCGCATTGAAAATGAAATTCGAACTCATTCAAAAAACGGTTTGCTTGCTAAGCAGAAGGCATCCGTAAATCTAGTTTCTTCCAAACCGGATTTCACCTCCTTCAAAAAGAAGAAAAAAACCTTCAAGAACAAGAACAAGAAAACTTTCAATCTGTATGTTCAGAAGAAAAACTTCAAGAAGGATGGTTGCTACTGATGGAGATTTTTTTAATCTCTCAAATTAAACCGCAAGTATACAGTTATGCAATTGTAATACTTTACGGATCGATCCACAGAGAGGCGTTGAGATTTTACTTAATTCTAAAACAAGTAAAGAAATAGTTGATTTAAACTAAAAGTTAAAAGTGCATAAAAATAAAGATATGAAATTGCAAATTCTAACAGAAGATTTAAATAAATAAAAAATGCCTAGGTTTTGAATTATTTTTACTAATCATGGTGTTTTATAAGATATCTATTTTTTTTTCTAATTTCCATATTCACATTCATTACCTAACAATTGCAAGAAAGCTTAGAGAATACATTCATCATAATAAAATATCAATAAATGAAGAAAGTATAAATTATATGATCATGGCAATACCCTATCAATCTACAAAATTATCTAGCAAGGAATTTAAATATAAAGTTCGAATTAATATAGCAATAGTTAGATCTACCCTTATACTAAATAAACATAAAAGTTGTCAATCAATGGTTTATCCCGTTTTATCGACATAGCCCAATCTACCCTAAATCAATTAGGTTGAATTTACCTTGATAAAACTTCCATCTAACCTTCACAATTAGTTTTCTAGGTCGTCAATATATCATTAAACCAATTAGTTTATAGGTGATATTATCTTTTCCTAAATAAGTTTCAAGAACGTCAATAAATCATAAACAAGTTTAGTTTATCAGCATAACATAAAAAAGACTATAGTTTTTTTGTCACGACCCAGAAAAGGCTCGTTACTGGCACTCGAATCATGTGAAGTCTATAAGACTTAATTCAAGTAAGCCAAAAGCCCAGAAATCTAAACCTTTTAGGGAAAATAGTGGAGGTGAAGTTTGAAATAAAGGTTTACTGAAATCAGGTTCTTTCTTTAAAACATAAGTAATATCATAGGAAATACAATATTTTGTATCTATTTTGAAAACATATTTCGTCATTTGAAATTTTGCCAGCACCTTCTTTATAATTTTTAACCCGAAAACAATACAAACAGTAATAATAATAGGCATCCCTAAGCGGGAGCTAACTCTCTGCCAATTGGCGGAAACAACTAGGCAAAGATATAAATATACAACGCCGAAAGCGAGGATCAAAACACAGAAGTAAAGCAAGAAACTAAACATCATCAAGAAAACCAGAAATAATAATAAATACATGAGCGTGACTCTAAGTCTGAAAGAACACACAATAGCGTTTTCTAAGTCTATAAATATACATAGTCTGGTTTATGGAGCTTTTAAGTAGATACAACGGAATAAATATAAAAGTACAATGGTGGTCACGATGCAAGTGAACCCCACCTACCAAAGCAATCACCCGGAAGAAAGTAGCGTGCCAGCGAAACCGCTACGGAGCCTGTGTGGTCGAACCTGCAAAAAAACTGTGGCACAATGGGGGTAGTTGCTAACTCATGAGTAGAAGACATCACCGAGTAGAAACCGAATGTATGACTATCTCCTAGGTCATACAATACAATACAATATAATAATAACACGATAATATCGAGTAGCAGCAAAGGTAATAATATAAGCACATGTGTAATATCAAGTACTCATGTCCGTGTCACAAAGTAACTACATGCCATGCGTATCATGTATAAATGCATCATCAAATAGGTGTGTCCAACAACGACACATAAAATTATGATAAAATCTGAGTGCCCAGTATCGACACTCGAAAACTGTTGGCTATAGTGCCTTCAAGTCAATTATTAGATCACAGGCACGTGATTGCAATGATTGAGAGATGACCTATACCGGTAGAACAGTCTTACTCAAGATGATAGTATGTTATCTGGTTTGTCTTTATCATCATGTACATGCTTCAGGTGACATTACAGATCACTATTACATATTGATAGAGCCCATAAGATTCTTTCTTGACTACCAGCAGTATGATGGCGAGCATAAACGTGAGAGTTGGATAGTCTATAAGCACATCCTTAAAGTGTCCCTAGTCGTGGGAGTTTTGAGACTGGGCATCGATACTCCGAGGTAGACTAGTGTATATGGATCAAGACCCCGACGAGGGGCGGTGGCCGGTCTGACAAGCCATTGGTATCAGTTGGTTCACCTAAGATATATACAGGTGCTCATTAGGTTATGAGTACACCGGACGGACTCGCCGGGAACATGCTAGTTGGTATTATACCTGTCGTCAGATAGTAGTTCCTTGGTGACATGTGTACAGCTTAGTCTATAGACCTAAGATCGTCATTTGTCTCGTGTGAGTTCCCACTGTGCTTTGACTACTACCCTACCACGGCTCAAAGGAGTCATGCAAACAGGTTTTAGTTGGGTACAGTCCCGAGCCACATAGAGGCAGTGAGCGGATCGGCAGGGGATTCGTCTCTCCCGGTATTGGGGGTGATATCGCACTGTGTTTAGGAGAGCCATTACACAAAGTCCTTGGCCAACGTAAGTGAGATTTACTGGTAGGTATTCCAGTAGTTTCTCAGGGTGTTCTGGGCTACACTCTGACACGAATTATACCGCTTTTAGGGGTCTGACATTTACCATCCCTCTAGGCTCGATTTGCGATACTCATAGACGAACGGACCAGACTGTACGGATATTGTCACTGTCAGGCTCAATAGGGTTTCAGGATGAGTTCGCTCGTCGGCCTCCCTTTCGCTCAATACCTGGGCAGCCGTTACGTACAGCTAGTGCCACTGACGTGCTTGTGGTTAAACCTGAAGGGTTTCCTACAGCACCACTACAAGGGTTTGGAGGCAACACACATGCCATATTTAAAAAAAAATGGTGCTAAAGAAACTATCTTAAGGATCATGCTAGAAAATATAAGGTAACATAACTTTAACAATAACACAAGTAGTAAAAGCTAGGGTTTTTGAGAGTACAACCTTTGTAGCTCCCTAGGCTAGACTCCTTGGCTACTTGAGAGTTGGAAAAAAGGTTCACTTGAGATCCTCTAGGTCCACGACGATCCACCAGGAGTCCTCTTTGTCCAAGCTTGAAGCTCCACTAGATCAAGAGAAGAAGTAGAAGCTAACACTCTAGACTAATGGGCAATACTAGTCTAGAATGGTGATGTGGTTTGTTTTCTCACTTCAAAACCCTAACTTGATGACTATTTTGCTCACTTGAGAAAACTAAAGAGCAAGAGAGAAAGGAGGAAGAAGATGATGGCTTATAAAACTCAAGATAATGATAAGCATAAGAATAAAAATGAGAAATGAAAATATATATATTTTCTCTTTCTCATTCTTAACCATAGTTATAAAATATCTAGATATTTGTTTTGGATCAAAAATGACCATAGAAAATGAATCATGGTCAAACGAAAGGGTTAGTGCATGAATAAAATAATAAACCATGATAACAATTTCCATTTCCATTTTTCTTTTCCAAATAAATAATATCTATATATTTATATATATATGGTGTGAGTCTTATATTGCCACCATCCACTATATCAACAACCATGATAGAATTATGTATGAATGTATGTGTGCATGCACATCAATATGTGCATGAATGAGAATAAATGCATACATGCATGCATACAACAAAAAGATAAGAAAGGGTTTAAAGTGAGAAACTAATGGTCAATGATAAATCAACTCTTGATTTAGCAAACCGGTCATATCACATACAACCCGACCAAAAGCAAACCGCCCGATTTATACGGTATCTCATATGCGCATTTTAACCGGGTCCACGCGCATATTTCATATGCGCACCACATCGTTTCGCCTGGACTAGGCAACACCATTGTGGGATTCTAAGACTCGTCAATACGCCGGCAGTGGATGATGATCATATAAAGCACCCTCAAGCCGCAAGCGGTCAACTAAACGTAACGGCCACCCGGGTATTGAGCGATCAGAAGAAAACAAGCGAACCTGTCACAACTCCCATCGAGCCAACCGGCAACACTACCGTACAGTCCGGTCTCTTCGTCAGATATGCTGCATATCAAGTCTAGAGATGGTAACGTCGACCCCAATAACTCAATAAGTCGTGCCGATGAGTGGTCTATAACAGATCGAGAAACTACTGATAACACTTATCAGTAAATCTCAACAGCCCTGGCCAAGGACTTACTGATATAGCCAATCGAGCACAGCACAGCATCAACTCCCAATACCGGGAGAGACGAAACCCCTCCTATCGCTCATCGCCTTCGTGTGTCTCGGGACTGTACCCAACGGCCACCTGTTTGCACGACTCAGTAGAGCTGTGGTAGGGTGGTAATCAAAGTACAGTGGGAGAACACACAAGACTCTATGACGATCTCGGGTCTACAGACTAACCTGTACTAGTGTCACCTGAGAACTGCTATCCGACGATAGATATAATTCCATATAGGAGTTCTCGGTGAGTCCGTCCAGTGTACCGAGTCACCACTGAGCACCCGTATACGATCTCAATGTCAAACATCGATGAATGTGGGAACATCCATCGCCCATCATGTGGGTCTAGTATCATATACGCTAGTCTACTCTGGTATATCGATGCCCCGTTTCGATAAATCTACGACTAGGGACTTTTCAGGATATGCTTATAAACCACAGATGCCCCACTAGTATGATCTCCATCATAATCACAGTAGTCAAGCCTATATCCTCAGGGCTTTATCAACATGTATGAATGAATAAAAACATGATCAAGTCAATATGTGAGATAAAGAAGAACCAGATAGCATACTATAATGTCGAGCAAAAATGTATACTGAATATATATATATATATATATATATATATATATATATATATATATAGACACACGCACACACACATGTATAAATACATCCACTCATATAATGGCCTCTAGGGCATACATATATCCAACAATATCCCACTTGCACTAAGGCCAGTTATTGGCGTATCGCATATCCAACATCTCAAAAAGTCGCTCATGCTGCGGCTGAGGGAGGGCCTTGGTGAGTGGATCCGCGGCGTTATTCTTTGTGTTTACTCTCCTAATCTCGATCTCGCGGCGATCTACAATCTCCCAGACCAAATGAAAGCGCCTCAGGATGTGTCTGGATCGTTGATGGGACCTGGGCTCCTTGGCTAACGCCATTGCCCCATTTCATAATACAATGGTATTGGATCAATAATGGTTGGAACTACTCCTAGCTCCGAGACGAACTTCTTCATCCAGACGGCTTCCTTGGTGGCATCATTTGCAGCAATGTACTCAGCCTCCATCGTAGAGTCTGCAACGGTATCCTGTTTGGAACTCTTCCAACTTACCGCCCCTCCATTGAGGGTAAATACAAATCCGGAGATAGATTTGCTGTCGTCCTTATTGCTCTGGAAGCTCGAATCGGTAAAGGCCTCCATTTGGAGATCTCCATTACCGTACACCAAGAACAATTCTTTAGTCCTTCGCAAGTACTTAAGAATGTTCTTCAAAGCTATCCAGTGATTCTCCCCTGGGTTGGATTGATACCTGCTTACAATACTAAGTGCATAAGCTACATCTGGACGTGTACATAACATCGCATACATTATAGATCCTACTACTGAAGCATAGGGTATAATGCTCATGCGAGCACTCTCTTCATCGGTCTTTGGGCAAGAGTCCTTAGAGAGAGTGACCCCATGGCAAGCGGGTAAGGAACCCCGCTTGGAGTCTTCCATACTAAACCTTTTTAGGATGGTGTTGATGTACCTGGTTTGGGACAATCCCAATAATCTCTTGGATCTATCCCTATAGATCCTTATGCCCAGAATGTATGTGGCATCACCCAGGTCCTTCATGGATAACCTTAGTTATAAGAAGATTTGACCGACTGTAGCATATGAATATCATTTCCTATCAGAAGAATGTCATCCACGTACAATACGAGGAATGTGACAGCTCTCCCTACAGCCTTCTTATAAACACAAGGTTCATCTGGATTTTTGATGAAATCAAACTCTTTGATAACATCATTGAAACAGATGTTCCAACTCCGTGATGCCTGCTTTAACCCATAAATGGATTTAAGCAATCTACATGCTTTCCCGCTGCTCCCACTGTCAATGAAGCCCTCTGGCTGATCTATATAAACGCATTCTTCTAAATCTCCATTAGAAATGCCGTTTTAACGTCCATCTGCCAGATTTCATAGTCGTAGTGAGCAGCAATAGCAAGTAGGATCCGAATGGATTTAAGCATGGCTACGGGAGAAAAAGTCTCGTCATAGTCCAAACCTGGTCTTTGACGAAAACCCTTCGCCACAAGTCTTGCCTTATAGGTCTCTACCTGCCCATCTACACCAATCTTTCTTTTAAAGACCCATTTGCACCCCACAGGTTTTACCCCAGGGGGTACAACGTCCAAAGTCCATACTTTGTTGGTGTACATAGACTCCATTTCGGATCTCATGGCATCCAGCCACTTCACAGAGTCTCCACTCGTGATAGCTTGCTGAAAACTGGTAGGATCATCATCCTCTATGATGCAGTCTTCTCTATCACCATCAATGAGGAAACCGTAGTATCTCTCTGGTGGGCAAGAAGTACTACCAAACCTTCGGAGTGGTCGAGATTCCTCAGTTTCTATTGCAACAGCCGGTTCAACCAAGTCGTCGTTTGTAGTTTGTGTCTATAGAACCTCTTCTAGATCTACCACATTGCCATCAGTTTCATTTGTGAAAAACTCTTTTTCCAAGAATGTGGCATCCTGAGAAACAAACACCTTTTGGTCCTCCTTGTGGTAGAAAATATATCCATAAGAATTCCTTGGATATCCCACAAAGTTACACATGACCGACCGTGTCTTGAGTTTGTCCGGATTCTGCTTTTTAACATAGGCTGGAAAACCCCAAATCTTAATTCATTTAAGATATGGTCTCTTCCCATGCCATATCTCATATGGCATGGTAGACACGGTTTTGGTTGAGACCCTGTTCAATAGAAACACTGCAGTCTCCAATGCATGCCCCCAAAATGAGACGGGTAACTCAGCATCACTCATCATGGAACGAACCATATCTAATAGGGTCCGATTCCTTCGTTCTGACACACCGTTGTGCTGTGGTGTGTAAGGAGGAGTGAGCTGAGAGAGAATCCCATTCTCTTTTAGGAAGTTTGCAAACTCTGTACTGAGGTACTCCCCACCTTGATCTAATCGAAGCATTTTGATGATCAAGCCGGTTTGTTTTTCTACGTCTTGTTTATATTCAGTGAATTTCTCGAAAGCTTCGGATTTGTGCTTTAATAAAAATACATGACCGAATCTTGAGAAATCATCAGTGAATGTAATGAAGTATGAAAAACCGCCTCTAGCCTGTGTAGACATTGGCCCACATACATCACTATGTATGAGCCCTAAGAGCTCAGTAGCTCTTTCTTCGTGTCCTGTAAATGGAGTTTTGGTCATTTTACCCTTGATACAAGACTGACAAGTCGCATAAGATTTATATTCAAAAGAGTTTAAATATCCATCTTTGTGTAACTTGTTTAGTCTTGTTTCGTTAATATGACCAAGTCTACAGTGCCAAAGAAAAGTTTCATTTATTTCTGAAAGTTTTCTTTTATTAGTGTGTTGTATGTTGAAAACTGTTTGTTGATTTAGGACGTATATCCCGTTATTAATCGTACCATACCCAACCAACATTTGATTCAGGTGAATGTTCATAACATTGTTCTGCAATACAAAATTATATCTTTCATTGTCTAACAAAGAAACAGATATTATATTACAAAGCATACTAGGCACAAAATAACATGGGTTCAAAACCAATATACACCCAGACGTCAACCCCAAACGATACTCTCCCACTGCAACTGTATGTACATTGGAACCATTTCCAACGCGGAGAGTATGGTCACCTGTCTTCAAAACCTTGCTATTTCTCAGCCCCTGCATAGAATTGCAAATGTGAGAACCTGAACCGGTATCTAATACCCAGGAAGCATAGTTTATTGAAAAACATTTTTCTGTCACAAACACACCTGAAGCGGAAGCATCCCCATGCTTCTTCTTGAGATTCAAGTACTCCGTGCAGTTGCGCTTCCAATGTCCTGTTTTGTGGCAGTGATAACATTCCCCTTTCCCCGATTCTCCAGCTTTGGACTTGTCCTTCCCTTTAACCTTTTTAACTCCACCCCTAGGATTGGTGGGCTTCTTCTTTATCTTTCCCTTGGCCTTAGCCTTTGGGCGAGAAGTGGAAGATTGCCCAACACTCAAAACGAGAGTTTTCACTGATTTCAGTGTGCTCTCTGCACTCCTTAACATATTAAGGAGTTCAGGTAGTTCCTTCTCCATGTTGTGCATGTTGAAGTTAACTATAAATTGAGCAAAGGTGGAGGGAAGGGATGATTAAAATAGATTTTTATCGATAAAAAATAATTTACCGCAATCAAGAACGGCGTCGCTTTGCAGCTAGCCGGTGAGTACGGGTCGGTCCACAGGGATATGTAATTTTCCTAAGTGTTCTTACGAGCTAATTCCAATGGTTGTTTGGTCTTTTAATTGAATCTAAAAACTAAGTTGTACGATGATTAGAAACTTGCTAGGGTTAGGTTTAAGGTGGAGTTTGATAAGATTAAATGTCACATCTCTTTCAATGCCCTAAATTAAATCTTTTTAGAAGTTATAGCAATTATTAGTAAAGGGGATTAGGATGATTGGGAAGAAACGAAGTTTCTTCCTCTAGATCCTTATCCGTCCTTTACTAATAATTGCTCTAACCTTCATGGAAGACATGCATGTCCGGTCCTTTATACTACGGTTTCACCGTTACCTCGTGGGTAGGGTGCCGTAAGGAGCAGATCATGGATGCATGCATGAAGTTCTAGTTATTAAAAATAGTTGGGCACGAAAGAGATGAGAGATCTTCATCTCCCAATCCCTCCCTTATTCCTAACCCTAACAAGCGAGGAAATTACTCGCTCATTAAGGGATCTATTAAAAACATCATTTTAAGATTGTGTATTTTTAAATCTACTGGATTAATTTCCTACTGCAGTTTAAGAGATTCTACACTAGATTTAACTAAGGCAAAAGATTAATTAATCTAAAGCAAGAATTTAATTATAAACTAAGGCAGAAATTAAAAGAAGAACTTACAGAAATGATGCTCTTAAATCTTCAAAAGAATCTGAATTTTATTTATCAAAAAGAGGCATCCCTCCTACAATCTTTTGATTACATATTTATAAGGAAATAGGAAAATTAGGGTTACAATTGCTCGCACACGTGATATTACAGATATACCCCCTAAAAATCCCAACAAAAACACCGACGCACCGCCACCATTTTTCTGCACCGACACGTGCATCAGATGGCCGCGGAACCGTGGTCCCAGCCTGGGTTTGGCCGCGGTTCCGCGGCCAAAATAGGGAATTGTGCTCTGTAATTTGGTGGGTTGCTTCTATACTGCTTGGGCTTTCTATTTCTTTAGTTCTTTTCTCCTTTTGGCTTCTGGGTCTTCTCCAGATCTTCAGTGAAAAGCTTGTATTGGTCTTTTAACCGTTCACTTTGACGTTTTGGACCTTGCGTTGCCTTGTACCTTTGTGAATTGTTCTACGTCTAGGCTTGACTAGGATCCTTCTACTTGTTGGTCAAAAGTTCTTCTTTTGTATCATCTTTTGTCTTTTTCACTGTTTTCGCTCCAAGATCCTGTATCCTGTAATATGTAGCAGACATGCGTCAAAAGTACCTGTTTATTTGTAAAACGAATAAGAATGGGGAATATAATAATACAATATTATGGTGTGAACAAATACCCCCAAACTTATCTTTTGCTTGTCCTCGAGCAGACTTATTTTTATTCACGATAAAAACCTAACCGCACTTTCGCAGGGAATCGCGATTGCACTGAGCTCGTGCAACAAGCCGTTAAACCTCTAGGTGTCCCAAGTAGGAGGAGTGTTGTCTTCTGAGAGTTTTCAGCGGATACTACCCACAAAATCCTATCAATTAAGCCCACTGACTTTAATTCTCCAATTAGGTTTTCTAACAAGGAATTCTATTATCATTGACTCATAAATTACCCACCCATATTCTTCATACTTCCTCATCATTTAACTTAAGATTATATATGTTCGATAGACTCACTCAGCTTTCGGCATTTCTTAAGTTTTCCTTCTAAGGTTCCATCTCCACTTAGGAATTTTTCTATCAACTCTACTAAAGATACAAGTTCTATTCTTCATTCCTTTCTCTTATCTCAACTCTAATCATATATCCCCACGTGTGTGTATAAATCACCCCTACACTTGGAAATTCAAATCATGGAATCATACCCTTGTCCGTTGTCCAAAGCACTAATTAACTGGTGAATTCTTAATGAATTTTGCTTATACATCCTTCATGCAACTGTTAATACTTCTTGAGGTACCAACAACCGATTACAAAATATGTTTGCACTTTAAAGCGTAATTCCTAGTCTTGCAACACCCAAGGCTTTTAGCAGTGACTCCCAAACCAGTTGGTCTAAGGCACTAGGTGATGAAGCACCCTCGCTAAATATTTTTTCTATTTTTGCAGCCTTAAGTAATCACAAAGACCAGTGTTCATTTTTTCCTTTATTCACATTTTTTTATTTTCTTCATACTAAGGACTTTAGACAAGAGCATTTCAAGGTCTCTTTTACTATTCCAAGTTTCAAGGTGCGTGATTGTGCAATTTGTAGGGTATACATTTTCAGAATCTAGACTTAAGCTAGGAATTATTTTTCAAACTTATACTCTAATAAGAATATCAATATTTTTCCTTTATTTCAACTTAGCCCAAAAAGTGAACTCAAAATTTGCCTAGTTCTAAATAAACTACAAAGACATATACTTTCTACCGTTAATCTTTAAAGAAGGTTATTTTTAGGGTTTTCAATTTACTAAGTCTAAGATCTAGTTGTTCATAGCCAGTTAACCTAATTGTTAAACTCAAGTTAAATATGGCCAAAATTGAATACAATACTTTTTATAATTTTTGAAAATTTTCAATTTTTATGGGTTTTCAAATAAATATGCAAATGCAAAAATATACATATGAATGCGAAGGAGAAAGACGTACCGAGCATACCCCCAAACTTAAACTGGACAGTGTCCTCACTGTCATGCTGCACCAAGAGGATCGATAATGTCGGTAATGTCCTGCTTATTAACATATTTACAAATGATACACACCCCCAAACTTATTTGAAATAAAGTTTTGGAAAATTGATTGGAAATTCGGGGGTGAAAGTGGAGGAAAATCAATCAGTGTAAATCGGCTCTTGCAAAAACAGGAGCTCCTCCGAATGGTCCGCTGTGAGGAACGGTTTCAATCGATGTCCATTAACTTTGAATAAAGTACCGTCCTCAGAATTTTCAAGATCGACTGCACCGTGCGGATAAACGGTGCGACCAACATATGACCCTTTCCATCTAGAACGGAGCTTGCCGGGGTGATAATGTAACCGAGTGTCATAGAGTAAAACCTGTTGACCAGGTTCAAAAGTTTTCGTAAAAGGTGTTTATCGTGGAACACCTTAGTTCGGTTTTTTACAATTACGACATTATCATATGCCTCATCCCGCAGCTCTTCTAGTTCATTTAATTGCAGCTTTCGGTTGCTGCCCGCATCTCCTAAAGATAAATTCAACTCTTTGATAGCCTAAAATGCCTTGTGCTCAATTTCTATCGGGAGGTGGCAAGCCTTCCCGTAAACAAGCCGGTATGGAGACTTACCAATATCGGTCTTGTATGCAGTACGGAAAGCCCATAGTGCATCGATCAGTTTAAGTGACCAATCCTTACGGTTTTTAGAAACCGTTTTCTCCAAGATTTGCTTTATTTGCCGATTTGAAACCTCGGCTTGCCCACATGTTTGGGGATGGTATGGTGTTGACAGCTTGTGAGTGATAGAATATTTGCGCATTAAGGACTCAAAAGTCCTATTGCAAAAGTGAGAACCATTGTCACTTATTATCGCTCGAGGGTGCCCAAATCGAGAAAAGATGTGTTCTTTAAGAAATCGAACGGCGACCTTGTTGTCGTTCGTTCGGCTAGGCACTGCCTCGACCCATTTTGAGACGTAGTCAACAGCCAACAGAATATAAACATTCCCAAAAGAATTGGGAAATGGTCCTATGAAGTCTATACCCCAAACATCAAAAACATTGACAACCAAAATTGGTTGGAGCAGAATTTCATTTCACCGCGATATCCGGCCCAAGTGTTGGCACCGGGAGCATGTCTTGCAGTATTCATATGTATCCTTGAAAAGTCGTGGCCAATAGAAACCACACTGCAAGATTTTTTCGGCCGTCTTCTTTGGGCCAAAGTGCCCGCCACATGCTTGATCGTGGCAATAAGACAACACACTCTTAAACTCGTTTTCTGGTACACACCGACGAATGATTTGGTCGGAACAGTATTTAAAAAGATAAGGTTCATCCCAGTAAAAATGCTTTGCTTGGGACAAGAATCGAAGTTTATCCTGTTTCGACCAATCTTTAGGTATCAAGCCGGTGGCTAAGTAGTTTACTATATCAGCAAACCATGGTTCGCAAGAAACGGTCAAGAGTTGCTCATCGGGAAAAACATCAGTGATAGGAAGTTCAAGTGTACGCGAAGAAGGAAGTCGTGAAAGGTGATCGGCCACTACGTTTTCACATCCTTTTTTGTCCCTTATGACAAGGTCAAACTGTTGTAGCAGGAGGATCCAACGTATTAGCCTTGATTTAGCATCCTTCTTCGCAAAAAGGTGGCGAAGAGCTGAATGATCCGTATACACAATGACTGGAGAGCCGATTAAATAAGGCCGAAAATTTTCAAGTGCAAACACAACAGCTAAAAACTCTTTTTCTGTTGTTGTGTAGTTTAGTTGGGCCTCATTTAATTTACGGCTAGCGTAATAAATCACGTGCGGCATCTTGTTAATGTGCTGTCCAAGAACAGCACCAATGGCAAAATCTGATGCGTTGCACATAATTTCGAAAGGATGCGTCCAGTCTGGAGATGAAAGAATGGGCGCAGAAATGAGAGAGTGTTTCAAAGACTCGAATGCTTCCATGCATGTTGAGTCGAAATCAAATGTTGTGTCCTTGGCCAATAAGAGAGTCAAGGGTCTAGCAATCTTGCTAAAATCCTTGATGAACCGTCTATAAAATCCAGCATGGCCAAGGAAAGCTCGGATGTCTTTGACGCATTTAGGAGGAGGAAGATTAGAGATGACTTCAAGTTTGGCTCTATCAACCTCTATGCCGTTTTGTGAGATGACATGTCCTAAGACAATGCCCTCTCGTACCATAAAATGGCACTTTTCCTAATTCAAAGTTAGGTTCTTATCCCCACAGCGGGTAAGAACAGCGTCAAGATGTCGTAAACACTCGTCGAAGGAGTCACCAAAAATGGAGAAATCATCCATAAATATCTCCAAGAACTTTTCAACCATGTCTGAAAAGATCTTCATCATACACCGCTGAAATGTAGCGGGTGCATTGCATAACCCAAAGGGCATGCGACGATAAGCAAAGATGCCAAAGGGACAAGTAAATGTGGTCTTGTCTTGATCCTCTTTGGCTATGGGGACTTGGTTATAACCGGAATAGCCATCTAAAAAGCAGTAGAACTCGTGCCCCGCCAATCGTTCGAGCATTTGGTCAATGAAAGGTAAAGGAAAGTGGTCTTTCCTTGTTGCGGCATTGAGTTTTCTATAGTCTATGCAAACTCGCCACCCAGTTTGGGTGCGAGTAGGAATTAACTCATTTGCCTCATTGGTAATGACCGTGATGCCCGATTTCTTTGGCACGACATGAATGGGGCTAACCCATTGGCTATCCGAGATAGGGTAAATGATACCGCTATCAAGACATTTAACAATCTCCTTCTTGACAGCCTCTTTCATAATGGGGTTGAGGCGTCTTTGTGGGTCCCTTGCCTGTTTGGCATCATCCATCAAGTGTATATGATGTTCAACTATGAGGGGACTAATCCCCTTGATGTCCGCCATAGACCAGCCAAAAGCTTGCCGATTATTTTCTAAGACCATTAAAAGGGCATTCTCTTGCTCAAGAGCTAGAGAGGCCGATATGATAACGGGTAAGGTCTCATTATCACCTAGATAAGCATACTTTAGGTGCGACGGCAAAAGCTTTAGTTCGAGTTTAGGAGGTGAAACAATAGATGGTAACAATGGAGTAACTGTTTCAAACTCGAAGGATTCCATCAAAGGTTCAAATCGAGTGTACGCAACCGAGTCGGATGGTTCAACTAACTCATCCGAAAAAGCAAAAGACTCAAGCTCGGGTGGTGAGTCTTCAAAATCGTCTACAAAGGTGAAACACTCATAATCGTTGTCCGCAGTGAAAGCTGTGTCGGATTCTAGGAGGAACGCACTAGTGGCGTCAACACTGCTGTGATCGAACATGAAATTTTCGAACTCACAGTCCTCCTCCGCGATCTCATTGATCGAGAAAATATCAAGTACGCTAGCATTAGGCTCGGCAGGCTGATTTCCCAACTTAAAGATGTTGAGTTCAATTGTCATATTGCCAAAAGATAGATTCATTGAACCGTTACTGTTAGTGTTTATGCCCTAGAAGGCCATTACTGTATCATACTAGTTTGTATATTACTTGATGGAAGCTTGGGATATTCACATGTATATAACAGTCTTGCTAAAGATGGTAGTATGCTACTTGGTTTTTCTATCTTAATATGTGAGTGTACGTATTGATAGAGCTCTTAGGATCTTGCTTGTCTACCAGCGTTGTGATGGCAGTCACACTAGTGGGGGTTGGGTAGTCTACAAGCACATCCTTATTCAGGTCCCTGGTCGTTGGATTATCGAGACAGAGCATCGATACTCCGGAGTAGACTAGTGTGTACGCTTCTCATCCCAGTTGGGGAGATGGTCTGTCCCACAGCCGTCGGTACGTAGTACTGGAGATAGTATGCAGGTGCTCGTTAGGTTACGGGTACACCGGACAGGACTCACGGGGAACTGTTGGTTGGTTTGATACCAGTCGTCAGTGAGCAGTTCCCAGGTGACATGAGTACAGCATAGTCCGCAGACTTGACACTGCTACTTCGCCTCGAGTGTGTCCCACTGTTCTTAGATTGCTACCCTACCACGGCTCAAAGGAGTCGTGCAAACAGGTAGCAGTTGGGTGCAGTCCCGAGCACTTGGAGGCAGTGGCGGTTAGACAGGATTCGTCCCTCCCGGTATTGGGAGTAGATATCGTGCTGTGTCAGAGAGCCATTACGCAAAGTCCCTGGCCAGGGCAAGCGAGATTTGCTGGTAGGTTCCAGTAGTTTCTCAGGGTGTAATGGGCTTCCCTCCGACATGACTTATACCGCTATTAGGGGACTGACGCTTGCCGCCCCCCTAGGCCCGATATGCGATAGTCTTGGACGAACGGACCGGACTGTATGGAGATTGTCACATCAGACTCAGTAGGAGTTCGGATGGGTTTCCTCATCGGCCTTCTTATCGACAACTACCTGGGGACCGTTACGTACAGCTAGTGCCGCTTGCGGTCTGTGGTTAAACCCACTGCCAGCGTAGTAGTCGAGTCTCTAGAGTCCCACACAGAGAGTTTCCTACTCCAGGCGAAACGATATAGAGGTTGCATGGTTTTGCGACAAAGGGTTCGGATGCATACGTGCGTTTACGCACGTACGACTTTCGGACAGTTTTTACCAGTCGGCTTTGGTTTAAGCCAGTTACTGGTATCCGGTTATTGGATTTTTACAGTCTAAAGTTTTTCCGTATTTTTGCGGATCGGAGGGGCTTTCTCGTAATTGTGCGAGAAGCTTCTAGAAGATGTGACTAAGGAGGTTACTTTGGATAAGATTGCGAGTCATGAGGGTGATTCATCATTATCATTATTGCACCATAAATGATAATGACACATGCTTAATGAATCACCACTTAGCATTTATGAAGCATGCTTATTCATCACATTTATTCATTTATCTTTTAAATGAGAATGCTTCATAATATATTATGATACTCATAATCTCATCTCATTATCATTATCATCTTCTCTCTCCTCAAGCTCTCATCTTCAAACCCTAATCCTTAATCCTCATGTGTTGAGATCAAAGGATTAGTTAGACTTAAACATCCATTACCTTCACTCTATATCATCCTTTCTTCTTTGATTAGCAATCAAAGTAGATTAGTTACCTCAAGTTAGAGGTGTAGCTTGGTGTTTTGCTCTCGGGTGAATCGTCTACTACCTAGAGAAGGTCGAGGAGAACAAAGGAGGACACAAAGACGAAGGACCGATTTCATTAGGTATAATCCCTAAACACAATTGATAAGAAACTCTTTGTGTACGGTTATTTATAGTTTAGCTTCGATTTAAGCGGTTAGTCGATGTTCGTTCTTTAATCATGATCGTTTTTTGAAAATTCCGCCTCCCCACAAGTACTGGGGTGTACTACATCGACTTACAGTGGTATCAGAGCCTCGCTAAACAATAAATAACTTAATTGCAAATTTGTACGAATTTCGAACGAAAAAAACGAAACCGGAAAGTCCCGAAAAATTCAGTTTCTGTCGAATTTAAAATGATGTCCAAAAATTTTTCAGGTGAGTGCAGAAAGCTTGAAATGACCACAGTAGAACACCCAAGAAAAACAGTCGCCTGAATCGTCTAAATCGCCGCGGAACCGCGGCCTCACTCTACTGAGTCACCGCGGTTCCGCCGTCGAGTTGGCGAGTCAGGAGCCAATTTTTCTTCTGTTGCTTCTGTGTAATATTTGGGATTTTCTGGAATATTTAATATTTGCTCAGGTTTCAGTTTAACAGAGCAGTTTTTAGAGCAATATTAATGATGTTTAATCGATCGAAATTGTACAGTATTTGCATGTTGGATTATATCTGTGATTGATAAATGTGTTCGTAAACCTCCCCTAACTGCTAGTATATCGGTTGGCAGGGGGTTGCACATTTCTGTAATGGTTATATCTGTTTGTGCATATAAACTGTATTGGACTGTTGTGGTGTATAGCCGGGGTTTGCAATGGGTTATTGTTTAATTCATTTGTTGTAAATGTAATTTGTTGTAATATTATTTTTGCGGGGCACTTCCAGGTTGCGGTTGTAGCCACCGTTGTATTATTTCATTTTACTGTTTTTGCTCCTAGGACTGACCCAAGGTGGGGTACACAAACTGCCGGGCGGGTAGTTTGCCGTACCCGTAGGGGTCGAGGGTGGGGTATCGGCTATTCATCACAACTGTGTAATCTGTCTTTTCTTGCAGGCTCAAAAGAAATACAGATTGCTTGCAAATCCAATATTGTTTATCTGTGTTCTGGAATGAATATCATTGCGTCAGACGAATGTAAAATATCTATATATATGATAGCTATTTAGATGTCACTTATGTTTTACACCCGCGCTAGCCCAGCCCCCGCTCTGTCGTTAGTTAAGTAACCTAACGGGTGATGACGGGACCCAGTGGCGAATGCGGATGGCATAAGAGGACGTTGTATTTTCGTTGTTTTCTGCAATGATAGGTTAATGATGGGACGCATTATCTATAATGCAAAGAAAAACAAACCAAAGTTTAAATCGTTGGAACAATTTAAAGAAACCACTTGGTTATTTTTAAAACAGATATTTTTAAATGCGGAGCTTTAACCACTCCTTTTAAAAAGCTATCAGGTTCCTTCGGTTATATCAAGTTCACTACGTTCACGGTTTCGCCAAAACCATTCGTAGCCCTCCGTCATTTCATCTGGGTATTCAGTAGTATTCAAGCTATGTATTTTGACCTAACGCCAAGGCATAGTGTTTGGTAGCTACTGGGTATTCATTTGTTGCATAGGTAGATGTAGTTAGTTTGGGACAGTCGTATTATCATTTTGGCCGAACGTCAAGGATATATACGGATGGGTTCAAATTGACAAGATAATGATGGGTAGAACTTGACATGTGACTTATGACATTTTGACCTAACGCCAAGGTCATAAGAGCATGGGGCAGAAATAAATATCGGGAATTTCTAAAGAAACTGAAATTTGCAAAGAGATGCATACCATTTGGAGTTTGATGAATGTTGGTAGGATTCCTTCAACATTATCATACGATGATATTTGGATCCCGATCCTACTGTGAGTATATGCTACTTATCAGGATATTTGTCACTTAACGATCAATGCTATAAACCTAGTAGGTGTCCAGAAAGGTGTCAGCGGGGTTACGCCCCCAGAGAAAAGAGGTTATTTAATTAAGGAACTTCGCGAAAGCGTTGGAAAACCTCCCTCGAAGTATCGACACTGGCCTGGCTGAACGGTTAAGCAAGTATTGTACGGTGAGAATAGTCCTGGCTAATTCTTCTTTTATGGTTTGAGGAAGGATTCGAGAAACAGTGGGAGCCATCCAGTTTAGATAAACTAAAAACCACTCTAAACTTGCAAGAGCATCATGCTAAAGTGTTTTCTTCTCTCTCTCCTAATTGCAGCGACCCTGAAAATGACTGGACTTAAGTTACTTTTAGAAAAAAATATACTGACGGGGCCAAACTATAAAGATTGGCTGCGGAATGTCAAAATGGCCTTGACCTATGACAAATTGGGGTACGTCCCCACCGCTACGGCACCTGCTGTCCCTGGTCCCAAATCCAGCAATGCGGATAAGGAAATCCGCAAAACCTGGGATTTAGATTGCGCGAGAGCCAAGTGCATCGTGCTTGCCTCTATGAACAATGAACATCAGAGGAGGCACGAGGATATGTCCTTAGATGGCATATTTCTCCATACAAAGGAACTTTATGGAGAGCAATCTCGTATAGCAAGATACGAGACCTCTAAGAAATTGTTTCGAGCGAGGTTGGCTGTCGGGTCATCGGTAGGTGAACATGTCCTACAGATGATCGGCTATATTGAAGAGCTCGCAGACCTTGGGACGACTTTGGATAATGAGCTGTATACAGACCTTATTCTCCAGTCCCTTCCTCCCACCTACGCCCAGTTTATCCTCAACTTCAATCTTCAAGGAAAAGAAGTTGAACTTGCGGAACTCCTGAACATATTAAGGAGTGCAGAGGGCACCTTGCAGAAGGCAAGGGAAACACCCGCTATGTTTGTTGGCGGTGCATCTTCTTCCGGGTCCAAGGCTAGGGCCAAAGGAAGGAAGAAGAAGGCCGCACCCAAACCTAGAGGAGGTGTTAGTAAGGTGGGAAAGAAGGGAAAGAAAAAGATAGCAGTACCGATAGTTGGCCAGGATGAGTGCTTCCATTGTCACAGGAAAGGGCACTGGAAGAAGGATTGCAAGGCATGGAACGCCAAGAACCAGGAACCGAAGCAAGCTGTGGCTTCGACTTCAGGTGTGTTTGTAATTGAGAATTGTCTGTCGATCAACTCTACTTCCTGGGTATTGGATACCGGATCAGGATCTCATATTTGCAATTCATTGCAGGCACTGAGAAACCGTAGAGTGCTGAAGGAAGGTGATATGATCCTCAGGGTTGCTAACGGAGCTAGCGTGGGAGCTGCGTCCGTCGGGGATTATCACCTAGGATTGACGAGTGGACATATTTTGGTTTTGCATAACTGTTATTTTGTACCAAGCTTAACGTGTAATATCATATCAGTTTCCTTGTTATCAAATAAAGGTTATGATTTCACGTTTGTAAGAGATGTTGTTAACATCCACCTTAATCATGGTTTGATTGGGTCCGGTACTCTAAATAACGGCATATATGTTTTAAACCAACTCCAAATTTTCAATGTCCAGAACACACTAAAAAGAAAGTCTCCAGATTTAAATAAAGCTTTCTTATGGCATTGTAGACTGGGTCACATCAATGAGAGAAGGTTGACTAAGTTGCATAGAGAAGGATATTTGGACACGTTCGAATATCAATCTTATGACACTTGTCAATCCTGTCTCAAAGGAAAGATGACAAAGACTCCATTTACTGGACAAGGAGTAAGAGCGAGCGAGCTCTTAGGACTCATACACAGCGATGTATGCGGTCCAATGTCTACACATGCGAGAGGTGGTTTTTCCTATTTCATTACTTTCACGGATGATTACTCAAGATACAGATTCATTTATCTGATGAAACATAAATCCGAGGCTTTTGAGAAATTCCAAGAGTATAAGAATGAAGTAGAAAACCAAACCGGCAAAAGTATTAAGACACTAAGATCTGATCGAGGTGGAGAATACTTAAGTGCCGAGTTCCTAGGTTACCTAAAAGAGAAAGGAATTCTCTCTCAGCTTACTCCTCCATACACTCCACAGCATAACGGTGTATCGGAGAGACGGAATCGAACCCTATTGGATATGATACGATCCATGATGAGTAATGCTGAGTTACCGCGATCTTTCTGGGGTTATGCGCTAGAATCAGCAGCATATCTTTTGAACATGGTTCCTATCAAGACTGTGCCTACCACACCATATCAGATGTGGAGTGGGAAGAAACCCCATCTACAGTATATAAAGATTTGGGGATGTCCAGCTTTTGTTAAAAAGCAGCATGTGGACAAGCTCGAGGCACGATCAGTAAAGTGTAAGTTTGTGGGATATCCAAAGCACTCCAGGGGATATCTATTCTATTACGCAGAGGAACAAAAGGTGTTTGTTTCTCGTAATGCCCATTTTCTAGAACATCAGTTTTTGGAAAAGGAATCAAGTGGGAGCGAAATAGAACTGGAAGAAATTCCAGAACCACAAACTAATACTGAAAGTTTGGTAGAACCGGTAGTTCAACAAGAACAGAACATTCCCGCACCCCTCCGCAGGAGTAGTAGGCCGTCTCATCCGCCTGAGAGATACTACGGTTTTCTCATAGACGGGGATAGAGAGGATTGCATCATAGATGATGATGAACCTACTGACTTCCAGCAGGCCATCCAGAGCGGCGACTCAGTACGATGGCTAGATGCAATGCGGACCGAGATGGAGTCCATGTACACCAACAAAGTATGGACTTTGGACTTTGCTCCAGATGGGGTAAAACCCATAGGATGCAAATGGATCTTCAAGAAAAAGATTGGTGTAGATGGACATGTGGAAACCTATAAGGCTAGACTTGTTGCAAAGGGTTTTCGTCAAAGACCTGGTTTGGACTATGACGAAACTTTTTCTCCAGTGGCTATGCTCAAATCCATTCGGGTCCTTCTTGCTATTGCTGCCTTCCATGATTATGAAATATGGCAGATGGACGTAAAGACGGCTTTTCTGAATGGAAATTTAGAAGAGAGCTTCTATATGGATCAGCCAGAGGGTTTCAATCAGAGTGGAAGCAGCGGGAAAGTATGCAAGCTGCTTAAGTCCATTTATGGACTAAAGCAGGCATCGCGGAGTTGGAACATCTGTTTTGATGAGACAGTCAAAGAATATGACTTTGTCAAAAATCCAGATGAACCGTGCATATATAGTAAAGTTGTGGCCAGAAGTGTCGTATTCCTCGTCTTGTACGTGGATGACATTCTATTGATAGGAAATGACATTCCTATGTTACAATCTGTCAAAGGATTCTTGTCACACAGGTTCTCCATGAAAGACCTGGGTGATGCCTCTTACATTCTGGGGATCCGGATCTATCGTGATAGATCCAAGAGGATGTTGGGACTTTCGCAGTCCAGGTATATCGACACTGTACTGAAAAGATTCAGTATGGAAGATTCTAAGTGCGGTAATTTACCGGCTTGTCATGGAATCACCCTCTCCAAAGAGATGTCTCCCAAAACTGATTTGGAAAGGGAACGCATGTCTATTATACCCTACGCCTCTGCGGTAGGCTCTATAATGTATGCGATGTTATGTACCAGACCAGATGTAGCTTACGCACTGAGCGTGGTAAGCCGGTATCAGTCAGACCCAGGGGAGAAACACTGGATAGCAGTAAAGAACATTCTCAAGTACCTGAGGAGGACTAAGGAGATGTTCTTGGTTTACGGCGGAAAAGACCTCAGGTTGGAGGCCTTTGCTGATTCCGGCTTCCAGAGTGATAAGGACGATTCCAAGTCCATGTCGGGTTATGTCTTTACCCTCAATGGAGGGGCGGTGTGCTGGAAGAGCTCCAAGCAGGACACCGTTGCTGACTCGACGATGGAAGCGGAGTATATAGCTGCTTGCGATGCCGCAAAAGAAGCAGTCTGGATGAAGAAGTTCCTAACAGAACTTCAGGTGGTTCCTACCATAGCTGATCCAATACCTCTGTATTGCGACAACAACGGAGCTATAGCTTTAGCAAAGGAACCAAGGTCCCATCAGAAGTCCAGACACATCTTAAGGCGGTATCACCTGATCAGGGAGATCATTGATCGTCAGGAGATCGAGGTTCGGAGAGTTGCTTCTGAAGAGAACATTGCTGATCCATTCATGAAGGCCCTTCCTCAGATTCAGTTCGAGAGGCTACTCGAGATCATCGGTCTACGATATGCCAGTACATGGCCCTAGTGCAAGTGGGAGATTGTTAGTGTTTATGCCCTAGAAGGCCATTACTGTATCATACTAGTTTGTATATTACTTGATGGAAGCTTGGGATATTCACATGTATATAACAGTCTTGCTAAAGATGGTAGTATGCTACTTGGTTTTTCTATCTTAATATGTGAGTGTACGTATTGATAGAGCTCTAAGGATCTTGCTTGTCTACCAGCGTTGTGATGGCAGTCACACTAGTGGGGGCTGGGTAGTCTATAAGCACATCCTTATTCAGGTCCCTGGTCGTTGGATTATCGAGACAGAGCATCGATACTCCGGAGTAGAATAGTGTGTACGCTTCTCATCCCAGTTGGGGAGATGGTCTGTCCCACAGCCGTCGGTACGTAGTACTGGAGATAGTATGCAGGTGCTCGTTAGGTTACGGGTACACCGGACAGGACTCACGGGGAACTGTTGGTTGGTTTGATACCAGTCGTCAGTGAGCAGTTCCCAGGTGACATGAGTACAGCATAGTCCGCAGACTTGACACTGCTACTTCGCCTCGAGTGTGTCCCACTGTTCTTAGATTGCTACCCTACCACGGCTCAAAGGAGTCGTGCAAACAGGTAGTAGTTGGGTGCAGTCCCGAGCACTTAGAGGCAGTGGCGGTTAGACAGGATTCGTCCCTCCCGGTATTGGGAGTAGATATCGTGCTGTGTTAGAGAGCCATTATGCAAAGTCCCTGGCCAGGGCAAGCGAGATTTGCTGGTAGGTTCCAGTAGTTTCTCAGGGTGTAATGGGCTTCCCTCCGACACGACTTATACCGCTATTAGGGGACTGACGCTTGCCGCCCCCCTAGGCCCGATATGCGATAGTCTTGGACGAACGGACCGGACTGTATGGAGATTGTCACATCAGACTCAGTAGGAGTTCGGATGGGTTTCCTCATCGGCCTTCTTATCGACAACTACCTGGGGACCGTTACGTACAGCTAGTGCCGCTTGCGGTCTGTGGTTAAACCCACTGCCAGCGTAGTAGTCGAGTCTCTAGAGTCCCACACAGAGAGTTTCCTACTCCAGGCGAAACGATATAGAGGTTGCATGGTTTTGCGACAAAGGGTTCGGATGCATACGTGCGTTTACGCACGTACGACTTTCGGACAGTTTTTACCAGTCGGCTTTGGTTTAAGCCAGTTACTGGTATCCGGTTATTGGATTTTTACAGTCTAAAGTTTTTCCGTATTTTTGCGGATCGGAGGGGCGTTCTCGTAATTGTGCGAGAAGCTTCTAGAAGATGTGACTAAGGAGGTTACTTTGGATAAGATTGTGAGTCATGAGGGTGATTCATCATTATCATTATTGCACCATAAATGATAATGACACATGCTTAATGAATCACCACTTAGCATTTATGAAGCATGCTTATTCATCACATTTATTCATTTATCTTTTAAATGAGAATGCTTCATAATATATTATGATACTCACAATCTCATCTCATTATCATTATCATCTTCTCTCTCCTCAAGCTCTCATCTTCAAACCCTAATCCTTAATCCTCATGTGTTGAGATCAAAGGATTAGTTAGACTTAAACATCCATTACCTTCACTCTATATCATCCTTTCTTCTTTGATTAGCAATCAAAGTAGATTAGTTACCTCAAGTTAGAGGTGTAGCTTGGTGTTTTGCTCTCGGGTGGATCGTCTACTACCTGGAGAAGGTCGAGGAGAACAAAGGAGGACACAAAGACGAAGGACCGGTTTCATTAGGTATAATCCCTAAACACAATTGATAAGAAACTCTTTGTGTACGGTTATTTATAGTTTAGCTTCGATTCAAGCGGTTAGTCGATGTTCGTTCTTTAAACATGATCGTTTTTTGAAAATTCCGCCTCCCCACAAGTACTGGGGTGTACTACATCGACTTACAGTTACGACAATTGATCACTGCGTTAGAAGTCGCCAGGAATGGTCGACCAAGTATCACCGGAATTTGACTCCGGGGGTTAGTGACAGGTTGTGTATCCATAATAATAAAGTCTACGGGAAAGATGAAATCCCCAACTCTAATTAACACATCCTCCAACTCTCCCATAGGATGGGTGATTGATCGGTCGACCATTTGGAGAGTGCAGTGAGTGGGCTTAAGCTCTCCAACGCCTAATGCTCGTACACAGAATAAGGTAGCAAATTGACACTAGCACCAAGATCTAATAGTGCTCTATTGATGTTTTTGTCCCTAATTGTTATCGAAATAGTAGGACAACCGGGGTCCTTTTGCTTTGGGGGTAAAGAATTTACAATAGCATCACTAATAGCACTAGCCACGAAAACTTTCTTTGGTACTTGTGACTTCTTCTTTTTGGTGCATAAGTCCTTTAAGATTTTTGCATATGAAGGAACTTGTTGGATTGCATCCAAAAGAGGGATATTTATGCTGACCTGTTTGAACAACTTTACAATCTTCTCCATCTGTGGAGTTGGTTTATTGGATCTCAATCAGTTTAGAAAAGGTACATTTTGAAATGTTGTTGAGTCCAATTTTTGCGGATCAGATTGTTGAGTTGGAACGGAACCCCGTGTAGATGTGTTCGTGTTGTGAGAAGTGGGTCTGTTCAAGCTAGATGAAGTAGAGCCGTGTGAAGGATGGAGAATAGGCTCTAACGAAGAAGAAGAAGGTGAAGAAGAACCACCGGCAGGGGTGTCATGGTTAATACCCACATTGTTTTGCAACACTTTTCCGGATCTCAACGTGGTCACAGAATTTACGTTATGATTTTGCTGTTGATATGTAGCATGTGCATGACCGGGATTGGGTAGTGGTTGAGATGGGAGCTTTTTTTTTTCTCGCTCGCTCAATGCTGCATTGAGTTGTGCAATTTGTGCCTCAATAGATTTGATGCTTTGATCGTGTGAGGCACTGTTTTGCACCAAAGATTGAATAGAAGTCTCTAATCTTGCTATAGATTGTGTAGATTGCTTTAGGAACGCATCTAGACTTCTTTCGAGCGAAGTAACCTTGTCATTATTAGGTTGAACAAAATTGTTTGGCGGGTAAGAATTTTTAGGCACAAAATTGTTCACTTGATTAGGGTAAGGTTGCTGTTGAAAATGTTGCTGTTGAAATTGAGTCTGTAGAGGTGCTTGTTGTTGTTGTGGAGGAGGAGGCCTTTGAAAATTGTTATTTCCTTGGAATTGTTGATTTTGGTTCCAAGCGAAATTTGGGTAACTCCTCCACCCCGGATTGTATGTCGAAGAGTATGGATCGTTTCTTTGTCGTTGCTGAAAGGCAGCATTGACTTGATCCTGTCCTTGAGTAGATGCATTGTAAGGACACTCTTCGGTGAGATGTGATGGATCCGCACAACAAGCACAAACAGTTCGTGGAGGCATAACGGGGGCAGGAGAAGGCGATGAGATTTTGGTCTCAATCGCTTCTAGCTTTTTCGTAAGAGCGGCCATCTCGGCCTTCATAGCAATCGACATCTCTACTTGATGTATGCCTTCCCTAGATTGACCACTAGAAGAAGATGATGCAGTCTTGGTGCTCTCCCACTGAATTGTTTGTTTACTAAGATCCTCAAGAAACTGCCACGCTTCCTCACTAGATTTGGAGAGAAAGTGACCTTGACAGATGGTTTCTAGCAACTGCTTCGTTGCCGAGTTTAATCTCTCGTATAATGTTTGGCAAAGTTGCCAACTTTCGATCCCATGATGAGGGCATTGAACAAGTAGGACTTTAAATCTCTCAAAACACTTCCAAAATGGTTCGGAACGAAGCTGTGAAAATTGTATAATCTCATTGCGGATTCTAGCAGTTTTGTGATGAGGATAGAACTTTTTAAGAAAGGCTTTCACAAACTCGTCCCAATTTCTAATGGAATGTGATGCTGTGCTGTATAGCCACTTCTCGGCTAAGTCACATAAGGTGAAAGGAATGACCCTTAGCCTTATAGCGTCATCACTTAATTGGGTCGTTTTCATCATAACGCAAACGCTTTGGAATTTATTAATAAAAATATACGCATCTTCTGATTCCAAACCATGAAATTTTGGCAGCATATTGATGAAATGTGGTTTTATTTCAAAATTGTCCCCATTTGCCGGTGGGGGTGAAAGACAGGTAGGTAAAGAAGTGCGGACAGGGTAGAAAAGATCCTGGAGCGCGACTCGTGTGGGCGCTTCAACAGGCGGTTGATTCGGGTTATTCGCACCTAACGGAGGTGGAATCATTCCCGTCGGTAAGGTATTGTTAGGATTGTATCCCGACATACCTTCGGAAAAAGAATTTGATGGTGGAGGTAAGGAAGTGGACGGAATTTCGACTTCGGTGTTGAAAGGTTCGTCGGTCGGTACCAACGAAACACGGACTAATCGGGCGTTAGTGTCCCTAGTCCAAAGTGACATACACTAAAGGGGTTGTGTAGTCAGAAAAATGAAAGACAGAATGTGAAGGTAAGAAAACGTCAATGAAAGGAAGTGGTGTAAGTGAGTTGCAAGGTTTCTTTAGCGACAAGTTGCAAGTTTTGAAAAGTTTATATTTTTTTTATGTGAAATTTTTGCAAAAGATTTTTGAAAAGAGACTTGTGACACAATTGCGATCAACCACACATGCACAATCAGGCCTAGATCTAGGGTCACCTAGGTCAGCTAGACAGCTCCTAACTAGGATTAGAAATAGGACCTCAAATCGCCTCTTCACCGCCAATTGCGGCCAGGTAAGTGCTAGGTAAGTGGGAAGCTCCCCGCTACAAGTAGCGGTCCTAATTAAGTAACCACTTGCCTTGACACACTTGCCTAGACACCGCAAAGTCAGGTTAGGATTAACGGCTGATGCCTATGACTAGTCCTTTGTCCTATTGAGCTCGACGTCCTTAGGGCTGAGTCTAGTATTTTTTTAATTAAGAGTGGTAAATGCAAATGCTTTAAGTGCTTTTCGGGGGTCCTGGGAAGGGTGATAAAATCCCCACCCAATCTGAGTTTGGTCAATAGCCTCTTAAAGTCCAATTAAAATATGCAAAACAGTAAATTCACTTGCAATTAATTATTTTTAGCGCGGCGCAAAGAAACCTGCAGAAAATCTGTTATTTAGAAGGGGAAAGAAGATTTTTAGCGCAAAGAAATCCTGCAGAAAATGTCGCAAAAAGATATATGGAGGTTGGTAGAGGGGGGTAAAGAGAATAAACTGACAAAAGTTGAGGAGCTGACGTGGCAATCACGCCGCGGTTCCGCGGCTTGAGGCGCTCCTGAGCCGCGGTTCCGCGGTTGCGTGGTGGAATTAGGGTTTGTTGGAGATAGTGCTCTCAGAGTCAATTATTGGATCGCAGGTACGTGATTGCAATAATTGAGAAGGACCTATACCGGTAGGACAGTCTTACTCGAGATGTAGTATGCTATCTGGTTTGCCTTTATCAGTCGTGTACAGGTTCAGGTGACTGATCACTGTTACACTTTGATAGAGCCCTTAGGATCTTGCTTTACTACCAACAGTATGATGGCGATCATATACGTGAGAGTTGGGTAGTTTATAAGCATATCCTTAATTGTGGTCCCTAGTCGTGGGAGTTTCGAGACAGGGCATCGATACTCCGGAGTAGACTAGTGTATACAGTCGAGACCCCGACGAGGGGCAGTGGCCGGTCTCACAAGCCACTGGTGTCAGTTGGATCACCTAAGATGTATACAGGTGCTCATTGGGTTTTGAGTACACCGGACAGGACTCGCCGGGAATCTGCTAGTTGGTATTATACATATCGTCAGATAGCAGTTCCCTGGTGACATGTGTACAGGTTAGTTCATCGACCTGAGGTCGTCATTTGTCTCGTGTGAGTTCCCACTGTGCTTTGATTTCTACCCTACCACGGCTCAAAGGAGTCGTGCAAACAGGTAGTTTTTGGGTACAGTCTCGAGCCACATGGAGGCACGTAAGCGGATCGGCAGGGGATTCGTCTCTCCCGGTATTGGGGGTGAGATCGTGCTGTGTCTAGGAGAGCCATTACACAAAGCCCACGGCCGTGGCAGGAGATTTACTGGTAGGTACTCCAGTAGTATTTCAGGGTGTTATTGGGCTACACTCCGACACGACTTATACTGCTATTGGGGGTCTGACGTTACTAGCCCCATAGGCAGATATGCGATACTCATAGACGAACGGACCGGACTGTATATATATTGTCACTGTTAGGCTTAGTAGGGTTTCCGGATGAGTTCGCTCGTCGGCCTCCCTTGAGGTCAGTCCATGGGCAGCCGTTACGCATAGCTAGTGTCGCTGACGGCTTGTGGTTAAACCCACTGCCAGGGTACTGACGAGTCATTAGAGTCCCCCACAGACAGTTTCCTAAGTTCGGGCGAAACGTTGTAGATACCGTATGGTTTTATGGCAGGGTTCGGAAAATGCACGTGCGTTTACGCATGTATCATATTTCGGGCAGATAATACTGGTGGGCTTTGGTTTAAGCCGGATCCGAGTATTATATTGAGTAGATATAATATCTTTGTCTCAGTTGCATTTGTATTCGGTCGTAATATAAATGCGGGTATGTTTATACAGTTACGGGGTTATCCTGAAATTCGTTTCAGGATCGCTTTTGGAAGTTGCCAGTTTCCAGTTTTCTATCAGCCGTTTTTTAACATTCGGTTAAAGACGGATTTATCTTTTCTTGGATGAGGGTGAGTCATGCTTCTAGAAGGTTCTAGAAATGGTGACTAGGATGATGAGGTGGCGGGTGACTCATCTTTGCATTTATTATATGATGACTAGGTTTTAATGACTCATGCTTTAACATTAATGATTCTTGTTTAACCTAAGGATATTTGTTCATGATATTTATCCTTGTGGTCACCCTCTTTGCTCCTACCATCACCTCCATCTTCATATTTATTGGCCGGCCCCCCATTGTGAGAGAGAGTGTGAGATTGATTTGATTTTGGAAAAAAAGACTATGGTTTTGGATGCATGGAAATTTGATAACTCATTTCTCATTCCATTTCATTTCGAGTAGCAACTTCATTAACCGATCGTCCACGGTTTTGGACGAAGTGAGACAAAATATTCTACTCATTCTCTACATCAATCTTGGTCGTCTCTTTTAGCAAACTTGACGACCGAGTTGCCTCGAGTCAGAGGCGGGAGCCCGTTTAAAGAATCGTTGACGTGGTGCCACCTGGACGAGAAGATCGGAGATCGACGAGATCGGAGCAGCCGCAATGGAGCGTGGGATGATGGTTAAAGAACGAAGGACTCGGATCGTTCGGTATAACCTTTGTACTCTCTTTACAGTTTCTTAGTTTAGTAAAATTGGCAGATCCGGGTTATAGTATACGATAGCACCAGCTAAAAGTTTTTGTTCCGCATTTGGCGTCAATTTGACGACCGGGGCGCTACCGTAGACTTACAAGGTTCTGTAAAAATTGTACGGTCCTGCTGTTGAGTTTCCTCTCTGTTATGATGTAACGTTTTCTGTTTAGCACTCTGGAATTTTCCAGATCCGAGATTCTTCGCTGTTCCTGTAAAATTCAAACGATAAACCCTTCAAACAGATAAAAATTGATAAATTTTTTTTTGTACTTTTTCTATTTTCAGATTTTTATGATTTAAAAATTTATATCAACCCGAAATTACAAAAAGGAAATTTTTACGCCATCCCCGGCAACGGCGCCATTTGATTAAAATAGATTTTTATCGATAAAAAATAATTTACCGCAATCAAGAACGGCGTCGCTTTGCAGCTAGCCGGTGAGTATGGGTCAGTCCACAGGGATGTGTAATTTTCCTAAGTGTTCTTACGAGCTAATTCCAATGGTTGTTTGGTCTTTTAATTGAATCTAAAAACTAAGTTGTATGATGATTAGAAACTTGCTAGGGTTAGGTTTAAGGTGGAGTTTGATAAGATTGAATGTCACATCTCTTTCAATGCCCTAAATTAAATCTTTTTAGAAGTTATAGCAATTATTAGTAAAGGGGATTAAGATGATTGGGAAGAAACGAAGTTTCTTCCTCTAGATCCTTGTCCGTCCTTTACTAATAATTGCTCTAACCTTCATGGAAGACATGCATGTCCGGTCTTTTATACTACGGTTTCACCGTTACCTCGTGGGTAGGGTGCCGTAGGGAGCGGATCATGCATGCATGCATGAAGTTCTAGTTATTAAAAATAGTTGGGCACAAAAGAGATGAGAGATCTTCATCTCTCAATCCCTCCCTTATTCCTAACCCTGACAAGCGAGGAAATTACTCGCTCATTAGGGGATCTATTAAAAACATCATTTTAAGATTGTGTATTTTTAAATCTACTGGATTAATTTCCTACTGCAGTTTAAGAGATTCTATACTAGATTTAACTAAGGCAAAAGATTAATTAATCTAAGGCAAGAATTTAATTATAAACTAAGGCAGAAATTAAAAGAAGAACTTACAGAAATGATGCTCTTAAATCTTCAAAAGAATCTGAATTTTATTTATCAAAAAGAGGCATCCCTCCTACAATCTTTTGATTACATATTTATAAGGAAATAGGAAAATTAGGGTTACAATTGCTCGCACATGTGATATTACAGATATACCCCCTAAAAATCCTAACAAAAACACCGACGCACCGCCACCATTTTTCTGCACCGACACGTGCATCAGATGGCCGCGGAACCGCAGTCCCAGCCTGGGTTTAGCCACGGTTCCGCGGCCAAAATAGGGAATTGTTCTCTGTAATTTGGTGGGTTGCTTCTATACTGCTTGGGCTTTCTATTTCTTTAGTTCTTTTCTCCTTTTGGCTTCTGGGTCTTCTCCAGATCTTCAGTGAAAAGCTTGTATTGGTCTTTTAACCGTCCACTTTGACGTTTTGGACCTTGCGTTGCCTTGTACCTTTGTGAATTGTTCTACGTCTAGGCTTGACTAGGATCCTTCTACTTGTTGGTCAAAAGTTCCGCTTTTGTATCATCTTTAGTTTTTTCACAGTTTTCGCTCCAAGAACCTGTATCCTGTAATATGTAGCAGACATGCGTCAAAAGTACCTGTTTATTTGTAAAACGAATAAGAATAGGGAATATAATAATACAATATTATGGTGTGAACAAGGGACTGCAGAATAATATCCGTATATTGTTCATTGTCCATTGTCCATTCAAGGTCCTCAAGCTCTTCTATGAAAGCTATCATCTTCAGAACATGGTCTCCTACTGGTGTGCCAGGGGCTATTCTCATCTGAAACAGTTTTCTTGATGCTTCGTATCGTAATACACGGGATTGCTCTCCATACAACTCCTTTTTATGGAGGAATATGGCGTGAACGTCCATATTCTCGTGCTGCTTTTGATGTGTGTTATCCATCGATGCAAGCGCGAGGCATTTGGCCATGGCACAGTCAGCGTCCCATGTTTTGCGGACTTCAATATCCGCAACTGATGATTTTGGACCTGGGACGGGCGAGGCAGGAGCCGTGAGGACATATGATACCTTATCATAAGTCAAGGCAATGTTAAGATTCCTCAGCCAGTCTTTATAATTGGTCCCATTCAGTTTATTTTTATCTAGTAGAAGCTTGAGTCCTGTCATTGGTATCTGCCATTAAGAGAGAGAAAAGAATAAACTCAGCGAAAGCTCTTGCAAAGATCAGATTGGTTATTATCTTATCTAATCGATGTCTCCCACTGCTTTAATCAAGTTTTTCTTTCAAACCTTAAAAAGAAAACTAGCCAGGATTAATTACAGTCTACAACTTTGCTAACCGTTCAGCCAGGCTAGTGTGGTACTTGAGGAAGGTTCCACGTGCTTTCGCACGGACCTAATTAAAGTAAACCTCGTCTTCCCAGAGGCGTAGCCCCGTTAACACCTTTCTAGACACCTAATGGGTTAGCTAATTGTAAACTGCAAAACTCTCCTGGGAGCAACTATTGCCCACAGTGGGATCGGGATCCAACCATCATATGGAAGGTATGCAATCTCATTGCAAATTTCAACTATTGAAACTCCCGATGTGGTTTTTACACCTAGTACTTATGACCTTAACTATGGTCAACAAATCATAAGTACCAGTCAAGTTCTACCCGTCATTTCTTGATTAATTAGACCCACTCACATGACCCTTAACTATGGTCAACAAAGTCGCATGAATGTCCTAATTAATCTGCATCATATGCAGTGTAGGAAGACATCACTTAGCTACCGTACACTACGCCTTAACTATAGTCAACAAACGTAGCACGAATACTAAGTACTTTACTTCTTAAAATGATTGAGGGTTGCAGATGATTTTTAAGAAAATCTTTAACGCTTTGAACTTCATATCGTCGTAGAATCAAATGCTTTTCAAAAGGAGTGGCTTGAGCTCCGCAGTTTTGAAATATAGCTTTTTCATAAAGAGCCGAGTGGTTTTCAAATCCGATTCTACAACAACTTTTTAGCTTTATTTTCTTTACATTAATCATATTAATGTAGCCCCATCATTTAAGTCCTTAAGCCAATCACAGAAAAGAAACGAAAATACAACGTACGCTTATACCATCCGCATTCGCCGCTGTAGGGTTCCTAGGCACACTAGTGAGGTCTCACAAGGCATGTAACATGCCAAATTCAAAAAATCTAGATGCCGAGAGACCCGACTACGGATCGTTTGCTAGAAAACTAGTCGAAAAAGCTAACTAGTTAACACTTAACTATGAGAATCGGAAATACAACCTTTGTAGTCCGGTGCTCCACCTCCATAGCTCCGCAACGAAGTCCTCTCCGCTGTCCAAAAAGAATCCGGGCTCTAGCGTCGACTTCATCGGAGAATAAGCGAGCTAGGTCGTCGATGTCCATGCCGAAGATGATCTACGTCGAGGCATCGCTAAATCAAGCTCCACCTTCACCAAGCCCTAAAAACTTGTGAAGGAAACACACTCTACTACTTGGCAAGGGGTAGAGGATGAAGAAATAGGAAGTGGGTAGACTTTAGAATTGGATTTCTCACTTGTTTGCTCAATTCACCATTGATGAAGAAAGCTTTTTCTTCTTGAGTTCAAGGAAGAAGAAGAAGAAATGTTATGATAAGAATTATTTTAAATGAAAAGAATAATCCATTCTTATCATAAGTGAACCATGGTAAAGTGTAGAGAGCTAATCATGGTTAAAGGAATGGTTAGGGTCAAGCTAGAGACAAAATGGTCACTTAGTCAAAAGATCAAGAAGCTTCAACTAGAATCCAAAATTAGCAACCATTTCATTTCATTTTCTTTTATTCATTTATCATAAATAAATGGATAATTAAATAAGATAAATGAATAACAAATAATAAACCCTAACCATCATCTTAACCTTTGTTTAATTCTATACACTTAACCAAAAACCATGTATCATCAAACATGATACAAACATGTGCACAAAATCATATCGCATATTTAATGCGCACATCCGAGCGAGAAAATCCATTTAAAGTGAACCGATACTAGTTAATGCAAAGTAATATATCAAATATATAATTATGCATCAAATCATTAAATCAACACTTGATTTAACGATCCGGTCATATCGTATATAACCGACTAGTATGCAATGCATCGGTTTATCGAATCAACCCTTGATTCGATAACTAGGGTATATCGCATATAACCTAATCGATACATTCATCGCGAGAATGAAATACGGTATCACATACACGCATTATTCTCGGTCCCGCACATATCTCATATGCGCTCCTATTTCGTTTCGCTTGAGCCAGGAAACCTCTGTGTAGGACTCTAAAGACTCGTCAATACGCCGGCAGCAGATGATGATCATATCAAACACCCACAAGCCACAAGCGGTCTGCTAAACGTAACGGCCACCCGGGTATTGAGCGATCTGAAGATCGACGAGCAAGCCCGCTCACACTCCAGTGAATCCAACCAGTAACACTACCGTACAGTCCGGTCTGATCGTCTGATATGTCGCAAATCTCGCCTAGGGGTGGTAAACGTCAGACCCCAATAGCTCGATAAGTCGTGTCGATATGAGGTCTATAACTATTCGAGAAACTACTGGTAACACTTACCAGTAAATCTCAGCAACCTTGGCCAGGGATTTCCTGTTATAGCCAATCGAACACAGCGCAACATCAACTCCCTATACCGGGAGAGACGAATCCCCTCCTATCGCTCATTGCCTCCATGTGACTCGGGACTGTACCCAAAAACCACCGTTTTGCACGCCCTCTTGGACGTGGTAAGATGGAAATCAAAGCACAGTGGGAACCACACAAGACTCTATGACGATCTCGGGTCAACAGACTACTCTGTACCAGTGTCACCAGAGAACTGCCATCTGACGTGAGGTATAATACCATCTGGGAGTTCTCGGCGAGTCCGTCCAGTGTACCCAGTCACTACTGAGCACCCGTATATCATCTCCGATGTCAAACACCAATGGATATGGGATCATCCATCGCCCATCTGTATGGGTCGAGAAGGTATACGCTAGTCTACTCTGGTATATCGATGCCCCGTCTCGATACACCCACGACTAGGGACTTTGAAGGATGTACTTATGGACTACCATGTCCCCACTAGTATGATCCGCATCATAGTCCAGGTAGTCAAGTACACATCCTAAGGGCTTTACCAACATGTAACAGAGAGACAATCAGTATACACGTTAAGGTAAAGATCAACCAGATAGCATACTATCATGTCGCGCAAGAAAGTCCTCCCTATATATGTCCCAGCATCCACTACAATATACATTCTATGTATAGTAATGGCCTCTAGGGCATACATATAACTAACAATCTCCCACTTGCACTAGGGCCATCTGTAGCAGTGGTTGTAGTATCTCATACTCAACCATCCCATAAAAGTCTCTCTCTGGGAACATGCCTTTGTGAGTGGATCCGCTGTGTTGTCCTCTGAGTCTACTCTCCTAACCTCGATCTCCCTGGAGATCAACCATCTCCATGATCAAGTGATACTGCCTTAGAATATGTCTGGATCACTTATGGGACCGGCGTTCCTTGGCATTAGCCACAACTCCATTGTCACACAATGGGAGAAACATAGTTCATCTCATGAACCAATATACACCCAAACAGCCTCTTTGGTAGCATCTTAAGTAGCGATGTATCCAGCCTTTATCGTCTAGTATGTCACGGTATCTAATTTGGAACTCTTCCAACATACCGTCCCTTTACTGAGGGTAAAGACAATGCCTGCGACTGACATTCAGTCGTCTTTATCACCCTGGAACCCTTCCAGTGATTCTCCCCAGGATCGATTGATACCATCTCACTACAACTAGTGAGAATCCTAACATCCAATTAAATTTATCTCATAGATCCAAAACTCAGGATTTAGGAGGTATCATTTTGATCCTATATGGAGAATCATAGTGATAAGCGGAGATTGATCGAGCGTAGCATAGGAAACTCCTTCCCTATCAAGAGTATGTCATCCACGTACTCTACGAGGATCGTCACCATACTCCCTACTACCTTCTTGTTTATACAAGGTTCATCTACCATTTTGATGATGTCAACTTCTTTGACCGCTTCATCAAAACAGATGTTCCAACTCCGCGATGCCTGCTTTATCCTATAAAGTATCTTGCACACGTTTCCATTGCTCCCACTGTCTACGAAGCGCTCTGGCTGTGTACTTATAGACACTCTCTTCTAAACATCATTTAGAAAAGCTGTCATGATACCCAACCACCAGATATCGTAGTCATGGTATGTAGCCGTGGCAAGTAGGATCTGGATGGACTTAAGCATAGTTACTTGAAAAGGTTTTAACATTATGATCCATATCTGGTCAATGATGCAAACCTTTAACAAGTCTAGCTTTGAAAGTCTCAACTTTTCCATCTACACCAAGTAATCTTCTCAAGATATACTTGCTCATGATGGGGATTTAACCCTTCAGATATAGCAGCTAAAGTCCATACTTTGCTGGTGTATAAGGATTCCATCTCAGATCACTAAGCATCCAGCCATTCTCACAGAGTCTTACTCCTGATGGCCAGCTCGAAGCTAGTTGGGTCATCATCTCATGATGCAATCCTCGCTCCCACTGTCATAGAGAAACCGAAGTAACTCTCAGGTGGGTGAGGAACCCTAGTAGATCGGCGGAGAGGCTGAGGTTCGTTGGTAACTATTGAATCATTTGGTTTTATCAAATCATCTGCTGTATTTTGTATAGCTGGAACCTTTCCAGTTCTACATTACAGACCTTGCCTCGAGCATGTCCGGATTTTGCTTTCAGACATAGGCCGGACAACTCCAAATCTTAACTAACTTAAGACATGGGTTCTTCCCATTCCATATCACATATGAAGCGGTAGACAACTGATTTGACTAGAACCCTATTCAATAGGTATGCAGCTTCTCAAGTGCATAACACCCAAAAGGAAACAGGTAACTCAGTAGTACTCATCATAGAGCACACCATATCAAATAGGGTGTATCTGCTCCTCCCCGATATACCATCGTGCTATGGTGTATACGGAGGAGTAATGCTGAGAGAGAATCTCATTCTCCTTTAGAATAGTCCAGGATTTCCGTGCTCAAGTATTCTCCTCCTTGATCTCATCATAGGACATAATACTTATACCCGTATTGGTTCTTTACTTCTCGCTTATATTCTGTGAATATCTCAAAAGGCTCGGACTCATGTTTCAACAGGAACATATGTCTGAATCTTGAGAGATTATCAGAGAATGTAATGAAGTACAAAGAACCAGTCTTGGCATGTGTAGACAGGGGACCTATATACATCAACATGTATCATCCCAAGAGTTCACTAACTCTTTCTCTGTTTCCAGTAAACGGAGCTATGGTCATCTTATCTTTGTGACATGACTGGCGAGTTTCACAAGATGTAAATTCAAACTGATTTAAATATACATCTAAATGTAACTTCAGCTAGTCGGGTCGCATTGATATGACCTAGTCTACAATACCTCAAGAAGGAATCGTTCAATTCTGAATTCTTCCTCTTGTGTGTGTTCCATATACTAAGAACTGTAGTTTGATTTAGAACATCAAGGCTTTTAGATAACGTGCCTGAACCGATCAACTTTTGATATAGGAAATGTTCAAAACATTATCCAACAATACAAAATTTTATCGTTTCTTTACTAATAAAGAGACAGATATGATTTTGTATATCAGGTTCGGTATCTAATAACATTCGTTCAGAATCAATGTATTGGTAACACAGGGTGACAGTGACCGACAGACTTGGCTGCAACACTTGCCCCGTTTTCTGCCTCATGAAACTTATCACCCGTTCTCAGTTCTCTACCTTTCTGTAGCCTTATGTAACATATTACATATCTGGGATCCTGATCTGGTATCACATACCCAGGACGTAAAGAATACTGAGAAACAGTTCTGTATAATGAACACACCCGAAGATGATGCATCAACATGCACTCTCTTCGTTTGGGCGGCACGGGAATTCTGGTAATCCCCAATTTCCTGCTCTGTCTTATAACAATTATAAGTTGGAGCGGGACCAACGTTCCCCAGCTCAGTATAACAAGCGGGTTTGGTCAATATTCCGTATTATTATCTTGATTAAGGCGTGATATGGTCGCTACCTGGAGAGAGAGAGAAGAAAACACTCAGCGTGCGCTCTTGCAAGAATAGATTGGTTATTATTTTATCTAATCAGGATGGCTCCCACTGTTTTTATCAAATCTTCCTTCAAACCCTAAAAGGAAAGACTAGCCGGGATTAATTACACACTACAAGTTCGCCAATCTTTCAGCCAGGCCAGTGTCGGTACTTTGAGGGAGGTCCCCCGTACTTTCGCACGAACCTAATTAATGTAAACCTCATTTTCCCAGAGGCGTAACCCCGTTGACACCTTTCTAGACACCTACTTGATCGGCTAATTGTAATGTATAAAACTCTCCCAGGAGTAACTCTTACTCGCAGCGGGTATCGGGATCCAACTATCTCATAGAAGGTATGCAATCTCATTGCAAATCTCAACACTTGAAATTCCCGATAATATTTTGCCCCGAACGATCTATGACCTTGACAAGGTCAACAAACCATAGACCGCAAGTCAAGTTCAACCCGTCATTTCTTGATTGAATCAAACCCACCCGCACGACCCTTGACAAGGTCAACAAGGCCGCACGACTACCCTAACCCAATCTGCATCATATGCATAAGCAGATAAATACTGGTTAGCTACCGCACACTGCGCCTTGACAAGGTCAACAAACGCAGCACGAATACTAAACAGGATTTATCTGAAATGACGGAGGGCTACGACAGGTTTTTCTAAAAACCTATTGCGTAATGAACTTGATATCGTCGTAGGATCGAATGATTTTAAAATGGAGTGCTTTTGAGGCTTTTCTAGTTTTGCTAAAGGAGTCACTCCCGGTGATGGGATCGTCGGTCCTTTCCTCATCGAATGAGGTGCGGGATATATCATATATATCACTGTGCAAAGCAAAAACACTTAAAAGCAATCAAAAGACAAACCGAGTGTGTAGCATCTGCCAGTTATCGCTAAAGGAGTCACTCCCGGTGAAGGGATCTCGGTCCTTTCCCTATCGAATAAGGTGCAGGATATATCACATATACCTCTGTGCAAAGCAAGAACTGTAGCTACCTGTTTTATTTTGAAATTCGATTCTACAACATCTTAGGTTTCTTTTATTTCATTAATCTCATTAATGAAGTCCCATCATTTAAAGTACCTAAACATCACAGATAAATACGACGTACACTTATGCCATCCGCATTCGCCTCGATGTCCCCTCGTGCACCGTTAGGTTAGGTAACTAACGGTAGAGCGGGGCAGGGCTAGCGCGGGTGTAAAACATAAGTAACGTCTATATAATATATCATATATACTATATACTGTATCTATCACAGAACATCACATGATCACATCACAGATATCGCAGCAGAAGAATCATATGAAATATTGGATATACTAGGACGTCCGTGTTTTCAATACGAGCCAGTATAAAACACGGATTCCACGGTCGTGATGAATAGCCAAACCCACACCCCTAGACCCCTACGAGAGCGGCAAGCAACCCTACCAATTCTGGAGTTAGGAGACCCGGACCCGACCCCTCGAGTTGGTCTCCCACTGTACTCCAGAACCCGGTTACTTGTGCTCCCCTCCTTGGGTCTATCCTAGTGCGGAAAAGTAAATAATATACAAGAGGTGACAACTTCCGCAACCTGGAAGTGCCCCAATAAAAGAATATTACATACAAGTTTTTACATGAATGAAAATGAAAAACACTCATCTCACATAAAAACCCCCGGCTATTCAAACACGACGATCCAATAAAACATATCCAGCAACACATAACATCACATGTCATCAACGTAAGTAAGTATGCATACCCCAATTGTCGTTGACATATAGCAACGAAACCGGCGATATCACATATTACACTTACGGTCACAGAAAAGAAAGTGTAAAACTACAACAGTTGGAATCCGCAATCTGCATAGACATCGCATGCCTAATCAAATGAATACCTTAGACATCACATGCCTAACAATTATAAACCCCGCATTTTAGTCTCATTATCGAAAACTCTTTTCAATATCAAGTCGGGTAATTCAACAAGATTCCCGACATCCTGATCGAATGCTCGTCGCAAACTTCAGTAGACAGTCGCACCCCCGATACCGTCGACGAAGTGCACCAAGGCGGAACACCGTTACCGGGAGCACCCGAACGGATGCTTTCGGCGACGGGGTTCTCCTACAGTCACTTGGTCAGGGCTATGGAGTGAAGCTGTCTATTAAGTTTATCCGGCGAGTATCCGCGTACGCTACGTGATTGCGACGGACTTTTGATCACATCAAAATTCTGTGGCAACCGATCAAGTGAGACTAAACTGCTATGTTTATAACATTCATTCAGTTATCTCATAACTATTTGTGAATTCCAATTATTGTATCACATTCCAGATAAACAGAAAATGTTAAATTTTCCGATCGAACAATCGAACACCCAAGTTTTCCCGATACAGATCAACACATGAAACAAGTCTAACAACATTCAGTTCGTGCCTCAGTACCAACGGTCCAGCCGTAGAAGGGTCAAGCCAACGCCTCACATGTGGCACGCCGTACTGCCCCAAATCCGAAGGTTCAAAGGGCAGTTCAAGACGGTCACATAATCGAGTTAAGGTTTGTTGTCTTCTAGAGGGACCATCGCGTTACTTGCACTACTTAGAACGTCGTTAAACTACGGAAAAATCCAACACTTGGAAATTTCCCGACAGGGGAAAAATTGGGTATTTATATCCGGTCGAACTTTTTAACATATTCTAAAATTTATCCGGAAAGCCACACAGACAAAATTTGAAACCCCGATCGAATCTTTGATTCCCAATACAACCCAAAAATGCTCAACTGTTTAATGCATATTAAAAATTCCCAGGAAAACCAGTACTGAAAAATAGGAGTTACTGTGCAAAATTCAATGGCAGATAAGACAAAAGGGCCGCGGAAGGGCCGCATTAGCACGCTAATGCCGCGGTTCCGCCTCACTTTAGAAAGATCATTAGGTAATTTTTGCATCGTAATTCTTATATTTACCTGCTTATTTTTCTGCATATTTTTAATTTGCAAAAATCCACATTTTACAAAAAAGTACAGAGAGCAATTTGGAAATCGGATTTCGGTTCGATCGGACTTCAAACTCCGTCTACGCTTCGCCTAAGGCTCTAGCTAGGCTCTGATACCACTGTAGGGTTCCTAGGCACACTAGTGAGGTCTCACAAGGCATGTAACATGCCAAATTCAAAAAATTTAGGTGCCGAGAGACCCGACTACGGATCGTTTGCTAGAAAACTAGGCGAAAAAGCTAACTAGTTAACACTTAACTATGAGAATCGGAAATACAACCTTTGTAGTCCGGTGCTCCACCTCCATAGCTCCGCAACGAAGTCCTCTCCGCTGTCCAAAAAGAATCCGGGCTCTAGCGTCGACTTCATCGGAGAATAAGCGAGCTAGGTCGTCGATGTCCATGCCGAAGATGATCTACGTCGAGGCATCGCTAAATCAAGCTCCACCTTCACCAAGCCCTAAAAACTTGTGAAGGAAACACACTCTACTACTTGGCAAGGGGTAGAGGATGAAGAAATAGGAAGTGGGTAGACTTTAGAATTGGATTTCTCACTTGTTTGCTCAATTCACCATTGATGAAGAAAGCTTTTTCTTCTTGAGTTCAAGGAAGAAGAAGAAGAAATGTTATGATAAGAATTATTTTAAATGAAAAGAATAATCCATTCTTATCATAAGTGAACCATGGTAAAGTGTAGAGAGCTAATCATGGTTAAAGGAATGGTTAGGGTCAAGCTAGAGACAAAATAGTCACTTAGTCAAAAGATCAAGAAGCTTCAACTAGAATCCAAAATTAGCAACCATTTCATTTCATTTTCTTTTATTCATTTATCATAAATAAATGGATAATTAAATAAGATAAATGAATAACAAATAATAAACCCTAACCATCATCTTAACCTTTGTTTAATTCTATACACTTAACCAAAAACCATGTATCATCAAACATGATACAAACATGTGCACAAAATCATATCGCATATTTAATGCGCACATCCGAGCGAGAAAATCCATTTAAAGTGAACCGATACTAGTTAATGCAAAGTAATATATCAAATATATAATTATGCATCAAATCATTAAATCAACACTTGATTTAACGATCCGGTCATATCGTATATAACCGACTAGTATGCAATGCATCGGTTTATCGAATCAACCATTGATTCGATAACTAGGGTATATCGCATATAACCTAATCGATACATTCATCGCGAGAATGAAATACGGTATCACATACACGCATTATTCTCGGTCCCGCACATATCTCATATGCGCTCCTATTTCGTTTCGCTTGAGCCAGGAAACCTCTGTGTAGGACTCTAAAGACTCGTCAATACGCCGGCAGCAGATGATGATCATATCAAACACCCACAAGCCGCAAGCGGTCTGCTAAACGTAACGGCCACCCGGGTATTGAGCGATCTGAAGATCGACGAGCAAGCCCGCTCACACTCCAGTGAATCCAACCAGTAACACTACCGTACAGTCCGGTCTGATCGTCTGATATGTCGCAAATCTCGCCTAGGGGTGGTAAACGTCAGACCCCAATAGCTCGATAAGTCGTGTCGATATGAGGTCTATAACTATTCGAGAAACTACTGGTAACACTTACCAGTAAATCTCAGCAACCCTGGCCAGGGATTTCCTGTTATAGCCAATCGAACACAGCGCAACATCAACTCCCTATACCGGGAGAGACGAATCCCCTCCTATCGCTCATTGCCTCCATGTGACTCGGGACTGTACCTAAAAACCACCGTTTTGCACGCCCTCTTGGACGTGGTAAGATGGAAATCAAAGCACAGTGGGAACCACACAAGACTCTATGACGATCTCGGGTCAACAGACTACTCTGTACCAGTGTCACCAGAGAACTGCCATCTGACGTGAGGTATAATACCATCTGGGAGTTCTCGGCGAGTCCGTCCAGTGTACCCAGTCACTACTGAGCACCCGTATATCATCTCCGATGTCAAACACCAATGGATATGGGATCATCCATCGCCCATCTGTATGGGTCGAGAAGGTATACGCTAGTCTACTATGGTATATCGATGCCCCGTCTTGATACACCCACGACTAGGGACTTTGAAGGATGTACTTATGGACTACCATGTCCCCACTAGTATGATCCGCATCATAGTCCAGGTAGTCAAGTACACATCCTAAGGGCTTTACCAACATGTAACAGAGAGACAATCAGTATACACGTTAAGGTAAAGATCAACCAGATAGCATACTATCATGTCGAGCAAGAAAGTCCTCCCTATATATGTCCCAGCATCCACTACAATATACATCCTATGTATAGTAATGGCCTCTAGGGCATATATATAACTAACAGCCGCAATGTTCCGTTATGCACCGTTAGGTTACTTAACTAACGGCATACCGGGACGGGACTAGCGCGGGTGTTAAACATAAGCAACGTCTACTATATATCTCATACATAATATATCATTCGTCTCAGATATCACATCACAGTATACAGGCAGCAGAAACACAGATATGATAATATAGGATATACTAGGACGTCCGTATTTAGTATTTAGCCAATAATAGAAAATACGGATTCCACAGTCGCGAAGAATAACCAATCCCACACCTCTAGACCCCTACGAGAGCGGCAAGCGACCCTACCAATTCTGGAGTTTAGGAGACCCAGTCTCGACTGCTCGAGATGGCCTCCTACTGAACCCCAGAACCCGGTCACTTGTGCTCCCTTCCTTGGGTCTATCCTAATGCGGAAAAGTAAATAATATACAACACTGGTGGCATCAACCTCAACCCGGAAGTTCCCCAAATAAAAGAATATTACATTACATTTGAATTTTACCTGAATGAAAATAAAACTCTCATCTCACATGAAACCCCCCGGCTATTCAATCACGACAATTCTACATGTCAAATCTCAGTAACACATAATATCACATATCATCAACGTAAGTAAGTATGCGTACCCTGATTGTCGTTGATGTATAGCAACGAAACCGGCGATATGCGATATACTACACTTACGGTCACAGAGAAATAAAATGAAAAACTACAACAATTGGAATCGTAACCGCCTTTAGACAATACAAACCCGGAATATCACATATACAAGATTTCATGCCTAACAATGTGTTGGAGATAGTGCCCTCAGAGTCAATTATTGGATCACAGGCACGCGATTGCAATGATTGAGGGAGGACCTGTCCCAGTAGGACAGTCTTACTCGAGATGATAGTATGCTATCTGGTTTATCTTTATCATCGTGTACTGCTTTAGGTGACCTGACAGGTCACTATTACACGTTGGTAGAGCCCCTAGGATTCTTGCTTGACCACCAGCAGTATGAGGGCGATCATATACGTGGGAGCTGGCAGTCTATAAGCACATCCTTAAAATGTCCCTAGTCGTGGGAGTATCGAGACAGGGTATCGATACTCCAGAGTAGACTAGTGTATACAGTCGAGACCCCGACGAGGGGCGGTGGCCGGTCTCACAAGCCATTTGTGTCAGTTGGATCACCTAAGATGTATACAGGTGCTCATTGGGTTATGAGTACACCGGACAGGACTCGCCGGGAACATGCTAGTTGGTCTTATACCAGACGTCAGATAGCAGTTCCCAGGTGACATGTGTACAGGTTACTTCATCGACCTGAGGATCGTCATTTGTCTCGTGTGAGTTCCCACTGTACTTTGATTACTACCCTACCACGCTCAAAGGAGACGTGCAAACAGGTTTTAGTTGGGTACAGTCCCGAGCCACATGGAGGCAGTGAGCGTATCTTCAGGGGTTCGTCTCTCCCGGTATTGGGGGTGAGTTCGCGCTGTGTCTAGGAGAGCCATTACACATAGCCATCGGCCGAGGCAGGAGATTTACTGGTAGGTATTCCAGTAGTATCTCAGGGTGTTCTGGGCTACACTCCGACACGATTTGTACCGCTTTTGGGGGTCTGACTTTTACCAACCCCCTAGGCCCCGCCATGCGATGCTCATAGACGAACGGACCGGACTGTACGGATATTGTCACTGTCAGGCTCAGTAGGGTGTCAGGATGAGTTCGCTCATCGACGTCCCTTTTGGTCAATACCTGGTAGCCCGTTACGTATTGGCTTATACCTCTGACGTGCTAGTGGTTAAATCCACAACCAAGGTGTTGACGAGTCTTTAGAGTCCCCCACATTCAGTTACTCAAGTTTCGGGCGAAAAGCTGTAGAGGCCGTATGGAGATATGGCAGGGTTCGATCAGATACGTGCGGTATTGCACGGATCAGGATCGGACGGATAATACTAGCCGGCTTTGGTTTAAGCCGGATCCTAGTATAGTACAGTGTAGATTTTGTCTCATTGCTTTTGTATTCGGTCGGAATACAGATGCGGGTGTGTATGCGCAGTAGCGGGGTTTTCCTGTAATTTATTACGGGACCAGTTTTCTGGAGTTGCCAGTTTGCTTTCCGTTTCGGCCATATTTCTTCGTATCATTCATTGGTCGAAGATTGGTGGAGGAGGGCTTATTTGCATTTGTGCAAATAAGCAATTTGGAAGGGGGTCTTTGCATATTATTGTATCATGATACTTGCACCATCCATTGACTTGACTTTTTGCTTCATGATGGTTTTCATGATTGCTTGACTTTGGATATCATGATGGATGTGGTGGAGTGTTGGTTTGAGCTTTCCTCCACCAAAAAGGCAATTCCATAAACCCTAAATTGAGACTTGAGCACTACACATTCTACAGCAAATCTTGGGCACGTCGACTAGCCAGCTTCGTGCCCGAGTTGCCTCGGTATTGAGGTGGGAGCCCGTAAAAGATGCAGACGATGTGGTGCCCTTCCGGCAAGGAGGCGACGACCGGAGTTTCCGCAGGAGATCGGGATGACGACGAGAAGACCGGAGGACTCGGATCAGTCGGTATATCTCTAACCCATCTTGTAGTTAGCTAGGACTAGTTAATGGTTCGATCCGGGTTTTAATGCGCGGTGGTGCCGGTTTGCTAGTTTGCAAAATTAAAGTTTTTCGCTTCCGCATTTTTGGCGTCGGATTGACGGCCGGGGCGCCGCCGTGCACTTACATTGGTATCAGAGCCTTGCCATTAACCTAGTCTAGCTTTGTCTAATGTGTTTACATTTCCGATCGACCAAAATTCCAAAAATCCGCGTTTTTCACATGCATCAGTTTTCTGTCGAATTTTTTCTGGCTCGAAAGTTTTTTCAGGTTGTAGAAAAGTGATGTACTGGAAATTCTAAGCATACTGTAGAAATTCGATACAGTGACTCGACAACAGGAGCGCGGAACCGCGGCCAAACCCCCCATTAGGCCGCGGTTCCGCCGCGCTATATTGAGATCACTGCATCAAATTTCATCAGTTGCTTTCTGGGTTGAAAATAGGGTTTCTGGAATATTATATTTGGGCCCAGAATTTCTTGATGTGCTACAGTAGTACTTGGGGGCCCATTTAGTAAAATTTGATCGATCGGATATTTAAAACACATTAGTTCACAGTTTTAACATTATATCTGCGACCGTGAATGTCACTTGATCGGTAAATCCTGTCTAACTGCTATAGTCCGGTGAGACGGATTTGCGAACGTGACTTTCACGTTGATGTTCTGTGATTTTGCTGTGATATTGCGGATCGGTCGTGGGGGATAGCCTGGTTGCAGTGGTAGTACAGTTTTGTTGTATTATGTACATTTGATATTGCGGGGCGAGCGTCCGACATGTGGACTGCCGTCACTGCCTGTTTGTATTATTATTTTGGGGCACGACCAGGTTGCGGTCGATGTACCCGTTGTATGTATATTTTACTTTCTGTACTAGGATTGCCCCGCGGAAGGGTGCACGGACAGCCGGGTTCTAGAGGGCAACAAGCCCGCATCTCATGGCATTGAGACGGAGGGGGCTTCACTCTAGAATTGGCGGGCTATTCGCCGCACTCGTAGGGGGTACAGGTTGACCCAGGAGGGGTGCCCAAGTTACCGGATTCCGTGAAGTGCTGGGTGGTCCATTCACGGAGCTGAAGGGGGCTGCCTCGCTTCAGGTTTTGGCGGGTGACTTTCCGCGCCCGTAGGGGTCTAGGATTTCATTGCACAGGCTATCCACACGACCAGGGGAACGTCGGGTTTTCAGCGGCTCTGTGAAACCCGGGGATCCCAGATATCTGTATTGTTCTGTGATGCTGTATATTTCTGTGATGTTGCTTTTTATCACGCCTTGAGCGAAATATAATATATTGGTATATATATTAGTAGATGTTGTATATGTTTTGCATCCGCGCTAGTCCAGTCCCCGCTCTGTCGTTAGTTAGCTAACCTAACGGGTAATGACGGGACCCAGTGGCGAATGCGGATGGCATATACGTACATCAGTATATTTTCGTTCTTTGTGGTGTGATCAATTGATGGGACTGCGTTGATTCGGATCAATGCAAGTTAAAAACAAACCTAATCTGATGTTGTTGGAACATTTTTCAAAAAGCTGTTATTGCAAGGGCGCTCTCTTTTGTTTTGCATAGTGGTATTCAGTTGGAATATCCTGCTCCTCAGTCGACGAGGCAAGGGCCGAGATCCCTTCACCGGGAGTGACCCCTTGGACAGAAATTTGCGTCAGGGCAATAACTTCATTATAGCCGATTACTTTTGCTTTGCATCGTGGTATTCAGTTGGAATATCCTGCACCTCATTCTACGGGGAAAGAGCCGAGATCCCTTCACCGGGAGTGACCTCTTTAGCGAAGGTTTTCGTCACTATATTTCTAAAAAGCTATCCGTTCCTTCAACGATATCAAGTTCATTACGTTAAAGGTTTTCGCCAGAAACCATTCGTAGCCCTCCGTCATTTCATATGGGTAGTCAATAGTATTCAAGCTGTGTTTATTGGCCAAAGTCAAGGCACAGTGTTTGGTAGCTGTTGGTTATTCATATGCAGCATAGATAGATGCGTTGGTTTGGAACAGTCGTACTGCCTTGTTGGCCAAAGTCAAGGGTAGGTACGGGTGGATTCAAATTAACCTGGAGAATGACGGGTAGAACTTGACATGTGACTTATGATTTGTTGGCCAAAGTCAAGGTCATAAGAGCATAGGGTAAAAATCACATCGGGAGTTTCAAAAGAACTGAAACTTGCCAGATATGCGCATACCTTCTGGAGTGTGACACCGTGAGCGGATTCCGTCACGTTATCATGCGATGATAGTTGGATCCCGATTCCCACTGATGAGTTGGTTTACTCCTCGGGTGATCCCGACTAATTCTTCTTTCAGGTTTGGAGGAGAATTTGACGGTACAGTGGAGGTTTTCAGATTATATAAATTGGTAACCATTCTGATCTAGGTTAGAGTGCACGCTGAGTGTTTCTTTTCTCTCTCTCTTTGGCAGCGACCATTGACCCGACCCTAAGACTATGACTCAGAGACCAAAATTGACCGAACCTTCTTAAACACTGGCTTTTGGATTGTCAGAGTTGCAAACCTCATTGCCACTCCTACTTTTACCCTTTTCTCTAGGACACCCCGTATTATTACGAACGTCCACTTCTATTGGACAAAACCATCGTATGGTTAGATACGAACTCGAAGGGATTTATTCGAGGATGGTTTCCGGTTCTGGAGAAAACGGATAAGATTATTCAGTTGTCTTTTCCTTTTACCTTCTCTCGAGTTGTGAGTACTCCTTGGTTTAGGAGATAGTATACCTATTACGCAAATTGGATAGTCTTCTTCCAAACCTTAGGCTGGTGCCGACCGGTAGGGAATGAAGAAAACCAATTAGCCTAACGATGGTGTACAGAAGGTATTAAGTTAAGACAAAGCAAGGGATTAGTAAGAGGGCAAAGTAAATTGCGACTGATATTCACGACCAAACTAGGTATCTCATTACTACTCCCACTTCACCTTTGTATTTCTCCAGGACACTCCGTATCACTACGAAGATCCACAGTTTATTGGATACTCCATCGTATGGTTATATATGAACTCGAAAGGAACTTGTTCCAGTTCGGGGATGGATTCTGGTTCAGGAGAAATAGGAATAAGGTTTATTCGGTTGTCTTTTATCTTCACCTTCTCTCGCATTGCGAGTGCTCCTAAGATTAGGACAGTACACCCATTATGCTTATTGGATAGTCTTCTTCCAAACCATAGGCTGGTGCCGAACGGTAGGGAAGGAAGAAAACCATTTGGCCTAAAGGGGTGTGCAGAAGGTAATGACTAAAGACATATAAAGGGATTTCGAGAGGTGGCAAAGAATTATACGGTTACAGTCGTGAATCTGGAAGAGGCATTACTAGGAATACCGGGATACCCCATCGAAACATTTCAATGTTTCAGTTTCACTGTGTACTATTAAAAGAAAACTGATTTCCCGATTAGACACTTGCTCCAGGGTATGTATTTACCAAGTCTGATTCTCACATCTGTATGATTTTACAGATGTTGAGTGGGAGTAAATTATTGGGAATTGGGTGATCATCCTCATTATATCGGGATTCGTTGTAATCGGTGATATTTGAGGAAATCACCTGGGCTGTTTGCCGGTCGGCAAATATTTGGTTTTGAATATCCACTGTTGTGCACCAATTTCAAATTGATATATCTGTACGTCTATTTTCATAGAGTGAGATATACCTTTTTGAAATTATGTCTATGACATTCACCTATATCAGTGGATGGTTAGGTAAGGAGCATTTAACAGCGGTGTAATTCTTCTTAACCATAAGTACAGTTTTCAACCTACGATACACAGTGAATGAGTTATCAGACTCAAGGGACTTATACAGAGTATTGTATGTTGTCCAGGGTCCATCAGGACAGAGGGGTTGGTCCTCGTACTATATTCGGTTTACTTATGACTTCTCTAGTTTTTAGACAGCTGTTTCGTGGAAACACAGGGTCCTAATTTTTAGAAGTTATAGGTATTTGAATAAAGTAGAGAACCAGGTGTTGCAAGTATCGAGATTCTTCAAGGTGATCGAAGATGTAGATACTTGTGTATGGTATTCAGTTGATAGTAATGGTTAAGAGAACTTGCTTCTCTTTCAGGTTACTCATAATTGGAAGCATTCCTAAGTTGAGTAACGTTGATCGGCCTCCTTCCATTTAGTTGACATGCATTGGGGACAGCTGCATGATTTGAATCTGGTTCAATTAAATCAGTGCCTCTGTTTCTATATTGGATATAGAACAGTTCATATCTTAACGTTGTTAAGGTACGGGGAGTTGTCTGGCTTATGCTTAAAACCAGACTCTGGATAACTCAAAGCATGTTTCTGTAATGGCAGTTTGTGGGTTGACCCAGGCTATGACGCGGGTCGACTTTCTACCATCTGGATGGACAATAGCGATATTGTTCTAGACTCGCCACAGTTTTAATAAAAATGGATTTTTTCAGAAAACAGTAGTGGGAGTATGGTAGAACTGGAAGTGATTCCAGAACCACAAACGATTACTGAAGATTTGATAGGAACCTAAAGATTCAATCTGGTTTGACATTCCATTGGCCACTCCGCAGATAAGGTGGGTAACTTCAGGCACCCGAGAGGTACTTCGGTAGCCTCAAGGACGGTGACAGGAAAGTTCTTGTTTACCCACACTTGCCATTGCTATTGTTCCAGGTTGCGAGACCCGGCGGGAGGATGAGTATAGCGTCGTTCTAAAATAGTTTTAGAAGTGTACGTGTATATGACTCTGCCAGAGGGTTGTCGTAGTCAGTGGGAGCAGCGGAAGCATTGGTGGACAGGTGGCTTATGTCTATTTATAGACTAAAGCAGCTGTAGCGGAGATAGATCATCTATTTCTGACATGACAGTCATAGGTTTGACTTCATCAGAATAGGGGATGGATCTGTTGAGAAGGTAGTAGGGTGTGATGTCATGGTATTTGGATGACATACACAGAGTAGGAAATGATATTCCTATACTACGATCGGTTATATTTTGGCCGTCACACAGTGGTTTCTCCACATGGGACTTAGACATTATATCAAACATACTGGTTACTAGATCCATGGTTTTAGATCTAGATTTGGGTGGTTTCCCATTTAAGGGTACTTAGACTGCATTCTAAGAGTATTTAGAATGCATGACTCCTGGCACGGTAGTGTACCTGCAGTTAATGGAGTCACCCTCTCTAAAGGTGTCTTACAGACTAAAGTGGAGAGGGATGTGCATGATTGGCAGATCACTTGCTTAGGCAATTGAGTCAATCATGAGATGTCAAGTACCACACCAGATGTTGTTCTTGCACTACATGCAATAAGTTAACATTGATCCAATCCTGGAGAAACAGTCGGAAGCAGCTTTAGAGCATAAGTGGATATTCAGGGATATGATAACGACAGCCTCATTCGGGAGACAGTTATCATTCCAGGCTTCCAAGGTGACCTGGACGACAAGGAGGTTGTCAGAGTTATAGTTTTTTTTCTGACGAGGGGCAGTATTTTGGACAGGTGGTCCAAGGCAATACTGAGGGAGGCATGGCGCAGGATACTGATTAAGTTCAGTTGTCGATACAGTCTAAGAAGTTTGGATTTGGAGTTCATTTATGAGCTAGGTCCCATCAGACATCCAGACATTCTAAGACAGGTATTGCTCATTTCGGGAGATGGCTTTCTCCGCGAACTTGAGATATAGAGAGACATAGAAAGAAACATCAAGGCGGATCCACTCACTGAGGCTATTCCTCGAACGCAATAGTTTCGCAAACGAGTTTTGTGAGACTGACTAGTAGAGGAGTTGGGTGTTCGGTATCACACGGGCTGTGAGTATGCGACATCGCAATAATTAGCCTTGAGTGCAAGTGGGAGATTGTTGGAGATAGTGCCCTCAGAGTCAATTATTGGATCACAGGCACGTGATTGCAATGATTGAGGGAGGACCTGTCCCAATAGGACAGTCTTACTCGAGATGATAGTATGCTATCTGGTTTATCTTTATCATCGTGTACTGCTTTAGGTGACCTGACAGGTCACTATTACACGTTGGTAGAGCTCCTAGGATTCTTGCTTGACCACCAGCAGTATGAGGGCGATCATATACGTGGGAGCTGGCATTCTATAAGCACATCCTTAAAAGGTCCCTAGTCGTGGGAGTTTCAAGACAGGGCATCGATACTCCAGAGTAGACTAGTGTATACAGTCGAGACCCCGACGAGGGGCGGTGGCCGGTCTCACAAGCTATTGGTGTCAGTTGGATCACCTAAGATGTATACAGGTGCTCATTGGGTTATGAGTACACCGGACAGGACTCGCCGGGAACATGCTAGTTGGTCTTATACCAGACGTCAGATAGCAGTTCCCAGGTGACATGTGTACAGGTTAGTTCATCAACCTGAGGATCGTCATTTGTCTCGTGTGAGTTCCCACTGTACTTTGATTACTACCCTACCACGCTCAAAGGAGACGTGCAAACAGGTTTTAGTTGGGTACAGTCCCGAGCCACATGGAGGCAGTGAGCGTATCTTCAGGGGTTCGTCTCTCCCGGTATTGGGGGTGAGGTCGCGCTGTGTCTAGGAGAGCCATTACACATAGCCCTCGGCCGAGGCAGGAGATTTACTGGTAGGTATTCCAGTAGTATCTCAGGGTGTTCTAGGCTACACTCCGACACGATTTGTACCGCTTTTGGGGGTCTGACTTTTACCAACCCCCTAGGCCCGCCATGCGATGCTCATAGACGAACGGACCGGACTGTACGGATATTGTCACTGTCAGGCTCAGTAGGGTGTCAGGATGAGTTCGCTCATCGACGTCCCTTTTGGTCAATACCTGGTAGCCCGTTACGTATTGGCTTATACCTCTGACGTGCTAGTGGTTAAATCCACAACCAAGGTATTGACGAGTCTTTAGAGTCCCCCACATTCAGTTACTCAAGTTTCGGGCGAAAAGCTGTAGAGGCCGTATGGAGATATGGCAGGGTTCGATCAGATACGTGCGGTATTGCACGGATCAGGATCGGACGGATAATACTAGTCGGCTTTGGTTTAAGCCGGATCCTAGTATAGTACAGTGTAGATTTTGTCTCATTGCTTTTGTATTCGGTCGGAATACAGATGCGGGTGTGTATGCACAGTAGCGGGGTTTTCCTGTAATTTATTACGGGACCAGTTTTCTGGAGTTGCCAGTTTGCTTTCCGTTTCGGCCATATTTCTTTGTATCATTCATTGGCCGAAGATTGGTGGAGGAGGGCTTATTTGCATTTGTGCAAATAAGCAATTTGGAAGGGGGTCTTTGCATATTATTGTATCATGGTACTTGCACCATCCATTGACTTGACTTTTTGCTTCATGATGGTTTTCATGATTACTTGACTTTGGATATCATGATGGATGTGGTGGAGTGTTGGTTTGAGCTTGTTATCATGCTTGAGCATGATAGTCTTTTTCCCTCTCTCTCTTGCATTATGAGGTTGATTATCTTTTGATACACATACACTCCCTCATTGCTCTCACTCTCATTCTCTCCATTCCATTGTCATGGCCGGCCACATAGAGGGAGGGGGGCTGTCCCAATTTGTTGGGGTGGGATTTTTGTTCTTCGAGCTTTGTAAAATCCCACATGTTCCATCTCCACAAGCTGCTATCATTTCCTCCACCAAAAAGGCAATTCCATAAACCCCAAAATGAGACTTGAGCACTACACATTCTACAGCAAATCTTGGGCACGTTGACTAGCCAGCTTCGTGCCCGAGTTGCCTCGGTATTGAGGTGGGAGCCCGTAAAAGATGCAGACGATGTGGTGCCCTTCCGGCAAGGAGGCGACGACCGGAGTTTCCGCAGGAGATCGAGACGACGACGAGAAGACCGGAGGACTCGGATCAGTCGGTATATCTCTAACCCATCTTGTAGTTAGCTAGGACTAGTTAATGGTTCGATCCGGGTTTTAGTGCGCGGTGGTGCCGGTTTGCTAGTTTGCAAAATTAAAGTTTTTCGCTTCCGCATTTTTGGCGTCGGATTGACGGCCGGGGCGCCGTCGTGCACTTACACAATGTAAAGCCCGCATTTCGGTCTCATCTATGAAAACACCTTTTCAAAACAAGCCGGATAATTCAACAAGATTTCCGATTGTTGCCGAGACCGAACTGCTAGATTTACACGCAACAAACAAATTTGTAGATTCCAATTATTATATCAAATATTAATAAATTAGGCGACGTTAAAACATTCGATTGAACGATTGAACACCCAAAGACTTCTCAGAAAGCTCAACACCTGAGCAGATTTAAAAAATACCAGAAACTACACAAAATACATACGGGCCTGCACAAGAAAATAAGGCCCATGACCCACCTACTGCGCCGCGGAACCGTCGTAGTATGGCCACTATGGCCGCGGTTCCGCGGTCGTACGGATGAGTTAGGGCATCGTTTTTCTGGTGGGTCCATAAAATACCCTGCTGAATTTTTTAAGTATTTTTAATTTGAAAAAATCCAGGTTTTAGAAAAGTTTCCAGAGAGCATCCCCCGGGTGTCGTGTTTTGTTCGTTCGAGGTTTTTAATGTCGTCTAGGTTACCCTAGGGTTCTAGCTTTGCTCTGATACCATGAAAGGTTTCCTACAGCACCACTACGAGAGTTTGGAGGCAACACACATGCCATATTTTAAAAAAAATGGTGCTAAAGAAACCATCTTAAGGATCATGCTAGAAAATATAAGGTAACATAACTTTAACAATAACACAAGTAGTAAAAGCTAGGGTTTTTGAGAGTACAACCTTTGTAGCTCCCTACGCTAGACTCCTTAGCTACTTGAGAGTTGGAAAAAAGGTTCACTTGAGATCCTCTAGGTCCACGACGATCCATCCGGAGTCCTCTTTGTCTAAGCTTGAAGCCCTACTAGATCAAGAGAAGAAGTAGAAGCTAACACTCTAGACTAATGGGCAAGACTAGTGTAGAATGGTGATGTGGTTTGTTTTCTCACTTCAAAATCCTAACTTGATGACTATTTTGCTCACTTGAGAAAACTAGAGAGCAAGAGAGAAAGGAGGAAGAAGATGATGGCTTGTAAAACTCAAGATAATGATAAGCATAAGAATAAAAATGAGAAATGAAAATATATATATTTTCTCTTTCTCATTCTTAACCATAGTTATAAAATATCTAGATATTTGTTTTGGAACAAAAATGGCCATAGAAAATGAATCATGGTCAAACCAAAGGGTTAGTGCATGAATAAAATAATAAACCATGATAACAATTTCCATTTCCATTTTTCTTTTCCAAATAAATAATATCTATATATTTATATATATGGTGTGAGTCTTATATTGCCACCATCCACTATATAAACAACCATGATAGAATTATGTATGCATGTATGTGTGCATGCACATCAATATGTGCATGAATGAGAATAAATGCATACATGCATGCATACAACAAAAAGACAAGAAAGGGTTTAAAGTGAGAAACTAATGGTCAATGATAAATCAACACTTGATTTAGCAAACCGGTCATATCACATACGACCCGACTAAAATCAAACCGCCCGATTAATATACGGTATCTCATACGCGCATTTTAACCGGGTCCACGTGCATATCTCATATGCGCTCCATATCGTTTCTCCTGGACTAGGCAACTCCATTGTGGGACTCTAAGACTCGTCAATACACCGGCAGTGGGTGATGATCATATCAAGCACCCCCAAGCCGCAAGCGGTCAGCTAAACGTAACGGCCACCCGGGTATTGAGCGATCAGAAGAAAACAAGCGAACCTGTCACAACTCCCGTCGAGCCAACCGGCAACACTACCGTACAGTCTGGTCTCTTCGTCAGATATGCTGCATATTAAGTCTAAAAATGGTAACGTCGACCCCAATAACTCAATAAGTCGTGCCGATAAGTGGTCTATAACAGATCGAGAAACTACTGATAACACTTATCAGTAAATCTCAACAGCCCTGGCCAGGGACTTACTGATATAGCCAATCGAGCACAGCACAGCATCAACTCCCAATACCGGGAGAGACGAAACCCCTCCTATCTCTCATCGCCTTCGTGTGTCTCGGGACTGTACCCAACGGCCACCTGTTTGCACGACTCAGTAGAGCTGTGGTAGGGTGGTAATCAAAGTACAGTGGGAGAACACACAAGACTCTATGACGATCTCGGGTCTACAGACTAACCTGTACCAGTGTCACCTGAGAACTGCTATCCGACGATAGATATAATTCCATATAGGAGTTCTCGGTGAGTCCGTCCAGTGTACCCAGTCACCACTGAGCACCCGTATACGATCTCGATGTCAAACATCGATGAATGTGGGAACATCTATCGCCCATCATATGGGTCTAGTATCATATACGCTAGTCTACTCTGGTATATCGATGCCCCATCTCGATACACCTATGATTAGGGACTTTTCAGGATATGCTTATAAACCACAGATGTCCCACCAGTATGATCTCCATCATAATCACAGTAGTCAAGCCTATATCCTCAGGCTTTATCAACATGTATGAATGAATAAAAACATGATCAAGTTAACATGTCAGATAAAGAAGAACCAGATAGCATACCATCATGTCGAGCAAGAATGTACACCGAATATATATATATATATATATACACATGTATAAATACATCCACTATCATATAATGGCCTCTAGGGCATACATATATCCAACAAAACCCACTGCTAGCGTATTGACGAGTCTTTAGAGTCCCACACAGAGGGTTTCCTTAGTTCGGGCGAAACTTTGTAGAGGCCGTATAGTTTTATGGCAGGGTTCGATCATATACGTGCAAAGGAGCAATGCGATCGGCCAGTGATGACTTGCGAGAAGCATAAGCCTCACTGAAACTGTGGGCTTTGGTTTAAGCCGGATCATACTACTGGGCTTTGGTTTAAGCCGGATCCTAGTATTAGATTGTTGGATTACTTTCGTCTCGTTGTATTCGTATTCAGTCGGAATACGGATGAAGGTATGTTTATACGGATGAGAGGTATTCTTGTAATTCGTTACGAGTTTACTTTTGAAGTTGCCATTTCTTTTTATTGGATTAAACATTTAGTTTAATGTTTAATTGGTGAAAGTGTGAGTTTTGTCTTTTCTTGTGCTGGGCTTTTCGTGGGCACATTTGTGCAAGTCATGTGCATGCATTTGTGAGTGTGGGTTTTGGCTATGGGCTGTGTACATTTCGTGGCCATTTTGTGTGGCTTGGAGTGGGTGAGACATTAATTATGCATTGAATGTTTTTTGTATTTAGTTAAGATATTTGTGTGATTTTTAGGAGGGGGCTGTAGATATTTGGTGTTGCTTGGGTTTTATTTTACCTCACCACTGCAACCATTTAAATATCCATAGAGCACCAATTCATGGTCGAGCTCAATTTCCAGCAAGCACTTTTTTTTCCCTCCAAGCCAAATTCTATGCTTCACATTCACCTCATGGCAACTTCATTCACCTCCACCCATCTCCTTGGATGCCTTGAGACAAAGTATTCACACACCATCTCTATTTCACTTTGGGTATCTAGGCTAGCAAACTTGATGCCCGAGTTGCCTTGGGTTTGAGGCGGGAGCCCGTATTACTAATTCTCGACGTGGATCGTCTTCGACAAGAGAGACCGGAGTGTGAACTTGTTCGAGGGAGCCGTGAGGAGTTTGGCGCAGAGATTGAAGACCGAAGGACACGGATCGATCGGTATAATCTCTTAAACTCCATTTTACAGTTAACTAGTATATGGTTAATGGAACGATCCGGGTTTTAGGGTTACGTTAGCACCGGTTTATAAAAGTTTTTGTTCCGCGTTTGGCCTCGGATTGACAGCCGGGACGCTGGCGTAGCCTTACATGGTATCAGTGCCAATCCATTAACCGTATACTAGTTGTTTAGACGATATTAAAATATCGAAACCGAAACAACCCCAAATCAATACGAACTAGTATTCCATTCTCTGTCAATTTTTCTGAGTCTTCTAAAAAATTTTTAGCAACTGCAGAAGACTACATATTTGACCACTAGAACACACACCAAACCCGAGCCCCTAACTCCACAAATGGTCCGGCCACATACATGTTAAATCCGGCCTGGCCGATTTTTGGTGGATCTGGGACTTGATTTTTGGTGTACTTTCTAGTCTCTGGAATATAGGTTCAGTGGTATTGTTTGTTTAGCCTAGTTTGGATATGGTTTTATCAAGTTGTTTGGGGGCTATTCGGGGTTATTTCGAACTCGATATTTTCTAACATTGTTTAAAGTTTACAGTACTTACATTACTATCTGCGACCGTGAATGTCATTCGAGCTGTACAACTTGTCTAATTGCTATAGCTCTTTTAGACGGGTATGCAAACGTGACATTCATGTTGATGTTTTGTATTGTGCTGTGTTGTTGCGGATTCGTCATGGTGGATTGTTTGCGTGTAATGTTAGTACAGTTTGGATTTATTTGTACATTTGATATCGCGGGGCGAGCGTCCGACATGTGGACCGCCGTCACTGCCTGTTTGTATATTATTCTTTTGGGGCACGACCGGGTTGAGGTCGATGTACCCGTTGTACATATTTTCTTTTCTATACTATGATTACCTCGCGATGGAGTGCATGGATAGTCGGGTTCTGGAGGGCAACGGGTCCGCATCTCATGGTGTTGAGAAGAAGGGGGCCTCACTCTAGAATTGGCTAGCTATTCGCCGCACTCGTAGGGGGTACAGGTTGACCCAAGGTGGGGTGCTCAAGTTACCGGATTCCGTGAAGTGCTGGGTGGTCCATTCACTTTGATGAAGGGAGATGCCTCGCTTTTGGTTTTGGCGGGTAACTTGCCGCACTCGTAGGGGTCTAGGTTTTCATTGCACAGGCTGTCCACACGACCAGGGGAACGTCGGGTTTCACTTGTGGCTCAAAGGAAACCCGGGGCTCCCAGATTCTCTGTATTGTTCTGTGATGCTTATTGCTTATCTGTGATGTTGCATTTATCACGCCTGTAGCGATTATTATATATTGATATATATACTAGTAGGTGTTGTATATGTTTTACACCCGCGCTAGTTCAGTCCCCGCTCTATCATTAGTTAAGTAACCTAACAGGTGATGACGGGACCCAGTGGCGAATGCGGATGGTATATACGTACATCATATTTTCGTTCTTTATGGTGTGATTAATTGATGGGACTGCATTGATTCTGATCAATGCAAGGAAAACAGACCTATTCGATGTTGTTGGAACAATTTTTTTAAAAAAAGAAGCTGTTATTACAAGGACTTTCTCTTTTGTTTTGCACAGAGATATTCGGTTATGAATATCCAGCACCTCATTCGACGAGGCAAGGGCCGAGATCCCTTCATCGGGAGTGACCCCCTGGGTAGAGGTTTGCGTCAGGGTAATAACTTCACTATAGTCGATTACTTTTTGGTTTGCACAGCGGTATTTGGTTATGAATATCCAGCACCTCATTCTTCGAGGAAAGAGCCGAGATCCCTTCACCAGGAGTGACCTCTTTAGCAAAGATTTTCGCCACTATATATTTATAAAATCTATCCGGTTCCTTCAACGATATCAAGTTCATTATGTTAAAGGTTTTTCGCCAAAAACCATCCGTAGCCCTCCGTCATTTCAGACGGGCAGCACTTAGTATTCATGCTATGTATGTTGGCCTTCGTCAAGGAATAGTGTATCGTAGCTATTTGTTACTTTTCTGTTACATAGATAGATGCGTTGGTTTGGGACAGTCGTACTACCATTTTAGCCTTTGTCAAGGGTATGTACGGGTGGGTTCAAATTAACCTGGATGATGACGGGTAGAACTTGACATGTGACTTATGATATGTTGGTCTTCGTCAAGATCATAAGAGCATGGGGTAAAAATCACATCGGGAGTTTCAAACATAAAGGAAACTTGTCAGGCATGCGCATACCTTCTGGAGTGTGATAACGTGAGTGGATTCCATCACGTTATCATGCGATGATAGTTGGATCCCGATCCCACTGATGAGTTGGTTTACTCCTTGGGTGATCCCGACTAATTCTTCTTTCAGGTTTGGAGGAGAATTTGAGGATACAGTGGGAGACATCCTGATTAGATAAAGTGATTAACCATTCTGATCTAGGTTAGAGTGCACGCAGAGTGTTTCTTTTCTCTCTCTCTTTGGCAGCGACCATGGCCCGACCTTAGACTATAACTCAGTAACCAAGATAACCGGACCTTCTTAAAACACCGGCTTTTGGATTGTCAGAGTTGCATACATCATTGCCACTCCTTCTTTTACCCTTTGCTTTTCTCTGGAACATTCCGTCTCACTACGAAGATCCACATTTATAGATATGACCATCGTATAGTTACATACGAACTCGAAGAAACTTGTTTCAGATTCGAGGATGGTTTCCGGTTCTGGAGAAAATGAATAGGGCTATTCAGTTGTCTTTTCCTTTTACCTTCTCTCAGGTTGTGAGGGCTCCTAGGATTAGGAGAGAGTACACCTGTTACGCTTATTGGATAGTCTTCTTCTAAACCATAGAGAGGTGCCGAAAGGTGGGGAAGGAAGAACACCAATTAGCCTAAGTGTGGTGTATAGAAGGTAATAAGTAAAGCCAGATAAAGGGATTAGAAAGAGGGCAAAGTAAATTGCGACTGCTATCATTCATGACCAAACCGCGTATATACGGTTACAGTAATGAATCTGGATAATGGAAGAGGCATTACTAGGAATACCCGGATACCCCTTCGAAACATTTTCATATTTCAGTTTCACTATGCGTTGTTAATTGAAAACTGATTTTCCAATTAGATCCTTGCTCCAGGGTTTGTATTTACCAGACTTGATTCTCACATCCGAATGGTTTTACAGATGATGAGTGGGAGTCAGTTATTGGGAATTAGGTAATCATCCTCATTATATCGGAATTCGTTGTAATTGGTGATATTTGAGGAAATCACCTGGGGTTTTGCCTGACGGCAAATATTTGGTTTTGAATATCCGTTGTTATGCACCAATTTCAAACTGATATATCTTTACGTTTATTTTATAAAGTGAGATATAACTTTTTTAAATTATGTCCATGACATTTACCTATATCAGTTGATGGTTAGGTAATGAGCATTAGACAACGGTGTAATTCTTCATAACCATAATACAGTTTTCAAACTACGACGTTTAGGGTTTAAGTTATTAAACTCAGGGGAATTATACAAAGTATTGTATGTTATCCAGTGTCCATTAGGACAGAGGGGTTGGTACTCGTACTATATTCTGTTTACTTATGACTTCTCAAGTTTTAGATAAGTGTTTCGTAGAAATACAAGGTCCAAGTTTTGAGAGGTTATAGGTACAAGAATAAAGTAGAGAACCACGTGCTGCAAGTATCAGGATTCTTCAAGGTGATCGAAGAAATAGATACTTGTATTTGGTGTTCAGTTGATAGTAATGGTTTTGAGAACTTGCTTCTCTTTCAGGTTACTCATATCTGGATACACTCCTAAGTTGAGTAATGCTGATCGCCCTCTCTCTATTTAGTTGACATGCACTGGAGACAGCTGCATGGTTTGAATCTGGTTCCAATTAAATCAGTCCCTCTGTTTCTATGTTGTATATAGAATGGTTCATATCTTAACGATATTAAGGTATATGGAGTTGTTCGGCTTATGCTTAAAACCAGACTCTGGATAACTCAAGGCATGTTTATGTAATGGCAGTTTGTGGGTTAACTCGGGCTATGACGAGGGTTAACTTTCTACCATCTGGAAGATCAATAGTGATATTGTTCTTGTCTCGCCACAGTTTTAGTAAAATGGACTTTTTCAGAAAACGGTAGTGGGAGTATGGTAGAACTGGAAGTGATTTCAGAACCACAAACGATTACTGGAAATTTAATAAGAACCTAAAGATTCAATCGGGTTTGACATTCCATTAGCCACTTCGCAGATATGGTGGGTAACCTCAGGCACCCGAGAGGTACTTCGGTATCCTCAAGGACGGTGACAGGGAGGTTCTTGTTTACCCCGGCTTGCCATTACTGCTGTTCTATATTATGAGACCCAGCAGGAGGATGAGTATAGCGTCGTTCTAAACTAGCTTTAGAAGTGCACGTGTATATGACTCTGCCAGAGGGTTGTTGTAGTCTGTGGGAGCAGCGGAAGCATAGTGGACAAGTAGCTTATGTCTATTTATAGAATAAAGCAGATATAGCGGAGAAAGATTATCTAATTTTGATGTGACAGTCATAGGCTTTGACTTCATCAGAATAGGAGATGGATCTGTTAAGAAGGTTGTAGTGTGTGATGTCCTGGTATTTGGATGACATACACTTTATAGGAAGTAAAATTCCTATCCTACAATCGGTTATACTGTGGTTGTCACACAGTAGTTTCTCCACATAGGATATGGATTTAATATCAGGCATTCTGGTTACTAGATCTATGGTTTTAGATCTAGATTTGGGTAGTTTCCCAATTCGGGTACTTAGACAGTATTTTAAAGGTGTTTTAGAATGGACGACTCCTGGCATGGTAGTGAACCTGCAGTTGATGGAATCACCCTCTCTAAAGGTGTCTTATAGACTAAAGGGGGGAGGAATGTGCATGATTGGCATATCACTTGCTTTGGCAATTGAGTCAATCATGAGATGCCAAGTACCACAGATGCTGTTTTTGCACTAGATGCAATAAGTTGATATATTAATCCAATCCTGGAGAAACATTCGAAAGCAGTTTTTGAACATAAGTGGATGTTCTAGGTATATGGTAACGACAGCCTCCTTCGGGAGACGGTTATCATTCCAGGCTTCTAAGGTGACCTGGATGACAGAGTGACTGTCAGAGTTATAGTTTTCCCTCTGATGAGGGGCAGTAGTTTGGACAGGTGGTCCAAGTGGATACTGAGGGAGGCATGATGCAGGATACTGATTAAATTTAGTTAACTATACAGTCTAAGATGTAAACTGGATTTGGAGTTCATTTGTGAACTGGGTCCCATCAGATATCCAGACATATTCTAAGACAGGTATTGCTCATTTCGGGAGATGGCTTTCTCCGCGAACTTGAGATAAAGAGAGATATAGAAAGAAATATCAGAGCGGATCCACTCACTGAGGCTATTTCTCGAATGCAATAGTTTCACAAACGAGCTATGTTAAACTGATTAGTAGGGGAGTTGGGTGTTCGGTATCACACGGGTTGTGAGTATGCGGCATTGCAATAATTATCCTTAAGTGCAAGTGGGAGATTGTTGCCTATAGTGCCCTCAAGTCAATTATTGGATCACAGGCATGTGATTTCAATGATTGAGGGAGGACCTATACCGGTAGAACAGTCTTACTCAAGATGATAGCATGCTATCTGGTTTGTCTTTATCATCATGTACATGATTCATGTGACATTACAGATCACTATTACATGTTGATAGAGCCCATAGGATTCTTGCTTGACTACCAACAGTATGATGGCGAGCATATACGTGAGAGTTGGGTAGTCTATAAGCACATCCTTAAAGTGTCCCTAGTTGTGGGAGTTTCGAGATTGGGCATCGATACTTCGAGAGTAGACTAGTGTATATGGATCGAGACCCCGACGAGGGGCAGTGGCCGGTCTCACAAGTCATTGGTGTCAGTTGGTTCACCTAAGATGTATACAGGTGCTCATTGGGTTATGAGTACACCGGACGGACTCGCCGGGAACATACTAGTTGGTATTATATCTGTCGTCAGATAGCAGTTCCCTGGTGACATGTGTACAGATTAGTTTATCGACCTGAGATCGTCATTTGTCTCGTGTGAGTTCCCACTGTTCTTTGACTACTACCCTACCACGGCTCAAAGGAGTCGTGCAAACAGGTTTTAATTGGGTACAGTCCCGAGTCACATGGAGGCAGTGAGCGGATCGGCAGGGGAATCGTCTCTCCTGGTATTGGGGGTGATATTGCGCCGTGTTTAGGAGAGCCGTTACACAAAGTCATTGGCCAAGGCAAGTGAGAGTTACTGGTAGGTATTCCAGTAGTTTCTCAGGGTGTTTTAGGCTACACTCCGACACGACTTATACCGCTTTTAGGGGTCTGACGTTTACCATCCCCCTAGGCTTGATTTGCCATACTTATAGACGAACGGACCGGACTGTACGGATATTGTCACTGTCAGACTCAGTAGGGTTTCAGGATGAGTTCGCTCGTCGGCCTCCCTTTCGCTCAATTCCTGGGCAGCCGTTACGTACAGCTAATGCCACTGACGTGCTTGTGGTTAAACCCACTGCCAGCGTATTGACGAGTCTTTAGAGTCCCACACAGAGGGTTTCCCTAGTTCGGGCGAAACGTTGTAGAGGCCGTATGGTTTTATGGCAGGGTTCGATCATATACGTGCACTTGTGTACGGATCATGATCGGACGGATCATACTAGTGGGCTTTGGTTTAAACCGGATCCTAGTATTAGATTGTTGGATTACTTTCGTCTCGTTGTATTCGTATTCAGTCGGAATATGGATGCAGGAATGTATACGGATGAGGGGTATTCTTGTAATTCGTTACGAGTTTACTTTTGAAGTTGCCATTTCTTTTTATTGGATTAAACATTTAGTTTAATGTTTAATTGGTGAAAGTGTGAGTTTTGTCTTTTCATGGGCTAGGCTTTTCGTGGGCACATTTGTGCAAGTCATGTGCATGCATTTGTGAGTGTGGATTTTGGCTATGGGCTGTGTACATTTCGTGGCCATTTTGTGTGGTTTGGAGTGGGTGAGACATTAATTGTGCATTGAATGTTTTTTTGTATTTAGTTAAGATATTTTTGTGATTTTTGGGAAGGGGCTGTAGATATTTTGGTGTTGCTTGGGTTTTTTTTACCTCACCACTGCAACCATTTAAATATCCACAGAGCACCAATTCATGGCCGAGCTCAATTTCCAGCAAGCTCTTCTTTTTCCCTCCAAGCCAAATTCTATGCTTCATATTCACCTCATGGCAACTTCATTCACCTCCACCCATCTCCTTGGGTGCCTTGAGACAAAATATTCACACACTATTTCTACTTCATCTTGGGTATCTAGGCTAGCGAACTGGATACCCGAGTTGCCTCGGTTTTGAGGCGGGAGCCCGTATTACTAATCTTCGATGTGGATCGTCTTCGACAAGAGAGGCCGGAGTGCGAACTTGTTCGGGGGATCCGTGAGGAGCTTGGCGCAGAGATTGAAGACCGAAGGATACAGATCGATCGGTATAATCTCTTAAATTCCATTTTACAGTTAACTAGTATAGGGTTAATGGCACGATCCGGGTTTTAGGGTTACGTTAGTGCCAGTTTATAAAAGTTTTTGTTCCGCGTTTGGCCTCGGATTGACAGCCGGGGCGCTGGCTTAGCCATACAAAAACATCATGAATACCGTGTCCAGCAGCGACACATAATTCTCATATCTCGGGTACTGTCAGTCCGGATCGGCCCATATCATCTGATCTTACGATTACGGTCGGTATCCTTCGGATGTCCGTCGCGCCAAATATCACTGGTCGGTAGTGCTCCCCTGCCGGGCTCAACGTCTCATCTATACGGCCTTCTTGCCCCGGGTACCGCACCGGGCCCACCATGTACCTGCAGACGGTGTCTCGTCGCTCCTAGAATTGGGTAATGATATATCAGATATGCTCCAGAACCGAGAAATCTCAAGGTGGACACCACACATCATATCAAGGAAAACCACATTTTTCTTTTAAAAGAAACATAAGTTTTCAATTTCACATGCGGTTTCCCAAATCCAGAATTCTCATGAAAATCGTAATCTCGTAATCATGAGCTAATAATGAACAATGGATATCGGCATAGAGCCCAACAGCAATACATGACCAGAATGTAGGTATACAAATGCATGTGGCCTCTAGGTAAGAAATGCAATATCCAAACTAGCATGTGAGAGCAAGAATACTAAACAATACTACTAAGCTACAATTTATTTGGTTATACGAATGAAGTAACGGTTCTCTAATGTGTACGTGGCATTGTAATTACCGATGATGATGTGTGTGAGTTGGCAAGCAAGTGTACGTGCAGCATACGCATCATCGGTAATGGTGCATATGTCCCAACAAACGAGATCATAACAGCTAATGAAAGCACATGTATATTTAAAATAGCACGAATCGTTGTTTTTAGAAAAAGTAGGGACTGCGATATTTTTGAAAAAAGAAATACCTTTTGAAAATCCGTAGCGTCGCTCGGTTTGTCCTTTGAAAATGCCTACGATTCATTAGTTTGAAAATAGGTATGACTCAAACTCTATTCTAACACCTACTTAAGTAATTAAGGGACTAAACTAAAATAGTGCCGAAAGTGAATAGAAATCTATACAAATCCGAGTCGATATATTTAGTAGTCAGTAATCCAGCCTCATAGCATCACGTACGGTATAATCCATCGTACGGCATCCTCGAGTCAAGAATGTGGACCAATCATCATATATACATCTTGTACGGTATCCTAAAAATCGAGGGTACGGGCCAATATCATATATCTCATATTTTGTACGGTATCATTCATCATACTATATCATAATCAAGGGTACGGATCTAACTTCCCGTACATTCTATTATCTTATTAAGTCACATGTTATCGCATGTTATGTGTACATCGCCCAACGATCCTTTAATATATCATATACGGGATCTCAATTCGATCATATATCATAACCTCACGACAACATGTCCGATCATATCGACTTATATCCATAAACATATCTTATCCTCATCTTACATGTATTTGTATATTATATATATATATATATATATATATATATATATATATATATATATATATCAACATACACACACACACACACACACACACATACATACATACATACATACATACATATACACATATCATACCACGTGCGCGCGCGCGCAATAATATAAAAACCAAAGACTCATGTCTAAGAGGAGACCAAACTAGGGGTAAACCTTCTTACGAGTACGCCTATTCTATCCTATAGTCTTCTAGGACACTATTAGCTAGCAATCCCTATGCCACAAATATATATATATATATAAGCTATTCTACGGTTGCGGGGGTGCTATACACCATCCACCCGACTTCCCTCGTAGATATACATCTACTCATATTCGATCTAACTTGCTGAAGTCGATGACGCCTTGCTCTCCTTGTCGTCCCGAAGTCCACGCGGAAGTACCTACAGTTAAAATATGTCATATTGACATCAAAATCGAGTCTGAAAACCGATACGGCAAACGACACATACATAGGTTAGAACCTATGGTCTACGCATGCAAGAATAGCCAAACAACTCTCGACGTCGACGTACAAACGTCAAACGACCGAGTCAAAACCCAAATACCAAAACTCAAGTCATTAAAAGTTGTAAATCGAAAACAGAAACGTTTAAAAACATCTCCAGTTTTTGCCTCAGGTGAAATTGGGACATCTTGCATATAGGATAGGTCTAAATAATAGACAACGGAGCCATGGACCAAACATGGGGCCCACCTTCATATCCCAGGCCGCAATTTACAGCCAGAACCCATTTATTTGCAGCCAAAATCTTGAATTGGGGTCTCGGGTCTCAGGGGTAGCTTCTAGGTTGTCTGTTTGTCTCACTATGATCGCTAAATATTTTTCAGAGCTCACATGTTGTAGCAGATCCTAATATGTCACCACAATTCCCACAAAATCCGATATCGGTGAATCTAAAGTTCAAGTCTTGGGGTTTAGTCTCTGGTTTGGTCCATAATACTAACACTGCAGGGGTTGTGGTCACTAATACACCTCAACTACACCATCACAACTCATAATGTCCCCTAAACCTTATCTTAGAATTTTCAAACATCACTAAATCTTATTAGTTTAACTCTAACTCAATATAGGATATAAGGAAAACTCATAACTTAGCTAGGGGTGTAGGATTTATCTCATGGAGCAACTAAAGAAAAACCGTAGATGATCCAAAGTGCTCAAAGTCCAATCTTGATTCCACCATGGTGTTTGTATAGAAGTGATGAGCAATTTTTGTGAAGGCGGCATGGTGTTTTGGTGGAGATTTGGAGGTGATTGTGGGTGGTAGAGAAGGTGGAGAATGAGGAAGAAGGAGGAGGAGAAGAATGAAGAAGATAAATGAGGAGGTGAGGAAAAATAAGGTGATGACTCACATGCTAGAACCTTCTCACTCTCTCTCCCTCTCTCTCTCCCCCCTCAACCATAACACAAGTCACCTCACCCTCTCTCTCATATAATATCTTCTCCTTTCCTTTTTCTTTTTCAAATAAAACCAAAACCATATAATTGCAAAAGAAACCATGGTTCAAATAAATGCGGCAAGGTTTGCAATATGTTTTGTTGCATGCCATGAACAAGATTAATGCATAATTAGTACAATATTAATCAAGTTTAGTATTTAAACTTGTATATAAATAGTTGTATAATAATTTATAAAATGTCCAAATCACATAAATTCTTTCAAAACAATAATTCTTATTAATTTTCCAATTATTTTCCAAACTATAAGCATATAATCATACTACTTCATTAAAACCAATTTCTATATCTTTATAATATTCATGAAATTTATAATTTTATTTATTTAAATTCCAAAAATAATATTTTATTTTTCTGAAATGTTACAATCTTCCCCCCTTAAATAAATTCGGTCCCCGAATTTAAATTTAAACCCCCTAATTACTAAAACATTTTAGCAAAACAATCAAGTCGTCGGGGCTTCAAAATCATGATTACATAAAATATATCATAGCGCAATGCATGCGCATGAAAATGAGGGAAAAACTCACAATCAAAACTCCGTCAAGCGTCACGAAATCATCAGAGTTAATGCGAAAATACCAGTTTCAAAATCCATTATCAAGATCAAGCATAATGTAGTTATGACTATATCATATATATAGTACACATCGTTGTGAAATTGTCTGAACAACCGAATAAAAGTGCATGCAAAATCCCTTTTCAGATCGCCGTGCGATGCGCATATCACGGTATAAGTACCGGACGTTCATTTATAAGAACATATATATATATATATATATATATATATATATTCATATCTTTGTTTAACATATACGTCCCACTTTTTGAAAATGATTTAGAAGGGTTTTCTTTATAAAATTTCGTGTCATTATGGACACGTAGGAAAATATCGAGACTATAGCTCCTTTTGAAAATCCCTTCGGTAAATATCGATACATGCAAAAATACTCAGGTACTGTTCTCAGACTAGTCCTGCCCGGTTACTACACCGTATAGTATATATCATGAAAACATGATGCTCGAAAGAATTAAATCTCAAATAGTGTACATAAAAATACCACGTGCGTCTGGTGCGCACGGAAATCTAAATCAAATACAGGTGCCACGAATGTGCTCAGAAACAAAACTAAGTGCAATGGGTGTACACGAAAGTATCTGTCAAGTGCAACAGGTATGCATGACAACAATATCAGGTGCATCTGATATGTACGAAAAATCTTGATTTATTGTATCTGGTGTGCACAAAATCACATCTAGTGCGTCAAGTGTGTGCAAGAATCCTAATCATGTGCATAAGGTGCACGAAAACATAATTCCAGTGCACTAGGGTGCGCAAAAACGAATATCGAGTATCAAAATCGAAATCAACGGTATACGACATACACCAAATCAAATCAAGTATACTGTGGTATACAAACTCATAAACATATGCATCTGCGTGCACAAAACCATATCAAAGTACTGAAAGCTCGTGTAAACTACACCGAATGCATAAGTCAATCATGTGAAATTATATGCATGAAGTCAAATCAAATATATCGGAGTGTACGAAATCAAAATCAAGTGCAATGGGTTTGCACAAAAACGAAAATCAGTACAACTGATACATGAAAATACAAATCAAGTGCAACTGTGGTGCACGTAGGAAATATCAATCATGAAACAAATCGTCAAAATACCGAAATCAAAACGACGAAAACGTGATATCTGAATCACTAAGGCGCAATTCACAATAACTGCCGTCGAGATGCCCCTCCTCCAATGTCGAAAGGTGCTGATGCATCTAAGCTGGCAGAGCAAGAATATCTACTTGCCTCCTGCCCACGGTCTGGCGTCCTCTGCTCTTAGATCATCGTTTCTCTCTGCGGATTACCAGTTACATGACTCCTCGGCTTGACAGCCCAATTCGGAGTAATGACAGAAACAGTCCCGTTTTGGCACTTCTCTGAAGTTCTCCTGACCAATTATCATGGTCACTAGTAATATATCACGTCAATGATGGTAGTCTCTGGCCCATTGAGTGTGCGCGATACACTTGATCCTGGTTCAAGTCCTTATCGTGAAGTACTCCCGAAAGATCTTGTCAGGGTCTCTTCCCAATCTCATCTCTACATTACTGCCCGGATGTTGGCACTCTTTACTCAATCCGTTACTTGTTCCGGGACAGTTGCATTCTTATCACGACTTTCCTTAAGAAATTATGGCCGTATCCAACGCTCTTGCGTGCGTAGTAAATCTCTGACATCAATGAAGTGGAATGTCAATTCGTAAAGATCTCGCACGAACCTCTTACTCCGCTTCCCTTCAATATGGACCAATTCGGAATCATCTCCTCGTAGCTGTGTGGACTGCGCTCCAATTGGCTGTACTCATATCTAGTGTCTCTTTTGAAGCGGTGAACTCGGCATTTCCAACACCCAGTGGAAGGTGTCTGGCCAATTTCGTCCTCGGAAACTCGTCCAAGTCACCGGAGTAATACGCTTTCGCTCTTCTTGTCTCAATCGATTCACAACACACCTGTATGAGGTCCTCTTCTAGCTGAAACTAGTCAATCTAATGATCTCGCATCGGAGCATCCAAACGAACAAAATGTTCTAGTCACTTATCCAAGGGTGACTAGCGATCTTCTATCACATCTCCGTGTATAATCTCATGCTGCATTAACTTCAATTGTCTGGGGGCGATATCTTGTCAAACTCAGCAATAGCTGGCTCATCTGTCCGCACGGTAGACAATACCTCAATCATCTGGAGTTGACGGTACATCAATATTCTTCACATACTGGCTGGCCTCTAGTAGTGGCCTGGTCATCTAGTGTATATGGTACCTTAATAGTCGTCGCAATCTGGTTGGCCTCTATCCATAGCCAGATCACCTAGTGCAGATCCCGAACGCTCGTGTTAACGGAAAATTCCTAGTAAAATAATATATCCATGCGTTCGTGTCACTGGAATACATCCTGGTCAGTTCTCGTCCCTGACGAGCTCGGGCTGACCGCATCTTTAGCCGCAGTTCTCTCTGCTCGTGTAGCCAAGGTAACGGAAACTACAATCCGATCTCGTTGAGGATAAATCATAAGAACGAATAGAAATACAGTGCATAAGAAATGTACATCCTAAGGCTACTTAAGCGAAGAAGCGTATCATAAGTATGCCGCAGAACATACACACGGTATGTCACTCTACTTAAGTCACCTACTCCATCAACCAAGGTCAACCTATGCGACGAAAATTCAGGTCTAATAACCCCTCGGCCAAGTCTAAGTTCCGTAAGGTCAAGCTTAGGTTCCGAATATATACGCCCTAGACTCCACATAGTCAAACCTAGACTCGAACCAAGGTTAAACCTAACGTTCTGATACCAACTTTTTCACGACCCAGAATAGGCACGTGACTGGCACTCGAATCATGTGAAGTTTATAGGACCTCACCTAATTCAAGTAAGCTAAAAGCCCAGAAATTTAAACCTTTTAGGGAAAATAGTGGATGTGAAGTTTGAAATAAAGGTTTAGTGAAATCATGTTCTTTCTTTAAAACATAAGTAATGTCATAGGAAATACAATATTTTGTATCTATTTTGAAAACATATTTCGTCGTTTGAAATTTTGGCAGCACCTCCTTTGTAATTTTTAACCCGAAAACAATACAAACAACAATAATAATAGGCATCCCCAAGCGGGAGCTAGCTCTTTGTCAATTAGCGGAAACAACTACACAAAGATATAAATATACAACGCCGAAGGCGAGTATCAAAACACAGAAGTAAAGCAAGAAACTAAACATCATCAAGAAAACCAGAAATAATAATAAATACATGAGCGTGACTCTAAGTCTGAAAGAACATACAATAGAGTTTTCTAAGTCTACAAATATACATAGTCTGGTTTATGGAGCTTTTAACTAGATACAACAGAATAAATATAAAAGTACAATGGTGGTCATGATGCAAGTAAATCCCACCTACCAAAGCAATCACCCGGAAGAAAGTAGTGTGCTAGCGAAACCGCTACAGAGCCTGTGCGGTCGAACCTGCAAGAAAACTGTGGCACAACGGGGGTGAGTTGCCAACTCGTAAGTAGAAAACATCACCGAGTGGAAACCGAATGTATGACTATCTCCTAGGTCATACAATACAATACAATATAATAATAACAAGATAACATCGAGTAGCATCAAAGGTAATAATATAAGCATATGTGTAATATCAAGTACTCGTGTCCGTGTCATAAAGTAACTACATGTCATGTGTATCATGTATAAATGCATCATCAAATGGGTGTGTCCAGCAACGACACACAAAATCATGATAAAACCTGAGTGTCCAGCATCGACATTCGAAAACATCATGAATACCGTGTCCAACAGCGACACATAATTCTCATATCTCGGGCTCCGTCAGTCCGGATCGGCCCATATCATCTGATCTCACGACTACGGTCGGTATCCTTCGGATGTCCGCCACGCCAAATATCACTGGTCGGTAGTGCTCCCTTGCCGGGCTTAATGTCTCATCTATACGACCTTCTTTCCTCGGGGTACCACATCGGGCCCACCATGTACCCGCAGACGGTGTCTTCTCGCTCCTCGAATCGGGTAATCATATATCATATATGCTCCAGAACCGAGAAATCTCATGGTGGACACCACACATTATATAAAGGAAAACCACAATTTTCTTTTAAAAGAAGCATAGTTTTCAATTTCACACGCGGTTTCCCAAATCCAGAAATCTCATGAAAATCGGAATCTCGTAATTATGAGCTAATAATGAACAATGAATATCGACATAGAGCCCAACTGCAGTACATGACCAGAATGTAGGTATACAAATGCATGTGGCCTCTAGGTAAGAAATGCAATATCTAAACTAGCATGTGAGAGCAAGAATACTAAACAATATTACTAAGCGACAATTTATCAGGTTATACGAATGAAGTAACGGTTCTCTAATGTGTACGTAGTAGGGCAATTACCGATGATGATGTGTGTGAGCCGACAAGCAAGTGTATGTGTAGCATACGCTGTTGCGCCACGGCAGCACCCCGGCCTCTTACTCGAGGCCAAAATGCGGAATCAAAATTTTTCCTTGCTCGGAAACCGGCGCTACCGCGGACAATTACCCGGATCGTTAACCATTAACCTACGCTAGCTAACAAGAGATGGGAAAAGAAGTATACCAAGAGATCCGAGTCCTCCGGTCTTCTCTTCATCATCCCGATCTCCCGCGGAAAAGCTTGGCTCCACATCGTCGCCTCCTCGCCGGAAAGGGCACCACATCGCCTTCGTCTTTTACGGGCTCCCGCCTCAATACCGAGGCAACTCGAGCATGAAGCCGGCAACTCGACATGATCAAGATAGTGCTGTAGAATGTAGTGTAGATGATGCTAGTCTCATTTGGGGTTTGTAGTTGCCATGATGGAGGATTGGGGTTAGGAAAAATGGTGCTTTCATTTTTCCGAAACTAGAAGAAGAAGGAGATGAAGAATTTCTCCCATAACAAAGATGAACTCTCTCATTCTTTTTCTTTCTCTCTTTCTTTTTCTTCTTCTTCTTTTCTAATGAAAAACTTATCATCTTAGAAAAGAGGGTGGAGGATTGAATATGAAGCATAACATTAGAAGGAAGGTGAGTGTAGGAGAATGGTGGAGGTAACCACATCAAGAGACAAATAAACATCAACCATGCTTTTTCCTCCATACCCTTTCCAATCATCAATAAAGCAAGCATGGAAGAAAAGATATGAAAGCTATCATAATAAATCTTTATGCAAGAAAACCCTCCACAAAGAGTTATTTGCAAAACTGCAAATAACCCCCTCCATCGGAAAAGTCCGGCCGGGAAAGAACAAAGGAAAACCGGCCGGAACGGAATGCAAACTGGCAACTCCAGAAAACTGGTCCCGTAATAAATTACAGGAAAACCCCGATACTGTGCATACACACCCGCATCTGTATTCCGTCCGGATACAATGCAATGAGACAAAATCTACACTGTACTAAACTAGGATCCGGCTTAAACCAAAGCCGGCTAGTGAAATCCGTTCGATCCTGATCCGTGCAATACCGCACGTATCTGATCGAACCCTGCCATATAACTATACGGCTACTAGTACAAAACTGTCCGATCCTGATCCGTGCAATACCGCGCGTATCTGATCGGACCCTGCCATATCTCCATACGGCCTCTACAGCGTTTCGCCCGAAAGCTGAGTAACTGAAAGTGTGGTGGACTCTAAAGACTCGTCAATACTATGGCTGTGGATTTAACCACTGGCACGTCAGAGGTATAAGCCAATACGTGACGAGCCACCAGCTATTGACCAAAAGGGACGTCGATGAGGAAGCTCACCCCGACACCCAACTGAGCCTGTCAGTGACAATATCCGTACAGTCCGGTCCGTTCGTCTATGAGTATCGCATGGCGGGCCTAGGGGGTTGGTAAAAGTCAGACCCCCAAAAGCGGTACAAGTCGTGTCGGAGCGTAGCCCAGAACGCCCTGAGATACTACTGGAATACCTACCAGTGAATCTCCTGCCTCGGCCGAGGGCTTTGCGTAATGGCTCTCCTAGACACAGCGCGACCTCACCCCCAATACCGGGAGAGACGAACCCCTGAAGATCCGCTCACTGCCTCCATGTGGCTCGGGACTGTACCCAACTAAAACCTGTTTGCACGACTCCTTTGAGCCGTGGTAGGGTAGTAATCAAAGCACAGTGGGAACTCACACGAGACAAATGACGATCCTCAGGTCGATGAACTAACCTGTACACATGTCACCAGGGAACTGCTATCTGACGTCTGGTATAAGACCAACTAGCAGGTTCCCGGCGAGTCCTGTCCGGTGTACTCATAACCCAATGAGCACCTGTATACATCTTAGGTGAACCAACTGACACCAGTGGCTTGTGAGACCGGCCACCGCCCCTCGTCGGGGTCTCGACTGTATACACTAGTCTACTAATGGAGTATCGATGCCCTGTCTCGAAACTCCTACGACTAGGGACCTTTTAAGGATGTGCTTATAGACTACCAGCTCCCACGTATATGATCGCCATCATACTGCTGGCAGTGAAGCAAGAATCCTAGGGGCTCTATCAACGTATAATAGCGACATCTCAGGTCACCTAAAACAGTACACGATGATAAAGGTAAACCAGATAGCATACTATCATCTCGAGTAAGACTGTCCTACCGGGATAGGTCCTCCCTCAATCATTGCAATCACGTGCCTGCGATCCAATAATTGACTCTGAGGGCACTATCTCCAACAATCTCCCACTTGCACTCAAGGCTAATTATTGCGATGCCGCATACTCACAGCCCGTGTGATACCGAACACCCAACTCCTCTACTAATCAGTCTCACAAAGCTCGTTTACGAAACTATTGCGTTCGAGGAATAGCCTCAGTGAGTGGATCCGCTGTGATGTTTCTTTCTATGTCTCTCTATATCTCAAGTTCGAGGAGAAAGCCATCTCCCGAAATGAGCAATACCTGTCTTAGAATGCCTGGATGTCTGATGGGACCTAGCTCATAAATGAACTCCAAATCCAAACATCTTAGACTGTATCGTCAACTGAAACTAATCAGTATCCCGCGCCATGCCTCCCTCAGTATTGCCTTGGACCACCTGTCCAAAATACTGCCCCTCGTCAGAGGGAGAACTATAACTCTGACAACCTCCTTGTCGTCCATGTCACCTTGGAAGCCTGGAGTGATAACCGTCTCCTAAAGGAGGCAGCCGTTATCATATTCCTAGAACATTCACTTATGTTCTAAAACTGCTTCCGACTGTTTTTCCAGGATTGGATCAATATCAACTTATTGCATCTAGTGCAAGAACAACATCTGGTGTGATACTTGACATATCATGATTGACTCAATTGCCTAAGCAAGTGATCTGTCAATCATGCACATCCTCTCCCCTTTAGTCTGTAAGACACCTTTAGAGAGGGTGACTCCATTACCTGCAGGTATACTACCGTGCCAGGAGTCGTCCATTCTAAATACTCATAGAATGCTGTCAAGGTACCCTGATTGGGAATACACCCAAATCTAGATCTAAAACCATAGGTCTAGTAACCAGTATGTCTGATATAATATCCAAGTCCCATGTGGAGAAAACACTGTGTGACGACTAAAGTATAACCGATCGTAGTATAGGAATATCACTTCCTACTACCTTCTCAACAGATCCATCCCCTATTCTGATGACGTCAAACCCATGACTGTCACATCAGAAACAGATGATCTAACTCTGCTATATCTGCTTTTGTCTATAAATAGACATAAGCATGAAGTCCACCAATGCTTCCGCTGCTCCCACTGACTACGACAACCCTCTGCTAGAGTCATATAGACGTGCACTTCTAAAGCTAGTTTAGAACGACGCTATACTCCTCCTCCTGCCGGGTCTCGCAGCCTGGAACAACAACAATGGCAAGTGTGGGTAAACAAGAACTTCCCTGTCACCGTCCTTGAGGCTACCGGAGTACCTCTCGGGTGCCTGAAGTTACCCACCTTATCTGCGGAGTGGCCAATGGAATGTCAAATCAGATTGAATCTTTAGGTTCCTTATTAAATCTTCAGTAATCGTTTGCGGTTCTGGAATCACTTCCAGTTCTACCATACTCCCACTGCTGTTTTTGAAAAATCCATTTTTAATAAAACTGTGGCGAGTCTAGAACAATATTTCTATTGATCTGCCAGATGGTAGAAAGTCAACCCTCGTCATAGCCTGGGTCAACCCACAAACAGCCATTACAGAAACGTGCCTTGAGTTATCCGGAGTCTGGTTTTAAGCATAAGCCGGACAACTCCCCGTACCTTAACATCGTTAAGATATGAACTGTTCTATATCCAATATTGAACCAGAGGCACTGATTTAATTGAACCAGATTCAAATCATGCAGCTGTCTCCAGTGCATGTCAACTAAATGGAAGGAGGCCGATCAGCGTTACTCAACTTAGGAATGCTTCCAATTATGAGTAACCTGAAAGAGAAGCAAGTTCTCATTACTATCAACTGAATACCATACATAAGTATCTACATCTTCGATCACCTTGAAGAATCCCGATACTTGCTACACCTGGTTCTCTACTCTATTCAAATACCTATAACTCCTCAAAACTTAGACCCTGTGTTTCCACGAAACAGCTGTCTAAAATCTAGAGAAGTCATAAGTAAACCGAATATAGTACGAGCACCAACTCCTCTGTCCTAATGGACACTGGACAACATACAATACTCTGTATAAGTCCGCTGAGTCTAACAACTCTTTCACTGTGTGTCGTAGGTTGAAAACTGTACTTGTGGTTAAGAAGAATTACACCGCTGTTTAATGCTCCTTACCTAACCATCCACTGATATAGGTAAATGTCATCGACATAATATCAAAAGGTATATCTCACTCTATGAAAATAGACGTACAGATATATGAATTTGAAATTGGTGCACGACAGCGGATATTCATAACCAAATATCTGCCGACCGGCAAACAGCCCAGGTGATCTCCTCAAATACCACTGATTACAACGAATCCCGATATAATGAGGATGATCACCCAATTCCCAATAACTTACTCCCACTCATCATCTGTAAAACCATACAGATGTGAGAATCATACCTGGTAAATACATACCCTGGAGTAAGTGTCTAATCGGGAAATCAGTTTTCTTTTAACATTACACAGTGAAACTGAAACATTGAAATGTTTCTGTGGGGAATCCTGGTATTCCTAGTAATGCCTCTACCATTATCCAGATTCACAACTATAACCGCATAATTCTTTGCCACCTCTCCAAATCCCTTTATATGTCTTTAGTCATTACCTTCTGCACACCCCTTTAGGCCAATTGGTTTTCTTCCTTCCCTACCGTTCGGTACCAGCCTATGGTTTGGAAGAAGACTATCCAATAAGCATAAAGGGTGTACTGTCCTAATCCTAGGAGCACTCGCAATGCGAGAGAAGGTGAAGATAAAAGACACCTGAATGTACTTTATTCCTATTTCTCCTGAACCAGAATCCATCCCCGAACTGGAACAAGTTCCTTTCGAGTTCGTATATAACCATACGATGGAATATCCAATAAACTGTGGATCTTCGTAGTGATACGGAGTGTCCTGGAGAATTACAAAGGTGATTTAGGATTGGCGAAGAAATACTTGGTTTGGTCGTGAATATCAGTCGCAATTTACTTTGCCCTCTTACTAATCCCTTGCTTTGTCTAAACTTAATACCTTCTGTACACCATCGTTATGCTAATTGGTTTTCTTCATTCCCCACCGTTTGGCACTAGCCTAAGGTTTGGAAGAAGACTATCCAATTTGCGTAATAGGTGTACTACTCCTAAACCAAGGAGTACTCGCAACCTGAGAGAAGGTGAAAAGAAAAGACAACTGAATAATCCTATCCGTTTTCTCCAGAACCAGAAACCATCCTCGAAGTCCCTCGAGTTCGTATCTAACCATACGATGGTTTTGTCCAATGGAAGTGGACGTTCGTAGTAATACGGGGTGTCCCGGAGAAAAGGGTAAAAGTAGGAGTGGCAATGAGGTCTGCAACTCTGACAATCCAAAAGCCAGTGTTAAGAAGGTTCGGTCAACTTGGTCACTGAGTCATAGTCCAGGGTCGGGTCAATGGTCGCTGCCAGAGAGAGAGAAAAGAAACACTCAGCGTGCACTCTAACCTAGATCAGAATGGTTATCACTTTATCTAATCTGGAAACCTCCCACTGTATCTCAAATTCTCCTCCAAACCTGAAAGAAGAATTAGTCGGGGATCACCCGAGGAGTAAACCAACTCATCAGTGGAAATCGGGATCCAACTATCATCGCATGATAACTTGACGGAATTCACTCAAGTCACCATACTCCAGAAGGTATGCGCATGCCTGGCAAGTTTCAGTTCTTTTGAAACTCCCGATATTTGTTTTTACCCCTAGGACCCAAGTGACCTTGACAATGCCAACAAATCAAAGAGTCCTAGTCAAGTTCTATCCGTCATTATCTTGATTGCATTAAACCCACCCGTACGAGTCCTTGACAATGCCAACAAGACCGTACGACTGTCCTAACCAATCCACTTATCCATGTGACAGAAAAACATTACATAGCTACCGAACACTACGCCACGGCAATGCACGACAAACGCAGCACGAATACTAAGTAATACTAATCTGAAATGACGGAGGGCTACGACTGGTTTTTGGCGAAAAACCTTTAACGTAATGAACTTGATATCGTTGAAGGAACTGGATAACCTTTTAGAAAATATAGTGACGAAAACCTTTACTAAAGAGGTCACTCCCGGTGAAGGGATCTCGGCTCTTTCCCCGTAGAATGAGGTGCAGGATATTCCAACTGAATACCACGATGCAAAGCAAAAGTAATCGGCTATAGTGAAGTTAATGCCCTGACGCAAACTTCTGTCCAAGGGGTCACTCCCGGTGAAGGGATCTCGGCCCTTGCCTCGTCGACTGAGGAGCAGGATATTCCAAATGAATACCACGATGCAAAACAAAAGTGAACGTCCTTGCAATAACAGCTTTTTGAAAAATGTTCCAACAACATCAGAATAGGTTTGTTTAACTTGCATTGATCCGAATCAACGCAGTCCCATCAAATGATCACACCACAAAGAACGAAAATATACTGACGTACGTATATGCCATCCGCATTCGCCACTGGGTCCCGTCATCACTCGTTAGGTTAGCTTACTAACGACAGAGCGGGGACTGGACTAGCGCGGATGAAAAACATATACAACATCTACTAATATATATACCAATATATAGTATTTCGCTCAAGGCGTGAATAAAATGCAACAACACAGAAATGTACAGCATCACAGAACAATACAGATATCTGGAAGCCCCGGGTTTCACAGAGCCGCTGCTGAAACCCGACGTTCCCCTGGTCGTGTGGATAGCCTGTGCAATGAAATCCTAGACCCCTACGGGCGCGGCAAGTCACCCGCCAAAACCTGAAGCGAGGCAGCCCCCTTCAGTACCGTGAATGGACCACCCAGCACTTCACGGAATCCGGTAACTTGGGCACCCCTCCTGGGTCAACCTGTACCCCCTACGAGTGCGGCGAATAGCCCGCCAATCCTGGACTGAAGCCCCCTCCGTCCCAATGCCATGAGATGCGGGCTTGCTGCCCTCCAGAACCCGGCTATCCGCGCACCCCACCGCGGGGCAATCCTAGTACAGAAAGTAAAATATACATACACCGGGTACATCGACCGCAACCAGGTCGTGCCCCAAAAGAATAATACAAACTGGCAGTGACGGCAGTCCACATGTCGGACGCTCGCCCCGCAATATCAAATGTACATAATACCACAAAACAGTACTAGCATTGCATCCAGGCTATCCCCACGACCGATCCGCAACATCACAGCATAAACATAGAACATCAACGTGAAAGTCACGTTCGCAAATCCGTCTAACCGGGCTATAGCAGTTAGACCGGATTTACCGATCGAGTGACATTCACGGTCGCAGATATAATGTAAATACTGTGAAAAATGTGTTTTAAAAATTTCCGATTGACCAAAAATTAATAAATGGGCCCCCAATCAAAACTGTAGCACTCACAGAAAACCTGGGCCCAATTTTAATATTCCAAATACCCTATTTTAATGTAAAAACCTCACTGGAAAATTCTGGTCCAGAGACCAAACTAAACCGCCGCGGAAGAGCGGCGCCAAGGAGGGTTGCGCCGCGCTTCCGCGGCTGATCTACAGTAACTCGTGACCAAAATTTCCCAGATGTCTTATAATGCCATGTACATCATTCTGCAATCACCTGAAAAATTTTTGGACTTCAAAAAATTTCGACAGAAACTGATGTGCAATAAAAATACGGTTTTTGGAAATTTCGGTCGATCGGAAACGCAAACACATCAAACGAAGCTAGGTAAGGTTAATGGCGTGGCTCTGATACCATGTTGCGCCACGGCAGTGCCCCGGCCTCTTACTCGAGGCCAAAATGCGGAATCAAAATTTTTCCTTGCTCGGAAACCGGCGCTACCGTGGACAATTACCCGGATCGTTAACCATTAACCTACGCTAGCTAACAAGAGATGGGAAAAGAAGTATACCAAGAGATCCGAGTCCTCTGGTCTTCTCTTCATCATCCCGATCTCCCGCGGAAAAGCTTGGCTCCACATCGTCGCCTCCTCGCCGGAAAGGGCACCACATCGCCTTCGTCTTTTACGGGCTCCCGCCTCAATACCGAGGCAACTCGAGCATGAAGCCGGCAACTCGACATGATCAAGATAGTGCTGTAGAATGTAGTGTAGATGATGCTAGTCTCATTTGGGGTTTGTAGTTGCCATGATGGAGGATTGGGGTTAGGAAAAATGGTGCTTTCATTTTTCCGAAACTAGAAGAAGAAGGAGATGAAGAATTTCTCCCATAACAAAGATGAACTCTCTCATTCTTTTTCTTTCTCTCTTTCTTTTTCTTCTTCTTCTTTTCTAATGAAAAACTTATCATCTTAGAAAAGAGGGTGGAGGATTGAATATGAAGCATAACATTAGAAGGAAGGTGAGTGTAGGAGAATGGTGGAGGTAACCACATCAAGAGACAAATAAACATCAACCATGCTTTTTCCTCCATACCCTTTCCAATCATCAATAAAGCAAGCATGGAAGAAAAGATATGAAAGCTATCATAATAAATCTTTATGCAAGAAAACCCTCCACAAAGAGTTATTTGCAAAACTGCAAATAACCCCCTCCATCGGAAAAGTCCGGCCGGGAAAGAACAAAGGAAAACCGGCCGGAACGGAATGCAAACTGGCAACTCCAGAAAACTGGTCCCGTAATAAATTACAGGAAAACCCCGATACTGTGCATACACACCCGCATCTGTATTCCGTCCGGATACAATGCAATGAGACAAAATCTACACTGTACTAAACTAGGATCCGGCTTAAACCAAAGCCGGCTAGTGAAATCCGTTCGATCCTGATCCGTGCAATACCGCACGTATCTGATCGAACCCTGCCATATAACTATACGGCTACTAGTACAAAACTGTCCGATCCTGATCCGTGCAATACCGCGCGTATCTGATCGGACCCTGCCATATCTCCATACGGCCTCTACAGCGTTTCGCCCGAAAGCTGAGTAACTGAAAGTGTGGTGGACTCTAAAGACTCGTCAATACTATGGCTGTGGATTTAACCACTGGCACGTCAGAGGTATAAGGCAATACGTGACGAGCCACCAGCTATTGACCAAAAGGGACGTCGATGAGGAAGCTCACCCCGACACCCAACTGAGCCTGTCAGTGACAATATCCGTACAGTCCGGTCCGTTCGTCTATGAGTATCGCATGGCGGGCCTAGGGGGTTGGTAAAAGTCAGACCCCCAAAAGCGGTACAAGTCGTGTCGGAGCGTAGCCCAGAACGCCCTGAGATACTACTGGAATACCTACCAGTGAATCTCCTGCCTCGGCCGAGGGCTTTGCGTAATGGCTCTCCTAGACACAGCGCGACCTCACCCCCAATACCGGGAGAGACGAACCCCTGAAGATCCGCTCACTGCCTCCATGTGGCTCGGGACTGTACCCAACTAAAACCTGTTTGCACGACTCCTTTGAGCCGTGGTAGGGTAGTAATCAAAGCACAGTGGGAACTCACACGAGACAAATGACGATCCTCAGGTCGATGAACTAACCTGTACACATGTCACCAGGGAACTGCTATCTGACGTCTGGTATAAGACCAACTAGCAGGTTCCCGGCGAGTCCTGTCCGGTGTACTCATAACCCAATGAGCACCTGTATACATCTTAGGTGAACCAACTGACACCAGTGGCTTGTGAGACCGGCCACCGCCCCTCGTCGGGGTCTCGACTGTATACACTAGTCTACTAATGGAGTATCGATGCCCTGTCTCGAAACTCCTACGACTAGGGACCTTTTAAGGATGTGCTTATAGACTACCAGCTCCCACGTATATGATCGCCATCATACTGCTGGCAGTGAAGCAAGAATCCTAGGGGCTCTATCAACGTATAATAGCGACATCTCAGGTCACCTAAAACAGTACACGATGATAAAGGTAAACCAGATAGCATACTATCATCTCGAGTAAGACTGTCCTACCGGGATAGGTCCTCCCTCAATCATTGCAATCACGTGCCTGCGATCCAATAATTGACTCTGAGGGCACTATCTCCAACATACGCATCATCGGTAATGGTGCATGTTGAAAGTATGCCTTAGCACCACTACTAGGTTTTTAGAAGTATCAAGTATACAAATTTTAAAAAATCTAGTGTGCTAATGCATGCCATCCTAGAATTAGACTAGAGAATTAGGGTTTCTATGCATGTAAACAAACTTTACACTAAGTGAACTAGGAATACAACTTTTGTAGACCGGTCCTTCACTTCTAAAGTTCCAAGTAGTAGTCCCTTAGCTCCAAGTAGTGGCCTCCCGAAATCTTCTTAGGCTCCACTAGGAGAAAGGAACGGGCTTATTTAAGGATTTTCAAGGCCGAAGATGATAACTCAAGGAATCTCTAACTCAAGCTACCTCTTCACTAATTAAGGAATCAGTGAAGTAAACAATCTATACTAAAGGTCTAGTTTGATATAGATTGATGAATTAAGAATTTTGCTCACTTTAGAATTATTTTTCTTTTTTCCTTTCTTCACCTCATGAAAAGCTAGAGAAGAAAAATGAGATGAAGAAGATGATCTAATAGTGAACCTTGGTGAAGAAAATATCTCATAGATATTTATAGAGAGTTAACCATGGCTAAAGATAATGGTTGGGTTAATAAACATCTAGAGTAAAACAAAATTAGTGGACTAAGTCAAGACTTCTACATGCTTCCACAAGCATCTTAAGCCATGGCATTTTCCACATAATTTTGGGTTTTCCCTTAATAATTAAATCATCCAAATTATCTTTAGTTTGGTGTGAGTCTCATACACCCATGTTCAATGTATCATCTAGCATGACACAATAATAAATACATTAATATATATCTCATATATATATTCAAATGTATTAATAGAAAAGAAATTCTTAAGTGAGCTAATATTAGTTAATATATATTAATATATCAAATATATAATTATATATTAAATTATTAAATCAACACTTGATTTAATAATCCGGCTATATCATATATAACCGACTAATATCATTTATATGTATATCAAATATACATATAACAAATCATTGAATCAACATTTGATTCAATAATCCGGTTCTATCACATATAAACTATATCGTGAGATTAGAATATGGTATCACATACACGTATTTAATCTCGGTCCCTCACATATTACATATGTGCCCTACTTCGTTTCGCTTGAGCTAGGAAATCTCTGTGTAGGACTCTAAAGACTCGTCAATACGCCAGCAGTAAGTAATGATCATATCAGTCACCCACAAGCCATCAGCGGTACTAGCTGGACGTAACGGCTACCCAGGTATTGAGTGATCAGAAGATCAGCAAGCAAGCTTGTCCAAACTCCCGTAAAGTCTATAAGTAACACTACCGTACAGTCCGGTCTCTTCGTCTGATATGTCGCATATCGAGTCTGGGGGTGGAATCGTCAGACCCCAATAACTTGATAAGTCATGCCGATGTGAGGCTCATAACGGGTTGAGAAACTACTGATAAAACTTACCAGTAAATCTCATCAACAGCCCTGGCCAGGGACTTCCTGTTATAGCCAATCGAGCATAGCGCAACATTAAGTCCCAATACCGGGAGAGACGAAATGTTAGTTATATGTATGCCCTAGAGGCCATTACTGTACATGCAATGTATATATTGTAGTGGATGCTTGGACATATATAGGAAGGACTTTCTTGCTCGACATGATAGTATGCTATCTGGTTGCACTTTATCTTAACATGTAAACAAATACTGTTTTGTGATCACATGTTGATAAAGCCCTTAGGATGAGTACTTGACTACCAGGACTATGATGTAGATCATACTAGTGGGGACTGGGTAGTCGATAAGTACATCCTTCAAATGTTCTTAGTCGTTGGAGTATCGAGACAGGGCATAGGTACTCCAGAGTAGACTAGCGTATGCGCTTCTTGACCCATATGATGGGCGGTGGATGATCCCATATCCATTGGTGTTTGACATCAGAGAAGGTATACGGGTGCTCAATGGAGACTGGGTACACTGGACGGACTCGTCGAGAACTCCTAGATAGTATTATACCTATCGTCGGATAGCAGTTCTCTGGTGACACTGGTACAGGTTAGTCTGTAGACCCGAGATCGTCATGGAGTCTTGTGTGATTCCCACTGTGCTTTGATTTCCACCATACCACGGTCAAGAGATCGTGCAAAACGGTGGCTTTTGGGTACAGTCCCGAGTCACATGGAGGCAATGAGCGATAGGAAGGGTTTCGTCTCCCCCGGTATAGGGAGTTGATGTTGCGCTATGCTCGATTGGCCATAACAGGAAATCCCTGGCCAGGGTTGCTGAGATTTACTGGTAAGTGTTATCAGTAGATTCTCGAACCGTTATGGACCTTGCATCGTCATGACTTATCAGGCTATTGGGGTCTGACGTTATACCACCCCAGGCAGTGATATGCGATATATCAGACGAAGAGACCGGACTGTACGGTGGTGTTACTGATTGGATTTGCAGGAGTTATAGCAGGCTTGCTTGTTGATCTTCTGATCGCTCAATCCCCGGGTGGCCGTTACGTTTAGCAGACCACTTGTGGCTTGTGGGTATTTGATATGATCATCACCTACTGCCGGCGTATTGACGAGTCTTTAGAGTCCTACACAGAGGTTTCCTGGTTCATGCGAAACGGAGTAGGGGCACATATGTGATATGTGCAGGACCGAGATTAATACGAGTATGTGATACCGTATTCTATTCTCGCGATATGTGATATCGGTCGGGTATATGTGATATAGCCGGGTTATCGGATCGAGTGTTGATTCGATAAGTTGATTCATTTGATATTAGTCGGTTATATGTATTATAGCCGGATTATTAAATCAAGAGTTGATTTAATAATTTAATGTATAATTATATATTTGATATATTAAATTACATTGACTAATATTAGCTCACTTAAGATTTCTTTTCTCACTTTTTGATACATTGATATATATGTGATATATATTAATTGTATTCTTTTAGCATATAATATATATATGATATATATTATTGTGTCATGCTAGGTTACACATGCAACATGTATGAGACTAACACCATGTTAGGGTTAATATTTATTCTTAAGTAATTACAAATTAGTGGAGATATTTTGATGGTTGGAAGCTTGGAGAAGCTTTAAGATAACCATTGACTTAGTCCACTATTTTGTTTTCCTTAAGATATTTATCAACTCAACCATTAACCATACACAATGGTTAACTCTCTACAAGGGTTAGATATATGATATACTCACCCATGGTTGCATTTTAACCTTAAGGGATTCATTCTTTCATCACTTGAGTTTCATCTTCTTCTTCCTCATTTTAAGCTTTCTGGCTTTTGACAAAGTGATGAAAGATTGTGAGAAAACCAAATCCAAAGTGAGCAATATTCCTACTTCATCATCCTCTACTATTAGTCATTTAGTTTAGGGTCTTTGCTTCACTAATCTACACAATTAGTGAAGAGATAGCATGAGCTAGTGTCTCCTCGACGTAGATCATCTTCGGTCTCGAAAACCTCGAAGCAAGCTTGTTCGTTTCTTCGTGGGAGCCTTTCTTGAGTCCGGATGTTCATGATCGTAGCGAAGGGACTTCTACACGGAGCTATTGAAGTGAAGGACCGGTCTACAAAGGTTGTATTCCTTGTTCACTTAGATGTAAAGTGTTTACATGTCATGTTTAACCTTAATTCTCTAGTTCGATTACTTGACGGGTTGGTTTAGCACCCCAAAATTTTTAAAGTAGCATAATTGATGCTTGCCAAAACCTTGCTAAGGTGCTAAGCTAAGCCAACAGTGGTATCGGAGACAAGCTAGAGCATTAGGCGTTGTCTAGACGAAGTTTGAAGTCCAATCGAACTCCGAAACCCCGATAAATCCCACTTTCTGGAAATTTTTTCAAAACTTGAAAATTTTCATATTAAAAATACTCAGAAAATCATGCAGGGAATTCTAAGGATTACTGTGAAGTACGAAACCATAACTCACTCAAGGGACCGCGGAACCGTGACCAAACCATGCGTTTGGCGGCGGTTCCGCGGCCAAGTTTAGGAGTTGGGGGCTAATATTTCAGGGGTTTATTTCTGGGTACTTTTTCATGCTTCTAAGAATTTTTAATTCTACTCAAGTGTTGAGCTTTCTGGGAAATATTGGGAACTCGTTGATTCGATCGGAAAGTTTAACTTCGTTTAAATTTTTCCGGGTAATTTAGAACGTGTTAAAAGGTTCGAACGGATATCAACAACTCACTTTTTCCCCTGTCGGAAAACTTTCAAGTGTTGGATTTTTCCTGAGTTTAAAACTTTCAGAAAATCATACAAGCGAATCTGTGGACCCTTTAGAAGAACGTAACCTTAACTCGATTATGTGACCGTCAAAACCGCCACTGAACCATATGGTTTGTGGTAGTTTAGCGTTGCCACATGTGAGGCATTGGTTTGACCCTTCTACGGCTGGTTCATAGCGGCTGTGACATGTTCTGGGACTTTTTGAACTCCGCTCATGTGTTGAGCTATTTGGGAAATCTTGGGTGTTTGTTTATTCGATCGGAAAGTTTAACATTGTCTATTTATCTGGAATGTGATACAATATGTGGAATTCATATAGTTAGGCATGAAATGTGAAGTATGTGATATTTCGGATTTAAGATGTCTAAAGTGATTGTGGATTCCAAATGTTGTAGTTTTTCACTTTCTTTTATGTGACCGTAAGTGTAATATGTGGCATATCGCCGGCTTCGGTGTTATAAGTCAACGACAACTGGGATACACATATTTACTAATGTTGATGACATGCGATTTTTTGTGTTGCTGTGATATGTTATATTGGATCGTTGTGTTTTGAATAACCGAGGGTTTTATGTGAGATGATGGTTTTTATTTTCATTCATGTAAAATTCATTGTATGTAATATTCTTTTATTGGGGAACTTCCGGGTTGAGGATGATGTCACCATTGTATATTATTTACTTTTCCGCATTAGGATAGACTCAAGGCGGGGAGCACAAGTAACCGGGTTCTAGGGTACAGTGGGAGACCACCTCGAGGAGTCGAGACCGGGTCTCCTAACTCTAGAATTGGTAGGGTTGCTTGCCGCTCTCGTAGGGGTCTAGGGATGTGGGTTTGGCTATTCATCACGACCGTGGAATCCGCGTTTTTATTGGCTTAAATAAAACACGGAATTCTTAGTATATCCAGTATTTCATATGTGATTCTTTTGCTACCGATATTCTATGATGTGATCATTTGAACTGTTCTGAGACGAATGGGTATATTATATATATTAGATATAATAAATATTGATGCTTTCATTTCTTATGTGATACTTGGAAAGCATATCTGATGGGACTTCATTAATGAGATTAATGAAATAAAAGAAACCTAAAGATACTGTAGAAACTTGTTTAAAAATTGGTAGCTCTAGTTCTTGCCTTGCATAGTGGTATTTGTGAAATATCCTGCACCTTATTCGATGAGGAAAGAGCCGAGATCTCTTCACCGGGAGTGACCTCTTTAGCGAAACTAATAAAAGCCTCAAAAACACTCCTTTTCAAAATTCACTCGATTCTACGACGATATCAAGTTCATTACGCAAAAGGTTTTCATAAAAACCTGTCATAGCCCTCCGTCTTTTCAGATAAGTACTACTTAGTATTCGTGCTACGTTTGTTGACTATGTTAAGGCGTAGTGTGCGGTAGCTGACTAGTGCTTATCTACATAAGCATATGATGCGATTGGATTAGGGTAGTCGTACGACTTTGTTGACCTTGTTAAGGGTCGTGCGGGTGAGTTTAATTTAATCGGGAATTGACGGGTTGAACTTGGTTAGCGCTTATGATTTGTTGACCTTGTTAAGGTCTTAAGTCGCTTGGGGCAAAATATTATCGGGAATTTCAAGTGTTGAAATTTGCAATGAGATTGCATACCTTCTATGAGATAGTTGGATCCCGATACTCGCTGCGAGTAAGAGTTACTCCTGGGAGAGTTTTACACAGGACAATTAGCCGATCAAGTAGGTGTCTAGAAAGGTGTCAACGGGGTTATGTCTCTGGGAAAACGAGGTTTATTTTAATTAGGTCCGTGCGAAAGCACGGGGAACCTCCCTCAAAGTACCGATACTAGCCTGGCCGAAAGATTGGAGAACTTGTAGGATGTAATTAATCCCGGCTAATCTTACCTTTTAGGGTTGAAGGTAGATTTGACTAAAACAGTGGGAGCTATCCTGATTAGATAAAATAATAACCAATCTAATCTTGCAAGAGCGCACGCAGAGTGTATCCTTCTCTCTCCCTCCTGGTAGCAACCATATCATACTTTAATCAAGATAATAATCTGGATGCATTAACCGAACCTCCTTATTATACTGAGCTAGGGAACGTTGATTCCACTCTATCTTATAACTGTTATAAGTCCGAACAGGAAATAGGGGAATATCCGGATTCCCATACCACCCAATCGAAGAAAGTACATGATGATGCATATTCTTCGGGTGTCCTTATTACTGAGAACTGTTTCTCAGTATCTTCTACGTCCTGGGTATGTGATATCGGATTAGGACCCCGTGCATGTAATATGTTACATGGGCTACGAAAGGTAGAGAACTGAGAATGGGTGATATGTCTCTAAGTGTTAGAGAATGGTGCAATTGTTGCAGCCAAGTCAGTTGACAAATATCACCTTGTATTAGATACATTGATTCTGAACGAATGTTATTACATACCGAACCTGATATACAACATTACATCATGTTCTTTACTGAGTTAAAGAAGGCTATAATTCTGTATTGGAGGATAATGTTGCGAACATTTTCCTGAATCAAGAGTTGATTCGATCAGGCATGCTATATAATAGCATATACGTTCTAAATCAAACCACAGTTCAAAGTATCTAGAACACACATAAGAGGAGTAGTTCAGAAATGAACGAATCCTTCTTGTGGCATTGTAGACTAGGTCATATCAATGCGACACGACCAACTAAGTTACATAAAGATGAATATGAGAATCTGTTTGAATTTTCATTTTATGATACTTGCTAGTCTTGTCTCAAAGATAAAATGACCAATACTCCGTTTACTGGAAACAGAGAAAGAGTTACTGAACTCTTGGGATAGATACATGATGATGTATATGGTCCCATGTCTACAAATGCCAAGGTTAGTTCTTTTGAGAACCAAACGGGTAGAAGTATTAATGTCCTACGATATGATCGAGGAGGCGAATACTTGCGTATGGAGTTCCTGGAGTTTCTAAAAAGGAGAATGTGATTCTCTCTCAGCTTACTCCTTCGTATACACAGCAACACAACGGTGTATCGGGGCGGAGGTATCGCACCCTATGAGATAAGGCACGCTCTATGATGAGTACTGCTGAGTTACCTGTTTCCTTTTGGTGTTATGCACTTGAGAAGATGCATACCTATTGAATAGGGTTCCATCCAAATCAGGGCCTACCACTACATATGAGATATGGTATGGGAAGAGACCATGTCTTAAACAAGTTAAGATACGGGGTTGTTCGGCCTATGTTGAAAAGAAAAATCTGGACAAGCTCGAGGCAAGGTCAGTTGTGCGAGTTTGTCGGGATATCCCAAACATTTGTAAGGGAATATCTTCTACCAATCTGAGGAGCAAAAGGTGTTTTGTTTCTCAGTATGCCACCTTTTGAGAAAAGGTATTTCTTGTGAAGAAAATAGTGGTCATGAGGTAGAACTGGAAGTAGTTTCAGCTAGACAAACTAACAGCTGATGATTTGGTGAAACCAAAAGATTCAATAGTTTCCAATGAACCTCAGCCTCTCCGCGAATCTGGTAGGGTTACTCATCCACTTGAGAGATACTACGGTCTTCTCGGTGAAAGTGGGAGCGAGGATTGCATCATGAGATGATGGCCCAACCGGGTTCAGGCAGTTGGAACATTTGTTTTGACGTGATAGTTAAAGAGTTTGACTTCATCAAAATAGTAGATGAACCTAGTATATACAAGAAGGTTGTAGAGAGTAAGATTGTCTTCCACGTATTGTACGTACATGACATACTCTTGATAGGAAATGGTTTCCTATGCTACACTCGGTCAAGCTCCTCTTATCATGAAGATTCTCGCTAGAAGATCTGGATGATGCCTGCTACATCTTATAGAATTATGATCTATGGTGATAGATCTATAGTGGATGTTGGAAGTGTCCCAAATCCAGGTACATAAACACCATACTAAAGGGGTTTACTATGGATGATTCTAAGCGTGGTGGCTCGCCCACAAACTATTGGATCACTCTCTCCAAAAAGATATCTCTTGAGACTGATTTGAAGAGAGCTCGCGTGCAAGGGATACCCTATGCTTCGGCAGTAGGCTCTATCAGAGTATGCGATGTTATGTACCAGACCAGATGTAGATAACTCACTAGGGGTAGTGATCAGGAATCAATCGGATCTTTGGAGAATCACTGGACAGCTGTGGAGGACATTCTTAAGTACTTGAGAAGCACTAAAAGAAAGTTCTTAGTTCCAGCTTCCAGAGTGATAAGTTCGACTGAGAGTCAGTCACAGGCATTGTCTTTACCCTCCGTGTAGGGACGGTATATTGGAAGAGTTCCAAGCTAGATACCGTGACATACTAGACGATAAAGGCTGAATACATTGTTACCAACGATACTACCAAAGTGGCTGTCTGGACATTTCTTGTTCATAAGATGAACAAGGTTCCTACCATTGAGCATCCAATAACTGTTATTGTGACAATAATGGAGTTGTGGCTTATGCCTAGGAACACAGGTCCTATCAGCGTTCGAGACATATTCTAAGGCAAGTATCACCTGATCAGGGAGATGGTTGATCTCCAAGGGATCGAGGCTAGGAGAGTAGACTAGAAGGTTGACACAACGGATCCACTCACAAAGGCCTTACCCCAAGAGAGACTTCTCTACAATAGTTGAGTATGGGATACTACAACCTCTGCTATATAGTAGGGTATTGGATACTACAACAGACGACCTTAGTGCAAGTGGGAGATTGTTAGTTATATGTATGCCCTAGAGGCCATTACTGTACATGCGATGTATATATTATAGTGGATGCTTGGACATATATAGGAAGGACTTTCTTGCTCGACATGATAGTATGCTATCTGGTTGCACTTTATCTTAACATGTAAACAAATACTGTTTTGTGATCACATGTTGATAAAGCCCTTAGGATGAGTACTTGACTACCAGGACTATGATGTAGATAATACTAGTGGGTACTGGGTAGTCGATAAGTACATCCTTCAAATGTTCCTAGTCGTTGGAGTATCGAGACAGGGCATCAGTACTCCAGAGTAGACTAGCGTATGCGCTTCTTGACCCATATGATGGGCGGTGGATGATCCCATATCCATTGGTGTTTGACATCAGAGAAGGTATACGGGTGCTCAGTGGAGACTGGGTACACTGGACGGACTCGCCGAGAACTCCTAGATGGTATTATACCTATCGTCGGATAGCAGTTCTCTGGTGACACTGGTACATGTTAGTCTGTAGACCCGAGGTCGTCATGGAGTCTTGTGTGATTCCCACCGTGCTTTGATTTTCACTATACCACGGTCAAGAGATCATGCAAAACGGTGGCTTTTGGGTACAGTCTCGAGTCACATAGAGGCAATGAGCGATAGGAGGGGTTTCGTCTCTCCCGGTATAGGGAGTTGATGTTGCGCTATGCTCGATTAGCCATAACAGGAAATCCCTAGCCAGGGTTGTTGAGATTTACTGGTAAGTGTTATTAGTAGATTTTCGAACCATTATGGACCTTGCATCGGCATGACTTATCAGGCTATTGGGGTCTGACGTTATACCACCCCCAGGCAGTGATATGCGACATATCAGACGAAGAGACCAGACTTTACGGTAGTGTTACTGATTGGATTCGCAGGAGTTATATCATACTTGCTTGTTGATCTTCTGATCGCTCAATACCCAGGTGGCCGTTACGTTTAGCAGACCGCTTGCGGCTTGTGGGTGTTTGATATGATCATCACCTACTGCCGGCGTATTGACGAGTCTTTAGAGTCCTACACAGAGGTTTCCTGGTTCATGCGAAACAGAGTAGGGGCACATATATGATATGTGCAGGACCGAGATTAATACTAGTGTGTGATACCGTATTCTATTCTCGCGATATGTGATATCGGTCGGGTATATGTGATATAGCCGGGTTATTGGATCGAGTATTGTTCGATAAGTTGATTCATTTGATATTAGTCGGTTATATGTATTATAGCCGGATTATTAAATCAAGAGTTGATTTAATAATTTAATGTATAATTATATATTTGATATATTAAATTACATTGACCAATATTAGCTCACTTAAGATTTCTTTTCTCACTTTTTGATACATTGATATATATGTGATATATATTAATTGTATTCTTTTAGCATATAATATATATATATATATATATATATATATATATATATATATGATATATATTATTGTGTCATGCTAGGTTACACATGCAACATGTATGAGACTAACACCATGTTAGGGTTAATATTTATTCTTAAGTAATTACAAATTAGTGGAGATATTTTGATGGTTGGAAACTTGGAGAAGCTTTAAGATAGCCATTGACTTAGTCCACTCTTTTGTTTTCCTTAAGATATTTATCAACTCAACCATTAACCATACACAATGGTTAACTCTCTACAAGGTTTAGATATATGATATACTCACCCATGGTTGCATTTTAACCTTAAGGGATTCATTCTTTCATCTCTTGAGTTTCTTCTTCTTCTTCTTCTTCCTCATTTTAAGCTTTCTAGCATTTGACAAAGTGATGAAAGATTGTGAGAAAACCAAATTCAAAGTGAGCAATATTCCTACTTCACCATCCTCTACTATTAGCCATTTAGTTTAGGGTGTTTTCTTCACTAATCTACACAATTAGTGAAGAGATAGCATGAGCTAGTGTCTCCTCGATGTAGATCATCTTCGGCCTCGAAGACCTCGAAGCAAGCTTGTTCGTTTCTTCGTGGGAGCCTTTCTTGAGTCCGGATGTTCGTGATAGCAGCGAAGGGACTTCTACACGGAGCTATTGAAGTGAAGGACCGGTCTACAAAGGTTGTATTTCTTGTTCACTTAGATATAAAGTGTTTATATATCACGTTTAACTTTAATTCTCAAGTTCGATTACTTGGCGGGTTGGTTTAGCACCCTAAAAATTTTAAAGTATCATGATTGATGCTTGCCAAAACCTTACTAAGGTGCTAAGCTAAGCCAATACGAAACCCCTCCTTTCGCTCATTGCCTCCATGTGACTCGGGACTATACCTAAAATCCACCTATTTGCATGACTCCTTTGAGCCGTGGTAGGGAGGAAATCAAAGCACAGTGGGAACTACACAAGGCTCTATGACGATCTCGGGTCTACAGACTAACCTGTACCAGTGTCACCAGAGAACTGCTATCTGACGATCGGTATAATACCATCTAGGAGTTCTCGGCGAGTCCTGTTCGGTGTACCCATTCTCCAATGAGAACCTGTGTACAATCTCTGATGTCAAACACCAATGGCTATGGGATCAACCATCGCCCCATACAGGGTCAAGAAACGTACACACTAGTCTACTCTGGAATATCGATCCCCCGTCTCGATACTCTCTCGACTAGAAACAACCAAAGGATGTACTTGCGAACAACCCTGTCCCTACTAGTATGATCTGCATCATAGTCCTGGTAGTCAAGTACACATCCTAAGGGCTTTATCAACATTTAAGAGATAGACAGTATAATAATACCAGTTTACATGTTATGATAAAGAGTAACCAGATAACATACTATGATGTCGAGCAAGAAAGTCCTCTCTCTATATGTCCAAGCATCCACTATAATATACAATCATGTACAATAATTGCCTCTAGGGCATACATATAACTCACAATCTCCCACTTGCACTAAATCCAGTTGTTGTAGTATCTCATACCCAATATCCCAAAAAATCTCTCGATTAGCATCTGGGGAAGGGCCTTGGTGAGTGGATCCGCTGTGTTATCCTTTGTGTCAACTCCCCTGACCTCGATCACCCGGAGATCAACTATCTCCCTGATCAGGTGATATCGCCTAAGAATATGTCTGGATCGCTGATGTGACCTGGGTTCCTGGTCCAAAGCCACAACTCCATTGTTATCACAATACATAGGTATTGAATGCTCAATGTTTGGAACCGCATCAAGTTCATCTTATGAACATGTTCATCCAGACAGCCTCTTTGGCAGCATCGTTGGTAGCGATGTATTCAGCCTTCATTGTCGAGTCTGCTACGGTATCTAGCTTGGAACTCTTTCAACATACCGTCCCTCTACCGAGGGTAAAGACAAAACCCGAAACTGACTTACAGTCGTCCTTATCACTCTGGAAGCTCGAATCGGTAAAGGACTTGACATGGAGTTCACCGTTACCATACACCAAGAACATTTCTTTAGTCCTTCTCAAGTACTTAAGAATGTTCTTCACAGCTGTCCAGTGATTCTCCCAGGATATGATTGATACCTACTCACTACATCTAGTGAGTATGCTACATCCAGTCTGGTGCACAACATCGCATACATGATAGACTCGACTACCGAAGCATAGGGTATCCTTTGCATTCGAGCCCTATCTAAATCAGTCTTGGGAGACAACTCTTTGGAGAGAGTGATTCCTGAGCAAGTAGGTAAATTACCACGCTTAGAATCTTCCATACTAAACCTTTTTAGTATGGTGTCAATGTACCTAGATTGGGACAATCCCAACATCCGTTTTAGATCTATCTCTATAGATCTTAATCCCTATGATGTAGGAGGGATCACCCAGATCTGTCATGGAGAACCTATGTGATAAGAAGAGCTTGATCGAGTGTAGCATATGAACATCATTTCCTATCAAGAATATGTCATCCACGTACAATACGAGAAAGACAATCTTACTCTCTACAGCCTTCTTGTTTATACAAGGTTCATCTATGTTTTTGATGAAGTCAAAATCTTTAACCACTACATCAAAACAGATGTTCCAACTCCGCGATGTCTGCTTTAATCCGTAGATTGATTTAAGCAGCTTGCATACCTTTCCGCTGCTCCTACTGTCTACAAAGCCCTCCGGCTGTGTCATGTACACGCTCTCTTCTAAATCACCATTTAGAAAAGCGGTCTTGACATCCATCTATCAGATTTCGTAGTCATGGTATGCAGTGATGGCAAGTTGGATCCGGATGGACTTAAGCATAGCCACTGGAGAAAAGGTTTCATCATAATCCACACCTGTTCGTTGATGAAAACCTTTTGCTACAAGTCTAGCTTTGAAAGTCTCAACTTTTCCATTTACACCATGTTTTTTTCTTAAAGATCCATTTGCTCCCGATGGGTTTTACCCCTTCAGGTGCAACTTTCAAAGTCCATACTTTGTTGGTGTACATGGATTCCATCTAAGATCGCATAGCATCCAGCCATTTTTCAGAGACCCCACTTGTGATGGCCTGCTCGAAGCTAATTTGGTCATCATCTTCCATGATGCAATCCTCCCTCCCACCGTCTATGAGAAAACCGTAGTATCTCTCAAGTGGATAAGGAACCCTACTAGATTTGCGGAGTAGCTGAGATTCGTCGGGGTCTATCGAATCCTCCGGTTCCACCAAATCATTAGTTGTAGTTTGTGTTGATGGAACTTCTTCCAGCTCTACCTCATTACCACTAATTTCTTTTCCAAGAAATTCTTTTTCTAAAAAGGTGGCATATTGAGAAACAAACACATTTTGTTCCTCACTATGGTAGAAAATATATCCATGTGAATCTTTTGGATATCCCACAAATTTGTACAGAATAGACATTGCCTCAAGCTTGTCCGGATTTTGCTTTTTAACATAGGCTGGACAACCCCATATCTTAACTCGTTTAAGAGATGGTCTCTTCCCATTCCATATCTCATATAGAGTGGTTGGCACTGATTTGGTTGAAACTCTATTCAATAGGTATGCAGCTGTCTCAAGCGTATAACCCCAAAAGAAAATAGGTAACTTAGCAGTACTCATCATAGAGCGCACCTTATCTAATAAGGTGCGATTCCTCCGCTCCGATACACTATTGTGATGTGGTGTATACGGAGGAGTAAGCTGAGAGAGAATCCCATTCTCTTTTAAATAGTCACGGAATTCCGCGCTTAAGTATTCCCCTCCTCGATCAGATCGAAAGATTTTAATACTTAAACCCGTTTGGTTCTCAACATCGCACTTATATTCCTTGAATTTCTCAAAATCTTCAGACTTGTGTTTCAACAAGAATACATGTCCGAATCTTGAGAGATCATCGGTGAATGTAATAAAGTACGCGAAACCATTACTGGCATGTGAAGACATAGGACCGCACACATCACTATGTATCAGTCCTAAGAGTTCAGTAGCTCTTTCTTCGTGTCCAGTAAACGGAGTTTTGGTCATTTTACCTTTGAGACATGACTGGCAAGTTTCATAAGATGTAAATTCGAACAGATTCAAATATCCATCCTTATGTAACTTAGCTAGTCGTGTCGTATTGATATGACATAGTCTACAATTCCACAATAAGGCTTCGTTCATTTCTGAACTTTTCCTCTTGTGTGTGTTCTGTATGTTAAGAACTGTATTTTGATTCAGAACGTATATACCGTTACATAACGTACCGAAACCAATCAACACTTGATTTAAAAAAATGTTCATAACATTATCCTGTAATACAAAATTATATCCATCTTTATGTAATAAAGTGATTGATATAATATTGCATAACATTTTTGGTACGTAATAACGGTCGTTCAGAATCAATGTATTACCTTCAGGTAATACTAGATGATATATGCCAACTGCTTTGGCTGCAACTATTGCACCATTCCCTACTCTGAGAGAATGATCATTTATTCCTAGTTCTCTACCTTTCTTTAGCCCATGTAACATATTACAAATGTGGGATCCTGATTCGGTATCTAATATCCAGGACGTAGAGCAAACTGAGAAACAATTCTTGATAACGAACACACTCGAAGATGATGCATCAACATGCTCATTTCTCGTTCGGGTCACGTGGGAATCCGGGTATTCCCCTATTTGCTACTCAGGCTTATAACAATTATAAGCTAGAGCGGAACCAACGTTCCCCAGCTCAGTATAATAAGCGGGTTCGGTCAATACATCCATATTATTATCTTGATTAAGGCATGTTATGGTCGCTACCTGGAGAGAGAGAAGAAAAAACTTTTGCGCATGCTTTTGCAAGATTAGATTGGTTATAATCTTATCTAATCAGGATGACTCCCACTGTTTTTATCAAATCTTCCTTCAAACCCTAAAAGGTAAGACTAGCCGGGATTAATTACACCCTACAAGTTCGCCAATCGTTCAGCCAGGCAGGTATTGGTATTCCGGGATAGTCTCCCCATACTTTCGCATGGAACTAATTAAATAAGCTCGTTTCCGCAAGGGCATAACCCCGTTAACACCTTTCTTAGACACCTACTGGATCAGCTAATTGTAAAATGCAAAACTCTCCCAGGAGTAACACTTACTCCCAGTGAGTATCGGGATCCAACTATCATATAGAAGGTATGCAATCTCATTGTAAATTTCAACACTTGAAAATCCCAATAATGTTTTTACCCCTAGTGTCCTATGACCTTCACTCAGGCCAATAAACCATAGGGCGCTAGTCAAGTTCAACCCGTTCATTTCATGATTGAATTAAACACACCCGCACGACCCTTGATGCAGGCCAACAAGGTCATACGACTATCCTAATCCAATCACATCGTATGCGGAAGATAAGCACTAATCAGCTACCGTACACTACGTCTTGACGCAGGCCAACAAACGCAGTATGAATACTAAATAGTACTTATCTGAAATGACGGGGGGCTACGACAGGTTTTTAAGAAAACCTTTTGCGTAATGAACTTGATATCGTTGTAGAACCGAATGATTTGAAAAGGAGTGGTTTAAGCTCCGCTTTTAAAATCAAGTAGTTTTCAAAACAAACCGAGTGAGCTGTAGCATTTGCTAGCTTTTGCTAAAGAGGTCATTCCAGGTGAAGGGATCTCGGCTCTTTTCTCATCGAATGAGGTGCTGGATATTCATCAAGGAATACCACTATGCAAAGCAAGAACTAGAGCTACCTTTTTGAAAATTTGATTCTACAACATCTTAAGGTTTCTTTCCTTTTCATTAATCTCATTAATGAGATTCCATCAATTATGTTTCCTAAACATTACAGAAGAAACGAAAATAAAACGTACGCTTATGCCATCCGCATTCGCCACGGGGTCTCGTCATGCACCGTTAGGTTCGGGGGCTGGACTAGCGTGGGTGAAAAACATAAGCAACATTTATTATATATCATATATATAATATAAAGCATCCATCTCACGCAGTTATATGACCACATCACAGAACATTGCAGCAGAAGTCAACATATGAAATATTGGATATATTAGGAGGTCCGTGTTTTAAATTAAGCCAGTAAAAAAAACACGGATTCCACGGTCGTGATGAATAGCCAAACTCACATCCCTAGACCCTTACGAGAGCGGAAAGCAACCTTACCAATTCTAGAGTTGGAGACTCGGTCTCGACTCCTTGAGATGGTCTCCCACTGGACGCTAGAACCCGGTTACTTGTGCTCCCCGTCTTGGGTCTATCCTAACGCGGAAAAGTAAATAATATACATAAATGGTGACATCATTCTCAACCCAGAAGTGTCCTAATAAAAGAATATTACATACAATTTTTACATGAATGAAAATAGAAAAACTCTCGTCTCACGCAAAACCCCAGCTATTCAAACACGACGATCCAATATAACATATCATAGCAACACATAACATCACATGTCATCAACGTAAGTAAATATGCGTATCATAATTGTCATTGACGTATAGCAATAAAATCGGCGATACACCACATATTACACTTACGGTCGCAGAAAAGAAAATAAAAACTACAATAATTAGAATCTGCAACATCCTTAGACATCATAAATCCGGAATATCTCATACTTCGGATTTCATACCTAACACTATAAACCTTGCATTTTAGCCTCGAATTGAAAACTCTTTTCAATAACCAGTTGAGCAATTCAACAAGATTCCCGACAAATGATCGAACACTCGTCGGAAACTCTAGTGGACGGCTGCACCCCCGATGCCGTCGATGAAGTGCACTTAGGCGGAACACCACGGCCGTGGGCATCCAAGCGGATGCTTTTGGCAACGGGGTTCTTCTACAGTCACTTGGTCGGGGTGATGGGGCATGGCTATCTAGTAGTGTTACCCGGCGAGTGTTCGCGTACTATACGAGATTGTGACGGAGTTTTGATCCGAATCGAAACTCCGATGCAATCTATCAAAAGAGACTAAATTGCTAGATTTACAAAACACTAATTAATTTTCACAAAACTAATTATTGTGGATTCCAAATATTGTATCATATATCAAATATATCTAGACGATGTTAAACATTTCGATCGATACCTGAAACACCCACAAATCACAAAGACCTCAACACTTGAGACTCATTAAAAATACCCAGAAGATGCAAAATAACAAAATAGCGCAGCACAAGAAATTAGAACCAACAACTCCATGAAAGTGCGGTGGAACCGCGGCCAAACAGGGGTTTGGGCCGCAGTTCCGCGGCGGTTCTGTAGAGTTGAGGCTTCATTTTTCTTGGGGCTCTATTAAAAACCCTGCATGATTTTCTGAATATTTTTAATCTGGAAAAATCCAACTTTTGAATTTTTTCTAGAAACTTGGATTTACGGGTTTCGAAAAGTCGATCGAACACTTTAACTTCGTCTAGACCACTCCTAATGCTCTAGTTTGGCTCTGATACCATGAAAGTATGCCTTAGCACCACTACTAGGTTTTTGGAAGCATAAAGTATACAATTTTTAAAAAATCTAGTGTGCTAATGCATGCCATCCTAGAATCGAACTAGAGAATTAGGGTTTCTATGCATATAAACAAAATTTACACTAAGTGAACTAGGAATACAACCCTTGTAGACCGGTCCCTTTAAAGCTCCAAGTAGTCCCTTAGCTCCAAGTAGTGGTCCCCCGAACTCTTCTAAGGCTCTACTAGACGAAAGAAACGAGCTTGTTTAAGGATCTTCGAGGCCGAAGATGATTTACCTTGAGGAATCACTAACTCAAGCCACCTCCTCACTAATTAAGGAATTAATGAAGTAAATAACCTATACTAATAGGCAAGTTTAGTATAGATTGATGAAGTAGGAATTTTGCTCACTTTAGAATTATTTTTCTCTTTTTCTTTCTTCACCTCATGAAAAGCTAGAGAAGAAAAATGAGATGAAGAAGATGATCTAATAGTGAACCTTGGTGAAGAAAATATCTCATAGATATTTGTAGAGAGTTAACCATGGCTAAAGATAATGGTTGGGTTAATAAATATCTAGAGTAAAATAAAATTAGTGGACTAAGTCAAGGCTTCTACATCCTTCTACAATCATCTTAAGCCAAGGCATTTTCCACCTAATTTTGGTTTTTCCCTTAATAATTAAATCACCAAAATTATCTTTAATTTGGTGTGAGTCTAATACACCCATGTATAATGTATCATCTAGCATGACACAATAATAAATATATTAATATATCACGACCCGAAATATTAGTTCGTGACCGGCACTTAAATCACGCAGCGTCTAAACGCGTAGCGTAATTCAAGTAAGCTGAAACCCATAAATCTAAACCCTTTTTAAAGGAAATAAGAGGTGAAGTTTGAAAATAAAGGTATGATGAAAACAACGTTTTCTAAAATTCATAAGTAAAGGAACAAGAAAAATGCAAGTGAGTTTTATTAGTTGACAAAAAATATTTTTCGTCTTTTAAAAATTTGTGCAGCACCTCCTTTGTATATTTTGATCTAAAACCACAAGTACATGATAACAATAAAGGCATCCCCAAGCGGGAGCTAGCTCTTTGCCAATCGGCGGATTCACAACCACGTAAGTAATAAAACAAGTATACGACGCCCAACGGCGAAGATCAACACAAAAGATAATGAATAAAGCAAGACATCAACCTAAAAAGAGAACATAAAACCCATCGCTCAAATCTCGCAACTACAAGTCTCACTAAGTCTTACTATTTATTCAAATACTAGTTTTGATTGATGGAGTTGACTAGATACAATATGAATAATGTAAGTCTACGGTAGCGTCCCGGCCGTCAATCCGAAGCCAAAATGCGGAAACAAAACTTTTTCATAAACTTGAAACTGGCGCTAACTGATTCAGTGTAATTCTCGGATGTGTTTGTAAAAAGCAAGTATCGAATCAATTGTCTCCAAATAACGGTTTCATTTGATCGATAATAGTATCTTGTATTGGTATTAGAAAATTGTATAAAGAACTCACAATCAAAGAATTATATTTGACCGCAATCAACTACGGTGTCAGTTGTAGATCGTAAGTGAGTGCGGATCGTCCACATGGATTGTGCGATTCGTTTCTATGTTTAATTTGTTTGAATCGAAAAGTTAATCGAAAAGAAAAGAAAACATGATTCAAGAATTTATCGATTGATTCAGGTGTCACGATATTTAATCAAGAATCAAGAAACTGATAAACAAATCAAGAATCGGTGTTTTGATGATATTTCCAACCAAAATGTCAAGAATCTAAATGAGGCTTGTAGGAATCGATCGGATCTATAGACGTAATGTAATCTCAAGATTTCGTGTTCTTGTCCTTCGAAGGATTGATACTAGATCGATGATGATCGACGAGAGTTAGGGCTTTCTTGATGAAACTAGGGTTTCATCGTTTAACCCTTGTTCTTTAGTCGATATCATTCGCATTCTAGCCTCTAACAATTTCAAGAAACGATCGTAACTCCCCAATCTCAAGCGATATCAATCAAGAAAGCATCACAATGAATTGGGTCGTCGATTCTTGAACTTGCTAGGGTTTACAAAACTCGTAGGATTCAAGAATCGATTTAAGATATATTACATCATCATTCTATTGATCGTCTCGACTCCTCGACGAGCGGAGTATTACTCAAACATCATCACACAGAAAGTATTCAAGAATTGAAAAGATATCATGATGCGAGAATTTAAAGAAAACAAGATAAAAGAATATCACCTTTTATTTATATCAACAATTTGATTACAGTCGCTCAAGAACTACAAGAGGAAGAACTAAATTGTCGAATTGGCGTCGCTCGGCTCCGTGAGTCGCGGATCGGCTTGGACCACTTGCTCTGTTGAAGATCGGCTCGGCTCATAAAAGATTGTAAGGCTTCTTGCTTGATGGGTACTCGGGATCTTGGCTTTTGATTGGAATTAGGGTTAGGGTTTCACACAAGCCATCTCACTAGACTTGTGGAAGAAGAAGAGAAAGAGAGGAATGGATCAATCAATTTCAATGAATGAATAATCTTTTTACAAGTGAGCCTAGGGTCCTATTTATAGATCTCCCAAACCCTAGGTCTAGGTTTGAATTTACAATTACCTCCAAAAGTTTGTTGAGGCTTCTAGAAGTAGTTTGTTAGGCTTAGCTTAGGGTTTAAGCTAGGGTTTAGGGAGAAGTTTCTAGAATACAAGGCTAGTTTAGTGTTGGTCCCAAAACTTGCTGATCTGATAGAAGTCTCTGGAGTCTTCTGGAAATTGGAGTGTCCTTTTTTGAAGTGTAGGAGCTAAGCTAGGAGTTCTGCAGTAAAATTGGAGTGATGATCTGTCAAGGCCGCCGCGGAACCGCGGCGTAAGCAGGCTACGGCCGAGGTTCCGCGGCCATGTAGGAGGCTTGGAGCTCGGTTCTTCTGGTGTAGTCTTGGAATACCATTTGGAGCTTAATTTGATATGTTGAATTTTACTTTGCCTTTTGGATTGGTACCAGAACTGAAATCATTGAGTTGGCGTAATATTTGATCGGTACCGTATAGATTGTGGGCCTTTCTTCTGGATTTTCCTGCATAGATCTCAAAACAAGTGTTGCGCAATATAGGGATGATGCGATGCCATGAAATGCAGTCAATTTCCTTTATAGTGCCGGTTTTAGAGTCTAACACATGCAATCTGATATTTTGCGACAGTTTTGTTAATATGTAAAATATGAATGCCGAACACTTCTATATGGATGCAAATGATGAGGAAATTGCCGGCTAAAATATGCAATATTTTCGACTAATCAAATTCCCCCAAACTTAATTTAGATCGTCTCGAGCGAACTTTTTATTAAAAAGAGAAGGAGAAAATAAAGAAAGAGAAAAACTAACTAGCACACTTTCGTAGGCAACACGATTGCACTGAGCACGTGCAACAAGCCTTTAAACCTCTAGGTGTCCCTAGTAGGAGGAGTGTTGTCTCCTGAGGGTTTTCAGCGGATTGCACCCACAAAATCCAATAATAAAAGAAAGATCATGAATATTACATTTAAAGAAAAGAATTGTAAAAGAAAGACTTTGAAAATTAGGGTTTTCAACTAAGCTAGCTTTTCGGTTGTCATGAGCCCTATCTTAATGGTCATGAAAAGATGTTAGAAATCACGTCCTCCCTCAATAAAATATCATCTTATTCTTCATTCCTATCTTTCTTCCAAACATCGATCATATCACCCTGCGTGTGTGTAAAGACATCCTACACCCGGAGAATTCAATTCAACCTATCATACTCTTGCCCATCAGCCTCAGTACTTTTTAATTAATGAATATTTAGATGAGATTGCTCACACACTTTTATGCGACCGTTAATACTTCTTGAGGTACTAACCGACCGATTACTCATGTGTTTGCTTACTTGGTGTATTTTCCTCGTCTTGCACCACCTCAGGCATAGCAGTGACTCCCAGACCAGTTGGCCTTAGGGCACTAGGTGAAGAAGCACCCTCGCTATACATTTTTTATTGCCCTTGGTGATAACAAAACCAGTGTCCATTTTTCTCACCACTTTATATTTTATTTATTCACTTATTTTTTTTCTTTTTATTTCCTTCATACATCGGCTTTAAGACAAGAGCATTTCAAGGTATCCTCTACTATCCCAGGCTTCAAGACATGTGTAAGTGCGAATAGCAGGGTAGCAACGATCAAAATGTCTGGCTTCCAGAATAGAAACTATTTTTCAGACTTAGTTTTATCCTCAGATTAGTGACGTCCTTCATCTTACTAACCCTTGGGACAACGGCTCATAACTACTTATTACTAGTTCGTATAAGAAAACTTCTAATTTTCTTAGTTTTCTTAAATTTTTCTAATCTCATGGATGTAATTGTTCACTATCTAAACTTTCATTATCTTATTTATATACAAAAAAGTGTAAATATTAAAATTATTTTTATACTTGGAAATTTTTAAATTTTTATTGGTTTTGAAATTTTTTCAATTTTTATAGATTTTTAAAAGAAATGTTTTGTTCTTATGCAAATGAAATGCAAATGATACAAAAATAAGCACAAACCTCCCCCAAACTTGTTTTCAACAGTGTCCTCACTGTTGCCAACAGCTATATCTACAAAATCTGTAAGCCTGGGGGGAATTATTAGTGGGGGCAAAATATATAAGTAAAGAACTTCCCCCAAACTTACTCTTTTCACTCACCTTCATTCAAAAAGATGATTCAGTGATATACTGGATATGAAGGTGAGACGGAGGAATTTTAATCAAAATAAACTGGCTCTTGTAAGAACAAGAGCTCCTCCGTAGGGTCAGTGGAAAAATACGGCTTATGTCTATGTCCATTCACTTTGAAAAAGGTGCCGTTTTTAACATTTTCTACTTCTACTGCCCCGTGCGGGTATACAGACCGCACAACAAAAGGTCCCTTCCATCGAGATCGGAGCTTACCCGCGTGAAGGTGTAACCGTGAATCATAAAGAATGACTTGTTGACCAGGTGAAAATGTTTTCTTCAAAATGTTTTTATTGTGAAAAACCTTAGTTCTATTCTTTATGATTACAGCGTTATCATAAGCTTCATCGCGGAGTTCGCTTAGCTCATTAAGTTGCAGCTTCTGAAAGGTGCAAGCAAGGTTTAGATCAAAATTTATTTCTTTTATAGCCCACAATGCTTTATGCTCTATCTCGACAGGTAAATGACATGCTTTTCCAAACACTATCCTATATGGAGACATCCCTAGGTCGGTTTTATATGCAGTCCTGAATGCCCAAAGAGCATCCGTCAGTTTGGTCGACCAGTCTTTTCTATTTTTAGCAACAGTTTTCTCCAGGATAAGTTTGATTTGTCTGTTTGAGATTTCAGCCTGCCCGCTTGTTTGGGGATGATAGGGTGTAGAAAGTCAGTGGTTGATTGAGTATTTTCGCATCAGAGTCTCGAAAGACTTGTTGCAGAAATGTGTCCCATTATCGCTAATGATAGCGCGTGGGTGTCCAAATCGCGAAAAGATATTCTCTTTCAAGAACTTAATGACAACTTTCTTGTCATTAGTGCGACATGGAATGGCTTCTACCCACTTTGAGACATAATCAACCGCCAGCAATATGTACAAATTCCCAAAGGAGTTGGGAAAAGGACCCATAAAATCAATGCCCCAAACATCAAATATTTCAACAACCAAGATGGGTTGCTGAGGCATTTCATTCCTCTGGGATATTCTACCCGTATACTGACATTGTGTACATGTTTTGCAATAGTCAAATGCGTCCTTGAATAAGGTAGGCCAATAAAATCCACATTGCAAAACCTTCTCCGCTGTCTTTCTAGGACCAAAGTGACCCCCACAGGCCTGATCATGACAAAATGAAAGAACACTCTTGAACTCTTCATTCGGGACACACCGGCGAATGATCTGATCAGGACAATATTTAAACAAATAGGGCTCGTCCCAGTAAAAATGTTTTACTTGGGAAAGAAAACGATATTTGTCCTGTTTTGACCAATCGCTGGGTATCAGTCCCGTGGCATGATAGTTCACAATATCCCTGAACCATGGTTCACTGGATATGCTCAAGAGTTGTTCGTCAGGGAACGAGTCATTAATCGGCAGGGTCACAGGGGAAGAAGAGATGCGTGAAAGATGGTCAGCTACTACGTTTTCACATCCTTTCTTATCTTTGATAACAAGATCAAATTCTTGTAACAGTAGAATCCAACGTATTAGTCGACCTTTTGCATCTTTCTTTGCCAGAAGATGTTTTAAAGCGGAATGGTCAGTATACACAACTATAGGTGAGCCAATTAAGTAAGGCCTGAATTTTTCTAATGCAAATACAACCGCTAAGAGTTCTTTTTCTGTGGTTGTATAATTGATTTGCGCATCATTCAGGGTCTTACTTGCATAGTATATTACGTGTGGCATCTTATCGATGTGCTGTCCTAAGACTGCACCTACTACAAAGTCGGATGCGTCACACATCAGCTCAAAGGGGTAGTCCCAGTTTGGTGATGATAAAACGGAGGCTGAAGTGAGTGAGTTTTTAAGTGAGTCGAAAGCTGTCTCGCAGTCCGAGTCAAAATGGAAGGTCGTATCCTTGGCCACGAGAAGAGTTAAAGGTCTAGCAATTTTGCTAAAGTCCTTAATGAATCTCCTATAAAAGCCCTCATGGCCAAGGAAAGATCGAATATCTTTGACGCTTTTGGGATGAGGGAGGTTTTGAATGACATCTATTTTAGCTCTGTCGACCTCAATGCCTTTCTGTGAAATGACATGTCCAAGTACTATTCCTTCTTGGACCATAAAATGGCATTTTTCCCAGTTCAATGTCAAGTTCTTCTCTTTGCAACGAGTAAGAACAGCGTCAAGATTCGATAGGCAATTGGAAAAAGAGTCTCCAAAAATCGAGAAATCGTCCATAAAGATCTCCAGAAAATTCTCTACCATATCAGAGAATATCCCCATCATACACCGCTGAAAGGTAGCGGGAGCATTGCATAGCCCAAAAGGCATGCGACTGTAAGCAAAGATACCAAAAGGACAAGTAAAAGTGGTTTTATCTTGATCCTTTTTGGCGATGGGGACCTGATTATAGCCTGAGTATCCGTCCATAAAACAATAATACTCTCGTCCCGCTAAGCGTTCCAGCATCTGATCAATGAATGGTAGAGGAAAGTGGTCTTTCCTCGTGGCAGCATTGAGTTTTCTATAATCAATACATACACGCCACCCAGTTTGGGCGCGTGTCTGAATCAACTCATTTGCCTCATTGGTTATAACAGTGATGCCGGATTTCTTAGGGACGACATGTATAGGACTCACCCACTGGCTATCGGAGATGGGGTATATAATACCATTATCTAAGCATTTGACGATCTTTTTCATGACCGCTTCCTTCATGACGGGATTCAACCGTCTCTGTGGTTCTCGGGTTGGTCTGGCATCATCCATCACATGTATATGATGTTCAACTATCAAGGGACTAATCCCTTTGATGTCCGCCATACTCCAACCAAACGCCTCTTTGTTAGATCTCAATACCGATAAAAGTGCATTCTCTTGCTCTAATATAAGAGAAGCGGATATGATAACCGGTAAAGACTCATTCTCACCTAGATATGCATATTTAAGGTGAGAAGGTAAAATTTTGAGATCTAACTCAGGCGGAGAAATGATAGAAGGAGGGATCATTGAATGATTTTTGGATTTACAAAGAAGCTCAGAGCCTGTGAAAGATACAGACTCGGGTGGAGAAAAGTCAGGAGTGCAGGACTCAAGTGTAGAGAAAGTGTCCTCACTAAGATCATGTGTGAAATCAAACAGAGATGTGGTAATGTCATCGAGATCAGTAAAGCAAAGTTCCTCAGCTCCACAACTATCGGGAGCGATCTCATGGACAGAGCACACATCTAAAATATGAGCAGAGGGTTCTGATGGCTGACTTCCAACTTTGTAGATGTTTAGTTCAATGGTCATATTTCCAAATGATAAGTTCATCGAACCATTTCTACAGTTTATAACAGCGTTGGAAGTGGCAAGGAAAGGACGACCCAGAATCACCGGAATTTGGCTCCGGGGGTTTGCTACAGGATGTGTGTCGAGCACAATGAAGTCTACAGGGAAAACAAATTCCCCGACCTTTATCAACACATCCTCTAATTCACCCCTTGGTTTGGTGATTGAACGGTCTGCCATTTGGAGAGTGCAGTGAGCAGGTTTCAGCTCTCCAATCCCTAATTGCTCATAGACAGAATAAGAAAGGAGGTTAACACTTGCGCCAAGGTCTAAAAGAGCACGATTTATGTTTTTACCCCCAATCGAAATTGATATTGTAGGACATCCTGGGTCCTTTCGTTTCTTTGGTAGCTGGGGTATAAAAGCAGTGCTAATATTATTAGACATAAAGACCTTCTTCGGCACTTGAGTCTTCCTCTTCCTAGTGCACAAGTCCTTAAGAATTTTCGCATAGGCGGGGACTTGCTGAATTGCATCTAGGAGAGGGATATTGATGTTAACCTGTTTGAATATTTCCAAAATTTTCTCCATATGAGGACTCGTTCCATTAGCCCTTAACTGGTTCAGATAAGGAGCTTTCGCAATAAGCGCAGGGTCCATCACAGGAGAAGGAAGAGGGGGTAGACGTGGTCCCAAAAGAGGTGTGGGGACCGTCTGTGGAGAACTAGAAGGACTATACTGAGGTGTCGAGCCTAATGAGAAATGGAGAATAGGCTCGCGAGAAAGTGGTGTGGTAGAAGAAGAAGGATCAGAAGGAGAAGTGTGTGTGTGTGGAAAGGTCTCAGCCGGGGTGTTGATATGATTTTCAGTATCATCAATACCTTCCCCGACATGATTGTTCAGCACTCTTCCCGATCTCAACGTTGTGATGGCATTTACATTGTAATGCCCAGGATTCTGTAGGGGTTGAGAGGGAAGTTTCCCTTTTTCTCTCGCACTCATTTCGGCATTTAGTCGTGCGATTTCAGCTTCCATCGTTCTGATACTCTCAGCTTGGGACGCTGAGTTTTTCTTTATCTCACCGACGGAAGATCTAACCTCAGCCGAAACCTCTATGAAATTTAACAAAAGTGATTTCATGGTTTGAGTGAATTGAGAGAATTCGTCAGAACAGGTCATCGGATTAGACTGTGCAGGATTGTTGACCTGATTTTGGAAGTTTTGTGACTGGTAGGGGTGCTGAGTGAGTTGAAGGTGTTGCTGTTGTGGTGGAGGAAGAGCCCTTTGAAAATTATTCGTGTTTGGAACCGTGTTTTGAGATTGGTTTTGGTTCCAAGCGAAATTCGGGTGATTCCTCCAACCCTGATTGTACGTGGAAGAATATGGATCGTTTCTAGGTCTTTGAAATGCGGCATTAGAATGCTCGTGACCTTGAAACGCAGAGTTTAATGGACATTCTTCCGTTAAATGAGACGGATCAGAACATCACCCATAAATAGTTTTGGGGAGCGACACTGGGTTTAGGGAGGCTGCTGCAAATTTGTGTTCCATAGCATCGAGCTTCTTTTGCATTGCTGCCATTTCAGCTCGAACACCTATGGACACATCTATTTGGTGTACGCCACCCCTATTCAATGGTTGGGTTCCACTCTCCCACTGTAGTGATTTTTCAGCGAACTCTTCTAAATACTTCCAAGCTTCCCCATCATCTTTGGTCATAAAAGTACCTTGACACATGTTTTCAAGGCTCTGTTTGGTGTTTGGGTTAATGCCCTCATAAATGATGCGGTATAATTCCCATCTCGGGATGCCGTGATGAGGACACTGAACCAATAGATCCTTGAAACGTTCAAAGCATTTTGAAAATGGTTCAGTAGGGAGCTGGGCAAATTGATTCAGTTCGCTACGGATTCGAGCTGTCTTTTGTATTGGGTAAAATTTCTTAAGGAATGCAGCGACGAATTCTTCCCAATTTGTGATAGAATGTGCGGTAGTGTTATATAGCCACTTCTCGGCTATATCGCACAATGTAAATGGAAGAAGTCGTAGACGCATAGCATCCACTGAAAGTTGTGACGTACCCATCATTGCGCATACGTTTTCAAATTTGGTAATGAAAACGTAAGCGTCCTCAGTCTCGAGTCTGTGGAATTTGGGTAAAAGATTGATATACTGGGGCTTAATCTCAAAGTTATCCCCGTTGGCTGGTGGTGTGGATAAGCAGGTCGAAAGAGGACCTCGAATAGGGTAGCACCTCTCCTGGAGAGAGATGCGGGGTGGATTCTGCGCACCAACGGACGGCGGCAGATTGGGGTTAAAGAAGTTTGATGGATTCGGATCCATCGGTGTGGGTGTGGTAGCGGGTAAAGAAAAGGTAAATGGAGAAATATCGACTTCAGAGTCGATAAAGGGTACGCGGACTAAACGGGCACTAGAATCCCGTGTCCAGCCTATCTTGCACTAAAAAGGATTAGTACAAGTGGCAGCGTTGACTTATAATTAGGGGTAAATGAATGAATGCGGTGCTTGCTTTGAAAAAGGGACGGATTTTTGAAAAAAAAATGATGCGACAAAACAAATACAGCACACAAACCCTAGAATCTAGTGGTCACCTAGGTCCGGCTCTAGACCGCTCCTAACTGCCAAAAGACAAGTCGCAGGATAGAATCCTCCACTGCCTCTTTGTCCCCCTGTGGCCGGATAAGTGCCAGGTAAGTGGGAAGGTACTCCACTACGTAAGTAGTGGGCCTAATTAAAAACCACTAGCCTTAGACACACTCGCTTTAGGCACCACAAGAAAACGCGGATAAGCAATGAATTACCCACGGCCTTCTCTTGTCTTAATTGAGCGCGACAGTCCTTAGAGTCATCTCTAGATTTCTTTTAGTTAATGTGGGTCAATGCGGATGCAAGTTTTGTGGTTTTCGGGGCCTAGGAAGGGTAATGAAATCCCCACCTAATTTGGATTTGGCCGTGCCCCTTAATTTCCGTATTTAGAATGCAAACAACCAAGAAACAAAATCACGCACAATTTTAATTTTGCTTTTGCGGCGCTGCGATTATTTGCAAAGAAACCTGCAGAAATTGTTAGTTGGAGCTAAAAAGAGGAGAGAGGAGAAGGTAAGAAATCACCTGAAGAAAAATTTGTACAGAGAACCCTTCAAAGGGCCGCGGTTCCACCGTGAATCCCTCCTTATGCCGCGCTTCCGCGGTTGAACGATGGGATCACTGCACAAAACTTCACCAGAGAGCTTCTGTAGACTCCCTCTGTTCTCTGGTATTTTCCAAAAATTTTCTTCAATTTCCAAACAGATCCAGATTTCCTTGCAATGAACCACAACAAATCGTTTAGGGTTTGCACGAATTTTGATCTCAAAATAACAATGGAATAATTCTTTCAATTCAAACTATAATATGAAACGAATTAGCGTGCGATCCCCGGCAACTGCGCCATTTTGATTCAATGTAATTCTAACTATAATATGAAACCGAATTAGCGCGCGATCCCCGGCAACGGCGCCATTTTGATTCAGTGTAATTCTCGGATGTGTTTGTAAAAAGCAAGTATCGAATTAATTATTTCCCAATAACGGTTTCATTTGATCGATAATAGTATCTTGTATTGGTATTAGAAAATTGTATAAAGAACTCACAATCAAAGAATTATATTTGACCGCAATCAACTACGGTGTCAGTTGTAGATCGTAAATGAGTGCGGATCGTCCATATGGATTGTGCGATTCGTTTCTATGTTTAATTTGTTTGAATTGAAAAGCTAATCGAAAAGAAAAGAAAACATGATTCAAGAATTTATCGATTGATTCAGGTGTCACGATGTTTAATCAAGAATCAAGAAACTGATAAACAAATCAAGAATTGGTGTTTTGATGATATTTCCAACCAAAATGTCAAGAATCTAAATGAGGCTCGTAGGAATCGATCGGATCTATAGACGTAATGTAATCTCAAGATTTCGTGTTCTTGTCCTTCGAAGGATTGATACTAGATCGATGATGATCGACGAGAGTTAGGGCTTTCTTGATGAAACTAGGGTTTCATTGTTTAACCCTTGTTCTTTAGTCGATATCATTCGCATTCTAGCCTCTAACAATTTCAAGAAACGATTGTAACTCCCCAATCTCAAGCGATATCAATCAAGAAAGCATCGCAACGAATTGGGTCGTCGATTCTTGAACTTGCTAGGGTTTACAAAACTCGTAGGATTCAAGAATCGATTTAAGATATATTACATCATCATTCTATTGATCGTCTTGACTCCTCGACGAGCGGAGTATTACTCAAACATCATCACACAGAAAGTATTCAAGAATTGAAAAGATATCATGATGCGAGAATTTAAAGAAAACAAGATAAAATAATATCACCTTTTATTTATATCAACAATTTGATTACAGTCGCTCAAGAACTACAAGAGGAAGAACTAAGTTGTCGAATTGGCGTCGCTCGGCTCCGTGAGTCGCGGATCGGCTTGGAACACTTGCTCTGTTGAAGATCGGCTCGGCTCATAAAAGGTTGCAAGGCTTCTTGCTTGATGGGTACTCAGGATCTTGGCTTTTGATTGGAATTAGGGTTAGGGTTTCACACAAGCCCTCTCACTAGACTTGTGGAAGAAGAAGAGAAAGAGAGGAATGGATCAATCAATTTCAATGAATGAATAATCTTTTTACAAGTGAGCCTAGGGTCCTATTTATAGATCTCCCAAACCCTAGGTCTAGGTTTGAATTTACAATTACCTCCAAAAGTTTGTTGAGGCTTCTAGAAGTAGTTTGTTAGGCTTAGCTTAGGGTTTAAGCTAGGGTTTAGGGAGAAGTTTCTAGAATACAAGGCTAGTTTAGTGTTGGTCCCAAAGCTTGCTGATCTGGTAGAAGCCTCTGGAGTCTTCTGGAAATTGGAGTGTCTTTTTTTGAAGTGTAGGAGCTGAGCTAGGAGTTCTGCAGTAAAATTAGAGTGATGATCTGTCAAGGCCGCCGCGGAACCGCGGCGCAAGCAGGCTACGGCCGCGGTTCCGCGGCCATGTAGGAGGCTTGGAGCTCGGTTCTTCTGGTGTAGTCTTGGAATACCATTTGGAGCTTAATTGGATATGTTGAATTTTACTTTGCCTTTTGGATTGGTACCAGAACTGAAATCATTGAGTTGGCGTAATATTTGATCGGTACCGTATAGATTGTGGGCCTTTCTTCTGGATTTTCCTGCATAAATCTCAAAACAAGTGTTGCGCAATATTGGGATGATGCGATACCATGAAATGCAGTCAATTTTCTTTATAGTGCCGGTTTTAGAGTCTAACACATGCAATCTGATATTTTGCGACAGTTTTGCTAATATGTAAAATATGAATGCCGAACACTTCTATATGGATGCAAATGATGAGGAAATTGCCGGCTAAAATATGCAATATTTTCGACTAATCACTAACGTATACTATAAACCTGGATCGAACCATTAACATTAACTAGCAATCTAGAAGAAGGTTAGAAAGGCTATACCGATCGATCCGTGTCCTTCGGTCTTTAGCCACCATCTTTAGCTCCTTGCAGCATCTCCGATCTCGCTCGATCTCCGGTCTCCTCATTGGAAAGGGCACCACATCTTCGAATCCTTTTACGGGCTCCCGCTTCAAACTGAAGCAACTCGGACACGAAGTTTGCAAGCCGACGTGTCCAAGGTGAAATAGAGAATGTATGTGATAACTTTATCTCTTAACACTCTAGGATTCTCAACACATGAGATGGTTAGAGTGGAGGTAGAAGATGATACCATGGTGGAGGTTGTGAGCAAGAAGAAGAAAGAAAAGAGAGGAGCCTTTTGTGTTATTGTGTTGAGATGATAAAATGAGAGCTAGCATAAGAAATCCAAGAGCAAACCCAAGCCTATATGGCTGTCCACTCTCTCTCCAAGTATCATATCAACACAATAAACAAATCCTAATGTGACATTAGCACAAATAAAGAGACCATGAGTCACTAAACATGTCCATGTCACATTAAATGCACCTCATGATCATTTCCACTCACAATTTCCATATGTAAACATTAATCCAAATGTTTACAACAATAAAAAGAGAATGACATCTACTAAAGTAAACTCATGGCGGATCACAAGAGTACCCCTCACCTGTATATATGATTGATGTGAAAAAGTGTTGTTTGTAGTTAACCGCAATCAATAACGGTGTCGCGTGTAGCTAGACCGAGATGAGTACGGGTCGTCCTCTGGGAAACGTGGAACCTTTTATTCTTAATTTAGATGTGTTGAGAAAGAGAGGAGGGATAAAGAATTTTGAAGATGGTTTCTAGATCTATGTTAAACAAGAATGTAAAATATAGATCTAGATTATTTTAAAGATATAATTAATATAATAAGAGGGCTTGTCGGGTTCGTTAGGATTTAGTAGTTATGGACGATTAATTAAAAGTTACCCTTTTTATCCATTAATAGATTTAGAACTAGAACGACGGTGATGCGTGTAGATTAGGGTTTCTGGAGGGAAAATGAATCCCACTCTTAACCCTTATCTCGACACGGAACTCCGTTCATATCTAGCCTTTACCAAAACAATCATTAATCTAATCTCTAATCGCGGTCGGAACTAGCAAAGAATTGCTAGCGCGCCCGATTAGGATGTTAATGATTCTTTTGATAAAGTTCCTAAACTTTATAGGACATAAAAGGGTTTAGTTATTTTTATCGTCCATTAGCCTACCCTAATCCTACGAACCCTAACAAGCGGAGAATTACTCGCGTATGTTGGGAGAAGAAGATGAAAAGACAAAGAGGGGAAACATAATGTAAAATGCAAAAACAATTAAATAAAATAACTACCTTTATTAATTGACTTGAACAAACTACACTTAAATCTATAGAAAATGATTACAAACTAGTTGCTTCTCGATCTTTCCTAAGGAGGTAGTCGAACAGTCGATGATCAGCCTGGATGCGTGAGCCGTCTTGGACTTCGTGATCTCTTCGGCTTGATAAATTTTCCAAGAGGCTCTCGGTGCCTTTTTATAGTGCAAAGCCAGAATCATTTGCTTCCATATTAGGTAAAATGTAGAAAATATTTTCCCCAAAAATCCTCATCCTCCATCTCTTCTTAACCGCCGCGGATCCGCGGCATCAAGGAGCTAATGCCGCGGATCCGCAGCCTTCTTATCTCAGCCGTTGATTAATTTTTAGGGGCTGGCTCTCTTTGACATTTGGCGATCCTAGGAATCTTCAGAATTTGGAAATCTTCTCGTGGTTGCTGCCAGACTTGGTCCCCAAGTTTTGATTCTTAATTAGGCAAGTCTTCTTCAACAACTTGATTTGCTTGATTCTAGTCTTTGAAAAATTCTGCACACTTGGAAAAAATTCTGCACAACAACTCAAATAATATTTAGTAGACTTTGTTCTACTAGGATTTGGTCAATGAATTTATTTGCATACATTTTCCTGCCAATTGCTAATTAAAATATATTAACACATGGAAAATAGTGTTTTTACACATAAACCCTCATATGTATGATATATTATAATAAAGTCCTTTTTTAATATGAAAATGGTAGGAAAAATGTAATACAAATGTGCAGTTTTATCAACTGAACAAATACCCCCAAACTTGTCTTTGATCGTCCCGAGCAAACTAGTTTATTCAAGAGAAGGAGAAGAAAGAAAGGAGAAAACTAAGCATACTTTCGTAGGCAAACACGATTGCACTGAGCACGTGCAACAAGCCGTTAAACCTCTAGGTGTCCCTAGTAGGTGGAGTGTTGTCTCCTGAGGGTTTTCAGCGGATTACACCCATAAAATTCAATAACAAAAGAGAGATGGTGAAATTTACATATAAAGATAAGAATCATAAAAGAAAGACTTTGAAAATAAGAGTTTTCAACTATACTAGCTTTTCAGTTGTTATGAGCCCTATCTTAATAGTCATGAAAAATGTTAGAGATCACATCATCTCTCAATAAAACATCGTCTTTATTCTTCATTTCTACCTTTCATCCAAACATCGATCATATACCCCTACGTGTGTGTAATGGACATCCCTACACTCAGAGAATTCAATTCAAGCTATCATACTCTTGTCCATCTATCTCAGTACTTTTTAACTTAATGAATATTTAGATTTGCTCACACATTTTCATGCGACCGTTAATACTTCTTGAGGTACTAACTGACCGATTACTCATGTGCTTGCTGATTCGGTGATAATATTTTCCTCGTCTTGCACCACCTAAGGCTTAGCAGTGACTCCCAGACCAGTTGGCCTTAGGGCACTAGGTGAAGAGGCACCCTCGCTATATTTTTTTATTGCTGCCTTGGCGATAACAAAACCAGTGTTCATTTTTTTTTTCTTTTCACCATTTTTATATTTTCTTCATTTTTTTCCATTTCCTTCATACTTTGGCTTTTAGACAAAAGCATTTCAAGGTATCCTCTACTATCCCGAGTTTCAAGACGTGTGTAAGTGCATATAGTAGGGTATCAACATTCAAATGTTTGGCTTCCAAAATAGAAACTATTTTTCAGACTTATTTTTATCCTCAGATTAGTGACTTCCTTCATCTTACTAACCCTTGGGACAACAGCTCATAACTATTTATTACTAGTTCGTTTAAGAAAACTTCTAATTTTCTTGGTTTTCTTAAACTATTCCTATCTTTTGGATGTAATTTTTCACTTTCTACTCTTTTGTTATAATTTTTTTTTTAATTTTTTAAAATGTTGTGCTTATGCAAAATATGATGCAAATTGATATATAAATAAGCACAAACCTCCCCCAAACCTGTTTACAGCAGTGTCCTCACTGATGTCATCCATTAAGCACAAAAAGCTGTAGACTTGGGAGGAAATTATTAATGGGGGCAAAAATATATGAAAGTGAAAATCCTCCCCCAAACTTATTTTTGGCTCACCAATTTGAGGACAAAAGTTATGTTCAAGAGCCAAAAATATACCCCCCCTCAAACATGAGTTAGACAATACGAAGTATTTTAAGAGGGGGTGAGTCATTTGGTCAAAGTAAGGCTTTACAAAGACCAAAAGTTAACACCAACCATTCAAAGATTTTATCAGTATAGCGTATAGGTTGGTGGAAGAATGTGTTGTATCGAGTCAAGAAAAAATGGGGAAGGGATAAGAGGTGGTATGGAAAGGGTTTGAAATTAGAGAAAAGAAAGAATGAGGATGAATGTGAATGATTAGGAAGAAAGAATGGGGACGGTTCAACCTCTATAAGTGGAGATTGATTAGTCACAAAATCCGTATTGTTTAAAAATTCAAGTTCGTCAGCAAAAAGTTCTTCAAAACTTTTATCGATGGTGTGATTGAACATTTTGCTGTCAAAGAGTTTTGTGCCAGAGTTTATTCTACTTGATTTATCAAAAATCATTGAGGTAGAGGACTCGAAAAAATCATCTACCTCATTTTCAAAAATATCTAAATCAAGTTGAACTTCTGGTATTATTGAACTTGAATTAATGGATTGTGATTTATCAAAACTCACTGAAACTATAGGAACAGAAGAAGAACCGGAGAAAGTAGAAGGTGAAACGGGTAAACAAATTGGTGTGTCGAGTGTTGCTGAACCAGATGTGGAAGATGGAGGCTGTATTTCGGTCTGATCTTCGAGTATACCATTATCATCAACTTCAAGACATATTTGGGGTTCGGGAAGAATTACAGGCTCAAGATGATGACCACAAGGAAGTGAAAGGATTTGAGGAATTGGTGGGACAAAATCATCCAAAATTTCGGGTTCATCAATCAATATATCCCCAACGTCAATCACCTCATTCAAGTGAAGGTTAAAATTCTCAAACACCTTATCAAAAGTATGGTTTTCAATCAGTTTTGGTTCAAGAGTGGAGGTGTAGAGATCACAAGGGTTGGGTATGGTTTCACTTGAAATGGACCCTTCACAGTCGGGTAAATCAAACACTACAAAGTCACACAACTTATCAGTCATTCTATTTTGTGTACTTGATGAATCAATGAAACTGGAGTTGTGGATTTTAGTTTGGAAATGGAAGGTTTGATTAGGAAGGGTGTATAATTCTGTCTCTCTACCCAAATTCTCATTTTGTCCGATGCCCGTATTATATACTGAAAAATCTTGGGCTGGTTCGGAACTCGTTGCCCTTTCATATTTAGCCATGCTTTCCTTCCATTCCTCTCTAATGCGGTTCATCATCACTATACGTTCTTCTAATTTCCGCTCAAGACTAGACTTTGGTTAATAAGGGGTTTCAGTATAAGATTGAAATTCCTGTGGATAATTAAAACTCCCAAATAACTAATTAGAAGAACTGTCTAGAGAAGGTGGAAAAGTCGGATTGGATTGATAGGAATAGAATGGTTGTGAAAATTGGGTAGGAGTAGGATCAATATTATGATAAGAAGAATATTGATATGGGTTGGTCGGTTGGCTAACAAACTCTTCTTTGGAAAGTGGAGGTGATGGTTGATATTGGTCCGGGTTGAAACTTTGGTCTCTAGCTCTAGCTATGTGCTCAGCAATGGACATTCGTCTAGGGGCTTCATCACTTTGGGTATCAACTGAAACAGGTGTAGGATTAGGATACGGTTGATAAGACATAGACTGAGGTGGCCAACTGTTTCTTCCTGCTTGTTCTATATGATCTCTTAAGGACATGGAAGAGCCGGACGGTATACCGAAGGGATTATGAAAACAAGAGATATCTGGTTGTGGACAGCAAAGCTCGGCAAGAGATCGTCTGTTTAGGTCACCCATTATAAGAAGAGAAGAAGGGGGAAGGGTAAAAAGGGGAGAAAATGATTGGTTTGTTTTGAAAAATGACGGATTTAGACAAATCACACAAAAATGCACAAACAATTCTAGAACTATGGTTACCTAGGTCCAGTCTCTAGACCGCTCCTAGACTTCCAAAGGACAAGCCGCAGGATCAATCCTCTACCGCCTCCGTACTACCCTTGTAGCCAGGTAAGTGCCAGGTAAGTGGGAAGGAACCACAGTAGTGGGCCTAATTAAAAACCACTAGCCTTTGACATACTTGCCTAGACACTACAAAAGTAATGCGGATAAGCGATAGATTACCCACGACCTTCCTCTGTCCTTATTGAGCGCGACAGTCCTTAGAGTCCGGTCTAGATATTTTTTAAATTAATGAAGGGTTGATGCAGATGCTCGGTTTGTGATTTGTGGGGCTTAGGAAGGGTGATGAAATCCCCACCTAATCTGGATTTTGGTCTTGCCCCTTAAAAATCCGTATTAAAATATGAAATAACAAACCAATAACAAAACCTTGCAAAAAGATTTTTGAGCGGCGATATTTTGCAAAGAATCCTGCAGAAAAGAGATTTTATTGGATTTCAGAAGAGAGAGAAAGAGGTTAGAATCTTACCAGAGAAATGTCTCTGAATCTCTGTATCTTTAAGTATGTGACTCCAGATTCCCTCGCAAAATTCACACAATAATCGTTAAATATACAATTTGCAGTTTTGTTTTAATAATGATATGAAACGTCTAAGAATTCAACACAAATAATAAGAATAAAAAATTACGCACGTATCCCCGGCAACGGCGCCATTTGATTAGTTATGAAAGAGTGTTGTTTGTAGTTAACCGCAATCAATAACGGTGTCGCGTGTAGCTAGACCGAGATGCGTACGGGTCGTCCTCTGGGAAACGTGAAACCTTTTATTCTTAATTTAGATGTGTTGAGAAAGAGAGGAGGGATAAAGAATTTTGAAGATGGTTTCTAGATCTACGTTAAACAAGAATGTAAAATATAGATCTAGATTATTTTAAAGATGTAATTAATATAATAAGAGGGCTTGTAGGGTTCGTTAGGATTTAGTAGTTATGGACGATTAATTAAAAGTTACCCTTTTTATCGATTAATAGATTTAGAACTAGAACGACGGTGATGCGTGTAGATTAGGGTTTCTGGAGGGAAAAGGAATCCCACTCTTAACCCTTATCTCGACACGGAACTCCGTTCATATCTAGCCTTTACCAAAACAATCATTAATCTAATCTCTAATCGCGGCCGGAACTAGCAAAGAATTGCTTGCGCGCCCGATTAGGATGTTAATGATTCTTTTGATAAATTTCCTAAACTTTATAAGACTTAAAAAGGGTTTAGTTATTTTTATCGTCCATTAGCCTACCCTAATCCTACGAACCCTAACAAGCGGAGAATTACTCGCGCATGTTGGGAGAAGAAGATGAAAAGACAAAGAGGGGAAACATAATGTAAAATGCAAAAACAATTAAATAAAATAACTACCTTTATTAATCGACTTGAACAAACTACACTTTAATCCGTAGAAAATGATTACAAACTAGTTGCTTCTCGATCTTTCCTAAGGAGGTAGTCGAACAGTCGATGACAGCCTGGATGCGTGAGCCGTCTTGGACTTCGTGATCTCTTCGGCTTGATAAATTTTCCAAGAGGCTCTCGGTGCCTTTTTATAGTGCAAAGCCAGAATCATTTGCTTCCATATTAGGTAAAATGTAGAAAATATTTTCCCCAAAAATCCTCAGCCTCCATCTCTTCTTAACCGCCGCGGATCCGCGGCATCAAGGAGCTAATGCCGCGGATCCGCAGCCTTCTTATCTCAGCCGTTGATTAATTTTTAGGGGTTGGCTCTCTTTGACATTTGGCGATCCTAGGAATCTTCAGAATTTGGAAATCTTCTCGTGGTTGCTGCCAGACTTGGTCCCCAAGTTTTGATTCTTAATTAGGCAAGTCTTCTTCAACAACTTGATTTGCTTGATTCTAGTCTTTGAAAAATTCTGCACACTTGGAAAAAATTCTGCACAACGACTCAAATAATATTTAGTAGACTTTGTTCTACTAGGATTTGGTCAATGAATTTATTTGCATACATTTTCCTGCCAAATGCTAATTAAAATATATTAACACATGGAAAATAGTGTTTTTACACATAAACCCTCATATGTATGATATATTATAATAAAGTCCTTTTTTAATATGAAAATGGTAGGAAAAATGTAATATAAATGTGCAGTTTTATCAACTGAACAATATACATACCTGCATCCGCATTCCAACTGAATGCGCATGCAATGAGACTAAAGTAATCCAACAAATCTAATACTAGGATCCGGTTTAAACCAAAGCCCGCTAGTATGATCCGTCCGATCATGATCTGTGAACGACTGCACGTATATAATCGAACCCTGCCATAATACCATACGGCCCCTACAACGTTTCGCTCGAAACTTGAGAAACTGTCTGTGGGGGACCATAAAGACTCGTCAATACACTAGCTGTGGATTTAACCACTAGCACGTCAGTGGTACTAACTGTACGTAACGGGCTATCAGGTATTGACCAAAAGGGAGGTCGATGAGCGAACTCATCATGACACCCTACTGAGCCTGTCAGTGACAATATCTGTACAGTCCTGTCCGTTCGTCTATGATTATCGCATATCGGGCCTAGGGGGTTGGTAAATGTCAGACCCACAAAAGCGGTACAAGTCGTGTCGGAGTGTAGCCCAGAACACCCTGAGATACTACTGGAATACCTACCAGTAAATCTTCTGCCTTGGCCAAGGACTTCATGTAATGGCTCTCCTAGACACAGCGCGATCTCACCCCCAATACCGGGAGAGACGAAACCCCTGCCGATCCGCTCACTGCCTCCATGTGGCTCGGGACTGTACCTAACTAAAACCTGTTTGCACGACTTCTTTGAGCCGTGGTAGGGTAGTAATCAAAGCACAGTGGGAACTCACACGAGACAAATGATGATATCAGGTCGATAGACTAACCTGTACACATGTCACCAGGGAACTGCTATCTGACGTCAGGTATAATACCAACTAGCATGTTCCCGGCGAGTCCTGTCCGGTGTACTCATAACCTAATGAGCACCTGTATACATCTTAGGTGAACCAACTGACACTAATGGCTTGTGAGACCGGCCACCGCCCCTCGTCGGGGTCTCGACTGTATACACTAGTCTACTCTGGAGTATCGATGCCTTGTCTCGAAACTCCCTCGACTAGGGACCTTTTAAGGATGTGCTTATAGACCACAGCTCCCACGTATATGATCGCCATCATACTGCTGGCAGTCAAGCAAGAATCCTAAAGGCTCTATCAACGTGTAATAGTGACCTGTAAGGTCACCTAAAGTAGTACACGATGATAAAGATAAACCAGATAGCATACTATCATCTTGAGTAAGATTGTCCTACCGGCATAGGTCCTCCCTTAATCATTGCAATCACGTGCCAGTGATCCAATAATTGACTCTGAGGGCACTATATCCAACAATCTCCCACTTGCACTCAAGGCTAATTATTGCGATGTCGCATACTCACAGCCCGTGTGATACCGAACACCTAACTCCTCTACTAATCAGTTTCACAAAGCCCGGTTGTGAAACTACTGCGTTCGAGGAATAGCCTCAGTGAGTGGATCCGCCATGATGTTTCTTTTTTTATGTCTCTCTTTATCTCAAGTTCGCGGAGAAGACCATCTTCCGAAATGAGCAATACCTGTCTTAGACTATGTCTGGATATCTGATGGGACTTAGTTCATAAATGAACTCCAAATCCAAACTTCTTAGACTGTATCGTCAACTGAATCTAATCAGTATCCTGCGCCATGCCTCCCTCAGTATCCGCTTGGACCTCCTGTTCAAACTACTGCCCCTCGTCAGAAGGAAAACTATAACTCTGATAATCTCTCTGTCATCCAGGTCACCTTGGAAGCCTGGAATGATAACCGTCTACCAAAAGAGGCTGTCGTTATCATATCCCTAGAACATCCACTTATGCTCTAAAAATGCTTCCGAACGTTTCTCCAGGATTGGATCAATATCAACTTATTGCATCTAATGCAAAAACAACATCTGGTGTGGTACTTGACATCTCGTGATTGACTCAATTGCCTAAGCAAGTGATATGTCAATCATGTACACCCCTCTCCCCTTTAGTCTGTAAGACACCTTTAGAGAGGGTGACTCTATCACCTGCAGGTATACTACCGTACCAGGAGTCGTCCATTCTAAAATACCTGTAGAATGTTGTCTAAGTACCCAGATTAGGAAACTGCCCAAATCTAGATCTAAAACCATAGATCTAGTAACCAGAATGTCTGAAATTATATCTATATCCTATGTGGAGAAACCACTGTGTGACAACCAAAGTATAACCGATCGTAGTATAGGAATTTCACTTCCTACTCTGTGTATGTCATCCAAATACGAGGACATCACACACTACTACCTTCTTAACAGATCCATCTCCTATTCTGATGAAGTCAAAGTCCATGACTGTCACATCAAAAATAGATGATCTATCTCCGCTATATCTGCTTTAGTCCATAGACATAAGCTACTTGTCCACTATGCTTCCGCTGCTCCCACTGATTACGACAACCCTCTGGCAGAGTCATATATACGTGCACTTCTAAAGCTAGTTTATAACGACGCTATACTCATCCTCCTTCCGGGTCTCATAGCCTGGAACAACAGTAGTGTCAAGTCTGGGTAAACAAGAACCTCCCTGTCACCGTCTTTGAGCATACCGAAGTACCTCTCGAGTGCCTGAGGTTACCCACCATATCTGTGGAGTGGCTAATGGAATGTCAAACCTGATTGAATCTTTAGGTTCTTATCAAATTTTCAGTAATCGTTTGTGGTTCTGGAATCACTTCCAGTTCTACCATACTCCCACTACCGTTTTTTGAAAAAATCCATTTTTATCAAAACTGTGGCGAGTCAAGAACAATATCATTATTGATCTTCTAGATGGTAGAAAGTTAACCCTCGTCATAGCCCGTGCCAACCCACAAACAGCCATTACAGAAACGTGCCTTGAGTTATCCAGAGTCTGGTTTTAAGCATAAGCCGGACAACTCCCCGTACCTTAACATCGTTAAGATATGAACCGTTCTATATCCAATATAGAACAGAGGCACTGATTTAATTGGAACCAGATTCAAATCATGCAGCTGTCTCCAGTGCATGTCAACTAAATGGAAGGAGGCCGATCAGCGTTACTCAACTTAGGAATGCATACAGATATGAGTAACCTGAAAGAGAAGCAAGTTCTCATAATCATTACTATCAACTGAATACCATATACAAATATCTACATCTTCGACCACCTTGAAGAATCTTGATACTTGCAATACCTGGTTCTCTACTTTATTCATATACCTATAACTTTTCAAAATTTTGGTCTTGTATTTCTATGAAACACATGTCTAAGAACTAGAGAAGTCATAAGTAAACGGAATATAGTACGAGGACCAATCCTTCTGTCCTAATGGACACTGGACAATATACATTACTTTGTATAAGTCCGTTGAGTTGAATAACTCAAACCCTGTGCGTCGTAGGTTGAAAACTGTACTATGGTTATGAAGAATTACACCGGTCTTGAATGCTCCTTACCTAACCATCAACTGATATAGGTAAATGTCATGGACATAATTTCAAAATGTTATATCTCACTTTATAAAAATAAACGTACAGATATATCAATTTGAAATTGGTGCATAACAACGGATATTCAAAACCAAATATTTGTCGTCCGGCAAACAACCCAGGTGATTTCCTCAAATATCACCAACTACAACGAATCCCGATATAATGAGAATGATCACCCAATTCCCAATAACTTACTCCCACTCATCATCTGTAAAACCATACAGATGTGAGAATCATACCTGGTAAATACATACCCTGGAGTAAGTACCTAATTGGGAAATCAGTTTTTTACTAACAATGCAAGTGAAACTGAAACATGAAAATGTCTCGAAGGGGTATCCGGGTATTCCTAGTAATGCCTCTTCCATTATCCAAATTCATGACTGTAACCGTATATTTCTTTGCCATCTCTCCAAATCCCTTTATTTGTCTTTACGCATTACCTTCTGTACACCCTCTTAGGCTAAATGGTTTTCTTCCTTCCCTACCGCTCGGCACCAGCCTATGGTTTGGAAGAAGAGTATCTAATAAACGTAATAGGTGTACTGTCATGATCCTAGGAGCACTCGCAACCCGAGAGAAGGTAAAGATAAAAGACAACCGAATAAACCTCATTCCTATTTCTCCTGAACCAGAATCCATCCCCAAACTGGAACAAGTCCCTTCGAGTTTGTATATAACCATACGATGGAGTATCCAATAAACTGTGGATCTTCGTAGTGATACGGGGTGTTCCGGAGAAATACAAAGGTGAAGTAGGAGTGGCGATGAAATACTTGGTTTGGTCGTGAATAGCAGTCACAATTTACTTTGCCCTCTTTCTAATCCCTTTATTTTGTCTTTACTTATTACCTTCTGTACACCTCACTTAGGCTGATTGGTTTTCTTCCTTCCCCACCTTTCGGCACCTACCTCTGGTTTGGAAGAAGACTATCCAATAAGCATAATAGGTGTACCGTCCTAATCCAAGGAACACTCGCAACCTGAGAGAAGGTAAAAGGAAAAGACAACTGAATAGTCCTATTCAATTTCTCTAGAATCGGAAACCATCCTCAAATCTAGAACAAGTTCCTTCGAGTTCGTATATAATCATACGATGGTTTTATCCAATGGAAGTGGACGTTCGTAGTGATACGAAATGTTCCGGAGAAAAAAAGGGTAAAAGTAGGAGTGGCAATGAGGTATGCAACTCAGACAATCCAAAAGCCAGTGTTTTAAGAAGGTTCGGTTAACTTGGTCACTGAGTCATAGTCTAGGGTCGGGCCATGGTCGCTGCCAAAGAGAGAGAGAAAAGAAACACTCTGCGTGCACTCTAACCTAGATTAGAATGGTTATCAATTTATCTAATCAGGAAACCTCTCACTGTATCCTCAAATTCTCCTCCAAACCTGAAAGAAGAATTAGTCGGGATAACCCGAGGAGTAAACTAACTCATCAGTGGGATCCAACTATTATCGCATGATAACGTGATGGAATCCACTCACGTTATCACACTCCAGAAGGTATGCGCATGCCTGGCAAGTTTCAGTTTCTTTAGAAACTCCCGATGTGATTTTTACCCCAAGCGGTTTATGACCTTGACTTTGGCCAACAAATCATAACCCGCAAGTCAAGTTCTACCCGTCATTTTCCTGATTGATTTAGACCCACCCACCCACACCCTTGCTTTTGGCCAACAAAGTGGTACGACTGTCCTAAACCAATGCATCTATCTATGCAACAGAAAGGTAACAAATAGCTACCATACTGTTAGTTGTATGTATGCCTTAGAGGCCAGTATTGTACAGATGATGTATATTATATTGGATGCTTGGACATATATAGAGAGGACTTTCTTGCTCGATATGATAGTATGCTATCTGGTTGCTTTTTATCTTAACATGTATACTTGTCTCTTGATACTGTCTTATAGTTACATGTTGGTAAAGCCCTTAGGATGTGTACTTGACTACCTGGACTATGATGCAGATCATACTAGTGGGGGCAGAGTAGTCCATAAGTACATCCTTTAATGTTCTTAGTCGTAGGTGTATCGAGACAGGGCATCGATATACCAGAGTAGACTAGCGTATACGCTTCTCGACCCATGAGATGGGCGATGGATGATCCCATATCCATTGGTGTTAGACATCAGAGATGGTATACGGGTGCTCAGTGGAGACTGGGTACACTGGACGGACTCGCCGAGAACTCCCAGATGGTATTATACCTCACGTCAGATGGTAGTTCTTTGGTGACACTTGTGCAGGTTAGTCTGTAGACCCGAGATCGTCATAGAGTCTTGTGTGATTCCCACTGTGCTTTGATTTCCACCTTACCACGTCCAAGAGGGCGTGCAAAACGGTGGTTTTTGGGTACAGTCCCGAGTCACATGGAGGCAATGAGCGATAGGAGGGGTTTCGTCTCTCCCGGTATTGGGGGTTGATGTTGCGCAGTGCTCGATTGGCCATAACAGGGAAGTCCCTGGCCAGGGCTGATTTAGAGATTTACTGGTAAGTGTTACCAGTAGTTTCTCGACCCGTTATGAGCCTTACATTGGCACGACTTATCGGTTATTGGGGTCTGACGTTTACCACCCCTAAACTTGATATGCGACATATCAGACGAGGAGACCGGACTGTACGGGAAGTGTTACCATTAGGCTTTTACAGGAGTTGGAGCGGGCTTGCTTGCTGATCTTCTGATCGCTCAATACCCGGGTAGCCGTTACGTCCAGCTAGTACTGCTGACGGCTTGTGGGTGCTTGATGTGATCATCACCTACTGCTGGCGTATTGACGAGTCTTTAGAGTCCTATATAGAGGTTTTACTGGCTAACGAAATAGGAGCGCATATGTGATATGTGCGGGACCGAGAATAATGCGTGTATGTGATACCGTATTCTATTCTTGCGACTTTTTGTATCGGTCGGTTATATGTGATATAGCCGGGTTATCGAATCAAGTGTTGATTCGATAAGTCAATACATTAGATGTTAGTCGGTTATATGAGATATAACCGGATTATTAAGTCGAGTGTTGATTTAATAATTTAGTGTATAATAGTATATATGATATACTAATTTACATTAACTAACATTTGTTCACTTAAGGATTTTTCTCACATGTGCACAACTTTAATATATATGTGATATATATTAAAATGTGTTTTCTTTTTGTATCATGGTTGATGATACATCATACATGGGTGTGCAAGACATACACTATTCTATTTTAAATGGTGGTTAATAATTATATAAGGTAATTACAAATAAGTGGAGCTTTTGTCACAAGCATGAAGCTTGTAGAAGCTTATGGATGCTTTGACAAAGTCCACTAACTTTGTTTTACTTTAGATTTTTATTAACCTAACCATTTAGGATTAGCCATGGTAATGTCTCTATATGAGTTAGTATATGATACTCACTCACCATGGTTAGCTCACTCACTTGATCATTATCTTTCTCTCTTATTTCTTCATCTTCTTCCTTGAGCTAAAAAGCTCTCTAGGGTTTGATCCAAAGTGAGAAACATTGTGAGAAAATAAATTCTAAAGAGAACCCACTTCTTATTTCTCCATCCTCTACTAGACTCGCACTTTAGTATAGGGTGTTTGCTTCACTAATTCTCTAGTTAGTGAAGTAGTAGCTTGAGTTGGTATTCCCTCGATGTAGATCATCTTCGGCCTCGAAGACTTCAAGCAAGGACGCGTCTTTCGCCTCATGAAGCCATGCAAGAGCTCGGGAGAACCATGATCGCAACGAAGGGACTACGACAAGGAGCTTTAGAAGTGAAGGACCGATCTACAAAGGTTGTATTTCGTATTCACTTAGTGGTAAATGTAATTTACTTGCATGTGAAACCCTAATTATCTAGCAAAGATCTTGTTTAGGGTTATTCGGCATGGCTAAAATTTTAAACAGGCATGGTTGATGCATTGTAGAACCTTATTAGAGTGCCTAGTAACCCTACACATACACTATGCCTTGACTTTGGCCAACAAACACAGCATGAATACTAAGTGCTACCCGTCTGAAATGAAGGAGGGCTACGAATGGTTTTTGATGAAAAACCTTTAACGTAATGAACTTGATATCCTTGAAGGAACCGGATAGCTTTTTATAAAAATATAGTGGCGAAAACCTTTGCTAAAGAGGTCACCCGGTGAAGGGATCTCGGCTCTTTCCCCGTAGAATGAGGTGCAGGATATTCTAACTGAATACCATAATGCAAATAAAAAATTAATCGACTATAGTGAAGTTATTACCCTGACGCAAACTTCTGCCCAAGGGGTCACTCCCGGTGAAGGGATCTCGGCCCTAGCCTCGTCGACTGAGGTGCTGGATATTCATAACCGAATACCACTGTGCAAAACAAAAGAGAACGTCCTTGCAATAACAGCTTTTTGAAAAATTGTTCCAACAATATCAAACAGGTTTGTTTAGCTTGCATTGATCCGAATCAACGCAGTCCCATCAATTGATCACACCACAAAAGAACAAAAATATGATGTACGTATATTCCATCCGCATTCGCCACTAGGTCCCGTCATCACCCGTTAGGTTACTTAACTAACGACAGAGCGGGGACTGGACTAGCGCGGGTGTAAAACATATACAACATCTACTAGTATATATATCAATATATAATAATCGCTCAAGGCGTGATAAAAATGCAACATCACAGAAATGCAATAAGCATCACAGAATAATACAGATAATCTGGGATCCCCGGGTTTCCTTTGAGCCGCAAGTGAAACCCGACGGTCCCCTGGTCGTGTGGATAGCCTGTGCAATGAAATCTTAGACCCCTACGGGTGCGGCAAGTTACCCACCAAAACCTGAAGCGAGGCAACCCCTTCAACAAAGTGAATGGACCACCCAGCACTTCACAGAATCCGGTAACTTGAGCACCCCTCCTTGGGTCAACCTATACCCCCTACGAGTGCGGCGAATAGCCCGCCAATTCTAGAGTAAAGCCCCTTCCGTCTCAGAGTCATGAGATGCGGGCTCGTTGCCCTCTAGAACCCGGCTATCCGTGCACCCCACTGCGGGGTAATCCTAGTACAGAAAGTAAAATATATACAACGGGTACATCGACCTTAGCCCGGTCGTGCCCCAAAAGAATAATATACAAACAGGCAGTGACGGCAGTCCACATGTCGGACGCTCTCCCGGCAATATCAAATGTACAAATAATTCCAAACTGTACTACCATTGCATCTAGGCTATCCACCACGATAAATCCGCAACATCACAGCACAACACAGAACACCAACATGAATGTCACGTTCGCAAATCCGTCTAAAAGTGCTATAGCAATTAGACAAGATTTACCGATCAAATGACATTCACGGTCACAGATAGTAATGTAAGTACCGCGAACTAACTTATTTAAAATTTCGATTGACAAAATTTCCCAAAGTGGGCCCCAAGTACAATTCCAGCACGCAAAAATAATCTGGGCCAAAACTAAAAATTCCAGAAACTACATTTTCACACAAAAGACCAGCACAAGAAAAATGGTGCACTGAAGCCACATAACAACGGCGGAACCGCGGCCATAACGTGGTTATTGCCGCGGTTCCGCGGCGTTACTGTGGAATCACGATACGAAATTTCTACAGATGTCTTAAAAAAGCCTGCCTGATTTTCTGACATACCCAAAATAATTTTTCGACCACAAAAAATTTTTGACAGAAACTCAGAAAATGAAAATGCGGTTTCGGAAATTTTGATCGATCGATATTTTAAACATGTTAGAACAAGCTAGTAAAGGTTAATGGCGTGGTTCTGATACCATGTAAGTCTACGGTAGCACCTCGGCCGTCAATCCGAGGCCAAAATGCGGAAACAAAACTTTTTCATAAACTTGAAACTGGCGCTAACGTATACTATAAACCCGGATTGAACCATTAACATTAACTAGCAATCTAGAAGAAGGTTAGAAAGGCTATACCGATCGATCCGTGTCTTTCGGTCTTTAGCCACCATCTTTAGCTCCTTGCGGCATCTCCGATCTCGTTCGATCTCCGGTCTCCTCATCGGAAAGGGCACCACATCTTCGAATCCTTTTACGGGCTCCCGCTTCGAACCGAAGTAACTCGGACACGAAGTTTGCTAGCCGACGTGTCCAAGGTGAAATAGAGAATGTGTGTGATAACTTTGTCTCTTAACACTCTAGGATTCTCAACACATGAGATGGTTAGAGTGGAGGTAGAAGATGATACCATGGTGGAGGTTGTGAGCAAGAAGAAGAAAGAAAAGAGAGGAGCCTTTTGTGTTATTGTGTTGAGATGATAAATTGAGAGCTAGCATAAGAAATCCAAGAGCAAACCCAAGCCTATATGGCTGTCCACTCTCTCTCCAAGCATTATATCAACACAATAAACAAATCCTAATGTGACATTAGCACAAATAAAGAGACCATGAGTCACTAAACATGTCCATGTCACATTAAATGCACCTCATGATCATTTCCACTCACAATTTCCATATGTAAACATTAATCCAAATGTTTACAACAATAAAAAGAGAATGGCATCTACTAAAGTAAACTCGTGACGGATCACAAGAGTACCCCTCACCTGTATATACATATCTGCATCCACATTCCAACTGAATGCGAATGCAATGAGACTAAAGTAATCCAACAAATCTAATACTAGGATCCGGCTTAAACCAAAGCGCACTAGTATGATCCGTCTGATCATTATCCGTGCACGACTGCACGTATATGATCGAACCCTACCATAATACCATACGGCCTCTACAACGTTTCGCCCGAAACTTGAGAAACTGTTTGTGGGGGACTCTAAAGACTCGTCAATACACTAGCTGTGAATTTAACCACTAGCACGTCAGTGGTACTAGCTGTACGTAACGGGCTACCAGGTATTGACCAAAAGGGGGGGCCATGAGCGAACTCATCCTGACACCCTACTGAGCCTGTCAGTGACAATATCTGTACAGTCCGGTTCGTTCGTCTATGAGTATCGCATGTCGGGCCTAGGGGGTAGGTAAAAGTCAGACCCTCAAAACGGTACAAGTCGTGTCGGAGTGTAGCCCAGAAAATCTCCTGCCTTGGCCAAGAACTTCGTGTAATGGCTTTCCTAGACACAGCGCGATCTTACCCCCAATACCGGGAGAGACGAAACCTCTGCCGATCCGCTCACTGCCTCCATGTGGCTCGGGACTGTACCCAACTAAAACCTGTTTGCACGACTTCTTTGAGCCGTGGTAGGGTAGTAATCAAAGAATAGTGGGAACTCACACGAGACAAATGACGATCTCAGGTCGATAGACTAACCTGTACACATGTCACCAAGGAACTGCTATCTGACGTCAAGTATAATACCAACTAGCATGTTCCCGGCGAGTCCTGTCCGGTGTACTCATAACCCAATGAGCACCTGTATACTTCTTAGGTGAACCAACTGACACCAATGGCTTGTGAGACCGGCCACCGCCCCTCGTCGGGGTCTCGACTGTATACACTAGTCTTCTCTGGAGTATCTATGCCCTGTCTCGAAACTCCCTGTACTAGGGACCTTTTAAGGATGTGCTTATAGACCCCAGCTCCCACGTATATGATCGCCAACATACTGCTGGCAGTCAAGCAAGAATCCTAAGGGCTCTATCAACGTGTAATAGCGACCTGTAAGGTCACCTAAAGCAGTACACGATGATAAAGATAAAGCAGATAGCATACTATCATCTTGAGTAAGATTGTCCTACCGGCATAGGTCCTCCCTTAATCATTGCAATCACGTGCCTGTGATCCAATAATTGACTTTGAGGGCAATATATCCAACAAATAATAAATACAAAAGTGGTACGAGCCGACATGTACCACTTACCAAAGCAAGTCACCCGAAAGCAAGCTGTGTGCCAACGATACCGCTACCGATCCATGCGGTCAACCTGCAAGAACTGTGGCACAATGGGGATGAGTTGCCAACTCATGAGTAGAAAACATCGTCAGGTAGAAATTGAATAAACAACGACTTCCTAGGTCAACTATATCAAAAAAGTAATACTATGATATCTAGGGTGACCGTATGTAAATATGTGCCAACAATATAATCAATGCCTGAATGCATGTGGATAACATCCAACAATATAATAAATACCTGTATGCATATGGATCTCGTCCACTCGAAACATCATAAAAACATATGCATGTAGATATATGAGGATATCAAAGAATGCTCAATGACACAACAAATCATGGAACCTGAGTGTCCAACACCGACACTCGAAAACATCATGAACCCATGTCCAGCATCGACACGTAAATCCACATATCTCAGGCGCCGAATCCTCAGATCGGCCCTCATGTCCATCTGACTACTCCGGTCGGTATCCTCCGGATAACCGCCGAGTCCAAATACTATCACCGGTAGGTAGTGCTTCCCTGCTAGGATCAACGCCATCATCTGCGACCATCTTGCCCCGGGGTACCACACCGGGTCCACTATGCACCCGCAGACAGTTCCTCCTCCTCCTCGAATCGGGTGTCACATACCAATCTCAGAACCGAGAAAACACATGGTGGACGCACTAAAATATCATATCAAGAGAAACCAGATTTTTTTAAAACAATACATACTTTCCTTTGAAATAACCACGGTTCTCAAATCCAGAAATCTCATGAAAGCAGCATATCTCAATACGTACAATCGTAAAGCATGATGTATGCGACATATGACAGAATGTAAGCATATCCATAAATCATGCAACATGGAACAATAATATGCATATATCATGGGAAAACCGCTTATAAAATGAATCCAGTTTTAAAATATATCCCGCGGTTCCCAATTCCTCCAAGGTCAAATGCAACATCATATAAAGGTGTATATGTAACTATAGCAAGTAAATTATGCAAAGAGTCATATCATGATGCAGCAAATCTACTGTGTAGTGACATGGAAATTATCGATGATGAAGTGTGTGAGACGGCCAATCTGTGTAAGTATGACATATGCATCATCGATAATGGTGTAGGTGTACTAGCATAGGTATATGAAATGCAATGGGAAAGACATGAACGTAGCATAAGTAAATTGGCAGCTAAATGCTAATAGGTATACGTATCTAACATGACCGATTCGGTGAATCTATCAATTGGCATCCTCTAGTCAAGGGTATGGATCAATCATCAATTAAACTCGTCACGTACGGTAAATCATCGTACGACGTCATTAAACAATTTGGGATCCTAACAACCTATATGACAATGAGGGTACGGACTTAACGTCTCGTACGGCTTATCACTCAAGATTTACAACATTTATATCCCCATATGCCCATGTCCTCGTCTCACATCCATAACAACCTCATATCAGGGGACCGGCAAGGGTATCAATCCTCTCTTATCGACTATCATCCGTATACCGACAAATCCATCAAGTCGTCATATCACATCAAATTTTCATAACCCTAAGCTTCCATCTCATATCATCTCTAACTATCCTTTTAACCATATTCATAGTTTTCTAATCTAGGTTTCTACGACTGTATCCTATAAATCGATTTCCATTTAATAAATTGCGGGGGCGCTATACGCCATCCATCCGACTTTCTCCGTAGATATAGATCTACTCAACTTGATCCTTGCTCGCCGAAGTCGACGATGCCTTGCTCCATCGTCTCGGAATCCACACGAAGGTACCTACTGTAAGTCCACGTTGCCAACCCCGGTTCTTACGGGGAGATGGAAACGGTATAAAAAACAAATTTTTAGCGCATTAGGCAATATGGACTAACAAATGTCGGATCTTTTCTGAACTAAACTAGCTACAAAGCTAAAGAGAGTTAGCTACTCGAAAAGAGGTTATACCTAACTTGAACTCCTTCTTCTTGAAACCTTTGTAGAGCTTGGATGGTGCTTTCCTCGTCGCCTTCTTCCGTCAAAGATGGATCCACCTGAGGGTTCAACCTTCGGGCTCCTTTCTCGAACTTTGAGAGAACTAAGGTCTTTGGCTTGCTAGACCTCTAACCCTAGAGAGAGTAGAGAGTGGTTTAGGGTATTTTTATCTCAAGGAGAGGTTTCTCAACACATGAGAGTGAATCTCCTTGAACTAGAGGAGGAGGAAGAAGAAGAGAGGAGAGAGAAGTGTTATGATAGAATGAAATGCTTTTTTTACAACCATAACATCATATCAAATGAATTATCAAAATAATAATAATAATCAAAATGAAATAGTTGATGGATGGTTTGAAATGACAATTATCATTACACACATTAAATAATTTTGCTAGAATCAAAGAGTATCTTTGATATGTAATGATGATAGTCAAAGTTTCAACCATGGTCAACAAGTCAATCTTGGTCAACAAGTCAACAAACCCAACCATGACACAATTTCATTTAATTAATATTATTAATTGATATATCATAAAATTCATTAGGGTTTGGAAAAAGACGACTGCCAACTGTGCATACACACCCGTTCCGAAACCCTAATGAAAAACCACTTCCTCCGCCTCAATCAACTGTGCATATACACCCGCATTCTTGTTCCGAGGAACATGAATACCAAGAGATAAAACCAACCCCAAAACATATACTAGTATCTGACTCAAACCAGAGCCCGCTAGTAATATCTGTCCGGACTTCAAACGTGCACAAGTGCGCGAATGAGAACGAACCCTGTCGCAAAACCATGCGACCTCTACTCTGTTTTGCCTAAAAGCGAAAAGCCCTCTGTGTGGGACTCTAAAGACTCGACACTACGCTGGCAGTGGGTTTAACCACAGACCGCAAGCGGCACTAGCTGTGCGTAACGGTCCCCAGGTTGATGCCGATAAGAAGACTGGCGAGGTGAACCCCATCTGAACTCCTACTGAGTCTGAATGTGACAGTCTCAGTACAGTCCGGTCTGTTCGTCTGATACATCGCATGGCGGGCCTAGGGGGGCGGTGAACGTCAGTCCCCTAATAGCGGTATAAGTCGTGTCGGAGTGTAGCCCAGAACACCCTGAGATAACACTGGAAACCTACCAGTATATCTCGCTTGCCCTGGCCAGGGACTACTCGTGTAATGGCTCTCCTAGACACAGCGCGATGTCAACCCCCAATACCGGGAGAGACGAATCCTGTCTAACCGTCACTGCCTCCAAGTGCTTCGGGACTGCACCCAAAAACTACCTGTTTGCACGACTCCTTTGAGCCGTGGTAGGGTAGTAATCAAAGTGCAGTGGGAACACACTCGAGGCGAAGTGACAGTGTCAAGTCAACGGACTAAGCTGTACTCATGTCACCTGGGAACTGATAACTGACGATAGGTATAATACTAACCAACAGTTCCCGACGAGTCCTGTCCAGTGTACTCGTAACCTAACGAGCACCCGCATACTATCTCAAGTACGACGTACTGACGGCTGTGGGACAGACCGTCTCTCACGCTGGGATGAGAAGCACATACGCTAGTCTACTCCGGAGTATCGATGCCCTGTCTCGATAGTCCAACGACTAGGGACCTGTATAAGGATGTGCTTATAGATCACCCAGCTCCCACGAGTGTGAGCGCCATCACAACGCTGGTAATCAAGCAAAGATCCTAAGGGCTCTACTAATATGTATATCAGCGATATGCTAAAAGAAACACATGCACATATTAAAGCAGAGACAAACCAAGTAGCATACTACCATTTTGAGCAAGATTGTATATACAACTGTGAATATCCCAAGCTTCCATCAAGTAATATACAAGCTAGTATGATACAGTAATGGCCTCTAGGGCATATACACTAACAATCTCCCACTTGCACTAAGGCCATGTACTGGCGTATCGAAGACCTATCATCTCGATCAGCCGCTCGAACTGAGTCTGGGGCAAGGCCTTAGTGAATGGATCTGCTGTGTTATCTTCTGAAGCAACCCTCCGAACCTCGATCTCCTGGCGATCCACGATCTCCCTGATCAAGTGATACCGCCTTAAGATGTGTCTGGATTTCTGATGGGACCTGGGTTCCTTCGCTAAAGCTATAGCCCCGTTGTTGTCGCAATACAAAGGTATTGGATCAACAATGGACGGAACCACCTGAAGTTCTTTCAAGAACTTCCTCATCCAGATGGCTTCTTTTGCGGATCAGATGCAGCGATGTATTCCGCTTCCATAGTCGAGTCTGCAACGGTTTCCTGTTTGGAACTCTTCCAACACACCGCCCCTCCATTGAGGGTAAAGACAAAACCCGACATGGACTTGGAATCATCCTTGTCACTCTGGAAGCTGGAGTCAGCAAAGGCCTCGATCTGGAGGTCTTTTCCGCCATACACCAAGAACATCTCCTTAGTCCTTCTCAGGTACTTGAGAATGTTCTTTACCGCTATCCAGTGTTTCTCCCCAGGGTTTGACTGATACTGGCTTACCACACTCAGTGCATAAGCTATATCCGGTTTGGTACACAACATCGCATACATTATAGAGCCTACCGCAAGAGCGTAGGGTATAATAGACATGCGATCCCTCTCCAAATCAGTCTTGGGAGACATCTCTTTAGAGAGGGTGATCCCGTGACAAGCCGGTAGGTTACCGCGCTTGGAATCTTCCATACTGAATCTTTTCAGTATGGTGTCGATGTACCTGGACTGTGAAAGTCCTAATATCCTTTTGGATCTATCACGATGGATCCGGATCCCCAGGATGTATGAGGCATCACCCAGGTCTTTCATGGAGAACCTGTGCGATAAGAACCCCTTGACAGATTGTAGCATAGGAATGTCATTTCCTATTAAGAGAATGTCATCCACGTATAAAACGAGGAATACTACAGTTCTCGCTACAAATCTACTATAGATGCATGGTTCATCTGGATTTTTGATAAAGCCAAATTCTTTGACCGTCTCATCAAAGCAGATGTTCCAACTCCGCGATGCCTGCTTTAGTCCATAGATGGACTTAAGCAACTTGCACACCTTTCCGCTGCTCCCACTCTGAATGAAACCCTCTGGCTGGTCCATATAGACACACTCCTCTAAATTTCCATTTAGAAAAGCGGTCTTTACGTCCATCTGCCAAATTTCATAATCGTGGAAGGCAGCAATGGCAAGAAGGATCCGAATGGATTTCAGCATAGCTACTGGAGAAAATGTCTCGTTATAGTCCAAACCAGGTTTTTGACGAAAACCCTTTGCAACCAGTCTAGCTTTATAGGTCTCAACCTGTCCATCTACACCAATCTTCCTTTTGAAGATCCACTTGCATCCTACGGGTTTTACCCCATCTGGAGCAATGTCCAACGTCCATACTTTGTTGGTGTACATGGACTCCATTTCGGTCCGCATTGCATCCAGCCATTTTACCGAGTCAACGCTCTGAACGGCCTGCTGGAAGCTAGTAGGTTCATCATAATCTATGATGCAATCCTCTCTATCCCCATCTATGAGAAAACCGTAGTATCTCTCGGGCGGATGAGACTGCCTACTACTTCTGCGGAGTGGCGTGGGAATGTCCTGATCTTTCGAACCCTCTGGTTCTACTAAGCTTTCAGTAATAGCTTGCGGTTCTGGAATTTCTTCCAGCTCTATTGCGCTCCCACTTAATTCTTTTTCTATGAACTGGTGTTCTAGAAAGTGGGCATGGCGAGAAACAAACACCTTTTGTTCCTCTTCGCAATAGAAGAAATATCCCTTGGAGTTTTTTGGATATCCCACAAACTTGCACTGTACTGAGCGTGCCTCGAGCTTGTCTGCATGCTGCTTTTTTACAAAAGCTGGACATCCCCATGTCTTAATGTGATTAAGATAGGGTCTCTTCCCACACCACATCTGATATGGTGTAGTAGGCACAGTCTTAGTTGGAACTCGGTTCAAAAGGTATGCAGCTGATTCTAGCGCATATCCCTAAAACGATCGCGGCAACTCAGCGTTACTCATCATGGACCTTACCATATCCAATAGGGTTCGGTTCCGTCTCTCCGATACACCGTTATGTTGCGGAGTGTATGGAGGAGTAAGCTGAGAGAGAATTCCATTCTCTTTTAAGTAACCCAGGAACTCGGCACTCAAGTATTCACCACCTCGATCAGATCTTAGTGCCTTGATACTTTTGCCTGTTTGTTTTTCTACTTCATTCTTATATTCCTGGAATTTTTCAAAAGCCTCGGATTTATGTTTCATTAAGAAGACATAACCGTACCTTGAAAAGTCATCCGTAAAAGTAATGAAGTAAGAATAACCGCTTCGTGCATGTGTAGACATTGGACCGCACACGTCGCTGTGTACGAGTCCCAAGAGCTCGCTCGCTCTTACTCCGTGTCCAGTGAACGGAGTCTTTGTCATTTTTCCCTTGAGACAGGATTGACAAGTTGCATACAATTGATATTCAAACGGATCTAAATATCCTTCTGTATGTAACTTAGTCAACCTTCTCTCATTGATGTGACCCAGTCTACAATGCCATAAGAAAGTTTTATTGATTTCTGGAGACTTTCTTTTGTGTGTATTCTGGACATTGAAAATCTGTGTTGGTTTAACACGTATATACCGTTGTTCAATGTACCTAACCCAATCAAAACTTGATTAAGGTGAATGTTCACTACATTACTTACAAATGCAAATTCATAACCTTCTTTAGATAATAAAGATACAGAAATGATATTACAGGTTGCATTAGGTACATAATAACAACTACGCAAAACCAAAAAGTGTCCATCCGACAATCCCAGGTGATAGTCCCCCACGGCCTCAGCATCCATGCTAGCACCGTTTGCAACTTTGAGGGTCATGTCACCTGCCTTCAAAACTCTACGCTTTCTCAACGCCTGCAAAGAATTACAGATATGAGATCCTGATCTGGTATCCAATACCCAGGATGTAGAGTTTATTGATAGACAGTTTTCAATAACATACACACCTGAAGCTGAAGCCGCAACTCGCTTCAAATCCTGTGTTCTGGCCTTCCAAGCCTTGCAATCCTGTTTCCAGTGACCACTTTTGTGACAATAGAAGCATTCTTCCTTCCCCACCAGCTTTCCCGCTATCTTTGTTGCTTTTCCTTTTCCTTTCGTATCCACTTTACTGACACCGCCTCTTGGTTTGGCGGGGGTTTTCTTCTTCTTACCCTTGGCTTTCGCCCTGGATCTAGAAGAGGAAGATCCTCCTACAAACAAAGTGGATGTCTCCCTACTTTTCTGTAGGGTGCCCTCTGCACTCCTCAGCATGTTGAGGAGTTCTGAAATTTCAACTTCTTTTTCTTGTAAGTTGAAGTTCAGGATGAACTGGGCGTAAGTGGAAGGAAGGGACTGGAGAATCAAGTCCGTATAGAGCTCATTCTCCAACGTGGTCCCAAGTTCTGCGAGCTCCTCTATGTAGCCAATCATCTTAAGCACGTGTTCCTCTACCGATGATCCGACGGCCAACCTTGCCGAAAACAACTTCTTCGACACTTCGAATCTTGCGATACGAGACTGCTCTCCATACAGTTCTTTTGTATGAAGAAATATGGACTCTAGGTCCATATTCTCGTGCCTCCTCTGATGTTCGTTATCCATCGAGGCAAGAACGAGGCATTTGGCCTTCGCGCAATCTATTTCCCACTTCTTACGGATTTCCCTATCCGCGACACTGGTTTTGGGACCTGGGACAGGGGGAGCTTTGGTGGTAAGGAGATACCCTAGCTTGTCGTAAGTGATTGCCATCTTGACATTCCTGAGCCAATCTTTGTAGTTTGGCCCTGTCAATATGTTTTTATCTAGTAATAACTTAAGTCCGGTCATGTTGAATGGTCGCTGCAATTAGGAGAGAGAAAAGAAACACTTTAGCATGATGCTCTTGCAAGTTTAGAGTGGTTTTTAGTTTGTCTAAACAGGATGGCTCCCACTGTCTCTTGAATCCCTTCTCAAACCGTAAAGAAAGGATTAGTCAGGATCAATCTCACCGTACAATACTTGCTTAACCGTTCAGCCAGGCCAGTGTCGGTACTTCGAGGGAGGTTTTCCAACGCTTTCGTGAAGTTCCTTAATTAAGTAACCTCTTTTCCCTGTGGGCGTAGCCCCGCTAACACCTTTCTAGACACCTACTAAGTTTATAGCATTGATCGTTAAGTGAGAGTTTTCCCGAGGAGTAGCATATACTCACAGTAGGATCGGGATCCAAATATCATCGCGTGATAAAACCGAAGGAATCCTACCAGAATTCTCACACTCCAAATGGTATGCAGCGCTAGCAAGTTTCAGTACTTATGAAACCCCCGATGTGGATTTTTGCCCCATGCTCTTATGACCTTGACTTTGGCCAAAATATCATAAGTCAGATGTCAAGTTCTACCCGTCATTCTCCTGGTTAATTTGGACCCACCCATACCTACCCTTGACTTTGGCCAAAATGGCAGCACGACTGTCCCAAACCAACGCATCTATCTATGCTCCACATGAACACTCAATAGCTACCAATCACTATGCCTTGACTTTGGCCAAAATACATAGCTTGAATACATTTTGACCATTCATGTGGAATGACGGAGGGCTACGAATGGTTTTGGCGAAACCGTGAACGTAGTGAACTTGATATAATCGATGGAACGAGATAGCTTTTAAAAGGAGTGGTTCAAGCTCCGCGTTTAAAAGTTTAGTTTTGAAAAGAACTGAGTGGTTTTCAAAGTGTTCCAATCGACTTTTACTTGGTTTATTTTCTTGCATTAGTTCTTTTAATGCGTCCAATCATTTAATCCTACCATTGCAGAAAACAACCAAAATATGACGTACGCTTATGCCATTCGCATTCGCCACGGGGCCCCGTCATCACCCGTTAGGTTACTTAACTAACGACAGAGCGGGGGCTGGGCTAGCGCGGCTGTAAAACATAAGCAACGCCTAAATAGTTATAAATATATAGCAATAATAGACATTACAGATCACAGATGAATACATTGAATATACTAGGAATCCGCAATCCGTTCGAGCCTGCAACGAAAAACGGATTACACGGTCGCGGTGAATAGCCAAAACCCCACCCAAGACCCCTACGGGTGCGGCAAACTACCTGCCAAGTATCCGAAGTGGAGCAACCTCCCTCAACGCCGTGAGTAGGCCACTCGGCACTTCGAGATACCCGGTAGTTTGTGCACCCCTCCATGGGTCTATCCTAGGAGCAAAAACAGTAAAAAGAATTATACAATGACGGCTACAACCCCGACTCGGTTGTGCGGCCATAAAAATAATATTACATCAATTTACATATTACATGAATGAAAGAAAAAGAAACACTCATCTCACATCCACCCCGGCTATTCACCCGCGACAGTCCAACGCATTCATATACACAAACCATCATCAAACACAGATCACAGATATGTATAACCCCGACTAATCGACATATAGCGATTATCCGACGTTCAATACATATAAACATCACAGATATAACCGATTAGTCAAAGTATAGTGAAGTTCGATCAAAAATACGGATTTATAGGCCCCCAAAACCAAATTTCTTTTCTGGAAAACCTGGGCACAAATAAACCATCTTAAAAATCCCAAATGCCTACCAGATGAATATTGCACCAAACCCGGTCACGAGAAGAGCTTAAACGGCGGCGGTTCCGCGGCAAATGTATACCCATTGCCGCGGAATCGCGGCGGTTTGAACGATTCAGGCGACCGTTTTTGGTGGGTGTCTTCACAAAACCCTGAGCCGATTTTTGGAGTAAAACTTTTTATTTTTAGAGCACAAAAAATTTCAACAAAAAGTTAGGGTTTTGATGTTTAGGTTTTTGCGATTTTTTCGATCGAACTTCCATACACTTTACTACTAAGCTAGTTTAAGTTTAGTTAGTCTCTGATACCACTGTAAGTCCACGTTGCTAACCCCGGTTCTTACGGGGAGGCGGAAACGGTATAAAAAACAAATTTTTAGCGCATTAGGCAACATGGACTAACAAATGTCGGATCTTTTCTGAACTAAACTAGCTACAAAGCTAAAGAGAGTTAGCTACTCGAAAAGAGGTTATACCTAACTTGAACTTCTTCTTCTTGAAACCTTTGTAGAGCTTGGATGGTGCTTTCCTCGTCGCCTTCTTCCGTCAAAGATGGATCCACCTGAGGGTTCAACCTTCGGGCTCCTTTCTCGAACTTTGAGAGAACTAAGGTATTTGGCTTGCTAGACCTCTAACCCTAGAGAGAGTAGAGAGTGGTTTAGGGTATTTTTATCTCAAGGAGAGGTTTCTCAACACATGAGAGTGAATCTCCTTGAACTAGAGGAGGAGGAAGAAGAAGAGAGGAGAGAGAAGTGTTATGATAGAATGAAATGCTTTTTTTACAACCATAACATAATATCAAATGAATTATCAAAATAATAATAATAATCAAAATGAAATAGTTGATGGATGGTTTGAAATGACAATTATCATTACACACATTAAATGATTTTGCTAGAATCAAAGAGTATCTTTGATATGTAATGATGATAGTCAAAGTTTCAACCATGGTCAACAAGTCAACCTTGGTCAACAAGTCAACAAACCCAACCATGACACAATTTCATTTAATTAATATTATTAATTGATATATCATAAAATTCATTAGGGTTTGGAAAAAGACGACTGCCAACTGTGCATACACACCCGTTCCGAAACCCTAATGAAAAACCTCTTCCTCCGCCTCAATCAACTGTGCATACACACCCGCATTCTTGTTCCGAGGAACATGAATACCAAGAGATAAAACCAACCCCAAAACATATACTAGTATCTGGCTCAAACCAGAGCCCGCTAGTAATATCTGTCCGGACTTCAAACGTACACAAGTGCGCGAATGAGAACGAACCCTGTCGCAAAACCATGCGACCTCTACTCTGTTTTGCCCAAAAGCGAAAAGCCCTCTGTGTGGGACTCTAAAGACTCGAAACTACGCTGGCAGTGGGTTTAACCACAGACCGCAAGCGGCACTAGCTGTGCGTAACGGTCCCCAGGTTGATGCCGATAAGAAGACTGACGAGGTGAACCCTATCTGAACTCCTACTGAGTCTGAATATGACAGTCTCCGTACAGTCCGGTCTGTTCGTCTGATACATCGCATGGCGGGCCTAGGGGGCGGTGAACGTCAGTCTCCTAATAGCGGTACAAGTCGTGTCGGAGTGTAGCCCAGAACACCCTGAGATAACACTGGAAACCTACCAGTATATCTCGCTTGCCCTGGCTAGGGACTACTCGTGTAATGGCTCTCCTAGACACAGCGCGATGTCAACCCCCAATACCGGGAGAGACGAATCCTGTCTAACCGTCACTGCCTCCAAGTGCTTCGGGACTGCACCCAAAAACTACCTGTTTGCATGACTCCTTTGAGCCGTGGTAGGGTAGTAATCAAAGTGCAGTGGGAACACACTCAAGGCGAAGTGACAGTGTCAAGTCAACGGACTAAGCTGTACTCATGTCACCTGGGAACTGATAACTGACGATAGGTATAATACCAACCAACAGTTCCCGATGAGTCCTGTCCAGTGTACTCGTAACCTAACGAGCACCCGCATACTATCTCAAGTACGACGTACTGACGGCTGTGGGACAGACCGTCTCCCACGCTGGGATGAGAAGCGCATACGCTAGTCTACTCTGGAGTATCGATGCCCTGTCTCGATAGTCCAACGACTAGGGACCTGTATAAGGATGTGCTTATAGATCACCCAGCTCCCACGAGTGTGAGCGCCATCACAACGCTGGTAATCAAGCAAAGATCCTAAGGGCTCTACTAATATGTATATCAGCGATATGCTAAAAGAAACACATGCACATATTAAAGCAGAGACAAACCAAGTAGCATACTACCATTTCGAGCAAGATTGTATATACAACTGTGAATATCCCAAGCTTCCATCAAGTAATATACAAGCTAGTATGATACAGTAATGGCCTCTAGGGCATATACACTAACACCTACAATATCAACACATATCGCAATGCTATTAAAATCGAGTTCGGAAAACCAATACGGCACATGGTGCGTCCATAGGTTAGAACCTATAGCCCACGCACACAAAACAATCAAACAAATCCTTGTTGTTGACGTACAAACGCCCAACAACCAAAATGCAATATCAATATCAAAACCCAAGTTCATAATTCGCAAAAACCCGAAAACTGCATCTAAGGAAAACCACTTCCAGATTCCACCCTAGGCCAAACCAAGGGATTTTGCATATGGGGTTAGTCTAGATATCACAAAGCAAGGCCGCTCACCAAAAATCACAACTTTTCCTTCTGATGTGGCCGTAATTTGCGGCCACCACGAATATATCTACGGCCAGAAAATGAAGGGATGGGCTCAGGTTTCCAGGGGTGATTCATGGTTACCTGCACGTCTCACTGTCAAGGGAGCTTTATTTACAATGGTCTCGGGTCATCCCAGATCTCTAAATACCATCACTAAATCCATAAAAACCCGATATCGATAAATCTAAAGTTCGTATCTTGGTTTCTAAACAGCACTAAGGGTCTCACAACAGTCACTTCCATCACCACAACACAATTCAAACCCTAATCCTTCTCTTGAAATTTCCAACATCACTAATCATCACTAAACCAATTCTAAACTAAAATAGAAACTAAAACAACTAAATTATTAAGCTAACGGTGTAGGAGATACCTCATTTGGGCAACTCAAGAAAAACCCTAGCTTGTCCAAGTCTCCAAAATCCAACTTTGATGGGTCTATTGTGATGAGGGTGAGAAGGGATCAACTTTAATGAAGAGGTGGTAGGGTTTTGATGAAGATTTGGAGATGAAATCTTAGGGTAGAGGTGGAGGGAAGCTTGAGGATGAAGGAGGTGAAGAAAATAAATGGATGGAGGAAATGGGGCTGCCCTCTCTCTCTCTCTTTTATTCTAACCATGTCTCTCAATTATTTACTCTTTTACCATTTTCTCCTTTTCCTTTTCTTTTCCCTTCTCACCAATAACATCAAACACAATTAAAACAACACGTAACTAAAATGCAACATGACATTGTGCACTAGCTATGGAAAAATGTAGAAACACGAATTTGGCCTAATCGCGATTAGCAGTGCACTAATCGGGTTTAATCCAAACTACATATAATTAATTATAAAAATGCCAAATCCGATAAATATATTTTTAAATGAATAAATCATTTTAATCTCCAATTAATTCACAATTATTGGTATATATTTATACCATTTTACGAAAACCCCAATTTCGCAAATCGGGTAGTTTTCGCGAAATATATTATTTTAATATTAAATTCCAAAAATAATATTTTATATTTTCCGAAATGTTACAATCTTCCCCCCTTAAAAAAATTCGGTCCCCGAATTTAAATTTAAACCCCCAAATACTAAAACATTTCAATAATCAACTCAATCGACAGGGTTCCAAAATCATGGAAGATATAGAAAGCCACAGCGCATCACGTGCGACTAAAAATGAATATAAAACTCAAAATAGAACTCCGTTAAGCGTCACGCAAATTATCGGATTTGCACGCATATCATCGGAGTTACAATGGAGATACAGATCTTAAAATCCACTACTGAAATCCGATATACACTCGTCAAATAATATAGTACATATATAGTACGCATCCTTGGAAAAATCTTAAAACTGAATAAAACACATGCAAAATATTTTCTGAATTGCCGTGTGATGCGTAACTCACGGCACAAGGGGCGCACGCTCATCTGTAAAGTAGTAAATATACCTATATATGTTTTTGGTCAAATTACACGTTCCGCCGTTTTTAACACATCCCAAAAGGTTTTGTTTTGTAATTGTTCGTGGACACGTAAGAAATAGCGAGACTATAGCTCTTTTTTGAAAACCTCTGGTTAAAATTTTTAATGCATGCAAAGTACTCAGGTACTGTCCTCAGATCAGTTCTGTTTGGCTACTACATAATATAGTGCCCAACATGAAAACAAAATACTCAAAAGCAAAATCAACCTTAAAAGGTGTATCCAACAATCACATGCGTCTGGTGCGCACGGAAATCAAATCCAAACACAGGTGCCACAATATGCACAAAGCAAAACTAAGTGCAACGGGTGTGCACGAAAGCAACTGTCCAGTACAACGGGTGTGCACGACAACAATATCTATGCATCTATTGTGCACGAAAATCTCAATCGAGTGCATCCGGTGTGCACAAAATCACATCTCATATCATGCGCCCAACATGCGCGAAAATCCAAATCAAGTGCATTCGTCATGCACGAATGAAATCTAAATCAAGTGCATTCAACACGCACGAATAAAATCTAACTCAAGTGCATTCAATGCGCACAAAACCCAATACCAAGCATCTAATATGCGCAAAATCCAAATCAAACGCGTCAGGTTCGTAAAAACCATCCAGTGCAATAGCATGTACGAAAACGACAGTCAAGTGAAAACGCGCATAAAAATACAAATCTGGTAGCACAAATGCTCAAAGAATAAATCGGTGCAACTAATGTACGGAGTATAAATCTAGTGCAACCATGCACAAAAATATGAGTCTGGTGTAACAATGCAGCAAAATACAAATCTGGTGCATCAAATGCACGAAATACAAACAATAACTCCAATGCGTAAAAAGCAACACCGAGTGTACCAAGGTGTATAAAATCATAAACGTGTGCAACTGCGTGCACAAAACACATATCGATGCACTGCAAGCACATATAAGCTATACCGGGTGCAAAATCAAATCGAGTGCGTACCACACGCATAAAATCAAATCAACTGTATGAAATCCAGGAAATCATAAACATGTGCAGCCAAGGCACAAAATCAATATCAAGTGCAATAGATATGCACAAATCATAAACCAACACAACGGTGGATCAAAACATATATCAAGTGCAATAGCTATGCACGAAAATGTAAATACCCAGTAGGTACAGCAATGGTGCATGAAATCAATATCATAAAACTCATCATCAAAAACTCAGATCCAAGCGATATAAGCGCGATACTCGGATCACAAACGCAAATCGCAACAAATGACATTGAGGTACACCTCCTACAATGTCGAAAAATACCGGTACGCCCAAAACTGGCAGAGCAAGAACATCCGCTTTCCACTTGCTCACGGTCTGGCGTCCTCTGTCTCTGGGTCCTCATTTCGCTGTGGATTACCAATCTCGCAATCCATCGGCTCATCGGTCCGGTCCGGTGTGCTAACGGAAACGATTCCGCTCTGGCACTTCTCTGGTCATCTCTTGGCCAATTAGTATGACCACTCATAAAACAGCACTTCACTGGCGTCGGCCTCTGGTCCTCTGAATGCACGTCACACACCTGATCCTGGGTGCAAATCTTATCGCAGCAGTGTCCTAGAAGGAACCTGCTCAGGGTTTCTTCCGATCTTGCCTATGCCGAACTATACGGAGGCTGGTACTCTTACAAAATCTTTTCTTGGTTTCTGGACATCTGCGTTCTCAGCACAGCTTTTCCTGGAGAACTGGTCATATCGCACGCCTCTGTATACATATCAGATCTCTAATCTCAAAGGAGAGTAACAACAGCTCGTTGACATCTCGCACGAACCTCTTGTTCCACTCGTCTTTATTATCGTCTGCTTCGACGTCACGTCATGCTATCTGCGTACTGCAATTTTCTCGGCTACAGTCAATCCGGAATCTCTCACACGGACTCGAAATTGCGAACTCGGTATTTTCATCACTCTGTAGAAGATCTCTAGCCGAACATGTCCTCGGGAACTCATCCATACCATCGAAGGAATACTCAATACTTGTCCGTTCTCGATCAACTCACAACGCATCTGAGTGAGGTCCTCTATCTGAAACTGGTTCACTTATTGGTCTCCTATCACATGAAATTCGGACGACGTTAAACCTTTCGATCAATTCATCGAAGTCCCATAATTCCTCGAGAGCTCAACACTTAAGCACAGTTTAATAATATCCAAGACATGCCACTGTACCTATGGACCAGCCATAGAAGGGAAAACCCAAGCCTCACTGATGGCACCACGGAACTGCCGCAAACCCTAAGGTTCAAAAGCGGTTCCATAGGCATTATGTCGAGTTAGGGTTTCATTCTTCTAGAGGGTCCACAGAATTACTTGCATATTCCTCCGAATACTTTAAACTTGGAAAAAATGGGTTTCTGACATTCGTTCGAACTTTTTAACCTTGCCTAGACAATATGTGAATACCCTTCGTCTCTCAACTCAGGGTAGACTAGCTATCATATGTCGCATCTCTGCCTGAAAGATCCGGCGATCTCAGCTCGTAAAGCATGGAGGCGGCATCCTATCAATCTCAGCAACAACTGGGTCATCTGTCTGCACGGTAGACGACATCACAATCTCTGAGGTATGATGTACATCAACAGTTCTTTCACAACTGGCAGCCTCTATCAACGGCTCGATCATACGGTGCAAAACCGAACACTCGCCTCAAACGAGAAGTCACAACACCAATACAAAATCGAGACGTTCTCGTGTCACCAAAAAACACGATGGTCAGTCCTCGTCCATGACGAGCTCGCCCTGACCGCATCACTAGCAGCGGCTCAATCTGCGCTCAAACCATGGTGACAGGAACCTCAAGCATGTATCGTTGAAACCATATCAATGGAATGAAAGGAATCAACAGATCCCAAAATGGATACATGATCATAAGGAGGAATGGAATCAATAAGAGTATGATCATGGAAACAAATAGAATCAATGATCTCAATATATGTACATCCTACGGTTTCTTAAGTGGAGTATCGTATCGTAAATATGCTGCAGAACATACGTACGGTACGTTACTCTACTCAAGCTACCTACTCCATCAATCAAGGTCAGCCTATATAATGAAAGTTCGGGTCTAATACCCCCCTGTCCAAGTCTAAGTTCCGTAAGGTCAAGCCTAGGTTTCAAAATATTTACGCCCCAGACCCCACACAGTCAAACCTAAACTCGAACAAAGGTTAAACCTAGCGCTCTGATACCAACTTTGTTATGACCCGAAATATTAGCTCGTGACCAGCACTTAAATCACGCAACGTCTAAAGGCGTAGCGTAATTCAAGTAAGCTGAAACCCAGAAATCTTAACCCTTTTTAAAGGAAATAAGAGGTGAAGTTTGAAAATAAAGGTATGATGAAAACAACGTTTTCTAAAATGCATAAGTAAAGGAACATGAAAAATGCAAGTGAGTTTTATTAGTTGAAAAAAAACATTTTTCGTCTTTTAAAAATTTGGGCTGCTCCTCTGTATATTTTGATCCAAAACCATAAATACATGATAATAATAAAGGCATCCCCAAGCGAGAGTTAGCTCTTCGCCAATCGGCGGATTCACAACCACGCAAATAATAAAACAAGTATACGACGCCCAACGGCGAAGATCAACACAAAAGATAATGAATAAAGCAAGACATCAATCTAAAAAGTGAACATAAAACCCATCGCTCAAATCTCGCAACTACAAGTCTCACCAAGTCTTACTATTTATACAAATACTAATTTTGATTGATGGAGTTGACTAGATACAATATGAATAATAAATACAAAAGTGGTACGAGTCAGCATGTACCACCTACTAAAGCAAGTCACCCGAAAGCAAGCTGTGTGCCAACGATGCCGCTACCGATCCATGCGGTCAACCTGCAAGAACTGTGGCACAACGGGGGTGAGTTACCAACTCGTGAGTAGAAAACATCATTAGGTAGAAATCGAATAAACAACGACTTCCTAGGTCAACTATATCAAAAAGGTAATACTATGGTATCTAGGGTGACCGTATGTAAATATGTGCAAATAATATAATCAATGCCTGAATGCATATGGATAACATCCAACAATATAATAAATATCTGTATGCATGTGGATCTCGTTTACTTGAAACATCATAAAAACATATACATGTAGATATATGAGGATATCAAAGAATGTGTGTCCATCAATGACACAACAAATCATGAAACCTGAGTGTCCAACACCGACACTCGAAAACATCATGAACCCGTGTCCAGCATCGACACGTAAATCCTCATATCTCAGGCGCCGCATCCTAAGATCGGCCCTCATGTCCATCTCACTACTCCGGACGGTATCCTCTAGATAACCGCCGAGTCCAAATACTATCACCAGTAGGTAGTGCTCCCCTGCCAGGCCCAACGCCATCATCTGCGACCATCTTGCCCCAAGGTACCACACCGGGTCCACCATGCCCCCGCAGACGGTTCCTCCTCTTCCTCGAATCGGGTGTCACATGCCAATCTCAGAACCGAGAAAACACATGGTGGACGCACTGAAATATCATATCAAGAGAAACCGGGTTTTTTAAAACAATACATACATTCCTTTGAACCGCTGGAAGCGCTGATCTCAACAGATCTCCACCTGCACAGTCAAAAGCTCACGGTTCTCAAATCCAGAAATCTCATGAAAGCAGCATATCTCAATGCGTAAAATCGTAAAGCATGATGTATGCGACATATGACAGAATGTAAGCATATCTGTAAATCATGCAACATGGAACAGTAATATGCATATATCAAGGGAAAACCGCTCTTTAAATTGAATCTAGTTTTAAAATATATCCTGCGGTTCCCAATTCCTCTAAGGTCAAATGCAATATCGTATAAAGGAGTATATGTAACTATAGCAAGTAAATTATGCAAAGAGTCATATCATGATGCAACAAATCTTCTGTGTAGTGAAATGGCAATTATCGATGATGAAGTGTGTGAGACGGCCAATCTGTGTAAGTGTGACATACGCATCATCGATAATGGTCTAGGTGTACTAGCACAGGTATATGAAATGCAATGGGAAAGAGATGAATGTAGCATAAGTAAATCGGCAGCTAAATGCTAATAGGTATACGTATTTAACATGACCGATTCGGAGAATCTACCAATCGGCATCCTCTAGTCAAGGGTATGGATCAATCATCAATTAAACTCGTCACGTACGGTAAATCATCATACGACGTCATTAAACAATTTGGGATCCTAACAACTTATATGACAATGAGGGTACGGACCTAACGTCTCGTACGACTTATCATTCAAGATTCACAACATTTATATCCCTATATGCCCATGTCCCCGGGTCGCATCCATAACAACCTCATATCAGGGGACCGGCAAAGGTATCAATCCTCTCTTATCGACTCGCATCTGTATACCGACAAATCCATTAAGTCGTCATATCACATCAAATTTTCATAACCCTAAGCTTCCATCTCATATCATCTCTAACTATCCTTTTAACCATATCCCTAGTTTCCTAATCTAGATTTCTACGACTGTATCCTATAGATCGGTTTCCATTTAATAATTTGCGGGGGTGCTATACGCCATCCACCCGACTTCCCCCGTAGATATAGATCTACTCACCTTGATCCTTGCTCGCCGAAGTCGATGACGCCATGCTCCATCATCTCGGAATCCATACGAAGGTACCTACAATATTAACACATATCGTAATGCTATTAAAATCGAGTTCGGAAAACCAATACGGCACATGGTGCGTCCATAGGTTAGAACCTATAGCCTACACATGCAAAACAATCAAACAAATCCTTATTGTTGACATACAAACGCCCAACAACCAAAATACAATATCAATATCAAAACCCAAGTTCATAATTCGCAAAAACCCGAAAACTGCATCTAAGGAAAACCACTTCCAGATTCCACCCTAGGCCGAACTAAGGGATTTTGCACATGGGGTTAGTCTAGATATCACAAAGCAAGGCCTCTCACCAAAAATCACAACTTTTCCTTCTGACGTGGCCGCAATTTTCGGCCACCACGAATATATCTGCGGCCAGAAAATGAGGGGAGGCGCTCAGGTTTCCAGGGGTGATTCATGGTTGTTTGCACGTCTCACTGTCTAGGGAACTTTATTTACAATGGTCTCGGGTCATCCCAGATCTCTAAATACCATCACTAAATCCACATAAACCCGATATCGACAAATCTGAAGTTCGTATCTTGGTTTCTAAACATCACTAAGGGTCTTACAACAGCCACTTCCATCACCACAACACAATTCAAACCCTAATCCTTCTCTTGAAATTTCCAACATCACTAATCATCACTAAACCAATTCTAAACTAAAATAGAAACAAAAACAACTAAATTATTAAGCTAATGGTGTAGGAGATACCTCATTTGGGCAACTCAAGAAAAACCCTAGCTTGTCCAAGCCTCCAAAATCCAACTTTGATGGGTCCATTGTGATGAGGGTGGGGAGGGGATCAACTTTAATGAAGAGGTGGTAGGGTTTTGATGAAGCTTTGTAGATGAAATCTTGGGGTAGAGGTAGAGGGAAGCTTGAGGATGAAGGAGGTGAAGGAAATAAATGGGTGGAGGAAATGGGCCTGCCCTCTCTCTCTCTCTCTCTCTCTCTCTCTTTTATTCTAACCATGTCTCTCAATTATTTACTCTTTTACCCTTTTCTCTTTTTCCTTTTCTTTTCCCTTCTCACAAATAACATCAAACACAATTAAAACAACACGTAACTAAAATGCAACATGACATGGTGCACTAGCCATGGAAAACTGTAGAAACACTGATTTGGCCTAATCACGATTAGCAGTACACTAATCGGGTTTTATCCAAACTGCATATAATTAATTATAAAAATGCCAAATCCGATAAATATATTTTTAAATGAATAAATCATTTTAATCTCCAATTAATTCACAATTATTGGTATATATTTATACCATTTTACGAAAACCCCAATTTCGCAAACCGGGTATTTTTCGCGAAATATATTATTTTAATATTAAATTCCAAAAATAATATTTTATATTTTCTGAAATGTTACAATATATATCTCATATATATATTCATATGTATTTATAGAAAAGAAATTCTTGAGTGAGCTAGTATTAGTTAATATATATTAATATATCAAATACATAATTATATATTAAATTATTAAATCAACACTTTATTTAATAATCCGGCTATATCATATATAACCGACTAATATCATTTATATGTATATCAAATATACATATAACAAATCATTGAATCAACACTTGATTCAATAATCCGGTTATATCACATATAACCTATATCGCGGGATTAGAATACGGTATCACATACAAGTTTTTAATCTCGGTCTCTCACATATCACATGTGTACCCTTTTTCGTTTCGCTTGAGCTAGGAAACCTCTGTGCAGGACTCTAAAGATTCGTCAATACGCCAACAGTAGGTAATGATCATATCAGTCACCCACAAGCCATCAGCGGCACTAGCTGGACGTAACGGCTACCCAGGTATTGAGCGATCAGAAGATCAACAAGCAAGCTTGTCCAAACTCCCGTAAAGCCTACAAGTAACACTACCGTAAAGTCCGGTCTCTTCGTCTGATATTTCACATATCGAGTCTGGAGGTGGAATCGTCAGACTCCATTAACTTGATAAGTCATGCCGATGTGAGCGGGTCGAGAAACTACTGATAACACTTACCAGTAAATCTCATCAACAGCCCTGGCAAGGGACTTCCTGTTATAGCCAATCGAGCATAGAGCAACATCAACTCCCAATACCGGGAGAGACGAAACCCCTCCTATTGCTCATTGCATCTATGTGACTCGGGACTGTACCCAAAATCCACCTGTTTGCACGACTCCTTTAAGCCGTGGTAGGGAAGAAATCAAAGCACAGTGGGAACCACACAAGATTCTATGACGATCTCGGGACTATAGACTAACCTGTACCAGTGTCACCAGAGAACTGCTATCTGACGATAGGTATAATACCATCTAGGATTTTTCGGCAAGTCCTGTTCGGTGTACCCATTCTCCAATGAGCACCTGTGTACAATCTCTGATGTCAAACACCAATGGCCGTGGGATCAACCATTGCCCCATATAGGGTCAAGAAACGTACACACTAGTCTACTTTGGAATATCGATGCCCTGTCTCGATACTCCCTCGACTAGGAGCAATTAAAGGATGTACTTGCAGACCACCCTAGCCCCATTAGTATGATCTGCATCATAGTCCTGGTAGTCATGTACACATCCAAATGGTTTTATCAACATGTAAGAGATAGACAATATAATAATACCAGTCTACATGTTAAGATAAAGTGTAACCGGATAGCATACTATCATGTCGAGCAAGAAAGTCCTATCTATATATGTCCAAGCATCTACTATAATATACAATCATGTACAATAATGGCCTCTAGGGCATACATATAACTAACACATATGTCCTACAAACGAGATCATAACAGCTAATGAAAGCACATGTATATTTAAAATAACACGAATCGTTGTTTATAGAAAAAGTAGGGACTACGGTGTTTTTGAGAAAAGAAATACCTTTTGAAAATCCATAGTATCCCTCGGTTTTTCCTTTGAAAATGCCCACGATTCGTTAGTTTGAAAATAGGTATGACTCGAACTCTATTTTAACACCTACTTAAGTAATTAAGGGACTAAACTAAAACAGTGCCGAAAGTGAATAGAAATCTATACAAATCCAAGTCGATATATCTAGTAGTCGGCGATCCAGCCTCATAGCATCACGTACGGTATAATCCATCGTACGGCATTTTCAAGTCAAGTGTGTGAACTAATCATCATATATACATCTCGTACGGTATAGTCCGTTGTACGGCATCCTAAAAATCGAGGGTATGGGCCAATATCATATATCTCATATTTCGTACGGTATCATTCATCGTATTATATCATAATCAAGGGTATGAATCTAAGGTCATGTACATTCTATTATCTTATCAAGCCACATGTTATCGCAGGTTATGTGTACATCGCCCAACGATCCTTTAATATATCATATACGAGATCTCAACTCGATCATATATCATAACCTCACGACATCATATCCGATCATATCGACTTATATCCATATAACATATCTTATCCTCATCTTATACGTATATATATATATATATATATATATATATATATATATATATATCAACATATCCATACACACACACACACATATACATATACACACATATCATACCATGTGTGTGTGTGTAACAATATAAAAGCCAAAGACTCACGCCTAAGAGGAAACCAAACTAGGGGTAAACCTTCCTACGAGTACGCCTATTCTATCCTATAATCTTCTAGGACACTATTAGCTAGCTATCCATACGCCACACAGAAATATATATATATATATATATATATATATATAATAGATAACCTATTCTACGGTTGCGGGGGTGCTATACGCCATCCACCCGACTTCCCCCGTAGATATACATCTACTCACATTTGATCCTCGCTTGTTGATGTCGATGACGCCTTTCTCTCCTTGTCGTCCTGAAGTCCACGCGGAGGTACCTACAGATAAAATACGTCATATTGACATCAAAATCGAGTCCGAAAACCGATACCGCAAACGACACATACATAGGTTAGAACCTATGCTCTATGCATACAAGAATAGCCAAACAACTCTCGACGTCGATGTACAAACGTCAAACGACCGAGTCAAAACCCAAATACCAAAACTCAAGTCATTAAAAGTCGTAAAACAAAAACAGAAACTTTGAAAAACATCTCCAGATTTTGCCTCAGGTGAAATCGGGACATCTTGCATATAGGATGGGTCTAAATAACAGACAACGGAGCCATGGACCAAACCTGGGGCCCACCTTCCTATCCCAGGCCGCAATTTGCGGCCAGAACCCATTTTTTGCGGCCAAAATCTTGAATTGGGGTCTCGGGTCTCAGGGGTAGCTTCTAGGTTGCCTGCTTGTTTCACTATGATCGCTAAATATTTTTCAAAGCTCACATGTTGTAGCAGATCCTAATATATCACCACAATTCCCACAAAATCCGATGTCGGTGAATCTAAAGTTCAAGTCTTGGGGTTTAGTCTCTGGTTTGGTCCATAATACTAACACTACAGGGGTTGTGGTCACTAATACACCTCAACTACACCATCACAACTCATAATGTCCCCTAAACCTCATCTTGGAATTTTCAAATATCACTAAACCTCATTAGTTTAACTCTAACTCACTATAGGATATAAGGAAAACTCATAAATTAGTTAGGGGTGTAGGGTTTACCTCATGGAGCAACTAAAGAAAAACCCAAGATGATCCAAAGTGCTCAAAGTCCAATCTTTAGTCCACCATGGGGTTTTTATAGAGGTGATGAGCAATTTTTGTGAAGGTAGCATAGTGTTTTGGTGGAGATTTGGGGGTGTTTGTGGGTGGTAGAGAAGGTGGAGGATGAGGAAGAAGGAGCAGGAGAAGAATGAAGAAGATAAATGAGGAGGTGAGGAAAAATAAGGTGATGGCTCACATGCTAGAACCTTCTCCCTCCCTCTCTCTCTCTCCTCTCAACCATGACATAAGTCACCTCACCCTCTCTCTCATTTAAATATCTTCTCTTTTTATTTCATTTCAAATAAAACCAAAACCATATAATTGCAAAAGAAACCATGGTTCAAATAAATGTGGCAAGGTTTGCAACATGTTTTGTTGCATGACATGAACAAGATTAATGCATAATTAGTACAATATTAATCAAGTTTAGTATTTAAACTTGTATACAAATAATTATATAATAATTTATAAAATGTCCAAATCACATAAATTCTTTCAAAACAATAATTCTTATTAATTTTCCAATTATTTTCCAAACTATAAGCATATAACCATACTACTTCATTAAAACCAATTTCTATATCTTTATAATATTCATGAAATTTATTATTTTATTTATTTAAATTCCAAAAACAATATTTTATTTTTCTAAAATGTTACAGTTTTTATCTTAGAGATTCATCATGAAGCACATATAAAATAAATAAATCAATGCGAACAAACACCAATCATGGAAAGAATAACTCAAAAACCCTAGAAAATAGATTAGATACTCATGATAGAAGAAAGCATAAAATTAAATTACTTCTTATAAAAAATAAATACAAAACTTGATCTCTCCAAAATAAAAAACTTAATTTTAAAGTCTAGGGAGAGATGAAACCCTGATGATATTTGCGGAAGAATTTATAGGGCTTTTGGAAAATCAAAATGAACATTACAGAAGATATGGGGAAATACAATTTTGCTTAAAAATCTAAGATTCTGGATCATTAAAATTTCGGTTGAAATTGCCATATCTTCGGTTTTGGTCGAAATTTTAGAGAATTAGATATCCCGGTTTTTTTCTTCGATATTTTGTATCTCCATCTCGTGAATCTTAGTCTTCGTTTTGTTTTATTGATATCTTGTTCGTTTGTTTCAGTTTAGCTTTAATCAAGTTCACATTCAACGCACGTAGTCCGTCTTTTGTGCACTTTTTCCTTTAAGCCCTATAATTTGCGATAATTCACAAAACGTACCCGGAATAGATTAAAGTAGGCAAAATAAAGACTAGTACGGCTATATAAATATGCATTAAAATGCACCAATCAAATACCCCCACACTTATCTTTTGCTAGTTCTCGAGCAAAATCTAGACTTTCAAACTCTAAACTAAAACTAACTACTATCTAACTAAACCCTACTCCTACTCCTACTCCTATGCTCCTTTCGCGGGCGTGCGATTGTACTTAACTTGTGCAACAAGTCTTTAAATCTCTAGGTGTCCCTAGTAGGAGGAGTGTTTTCTCCTAAGGGTTTTCAGCGGATACTACCCACAAAATCCCAAAAAGAAAAACAAAAGAAAAGAAAAATAAGAAACGAAAAATAAAGAAAATGAAAATAAGAAAGTGAACTTTTTTTTACAAAAAACTAAGGAAATCAAGAAAAGATAGAATTTTGAACTTTCACTAGTTTTTTAGTTTTCATGAATTTTCATCCTAATAGCCTCGCTTAACTACAAAAATTATCTCCCCCAACAATAGAACGTCATCTTATTCTTCCTTCCCTATCTCTTCTTCAAACGTTGATCTAATACTCCTACGTGTATATAAAAGATCCTTACACTCAAGAATTCAATTCAAGCTATCGTACCAATGCCATTGTACCTTCATATGTTTATGTTAATGTAAGTGAATGCACCCACACACCTTTTTACGCGATCGCTATTGCGTCCTGAGGCACTAACAAATCAGTTACTTAATATGTGGGTTTAAATTAAAAATAATGTTTAAGTGATGTCTGGCCTTACAACTACCTTGACCTTCAGCTAGCGCAGTGACTTCCAAACCAGTTGGTCTAAGACACTAGATGATAAAGCACCCCTAAGCCAAAGTGATACACATGCCCTTAATAACCATAAGACTAGAATTATTATATTTAGGCCCATTTTCTGTCTTTTTTTCATATATATATATATATATTCATTTTTTCATTTTTTTTATATACTTGGGCATTTTAGGCAATGATATTTCAAGGTATCCTCTACTATTTCAACATTCGTGTCTATACATCTTGTAGGGTGTATACTTGTCATGACCCGAAATCGGCACGTGACCGGCACGAGAATTACGTGAAGTCTACAGGACCCCACCGTAATTCAAGTAAGCCGAAGCCCAGAAATCTAAACCATTTTGTGGAAAATAGTGGAGGTGCAGTTTTGAAAAATCAGCATAATGAAATTCAAGCCATCCTTTTAAAATATAAGTCATATCATATGAAAATGCAACAGTTTACTATCTTTGAAAACATTTTCGTCCTTGAAAATTTAGGCAGAATCTCCCTTGTATATTTTGATCCAAAACAACATACATAACAATATATATAGGCATCCCCAAGCGGGAGCTAGCTCTTCGCCAATTGGCGGAATCACAACCACGCAATAAGAATAAATATACGACGCGTTACAGTGAAGATCAAACACAGAAAGAGAAATAGTAAAACCAAAATATCATCCAGCTCAATTAGCGAACATACACCCATCTCGCTCTAAGTCTCGCAAATATACAAGTTTGTCTAGGTCTACCAATAATATATAGTCTGGTTTCTGATTGATGGAGCTTTAACTAGATACAACAGAAATAATAGGTACAAGAGTGGTCACGATCCAAATGTGTGTCCCACCTACTAAAGCAAAACACCCTGAAGAAAACTGTGTGCCAGCGATACCACTACTGATCCAAGCGGTTGAACCTGCAAAAAAACTGTGGCACAACGGGGGTGAGTTGCTAACTCGTGAGAAGAAAATATCAGCAGGTAGAAATCGAATGAACAACGATCCCTAAGTCCTACTGTAACATGAAGTTAATACTATGGTATCTAGGGTGATCATGTATACATATGTGCACAATAATGATGTCATGCTACTATCAGTATATGTGTCAAGTCATCTGAGTCATAGGCATGTATGTATGTGAATATCCAACGTCTGTCCATCAACGGCACATCAATCATCATGAAACATGAGTGTCCAGCATCGACACTTGAAAATATCATGAAAACCCATGTCCAGCATCGACACGTAAATCCTCATATCTCAGGCGCCGCATTATCGGATCGGCCCTCATATCCATCTAATCTCACGACTCCGGTCGGTATCCTCCGGATAACTGCCGAGCCCAACTATCACCGGTAGGTAGTGCATCCCCTGCCAGGCTCATCGTCTACTCCACAATATTCTTGCCCCGGGGTACCTTACCGGGTCGACCATGTCCCCGCAGACGGTTCCTCCTCACTCCTCGAATCGGGTATCATATAGCTCAGAACCGAAAAAACTCATGGTGGAATGAAATATCACATCATGAGAAACTGTGTTTTAAAAACAATTTATACTTTTCTTTGAAATATAACTGCGGTTCTCAAATCCAGAGATTTCATGAAAACAGCATCGCAATGCATGTAACCATAAAGTACAGTATATGCAAACATAGAACAGTACTGTAAGCATCTCAAGTATTATCATGTAAGCATGTCATGTGATAATTACTAAACAATAATTGTACTTTATAGTTAAGAATAATACCGTGATATAGCAGTTCTACTGTGTAAGTGGCTGTCACGACCCGAAAAGTACGGAACATGACCGACATTTAAATTACGAAACGTCTCGAGGCGTACGTAATCTAAGTAAGCCAAAACCCTAGTAATCAAAACCAAGAAGCAGTAGAGTGAAGGAGAAACCAATTTAAAGTAAGTAGTTTTAATCAACATAGACCGAAGTATGTATTTTTAAAATCTCAAGTATTTTCTGAAAATTTCGGCAGAGTCTCCTTTGTAAATACTGGCCCCAAACGGAATACAACATGAATAGTATACGAAATGAAACAAAAAGGTATCCCCAAGCGGGAGCTAGCTCTTCGTTAATCGACGGCTACAACCACGCAAGCAATATAATATACAAGCCGAAGGGCGAGGATCAAAACTCAAAAAAATACTCAAAAAAACATGAAAACCATAATAATACAACGCGCGACTCTAAGGTCGAAAGAATAACAGGTCTGGTTTTCTATCTTTCTCAAATATACAATCTGGTTGATGGAGTTTCTAGATACAAGATACAACAGAAATAATAAATAAACAATGATGGTCCTGATGCAAAGAACCCACCTACCAAAGCAATCATCCGGAAGGAACAGTGTGCCAGCAAAGCCGCAAACGAAACCTGTACGGCAAAACCTGCAAGGAACTGTGGCACAACAGGGATGAGTTGCCAACTCGTGAGTAGAAAACATCTATGAGTAGAAATCGCATGCATAACGCTATCCTAGGTCATATCAGGTAATATACTCAATAAAAATCCTGGTCCAGCTATGTATAGTGTAATACTACATGCTCGTGTCAGTGCCTCAGATAGCAACATATCAGATATATGATGTATGAATGCATTACGAATGGAAACAGAATATATCATGAATGAAACAACTGTTTTCTTTAATCAATGAGATTTCTATATGTATGTCAATCACGTATCATCAATGAATGCAACAGAGAAATCACTGTCAAGCATCGACACAAAACATAAGTCTCAGTATCTCAGTATCAAATCTCAATATCTCAAATTCCAAATCTCAAATATCAACATCTCAGGCATCCGTATCATCTGCGGGATCAGCCCGCGGGCTCCGACAGAACGGATCAGCCTGTATCCATCTCATGACTCCGGCCGGTATCCTTCGGATAACCGACGAGTCCAAATAATATCACCGGTAGGTAGTGCTCCCCTGCCAGGCTCATTGAATACAACTCGAACTTCTTGCCCCGGGGTACCATACCGGGCCCACCATGTACCCGAGACGGTTCATCCAACTCCTCGAATCGGGTTTCCAAATCCAACAACAATCATGAAAACTCATGGTGGACGACTCATACATCACGAGAAAATCGCAAATTGCATTTTAAAATGATGATACTAAGCTTTTATTAAATTCTTGCGGTTTCCCCTAAATCCAGAAATCTCATGTAAATCCGAAATTTATCAAAATCATGATACCAATAAACAGTGAATACCAGCATAAATCTCCATAATACTGCATAACCAATGAATATATGGATGCATCTGATATCATGCAATGATTGCAATAATTAAACTAGCATATGGAAATTATAACATATTACAACTATCAGCTAGCAAGCTATGTCACTGAAATAGTATTTCTAAAGTGTACATGACATGGCAATTACCGATGAAGATGTGTGTGAGCCGGCAAGCGAGTGTACGTGGAGCATACGCGCCATCGGTAATGGTGCTGGTGTCCTAACAGCATGGTTTCATAATTACTATGTACACAATAACGTGCAACGAGGCGATAACAACATAATAAGGAAAATGAATAGTAAATACAACAATAATGTGCGGAACATGAATAATAACGTGACAACAAGGAATCTACCTTACTATACATGTGTTATACTGTTTTGCCGTTTGAAATAATACGAATCGTGGTGTTTGAAAATAAGGACTACGGTGTTTTTAAGAAAAGATACGTCTTTTAAAATATCCATAGTATCCTTTGGTATGTCTTTAAAATTCTCACGATTCGTCAGTTTTGGAAATAGGTATGACTCGGGTCCAGTCTGACATCTGCTAGTAAACTACAGGTCTAACTAACAACCAATCGAAAGGGGTACGGAAACCACTTACATCTGAGTCGATATATATCTTTCTATATAATAGTCGGTGATCCTGCTTCAATAGTATCCCATATGATACACTATCTGATATGACATCCTCAAAACAAGAGTGCGGATCTATCATCAATATATAGCTCGTACGGTAAATCCATCGTACGGCATCCCAAACTGGGTACGGGTCAATATCACATTTATCTTATTATTCATCTGGTATCCACATCATCACATATCGTGGGTAGGGGTTATTGATCTAAGTCTAGTACACTACTGATATCATCAACATATATAAATGCGTGTGTATGAAACACATCGCCTACCGATCCGCTATCATCACATTTTGCATCTTATAATACGATCCAAATCATATCACCGATCTCGGGGCATCAAGCCCAAACTCATCGACTCATCCCCAACAATCATCCACTATCCTCATTATCAATGTATAGGTATATGTATATATATATATATATATATATATATATATATAGTCCCATACCTATATGTATATAAATATATACATATCCCATTTACGCACAAGTACTAAAATGCATGTAAGTGTGTGGGGGTGCGTGTATGCAAATCTTTACTCTAGGGTTTCATGACTAAGAAATCCGCTAAAGTCTTTTCTTCAATTCTCGCTAACTCTAAACCCATAAGCTCCTAAGGCTTCTCTTACTAGGTGTTCATATCTCATAATAATATGTAAAAGTATATCATTACCACATCACCTCATTCTTCATAACTTTGCGGGGGTGTTATACGCCATCCACCCGACTTCCCCCGTAGATATAAATCTACTCACATGATCTTCGCTCGCCGGTGCCGACGTCGCCACGCGCTTGCTTGTCGTCTCGAAGTCTACATAAGGGTACCTACATGTCACAACGTATCGTATCACATAAAAACCCAATTCGAAATCGAAACGGCATACGAAAATCAAATCGACACGCGTATCACGTATAGGTCAAAACCTATCGCCTACGCATGCAAGAATAGCCAAACCAACTCTCGATGTCGATGTACAAATATCAACCCATCGAGAAAAGCCCAAACGCACCCATTTGCACATTCACAAACACTAATTATAATATGAAATAGGTTAGAATTCACAAAAAACCCTAAACTCGCTTTAAAAGCTATTTATCCGAAAACCTAGCAAGCAAAATTTACCGTTTTAGTACAACACTTGATGTTTTAACAAATCTAGCGGTCGCAATGTTCACTAATTAGCTTGATTAGTCCACACAAACATTTACTAGATTTTATCGCACTAATTTGAATTAAACCAACATTTTAGTTTGCACACTAGTCCAATTTTAACCATTTCGAAGCAACAAAACACAAATCCACAACTAGACTAGGTTTTGCATGCTCTAAAGTGTTAAACTACACAATATAATGCTAATGATGGGATAAAAACCCTAATCATATTTTTAATCTTGCATTTTGAATTAAATCTAAAAAACCTAGTTTGCAATTTATATAGTTATTACAAATTTAAATTAACAAAAATGCAAACTAGAAACTAGATTAGTTTTAGCAAGCATTAACATGTTAATCTACCCATCACAACCATAATCCAATGATCAAACCCTAATCTTCATTCAAAACCTTCCACTTGAAATTTCAAACTTGAATTTAAACCCCTTTTTAAACACCTAATTAAGCTTGATTTAAACATTTATCAACAAATTAAGAAAAAGGGTTAGAGTTATACCTTCACAAACCATCTTGAGATCAACATGAAACTTGACCTCCAAATTGAAATCTTTGCACCAAGATCTATGCTATAAGGGCTAAGGAAAAATAGGTAGGGCTTTGATTTGAATTTTAGCTTGATTTTTTTTAATGGAAATTGATGAATTTTTGATGGAAAAAGAGTGAGATTTTTTTAGGGGAAGGGGGCCTGTTGAAGTGGACAGGGGGCTCGGCCTGATGAGGAAAGGGAAGAGAGAGAGTGAGATGGGGGTGTTGGTAAGGACAAAGGAGCCATTCCTCAATTCAACACACTCATTCTTTATTCTTTCTTAATTCTTTTCTTTTTCAACTTTGTGAGTAAAGAAGTGGGGACATGGGGGGATGTGGGCTGCTGAAATTTCAGCCAAGGAAGGGAATTAGTGTAGTGTGTGTGAGTGTGAGAGATCAAGTAAAGAAATGCCCCCATTTAAAACACTCATTAACTCATTTCCTAATTATTTTCATAAAATAAGCATTTTTCTTCAATATTTTCTAAAATCGTTTGACAATTTCATTCCATTTCAAAAATAATATTTTACATGCTAGTTTAGTGTATCATGATGCAAAAATGTATTAACCCATTCCAATTTATAATTTTCCTTAATTAAATGTATTAGTAACGGCTTAAAATAATATTAAAATAATTAATTTCGGAATTTTTTTCAGAAATTTAGAAATTTTTACAGTGGCTTAATAAACACCAAATACCAGCAATTTCATAGCTAGAATATGTATATTTAATTTTATATTAAAAGATATTTATATTCTGATTTTTACGGAAAACACCCGTTATTTTACCGATTTTCCGAAATTTCACCTAAACGATTTTCAAAACATTACAGTGTCTTAGCAATTACCGATGATGAATGTGTGAGCCGGCAAATCTGTGTAATTGTAATATGCGCATCATCGGTAATAGTGCAGGTGTACTAGTAGACAAAGCCATATACAGGTAAGTGCTGGGAACATAGTACGTATGTGACGGGAAATAATACAGCATAACATGAACGGTAATAAGATATGTAACTACCCCTGGATACATCAAATATAACCTATTATCCACTATGGTGTTTAGCAGCAATGATTCTCTGAATCAAGATAAATCCATAAGTCGGCGATCCAGCCTCATAGTATCAGATGTGATATAATCCTCGTACATCATCCTCGAGTCGAGAGTGCGGATCAATCATCCGGTATCCTATCATGTACGGTATAATCCATCGTACGGTGTCATCAAATCAGAATAAGGATCTATTGCCTTATACATAACCAAGGGTACGGATCTATGGTCTCGTACATCATATCATCTTTCATTCTCATACACACACACACACATATATATCTCATGTCATATCTATATCAACCTCATATCATATGTCATCGATCTCATAACATATCTTGGTATATGTAATTATGTATTCACATCGCCTCACATCTTCATATCAAGCATATCCGCTCATGTTATCTCGTTTCATCATATCCTTATATCAATATATATCATCTCGGACTTGTCCTCTGTTCAATTATGTATATATGTGTATATATATATATATATATATATATATATATATATATCGCTTCACATCCTTATTTCATCATATTAATATATCAATCCGAGTAATCTTTTATTTATAATATCATCTCATACTAAATCTTTTGATCATATCTGTAAGTTCATAGCATAGGTTTCTCCAAAATATATTCTATATATCGATTCTCCATTATTATGGTTGCGGAGGTGCTATACGTCATCCACCCGACTTCCCCCATAGATATAAATCTACTCACTCGCAATATCCTTGTTTAGTCGAAGTCGATGAACTTCTTGATCTCCTTTGTCGTCTCGGAAGTCCACGCGAAGATACCTACAATCAATACACATCGTAACGATATTAAAACAAAGTCTGAAAACCGATACGTCACACGAAGTGCTCATAGGTTAGAACCTATATCCTACGCATGCAAGAACAACCAAATAGCCCTCTGCGTTGACGTCCAAATGTCCAACGACCAAGTCCAAACTCAAATACCAAAACCAAGTTTTCACGAATCGGGCATTCAAAATCAGCAACATAGGAAAACACTCCCAGATTCTACCTTAGGTCAAATTAGGAGATTTTGCATATAGTGTAGGTCTACATATCACATAACAAAGCGATGCACCCAAAATCACACCCTATCACACTGGTCAGGCCACAATTTGCGGCCGTTATGATTAAATCTGCGGCCTGGAAATGGAGGTAGGGGCTCTGGTTTCTAGGGAAAATTCTATGTGGCCTGCACAACTCACTGTGATGGCAACTTATTTTTCAGAGCTCTCGAGAGATACCAGATTCCATATAAACATCACAAGCTGTCAAAAACCGACATCTCGAAAATTCTAAGTTCGTGTATTGGGGTTCTAGTCTCAAGTTTAGCCAGAATATCATCACTGATGGCTTGGGGGTTGTAGGGTTACCTAGCACGGTAGCAAGGTTTCGGGAGGCATCATCCATGCCGTTTTCAAAAGTTTGTCGTTCTAAAGAACCCTAAGCCTAGAATCTTTACTAGAAATTTAGACGAACAAGAATGCAAACAACTTTACATCCTAAGTGAATGAGGAATGCAACCTTTGTAGACTGGTCCTTCACTTCTAAACCTCCGTGTAGTAGTCCCTTCGCTCCAAGTAGTGAACACCCGAACTCTAGTAAGGGTTCACATGAAGAAATGAACAAGCTTGCTCAAAATCTTCGAGACCGAAGATGATCTACGTCGAGGAGACTCAAGCTCATGCTACCTCTTCACTAATGGTGGATTAGTGAAGCAAACACCCTAAACTAAATGGCTAATATAGTAGAGGATGATGAAGTAGGAAATGGGCTCACTTTAGATTTATTTTTCTCACAATATTTTTTCTCTTAGAGAAAAGCTAGCAAGCTTTCTCATTGAAGAAGAAGATGAAGATTAAACTCATGAGGTGAGAATAGCAACCATGGGTGAGTTAGTGTCATACACTAACCCATGTAGAGATTAAACCATGGCTAATCAATAATGGTTAGGTTAATAAATATCTACAAGTAAAGCAAAATTAGTGGACTTGGTCAATGGTTCCACAAAGTTCTACAAGCTTCAACCATGTGACTTATTCCATCTAATTTTGATTAACCTTAAATAAATAAAACCATCACATTATTAAGCATGGTGTAAGTCTCATACACCCATGTCACATGTGGTATCAAGCATGACACAAATGTTGTGCATTAATATATATAACATATATACTATATGCACACAAGTGAGAAAAAGAAATGTTTAAGTGAGCTAATATTAGTTAACAAAAATTAATATATCACATATATAATTATACATTAAATTTTCAAATCAATCCTTGATTTAATAATCCGACTATATCACATACAACCGACTAATATCAAATGTAACAACTTATTGAATCAACACTTGATCCGATAACCCGGCTATATCACATATAACCGACCGATATCACATATCGCGAGAATAGAATGCGGTATGACATACGCGCATTAATCTCGGTCTCACACATATCACATACGTGCTCCTACTTCATTTCGCATGAACCAGGAAACCTCTGCGTAGGACTCTAAAGACTCGTCAATATGCCGGCAGTAGGTGGTGATCATATCAGTCACCCACAAGCCGCAAGCGGTCTGCTAAACATAATGGCCACCAGGGTATTGAGCGATCAGAAGATCAACAAGCAAGCCTGCTCATACTCCTGCGAATCCAATCAATAACACTACCGTACAGTTCGGTCTCTTCGTCAGATATCTCGCATATCACAGCCTAGGGGTGGTATAACGTCAGACCCCAATAGCCTGATAATTCATGCCGATGCAAGGTCCATAACGGTTCGAGAAACTACTGATAACACTTACCAGTAAATCTCAGCAACCCTGGCCAGGGATTTCTTGTTATGGCCAATCGAGCATAGCGCAACATCAACTCCTAATACCGGGAGAGACGAATCCCCTCCTATCGCTCATTGCCTCTATGTGACTCGGGACTGTACCCAAAAACCACCTTTTTCCACGATCTCTTGACCATGGTATGGTGGAAATCAAAGCATAGTGGGAATCACATATGACTCTATGACGATCTCGGATCGACAGACTAACCTGTACTAGTGTCACCAGAGAACTGCGATCTGACGATAGGTATAATACCATCTAGGAGTTCTCGGCGAGTCCGTTCAGTGTTCCCATTCTTCACTGAGTACCCATATACCTTCTCTGATGTCAAAGACCAGTGGACGTGGGATCATCCATCGCCCATCATATGGGTCAAGAAGCGCATACGCTAGTCTACTCCGGAGTATCGATGCCCTGTCTCGATACTCCCACGACTAGGAACAATTATAGGGTGTACTTGTGGATTACCCTTAGCCCCACCAGTATGATCTCCATCATAGTCCTGGTAGTCAAGTACACATCCTAAGGGCTTTATCAACATGTGAGAGCAAGACAACATCACTTATACAAATCAACATGTTAAGATAAAGTGCAACCAGATAGCATACTATCACGTCAAGCAAGAAAGTCCTACCTATATATGTCCAAGCATCCACTAAAATATACATCACATGTACAGTAATGGCCTCTAGGGCATACATATTACTAACAATCTCCCACTTGCACTAAGGCCATTTGTTGCAATATCTCATACTCAACAATTTAGCAGTGGTTGTAGTATCCCATACTCAACCATCCCAAAATCTCTCAAATAGTATTTGTGGAAGCAAGCCTTGGTGAGTGGATCCGCCGTGTTAACCACAAAATCTACTCTCCTTACCTCGTTCCCTTGGAGATCAACCATCTCCATGATCAAGTGATATTTGCCTCAGAATATGTCTGGATCGCTGATGGGACCGGCGTTCCTAGGCCAAAGCCATAACTCCATTGAAGTCACAATAACAGTTATTGGAAGCTCAATGGTAGGAACCATGTTCATCTCATGAACAAGAAATGCCTAGACAACCACTTTGGCAACATCATTGGTAGCGATGTATTCAGCCTTTATCGTCTAGTATGCCTTAGTATCTAACTTGGAACTCTTCCAACATACCGTCCCTCCACTGAGGGCAAAGACAAAGCCTGTTACTGACTTTCAGTCACACTTATCACTCTAGAAGCTCGAACCAAGCACATTCATTTAGTGCTTCTCAAGTACTTACGAATGTCCTCCATAGCTGTCCAGTGATTCTCCCAAGATCCGATTAATTCCTGATCACTACACCTAGTGATTTAGCTATATCTAGTCTGGTACATAACATCGCATGGATGATAGAGCCTACTGCTGAAGAATAGGGTATCCCTTGCACGCGAGCTCTTTCCAAATCAGTCTTGGAAGACATCTTTTTGGAGAGAGTGATTCCTGAGTAAGTGGACGAGCCACCACGCTTAGAATCCTCCATACTAAACCCCTTTAGTATGGTGTTAATGTACCTGGATGTTGAGACACTCCCAACATCCACTTAGATCTATCACCATAGATCATAATCCATAAGATTTAGTAAGTATCATCCAGATATTCCATGGATAATCCTCATTATAAAAGGAGCTTGACCGAATGTAGCATATGAAACCATTTCCTATCAAGAGTATGTTATCTATGTACAATAAGTGTAAGACAACCTCACTCTCTACAACCTTCTTGTATATACAAGGTTCATCTACTATTTTGATGAAGTCAAACTCTTTGACTGCCACATCAAAACAGATGTTCCAACTCCGCGATGCTTGCATTGATCCTGATAGACTTAAGCATAGCTTTGAAAGTCTCAACTTTTCCATTTACACCGAGAATCTTCTCAAGATCCATTTGCTTCCGATGAGTTTTACCCCTTTAGGTGCAATATTCAAAGTCATACTTTGTTGGTGTATATGGATTCCATCTTTGATCACATAGTATCCAGCCATTTCACAGAGTCCCCACTCGTGATGGCCTGCCTGAACCTTGTTGGGCCATCATCAACCATGATGTAATCCTCGCTCCCACTGTTACCGAGAAGACCATAGTATCTCTCAGGTGGATGAGGAACCCTACCAGATTCGCGGAGAGGCTGAGGTTTGTTGGAGACTATTGAATCCTTTGGTTTCACCAAATCATCGGCTGTTAGTTTGTCTAGCTGGAACTCCTTCCAGTTCTACCTCATGACCACTAATTTCTTCACAAGAAATTCCTTTTAAAAAGGTGGCATGCTGAGAAACAAAACACCTTTTGCTCCTCAGTGTGGTAGAAGATATTACCTTGCGAATGTACGGGATATCCAACAAACTTATACAGAACTGACCTTGCCTCGAGCTTGTCCGGATTTTGCTTTTCAACATAGGCCGGACAACTCCATATCTTAACTCTTTTAAGACATGGTCTCTTCCCATTCCATATCTCATATGGAGTGGTATGCACTGATTTGGATGGAACCCCATTCAATAAGTATGAAGCTTCTCAAGTGCATAACTCCAAAAGGAAACAGGCAATTCAGCAATACTCATCATAGAGCGCGCCATATCTCATAGGGCACGATACCTCCGCCCCGATAGACCATTGTGCTGTGGTGTACTCGAAGGAGTAAGCTGAGAGAGAATCATATTCTCCTTTAAGAAACTCCAGGAACTCCATGCAAAAGTATTCTCCTCCTCGATCACATCGTAGGACTTTAATACTTCTACCCTTCTGGTTCTTAACTTCAAACTTATATTCCTTTAATTTCTCAAAAGTTTCAGACTTATGTTTCAACAGGAACATATGTCCGAATCTCGAGAGATGATCAGTGAACGTAATGAAGTAAAAAGAACCAACCCTGGCATTTGTAGACGTAGGACCGTATACATCATAATGTATGCGTCCCAAGAGTTCACTAACTCTTTCTCTATTTCCAGTAAACGGAGTATTGGTCATTTTACTTTTGAGACAAAACTGGAAAGTATTATAAGATGAAAATTCGAACAGATTCTTATATTCATCCTTATATAACTTAGCTGGTCGTGTCGCATTGATTTGACCTAGTCTACAAGGCCACAAGAAGGATTCGTTCATTTCTGAACTACTCCTCTTGTGTGTGTTCTATATACTTTGAACCGTGGTTTGATTTAGAACGTATATGCTATTATATAACATGCCTGGTCCAATCAACTCTTGATACAGGAAAATGTTCACAACATTATCCTCCAATACATAATTATATCCTCCTTTAACTTAATAAAGAAACTGATGTAATATTGTATATCAGGTTCAGTATCTAATAACATTTGTTCAGAATCAATGTATTAATACAAGTTGATATTTGCCAACTGACTTGGCTGCAATAATTGCACCATTCTCTAACACTTAGAGACATATCACCCAATCCCAGTTCTCCACCTATCTGTAACCCATGTAATATATTACATATGCGGGATCCTAATACGGTATCACATACCCAGGACGTAGAGGATACTACGAAACAGTTCTCGATAATGAACACACCCGAAGAAGATGCATCAACATGCACTTTCTTCGATTGGGTGGCATGGGAATTCGGAAATTCCCCTATTTCCTGCTCGGACTTATAACAATTATAAGATAAGGCGGAACCAACGTTCCCCAGCTTAGTATAATAAGCAGGTTCGGTCAATGCATCCATACTATTATCTTGATTAAGGCCTGATAAGGTCGCTACCAGGAGAGAGAGAGAAGAAAACACTCTGCGTGCGCTCTTGCAAGATTAGATTGGTTATTATTTTATCTAATCAAGATGTCTCCCACTGTTTTTATCAAATCTTCCTTCAAACCCTAAAAGGTAAGACCATCCGGGATTAATTACACCCTACAAGTTCGCCAATCTTTCGGCCAGGCCAGCGTCGGTACTTTGAGAGAAGTTCCCTGTGCTTTCGCACGGATCTAATTAAAATAAACTTCATTTTCCCAGGGGCGTAACGCCTTTAACACCTTTCTAGACACCTATTTGATCAGCTAATTGTAATGTGTAAAACTCTCCCAGGAGTAACTCTTACTCATAGTGGGAATCGGGATCCAACTATCTCATAGAAGGTATGCAATCTCATTGCAAATTTCAACACTTGAAATTCCCGATAATATTTTGCCCCTAGCGTCCTATGACCTTGACGGAGGCCAACAAACCATAGGCTGCTAGTCAAGTTCATCCCGTACATTTCATGATTGAATTAAACCCACCCGCACGACCCTTGACGGAGGCCAACAAAGTAGCACGACTACCCTAATCCAATCGCATCTCATGCTAGTAGATAAGCACTAGTTAGCTACCGCACACTACGCCTTGACGGAGGCCAACAAACGCAGCACGAATACTAAGTAGTCCTTATCTGAAATGATGGAGGGCTACGACAGGTTTTAAAGAAAACCTTTTGCGTAATGAACTTGATATCGTTGTAGAATCGAGTGAATTTTAAAAGGAGTGTTTTTGAGGCTTTTACTAGTTTAGCTAAAGAGGCCACTCCCGGTGAAGGGATCTCGGCTCTTTCCTTATCGAATAAGGTGCAGGATATTTCACAAATACCGCTATGCAAAGCATAAACTATAGAAGCAATCAAAAGACAAACCGAGTGGGTTGTAGCATCTGCCAGTTTCACTAAAGAGGTCACTCCCGATGAAGGGATCTCGGCTCTTTCCTTATCGAATAAGGTACTGGATATTCTACAAGGAATACCGCTATGCAAAGCAAGAACTAGAGCTACCAGCTTTTAAACAAGTTTCTACAACATCTTTAGGTTTCTTTTATTTCATTAATCTCATTAATGAAGTCCCATCAATTATGCTTCCTAAGCATCACATAAGAAACGGAAGCATCAATATTTATTATATCCCATATATATAATATATGCAATCGTTTCAACATATCAAGTGATCACATCACAGAATATCAGCAGCAGAAGAACACGTATAAAACACGGATTCCACGGTCGCGATGAATAGCCAAACCCACACCCCTAGACCCCTATGAGAGCGGCAAGCAACCCTACCAATTCTAGAGTTAAGAGACCCGGTCTCGACTCCTCGAGATGGTCTCCCATTGGACCCTAGAACCCGGTTACTTGTGCTCTCCTCCTTGGGTCTATCCTAATGCGGAAAAGTAAATAATATACATCAATGGTGACATTATCCTCAACCCGGAAGTGCCCCAATAAAAGAATATTACATACAAGTTTTTACATGAATGAAAATGAAAAACTCTCATCTCACATAAAAAAACCTCGGCTATTCAGAACACGACGATCCAATATAATATATCACAATAACACATAACATCACATGTCATCAACGTAAGTAAATATGCGTATCCTAATTGTCGTTGACATATAGCAACGAAACCGGCGATACACCACATATTACACTTACGGTCGCAGAAAAGAAAGTGAAAAACTACAACAATTGGAATCCGCAACCACTTTAGACATCATAAACCCAATGTATCACATACTTTGGATTTTATGCCTAACGAAATGAATTCCTTAGACATCATATTCCTAACAATTATAAACTCCGCATTTTAGTCTCGATATTGAAAACACTTTCCAATAACCTGTCGGGTAATTCAACAAGATTCCCGATAACCCGATCGAATGCTCGTCGGAAACTTTAGTAGATGGCCGCACCCCCAATGCCATCGACGAAGTGCACTAAGGCGGAAAATCGCGGTCGCGAGCACCCGAACGGATGCTTTTGGCGACGGGGTTTTCCTATAGTCACTTGGTCGGGGCTATGGGGCGTGGCTATCTAGTAAGGTTACCCGGCGAGTATCCGCGTACGCTACGTGATTGCGACAGACTTTTAATCAACATCAAAATCCCGTGGCAACCGATCAAATGAGACTAAACTGCTAGATTTATAAAATTCAACTAGTTATCTCATAACTAATTATGTGGATTCCAAATATTGTATCACAATCAGAGAGAGCTAAACGATGTCAAGCTTTTCTATCGAATAAACAAACACCCAAAATTTCCCAACAAGCTCAACACTTGAGCAGAGTTAAAAAGGTACCCAAAACACGCCACAGCTCCTATGAACCATCCGTAAAAGGGCCGATCGATGCCTCACTCATGTCGCCACGGAACTGCCGCAGACTCTAGGGTATGACCGTGGCTCCACGATCCAAAAAGTCGAGTTTGGGTATCGTTCTTCTAGAGGGTCCACATAATCACTTGCATGATTTTCTGAAGATTTTAAACTCGGAAAAAATCCAACCCTTGAAAATTTTCAGCGAGGGAAAATATAGGTTAGTGATATCCGTTCGAACTTTTAAGCATCGTCTAAATAACCCGAATAGATATTAGAATTACGATTACGAAACACTTCGAATTATCTTTGCAGAAAGTTAACATCACATGCAAATTTAGTAAAAACTAGTAACACCTGAAATACCAAAACTCAGAGACTGGAACATCATGAAAATTTGAAGCCCAAAAGCCACAAATGACCCGGCGAGCTCGGATTTTGCATGCATGTGGCCGGCCAGATTCTCACCAAATTGCTTCAAATTTTCATAGTGTTTATGTTATATAACATACAACATTCTGCAGTTGCTAAATTTTTTTTTTGACACGTAAAAAAATTCGACAGAAACTAGATTTTATATCGGGTGTTTCAGAGTTGTTTCGGTTTTGTAATTCTAACAAACATCGTTTAAATCTCTAACTTGGCTCTGATACCACTGTAGGGTTACCTAGCGCGGCAGCAAGGTTTCGGGAGGCATCATCCATGCCGTTTTCAAAAATTTGCCGTTCTAAAGAACCCTAACCCTAGAATCTTAACTAGAAATTTAGAAGAACAAGAATGCAAACAACTTTACATCCTAAGTGAATAAGGAATATAACCTTTGTAGACCATTCCTTCACTTCTAAAGCTCCGTGTAGTAGTCCCTTCGCTCCAAGTAGTGAACATCCGAACTCTAGTAAGGGTTCACATGAAAAAATGAACAAGCTTGCTCGAAGTCTTCGAGACCGAAGATGATCTACGTTGAGGAGACTCAAGCTCATGCTATCTCTTCACTAATGGTAGATTAGTGAAGCAAACACCCTAAACTAAACGGCTAATATAGTAGAGGATGATGAAGTAGGAAATGGGTTCACTTTAGATTTATTTTTCTCACAATATTTTCTCACTTAGAAGAAAGCTAGCAAGCTTTCTCAATGAAGAAGAAGATGAAGATTAAACTTATGAGGTGAGAATAGAAACCATGGATGAGTTAGTGTCATACACTAACCTATGTAGAGATTAAACCATGGTTAATCAGTAATGGTTTGGTTAATAAATATCTACAAGTAAAACAAAATTAGTGGACTTGGTAAATGGTTCCACAAGGTTCTACAAGCTTCAACCATATGACTTATTCCATCTAATTTTGATTAACCTTAAATAAATAAAACCATCACATTATTAAGTATGGTGTAAGCCTCATACACCCATGTCACATGTGGCATCAAGCATGACACAAATGTTGTGCACTAATATATATCACATATATACTATATGCACACAAGTGAGAAAAAGAAATATTTAAGTGAGCTAATATTAGTTAATACAAATTAATATATCATATATATAATTATATATTAAATTATCAAATCAACACTTGATTTAATAATTCGGCTATATCACATACAACCGACTAATATCAAATGTAACAACTTATCGAATCAACACTTGATCCGATAACCCAGCTATATCACATATAACCGACCGATATCACATATCACGAGAATAGAATGAGATATCACATACGCGCATTAATCTCGGTCCCGCACATATCACATACGTGCTCCTACTTCATTTCGCATGAACCAGGAAACCTCTGTATAGGACTCTAAAGACTCGTCAATACGCCGGCAGTAGATGGTGATCATATCAGTCACCCACAAGCCGCAAGCGGTCTACTAAACGTAACGGCCACCCGGATATTGAGCGATCAGAAGATCAACAAGCAAGCCTGCTCATACTCCTGCGAATCCAATCAGTAACACTACCGTACAGTCCGGTCTCTTTGTTAGATATGTCGCATATCACAGCCTGGGAGTGGTATAACGTCAGACCCCAATAGCCTGATAAGTCATGCCGATGCAAGGTCCATAACGGTTCGAGAAACTACAGATAACACTTACCAGTAAATCTCAGCAATCCTGGCCAGGGATTTCCTGTTATGGCCAATCGAGCATAGTGCAACATCAACTCCCAATACCGGGTGAGACGAATCCCCTCCTATCGCTTATTGCCTCCATGTGACTCGGGACTGTACCCAAAAACTACCTTTTTGCACGATTTCTTGACCGTGGTATGGTGGAAATCAAAGCACAGTGAGAATCACATAAGTCTCTATGATGATCTCGGGTCGACAGACTAACCTGTACCGGTGTAACCAAAGAACTGCTATCTGACGATAGGTATAATACCATCTAAGAGTTCTCGGCGAGTCCGTTCAGTGTACCCAGTCTTCACTGAGCACCCGTATACCTTCTCTGATGTCAAATACCAATGGATGTGGGATCATCCATCGCCCATCATATGGGTCAAGAAGCGCATACGCTAGTCTACTCCGGAGTATCGATGCCCTGTCTCGATACTCCCACGACTAGGAACAATTATAAGGTGTACTTATGGACTACCCTTGGCCCTACTAGTATGATCTCCATCATAGTCCTGGTAGTCAAGTACACATCCTAAGGGTTTTATCAACATGTGAGAGCAAGACAGCATCACTTATACAAATCAACATGTTAAGACAAAGTGCAACCAGATAGCATTCTATCATGTCGAGCAAGAAAGTCCTCCCTATATATGTCCAAGCATCCACTACAATATACATCGCATATATAGTAATGGCTTCTAGGGCATACATATAACTAACATGGGTCACTAACTAAACCTCATTTACATCTCTACTACTTAAACCATCTACTAAAAGCATCGTAGTAATTTCCAAGGTCACTAAACTTGCTTAAATGAACTCTAAACTTAACTAAGAGATGAAGAAACTAAATAACAAGATATAAAGTGAAAGTTATATCTCTTGGAGCAACTAAAGAAAATTCCAAGATGGTTGAAAGTCCTCAAAATCCAAACTTGAACTTGCTATGGGGTGTAGGATGAGGTGGTGCACATTTTTTGTGAAGGAAGACATGGGTTTTGATGAGGTTTTGGAGATAATTCCCATGGGTAGTGAGGTGGAGGAAGAAGGAGGGGATGAAAATGATGGAGGAGTTGAAGAAATAATGAAGTGAAGAATGAAGGAATCGTGCCATGTTCAAGAATTACCCCCCCTCTCTCTTTCTCACTCTCACTCTTTCTCATGCCCATGCCCTCTTGTCCCCCTCCATGTCACCTTTGTACTCTACTCACCCAAAAATCTTTTCTTTTTCTTTTTAAAAACCCAAATGCAACAAAATACAAAATGGAACCATGCATGCAACAAAAATACAACATTTCATGGTGCACTAACCATGGTTAATACAAAAGTGGATTTGGCTTAATCATGATTAGTAGTGCACTAATCAAGTTTAATATAAACTTTCATATAATTAATTGCATAATTTTTATAAAATGTCCAAATCCAATAAATACCTTTATAATTAATTATTCATATTAATATCCAAATATTTTCCAAATATTGGTATTTAATTATACCATTTTACGAAAACCCTAAATTCGTACTCGAATAGTTTTCGTGAAATTTATTATTTTATTATTTAAATTCCAAAAATATTATTTTATATTTCTGAAATGTTACAATCTTCCCCCCTTAAATAAATTCGGTCCTTGAATTTAAATTTAAACCCCCAAATGGTAAAACATTTCAATAATCAGTCAAATCAACGGGGCTCTGAAATCATGGAATACTCAAATATAACACAGCGCATCGAGTGCGCATGAAAACGTGTGCGAAACTCAAAATCGAACTACGTCAAGCGTCACACAATCATGGGAGTTATAATGGAGAAGCAAATCTCGAAATCTACTGCTGAAATTCAAATACACTATAGTCAAGGTCATAATACGTATATAGTACGTATCTTTGTAAAACCATTTTAAAAGATGAATAAAACACATGCAAAATTCTTTTCAAATTGCCGTGCGATGTGTAACTCATGGTACAAGTGGCGGATGCTCATTTGGTAAAGAAATAAATATACGTTCATATATGTTTTGCTCAAAATATACGTCTCGCCTTTTTGAAATATACCGGAAGGTTTCCTTCATAAAATTTCATGTCACTATGGGCATGTAGGAAATAGCGAGACTATAGCTCCTTTTGAAAACCTCTTGGTAAACTTTTATGCATGCAAAAGTACTCAGGTACTGTTCTCAGACCAGTCCTGCTCGGCTACTATATAATACAGTACCTACCATGAAAATATGATGCTCATGAGTAAAATCAGCCTCAAAAAGTGTATCCAATATCACGTGCGTCTGGTGTGCACAGAAATCCAAGTCAAATACAAGTACCACGAATGTGCACAGAAGAAAAAACTAAGTGCAATGGGTGTGCACGACAACAACATCAAGTGCATCTAGAGTGCACGAAAATCTCAACCAAGTGTAACTAATATGCACGAATAAAAATCTTGATCAAGTGCATCCAGTGTGCACAAAATCACATTCCATGCGTCCAGTATGCACGAAAATCTAAATCAAGTGCGTTAGGTCCGCACAAAAACATCTAGTGCAGTAGAGTGCATGATAACGAACGTTGAGTGCACACGGTGCACGAAAACATAAATCTAGTGCAACAAATGCACGAAAACAAATATCAGGTGCACTAGGTGCCTGAAAACTCGTCAACGTACCAAAAGCGCATTAAAACAACACCCAGCGTACCAAGGTGTATAAAATCATAAACGTGTGCAACTGCATGCACAAAATCCGTATCAATGCACGGCAAACACATGCGAGCTATACCGAGTGTATAAGTCAAGTCGAGTGCATACAACATGCATGAAATCAAATCGACTGCATCGAAATATATAGAGTCATAAATACGTGCAACAAATGCACAAAATCGATATCAAGTGCAATAGATATGCATAAATCATCAACCAACGTAACAGATGTATAAAACATAAACAAACTGCAATAACCGTGCACAAAAACAAACATCATGAATCCGAATCATCAAAACTCATGTCCAAGCGATAAAAGTGTGATACTCGGATCACTAAAACGCAAATCACAATAACTGACACTGAGGTACACCTCCTTCAATGTCGAAAAATGCCGATGCGCCCAAAGCTGGCAGAGTAAGAACATCCACTTGCCTCCTGCTCACGGTTTGGTGTCCTCTGTATCTGAGTCCTTGTTTTTTCTGTGGATCACCAATCCCACAATCTTTCTGCTCGTCGGCCCGGTCAGGTGTAATAACGAAAACAGTTCCGCTCTGGCACTCCTCTGATCCTCTCTTGGCCAATTAACATGACCACTCATAAGGTAGCACGTTACTGATGGTGGCATCTGGCCCTCAGAATACTGGCGATACAACCGATCCTGGGTGCAAATCCTTATCTCTATGGTATCCTGGAAGAACCTTCTTAGGGTCTCTTCCGATCTCACCTATGCCGAACTATATGGAGGTTGGTACTCTTACTTAATATTTTTCTCATTTCCGGACAGCTGCGTTCTCAGCACAGCTTTCCTCTGGAATTTGGCCATATCCAACGCCTCAGCATACATATCAGTCCTCTGGTATCAACGAAAAGTAACAACAGCTCGTTAATATCTCGTACGAACCTTTTGCTCCATCAGTCTTCATTATCGTCCACTTCGATGTCACGTCTTGCTGGTTGCGTACTCAGTTCATCCTCAGCCACAGTTAATCTGGAGTCTCTCACAAGGACTCGAAATTGCGAACTCGGGTATCTTCACCACTCTGTGGAAGATATCTAGCCGATTACATCTTCGGGAACTTGTCCAAGTTGTCGGAGGAATACGCTTAATTCGTCCTTTCTCGATTAACCTTCAACACGTCTGGGTGAGGTCCTTCTATCTGAAGCTGGTCAACTTACTGATCTCGCATCGGAGCATCCAAGGAACAATGTCCTCTCTTGACCGATTTACTCTAGATCTGAGTAAGATCCTCCAAACTAGAATTCTTCAACTTAACTGAACTTGCGTCGGCGCATCTAATTAGACGAATCATCTTAGTCACTCTATTCAAGATGGACTAGCAATCTTCTGTCACATCTCTGCCTGTAAGCTCTTGTGGTTTCAGCTTATAAACTTTGGAGGCGGCATCCCGTCAATCTCAGCAACAGCTGGATCATCTGTCTGCATGGTAGATAACATCGCGACCTCTGGGATAGGCTGTACATCAACGGTCCTCTCAATCTGGCAGCCTCTATCAATGGCCCGATCAACTAGTATAGATCCGAACAGTTGCTTCTAACGAGAGATCTCAACACAAACAATACACCGATAGGTTCCTATGTCATCAGAAGAGTATCATGGTCAGTCCCCATCCGTGACGAGCTCGCTCTGACCGCATCTCTAGCAGTAGCTCTCTCTGCGCTCATAGCCATGGTGACAGGAGCCTCAAGCAAGTATCGATGAAGATAGATCAAAGGAACGAATGGAATCGACGGGTCTGAAATGGAAATATGATCATAGGAAAGAATGGAATCAATGGGAGTATGATCATAGGAACGAATAGAAGCACGGATCTCAGGAAATGTACATTCTAAGGTCACTTAAGCGAAGTAGCGTGTCGTAAGTATACCACGGAACATACACACCGTACGTCATTCTATTCAAGCTACCTGCTCCATCAACCAAGTCAACCTATAAGATGAAATCTCGGGTCCCAAAACCCCCCTTAGTCAAGTCTAAGTTCCGTAAGGTCAAGCCTAAACTCGAACCAAGGATAAACCTAACGCTCTGATACCAAATTTGGCACGACCCGGAAACGACATGTGACCGGCACGAGAATTACGTGAAGTCTACAGGACCCCGCCGTAATTCAAGTAAGCCAAAGCCTAAAAATCTAAACGTTTTTGCAGAAAATAGTGGAGGTGCAGTTTTGAAAAATTGGCATAATGAAATTAAAGGCATCCTTTTAAAATATAAGTCATATTATATGAAAGTGCAACGGTTTATTATCTTTGAAAATATTTTCGTCCTTGAAAATTTGGGCAGCACCTCCCTTGTATATTTTGATCCAAAACCACATACATAACAATATACATAGGAATCCCTAAGCAGGAGCTAGCTCTTCGCCAATTGGCAGAATCACAACCATGCAATAAGAATAAATATACGACGCCTTACGGCGAAGATCAAACACAGAAAGAGAAATAGTAAAACCAAAACATCATCCAGCTCAATTAGCGAACATACACCCATCTCACTCTAAGTCTCGAAAATATCCAAGTTTGTCTAGTTCTACCAATAACACACAGTCTGGTGATAGATGTGTTAAAAAAGTATGTTCGTAAAATAACCGCAATCAGGACGGTGTCGCTAGTAGCTAGCCGCGATGAGTACGGGTCGTCCGCAGGGAAACGTGAACCTTTTTCTTGCTTTAAACGAGTTGATGGAAGAAGGATGATTGATTGTCGTTACAGATTACTACGGATATAGGATTTATGAAGAAGAGGCTTGTAGGGTGTTGGCTATAGTGCCCTCAAGGCAATTATTATAGTCGCAGGCATGTGATTATGATGATTGAGGGATGACTTATACAGTAGAACAGTCTTACTCGAGATGATAGTATGCTATCTAGTTTGTCTTTATCATCATGTACAGTATTAGGTGGCATTCCAGATCACTATTACATGTTGATAGAGCCCATAGAATTCTTGCTTGACTACCAGCATTATGATGGCGATCATATACGTAGGAGCTGGGTGGTCTATAGGCACATCCTTAAATGTCCATAGTCGTAGGAGTTTCGAGACTGGGCATCGATACTCCAGAGTAGACTAGTGTATACTGATCGAGATCCCGATGAGAGGCGGTGGCCGGTCTCACAAGCCATTGGTGTCAGTTTGTTCACCTAATTTGTATACAGGTGCTCAATGGGTTATGAGTACACCGGACGGACTCACCGGGAACATGCTAGTTGGTATTATACCTATTGTCAGATAGCAGTTCCCTGGTGACATGTGTACAGGTTAGTCTATCGACCTGAGATCGTCATTTGTCTCATGTGAGTTCCCACTATTCTTTGATTACTAACCTACCACGGCTCAAAGGAGTCGTGCAAACAGGTTTTAGTTGGGTGCAGTCCCGAGCCACATGGAGGCAGTGAGCGGATCGTCGGGGGATTCGTATCTCCCGGTATTGGGGGTTGATGTCGCGGTTGTGCATTGGTGGCCATCACCAGAAATCCTTGGCCAAGATAGTCAAGAATTACTGATCTAGAATCGGTAGTTTCTCAGGCGGTGATGGGCTTCATACCGACACTAAATATCGCGTTATTAGGGGGTCTGACTTTATCCACCTCCTGACTCGATATGCGATACTCATAGACGAACAGACCAGACTGTACGGATATTGTCACTGTCAGGCTCAGTAGGGGTTTCAGGATGAGTTTGCTAGTCGGCCTCCCTTTCGCTCAATACCTGGGTAGCCGTTACGTACAGCTAGTGCCGCTGACGTGCTTGTGGTTAAACCCACTGCTAGCGTATTGACGAGTCTTTAGAGTCCCGCACAGAGGGTTTCCCTGCTTCGGGCAAAACGATGTAGAGGCCGTATGGTTTTACGGCAGGGTTCGATCACATACGTGTACTTATGAACGGATGATGTTCGGACGGATAATACTAGTTGGCTTTGGTTTAAGCCGGATCCTATTATTATATTCGTTGGATTATTTTCGTCTCTTTGTATTCGTATTCTTCGAAATACGGATGCGGGTATGTATATACGGTTGAGGGGTATTCTTGTAATTTATTACAAGATTACTTTTAGAAGATTACACCTCATCATAGTTTAGACCTTTTTGGATTAAAAGGTTATTGAGGTGTAGGATGAGGTGTTTATTGCATTTTTGTGACATGGCTAATTAGTGACCCATGGTTACTATTCTAGCATGCTTAGGGTTTTTGTTTGTTGTGAGATTTTGTAGACTTGAGATATTTTTTGTTGACTAAGATATTTTGGAGACATTGACATTTATGTGATGGCTCCATTATTTCTTATCACACTCACACAACAAACAAAAATACAAGCCATTACTCATTTCTTTTTCTCTCTTTTGAGTTGCTCTTAACACTTCATTCTCATGGCTTCTTCTTCTTCCTCTAGCTCCACCAAAACCCTCTCATGAGTTGAGAATCCTTGAGTGTCTTGAGACAAATTAATCCTTCATCACTCTCTACTTCATCTACGGTATCTAGAGTAGCGATCTAGGTGCCCTAGTTGCCTCGGATATGAGGTTGGAGCTCGTTGCATAGACTCTCGGGTGGATCATCTTCGATGGAGGGAGACCGGAGATCAAGCTTGATTAAGGAAGCCCCTAGGAGTTTGGGATGATGGTTGAAAACCGAAGGACACGGATCTATTCGGTATAACCATTCTAACTCTTTTGCATGTTTTGCTATCTAGGGCTTATGGGTAGATCCGGGTAATTGGTTGTGGTAGCGCCATGTTTTATAAATTTTTGTTCCGCATTTGGTCACGGATTGATGGCCGGGGCGCTTTCGTAACCCAACATGGTATCAAAACCACTCCATAAGCCTTAGTTAACTCATTGCAACATTAGAAATCCGCCGTTTTTGTCGTGCAAAAACTGCCGACAAAAACAGCTCCAAAAACTGAAAGTTTGAGATGTTTACACACCCCGCAGGCTCTCGGTTTGAACTGAGAAGCCGCGGGGTTGTGCATGGGCACCCCGGGGAAACCCCAGGGGGGGACCGAACGGTTGGGCCTACTCCCCAAGACCACCACAGGGTGGTCTTAGCGGTGGGGACCCGAAACTGCCCCACCTTGGGCAGTTTCGGGTCTGCCTCACCCCCTGGCCACTTCGTGGTGGCCTCAGGGGTGGGGTACCACTTCTAGGCCCCCAACTCGAAGTTAATTTCGTGCTTTAACTCCCCGCAAAGGTTTGGGCGCGTTTCATTTTGATTCGGACTTCCGAATTGGTTTTAAACGGTCGGTTTTTGGGACTTTAGCTCACTGTTTTTTCTTAGTTTTGGAAATTGGTTTAGTTTGCTAATTACGTGCGGAATTATAATGTCGTAGTTTTCAGTACATACATTATTATCTACGACCGTGAATGTCATTAGAGAGGTACAACTCATCTAATTGCTATATATTCTTTTAGACGAGTTTGCGAACGTGACATTCATGTTGATGTTCTGTGTTATGTTGTGGTTGTGGCGGGATCGTCATGTTAGTTATATGTATGCCCTAGAGGCCATTACTGTACATTGGATGTATATTGTAGTGGATGCTGGGACATATATAGGTAGGACTTTCTTGCTCGACATGATAGTACGCTATCTAGTTGCTCTTTATCTTAACGTGTATACTCTCTGTCTCTCTGATTACATGTTGATAAAGCCCTTAGGATGTGTACACGACTTCCAGGACTATGATGCAGATCATACTAGTGGGGCCTGGGTAGTCAATGAGTACATCCTTCATTGTTCCTAGTCGTGGGAATATCGAGACGGGGCATCGATATTCCAGAGTAGACTAGCGTGTATCTTCTCGACCCATGTGATGGGCGATGGATGATCCCATATCCATTGGTGTTTGACATCAGAGATGGTATATGGGTACTCAGTGGATACTGGGTACACTGAACGGACTCGCCGAGAACTCCCAGATGGTATTATACCTCACGTCAGATGGCAGTTCTCTGGTGACACTGGTACAGCTTAGTCTGTTGACCCGAGATCGTCATAGAGTCTTGTGTGTCTCCCACTGTGCTTTGATTTCCACCCTACCACGGCTCTACTGAGTCATGCAAACAGGTTGTTTTTGGGTACAGTCCCGATTCACATGGAGGCAATGAGCGATAGGAGGGGATTCGTCTCTCCCGGTATTGGGGGTTGATGTTGCGCAATGCACGATTGGCCATAACAGGAAATCCCTGGCCAGGGTTGCAGTGATATACTGGTAAGAGTTATCAGTAGTTTCACGAATGTTATGGACCTCAAGTCGGCATGACTTATCGAGCTACTGGGGTCTGACGTTTACCACCCCTAGGAGAGATATGCGACATATCAGACGAACAGACCGGACTGTACGGTAAGTGTTACTGGTTGGATTCGCAGGAGTATGAGTGGGCTTGCTCGTCGATCTTCTGATCGCTCAATACCCGGGTGGCCGTTACATTTAGCAGAGCGCTTGCGGCTTGTGGATGCTTGATATGATCATCATCTGCTGCCGGCGTATTGACGAGTCTTTAGAGTCCTACACAGAGGTTTCCTGGCTCAAGCGAAACGAAATAGGAGCGCATATGAGATATGTGCGTGACCGAGAATAATTCGAGTATGTGATACCGTATTCCATTCTCGCGATCAATGTATCGATTGGTTATATGCGATATAACCTAGTTATCGAATCAAGGATTGATTCGATAAGCCGATACATATGATACTAGTCGGTTATATCCGATATGACCGGATCGTTAAATCAAGTGTTGATTTAATGATTTAGTGCATATTTATATATTTGATATATTACTTTGCGTTAACTAGTATTGGTTCACTTTAAAAGGATTTTCTCACTTGAATTGTACACATTGTATATGCGATATAGTTTTGTGCACAAGTTTGTATCATGTTTGATGATACATACTTACTTGGTTAAGTGTAAAGAATTAAACCATGGTTTAAGTTAATGATTAGGGTTTTGATTATTTATTCATTTATCTTTCTTATTTATTCATTTTTGGAAAAAGAAAAAGGATAAATGAATGGTTGTATGTTTTGTTTTTAGTTGAAGTTTCTTGAAACTTTGACTAAGTCACTCTTTTGTTCTTATGCTTAACCCTAACCATCCTTTTAACCATGGTCTTTTCTCTACACCTAACTAAGGTTGAAAGTATGATAAGTATTCTTTTTATTTTCTTTTTTAATAACTTATCATATCTTCTTCTTCTTCTTCATCTTCTTCTTCCATGAAGAAAGCTAGTGACCATCAATGGCAACTAGTGAAATCAAGTGAGAAATCCAATTCTAAAGTCTACCCACTTCCTATTTCTTCATCCTCTACCTCTTGCCAAGTTGTATAGGGTGTTTACTTCACAAGTTTTCAAAGCTTGGTGAAGTTGGAGCTTGTTCTTGTGATGCCTCGACGTAGATCATCTTCGGCATCGAACCGACGATCAAGCCCCCCCATTTCTTCGACGAAGCCGATACTTGAGTTCGGGATTCGATTTTGATAGCGGAGGGAGATCATCACGGAGCTTAGGAAGTGGTGGACCGGATCTACAAAGGTTGTAGCCACTTTCCTTTAGATACATTTCCATTTACTTGCTTGTTTCGCCTAGATATCTAGTAAACGATCCGTATTAGGGTTTGTAGGCACCCGTAAAATTTGATTTGTGCATGTTTGATCACTTGTGAGACCTCACTAGGGTGCCTAGGAACCCTACAGTGGTATCAGAGCCTAGCTAGAGCCTTAGGCGAAGTCCCGACGGAGTTAGAAGTCCGATCGACCCGAAACCCCGATTTTAACATGCTCTCTGGACTTTTTTGAAATTCGTGGTTTTTTGTGAATTAAAAATATTCAGAAAAATCAGCAGGAAGATCTAAGACTTACTGTGAAATTCGAGCTCCTGTATCCATCAAAGAGCCGCGTTTCCGCCGCATAAGCATGGCTTATGCGGCGGATCCGCGGCCATAATGTATCTTTATTTGATGAAATGTGCACAGTAATTCTTAGTATGCAGTGCTGGTTTTCCTGGGAATATTTTAATATTTATTCCAGAGTTTTATTTTCTGGGTTGTATTGGGAACTCAGTGTATCGATCGGATTGTCTAATTTAGTCGGTGTGTTTTTCCGGATAAATCTTAGAATATGTTAAAAAGTTCGACCGGATATAAATACCCACTTTTTCCCCTGCCGGGAAATTTCCAATTGTTGGATTTTTCCGTAGTTTAACGACGTACTAAGTAATGCAAGTAATGCGATGGACCCTCTAGAAGACAACAAACCTTAACTCGATTATGTGACCGTCTTGAACTGCCCTTTGAACCTTCGGGTTTGGGGCAGTACGGCGTGCCACATGTGAGGCGTTGGCTTGACCCTTCTACGGCTGGACCGTTGGTACTGAGGCACGAACTGAATGTTGTTAGACTTATTTCATATGTTGAGCTGTATCGGGAAAACTTGGGTGTTCGATTGTTCGATCGAAAAGTTTAGCATTTTCTATTTATCCGGAATGTGATACAATAATTGGAATTCACAAATTGTTATGAGATAACGGAATGACTATTATAAACATAGCAGTTTAGTCTCACTTGATCGGTTGCCACAGAATTTTGATGTGATCAAAAGTCCGTAGCAATCACGTAGCGTACGCGGATACTCGCCGGGTAAACTTAATAGACAGCCTCACTCCATTGCCCCGACCAAGTGACTGTAGGAGAACCCCGTCGCCGAAAGCATCCGTTCGGGTGCTCGCGGCAGCGGTGTTCCGCCTTGGTGCACTTTGTCGGCGGCGTCGGGGGTGCGGCCGCCTACTAAAGTTCGCGACGAGCATTCGATCAAAATGTCGGGAATCCTGTTGAATTGCCCGACTTGATATTGAAAAGTGTTTTCGATAATGAGACTAAAATGTGGGGTTTATAATTGTTAGGCATGCGATGTCTAAAGAATTCATTTGATCAGGCATGCGATGTCTGAGGTGGTTGCGGATTCCAACTGTTGTAGTTTTACACTTTCTTTTCTGTGACCGTAAGTGTAATATGTGATATCGCCGTTTTCGTTGCTATATGTCAACGACAATTGGGATGCGCATATTTACTTACGTTGATGACATGTGATGTTATGTGTTGCTGGATATGTTATATTGGATCGTCGTGTTTGAATAGCCGGGTTTTTTTATGTGAGATGAGTGTTTTTCCATTTTCATTCATGTAAAAACTTGTATGTAATATTCTTTTATTGGGGCACTTCCAGGTTGCGGAAGTTGTCACCGTTGATGTATATTATTTACTTTTCTGCACTAGGATAGACCCAAGAAGGGGAGCACAAGTAACCGGGTTCTAGGGTCCAATGTGAGACCATCTCGAGGAGTCGAGTCCGGGTCTCCTAACCCTAGAATTGGTAGGGTTACTTGCCGCTCTCGTAGGGGTCTAGGGGTGTGGGATTGGCTATTCATCACGACCGTGGAATCCGTGTTTTATACTGGCTCGTATTGAAAACACGGACGTCCTAGTATATCCAATATTTCATATGTATCTTCTGCTGTGATTTATCTGTGATCATGTGATGTTCTGTGACAGATATTGTATATAGTATATATGATATATTATATAAACGTTGCTTATGTTTTACACCCGCGCTAGCCCTGCCCCGCTCTGCCGTTAGTTACCTAACCTAACGGTGTAGACGGGACATCGAGGCGAATGCGGATGGCATAAGCGTACGTTATATTTATCTGTGATGTTCAGGAAATTTAAATGATGGGATATTCATTAATGAGATTAATGAAAGAAAATAAACCTAATTGATGTTGTGGAATCGAATTTCAAAATAAAAACAGGTAGCTACAGTTCTTGCTTTGCATCGCGGTGTTCATTATAGAACATCCTGCACCTTATTCGATGAGGAAAGGACCGAGATCCCTTCACCGGGAGTGACTCCTTTAGCAATAACTGGCAGATACTACAACCCTCGGTTTGTCTTTGATCGCTTCTATAGTTTTCGCTTTGCACAGTGATATATATGATATATCCCGCACCTCATTCGACGAGGAAAGGGCCGACGATCCCTTCACCGGGAGTGACCCCTTTAGCAAAACTAGAAAAGCCTCGAAAACATTCCATTTAAAAACCATTTGATTCCGCAACGAGATCAAGTTCAAAGCGTTAAAGGTTTTCACAAAAACCATTCGCAACCCTCCGTCATTTTAGGAAGTAGAGTACTTAGTATTCGTGCTGTGTTTGTTGACCATAGTCAAGGCACAGTGTACGGTAGCTAAGTGATGTCTTCCTACACCGCATATGATGCGATTAGTTAGGACAGTCATTTGGCTTTGTTGACCTTAGCCAAGGGTCATGTGGGTGGGTCTAATTAATCACGAAATGACGGGTAGAACTTGACTAGTACCTATGATTTGTTGACCTTAGCCAAGGTCATAGGTGCTAGGGGTAAAAACCATTATCGGGAGTTTCAAGTGTTGAAATTTGCAATGAGATTGCATACCTTCTATGTGATAGTTGGATCCCGATACCCACTGTGAGTAATTGTTACTCCTGGGAGAGTTTTGCACTTTACAATTAGCCGATCAAGTAGGTGTCTAGAAAGGTGTCAACGGGGTTACGCCTCTGGGAAAACGAGGTTTACTGTAATTAGGTCCGTGCGAAAGCACGGGGAACCTCCCTCAAAGTACCGACACTGACCTAGCTGAAAGATTGGCGAACTTGTAGAGTGTAATTAATCCCGGCTAGTCTTTCCTTTTAAGGTTCGAAGGAAGATTTGATAAAAACAGTGGGAGCCATCCTGATTAGATAAAATATATAACCAATCTGATCTTGCAAGAGCGCACGCAGAGTGTTTTCTTCTCTCTCTCTCCAGGTAGCGACCATATCACGCCTTAATCAAGATAATAATACGGAATATTGACCGAACCCGCTTGTTATACTGAGCTGGGGAACGTTGGTCCCGCTCCAACTTATAATTGTTATAAGACAGAGCAGGAAATTGGGGAATACCAGAATTCCTATGCCGTCCAAACGAAGAAAGTGCATATGATGCATCTCCTTCGGGTATGTTCATTATAAAGAACTGTTTCTCAGTATCCTCTGCATCCTGGGTATATGATACCGGATCAGGATCCCAGATATGTAATCTGTTACATAGGGCTACAAAAAGATAGAAAAACTGAGAACGGGTGATAAGTTTCATGAGACAGAAACCGGGGCAAGTGTTGCAGCCAAGTCTGTTGGTCACTATCACCCTGTATTATGAATACATTGATTCTGAACAAATGCTATTAGATACCGAACCTGATATACAAAATCATATCAGTCTCTTTATTAGTAAAGAAATGATATAATTTTGTATTGTTGGATAATGTTTTGAACATTTCCTATATCAAAAGTTGATCGGTTCAGGCACGTTATCTAAAAGCATTGACGTTCTAAATCAAACTACAGTTCCTTGTATACAGAACACACACAAGAGGAAGAGTTCAGAAATGAACGATTCGTTCTTGAGGCATTGTAGACTAGGTCATATCAATGCGACCCGACTGGCTGAAGTTACATTTTAGATGCATATTTAAATCAGTTTGAATTTACATCTTGTGAAACTTGCCAGTCATGTCACAAAGATTAGATGACCATAGCTCTGTTTATTAGAAACAGAGAAAGAGTTAGTAAACTCTTGGGACTGATACATGATGATGTATGTAAAGTCTCCTGTCTACACATGCCAGGACTGGTTCTTCATACTTCATTATATTCTCTGATAATCTCTCAAGATTCAGTCATATGTTCCTGTTGAAACATAAGTCCGAACCTTTTGAGATATTCACAGAATATAAGTTAGAAGTAGAAAACCAAAATACGGGTATAAGTATTATGTCCTATGATAAGATTGCGGAGGAGAATACTTGCGCATGGCATTCCTGGACCATTCTAAAGGAGAATGAGATTCTCTCTCCGTATTACTCCTCTGAATACACCACAGCACAACGGTGCATCAGGACGGAGCAATCGCACAATATTAGATATGGTGTGCTCTGTGATGAGTATTACTGAGTTACCTATTTCCTTTTGGATGTTATGCGCTTGAGAAGCTGCATACCTATTGAATTAGGTTCGAATCAAATCAGTTGCCTACCACTTCATATGTGATATGGAAAGGGAAGAGCCCATATCTTAAGTTAGTTAAGATTTGGGATTGTCCGGCCTATGTCTAAAAGCAAAATCCGGACAGGCTCTAGGCAAGGTCTGTAATGTAGAACTGGAAAGGTTCCAGCTGTACAAACTACAGCAGATAATTTGGTAGAACCAAAGGATTCAGTAGATTCCAACGAACCTCAGCCTCTCCGCCGATCTAGTAGGGTTCCTCACCCACCTGAGAGATACCTTGGTTTCTCGATGATAGTGGGAGCATGGAATACATCATGAGATGATGACCCAACTAGATTCGAGCAGGCCATCGAGAGTAGGGACTCTGTAAGAATGGCTGGATGCTTAGTGATCTGAGATGGAATCCTTATACACCAAAAAAGTATGGACTTTGGTTGCCATAACTGAAGGGTTAAATCCCCATCAGGAGCAAGTATATCTTGTGAAGATTGCTTGGTGTACATGGAAAAGTTGAGACTTTCAAAGCTAGACTTGTTAAAGGTTTTCGTCATCAACCAGGCACGGATAATGATCAAACCTTTTCAGGGACTATGCTTAAGTCCATCCAGATCCTACTTGCCACGGCTACATACCATGACTACGATATCTGGTGGTTGGGTGCCATGACAACTTTTCTAAATAATGATTTAGAAGAGAATGTCTATAAGAACACAGCCAGAGGGCCTCGTAGACAGTGGGAGCAGCGGAAACGTGTGCAAGATGCTTTATAGGATAAAGCAGGCATCGCGGAGTTGGAACATCTGTTTTGATGGATTAGTCAAAGAAGTTGACATCATCAAAAATGGTAGATGAACCTTGTATAAACAAAAAAGGTAGTAGGGAGTATGGTGACGATCCTCGTAGAGTACGTGGATGACATACTCTTGTTAGGGAAGGAGTTTCCTATGCTACGCTCGATCAATCTCCGCTTATCACAATGATTCTCCAAATAGGATAAAGATGATACCTCCTAAATCCTGAGATTTGGACCAATGAGATAGACCTAAAGGGATATTAGGGTTCTCACTAGGTATAGTGAGATTGTATCAATCGATCCTGGGGAGAATCACTGGAAGTGTTCCAGGGTGATAAAGACGACTGAATGTCAGTCACAGGCACTGTCTTTACCCTCAGTAAAGGGACGTATGTTGGAAGAGTTCCAAGCTCGATACCGTGGCAAACTAGACGATAAAGGCTGGTAACATCGCTATTAAAGATACTACCAAAGAGGAAGTTTGGGTGTATATTGGTTCATAAGATGAACTAGGTTCCTGCCATTGTATGACAATGGAAGTGTGGTTTTGGCCCTGGAACCCTGGTCCCATCAGTGACCCAGACATATTCTGAGGAAGCATCACCTGATCATGGAGATAGTTGATCTCCAGGGTGATTGAGGTTAGGAGAGTAGACTCAGAGGACAACACGGCGGATCCACTCACGAAGGCCTTTTCCCAAAGAGAGACTTTTAGGGGATGGTTGAGTATGCGATACTGCAACCACTGCTACAGATGGCCCTAGTGCAAGTGGGAGATTGTTAGTTATATGTATGCCCTAGAGGCCATTACTGTACATTGGATGTATATTGTAGTGGATGCTGGGACATATATAGGTAGGACTTTCTTGCTCGACATGATAGTACGCTATCTAGTTGCTCTTTATCTTAACGTGTATACTCTCTGTCTCTCTGATTACATGTTGATAAAGTCCTTAGGATGTGTACACGACTTCCAGGACTATGATGCAGATCATACTAGTAGGGCCTGGGTAGTCAATGAGTACATCCTTCATTGTTCCTAGTCGTGGGAATATCGAGACGGGGCATCGATATTCCAGAGTAGACTAGCGTGTATCTTCTCGACCCATGTGATGGGCGATGGATGATCCCATATCCATTGGTGTTTGACATCAGAGATGGTATACGGGTGCTCAATGGAGACTGGGTACACTGAACGGACTCGCCGAGAACTCCCAGATGGTATTATACCTCACGTCAGATGGCAGTTCTCTGGTGACACTGGTACAGCTTAGTCTGTTGACCCGAGATCGTCATAGAGTATTGTGTGTCTCCCACTGTGCTTTGATTTACACCCTACCACGGCTCTACTGAGTCGTGCAAACAGGTGGTTTTTGGGTACAGTCCCGATTCACATGGAGGCAATGAGCGATAGGAGGGGATTCGTCTCTCCCGGTATTGGGGGTTGATGTTGCGCAATGCACGACTGGCCATAACAGGAAATCCCTGGCCAGGGTTGCAGTGATATACTGGTAAGAGTTATCAGTAGTTTCACGAATGTTATGGACCTCAAGTCGGCATGACTTATCGAGCTACTGGGGTTTGACGTCTACCACCCCTAGGCGAGATATGCGACATATCAGACGAACAGACCGGACTATACGGTAAGTGTTACTGGTTGGATTCGCAGGAGTGTGAGCGGGCTTGCTCGTCGATCTTCTGATCGCTCAATACCCGGGTGGCCATTACGTTTAGCAGACCGCTTGCGGCTTGTGGATGCTTGATATGATCATCATCTGCTGCCGGCGTATTGACGAGTCTTTAGAGTCCTACACAGAGGTTTCCTGGCTCAAGCGAAACGAAATAGGAGCGCATATGAGATATGTGCGGGACCGAGAATAATTCGAGTATGTGATACCGTATTCCATTCTCGCGATCAATGTATCGATTGGTTATATGCGATATAACCTAGTTATCGAATCAAGGATTGATTCGATAAGCCGATACATATGATACTAGTCGGTTATATCCGATATGACCGGATCGTTAAATCAAGTGTTGATTTAATGATTTAGTGCATATTTATATATTTGATATATTACTTTGCGTTAACTAGTATTGGTTCACTTTAAAAGGATTTTCTCACTTGAATTGTACACATTGTATATGCGATATAGTTTTGTGCACAAGTTTGTATCATGTTTGATGATACATACTTACTTGGTTAAGTGTAAAGAATCAAACCATGGTTTAAGTTAATGATTAGGGTTTTGATTATTTATTCATTTATCTTTCTTATTTATTCATTTTTGGAAAAAGAAAAAGGATAAATGAAAGGTTGTTTGTTTTGTTTTTAGTTGAAGTTTCTTGAAACTTTGACTAAGTCACTCTTTTGTTCTTATGCTTAACCCTAACCATCCTTTTAACCATGGTCTTTTCTCTACACCTAACTAAGGTTGAAAGTATGATAAGTATTCTTTTTATTTTCTTTTTTAATAACTTATCATATCTTCTTCTTCTTCTTCATCTTCTTCTTCCATGAAGAAAGCTAGTGACCATCAATGGCAACTAGTGAAATCAAGTGAGAAATCCAATTCTAAAGTCTACCCACTTCCTATTTCTTCATCCTCTACCTCTTGCCAAGTTGTATAGGGTGTTTACTTCACAAGTTTTCAAAGCTTGGTGAAGTTGGAGCTTGTTCTTGTGATGCCTCGACGTAGATCATCTTCGGCATCGAATCGACGATCAAGCCCGCCCATTTCTTCGACGAAGCCGATACTTGAGTTCAGGATTCGATTTGGACAGCGGAGGGAGATCATCGCGGAGCTTAGGAAGTGGTGGACCGGATCTACAAAGGTTGTAGCCACTCTCCTTTAGATACATTTCCATTTACTTGCTTGTTTCGCCTAGATATCTAGTAAACGATCCGTATTAGGGTTTGTAGGCACCCGTAAAATTTGATTTGTGCATGTTTGATCACTTATGAGACCTCACTAGGGTGCCTAGGAACCCTACAGGTCATGGTGGATAGCTTGGGTGCAATGGTAGTACAGTTTCGATTTATCTGTACATTTGATATTGTATGGCGAGCATCTGACATGTGGACTACCGTCACTGCCAGTTTGTATATTATTTGTTTGGGGCACGACCGGGTTGAGATCGATGTCACCCTTGTACTTATTTTCTTTTCTGTACTCGGATTACCCCGCGGTGGAGTGCACGAATAGTCGGGTTCTAAAGGGAAATGGGCCCGCATCCCATGGCTTTGAAAACGAGGGGGCCTCATTCTAGAATTGGCGGGCTATTCACCGCACTCGTAGGGGGTATAGGTTGACCTAAGGAGGGGTGCTCAAGTTACCGGATTCCGTGAAGTGCCGGGTGGCCCATTCACTTTGATGAAGGGGGTTGCCTCACTTCTGGTTTTGGCGGGTAACTTGCCGCGCTCGTAGAGGTCTAGGTTTTCATTGCACAGGCTATCCACACGACCATGAGAACGTTGGGTTTCACTTGCGTCTCAAAGGAAACCTGGGGCTCCCAGATCATCAGTATTGTTCTGTGATGCTTATCGCTATTCTGTGATGTTGCATATATCATGCCTGGGACGATTGTTATATATATTTATATATATACTAGTAGATGTTGTATATGTTTTGCACCTGCGCTAGTCCAGCCCCCGCTCTGTCGTTAGTTAAGTAAGCTAACGGGTGATGACGGGGCCCAGTGGTGAATGCGGATGGCATATATGTACATTTTATTTTCGTTCTTTTCTGGTGTGTTTAATTGATGGGACTGCGTTGATTCTGATCAATGCAAGAAAAACAAACCTATTGGAACAAATTTTCAAAAGCTGTTATTACAAGGACGTCTTCTTTTGTTACGCACGGCGATAATCGGTTATGAATATCCAGCACCTCATTCGATAAGGCAAGAGCCGAGATCCCTTCACCGGGAGTGACCTCTTGGGCAGAAGTTTACGTCAGGGTTATAACTTCACTATAGTCGATTAATTTATTCAGTTTGGAATATCCTGCACCTCATTCGACAAGGAAAGAGTCGAGATCCCTTCACGGGGAGTGACCTCTTTAACAAAGGTTTTCACCACTATATATTTGTAAAGCTATCCGGTTCCTTCAACGATATCAAGTTTATTACGTTAAAGGCTTTTCGCCAAAAAACCATTCATAGTCCTCCGTCATTTCAGACGGGTAGCACTTAGTATTCATGCTATGTATGTTGGCCTTCGTCAAGGCGTAGTGTATGGTAGCTATTTGTTACTTTTCTGTTGCATAGATAGATGCGTTAGTTTGGAACAGTCGTACCACTATGTTGGCCTTCGTCAAGGGTATGTACGGGTGGGTTCAAATTAACCTGGACAATGATGGGTAGAACTTGACATGTGACTTATGATATGTTGGCCTTCGTCAAGGTCATAAGAGTATGGGGCATAAATCACATCGGGGGTTTCAAACATACAGGAAACTTGTCAGGCATGCGCATACCTTCTAAAGTGCGATAACTTGAGTGGCTTCCATCAAGTTATCATATGATGATAGTTGGATCCGATTCCCACTGATGAGTTGGTTTACTCCTCGGGTAATTTTAGATAATCCCGACTAATTCTTCTTTTGGGTTTGGAGGAGAATTCGAGGAAACAGTGGGAGCCATCCTGATTAGATAAAGTGATTAACCATTCTGATTTAGATTAGAGTGCACGCTGAGTGTTTCTTTTCTCTCTCTCTTTAGCAACGACCATGGCCCGACCCTAGACTAGAACTCATAAACCAAGTTAAACGAACCTTCTTAAAACACACTGGCTTTTGGATTGTCAGAGTTGCATACTTCATTGCCACTCCTACTTTTACCATTTGCTTTTCTCCGGAACATTCCGTATCACTATGAAGATCCATATTTATTGGATATGACCATCGTATAGTTACATGCGAACTCGAAGAAACTTATTTCAGATTCGAGAATGGTTTCCGATTCTGGAGAAATTAAATAGGACTATTCAGTTGTCTTTTCCGTTTACCTTCTCTCAGGTAATGAGGGCTCTTAGGATTAGGAGAGGGTACACCTATTGCGCCTATTGGATAGTCTTCTTCCAAACCATAGGCAGGTGCCGAAAGGTGGGGAAGTAAGAAAACCAATTAGCCTAAGTGTGGTGTACAGAAGATAATAAGTAAAGACAAATAAAGGGATTAGAAAGAGGGCAAAGTAAAATTGCGACTGCTATCATTCACGATCAAACCGCGTATATCATCGCCACTCTTACTTCACCTTTGCATTTCTCCAGAACACCCCGTATCACTACGAAGACCCACATTTATTGGATAATCCATCGTATAGTTACAACAAACTCGAAGGAATTTGTTCCAGTTCGAAAATGGATTCTGGTTCAGGAGAAATAGAATAAGGATTATTCAGTTGTCTTTTCCCTTTACCTTCTCTCAGGTTGTGAGGGCTCCTAGGATTAAGAGGGCATACCTATTACGCTTATTGGATAGTCTTCTTCCAAACCATAGGCTGGTGCCAAAAGGTAGGGACGGAAGAAAACCATTTAGCCTAAGTACGATGTACAGAAAGTAATAAGTAAAGACAAATAAAGGGATTGGAGAGATGGCAAGGAAATATACGGTTACAGTCATGAATCTGGATAGTGGAAGAGGAATTACTAGGAATACCCGGATACCCTTTCGAAACATTTTCATGTTTCAGTTTCACCGTGAGTTGTTAATTGAAAACTGATTTCTTACTCGAGGGTATGTATTTACCAGATCTGATTCTCACATCTGTATGGTATTACAGATGATGAGTGGGAGTAAGATATTGGGAATTAGGTGATTATATCCTCATTATATCGGAATTCGTTGCAATTGGTGATATTTGAGAAAATTACCTGGGGTTTTGCCTGACGGCAAATATTTAGTTTTGAATATCAATTGTTATGCACCAATTTCAAACTGATATATCTGTACGTTTATTTTATAAAGTGAGATATAAATTTTTGAAATTATGTTCATGACATTTACCTATATCAGTTGATGGTTAGGTAAGGAGCATTCAACAGCGGTGTAATTCTTCTTAACCATAGTACATTTTCAACCTACGCCGCACAGGATTTGAGTTATTCAACTCGGGGGACTTATACAAAGTATTGTATGTTATCCAGTGTCCATTAGGACAAAGGGGTGGTACTCATACTATATTCTGTTTACTTATGACTTCTCCAGTTTTAGATAAGTATTTCATAGAAATACATGGTCCAAGTTTTGAGAAGTTATAGGTACAAGAATAAAGTAGAGAACCATGTGTTGCAAGTATCGGGATTCTTCAAGGTGATCGAAGATGTAGATACTTGTGTTTGGTATTCAGTTGATAGTAATGGTTTTGAGAACTTGCTTCTCTTTCAGGTTACTCATATCTGGATGCACTCCTAGTTGAGTAATGCTGATCGGCCTCTCTCCATTTAGTTGACATGCACTGAAGACAGCTGCATGATTTGAATCTGGTTCCAATTAAAGTAGTGCCTCTGTTTCTATATTGTATATAGAATGGTCCATATCTTAACGATGTTAAGGTATATGGAGTTGTCCGGCTTATTCTTAAAACCAGACTCTGGACATACTCAAGGCACGTTTCAGTAATGGCAGTTTGTGGGTTATCCCGAGCTATGACGAGGGGTAACTTTCTACCATCTGGAAGATTAATAGTGATATTGTTCTTGACTCGCCATAGTTTTAGCAAAATGGACTTTTTCAGAAAACAGTAGTGGGAGTATGGTAGAACTTGAAGTGATTCCAGAACCACAAACGGTTACTGAAAATTTAATAGAACCTAAAGATTCAACCAAATTTGATATTCCATTAGCCACTCCACAGATATGGTGGGTAACCTCAGGCACCCGAGAGGTACTTCGGTCTTCTCAGAAATGGTGACAGGGAGGTTCTTGTTTACCCAAACTTGCCATTACTACTGTTCTAGACTATGAGACCCGGCAGGAGGATGAGTATAGCGTTGTTTTAAACTAGCTTTAGAAGTGCACGTGTATATGACTCTGCCAGAGGGTTGTTGTAGTCAGTGGGAGCAGCGGAAGCATAGTGGACAAGTAGCTTGTGTCTATTTATAGACTAAAGCAAGTATAGCGGAGATAGATCATCTATTTTTGATGTGGCAGTCATAGGCTTTGAGTTCATCAGAATAGGAGATGGATCTGTTAAGAAGGTAGTAGGGTGTGATGTCCTGGTATTTGGATGACATGCATTTTATAGGAAGTGAAATTCCTATACTACGATCTGTTATACTGTGGTTGTCATACATCCGAGGAATAGTCTTCTTGATGCACCTAAACCATTGGTTTCTCTACATTAGATATGGATAATATATCAGGCATTCTGGTAACTAGATCTATGGTTTTAGATCTAAATTTGGGTAGTTTCCCAATCTGGGACTTTGACACTATTCTAAAGGTGTTTTAGAATGGATGACTCCTGGCATGGTGGTGTATCTGCAGGTGATGGAGTCACCCTCTCTAAAGGTGTCTTACAGACTAAAGGGAAGAGGGATTTGCATGATTGGCATATCACTTGCTTAGGCAATTGAGTCAATCATGTGATGTCAAGTACCACATTAGATGCTGTTTTTGCACTAGCTGTATTAAGTTCATATATTGATCCAATCCTGGAGAAACGATGGGAAGCGGTTTATGAACATAAATGGATGTTCATGGGAATATGGTAACAGCAGCCTTCTTCAGGAGACGGTTATATTCCAGGCTTCCAAGGTGACCTGGATGACATAGTGACTGTCAGAGTTTTAGTTTTTCCTCTTTTGAGGGGCAGTAGGTTGGACAGGTGGTCCAAGAGGATACTGAGGAAGGCATGGTATAGGATACTGATTAAATTCAGTAGACAATACAGTCTGAGAAGTTTGCTGGATTTGGATTTCATTTGTGAACTGGGTCCCATCAGGTATCCAGACATAATCTAAGAAAGGTATTGCTCATTTCGGGAGATAGCTTTCTCCGTGAAGTTGAGATATAGAGAGATACAGAAAGAAACATTGGAGCGGATCCACTCACTGAGGCTATTTCTCGAACGCAATAGTTTCACAAACGAGCTTTGTGAGACTGATTAGTAGAGATTTGGGTGTTCGGTATCACACGGGCTGCGAGTATGCGACATCGCAATAATTAGCCTTAAGTGTAAGTGGGAGATTGTTGGCTATAGTACCCTCAAGGCAATTATCATAGTCGCAGGCAGGTGACTATGATGATTGAGGGAGGACCTATACCAGTAGAACAGTCTTACTCGAGATGATAGTATGCTATCTGGTTTGTCTTTATCATCATGTACAGCATTAGGTAGCATTACAAAGCACATGTGAGTTCCCACTGTGCTTTGATTACTATCCTACCACGGCTCAAAGGAGTCGTGCAAACAAGTTTTAGTTGAATACAGTCCCGAGCCACATGGAAGCAGTGAGCGGAGCGTCGGGGGATTAGTCTCTCCCGGTATTGGGGGTTGATGTCGCGGTTGTGCACGGGTGGCCATCACCAAAAATCCTTGGCCAAGGTAGTCGAGATCTAGGATCGGTAGTTTCTCAGGTGGTGATGGGCTTCATACTGACACTAAATGTCGTGTTATTAGGGGTCTGACTTTATCTACCCCGTAGACTCGATATGCGATACTCATAGACGAACGGACCAGACTATACGGATATTGTCACTATCAGGCTCAGTAGGGGTTTCAGGACGAGTTTGCTCGTCGGCATCCCTTTTGCTTAATACCTGGATAGCCGTTACGTACAGCTAGTGCCGCTGACGTGTTTATGGTTAAACCCACTACCAGCGTATTGACAGTCTTTAGAGTCCAACACAGAGGGTTTCCCTGTTTCGGGAGAAACGATGTAGAGGCCGTATGGTTTTACGGCAGGGTTCGATCACATACGTGTACTTGTGCACGGATGATGTTCGGACGGATAATACTGGTGGGCTTTGGTTTAAGCCGGATCCTATTATTATATTTGTTGGATTATTTTCATCTCTTTGTATTCATATTCTTCGGAATAAGGATGTGGATATGTATATACGGTTGAGGGGTATTCTCGTAATTTATCACAAGATTACTTTTAGAAGACTACACCTCATCATGGTTTAGACCTTTTTGGATCAAAAGGTTATTGAGGAGTAGGATGAAGTGTTTATTGCATTTTTGTAGCATGGCTAATTAGTAACCCATGGTTACTATTCTAGCATGCTTAGGGTTTTTGTTTGTTGTGAGATTATGTTGACTTGAGATATTTTTGTTGACTAAGATATTTTGGAGACATGGACATGTATGTGATGGCTCCATTATTTCTTATCACACTTACACAACAAACAAAAATACAAGCCATTATTCATTTCTTTTTCTCTCTTTTGAATTGCTCTCAACATCTCATTCTCATGGCATCTCCCTCTTTCTCTAGCTCTACCCAAACCCTCTCATGAGTTGAGAATTCTTGGGTGTCTTGAGACAAATTAATCCTTCATCACTCTCTTCTTCATCTACGGTATCTAGAGTAGCGATTTAGGTTCCCTAGTTGCTCGGATATGAGGTTGGAGCTTGTTGCATAGACTCTCGGGTGGATCATCTTCGATGGAAGGAGACTAGAGATCAAGCTTGATCAAGGAAGCCCCTACGATATTGGGATGATGGTTGAAGACCGAAGGACACGGATCTATTCGGTATAACCATTCTAACTCCTTTGCATGTTTTGTTATCTAGGGCTTATGGGTAGATCCGGGTAATTGGTTGTGGTAGCGCTATATTTTATAAATTTTTGTTCCGCATTTGGTCACGGAATGATGGTCGGGGCGCTGCCGTAACCCAACATAGGGTTCATAGGACTTAGTTGTAATGGACGAATAATTAAAAATGACTCATTTTATCTTTTAATAGTTTAAAACTAGATCGATAGTGATGAATGTTGTTTAGGATTTCTTGGAAGAAACTAGGGTTTCTCCACTCTTAACTCTTGTCCTTGCATTGATCTCTATTCATGTCCAGTCCTTAACAAAACAAGTGTTGAACAGATCTCGAATCGTGGTCGTGACTAGTAATAAATTGGTAGTGCGCCCAATAAGGATGTTAACATTTGTTTTGCTAAAGTTTATACACTTTAAAATGTATAAAAGAAGTTAAATGATTTTATCATCCATTAATCTACCCTAGCCTACGAACCCAAGCAAGCTAAGAATTACTCGCTCATGGTTTGAGATTTAGAAAGGATGAAGAAGAATGAAAGCATGATTAAGATGCAGAAAGTAAATGTGAAAAGAAATAAACTAAGATCTACCTTTATTAATGAACTATTGCATTTACAAATCTTTTGAAGGTAGATCATAAGAACCCTAGTTTTTGCTCTCGCTCTCTATCTTGTTGGAGGTAGATGACTAGTTGATGATCACCTAGATGTGTGGATCGCTTTGGACCTCTTGATCTCTTCGGTTTGATGATTTTTCATGTGAAGCTCTCGGTCATTTAAATAGTCACAGAAACTAGAAACCTTAAATACCATCTGTGAATATACGTTGATACGATCCAATCACCAAAATGTTTCATCAAACAGCCCTAGATATGCCGCAGATCGGCTGCAAAGACATGTATTTGGCCGCCCTTCCGCGGTAATGTAGTGGGATTAGGGTTTGGTATTTTTTCTGTTGTTTGGTGTTGACATGTGGAGATTCTCTAGATATCTGGATTTTGAGAATCTAATTCTGAGTCTCTGCCGTTGCTATATCTTATGATTTGCTTCAATATTTAGGCATATTTGATTCCGACATCTCGGATCCCTTGATCTCCAGACCTGAGCTAATATCTGCACTATATCTCAAGTTATAGTGTTAGTAATATTTGGTATTCTTTTGAGATATTATCATAACATTTTTATATGATTTAAATCTTTAAGAATATTGATTAGAAATATTTGATATGATATGTATATTTTAATTACTACTATTTCTTATAAATATTATATGCATGTATTTTCTCTCATTATGTTAATTATAATGTAAAAACATATGATAATAAAGTTTTTTACACATAAACCCTCATATGTTCTATAATTACAATAAATATCTTTTAGAACTTAACAATAGTGGGGAAAATAATCATTCAAATGTGCAATATTTCAGACTAATCAAATACCCCCAAACTTAAATTTGATCGTCCCGAGCAAACTAGTTATTAAAGAGAAGAAGAAGAAAGAGAAAAAAGAAAAACCTAGCACACTTTCATAGGCAGCACGATTGCACTGAGCACGTGCAACAAGCCGTTAAACTTCTAGGTGTCCCTAATTGGAGGAGTGTTGTCTCCTGAGAGTTTTTAGCGGATTACACCCACAAAATCCCATAATAAAAGGAAGATGATGAAAGTTACATACAAAGATAAAGAACATATAAAAGAAAGAACTTGAAATTAAGAGTTTCAAACTACACTGGCTTTTTAGTAGCCATGAGACCTATTTTAATGGTCATGAAAAGCTGTCATAAATCACGGTATCTCTCAATAAAATATCGCCTTTAGTCTTCCTCCCTACCTTTCTTCCAAACATCGATCATATACCCCTACGTGTGTGTAAAAAAAATCCCTACATTTAGAGAATTCAATTCAAGGTATCATACTCTTGTCTATCTTCCTTAGTAATTTTTAGTCGGTGAATATTTTATAGATGGAATTGCTCACACATTCTTCATGCGACCGTTAATACTTCTTGATGTACTAACCGACCTATTACTAAATGTGCTCACTCTTTTAGGCGTAAATAGCAATATTCTAGTCTTGCAACACCTAAGGCTTAGCAGTGGCTCCCAAACCAGTTGGTCTAAGGCATTAGGTGATAAAGCACCCTCGCTATATTTTTTTATGCTGCCTTAATTAATTAGAAAACCAGTGTTCATTTTTCTTCACCATTTTTTTCATTTATATTTTTGTTTATATATACATATATTTTTTCCTTCATACTAAGGCTTTTAGACAAGAGCATTTCAAAGTATCCTCTCCTATCCCAAGTTTCAAGATGTATGCAAGTGCGTATAGTAGGGTATCGACGTTCAGATGTTTGGACTCAAGAATATGGACTATTTTTCAGACTTATTTCTATTCTCAGATTAGTGATTCCCGTCATCTTACTAACCCTTGGGACAACAACTCATGACTACCTATTATTAGCTTCGTTATAAAATATCTAATTTTCTTGCTTTTCTTAAACTTTTCCTTCCTATCATATGTATTTTTCACTTTCTAACTTTCATTATCAAATTTTTTTTGTGCTTTTATTTAGTATAATGCAAAAAAATGATGCGTGAATAAGCACAAACCTCCCCCAAACCTATTTACAGCAGTGTCCTCACTGATGTCATCTGTTAAGCTTAAAAACCGGTAGATTTGGGAGGAAAAGTTAGTAAAAGTGACAAGAATTAATGACAGTGAAATCCTCTCCCATACTTATTTTTGGCTCACAATTTTGTAAAAAAATTATTTTTCTTTCAAGAGCCAAAATATTTTCTCCCCCCCCCCCCCAAACTTGAGTGAAATAGTATTAAGCATTTAAAATTATAAGAGGGGGTAAAGTTATTGGTCTATGTAAAGTTTTACAAAGAACAAAAGTCAACACCAACAATTCGAAGATTTTATCGATGCAACAACATGGTTGGTGGAAGATCATAGATGTGAAGAAGTGGGGAGATATGAAGCGTAATCGCTCGGTTTTACGTCTTGGTTGGTAGAGATGAAAGAGTGGTGGTGCAATACTCGCATTCTCGTTCTTGATTAGAAGAAGTGGTGGCGGTTCAACTTCTTTGGGTAGGGGTTGATTTATCACAACTCCCATGTCTTCTAGGAATGCGAGTTCTTCAGCAAAAATATCCTCAAAACTTTCATCAAGATTCCGAATGATAATCTCATCGGAAAGGAAGTTATGAAACTCAGATAGCTCGACTAAATCATTCGACAAGTCAAAGGGTTCAGACTTAGGTGTGGACTTGCCGACAGAAGGGTCTTCACTTGTGTAATGGATAGTAGGATCAAACAATAACGCAATAGTGGCGTCAGGATCAGTATTGTGAAGCTCCTCAAATTCACAACTGTCGGAAGCTATCTTTTCGATAGAATATACATGAGCATAGGGTTTGGAGGGTTGACTTCCTAGCTTGTAGATGTGAAGCTCAATTGTCATCTTCCCAAAGGACAGGTTCATAGAACTGTTACGACAATTGATTATCGCGTTTGAAGTTGCTAGGAAAGTTCGACTTAGAATCACCGAATTTGGTTTCGTGGGTTTGCTACAGGCTGCGTATCTATGACTATAAAGTCCACAGGGAATATAAATTCACCGACTTTGATTAACACGTCCTCTAGCTCACCCCGAGATTGGGTGATAAATCGATCGGCCATATGGAGAGTGCAATGCGTAGGTTTCAACTCTCCTATCCCTAATTGCTCATAAATGGAATACGGAAGCAAGTTAACACTAGCACCTAAATCGAGTAGAGTACGATTGATATTTTTATCCCCAATAATGATAGATGTTGTAGGACAACCGGGGTCCTTACGTTTCGTGGGTACCAATTGGGTAAAAGAATTGCTCATATTACTCGCTAAGAAAACCTTTTTAGGTACTTGAGTTTTCCTCTTCCTAATGCACAAGTCCTTTAAAATTTTCGCATATGACGGAACTTGTTTGATAGCATTTAGGAAAGAAATATTTATGTTAACTTTTTTAAAATGTCCACAATCTTCTCCATTTGGGGACTTGGTTTGTTGGCCCTTAACCTGTATGGAAAAGGAACTTTATCAATAAGTGCTGGGTCCAACTTTTGAGGAGAAGTTTGTAGAAATGGAATGGATCCCAGAATTGGAGTTGGGATCGTTTGAGGTTGACTCAAGGAAGTGGGCTGAGGGTTTGAGCCTAGGGAAGAACGGAGAATAGGCTCGGAAGAAGAGGGTGGACTAGATGAATTTGTTGGAGATAGTGCCCTCAGAGTCAATTATTGGATCACAGGCACGTGATTGCAATGATTGAGGGAGGACCTATCCCGGTAGAACAGTCTTACTCGAGATGATAGTTTGCTATCTGGTTTACCTTTATCATCGTGTACTGCTTTAGGTGACCTGACAGGTCGCTATTGCACGTTGATAGAGCCCCTAGGATTCTTGCTTGACTGCCGGCAGTATGAGGGCGATCATATACGTGAGAGCTGGGGTCTACAAGCATATCCCTAAAAGGTCCCTAGTCGTGGGAGTTTCGAGACAGAGCATCGATTCTCCAGAGTAGACTAGTGTATACAGTCGAGACCCCGACGAGGGGCGGTGGCCGGTCTCACAAGCCACTGGTGTCTGTTGGTTCACCTAAGATGTATACAGGTGCTCATTGGGTTATGAGTACACCGGACAAGACTCGCCGGGAACATGCTAGTTGGTCTTATACCTGACGTCAGATAGCAGTTCCCAGGTGACATGTGTACAGGTTAGTTCATCGACCTGGGGATCGTCATTTGTCTCGTGTGAGTTCCCACTGTACTTTGATTACTACCCTACCACGGCTCAAAGGAGTCGTGCAAACAGGTTTTAGTTGGGTACAGTCCCGAGCCACATGGAGGCAGTGAGCGGATCTTCAGGGGTTCGTCTCTCCCGGTATTGGGGGTGAGGTCGCGCTGTGTCTAGGAGAGCCATTACACGAAGTGCTTGGCCAAGGCAGGAGATTTACTGGTAGGTATTCCAGTAGTATCTCAGGGTGTTCTGGGCTACACTCCGACACGACTTGTACCGCTTTTGGGGGTCTGACTTTTACCCACCCCCTAGGCCCGACATGCGATGCTCATAGACGAACGGACCGGACTGTACGGATATTGTCACTGACAGGCTCAGTAGGGTGTCAGGATGAGTTCGCTCATCGACGTCCCTTTTGGTCAATAGCTGGTGGCCCGTCACGTATTGGCTTATACCTCTGACGTGCTGGTGGTTAAATCCACAGCCATAGTATTGACGAGTCTTTAGAGTCCACCACACATTCAGTTACTCAGCTTTCGGGCGAAACGCTGTAGAGGCCGTATGGAGATATGGCAGGGTCCGATCAGATACGTGCGGTATTGCACGGATCAGGATCGGACAGCTTTGTACTAGTGGCCATATGGATATATGGCAAGGTTCGATCAGATACGTGCGGTATTGCACGGATCAGGATCGGACAGTTTTTACTAGCCGGTTTTGGTTTAAGCCGGTCCTAGTTTAGTACAGTGTAGATTTTGTCTCATTGCATTTGTATCCGGACGGAATACAGATGCGGGTGTGTATGCACAGTATCGGGGTTTTCCTGTAATTTATTACGGGACCAGTTTTCTGGAGTTGCCAGTTTGCATTCCGTTCCGGCCGGTTTTCCTTTGTTCTTTCCCGGCCGGACTTTTCCGATGGAGAGGGTTATTTGCAAGTTTGCAAATAACACTTTGTGGAGGGTTTTATTGCAAAAGTATTGATTATGATATCTTTCATCCATTACTTGCTTTAATGAGATTAGAAAGGGTATGGGTTGGTTTTAAATGAAGCATGGTGTATGTTTGGATGTGGTCACCTCTTCTATTCTCCTACACTCACCTCCCTCTTATGTTTTTGTTTTCCTCCACCACCATTTCCTACAAGTCATGGCCGGCCACAAATTTTGATGAGGGGAGAAAATGAGAGGCTTCATTTTGGTGTGGGAAATTAATCATCCATCTCATTTTTCATTGCTACCAAAATCCCCAAGTTCATATCATCTTGATTCCTCCATCAAAGGCAACTCCAATACCCTAAAGAGACATTGACTCTACACTTCCTACAGCAAATCTTGGACGCGTCGACTCGCCAGCTTCGCGCCCGAGTTGCCTCGGTATTGAGGTGGGAGCCCGTAAAAGATGCAGGCGATGTGGTGCCATTCCGGCGAGGAGGCGACGACCGGAGTTTCCGCGAGGGGATCGGAGAGGAGATGAAGACCGGAGGACTCGGATCAGTCGGTATATCTCTAACCCGTCTTGTTGTTAGCTTAGACTTGTTAATGGTTACGATCCGGAGTTTAGTGCGCGGTGGTGCCGGTTTGCAAAGTCCGCAAAAATTAAAGTTTATCACCGTTTCCGCATTTGGCCGTCGGATTGACGGCCGGGGCGCCGCCGTGCACTTACAGTGGTATCAGAGACTTGCCATTAACATGGTCTAGCTTTGTGTAATGTGTTTTTCAGTTCCGATCGATCGAAATGTCCAAAAACCCGTATTTTGTCACGACAGTTTTCTGTTGAAATTTTTTGGTCTCTAAAAATTTTTCAGGTTGTATAAAAGTACTTTACTAGAAGAATTAAGGCTACTGGAAAAATACGATACACTGTTCCCTTCATAGAAGCGCGGAACCGCGGCATAACCCTACATGGAGCCGCGGTTCCGCGGCCGATTGAAGGGATCAGTGGGCTGGTTTTTTCCATTGGGCTTCTGTTGTGAAAATAGGGTTTTTGGGACATTAAAATTGGGCTCATAATTTCTGTAACTGCTACAGTATTGCTTTGGGGCCCACTTGTTATAATTTGATCGATCGGATATTTTAAACACATTGTTTCACAGTATTTACATTATATCTGCGACCGTGAATGTCACTTGATCGGTAAATCCAGTCTAACTGCTATAGCCCGGTTAGACGGATTTGCGAACGTGACTTTCACGTTGAGTTTCTATGTATTTGCTGTGATGTTGCGGATCGGTCGTGGGGGATAGCCTGGATGCAATGCTAGTATAGTTTCTGTTGTATTATGTACATTTGATATTGCGGGGTGAGCGTCCGACATGTGGACTGCCGTCACCGCCTGATTGTATTATTCTTTTGGGGCACGACCTGGTTGCGGTCGATGTACCCGTTGTATGTATATTTTACTTTCTGTACTAGGATTGCCCCGCGGAGGGGTGCACGGATAGCCGGGTCCTAGAGGGCAACGGGCCCGCATCTCATGGCATTGAGACGGAGGGGGCTTCACTCCAGGATTGGCTGGCTATTCGCCGCACTCGTAGGGGGTATAGGATTTCATTGCACAGGCTATCCACACGACCAGGGGAACGTCGGGTTTCAGTAGTGGCTCTATGAAACCCGGGGATCCCAGATATCTGTATTGTTCTGTGATACTGTACATTTCTGTGATGTTGCATTTTATTCACGCCTTGAGCGAAATACTATATATTGGTATATATATTAGTAGATGTTGTATATGTTTTTCATCCGCGCTAGTCCAGTCCCCGCTCTGCCGTTAGTTAGCTAACCTAACGGGTGATGACGGGACCCAGTGGCGAATGCGGATGGCATATACGTACGTCAGTATATTTTCGTTCTTTGTGGTGTGATCAATTGATGGGACTGCGTTGATTCGGATCAATGCAAGTTAAACAAACCTATTCTGATGTTGTTGGAACACTTTTCAAAAAGCTGTTATTGCAAGGACGTTCATTTCTGTTTTGCATCGTGGTATTCATTTGGAATATCCTGCTCCTCAGTCGACGAGGCAAGGGCCGAGATCCCTTCACCGGGAGTGACCCCTTGGACAGAAGTTTGCGTCAGGGCATTAACTTCACTATAGCCGATTACTTTTGCTTTGCATCGTGGTATTCATTTGGAATATCCTGCACCCCATTCTACGGGGAAAGAGCCGAGATCCCTTCACCCGGAGTGACCTCTTTAGTAAAGGTTTTCGTCACTATATTTTCTAAAAAGCTATCCGTTCCTTCAACGATATCAAGTTCATTACGTTAAAGGTTTTCGCCAGAAACCATTCGTAGCCCTCCATCGTTTCATATGGGTAGTCAATAGTATTCAAGCTGTGTATGTTGGCCAAAGTCAAGGCACAGTGATTGGTAGCTATTGGGGTATTCATATGCAGCATAGATAGATGCGTTGGTTTGGGACAGTCGTACTGCCATTTTGGCCAAAGTCAAGGGTATGTACGGGTGGATTCAAATTAACCTGGAGAATGACGGGTAGAACTTGACATGCGACTTATGATATGTTGGCCAAAGTCAAGGTCATAAGAGCATGGGGTAAAGATCTCATCGGGAGTTTCAAAAGTACTGAAACTTGCCAGATATGCGCATACCTTCTGGAGTGTGCTGACGTGAGCGGATTCCGTCACGTTATCATGCGATGAGAGTTGGATCCCGATTCCCACCGATGAGTTAGTTTACTCCTCGGGTGACCCCGACTAATTCTTCTTTCAGGTTTGGAGGAGAATTTGAGGTACAGTGGGAGGTTTCCAGATTAGATAAAGTGATAACCATTCTGATCTAGGTTAGAGTGCACGCTGAGTGTTTCTTTTCTCTCTCTCTCTGGCAGCGACCATTGACCCGACCCTAGACTATGACTCAGTGACCAAGTTGACCGAACCTTCTTAACACTGGCTGTTGGATTATCAAAGTTGCAGACCTCATTGCCACTCCTACTTTTATCCTTTTCTCCAGGACACCCCGTATTACTACGAACGTCCACTTCCATTGGACAAAACCATCGTATGGTTAGATACGAACTCGAAGGAATTTATTCGAGGATGGTTTCCGGTTCTGGAGAAAACGGATAGGATTATTCAGTTGTCTTTTCCTTTTTCCTTCTCTCAGATTGTGAGTACTCCTTGGCTTAGGAGATAGTACACCTATTACGCAAATTGGATAGTCTTCTTCCAAACCTTAGGCTGGTGCCGACCGGTAGGGAATGAAGAAAACCAATTAGCATAACGATGGTGTGCAGAAGGTATTAGGATTAAGACAAAGCAAGGGATTAGTAAGAGGGCAAAGTAAATTGCAACTGATATTCACGACCAAACCAAGTTTTTCTTCGCCAATCCTAAATCACCTTTGTATTTCTCCAGGACACTCCGTATCACTACGAAGATCCACAGTTTATTGGATACTCCATCGTATGGTTATATACGAACTCGAAAGGAACTTGTTCCAGTTCGGGGATGGATTCTGGTCCAGGAGAAATAGGAATAAGGTTTATTCGGTTGTCTTTTATCTTCACCTTCTCTCGCATTGCGAGTGCTCCTAGGACTAGGACAGTACACCCATTATGCTTATTGGATAGTCTTCTTCCAAACCATAGGCTGGTGCCGAACGGTAGGGAAGGAAGAAAACCAATTGGCCTAAAGGGGTGTGCAGAAGGTAATGACTAAAGACATATAAAGGGATTTGGAGAGGTGGCAAAGAATTATACGGTTATAGTTGTGAATATGGATAATGGTAGAGGCATTACTAGGAATACCAGGATACCCCATCGAAACATTTCAATGTTTCAGTTAAACTGTGTACTGTTAAAAGAAAACTGATTTCCCGATTAGATACTTACTCCAGGGTATGTATTTACCAGGTATGATTCTCACATCGTATGGCTTTACAGATGATGAGTGGGAGTAAGTTATTGGGAATTGGGTGATCATCCTCATTATATCGGGATTCGTTGTAATCGGTGATATTTGAGGAGATCACCTGGGCTGTTTGCCGGTCGGCAAATATTTGGTTTTGAATATCCGCTGTTGTGCACCAATTTCAAATTGATATATCTGTACGTCTATTTTCATAGAGTGAGATATACCTTTTTATATTATGTCGATGACATTTACCTATATCAGTGGATGGTTAGGTAAGGAGCATTAAACAGCGGTGTAATTCTTCTTAACCATAAGTACAGTTTTCAACCTACGACGCACAGTGAAAGAGTTGTTAGACTCAGCGGACTTATACAGAGTATTGTATGTTGTCCAGTGTCCATTAGGACAGAGGGGTTGGTCCTCATACTATATTCTGTTTACTTTTAACTTCTCTAGTTCTTAGACATGTGTTTCGTAGAAACACAGGGTCTAAATTTTGAGGAGTTATAGGTATTTGAATAGAGTAGAGAACCAGGTGTAGCAAGTATCGGGATTCTTCAAGGTGATCGAAGATGTAGATACTTGTGTATGGTATTCAGTTGATAAAGAGAAATTGCTTCTCTTTCAGGTTACTCATAATTGGAAGCATTCCTAAGTTGAGTAACGCTGATCGGCCTCCTCCCATTTAGTTGACATGCATTGGAGATAGCTGCATGATTTGAATTTGGTTCAATTAAATCAGTACCTCTGGTTCTATATTGGATATAGTACAGTTCATATCTTAACATTGTTAAGGTACGGGGAGTTGTCCGGCTTATGATTAAAACCAGACTCTGGATAACTCAAGGCACGTTTCTGTAATGGCTGTTTGTGGGTTGACCCAGGCTATGACGAGGGTTGATTTTCTACCATCTGGCAGATCAATAGAAATATTGTTCTAAACTCGCCACAGTTTTTAATAAAAATGGATTTTTTCAAAAACAGTAGTGGGAGTATGGTAGAACTGGAAGTGATTCCAGAACCGCAAACGATTACTGAAGATTTGATAAGGAACCTAAAGATTCAATCTGATTTGACATTCCATTGGCCACTCCGCAGATAAGGTGGGTAACTTCAGGCACCCGAGAGGTACTCCGGTAGCCTCAAGAACGGTGACAGGGAAGTTCTTGTTTACCCACACTTGCCATTGTTGTTGTTCCAGGCTGCGAGACCCGGCAGGAGGATGAGTATAGCGTCGTTCTAAACTAGCTTTAGAAGTGCACGTCTATATGACTCTGCCAGAGGATTGTCGTAGTCAGTGGGAGCAGCGGAAGCATTGGTGGACATCAGGCTTATGTCTATTCATAGACTAAAGCAGATATAGCGGAGATAGATCATCTATTTCTGATGTGACAGTCATAGGTTTGACTTCATCAGAATAGGAGATGGATCTGTTGAGAAGGTAGTAGGGTGTGATATCCGGGTTTTGGATGACATACACAAAGTAGGAAATGACATTCCTATACTACGATCGGTTGTACTTTGGTCGTCACACAGTGGTTTCTCCACAAGGGACTTGGACATTAGATCAGACATACTGGTAACTAGATCTATGGTTTTAGATCTAGATTTGGGTGGTTTCCCAATCAGGGTACTTTGACAGCATTCTAAGAGTATTTAGAATGGACGACTCCTGGCACGGTAGTGTACCTGCAAGTGATGGAGTCACCCTCTCTAAAGGTGTCTTATAGACTAAAGGGGAGAGGGATGCGCATGATTGGCAGATCACTTGCTTAGGCAATTGAGTCAATCATGAGATGTCAAGTACCACACCAGATGTTGTTCTTGCACTAGATGCAATAAGTTGATATTGATCCAATCCTGGAGAAACAGTCGGAAGCAGTTTTAGAACATAAGTGGATGTTCTAGGGATATGATAACGACAGCCTTATTTGAGAGACAGTTATCATTCCAGGCTTCCAAGGTGACATGGACGACAAGGAGGTTGTCAGAGTTATAGTTTTCCCTCTGACGAGGGACAGTATTCTGGACAGGTGATCCAGGCAGATACTGAGGGAGGCATGGCGCAGGATACTGATTAAGTTCAGTTGACGATACAGTCTAAGAAGTTTGGATTTGGAGTTCATTTATGAACTAGGTCCCATCAGACATCCAGACATTCTAAAACAGGTATTGCTCTTTTCGGGAGATGGCTTTCTCCGCGAACTTGAGATATAGAGAGACATAGAAAGAAACTTCAGAGCGGATCCACTCGCTGGGGCTATTCCTCGAACGCAATAGTCTCGCAAACGAGCTTTATGAGACTGACTAGTAGAGGAGTTGGGTGTTCGGTATCACACGGGCTGTGAGTATGCGACATCGCAATAATTAGCCTTGAGTGCAAGTGGGAGATTGTTGGAGATAGTGCCCTCAGAGTCAATTATTGGATCACAGGCACGTGATTGCAATGATTGAGGGAGGACCTATCCCGGTAGAACAGTCTTACTCGAGATGATAGTTTGCTATCTGGTTTACCTTTATCATCGTGTACTGCTTTAGGTGACCTGACAGGTCGCTATTGCACGTTGATAGAGCCCCTAGGATTCTTGCTTGACTGCCGACAGTATGAGGGCGATCATATACGTGAGAGCTGGGGTCTACAAGCATATCCCTAAAAGGTCCCTAGTCGTGGGAGTTTCGAGACAGGGCATCGATTCTCCAGAGTAGACTAGTGTATACAGTCGAGATCCCGACGAGGGGCGGTGGCCGGTCTCACAAGCCACTGGTGTCTGTTGGTTCACCTAAGATGTATACAGGTGCTCATTGGGTTATGAGTACACCGGACAAGACTCGCCGGGAACATGCTAGTTGGTCTTATACCTGACGTCAGATAGCAGTTCCCAGGTGACATGTGTACAGGTTAGTTCATCGACCTGGGGATCGTCATTTGTCTCGTGTGAGTTCCCACTGTACTTTGATTACTACCCTACCACGGCTCAAAGGAGTCGTGCAAACAGGTTTTAGTTGGGTACAGTCCCGAGCCACATGGAGGCAGTGAGCGGATCTTCAGGGGTTCGTCTCTCCCGGTATTGGGGGTGAGGTCACGCTGTGTCTAGGAGAGCCATTACACGAAGTCCTTGGCCAAGGCAGGAGATTTACTGGTAGGTATTCCAGTAGTATCTCAGGGTGTTCTGGGCTACACTCCGACACGACTTGTACCGCTTTTGGGGGTCTGACTTTTACCCACCCCCTAGGCCCGACATGCGATGCTCATAGACGAACGGACCGGACTGTACGGATATTGTCACTGACAGGCTCAGTAGGGTGTCAGGATGAGTTCGCTCATCGACGTCCCTTTTGGTCAATAGCTGGTGGCCCGTCACGTATTGGCTTATACCTCTGACGTGCTGGTGGTTAAATCCACAGCCATAGTATTGACGAGTCTTTAGAGTCCACCACACATTCAGTTACTCAGCTTTCGGGCGAAACGCTGTAGAGGCCGTATGGAGATATGGCAGGGTCCGATCAGATACGTGCGGTATTGCACGGATCAGGATCGGACAGCTTTGTACTAGTGGCCGTATGGATATATGGCAAGGTTCGATCAGATACGTGCGGTATTGCACGGATCAGGATCGGACAGTTTTTACTAGCCGGTTTTGGTTTAAGCCGGTCCTAGTTTAGTACAGTGTAGATTTTGTCTCATTGCATTTGTATCCGGACGGAATACAGATGTGGGTGTGTATGCACAGTATCGGGGTTTTCCTGTAATTTATTACGGGACCAGTTTTCTGGAGTTGCCAGTTTGCATTCCGTTCCGGCCGGTTTTCCTTTGTTCTTTTCCGGCCGGACTTTTCCGATGGAGGGGGTTATTTGCAAGTTTGCAAATAACACTTTGTGGAGGGTTTTATTGCAAAAGTATTGATTATGATATCTTTCATCCATTACTTGCTTTAATGAGATTAGAAAGGGTATGGGTTGGTTTTAAATGAAGCATGGTGTATGTTTGGATGTGGTCACCTCTTCTATTCTCCTACACTCACCTCCCTCTTATGTTTTTGTTTTCCTCCACCACCATTTCCTACAAGTCATGGCCGGCCACAAATTTTGATGAGGGGAGAAAATGAGAGGCTTCATTTTGGTGTGGGAAATTAATCATCCATCTCATTTTTCATTGCTACCAAAATCCCCAAGTTCATATCATCTTGATTCCTCCATCAAAGGCAACTCCAATACCCCAAAGAGACATTGACTCTACACTTCCTACAGCAAATCTTGGACGCGTCGACTCGCCAGCTTCGCGCCCGAGTTGCCTCGGTATTGAGGTGGGAGCCTGTAAAAGATGCAGGCGATGTGGTGCCATTCCGGCGAGGAGGCGACGACCGGAGTTTCCGCGAGGAGATCAGAGAGGAGATGAAGACCGGAGGACTCGGATCAGTCGGTATATCTCTAACCCGTCTTGTTGTTAGCTTAGATTTGTTAATGGTTACGATCCGGAGTTTAGTGCGCGGTGGTGCCGGTTTGCAAAGTCCGCAAAAATTAAAGTTTATCACCGTTTCCACATTTGGCCGTCGGATTGACGGCCGGGGCGCCGCCGTGCACTTACAGAATTAAGGCTAGAAGAAGTAGCTGGGGTTTCATTAGATTCAACGTCATCAACTTGTTCCCCAACTTGGTTATTCAGCACTTTCTCGATCTCAACGTGGTTACGACACTCACATTATGACTTTGTGAGTGGCCAGGATTCAGTAGAGGTTAAGATGGAAGTTTCCCTTTCTCTCTCTCACTCATTGCGGCATTTAACTGTGCAAGTTGTGCTTCTATCGATTTTATGCTTTCACCGTGGGAAGCAGTGTGCTGCACTAACGTTTGAATAGAAGTCGTTAATTAGCCGTCGTTTGTGTAGATTGTTTAATGAACGTTTCTAAGTTACGTTCGAGTGCAGAGGTTTTATCGGTACCGGCCATTGGGAAAGAATTATTATAAGGTGAAAAATTGTTGGCCGGATTTTGAAAAGATTACGGTTGAAAGGGGTGCTGACTCTGTTGTGGTGGCTGCTGTTGCTGTGGAGGAGACCTTTGATAGTTATTTTAACTTGGGAACGGATTTTGAGTTTGAGTTTGGTTTAGGTTCCTAGCAAAATTAGGGTGATTCCTCCATCCCTGATTGTATGTGGAAAAATAAGGATCGTTTCTAGGTCGTTGCTGAAAAGCAGCATTAGTTAGTTCTTGACCTTGAAACAGAGGATTCAAAGGACATTCTTCCGTTAAATATGATGGGTCAGAACAGTAACTACACACGGTTTTGGGGAGCATAACTTGGTTTAGGGAGGTCAGCGAGACTTTGTTTTCGATAGCTTCGAGTTTCTTTTGCATCACAACCATTTCGTCTTTCACAGCGATGGAAACATTGAGCTGATGGATACCTGCCCTAGATGAAGATGAAGTTGGTTTAACAGTCTCCTACTGTGAGGTTTGTCCTGCGAGATCTTCCAGAAATTGCCAAGCTTCGCCATCGTCTTTTGACATGAAATGGCATTGACGAATGGTTTCAAGTATCTGTTTCGTGGCAGGATTAACACCCTCATATATAATGCGGCAAAGTTACCATCTATCGATTCCGTGATGAGGACATTGGACAAGCAGATCTTTAAACCGTTCAAAGCATTTCCAAAATGGTTTGTTAAGAAGTTGGGTAAACTGATTAATCTCACTTCGAAAATGGGCGGTTTTATGATTAGGATAAAATTTCTTAAGGAATGCTATAACGAACTCATCCCATTTAGCGATAGAATGTGCGACAGTGCTATAAAGCCATTTTTCTGCTAGATCGCACAAAGTAAAAGGGAGAAGACGTAAGCACATAGCATCCTCAGAAAGTTGCGTTGTGCTCATCATTGCATATACGTTTTCAAATTTAGTTATGAAAACGTATGCGTCTTCAGATTCAAGCCCGTGAAATTTAGGCAACAGGTTGATGAAGTGGGGTTTAATTTCGAAATTACCCCATTGGCTGGTGGAATAGACAGACAAGTAGGAAGGGGACCGCGTATCGGGTAGCATCTTTCTTGAAGAGAGATGAGCGGTGGATTCTGCGCACCTACGGGTGGTGGCAGGGTGGTATCGTGAAAATCTGATGGAGAATCGTCCATCTCGGTCGATGTGGGGGGTAGAGGGGAAATAGAAAATGAAGAAGTACCGACTTTAGAGTCGATAGAAAAACGCGGACAAGACGAGCATTAGAATCCCGTGTCTAGACAATCATGCACTAAACGGGTTTACCGCAAGTGGCAGCATGCGTGAGAACGATTTTAAGAAGATTTGTTTTGAAAAAGTGTCGGACGTGAGGCTTGACTCAATAAATCACGAAATGCACAATCAACCCCTAGAACTTGGGTCATCTAGGTCAAATCACTAGACCGCTCCTAGACTTCCAAAGGACAAGTCGCAGGATCAATCCTCTACTATCTTTTTATCACTCTTGTGGCCAGGTAAGTGCCAGGTAATTGGGAGGTATCTGCTATACGAATCACCGAAATAGAGGGCCTAATTAAATAACCACTTTCCTTAGTCACACTTGCCTAGACACCACAAGAGAAATGCGGATAAGCGATAGATTACCCACGACCCTTCTCTGTCCTAATTAAGTGCGACGGTCCTTAGAGGCTTGGTCTAGATATTTTTTAATTAATGTAGGTTTATGCGTATGCTCATTTTGTGATTTGTGGGGCCTAGGAAGGGTGATGAAATCCCCACCTAATCTGGATTTGGGTTATTGCCCCTTAATGTCCGTTTTAGATATGCACAAACAAACCAATATCAAAACATGCAAAAAGATTTTTGAGCGGCAATATTTGCAAAGAATCCTACAGAAAAGATCAGATTATTGAAGCTTAGAGGAGAGAGAAAGATCTTAGAAAGATACCAAAGAAATTTGGCGACGCAACTCCACCAAGCCACCGTGCTTCCGCCGCAAAATGCACTCTTCTGCCGCGGTTCCACGACACTTTGGTGTGCTCTTCTGCTAATTTTTCTTAGCGCACCCCTATGCTCCTCTGGTCTACATGGAAAGTCTCTAAATCTCTATTTCCTCGCTCCAGTTACTCCAGATTCCCTTGCAAAACTTGCACAATAATCGTTAAATACACAGGATACGGTTTTTTTAATCGTTTATAATATGTTCGCTGGATTTTATAAGAAATCAACACGAATAACAAGAAAAAAAATTACAGCCGTTTCCCCGGCAACGGCGCCATTTGATTGATGTGTTAAAAAAGTGTGTTCGTAAAATAACCACAAACAGGACGGTGTCGATAATAGCTAGTCGCAATGAGTACGGGTCGTCTGTAAGGAAACGTGAACCTTTTTCTTGCTTTAGATGAGTTGATGGAGGAAGGATAATTGATTGTCGTTACGAATATACTACGGATATAGGATTTATGAAGAAGAGGCTTGTAGGGTTCATAAGACTTAGTAGTAATAGACGAATAATTAAAAATGACTCATTTTATCTTTTAATGGTTTAAAACTAGATCGATAGTGATGAATGTAGATTAGGGTTTCTTGGAAGAAACTAAGGTTTCTCCACTCTTAACTCTTGTCCTTGCATTGATCTCTATTCATGTACAGCCCTTAACAAAACAAGTGTTGAACAGATCTCGAATCATGGTCGTGACTAGCAATAAATTGGTAGCACGCCCAATAAGGATGTTAACATTTGTTTTGCTAAAGTTTATAGACTTTAAAATGTATAAAAGAAGTTAAATGATTTTATCATCCATTGATCTACCCTAACCTACGAACCCTAGCAAGTTAGGAATTACTCGCTCATGGTTTGAGATTTAGAAAGGTTGAAGAAGAATGAAAGCATGATTAAGATGCAGAAAGTAAGTGCAGAAAGTAAATGCAAAAAGAAATAAACTAAGATCTACCTTTATTAATCAACTATTGCATTTACAAATCCTTTGAAGGTAGATTACAAGAACCCTAATTTTTCTCTCACTCTCTATCTTGTTGGAGGTAAATGACTAGCTGATGATCACCTGGATGTGTGGATTGCTTTGGACCTCTTGATCTCTTCGGTTTGATGATTTTTCATGTGAAGCTCTCGGTCCTTCAAATAGTTACAGAAACTAGAAACCCTAGATACCATCTGTGAATATACGTTGATACGATCCAATCACCAAAATATTTCATCAAACAACCCTAGATATGCCGCGGATCCACCGCAAATACATGGATTTGGCCGCCCTTCCGCGGCAATGTAGTGGGATTAGGGTTTGGTATTTTTTCTGTTGTTTGGTGTTGACATGTGGAGATCCTCTAGATATATGGATTTTGAGAATCTAACTCTGAGTCTCTGCCGTTGTTAGATATTATGATTTGCTTCAATATTTCGGCAGATTTGATTCCGACATCTCGGATCTCTTGATCTCCAGACCTGAGCTAATATCTGCACAATATCTCAAGTCATAGTGTTAGTGGTATTTGGTATTATTTTGAGATATTATCATAACCTTTTTATATGATTTAAATCTATAAGAATATTAATTAGAAATATTTGATATGATATGCATATTTTAATTACTACTATTTCATATAAATATTATATGGATGTGTTTTCCCTCATTATGTTAATTATAATGTAAAAACATATGATAATAAACTTTTTTACACATAAATCCTCATATGTTCTATAATTACAATAAACGCCTTTTAGAACATAACAATAGTGGGGGAAATAATCATTCAAATATGCAATATTTCCAACTCATCATTTGGTTTCCGATTGAGGGAGCTTTAACTAGATACAACAGAAATAATAGGTATATGAGTGGTCATGATCCAAATGTGTGTCCCACCTACCAAAGAAAAACATCCTGAAGAAAGCTGTGTGCCAGCGATACTGCTACTAATCCAAGCGGTCGAAACTGCAAGAAAAATGTGACACAACGAGGTGAATTGCCAACTCGTGAGTAGAAAATATCAGCAGATAGAAATCGAATGAACAACGATCCCTAGGTCCTACTGTAATATGAAGGTAATACTATGGTATCTAGGGTGATCATGTATATATATGTACATAATAATGATGTCATGCTAGTATCAGTATATGTGTCAAGTCATCTGAGTCATAGGCATGCATGTATGTGAATATCCAACGTGTGTCCATCAACGACACATCAATTATCTTGAAACCTGAGTGTCCAGCATCGACACTCAAAAATATCATGAAAACCCGTATCCAGCATCGACACGTAAATCCTCATATCTCAGGCGCCACATCATCGGATCGGCCCTCATATCTATCTGATCTCACGACTCCGGTCGGCATCCTCCGGATAACTTCCGAACCCAAATATCACCGGTAGGTAGTGCATCCTCTGCCAGGCCCATCGTCTACTCCACGATCTTCTTGCCCCGGGGTACCTTACCGGGTCCACCATGTACCCGCAGACGGTTCCTTCTCACTCCTCGAATCGGGTATCACATAGCTCAGAACAGAGAAAACTCACGGTGGACACGAAATATCACATCATGAGAAACCACGTTTTTAAAACAATTCATACTTTTCTTTGAAATATAACCACGGTTCTCAAATCTATAGATCTCATGAAAACAACATCGCAATGCATGTAACAATAAAATACAGTATATGCAAACATGGAACAGTACTGTAAGCATCTCAAGTATTATCATGTAAGCATGTCATGTGATAATTACTGAACAATGATTGTACTTTACAGTTAAGAATAATACCGTGATATAGCATTGCTACTGTGTAAGTGTCATGGCAATTATCGATGATGAATGTGTGAGCCGGCAAATCTGTGTAAGTGCAACATGCGTATCATCGGTAATAGTGCAGGTGTACTAGTAGATAAAGCTATATACAGGTAAGTGCTGGGAACATAGTACGTATGTCACGGGAAATAATACAGCATAATATGAACGGTAATAATATATGTAACTACCCCGGGATACATCAGATATAACCCATTATCCACTAAGGTGTTTACCATCAATGATTCTCCGAATCAAGACAAATCCATAAGTCGGCGATCCAGCCTCATGGTATCAGATGTGATATAATCCTCGTACATCATCCTCGAGTCGAGAGTGAAGATAAATCATCCAGTTTCCTATCTCGTATGGTATAATCCATCGTACGGTGTCATCAAATCAGAATAAGGTTTTATCGCCCTATACATAACCAAGGGTACAGATCTATGGTCTCGTACGTCATATCATCTTTCATTCTTATATATACATACATATATATATCTCATGTCATATCTATATCAACCTCATATCATATCTCATCGATCTCATAACATATCTTGGCATACGAAATTATGTATTCACATCGCCTCACATCCTCATATCAAGCATATCCGCTCATGTTATCTTATTTCATCATATTCTCATATCAATATATATCATCTCGTACTTGTCCTCTGTTCAATTATATATATATATATATATATATATATATATATAGAGAGAGAGAGAGAGAGAGAGAGAGAATAATGGAGGAAAGATGCCATATGAGGGAATTTCCCCCTATGGCATCGAAAAAACACACCCTCTATCGTGTTTTCCGACGATCGGAATGCATCATCTTCATCGTTAGCATCTAAGATGTGGGTACACCAAATTTCATGTGATTCTACAAATTTTTCACCGTTGATTTAGCAATGTAAGAAGTTCTATTGTCGATAAACCGTTAATTTTGAACCCACTAATTCAACGGTGAAAAAGTTGTAGAATCACATGAAATTTGGTGTACCCACATCTTAGATGATAACAATGAAGTTGATGCATTCCGATCGTCGGAAAACACGATGGATGGTGTGTTTTCGATGCCATAGGAGGAAATTCTCTCCTATAACATCTTTCCTCCATTATTCTCATATATATATACATACATCGCTTCATATTATCATTTCATCATATCAATATATCAATCTGAGTCATCTTGTATTTATAATATCATCTCATATTAAATCTTTTGATCATGTCTGTAAGTTCATAGCATAGGTTTCTCCAAAATATATTCTATATATCGATTCTCCATTATTATGGTTGCGGGGGTGCTATACGCCATCCACTCGACTTCCTCCGTAGATATAGATCTACTCACCTGCAATATCCTTGCTTAGTCGAAGTCGATGAATTTCTTGATCTCCTTTGTCGTTTCGGAAGTCCACGCGAAGGTACCTACAATCAACACACATCGTAACGATATTAAAATCAAGTCCGAAAACCGATATGGCACACGAAGCGCTCATAGGTTAGAACCTATAGCCCACGCATGCAAGAACAACCAAATATCCCTCTGCGTTGATGTCCAAACGTCAAACGACCAAGTCCAAACTCAAATACCAAAACCAAGTTTTCACAAATCGGGCATTCAAAATCAGCATCATGGGAAAACACTCCCAGATTCTACCCTAGGTCAAATTAGGAGATTTTGCATATAGGGTAGGTCTACATATCACATAACAAAGCCATGCACCAAAAATCACACCCTATCACACTGGTCAGGCCGCAATTTGCGGTCGTTATGATTAAATCTGCCTGGAAATGGAGGTAGGGGCTCTGGTTTCTAGGGAAAATTCTATGTGGCATGCACATCTCACTGTGATGACAACTTATTTTTCAGAGCTCTCGAGTGATACCATATTCCATATAAACATCACAAACTGTCAAAAACTGACATCGGGAAAATTCTAAGTTCGTGGATTGGGGTTCTAGTCTCAAGTTTAGCAAGAATATCATCACTAATGGCTTGGGGGTCACTAACTAAACCTCAATTACATCTCTACTACTCAAACCATCCACTAAAAGCATCCTAGAAATTTCCAAGGTCACTAAACTTTCTTAAACAAACTCTAAACTTAACTAGGAGATGAAGAAACTAAATAACAAGATGAAGAGTGAATGTTATAACTCTTGGAGCAACTGAAGAAAATTCCAAGATGGTTGAAAGTCCTCAAAATCCAAACTTGAACTTGCTATGGGGTGTAGGATGGGATGGTACACAATTTTTGTGAAGAGAGCCATGGGTTTTGATAAGGTTTTGGAGATGATTAAGTGAGGTGGAGGAAGAAGGAGGAGATGAAGATGATGGAGGAGTTGAAGAAATAATAAAATGAATAATGAAGGAATGGTGTCATGATCAAGGATTACCCCTCTTTCTCTCTTTCTTACTCTCACTCTCTCTCATGCTCATGCCCTCTTGTCCCCCACCATGTCACCTTTGTCCCCCACTCACCCAATAATCTTTTCTTTTTCTTTTTAAAAACCTAAATGCAACAAATACAAAATGAAACCATGCATGCAACAAAAATACAACATGTCATGGTGCACTAACCATGATTAATACAAAAGTGGATTTAGTTTAATCATGATTAGTAGTGCCCTAATCAAGTTTAATACAAACTTGCATATAATTAATTGCATAATTATTTATAAAATGTCCAAATCCAATAAATACCTTTATAATTAATAATTCATATTAATATCCAAATATTTTCCAAATACTGGTATTTAATTATACCATTTTACGAAAACCCTAAATTCGTACTCGAATAATTTTCGTAAAATTTATTATTTTATTATTTAAATTCCAAAAATATTATTTTATATTTCTGAAATGTTACAATCTTCCCCCCTTAAATAAATTCGGTCCTTGAATTTAAATTTAAACCCCCAAATGGTAAAATATTTCAATAATTAGTCAAATCAACGAGGCTTCGAAATCATGGAATACTCAAATACAACAAAGCGCATCGAGTGTGCATGAAAATGAGTGAGAAACTCAAAATCGAACTCCGTCAAGCGTTACGCAATCACAGGAGTTATAATGGAGATGCAAATCTCGAAATCCACTGCTAAAATCCAAATATATTATAGTCAAAATCATAATACATATATAGTACGTATCCTTGTAAAACCATTTTAAAAGCTAAATAAAACACATGCAAAATCCTTTCCGAATTGCTGTGCAATGCATAACTCACGGTACAAGTGGTGGACATTCATTTGGTAAAGAATAGATATACGTTCATATATGTTTTGCTTAAAATATACGTCCCGCCTTTTTGAAATATCCCAAAAGGTTTCCTTCGTAAAAGGTCGTGACACTATGGGCACATAGGAAATAGTGAGACTATAACTCATTTTTGAACACCTCTTGGTAAACTTTTTGCATGCAAAAGTACTCAGGTACTGTCCTCAGACCTGTCCTGCTCGGCTACTATATAATATAGTACCTATCATGAAAATATGATGCTCATGAGTAAAATCAGTCTCAAAAGGTGTATCCAATATCACGTGCATCTGATGCGCACGGAAATCCAAGTCAAATACAAGTGCCGCGAGTGTGTACAGAAGCAAAAACTAAGTGCAACGGGTGTGCACGAAAGCATCTGTCAAGCGCAACGTGTGTGCATCAAGTGCATCTAGAGTGCACGAAAATCTCAACCAAGTACAACTAACATGCACGAATAAAAATCTCGATCAAGTGCATCCGGTGTGCACAAAATCACATCCCATGTGCCCAGTATGCGCGAAAATCTAAATCAAGTGCGTCAGGTCCGCACAAAGACATCTAGTGCAGTAAAGTGCAAGATAATGAACGTCGAGTGCACATGGTGCACAAAAACATAAATCTAGTGCAACAGATACACAAAAACAAATATCAGGTGCACTAGGTGCCTGAAAACTTGTTAATGTACCAAAAGCGCATAAAAAAACACCGAGCGTACCAAGGTGTATAAAATCATAAACGTGTACAACTGCGTGCACAAAATCTGTATCAATGCACGACAAGCACATATGAGCTATACCGAGTGCATAAGTCAAGTCGAGTGCATTCAACATGCACAAAATCAAATCGACTGTATCGAAATATAAAGAGTCATAAATACGTGCAACAAATGCACAAAATCGATATCAAGTGTAATAGATATGCACAAATCATCAACCAGAGTAATGGATGTATAAAACATAAACCAAGTGCAATAACCGTGCACAAAAACAAATATCATGAATCTGAATCATCAAAACTCAAGTCTAAGCGATAAAAGGGTGATAGTCGGATCATTAAAACGTAAATCGCAATAACTGACATTGAGATACACCTCCTTCAAAAATGCTGGTGCACCCAAAGCTGGCAAAGCAAGAACATCCACTTTCCTCCTACTCACGGTCCGGCGTCCTCTGTCTCTGGGTCCTTATTTTCTTGATGGATCACCAATCCCACAATATTTCTGCTTGTCGGCCCGGTCAGGTGTAATAATGGAAACAGTTCCGCTCTGGCACTCCTCTAATCCTCTTTTGGCAAATTAACATGACCACTCGTAAGGTAGCACGTTACTGATGGCGGCATCTGGCCCTCTAAATACCTGCGATACAACCGATCCTGGGTGCAAATCCTTATCGCTTTGGTATCCTGGAAGAACCTGCTTAAGGTCTCTTCCGATCTCACCTATGCCGAACTATACGGAGATTGGTGCTCTTACTTAATCTTTTTCTCATTTCCGAACAGCTGCGTTCTCAGCACGGATTTCTTCTGGAATTTGGCCGTATCCAACGCCTCAGCATACATATCATTTCTCAGGTATCAACAAGGAGTAACAACAGCTCGATAATATCTCGCACGAACCTCTTGCTCCACCTGTCTTCATTATCATCCACTTCGATGTCACGTCATGCTAGCTGCGTACTGCAGTTCATTCTCGGACACAGTTAATCTGGAGTTTCTCACAAGGACTCGAAATTATGAAATCGGGTATCTTCACCACTCTATGGAGGATATCTAGCAGATTACATCTTCGGAAACTCGTCCAAGTTGTCGGAGGAATACGCTTCATTCGCCATTTCTCGATCAACCCACAACACGTCTTGGTAAGGTCCTTCTATCTGAAGCTGGTCAACTTACTGATCTCGCATCGAAGCATCCAACGAACAATGTCCTTTCTTGACCGATTTACTCTAGATCTGAGTAAGATCCTCCAAACTAGAATTCTTCAACTTAACTGAACCTGCGTCGGCGCATCTAATTAGACGAATCATCTTAGTCATTCTATTCAAGATGGACTAGCGATCTTCTGTCACATCTCTGCCTGTAAACTCTTGTGGTTTCAGATTTTAAACTCTGGAGGCGATATTCTGTTAATCTCAGGAACATCTGGATCATCTGTCTGCATGGTAGACAACATCGCGATCTCTGGGGTAGGCTGTACATCAATAGTCCTCTCAATCTGGCGGCCTCTATCAATGGCCCGATCATCCAGTACAGATCCGAACACTCGCCTCTAACGAGAGATCTCAACACAAACAATACACTGATAGGTTCCTATGTCACCAGAAGAGTATCATGGTTAGTCCTCGTCTGTGACGAGCTCGCTCTGACCGCATCTCTAGCAGCAACTCTCCCTACGCTCGTAGCCATGGTGACAGGAAGCTCAAGCAAGTATCGATGAAGATAGATCGAAGGAACGTATGGAATTGATAGGTCTGAGATGGAAATATGATCATTGAAAAGAATGGAATCAATAAGAGTATGATCATAGGAACGAATAGAAGCACGGATCTTAGGAAATGTACATCCTAAGGTCACTTAAGCGGAGAAGCGTGTCGTAATTATGCCGCGGAACATACACACGGTACGTCACCTACTCTAGCTACCTACTCTATCAACCAAGGTCAACCTATGAGATAAAATCTCGGGTCCCAAAACCCCCTAGTCAAGTCTAAGTTCCGTAAGGTCAAGCGTAAACTCGAACCAAGGTTAAACCTAATGCTCTGATACCAACTTTGTCACGACCCGGAAACGGCACGTGACCGGCACGAGAATTACGTGAAGTCTACAGGACCCCGTCGTAATTCAAGTAAGCCGAAGCCCAGAAATCTAAATCTTTTTGCGGAAAATAGTGGAGGTACAGTTTTGAAATATCGTCATAATGAAATTCAAGCCATCCTTTTAAAATATAAGTCATATCATATCATGTAATCCTCATATCTCAGGCGCTGCATCATCGGATTGGCCCTCATGTCCATCTGAGCTCACGGTTCCGGTCGGTATCCTCCGGATAACCGCCGAGCCCAACTATCAACGTAGGTAATGCATCCCCTACCAGGCTCATCATCTACTCCACGATCTTCTTTCCCCGGGATATCTTATCGGGTCCACTATGTACACGCAGACGGTTCCTCCTCACTCATCGAATCGGGTATCACATAGTTCAGAACAGAGAAAACTCATGGTGGACACGAAATATCACATCATGAGAAACCGTGTTTTTAAAACAATCCATACTTTTCTTTGAAATATAACCGTGGTTCTCAAATCAAGAGATCTCATGAAAACAGCATCGCAATGCATGTAACCATAAAGTACAGTATATGTAAACATAGAACAGTAATGTAAGCATCTCAAGTATTATCATGTAAGCATGTCATGTGATAATTACTGGACAATGATTGTACTTTACAGTTAAGAATAATACTGTGATATAGCAATTCTACTGTGTAAGTGGCATGGCAATTACCGATGATGAATGTGTGAGCCGACAAATCTGTGTAACTGTAACATGCGTATCATCGGTAATAGTGCAAGTATACTAGTAGACAAAGCCATATAAAGGTAAGTGCTGGAAACATAGTACGTATTTCACGGGAAATAATACAGCATAACATGAACGGTAATAAGATATGTAACTACCCCTAGATACATCAAATATAACCCATTATCCACTAAGGTGTTTAGCAGTAATGATTCTCCGAATCAAGACAAATCCATAAGCCAGCGATCCAGCCTCATAGTATCAGATGTGATATAATCATCGTATATCATCCTCGAATTGAGAGTGCGGATCAATCATCCGGTATCCTATCACGTAAGGTATAATCCATCGTACGGTGTCATCAAATCAGAATAAGGATCTATCGCCCTATACATAACCAAGGGTACGGATCTATGGTCTCGTACTATCATATCATCTTTCATTCTCATATATATATATATATATATATATATATATATATATATATATCATGTCATATCTATATCAACCTCATATCATATCTCATCGATCTCATAACATATCTTGGTATATGTAATTATGTATTCACATCGCCTCACATCCTCATATCAAGCATATCCGCTCATGTTATCTTGTTTCATCATATCCTCATATCAATATATATCATCTCGTACTTTTCCTCTGTTCAAATATATATATATATATATATATATATATATATATATATCACTTCACATCCTCATTTCATCATATCAATATATCAATCGGAGTCATCTTGTATTTATCATATCATCTCATACTAAATCTTTTGATCATATCTGTAAGTTCATAGCATAGGTTTCTCCAAAATATATTCTATATATCGATTCTCCATTAATATGATTGCGGGGGTGTTATACTCCATCCACCCGACTTTCCCCGTAGATATAGATCTACTCACCTGCAATATCCTTGCTTAGTCAAAATCGATGAACTTCTTGATCTCCTTTGTCGTCCCGGAAGTTCACGCGAAGGTACTTACAATCAATACGCATCGTAACAATATTAAAACCAAGTCCGAAAACCGATACGACACACGAAGTGCGCATAGGTTAGAACCTATAACCTACACATGCAAGAACAACCAAATAACCCTCTGCGTTGACGTCCAACGACCAAGTCTAAACTCAAATACCAAAACCAAGTTTTCACGAATCGGGCATTCAAAATCAGCAACATGGGAAAACACTCTCAGATTCTACCTGTAACATTTCAGAAAAATAAAATATTATTTTTGGGAACTTTTATAATTAAATAATAAATATTATGAATATTTTATTAATGCGGTATAATTAAATACCGATAAATTGGAAAATTATAGAAATTAATGAAATGAGCGCGCTTTATATGATTTAAGCAAATTAAAAATTCTTTATGATTAATTATATTCCATTTTAATGCTAATCACGATTAAATATCACTAATCGTGCATTAAGCTTGATTTGTGCACATGACATAAACCATGTCATATTACACTTTTGTTACATTTCCTACATGGCTTTTTCTTTAATTTTTCATGCATGGTTTTTTAATAAAATGAGAAGAGAAGATAAAGGAAAAGAAAAGAAAAGAAAAGGAAATGGTTAAAGAATTGAGTATGGGCAAGAGAGAGAGAGGGGGGGGGTGAGGGGTACTCTCATTGACCAACTCCCCATTTTCTTTCCCCCTCATTTTCTTCATCAATTCCTCTCCCATTTCCCTCCATGGTTGCCCTCATCTCCCTCCTCCACTAAACCCTCACAAACACCCTCAATCCTACCTCAAAACCTCATCTCCACTTCATTAAAAACATGCACAAGCTCACTACAAGCAATTTGGACCAAGAATGTTTGGATTTTGGAGACTTGGGGCAACTCAAGAATTTTCTTGAGTTGCCAAATGAGGTAATTCTTGTATCATTAGTGTAGTATTTCAATTGCTTTTGCATCTATGTTAGTTTAGATTAGATTAAGTGTAGATTAGTGAACTTGGAAAATTCTAAGTTGAGAATTAGGGTTTAAATTGAATCCAAAGGTGAATTGAGGCTTAATAATGACCTTAACCCCCTGTAGAGATTGTATATTGGACTGAAACCATAGGGTAAATCCCCAATTCCCAAACTTAGAAACCCCGATATCGTATTTTGTTAACTTTTGTGATGAAGTTTTGTGATCTGCTATAACCCGGGTGACCTGAAAATTATTTAGCAAATACAGAGAGTCATGCTGGCATCTAGGAAGCTACCATTGAAACCCTGGACCCCAACTCCACAGATAGGCCGCAAATAAAACCCTTATGGACGCAATTTGCGGCCAGGGCTTGATCTCTGGGCTTCATGCTTGCTCTGTGTCTGCTATATCAGTTAAATAGACCCTCCATGTATGCAAAATTGGCTAATTTCAGCTAGGGTAAAATCTGGGACCATTTTCATGAGTTGCTGCCTTGTATTTCGTGATGTTTATGAATTGAAGTTTTGATTTTGTGTTTTTATCGGTCGATTCACGTTTATACGTCAATCGTCGGGAGTTGTTGGTTATTCTTGCATGTGTAAACTATAGGTTTTAACCTATGTGTGATACTCGTGCCGATTTTGTTTTCGTGCGTGATTTCGGTTTACGATATCTTGTGTGCATATATGTAGATACCCTCGAGTGGACTTGAAAGAGAAGGACGAGTATGGCGTCATCGACTCCAGCAAGCGAGGATCGAGGTGAGTAGATATATATCTACGGGGAAAGTCGGGTGGATGGCGTATAGCACCCCCGCAGTTCGTAGTGTAACCTATGATACATTATGTGTGTGTGTGTGTGTGTGTGTGTGTGTGTGTGTGTGTGTGTTATATATGTGAAACATTACTTTTTAGCTAGAAAGGCTTTAGGAGATCATGGGTTAAATTTTAGTGTATTTAGATGATAGTGTCGTTAGATAGTTTTTAGTCGCGAAACCCTAGAGTATAGTTTGCATACACGCGCGCACACACACACTCGCATACATTTTATTTTACTTGTGCTTATATATATATATATACATACATATATGTTTTTGAGTATGCATATATGTATATATATATATATATACATATATTTTTGTGAGTATGTATATATATGTATGTATATATGTATGTATACATATACATGGATAATGAGGATAGTACATGATATTTGGAGATGAATCGATGAGATTGGGTATGATGCCATGAGATCGGAGATGTGATTTGGTTCGTATTATGAGATACGACATGATGTTATAGCGGGTGTTTAGGCGATGTGTTTTTATACACACGCACATATATATATGTTGATTGGTATCCGTATGTACTAGACTTAGCTCAGTACCCCCAGTTCATGATATATGATAATAAGGATACCAGATGAATAATGAGATAATGTGATATTGGACCCGTACCAAGATTTGGGATGCCGTACGATGGATTTACCGTACGAGATATAATTATGATGATAGATCCGCACTCTTGATTCAAGGATGTCATAGTATATATTGTATCGTATGTGATATTATTGAGGCGGGATCACTGACTATTATATATATATAAATAACGGCTCAGACTTAGATGGTTTACCTTACCCTTTCGACCAGTCTGTTAATTTAGTCATGTGGTTTACTTGTAGATGTGAGACTGGGCTCGAGTCATACCTATTTCCAAAACTAACGAATCATGAGTATTTTAAAGACAGGCCAAGGGATACTACGGATATTTCAAAGGACGTACCTTTTCTTAAAAACACCGTAGCCCTATTTTATAAACACACGATTCATGTTATTTCAAATGTCAAACGGTATGACTCGTATATAGAATTTTATTTTCCTTAGTGTCGTGTTTACTATTCATATTCCGTTCATTCATGTTGTTATCATCGCATTGCATATTTAATGTATACTTTAGTGATTATAAACCATGCTGTCAGGACACCAGCACTATTACCGATGATGCGTATGCTACACATACACCTGCTTTCCGGCTCACACACAACATCGGTATTTGTTATGTCACGTACACATTAGAACTACTATTTCATTAGTATAAATTGCTAGCTGATAGTTTCGATATAGTACTAGTGTGCATGCCTTCATATGCTAATTTAGATATTGCATTTATTACTGTGATATTCCATGCATATTTATATATTCATTTACCATGCGATATTTTGGGCCAGTCCGGATTTGCCAGAGCCCAGTATTCACTATTATTTACCCTTCATTTTTGGATTTCGGATTTTTCCACGAGATTTCTGGATTTGGAGAAACCGCAAGCATTTATAAATTGATTATCATTTCTAAAAATAGAAACTGCGGTTTTCTCATGATATGATTTGAGATATGTTCACCATGAGTTTTCTCGGCTCTTGAGCGATATCATACACCCGATTCGAGGAGGAGGAGGAACCGTCTATGGGTGCATGGTGGACCCGGTGCGGTACCCCGGGGCAAGATGGTCGCAGATGATGGCGTTGAGCCTGGCAGGAGAGCATTACCGACCGGTGATTTTATTGTGACTCGACGGATATCCGGAGGATACCGATCGGAGTATGGGCCGGTCCGAATAGCCGAAGCCCTAGATATTGAGATTTGCTGATTTGGGCCAGTCCGGATAGCCGGAACCCTAGATATTGAGATTCGAGGATACGGGCTAGTCTGGATTGCCGGAGCCTGAGATATATTGAGATATTGGAATTTATATATATTTTTTGTCAATGCTAGACACTGATTCCCGGTTGATTTCATTGATGATACCTCGTTTTATACATATAGAAATCTCACTAAACTAAGAAAACAGTTTTCTCATTCATGATGTATTCTGTTTTCATTATATTGCATTCATACATTATATTTATGATATCTGCTACCTGAGGCACTGACACGAGCACATGGCATTACACTTATGTATAGATGTTTACCCTTGCCACCTTATCATGCTTCAGGCTTTACATTTTGAGGATATATTTTATGATCGTATTGATCTAGGATTGAGTCATACATACGATTTCTGCTCTGTGATGTTTTCTATTCACGAGTTGGCAACTCACCCCCGTTGTGCCACCGTTTCTTGCAGGTTTTGCCGTACAGATTTCCTTGGCGGCTTTGCTGGCACATTACTTCATTCCGGGTGATTGCTTTGGTAGGTGGGTTCACTCGCATCATGACCACCTTTGTACTTTATTTTATTCAGTTGTATCTAGTAAACTCCATCAACCAGACTTGTATATTATTTCAGACTTAGAAAACCAGTTGTTATTCTTTCGACCTTAGAGTCGCGCGTTGTATTATTATGGGTTTTCTTGATAATTTTGAGTTTCCATTTGAGTTTTGATCTTCGCCCTTCGGTGTTGTATATTATATTGTTTGTGTGGTTGTGACCGCCAATTGGCGAAGAGCTAGCTCCCGCTTGGGGATGCCTTTATTCATATTATGCATGTTGTATCCTTTTAGAGACAGTATTTACAAAGGAAACTCTACCAAAATTTTCAGAAAAGACTTGATGTTTTAAAAATACATACTTCGGCTTATGTTGTTAAACTACTTGCTTTAAAACTAAACTTTTCCTTCTTTCTTCTTTTAAATGGTTTAGATTTCTGGGATTTTGGCTTACTTGAATTAGATGGGGTCCTATAGACTTCATATGATTCAAGTGCCAGTCACGTGCCATTTCGGGTTGTAACAAAGTTGGTATCAGAGTGCTAGGTTAACCTTGGTTCGAGTCTATGTTTGACTATGCGGAGTCTAGGGCATATATATATATTCGGAACTTAGGCTTGACCTTACGGAACTTAGACTTGGTCGAGGGGGTATTAGTCCCAAACTTTCGTCGCATAGGTTGACCTTGGTTGATGGAGTAGGTGACTTAAGTAGAGTGACGTACCATGTGTATGTTCCGCGGAATACTTACGATACGCTACTCCGCTTACGAAGCCTTAGGATGTACATTTCGTTGCATAGTATTATATTCATTCATATGATCTATCCTCATCGATATCGGTTGGTGGTTTTGTTACCATGATTGCATAGGCAGAGAGAGCTGCGGCTAGAGTTGCGGTCAGCACGAGCTCGTCATGGATGAGGACTGACCAGGGCGTGATTTCGGTGACACACGATTTCATATATGTGTCGTTTTATTGTGTTTTCGCACCATGAGCGTTTGATGGATCGCCTTTACTGAAATTTCTCGAACGTGCAGATTAGCACCAGAGGATTGGGCCACTGATAGAGGCTGGCTAGAATATGATGACCATCAATGCACCGTTATTCTTGATGATTGAGGCGTTGTTTAGCGTGTGGACGAAAGAGCCAAATGTTGTTGCGACTGACGAAACATCACCCCAGATGTTTGGAGCTATTGCATCACGAGTTGTACTTGGAGATATGATAGAAGATCGCTAGTCACCAAGGATGAATGACTAGGACATGTGGTTCGTTTGCACACCCCGATGTGAGGTCATCAGATTGATTGATTCCAGTTAGAGAAGACTTCATACAGGTGTGTTGGGAGTCGAAAGAAAACGATCGAATGTCAGAAACCCATTTTTCCAAGTTTAAAGTATTCGGAAAAAACATGCAAGTAATTCTGTGGACCCTCTAGAAGATTGAAACCCTAACTCGATATAATGACCATGGGAACGCCTTTGAACCTAAGGGTTTGCGGCAGTTCCGCGGTGCCATTAATGAGGCTTGGTTTTGCCCTTCTACGGTTGGTCCATAGGTACTGTGGCATGTACTGGATATTATTTAACTGTACTCAAGAGTTGAGCTCTTGGGGGATTATGGAACTCTGACGAATCGATCAAAAAGTTCGACGTAGTTCGGATATCATGTGATTAGATACATTACTTGGGAGACTCCAGATATGAGTATAGCCATTGGAGCGCAGTCCATACAGCTACGAAGAGACGAGTCCGAATCAGTCGACATTATAAAAATGTGGAGTAAGAGATTCGTACGAGATTTCGACGAGATGACGTTCTACTCTATTGACTTCAGAGATGTGATACGCATGCGAGGCGTTGTATATAGATATATCTTCCAGAAGGAGTCGTGATGAGTATGCAACCGTTCCGGAACAAGAAATAGATTTAGTAAAAGATGATAACTTCCGGGCACTTCGGCAGAAACGAGATTTGGGTGAGACTTCGACAGAACCTTCTGGAATACTATACGAGAAGACTTGGACCCAGGATCAGTCATATTACGCACACCCAGTAGGCCAGAGTTCGGCATCGTCGACGAGACATGTTATGAGTGACTGTGATAGTTGACCGGAGATATTTAGAGGATGTACCAGAGCGGGACTGTTTCCGCGATCTTTGATTTCGGTATTTTGGGCGATTTATTTGCATGATTGAGATTTTGTGCACCATAGTTGCACTCGGTTTCGATTTGATATCATTCGAGATGTTGATTTTGATTTCATGCCTATGGTATGCATATGATTTGACTTGTGCCTTCGGTGTAGTTTTCATGCACTTTAGTACTTTGATTCGATTTCGTGCACGCTGATGCACGTAGTTGTGAGATTATATACCACGGTATACCTGATTTGGATTGAGATTTGTCGTATACCGTTGATTTCAATTATGATATTCGATATTGTTTTTGTGCACCTTGTGCGCTTGAGTTGGATTTTGTGCATACTTGGCGCGTTTGATGCGATTTTGGTGCACACCAGATGCACTAAATCGGGATTCTTCGTGCATATCAGATGCACCTAATGTTGCTGTCAGGCACACTCGTTTCCCTTGGCAGGTGTTTTCGTGCATACCTGTTGCACTTAGAGTTGGTTTCTGTGCACATGTATGGCACATTCATTGATTTCAATTTTTGTGCGCACCAGACGCACGTGGCATTCTTATGCACATTTTGGGATTGATTTCTTGTGGAGCAGTACGTTTTTATGATATTTACTATTTGTTTTAGTACTGAGCAGGACTAGTCAGAGGACATTACCTGAATATGTTTTCGCATGCATCGATAGTTATCGAAGGGATTTCCAAAAAGGAGTTATAGTCTCAGTATTTTCCTATGTGTATGAGATGACATGAAACATTTTACAAAGGAAGCCCTTCTAAATTATTTTAAAACGGCGGGACGGGTGTAATAAACAAAGGATATATATGTAAATATATAGTTATTTTTCTACAAAAAAACGTCCGCTACTGGTGCTGTGATACGCGCATTGCACATCGACTTGAAAAAGGTTTGGCATGCATTTCTTTCAGAGGTTTTGACGAGCTTACAACGATGCGTACTATGTACATATTATAGTTTTGAGTATATTATGTTGGTTTTCGTATTGGACATTGACACTGGTATCTTCACCGTGACTCCGATGATTGTGTGATGCTTGACGGAGTTTTGATTTTGAGTTATATACTCGTTTTCATGCGCATGCACTGCGCTAAGATGTGTTTTATGTATTTATGATTTCGGAGCCCCGACAACTTGATCTTTTTACTGAAATATTTTAGTATTTGAAGGGTTTAAATTTAAATTCGGAGACCGAATTTCTATAAGGGGGAAAGACTGTAACATTTCAGAAAAATAAAATATTATTTTTGGGAATTTTTATAATTAAATAATAAATATTATGAATATTTTATTAATGCGGTAAAATTAAATACCGATAAATTGGAAAATTATAGAAATTACTGAAATGAGGATGCTTTATACGATTTAAGCAAATTACAAATTCTTTATGATTAATTATATTCCATTTTAATGCTAATCGCGATTAAATATCACTAATCGTGCATTAAGCTTGATTTGTGCACATAACATGCACCATGTCATATTACACTTTTGTTACATTTCCTACATGGCTTTTTCTTTAATTTTTCATGCATTGTTTTTTAATAAAATGAGAAGAGAAGATAAAGGAAAAGAAAAGAAAAGGAAAGGAAAGGAAATGGTTAAAGAATTGAGTATGGGTAAGAGAGAGAGAGAGAGAGGTGAGGGGTCTCATTGACCAAGTCCCCATTTGCTTTCCCCCTCATTTTCTTCATCAATTCCTCTCCCATTTCCCTCCATGGCTGCCCTCATCTCCCTTCTCCACTAAACCCTCACAAACATCCTCAATCCTACCTCAAAATATCATTTCCACTTCATTAAAAACATGCACAAGCTCACTACAAGCACTTTGGACCAAGAAAGTGTGGATTTTGGAGACTTGGGGAAACTCAAGAATTTTCTTGAATTGCCAAATGAGGTAATTCTTGTATCATTAGTGTAGTATTTCAATTGCTTTTGCATCTATGTTAGTTTAGATTGGATTAAGTATAGATTAGTGAACTTGGAAAATTCTAAGTTGAGGATTACGGTTTGAATTGAATCCAAAGGTGAAATTGAGGCTTAATAGTGACCTTAAACCCCTGTAGGGATTGTATATTTGTAACGTTTTAAAAATAAATAATTAAATAAATAAAATCCTTTAAGTGAAATTTTCTGATAATCGGTAAAATAAACCGTATTTTCCGTAAAACATAACTATAGTTATTTTTCATCATAAAATTTAATACGCCTATTTTAACTATATAATTGCTAGTAATTGGTATTATTGGGTCACTTATAAATTTTTAGTTTACTTAAATATTTTTCCTTAATTAATTAATTCAATTATTAATATAAGCTTTTAATTAAACATTTAACTAGTGCTAATTACATATGAGAATGGGTTAATTACATTTTAATGAACCATGACAATTTAAAACAAGTGTGTAATATGCAAAACTCTTTCTCAAAATTTTTCCATGGTTCTAGACTTTTCTAGGATAATTTAGAAAAAGAAAATTTATTAAATAAAGAAATTAATGAAAAGACTTAAAGGATGTAATTATTTGGAGAAGTTTCTACACAACTCCTCATATCTTTTTCTCTCTCTCTTCCCTCATTTCTCATGGCCGAGCATCACCTTGGGCAGCCCCCCCCCTTTCTCCACTTCACTTTGCATCAAAATCCTTCAAAAATTGCTTCAAAAAATCCAAAATAAAACACCACAAATTCCTAATTTAAATCCTACCCATTATTCTTTGGCATATCTAGCTTGGATCTTGGATCAAAGTTAGCATTTTGGAGATCAAGTTACATGTTTGATCTCATGGTTTGGAGCTATAATCTTAAACCAAGTTGTTACTTGATGTTTAATTACTTCAATTTAATTAATCATGATGCTTAATTAGGTTTTAATTTCAAATTTGAAAAATTCAAGAAAGGGTTTGTGATCAAGTTAGGGTTTTTATCAATTGTTCATGGTTTTAATGTATAGCTTAACACATCAAGGCATGTAAAATATAATCTAGATTGTTCAGTTACTAATTGTTACAATTAATTTGTCCAAATTGCATAATTTTTTTGCAAACTAGGTTTTTGTAAAATATATATATATATATATATATATATATATATATATATATATATATATATATATATATATATATATATATATATATATATATAGGTGAGATAAAATTCTAGTGAGGGTTTTTATCATTAGATTATGGTTTTAGTGAGTAGATTAATATGTTAATGCTATGCAAAACTTAATCTTGTTACTTATTGCTAATGGTAACATTTAAAATATCCAAATTAAGATTTTTAAGTAAACTAGGTTTTTAGAAATTAATTAAAAATATGGGATTAAAATCTAGTAAGGGTTTTCATCACATCATTAAAATTTTAAATTGTAGTTTAGCACCTTAGATCATGCAAAACTTAGTTTAGTTGTTGATTTGTGAATTTTTACTCTAAAGGTGTTAAAATTGGATAAATTTGCAAACTAGAATTTTTGGATTTATACAAATTACTGTGATAAAATTATAGTAATGATTTGTATGACTTAGTTATAATATTTAATGAATATTATGGCCACTAGATTTGTTAAAACATCAAGTTTCGAACTAAAACGGTTATTTGAGGCTTTCTGGGTTTTTGCGAAATAAAACGATTTGATTAATTTTAAGGTTTTGATGATTTAAACCCTATTTCATATATAATTAGTGAGTTTTGAAAGCGCGATTGGTATATTTGGGTTTTTCTCGATCAATTGGCGTTTGTACGCCGATGTCGAGAGTTATTTGGTTTTTTTGCATGAGTGGGTCATAGGTTTTAACCTATGCGCGTTTAGTGTGCTGTTTTCGGTTTTATCCGCGATTTCGGTTTACAATATATATATATATATATATATATATATATGTTTGCATATAGGTACCTCTCACGTGGACTTCGGACGATGAAGAAGAGGATGGCGACATCGACTTCGGCAGATAAGGACCAGGTAAGAAGATGTATATCTACGGGGGAAGTCGGGTGGATGGCGTATAGCACCCCCGCAACTTCGTAGGATATGACGTGGTACTGAGATAGTTATATATAGATATGTTATTGCGAGATACGAATACTGAGCAAGAAAGGTTTTAGGAGACCACAGATCGGAAATTGTGTAAGTAGGAGGATTGTGTTTCAGTCAGTTCTTAGTCGCGAGACCCTAGAGTATAGGTTCACATACACACACTCGTTATATTGTGTGTGTGTGTGCGCGCGCGTGTGTGTGTGTATATAGGCATGTGAGTAAGTGTACACACACACACACACACACAAACACACATACACACACACACACACACACACGGGTGATTGAGGATGTTACGTGATACTTGGGAATGAGTTGATATGATCGGGGATGATGCCGTGGGATATTTAAGATGTGACCGAGTTATAATTTGAGATATGTTATGACATTATAGCGGATCATTGGAAGATGATACCATATGATTGATGATATATATATATATATATATGATAGTTGACATATGATCGAGATATGATTTGAGATATGTTATGATATTTATAATGGATCGCTTGGGCAATGTGAATTCATATATGATAATATGTTTTGATGACATCGGATTGCACTAGACTTTAGGTCAGTAACCAGATCATGATATTTTTTGATGATGATACCTTATGAATGATGATGTATATATGATAGTTGACCCGTACCCCGATTTTGGGATGCCGTACGATGGATTTTACCGTACGAGGTATAGATATGATGATTGATCCGCACTCTTGACTCGAAGAAGTCGTACTATATACGTAATGCTATTAAGGCTGGATCGCCGACTACTAGAGATATCGACTCGGATTTTAGGTGGATTCTTATTACCCATCGACTAGTTTCTTTAGTTTAGTTCCTTAATGGGTTAGATAGATACTAGTTTAGGCTCGAGTCATATTTTATTTTCAAAACTAACGAATCGTGCGCATTTTTAAAGACAGCCTGAGGGATACTACGGATTTTTCAAAGGACATATCTTTTCTATAAAACCCCGTAGCCCCTACTTTTCTAAAAACCACGATTCGTGTTATTTCAAACAACAAACTATATGACTCGTAGTTAGATATGTATATTCTAAATGTGCGGTTAATACACATTCATTGTATTCATCGCATTGCATGTTCATACATATGTTTCTTTAGCTAATATGAAACCCTGCCTGTTAGGACACCAGCACCATTACCGATGATGCGCATGTTCTACATACACTTATTTGCCGGCTCACACACATCATCATCAGTAATTGCCATGTCACGTACACTTTAGAACATATTATCTCATTGATATAATCAGTTAAATGATAGTTCCAATATAATATTAGTGTTATTGCTCTCCTTCACTAGTGAGATATTGCATTCTTTACTTAGACACTTCATGCATTCATAGATTCATTTGGTTATGCTATATGGTGGCTTTATGCTGGTATTCATGCTTATTGACTCTTGATTCTTGGATTTCGGATTTTTATGAGATTTCTGGATTTTGGGGAAAACCGCAAGAATTTTATGAAACTTTTTATCATTATTTAAAAATAGAAATTGCGGTTTTCTCGTGATATGATGTGTGTGGTGTCTACCATGAGTTTTCTCGGTTCTGGAGCTATATCATATACCCGATTCGAGGAGGGGGATACACCGTCTGCGGGTACATGGTGGATCCGGTGCGGTACCCTGGGGCAAGAAGATCACAGATGATGGCGTTGAGCCCGGCAGGGGAGCACTACCGACCGGTTATTGTTGTTATTTTTGACACGGCGGATATCCGGAGGATACCGACCGGGGTCGTGAGATTTGATGAGATGGGTCGATCCGGACTGCCGGAGCCCGAGACATTGAGATATTGAGACATTGAGATATTGAGACTTGAGATATTGAAATATTGCGTCGATGCTTGACACGGATTTCTGTCGATTTCACTGATGATGTTTCAGCTTTATTATACAAGTTTACTAAGATAAAAACTCAGGTTTTTCTTATATCAGATTATTCAGATTTCATGGTGGATTTTCGCATTCATGTTGCATTCATACACCAGAAATATGACTTGTTACTGTTGTGACACGGACACGAGCACTGAGCATTGCACTTATGCATAGATTATTACCATGTCACTACTAGATGACTAGTGTTATGTAAGTATATTATTATGACCTAGGAGATCGTCGTGCATGCGATTTCTACTCGCAGACGTATTCTACTCACGAGTTGGCAACTCACCTCCGTTGTGCCAAATTTTCTTACAGGTTCAGATGTACATGTTTCCTTGGCGACTTGCTGGCACACTATTTCATTCAGGGTGATTACCTAGTAGGTTGGTTCACTTGTATCGTGACCGCCGTTGTACTTTTATATTATTTCAGTTGTATCTAGTAAGCTCCATCAACCAGACTTGTATTACTTGATAGATTTAGAAGATCAGTTGTTTATTCTTTCGACCTTAGAGTCGCGCTTGTATTATTATGGTTTTCTGGTGGTTTTAATGGTTTTCTTGAGTTTGATCCTCGCCCTTCGGTGTTGTATATTATATTGCTTGCGTGGTTGTGTCCGCTAATTGGCGAAGAGCTAGTTCCCGCTTGGGGATGCCTTTTTTATTGCTTGTATATATTATTCTTGTTTGTACCCGTTTGGGGCCAGTTTTTACAAAGGAGACTCTGCCGAAATTTTTGAGAAAATTTGATATTGCTTTTAAACTTGTTTTCCTACACTTCTTCTTTTAAATGGTTTAGATTTCTGGGCTTCGGCTTGCTTAGATTATGTTACGCCTTTAGACGTTTCGTAATTTAAATGCCGGTCACGTTTCGTACCTTCGGGCCGTGACAATATTGGACTGAAACCATAGGGTAAACCCCCAATTCCCAAACTTAGAAACCCCGATATCGTATTTTGTTAACTTTTGTGATGAAGTTTTGTGATCTTCTATAACCCGGGTGACCTGAAAATTATTTAGCAAACACTGAAAGTCATGCTGGCACCTAGGAAGCTACCATTGAAACCCTGGACCCCAACTCCATAGATAGGCCACAAATAAAACCCTTCTGGCCGCAATTTGCGGCCAGGGCATGATCTCTGGGCTTCGTGCTTGCTCTGTGTCTCCTATATCAGTTAAATAAACCCTCTATGTATGCAAAATTGGCTAATTTCAGCTAGGGTAAAATCTGGGACCATTTTTATGAGTTGCTACCTTGTATTTCATGATGTTTATGAATTGAAGTTTTGATTTTGTGTTTTTATCGGTCGATTCACGTTTATACGTCAATCGTCAAGAGTTGTTAGTTATTCTTGCATGTGTAAACTATAGGTTTTAACCTATGTGTGATACTCGTGCCGATTTGGTTTTCGTGCGTGATTTCGGTTTACGATATCTTGTGTGTATATATGTAGGTACCCTTGAGTGGACTTGAACGATAAGGACGAGTGTGGCGTCATCGACTCCAGCAAGCGTGGATCGAGGTGAGTAGATATATATATCTATGGGGGAAGTCGGGCGGATGGCGTATAGCACCCCCGCAGTTCGTAGTGTAACCTATGATACATTATACACACACACACACACACGTATATATGTTATGTGAAACATTACTTTTCAGCTAGAAAGGCTTTAGGAGATCATGGGTTAAATTTTAGTGTATTTGAATGATAGTGTCGTTAGATAGTATTTAGTTGCGAAACCCTAGAGTATAGTTTGCATACACGCGCGCGCACACACACACTCGCATACATTTTATTTTACTTGTGCGTATATGAGGATATATATATATATATACATATATGTTTGTGAGTATGTATATATATATATGTGTGTGTGTAAACATATACATGGATAATGAGGATAATACATGATATTTAGAGATGAGTCGATGAGATTGGACGTGATGCCATGAGATCGGTGATATGATTTGGTTCGTATTATGAGATATGACATGATGTTATAGCGGGTCTTTAGGCGATGTGTTTTCATACACACGCACATATATATATGTTGATTGGTATCGGTATGTACTAGACTTAGATCAGTACCCCCAGTTCATGATATATGATAATAAGGATACCAGATGAATAATGAGATAATATGATATTGGACCCGTACCCTGATTTGGGATGCCGTACGATGGATTTATCGTACGAGATATAATTATGATGATAGATCCGCACTCTTGACTCGAGGATGTCATAGTATATATTGTATCGTATGTGATACTATTGAGGCGGGATCACCGACTATTATATATACATAAATATCGACTCAGACTTAGATGGTTTACCTTACCTTTTCGACTAGTCTGTTAATTTAGTCATGTGGTTTACTTGTAGATGTTAGACTGGGCTCGAGTCATACATATTTCAAAAACAAACGAATCATGAGTATTTTAAAGACAGGCCAAGTGATACTACGGATATTTTAAAGGACATACATTTTCTTAAAAACACCGTAACCCTATTTTATAAACACACGATTCGCGTTATTTCAAATGTCAAACGGTATGACTCGTATATAGAATTGTATTTTCCTTAGTGTTGTGTTTACTATTCATATTCCGTTCATTCATGTTGTTATGATCGCATTGCATATTTATGTGTACTTTAGTTATTATAAACCATGATGTCAGTACACCAGCACCATTACCGATGATGCGTATGCTACACATACACCTACTTGCCGGCTCACACACAACATCATCGGTAATTGTTATGTCACGTACACATTAGAAATACTACTTCATTAGTATAAATTGCTAGCTGATAGTTTCGACAAAGTACTAGTGCGCATGCCTTCATATGCTAATTTAGATATTGCATTTATTACTGTGATATTCCATGCATATTTATATATTCATTTACCATGCGATATTTTGGGCCAGTCCGGATTTGCCTGAGCCCAGTATTCACTGTTATTTACCCTTCATTTTTGGATTTCGGATTTTTCCATGAGATTTCTGGATTTGGAGAAACGGCAAGGATTTATAAATTGATTATCATTTCTAAAACTAGAAACCGCAGTTTTCTCATGATATGATTTGAGATATGTCCACCATGAGTTTTCTTGGCTCTTGAGCGATATCATACACCCGATTCGAGGAGGAGGAGGAACCGTCTGTAGGTGCATGGTGGACCCGGTGCGGTACCCCCGGACAAGATGGTCGCAGATGATGGCGTTGAGCCTGGCAGGGGAGCATTACCGACCAGTGATTTTATTGTGACTCGACGGATATCCGGAGGATATCAATCAGAGTATGGGCCAGTCCGGATAGCTGGAGCCCTAGATATTGAGATTTGATGATTTGGGTCAGTCCGGATAGCTGGAGCCCTACATATTGAGATTCGAGGATACGGGCCAGTTCGGATTGCCGGAGCCTGAGATATATTGAGATATTGGGATTTATATATATTTTGTGTCGATACTAGACACTGATTCCCTGTTGATTTCATTGATGATACCTCGTTTTATACATACAGAAATCTCACTAAACTAAGAAAACAGTTTTCTCATTCATGATGTATTCTGTTTTCGTTATATTGCATTCATACCTCATATTTATGATATGTTGCTATCTGAGGCACTGACACGAGCACATGGTATTACACTTATGTATAGATGTTTACCCTTGCCACCTTATCATGCTCCAGGCTTTATCATTTTGAGGATATATTTTATGATCGTATTGACCTAGGATTGAGTCATACATGCAATTTCTGCTCTGTGATATTTTCTACTCACGAGTTGGCAACTCACCCCCGTTGCGCCAAAGTTTCTTGCAGGTTTTGCCGTACAGGTTTCCTTGGCGGCTTTGCTGGCACATTACTTCATTCCGGGTGATTGCTTTGGTAGGTGGGTTCACTCGCATCGTGACCACCTTTGTACTTTATTTTATTCAGTTGTATCTAGTAAACTCCATCAACCAGACTTGTATATTATTTCAGACTTAGAAAACCAGTTGTTATTCTTTCGACCTTAGAGTCGCGCGTTGTATTATGGGGTTTCTTGATGATTTTGAGTTTCCTTTTGAGTTTTGATCCTCGCCCTTCGGCGTTGTATATTATATTTCTTGCATGGTTATGACCGCCAATTGGCGAAGAGCTAGCTCCGGCTTGGGGATGCCTTTATTCATATTATGCATGTTGTACCCTTTTGGGGCCAGTATTTACAAAGGAAATTCTGCTGAAATTTTCAGAAAAGACTTGATGTTTTAAAAATGCATACTTCGGCTTATGTTGTTAAACTACTTACTTTAAAACTAAACTTTTCCTTCTTCCTTCTTTTAAATGGTTTAGATTTCTGGGATTTTGGCTTACTTGAATTAGATGGGGTCCTATAGACTTCATATGATTCAAGTGCCAGTCACGTGCCATTTCGGGTCGTGACACTACCCTAGGTCAAATTAGGAGTTTTGCATATAGGGTAGGTCTACATATCACATAACAAATCCATGCACCAAAAATCACACCCTATCACACTGGTCAGGACGCAATTTGCGGCCGTTATGATTAAATCTGCGGCTTGGAAATGGAGGTAGGGGCTCTGGTTTCTAGGGAAAATTCTATGTGGCATGCACATCTCACTGTGATGGGATCTTATTTTTTAGAGCTCTCGAGTGATACCTGATTCCATATAAACATCACAAACTGTCAAAAACTGACATCGGGAAAATTCTATGTTCGTGTATTGAAGTTCTATTATCAAGTTTAGCCAGAATATCATCGCTAATGGCTTAGGGGTCACTAACTAAACCTTAATTACATCTCTACTACTCAAGCCATCCACTAAAGCATCCTAGAAATTTCCAAGGTCACTAAACTTGCATAAACTAACTCTAAACTTAACTAGGAGATGAAGAAACTAAATAACAAGATGAAAAGTGAAGGTTATAACTCTTGGAGCAACTGAAGAAAATTCCAAGATGGTTGAAGGTCCTCAAAATCCAAACTTGAACTTGCTATGGGGTGTAGGATGAGGTGGTGCACATTTTTTGTGAAGGGGGCCATGGGTTTTGATGAGGTTTTGGAGATGATTCTCATGGGTAGTGAGGAGGAGGAAGAAGGAGGAGATGAATATGATGGAGGAGTTGAAGAAATAATGAAGTGAAGAATGAAGGATTGATGCCATGGTCAAGGATTATCCCTCTCTCTCTCTTTCTCACTCTCACTCTCTCTCATGCCCATACCCTCTTGTCCCCCTCCATGTCACCTTTGTCCCCCACTCACCCAAAAATCTTTTCTTTTTCTTTTTAAAAAACCAAATGCAACAAATACAAAATGGAACCATGCATACAACAAAAATACAACATGTCATGGTGCACTAACCATAGTTAATACAAAAGTGGATTTGGCTTAATCATGATTAGTAGTGCACTAATCAAGTTTAATATAAACTTGCATACAATTAATTGCATAATTATTTATAAAATATCCAAATCCAATAAATACCTTTATAATTAATAATTCATATTAATATCCAAATATTTTCCAAATATTGGAAATTAATTATACCATTTTACGAAAACCCCAAATTCGTACTCGAATAGTTTTCATGAAATTTATTATTTTATTATTTAAATTTCAAAAATATTATTTTATATTTCTGAAATGTTACAATGCTTTCTAAGTTTGAATTCAGGGTAAGGAATTATTTTTCAGATTTATTTCTACCCTCAGATTCAATAATTCCCTTTATCTTCCTTAACCTTTAGGATTCAAATTCATTATCACCTATTACTAGATCGATTAAATAACATCCCCTTTTCCTCCTTTTCCTTCAAAAAATTTGAATAAGAAGACCTAAAAAAATTTAGAGAAGAAAAACTAAAATTAAACCCCAAAAAATGAAAAATGAAAAATGAAAAATAAAAGAAAAACAATTCTGTATAAACCACTCCTACATTTATTTCAGACATTGTCCTCAATGTCGACCCTTCACTCTTCTCTCTAGTCTTATATACTAATCAATAAAGAGCAATCACTACTTTGTTTAATGATAGTTATAAATTAATGTAGTGAAATTAATTTAGACAGAGATAAACATTAAAATTAATAACAATAACAAACTTACAGAGCTTTAAAAATTTAGAAGATTCATCCCTCATCAAGCAGCTAACTAGCGGTGGCCAGTTGCTAATATGCTATATGATAATGGATTTCTTCTTCTTGCTTTGAACTGCATACCCACAACTTATTTCTTTTTTTTTATGTTTGGTGTTGGAGTCAACTAAAAGTGTTGAAAAAGTGGGAGAGAATAAGATGATTGTTCTTTTATTTAAAAGAAATTAAAATCCTAACAAAAATAAAAGATGAAAAAGAAAAAGAAAAAATAAAAATAATTTAAACTTAAATAACACTTTGTCTAATTCAAAGGTTAATATCAGCTACTCAAATTTTTAATCTATGATCAAGCAGGAGTAGTAAAATAAGTTGTAGTAGTAAGAATCAATAAACACCTTAAAATTGATAAGCATAATATAAATATAGTGTTTATTTGTGGGTGAACAAAATTGTGATCCAAATTTAGCCGAATAAACTAGCGCGATAATAAAAGATTTAAGTCTAAGAGGATCATACAACTGTGCTACCTTGTCACTGTTTTGGCTAAAAGGATCAAAGTCTTCAATTTGAACACGCGGTATAAAATATCCAGTCGTAAGAGTTAAACGCACAACTTCTTCTTGCTTTTCGTTAGGATTGGTTTCAATGAGGAAATGAAGTATTTGAGGCATAGGTTCAACTGTTAAAGTCTCATCTAAAATTCTATGTTCATCTTTAAAAGGTTTCTCAAATCTTGGTTCTAAATAACAAATGTCATCAACGATTTTTTCACTTTCTTCCAAGATCATGAGTTCCTCTTTAAAAATTTTCTCAAAACTATCCTTTTCGGAACAACATTCTTCAAAATTAATCGCTTCCTCCTCATGCAAAATTTAATCATATCCCTCATCTAACAATTCTTTTACCTTCTCATTAAAATGACTCATGGGTTGAGTTTTTTTATCCAAAAATGTGGGTTCCCAATTTAAAGTGTCATAAAAAAAATTATTATTCGTTCCAACTAAAGGTGTGGGTTCACTATCAATAATTCGTTCAAATATTATATCTAAGCCAACACCATCAAAATCACAAGTATCCCTTACAGAAGTGGGTTCTATATCTAAAACCTTTTAAAAAATTTTATCTTCTACTGTTGAGTCGGCAAAAAAATCTTCCTCAAAAATTTGCAATCGGTTAAATCAAACATCTCATCCTTAATCGTATCATCAATTAAATCATTTTCATATAAATTCATCGTTGTGGACCAAATTGGAAATTCAAAATTCTGAGGGTGGGTTTCAAACTGACTCGGCAGAATCTCATACTCTCTTTCCTCACTTTCAATTGTAGCAGCCATCTGACCTATAAACATTTGAATATTCGATGTCATACCCCGTTTCCAAAAATACGTAAATACGGTATGTGACAAAACCAGCCATGCTACCTATGGCTAGGAAAGATCCCCCATAGTCATATTACGGATGTCAACTGGATATAAAGAACAGTAAATAAAATCTAACTAACACTTGTCCATCTACCACAATAGATAAAAGTCAAGAAATGTATATAGTGAAAACGAATAAAGATCCAATAACGAAATAATATTCTAATCACGTCCCTTATGGGATCACATCGATAAATTTAAACTACTAAAATAAAATAAATAAGCATCTCTAAACCTAATCATCAAGCTCCTCACTGCTCAGCTTGCTTGTTAAAATACTCTTGATCATCTTGCGACAATGTCAAAAGAACTTGGCCATGCAAAACCCAGACGTCAGTGTATCATAAATATCAATAACGATAATAATAACCAGAATAGAAAGGTATGATGAAACATGAGTATAAATAATTATCGCAGGTGTAAAACAGTGAGTTATAGGTATGTCACGTGTATCCTGAAATCTGTGCTTCTAGGTTATCTATTCTATAAGTCTTTAAAATCAATTAATATAATTCTCATCGTAACTCAACAGTATATATCTCGTTCATACCCCCACGGGACCACGGCACAATATATACCGTTCATATCCCCACGGGACCACGACACAATAAACAATGGTTATTCCGTTCATGCCCGGAATCACGACAAACAATAATAATATCCTCTTGAGTTACGTTTCGGTTACATTCTTGATTTCCCTTTTTTCTCAGGTTTTGTGTTCAAGTTAGGTATTAATAGAATGTCTATCTAATTCCAATATAGGAACAATCGTGTACTGGTCTTGTCTAGCAAGACAACAAGTCAGGTCAATCAGGATAACAAGTCAAGATTATTGGCATCGGTAAGTATTACAGGTAACAGGTATTAACATGAAAACAAAAATAGTACAGTCTGGTAGATTACAAACATGTCAAGGATAACATAATCATATCATATACAAGACCAAGATAATAGCATTAACAGGGATAACATATTCAATCCGATTAATTACTATAAAAGTGGTATTGATTAATCATGCACAAGAAAGTTTCGTTCAGAAATTCAACGCCACTCTGATTTGTAAAATAGGTTAAAAATAACAAACGTTCTACAAAAGGGATGTGTCATATATCAAAACAAAGCTAATTCGATAAGATTTATAAGTTAAAGTATCTCAAGTTGTTCTCATAAAAAGTTATGAACGTTTGAAATTGAAAGTTTGCTGCCGGAATTTCCCTGAACAACAGTTCAGATGTACTTTCATTTACAGTTTACGTTATTTAAACAATTTATTTTTCAAGTGAATATTTCACAGGGTTATAGTATTCTGAGTTAGCTTCATAACGATCTAAAAAACATGTGCTAATGATATTTCTATGATTTATAATGAATTTTATAAGGTAGGGTGTATAGTAAATTTCATATTTGTTGTATCCGCTTGGCGACGACGTTTCATGTATAAACTATAATATTTTTAAACTATATTTTGTATAACGTTATAAATGCAGATTATAAACTAATTAATGATATACAGATTATATAGATATAAATGGTATAATGATAATAATAAGAAATATTACGGCGATATATATATATATATATATATATATATATATATATATATTTATTTATAGATATAATTATAGCATGTCGCAAGTTGTAAACTTGCCTCGAAACAAACGCGATGAATAGAAGCAACACGACGCTATACAAATCAATACCAAGTTTTTATGGCTCAGTTAAGATTCTAGGATGCGACCAGAGTTGCGTCGGGGGAATGAGTGTGAGCTTGAAAAGCGAAGAAAGAGAATATATAAATTGATGAGGGAGAGATTTAGTTAGAGGAGAGAGAGAGATATTATGTGGAGAGAGTGAGACAGAGAAAGAGAGGTTTAGTGTTTAATATAAAAATATACAGTATAGTTTAAATTAGGTTATAAATACATATTGGTTTTAATGTATATAAATAATATCAAACTACAACCAATTTCCACCAAAATCTCATCAAAAATATATTTTGGAAAATAATTCACATACATAAACTTCTCAACCATAATGTAAGAATATATATTAAATAACTCATACCCTTAATTTAAGATTTAAAAGGATTCTAAAAAATATATCTAGATTTAGTAAATATTTGATATTAGATATCTTGAGATTTAAACGTAAAAGATAAAAGCAAAATAAAATATGGGATGGCAACCATCTGATGATATTTAACAAAATATAACTTATTCTTAACTTATGGTTACTAAAAGATATATATATATATATATATATAATAATAGATTCACATAGATTCAGTTTACTGATAAATATCATATATAATTTAGCACCATACTAGGTTTCACACATGCGGGTCAGGTCGAATAATTACTACTACTACTATTCGAATCACTCGCAACCCAAAAGAATAAAATAGAAGAAATATAAAGCAATTGTTAAAATACTAATTAATGTCGTATAACCGTACTAGGGTGTTAAATTATACCCAACTACAAAAGAATTTCGTCCTCGAAATTCATGAAACAGGAAAAGATAAGAAGATACGGGTCTAAGGAAAGAGATGAGAAAACTTTTATCGAATCTTGTCTTCACGTCCCAAGTAGATTCTCCATGTGAACGATTTTCCCACGAAACAAGCACTAGAGGGATCACCCTATTCTTGAGAACCTTTTCTCATGGATCCATAATCGCTATCGGTTGCTTTTTATAAGTCAAATCTTCTCTCGCTGTCAATTCCAAGTGATCAAGGATGTGCGTCTCATCTCGAACATAATTGCAGAGTTGTGATACATGAAACACGTTATGAACAGCTTCCAAGGATGGTGGTAGAGCCAATCGATAAGGCACCTCTTCGACACACTCAATGATATCGAAAGGCCCCAGGAATCGAGGATCAATCTTGCCTCGACTACCAAATCGGATTACTCCCCTAGTCGGTGATACTTCAAGAACACAAGATTACCGACAACAAACTTCAAAGGTCTTCTTCCAGTATCAGCCCAACTTTTCTGTCGATCCTGTGCCACCTTCATATGATCGCGGATCAAGTTAACTTTCTCTACAGTTTACACAATGAGATCCGGTTCCAAAAATCTTGTTTCTCCATCATCGTCCCAACATACAAGCGAGCGACACTTATGACCATACAATGGTTCAAATGGAGCCATATGTATAGTCGCCTGAAAGCTTTTATTGTAAGAAAACTCTACTAAATGCAAATGATCCTCCCACAAACCCTTGAAGTCTACCATGCACGCTCTCAACATATTTTCAAGACTTTGAACTCTTCCCCTCAGACTGTCCATGTTAGTAATATGTATGCCCTAAAGGCCATTATTGTACATATGATGTATATTATAGTGGATGCTTGGACATATATATAGAGCACTTTCTTGCTCGACATGATAATAAGCTATTTGGTTACTCTTTATCTTAACATGTTGACTGGTATTCTTTACTGTCTTGCTCTCACATGCTGATAAAGCCCTTAGGATATGTACTTGACTGTCCGGATTATGATGAGATCATACTAGTGGGGCCAGGGTGGTCTAAAAGTACATACTTTAAACGGTTCCTAGTCGTAAGAATATCGAGACCAGGGCATTGATATTCCACTGTAGACTAGTGTGTACGTTTCTTGTCCCTTAGAGGGCGATGGTTGATCCCACAACCATTGGTGTGTGACGTCAAAGTTGTACACATGTGCTCATTGGAGAATGGGTACATCGAACAGGACTCATCGAGGACTCCTAGTTGGTAGTATACCTATCGTCAGATAGCAGTTCTCTGGTGACACTGGTACATATTAGTCTGTAAACCCGAGATCGTCATAGAGTCTTGTGTGGGTCCCACCGTACTTTGATTTCCTCCCTACCACGGCTCAAAGGATTCGTGCAAACAGGTGGTTTTTGGGTACAGTCCCGAGTCATATGGAGGCAATGAGCGATAGGAGGGGTTTCGTCTCTCCCGGTATTGGGGGTTGATATTGCTCTATGCTCGATTGGCTATAACTGGAAGTCCCTGGCCAGGTCTGCTGCCGAGATTTACTGATAAGAGTTATCAGTAGTTTCTCAAACCGTTATAGGCCAGAAATTGGGATGACTTATCCCATTACTGGGGTCTGACGTTTACCACCCCTAGACATGATATACGACATATCAGATGAAAAGACCGGACTGTACGGTAATGTTACTGATAAGCTTCATGGAGAGTATGGATGAGCTTGCTTGTTGATCTTCATATCGCTCAATACCCGGGTAGCCGTTACGTCCGGCTAGTACCGCTGACGGCTTGTAGGTGACCGATGTGATCATCACCTACTGTTGGCGTATTGACGAGTCTTTAGAGTCCGAAACAGAAGTTTCCTGGTTCAAGCGAAAAGAAGTAGGACACATATGTGATATGTGTGTGGGCCTGATTAAATACGAGTATATGATACCGTAATGTAACCTGGCAGTTATCTGTTATCGGTTAGGTTATATGTGATATAACCAGATTATCGAATCAAGTGTTGATTTGATAATGTGATAAATGGATAAATTATATTAGTCGGTTATATGTGATATAACCGGATTATTAAATCAAGTGTTGATTTAATAATGTGATATATATTATATATGATATAATTATATCTTGACTAATATTATTAGCTCACTAATTATGTTTCTTAATATATATTAATATATATATATATATATATTTGATATATGTATATATATATATATATTATATGAAGCATGGCATCTATTTTCTATTTTTAGAAAATACAAAATGAGGTGTAAATTGTGGAGATATTTGTGGAATGGGCAAAGCATGGGTTTTTATCATATTATATTGGTCTTGACTCACTATTTAAGCATGGTTGCAATTTAGAATTGCAATTTATTCCATACTTGAATAAGTGAGGAAAGAGAGAGCCATTTGAGTTTACTCTCATCATTTTTTTCATTCTTCATGCCTTAGCCTTTTTCATGAGCTCTTGCTCTCTCTTGCTCTCTACAATTTTCTTTACCTCACCTCCAAGTTTAAACCCTCACATGTGATATGAATCATTGAACTTGTGAGAATCCTAGTGAGAAAATTAAGCCCCTACTTCACCATCACACATTAGATTAGCAATTTGATATGGAGTGTTGCCTTCACTAATGAGATTAGTGAAGGGTTAGCTTGAGCTTGTGGACTTCGGATGGATCGTCTTTGGTGCGAAGATCATGAAAGAGGTTCTTTCATCTTGAAGAGGAGCCTAGTGGAGTCGCGTGGACCACAACCCGAAGCTAGAGAAGAGAAGGACTTGATCTACAAGGGTATAACCTTCTTTCCTTCTACTAGTTTTGTGATGATACCAATCTAAACCATAATATTCTAGCAAAGATGTTGATTTGTCTAGCTTAGCACTAATAAAAATTTGAATTTGGCATACTTGATGCCACTTGTGTAGGGTTCCTAGGCGCACTATAGAGGTCTCACAAGGCATCAACCATACCAATTTCAAATTTTACGGGTGCCGAGAAACCCTAACACGGATCGTTGACTAGAAATTTAGGCGAAAAACGAATCTAGTTAACAACTTAACTATAGATAAGAAGCTACAACCTTTGTAGATCCGGATATCCACTTCCTTAGCTCCACGTAGACGTCCTCTCGCTGTCCGTCTCGAATCCCGAACTCAATCGTCGGCTTCATCGGAGAAAAGGGCAGACTAGGTCGTCGGCTTCGTGCCGAAGATGATCTACGTCGAGGCATCACAAGTTCAAGCTCCAACTTCACCAAGTTGTGAAACTTGTGAAGAAAACACCCAAAACAACTTGGCAAGAAGTAGAGGATGAAGAAATAGGAGGTGGGTTCACTTTAGAATTGGATTTCTCACACTTTTGCTCAAGTTGCCATTGATAGCATCAAGCTTTTTCTTTTTGAAGATGAAGAAGAAGATGAAGCTAGAATATGATAAGTGTTAATCCAAATAGAAAAGAAAAATGAATACTTATCATATACTAACTAGGGTAGAGTGTAGAGAATAGACCATGGTTACTTGGATGGGTTAGGGTTAAGCATGAAAACAAGAATGGTTAAGAAGTCAAAGCTTCATGAAGCTTCAACTAGAAACAAATAAAGCCACCATTCTCATCTTAATCTTATCCAAATAAATGAATAAACAAATAAATGAATAAATGAATAAGCAAAACCCTAATCTCAACTTAACCATGGTTTAATTCTATACACTTAACCAAATGAGCAAGTATCATCAAACATGATACAAACATGTGCACAAAAGTATATCACATATATAACTTGCACATCAAGTGAGAAAATCCATTTAAAGTGAACCAATACTAGTTAATGCAAAATAATTTATCAAATATATAATTATACATTAAATCATTAAATCAACACTTGATTTAACGATCCGGTCATATCGCATATAACCGACTGGTATCCTATGTATCGGCTTATCGAATCAATCCTTGATTCGATATCTAGGTTATATCGAATATAACCAATCGATACATCCATCGCGAGAATGAAATACGGTATCACATACTCGCATTATTCTCGGTCCTGCGCATATATCATATGCGCTCCTATTTCGTTTCGCTTGAGCCAGGAAACCTCTGTGTAGGACTCTAAAGACTCGTCAATACGCCGGTAGCAGATGATGATCATATCAAGCACCCACAAGCCGCAAGCGGTCTGCTAAACGTAACGGCCATTCGGGTATTGAGCGATCAGAAGATCGACGAGCTAGCCCGCTCACACTCCTGTGAATCCAACCAGAAACACTTACCGTACAGTCCGGTCTGTTCGTCTGATATGTCGCATATCAAGTCTAGGGGTAGTAAACGTCAGACCCCAATAGCCGATAAGTCGTGCCGATGTGAGGCTCATAACGGGTCGAGAAACTACTGGTAACACTTACCAGCAAATCTCTGATCAGCCCTGGCCAGGGACTTCCCTGTTACGGCCAATCGAGCACAGCGCAACATCAACCCCCAATACCGGGAGAGACGAAACCCCTCCTATCGCTCATTGCCTCCATGTGACTCGGGACTGTGCCCAAAGACTACCGTTTTGCACGCCCTCATGGACGTGGTAAGGTGGAGATCAAAGCACAGTGGGAATCACACAAGACTCTATGACGATCTCGGGTCTACAGACTAACCTGCACAAGTGTCACCTGAGAACTGCCATCTGACGTGAGGTATAATACCATCTGGGAGTTCTCGGCGAGTCCGTCCAGTGTACCCAGTCTCCACTGAGCACCCGTATACCATCTCTGATGTCAAACACCAATGGATGTGGGATCATCCATCGCCCATCTCATGGGTCGAGAAGCGTATACGCTAGTCTACTCTGGTATATCGATGCCCCGTCTCGATACACCCACGACTAGGGACCTTGAAGGATGTACTTATGGACTACCATGTCCCCACTAGTATGATCTGCATCATAGTCCAGGTAGTCAAGTACACATCCTAAGGGCTTTACCAACATGTAACTATAAGACAGTTTAAAGAGACAAGTGTACATGTTAAGATAAAGAGCAACCAAATAGCATACTATCATATCGAGCAAGAAAGTCATCTCTATATATGTCCAAGCATCCAATATAATATACATCATCTGTACAATACTGGCCTCTAGGGCATACATACAACTAACAACTTGGACCCTATGGTGGTGCTAGGGTAGACTTTCATGGTATCAGAGCCAAGCAAGAACATTAAGGTAGAAAATCATAGCTTGTAGCGACATTAGAAATCCACCGTTTTTTGTCGTGCAAAAACTGCCGATAATAACAGTTTCCAAAATGATGTTTTGAGTTGTTTGCACACCCCGTGGGCTCACGGTTTGAACCGAGAAGCCGCGGGGTGGAGCGTGCGCACCCCAAGGACACCCCGGGGGAACCAGAGGCCGGACCCACACCCTAAGACCACCACAAGGTGGCCTTGGGATAGGTGACCCGAGAGCACCCCAACTGGGTGCTCTCGGGTCTGCCTTCCCCTAGGGGCCACTTCGAGGTGTCCCCCGGGGGTGTGTGCCCCCCCTCGAGGCCTCCCATTCGATAGTTAATTTTGGGATCTTCGCCTTTGCGAAGATTCAGGCGGGTTTCGAGTTCGTTTCAACTCCCGGATTGGCTTAAAACGATCGGTTTTGGAACTTTAGCTCACTGGATTTTTCATGTCTTGGAAAAATTAGTTTATTTTGCTAATTGCGTGCGGAATTCTAATGTCGCGGTTACTTTACAAGATTTGTGATGTGTGATACAATTATTAAAATCCGGATTAATTAGTTTTATGAAAACTAGTTAGTATATTGTAAACCTAGCCATTTAGTCTCAATTGATCGATTGCCACGAAGTTTTGATTCGGATCAAAACTCCGTCGCAATTGCGTATTGTACGCGATCACTAAGTTGAGAATCTTGTTGAATTATCCGACAACCAATTGAAAAGAGTTTTCAATTTGAGACTAAAATGCAAGTTTTATAAGTTAGGTATGAAATCCGGAATATGAGATATTCCCGGTTTATGATGTCTACGGATATTGCGGATTCTAATTATTGTAGTTTTCTATTTTCTTTTCTGCGACCGTAAGTGTAATATGTGGGGTATCCCAATCTCGTTGCTATATGTCAACAAGTTTTAGGGATATGCATATTTGCTTACGTTGATGATATGTGATATCACGTGTTGTTGTTGATATGATTTATTTGATCGTCGTGAAAGAATGGCCAGGGGGTTCTATGTGAGATGAGAGTTTTTATTTTCATTCATGTAAAATATGTATGTAATATTCTTTTATTGGGGCACTTCCGGGTTGAAGATGATGTCACCATTTTTGTATATTATTTACTTTTCCGCATTAGGATAGATCCAAGGCGGGGAGCACAAGTAACCGAGTTCTAGAGTCCAGTGGGAGACTATCTCAAGGAGTTGAGACCGGGTCTCCTAACTTTAGAATTGGCAGGGTTACTTGCCGCTCTCGTAAGGGTTTAGAGGTGTGGGTTTGGCTATTCATCACGACCGAGGAATCCGTGTTTTACATTACTGGCTAAATTTAAAACACGGACATCCTAGTATATCCAATATTTCATATATTGCTTATGCTGCTTGATTCTGTGATGTTGATCATATAACTGCGTGAGACGAATGTGCAGGGTTGTCTAGCACGGCAGCAAGGTTTCGGGAGGCATCGAACATGCCAATTTCAAAAATTTGCCGTTCTAGCTAACCCTAAGGTTAGAATTGTTACTAGAAAATCCGACGAAACAATATGTAAACTACATTACATAGAAGTGAACAAGGAATACAACCTTTGTAGACCGGTCCTTCAGTTCTATAGCTTCGTGTAGTAGTCTCTTCGCTGCGATCCATGAACTCCCGGACTCTTGAGAGGCTCCACAAGATGTACGGAACAAGCTTGCTTGAAGTCTTCGAGGCCGAAGATGATCTACGTCGAGGAGACATTAACCCAAGCTACCTCTTCACTAATTGTAGAATTAGTGAAGCAAACACCCTATACTAAATGGCAAGTAGTATAGGATGATGAAGTAGGAATTTTTCTCACTTTAGAAATAAATTTATTACTCATTTTCTATCATCTCCATTGAAGCTAGAAAGCTTTGAGGAAGAAGAAGAAAACTCTCATGATAAAATCAAGTGGATCATGGCAACCATGGGTGAGTTTAGTATCATATACTTAACCTTTATAGAGACTTAACCATGGCTAGGATAATGGGTTAGGTTAATAAATATCTTAGGCAAAACAAAACGTGTGGACTTAGTCAATGCAAACAACAAGCTTCTACAAGCTTCATGCCTTGACAATTATTTAGTTTTGAATTACTTAATCCATTAAAAACCCTAGGATTAAACCAAGCATGGTGTAAGTCATACACACACCTAAGTTGCATGTATCATCAAACATGACACAAAATAATGTACACTTTCATATATCACATATATACAATGTGCACAAACAAAGTGAGAAAGGAAATCTTAAGTGAGCCAATACTAGTTAATGTATATTAATATATCGAATATATAATTACACATTAGATTATTAAATCAACACTTGACTTAATAATCCGGTTAAATCACATATAACCGACTAATATCTAATGTAACAACTTATCGAATCAACACTTGATCCGATAACCCGGCTATATCACATATAACCGACCGATGTCACATATCGCGAGAATGGAATACGGTATCATATATCGTATTAATCTCGGTACCGCACATATCACATATGTGCTCCTACTCCATTTCGCTTGAGCCAGGAAACCTTTGTGTAGGACTCTAAAGACTCGTCAATACGCCGTCAGTAGGTGATGATCATATCAAATACCCACAAGCCGCAAGCGGTCTGCTAAATGTAACGGCTACCCGGGTATTGAGCGATCAAAAGATTAACAAGCATGCCTGCTCATACTCCTGCGAATCCAATCAATAACACTACCGTACAGTCCGGTCTCTTCATCTGATATGTCGCCTATCTCGTCTAAGGGTGGTAAACGTCAGACCCTAGTAACTCGATAAGTCGTGCTGATATGAGGCTCATAACGGGTTGAGAAACTACTGATAACACTTACCAGTATATCTCAAAATCATACCTAGCCAGGTACTTCCTGTTATAGCCAATCGAGCACTGCGCAACATCAACTCCCTATACCAGGAGAGACAAATCCCCTCCTATCGCACATTGCCTCCATTTGAATCAGGATTGTACCCAAAAACCACCATTTTGCATGTTCTCTTGAACGTGGTAAGATGGAAATCAGAGCACAGTGGGAATCACATAAGACTCTATGACAATCTCGGGACAACAGACTACCCTGTAACAGTGTCACCAGAGAACTGCCATCTGACGTGAGGTATAATACCATCTGGGAGTTCTCGGCAAGTCCGTCCAGTATACCCAGTCTCCACTAAGCACCCGTATACCATCTCTGATGTTAAACACCAATGGATATGGGATCATCCATCGCCCATCACATGGGTCAAGAAGCGTATACGCTAGTCTACTCTGGAGTATCGATGCCCTGTCTCGATACTCCCCTGACTAGGAACATTTGAAGGATGTACTTGCCTGTAGGGTGTTTTTCGTCACCCCATTGAGATGGGAATATGCACGCGCTTGTCAGGCGTATACTACAGATTCCCTCTGCCTAGGGTAGGCCGGGATTTATTGATTGTGGGGATCCGAATCTCTGGCAGCCGCGGACTAAGCTGCCGTTAATTACCCCTCGCCTTTGGGGCGAGGGAACCTCCGATTAACGGGTTAAACTGGTCATGCGAACTCAATGTGCGGTGTGCGTGTGTTGTATTTTAAAAGGGGGTTTTGGATATATCGGGAGCCACGCAGAGTTTTTACGGGGGTCCCGCTACCCGGATAGCGAGCTGGGGGTTAAGGGGGCTACCAGCCGCCCTGCGGGGTGCGGGGCAGCGCCCCGTTAGAAATTTTTTTTCTAACAGGGACAGTGTCGTGGAGCATGTGTGTGTGCAAATATGTATACATATGTATATGTATATGTATGTACATAAAAAGAAGGGGAAAAGGCATCCAAGGGATGCGTGGGGCCAGCGCCTTAAGCGCTGTGCGCTTAGGTGCTGTACGCTCAGGCGCAAGCGCGCCACGTGTCGACACGTAGGCGCTTTGCGCATGAGCGCTGGGTGCTCGAGCGCAAGCGCGCCACGTGTCGGCACGTGGGCGCTTTGCGCTCCGACGCAAGGCGCTGGAGCGCAAGCGCGCCACGTGTCGGTACGTGGGCGCCTTGCGCTCGGACGCAATCCACTGGAGCGCAAGCGCGCCATAAGTCGGCACATGGACGCTTTGCGCTCGAGCGCAAGGCGCTGGAGCGCAAGCACGCCACGTGGGCGCTTTGCGCTCGAGCGCAGGGCGCTGGGGCGCAAACGCGCCACGTGTCAGCACGTGGGCGCTTAGCGCTCGAGCGCTTTGGCGCCGGCGAGAAAAAAGGAGGCTTTTAGTCCCAGAACCAGAAGCTATGCTTCAGAAAGGAAATTTCTATTATATATATATATATATATATATATATAGAATTAAACTCCTAGGATGTTTTGAAGCTGATGAAGGGGTTCTTCTTCCTCCTCCTCTGTTGGCTGGATCTTAAAGATCAAGAGATGTGAGATTTTAAAAATCTGTTCTTTTTGAGAGCTGATGGTAGATCCAAGTTCCCCTTTATGGGTTTTGTGGTTAAAAACTATTTAGTTTTGAAAAAGGAAGAGTAAAACCCTTGATTTGATTCAAAAAGAAAGAAGAAGGCTTGAAACCTTCAGAAAGAGGAAAGAGGTACAAACCCTAGGTTTTTTTTTGAGAGAATGAAAAAGTTGTTTTCTTATTCATCATCATGTTGCCTTATATAGGCTTACATATTTACATATAGCCCATTGGGTTTTACAAAAATGGCATTTTAGCCATCACATGGCTCATGTGCCATTTTATTTTTGCACATAAGCCATGGGCTTACAAAATATTGGCTTTATGCCTATTTTGTTTACATTCATGCATAGACAATTACATAAAAATTATTTATTACATGATTTTGTTGTTGGCACGGGAAGGCTGGCCGCTGGCTCGACTTGGGCATGGGTCCGCTTGACCTGGGCTTGGGCCCACCTGGCTTGGGGTTGACTTTGATTTTGACTTGGTCAATCAAGGTGTAAATTTTTACCCCAACAAATTGCCCCCCATCAATAAATGCACACAACATATATGGGTCGTGTGCATGAAATTGATGGATCTTCTTTTGCGTGGAGGCGACTTGCTTTGGTTCCCACTTTTTGGGATGCACTGCCCTTTTTATGACTTGGACGGTCGGTTCTGCCCTTTTTGCAACTTGGACGGTAGGCGCTTGACGCGTCTCCAAGACAGAGTGTTCGTGGTAGTCGTTTCTCTGACCCGGAGTGTCTGTGTTGGACGTATCCCCGATGCAAAGTGTCGCTGGTTTGCATGTCCCCGGCACGGAGTGTCTGCTTGACGTTTCCCCGGCACGGAGTGTCATTGTCGGACATTTCCCTGATGCGGAGTGTCTGTGTTGGACGTTTCCCCGATGCAGGGTGTCGCTTGTTGACGTGTCCCTGGCATGGAGTGTCTGCTTGACGTTTCGCCGGCACGGAGTGTCGTTGTCGGTCGTTTCCCTGATGCGGAGTGTCTGTGTTGGACGTTTCCTCGATGCAGAGTGTCGCTTGTTGACGTTTCCCCGGCACGGAGCGTCTGCTTGACGTTTCCCCAGCACGGAGTGTTGCTGATCGACTTTTCCCCGGCGCGGAGTGTCGCTGGTTGACTTTTCCCCAGCACGGAGTGTCGCTGATCGACTTTTCCCCGGCGCAGAGTGTCGGGTTGACTTTTCCCGGCACGGAGTGTCGCTGATCGACTTTTCCCCGGCGTAGAGTGTCGCGGGTTGACTTTTCCCCAGCACGGAGTGTCGCTGATCGACTTTTCCTCGGCGCGGAGTGTCGGGTTGACTTTTCCCTGGCACGGAGTGTCGCTGATCGACTTTTCCCCGGCGCGGAGTGTCGCTGGTTGACTTTTCCCCGGCACGGAGTGTCGCTGATCGACTTTTCCCCAGCGCGGAGTGTCGGATTGACATTTCCCCGGCATGGAGTGTCACTGATCGACTTTTCCCCGGCGCGAATTGTCGCGGGTTGACTTTTCCCCGGCATGGAGTGTCGCTGATCGACTTTTCCCCGGCGCGGAGTGTCGCTGGTTGACTTTTCCCCGGCACGGAGTGTCGCTGATCGACTTTTCCCCGGCGCGGAGTGTCGGGTTGACTTTTCCCCGGCGCGGAGTGTCGCTGATCGACTTTTCCCCGGCGCGGAGTGTCGCGGGTTGACTTTTCCCCGGCACGGAGTGTCGCTGATCGACTTTTCCCCGACGCGGAGTGTCGGGTTGACTTATCCCCGGCACGGAGTGTCGCTGATCGACTTTTCCCCGGCGCGGAGTGTCGCTTATTGACTTTTCCCCGGCACGGAGTGTCGCTGATCGACTTTTCCCCGGCACGGAGTGTCGGGTTGACTTTTCCCGGCACGGAGTGTCACTGATCGACTTTTCCCCGGCGCGGAGTGTCGCGGGTTGACTTTTCCCCAGCACGGAGTGTCGCTGATCGACTTTTCCCCGGCGCGGAGTGTCGGGTTGACTTATCCCCGGCACGGAGTGCCGCTGATCGACTTTTCCCAGGCGCAGAGTGTCGCTTGTTGACGTAGAGGTCGATGTTGGAATTGGTTGGTTTGATTTGTTTGATTTGAGTCGACATCAGCATCGCTACACTGGAATATGGTACCGGGAGCGAATCATCATCTGTCATGAGAGGATTTGGGAATTGGTTGTCGGCATCTGCATTGCTGCACTGGAATAATGTCAGGAGCAACTCATCATTTGCCCCGAGAGGATTTGGGAATTGGTTGTCGGCATCTGCATTGCTGCACTGGAATGATGCCAGGAGCAACTCATCATTTGCCCCGAGAGGATTTGGGAATTGTTTTTTTTTGTTTGGCATCTGCATTGCTGCACTGGAATAATGCCAGGAGCAACTCATCATTTGCCCCGGAAGGATTTAGGAATTGGTTTTTGTTTGGCATCTGCATTGCTGCACTGGAATAATACCAGGAGCAACTCATCATTTGCCCCGAGAGGATTTGGGAATTGGTTTTTTTTTGTTTGGCATCTGCATTGCTGCACTGGAATAATGCCAGGAGCAACTCATCATTTGCCCCGGAAGGATTTGGGAATTGGTTTTTGTTTGGCATCTGCATTGCTGCACTGGAATAATGCCAGGAGTAACTCATCATTTGCCCTGGAAGGATTTGGGAATTGGTGGCTTAGAAGACAGGTTTAGATCCCTATCGCCTAAGGCTTTTCAATTTTATGGGCCGTGAAGGTCCCATAAAAGCATTTTCTCCCTACGAGTAGTAAGGATCCCGCAGGTGTATTTTCTCCTTAGGAGTCGTGAGGACTCCTAAGTGTGTTTTTCCTTTATGAGTCGTAAGGATCCCACAAAAGTTTGTTCTCCTCATGTATCGTGAGGACACATGAGTGGGTCTTCTCAATGGAGCATAATTCCAAAGGCGGAGACCAGCCGCGTAACCGGTGGTTGCGGTGGGGCATGGGTATGAAGAGAATTATTTGAGCCCGTGGATTGTATACGGTAGTCAATTTAGGGACTAACCGTAGGGCCGGAAGAATTTTGGGAAACTGGATTTTAGTCAGCGTCTGCATCGCTGCACTGGAATATGGTACCAGGAGCGACTCATCATTCACCGTTTTTTTTTGTTTGTTTGTTTTTTTACCACGATTGCTCTATCATTTCAGCTCTTCTTATCGCAAAGATTGCGATTGCCCTATCATTTCGGCTTTTATTCGCGGTTGCCCAATCATTTCGGCTTTTCTTTATTTTTCCTTTATTTACACATTTTTTGTTTATTTACATTTTTTTTTACATTCCCAGTTTAACGACTTAGAGGTCGACTGTTTCCAGTTTAACGACTTAGAGGTCATCTGTTTCCAGTTTAAAGACTTAGGGGTCTGTGGTGCCCAGTTTAACGACTTAGAGGTCATCTGTTTCCAGTTTAACGACGTGGTGGTCATCTGTTTCCAGTTTAACGACTTAGAGGTCATCTGTTTCCAGTTTAGCGACTTAAAGGTCTACTATTTCCAGTTTAACGACTTCGAGGTCATCTATTTCTAGTTTAAAGACTTAGAGGTCATTGGTTTCCAGTTTAACGACTTAGTGGTCATCTGTTTCCAGTTTAACGACTTAGAGGTCAATTGTTTCCAGTTTAACGACTTAGAGGTCGACTGTTTCCAGTTTAACGACTTAGAGGTCATCTGTTTCCAGTTTAAAGACTTAGGGGTCTATTGTGCCCAGTTTAACGACTTAGCGGTCATCTGTTTCTAGTTTAAAGACTTAGAGGTCTATGGATGGCGAGCTTGGAATTTTGGGGTAGGGGCCGGCATCAGCGTTGCTAACACTGAAGCAGAGGTGTCAGGAGCAATTCATCATTTACCTATTCCTGTAGGGGGAGCGATGGCTTAGGAGACAGGTTTAGGTCCCTATCGCCTAAGGCTTTTCAATTTTATGGGCCGTGAGGGTCCCATAAAAGCATTTTCTCCCTACGAGTCGCAAGGATCCCGCGGGTGTATTTTCTCCTTAAGAGTCGTGAGGACTCCTAAGTGTGTTTTTCCTTTATGAGTCGTAAGGATCCCACAAAGGTTTGTTCTCCTCATGTATCGTAAGGACACATGAGTGGGCCTTCTCAATGGAGCATAATTCCAAAGGCGGAGACCAGCCGCGTAACTGGTGATTGTGGTGGTGCATGGGTATGAAGAGAATTATTTGAGCCCGTGGATTGTATACGTTAGTTAATTTGGGGACTAACCGTAGGGCCGGAAGAATTTTGGGAAACTGGATTTTGGTCAGCGTCTGCATCGCTGCACTGGAATATGGTACCAGGAGTGACTCATCATTCGCCGTTTTTTTTGTTGTTTTTTTGTTGTTTTTTTTGTTTTGTTTGTTCTTTTTTTTTGTTTTTTTTTTGTTTTGTTTTTTTGTTTGTTTTATTTTGTTTTTGCTGTTGTTTTTTTTACCGCGATTACTCTATCATTTCAGCTTTTCTTATCGCGAAGATCGCGATTGCTCTATCATTTCGGCTTTATTTTCATTTTTATTTTCCTCGCTGATTTTTATTGCGAGTTGCCCCATCATTTCGGCTTTTCTTTATTTTTCTTTTATTTACACATTTTTTGTCTCTCTCTCTCTCTCTCTCTCTATATATATATATATATATATATATATATATATATATATATATTTACATTCCCAGTTTAACGACTTAGAGGTCGATTGTTCCCAGTTTAACGACGTGGTGGTCATCAGGTGTTCCCAGTTTAACGACGTGGTAGTCCTTTTTGCTTATCCCAGCTCCTTGAACTTTGATCTTGGCGGAGCTGTGTTGATGACCTAGCTCTGTGGCTTGCCGATACATCCAAGGATTGTGAGGTTTTTCCAAGCTTATATTGGTCCTCTGCCCAATCTTTGAAAATATAGCAGTCTTCGATGGTATGACCCACCACTCTATGATATGGGCAGTATACGGGATTGCCGGTCATGTTCATTTCCTGTGGCCTCTTTGGAACAGGCAGTTGCAGACTGTTGTTTAAGGCGTCCATGAATATTTTGCGGACATCATCCCTCCTGAAGGAGTATACCTTCTTCTTTCTCTCCATTTGAGTAGGTGCCTTTACCGATGCTGGTCCTCGAGGCCGATCGGTCTTTGGTTCGCCCTTTTCAGATAATGCCACATGTCTAGGAGGATTAGGTTCTCGAAAGGCTTCGGTCTCCATTTGCATGAAATCGGCGGTCGTAGCTTGGCTGTTTGCTAACGCGCCTTTAGACAGTTCTATCTCTCCCGTCTTGTATTGCCTTTCGACCCAATCTTTGAAGACGAAGCAGTCCTCAATGGCATGACCTATCACCCTGTGATAGGGGCAATATTCTGGGTCGTCGGTCATATTCGCTTCTTGCGGTCTCTTTGATTCCGGCAGTTGTAGAACGTTTCTTAGGGCGTCCCTGAATATCTTGTGGACTTTTTCCCTTTTGAAGGAATAGACCTTTCCCAGCTTCTCTTTCAGAGGTGATCCCCCCCGGTGTATGTATCGGAGGGACTGGAGGCTGATTGCGGCCGTTTTTCACGAAGGCGCTCCACTGTTAGGTTGAAGGGGATATCAGTTGGCTGCCTCCGGGTATCAATCCCTGGCTTATGAACCAAAATTTGATTCTGCTGTAATTGCAATCGGGCGACTTGGGTCGCGAGATCTGCCATGACGTTTGCCAGCTCGTCGACTTTGGAATAGACCTCGGCCATCTTCTCATCCCTGTCCTGAAATTGCCTTTGAAGCCTTTGGAATAATCCTTGTTCTGTAGTTCCGGCTATGACAACCGGGTAATCTTTATTGCCTGAGCTCAATTCTGCAGGAACCACGGGCTCCTCTGGCTTATCGGCCTGAGTGGGCTCTTCATCATTTAGATCGAGCCGATGCTGGGTAGCGTCAACCATATTATCACCATGACTGTGAAGAAGAAGAGGGTTCGTTTCTTCATATCCGGCCATGTAGACAGTGTGGATAACACATTCAGCTATTCTTTCATCACTGGCAGCTGGTTTCGCGGAGTGGTTCGGGCTTTGGAAATTCATAAATTTTAACATGGCCAGAGCCCTAGCCCATTTGTTGGCTCTATATCTGAGCCACTTCTGTCTCAGCTTCTCTGCCTTAAGCGCTTGGCAGGCTTCTGCTCTTCGGGAAGCCGCCATAAGCCGAGCGATGGGGATACTTGAGAAGACATCTGCCCGCGTGTCCGTCGAAGGTATCGCCAGGGCTTGCCCACGACGTCTGGCAACTTCTTTTGTTCCGATGGCTTTGCCCCCAGTTGGGGCCATGGAAAGCCGTCCAGACACCGATTTGCATTTGGGTTGGGGCGCCCTCGAGATTACCACATTCAGTCTCCTGCCTTTCGAGACCGGTCTGTCTGTTACTGGAGCTTGAGGAGTCGGGATAGCGTTAGCTGACATGAACAGGATAGAGCCGAATGGTAGCGGCTCCTCCTCCCATTGTCGCCCGAGACTGGCCGGAAGGACCGTCCTGGAGTCCATCTTCATCGTGTAGGAGACGGGAGTCATGCTGAGAGATGAGATCGTTCTTGGAGACATTGTTGGAGAGTGATTGCTTGAAAACCTGCATGAAAAAGCATTATTTTAGTTTAAATATAGGTATGTATATTGATTGAGTTCGCATGAACGTTTAACCCAAAATATGGGAGGAGAGATTGGTCCCACCGGGCGTGCCAGAATCTGTAGGGTGTTTTTCGTCACCCCATATAGATGGGAATACGTGTGTGCTTGTCAGGCGTATACTACAGATTCCCCCTGCCTAGGGTAAGCCGGGGTTTATTGATTGTGGGGATCCGAATCTCCAGCAGCCGCGGACTAAGCTGCCGTTAATTACCCCTCGCCTTTGGGGCGAGGGAACCTCCGATTAACGGGTTAAACTGGTCATGCGAACTCAATGTGCGGTGTGCGTGTGTTGTATTTTAAAAGGGGGTTTTGGATATATCGGGAGCCACGCAGAGTTTTTACGGGGGTCCCGCTACCCCGATAGCGGGCTGGGGGTCAAGGGGGCTAGCAGCCCCCCTGCGGGGTGCGGGGCAGCGCCCCGTTAGAATTTTTTTTCTAACAGGGACAGTGTCGTGGAGCACGTGTGTGTGCAAATATGTATACATATGTATATGTATATGTATGTACATAAAAAGAGGGGGAAAAGGCATCCAAGGGATGCGTGGGGCCAGCGCCTTGAGCGCTGTGCGCTTAGATGCTGTACGCTCAGGCGCAAGCGCGCCACGTGTCGACACGTGGGCGCTTTACGCATGAGCGTTGGGCACCACATGTCGGCACGTGGGCGCCTTGCGCTCGGGCGCAAGGCGCCGGAGCGCAAGCGCGCCACGTGTCGGCACGTGGGCGCCTTGCGCTCGGGCGCAATCCGATGGAGCGCAAGCGCGCCACGTATCAGCACGTGGGCGTTTTACGCTCGGGCGCAATCCGCTGGAGCACAAGCGCGCCATGTGTCGGCACGTGGGTGCTTTGCGCTCGAGCGCAGGGCGCTGGGGCACAAACGCGCCACGTGTCAGCATGTGGGCGCTTAGCGCTCGAGCGCTTTGGCGCCGGCGAGAAAAAAAGGGGCTTTTAGTCCCAGAACCAGAAGCTATGCTTCAGAAAGGAAATGTCTATTATATATATATATATATAATTAAACTCCTAGGATGTTTTGAAGCTGATGAAGGGGTTCTTCTTCCTCCTCCTCTGTTGGCTGGATCTTGAAGATCAAGAGATGTGAGATTTTAAAAATCTGTTCTTTTTGAGAGCTGATGGTAGATCCAAGTTCCCCTTTATGGGTTTTGTGGTTAAAAACTATTTAGTTTTGAAAAAGGAAGAGTAAAACCCTTGATTTGATTCAAAAAGAAAGAAGAAGGCTTGAAACCTTCAGAAAGAGGAAAGAGGTACAAACCCTAGGTTTTTTTTTGAGAAAATGAAAAAGTTGTTTTCTTATTCATCATCATGTTGCCTTATATAGGCTTACATATTTACATATAGCCCCTTGGGCTTTACAAAAATGGCATTTTAGCCATCCCATGGCTCATGTGCCATTTCATTTTTGCACATAAGCCATGGGCTTACAAAATATTGGCTTTATACCCATTTTGTTTACATTCATGCATAAACAATTACATAAAAATTATTTATTACATGATTTTGTTGTTGGCACGGGGAGGCTGGCCGTGGGCTCGACTTGGGCATGGGCCCGCTTGACCTGGGCTTAGGCCCACCTGGCTTGGGTTTGACTTTGATTTTGACTTGGTCAACCGAGGTGTAAATTTTTACCCCAACATTGCCGACTACCTCTGCCCCACTAGTATGATCCACATCATAATCCTAGTAGTCAAGTACTCATCTTAAGGGCTTTATCAACATGTAATATAGAGACAATAAGTGTACATGTTAAGATAAAGTGCAACCAGATAGCATACTATCATGACGAGTAAGAAAGTCCTCCCTATGTATGTCCAAGCATCTACTACAATATATATCGCATGTACAGTAATGGCCTCTAGGGCATACACATAACTAAAAATCTCCCATTTGCATTAGGGCCATATGTTGTAGTATCTCATACCCAACAATCAGTAGTGGTTGTAGTATCCCATACTCAACCATCCCATAAAAGTCTCTATTGGGAAAATGCCTTTGTGAGTGGATCCACCGTGTTGTCCTCTGTGTCTACTCTTCTATTCTCGATCTCCCTGGAGATTAACCATCTCCATGATCAGGTGATACTGTCTCAGAATATGTCTGGATCACTGATGGGACGGGGGTTCCTAGGCATAAGCCACCACTCCATTATCACACAATGGTAGGAACGAAATTCATTTCATGAACTAATATACATCCAGACTGCCTCTTTGGTAGCATCCTTGGTAGCGATGTATCGAGCCTTTATCGTCTAGTTTGCCACGGTATCTATCTTGGAACTCTTCCAATATACCGTCCCTCTACTGAGGGTAAAGACAATGCCTGTGACTGACATTCAGTCATCCTTAACCCTGGAAGCCATCCAGTGATTCTCCCTAGAATCGATTGATACCATTTCGCTACACCTAGTGAGAATCCTAACATCCATTTAGATCTATCTCATAGATCCAAAACCCAGGATTTTGGAGGTATCACCTTGATCCTATATAGAGAATCCTTGTGATAAGAGGAGATTGACTGAGCGTAGCATAGGAAATTCTTTTCCTATCAAGAGTATGTCATCCATGTACAATACAAGGAAGAGCACCTTACTCTCTACTACCTTTTTGTATATATAAGGTTCATCTACCATTTTGATGAAGTCAAACTCATTGACTACCACATCAAAATAGATGTTCCAACTCCGCGATGCCTGCTTTATCCCATAAAGCATCTTGCACACGTTTCCGCTGCTCCCACTGTCTACGAAGCCCTCTGGCTATGTACTTATAGACGCTCTCTTCTAAATCATTATTCAAAATAGCAGTCATGACACCCAACCACCAGATATCGTAGTCATGGTATGTAGAAATGGCAAGTATGATCCGGATGGACTTACGCATAGCTACTGGAGAAAGGTTTCATCATAAACTACATCTGATCAATGACGAGAACCTTTTGCAACAAGTCTAGTTTTGAAAGTCTCAACTTTTCCATCTACACCAAGTAATCTTCTCAAGATATACTTGCTCCTGATAGGGATTTAACCCTTCAGATATTGCAACCAAAGTCCATACTTTGTTGGTGTATATGGATTCCATCTCAGATCTCTTAGCATCCAGCCATTCTTACAGAGTCCCCACTCTTGATGGCCAGCTCGAAACTAGTTGGGTCATCATCTCATGATGCAATCCTCACTCCCACTATCATAGAGAAAACCGAAGTATCTCTCAGGTAGGAGAGGAACGCTACCAGATCGGCGGAGAGGCTGAGGTTCGTCGGGAGCTATTGAATCCTCCGGTTCTACCAAATCATTAGCTGTAGTCTGTATAGCTGGAACTCCTTCCAGTTCTACCTCATGACCATAAATTTGTTTCCAAAATAAATTCCTTTTCTAAAAAGGTGGCATGCCGAGAAATAAAACACCTTTTGTTCCTCGGTGTGGTAGAAGATATTCCCTTGCGAATACTTAGGATATCCAACAAACTTCCACAGAACTAACCTTGTCTCGAGCTTGTCCGGATCTTGATTTTGACATAGGCCGGACAACCCCAAATCTTAACTTACTTAAGAGATGGGCTCTTCCTATACTATATTGCATATGGAGTGGTAGGCACCTGATTTGGTTGGAACCCTATTCAATATGTATGCAGCTTCACAAGTGCATAACCCCCAAAAGGAAATAGGCAACTCCATAGTACTCATCATAGAGCACACCATATCACATAGGGTGTGATTGCTCCGTCCTGATACACCGACATATTGTGGTGTATACGGAGGAGTAATGCTGAGAGAGAATCTCATTCTCCTTTAGAATGGTCCAGAAATTCCGTGCTCAAGTATTCTCCTCTCTGATCAGATCAAAGGACATAATACTTATACCCGTTTTGGTTCTCTACTTCTAACTTATATTCTTTGAATTTCTCAAAAGCTTCAGACTTGTATTTCAACAGGAACACATATCTGAATCTTGAGTGATCATTAGTAAATGTAATGAAGTACAAAGAACCAGTCCTGGCATGTGTAGACAAGGGATTTACATACATCAGCATGTATCAATCCCAAGAGTTCACTAACTCTCTCTGTTTCCAATAAACGGAGCTATGGTCATCTTATCTTTGAGACATGATTGGCGAGTTTCACAAGATGTAAATTCAAACTACTTTAAATATACAGCTTAATGTAACTTAGCTAGTCATGTCGCATTGATATGACCTAGTCTGCAATGCCTCAAGAAGGATTCGTTCATTTCTGAGCTCTTCCTCTTGTGTGTGTTCTGTACGTTAAGAGCTGTAGTTTGATTTAGAACGTATATGCCATTAGATAACGTGCATGAACCGATCAACTCTTGATATAGGAAATGTTCAAAACATTATCCAACAATATAAAATTATATCTTTCTTTACTAAATAAAGAGACTGATATGATATTGTATATCAGGTTCGGTATCTAATAACATTCGTTCAGAATCAATATATTTGGTAATACAGGGTGATTACTGCCAACATCTTGGCTACAACAATTGCACCTGTTTCCGACTCTTAAAACTTTATCACCCATTCTCAGTTCTCTACCTGTCTATAGCCCTTGTAACAAATTACATATATGGCATCCTGATCCGGTATCTCATACCCAGGACATAGAGGATACTGGGAAACAGTTCTCGGTAATGAACACACCCGAAGAAGATGCATCATCATGCACTTTCTTCGTTTGGGCGGCACGGGAATCCTGGTAATCCCCTATTTCCTGCTCGGTCTTATAACAATTATAAGTTGGAGCGGGGCCAACGTTCCCCAGCTCAGTATAACAAGCGGGTTCGGTCAATACATCCGTATTATTATCTTGATTAAGGCGTGACATGGTCGCTACCTGGAGAGAGAGAAGAAAACACTCGGCGTGTTCTCTTGCAAGATTAGATTGGTTATTATTTTATCTAATCAGGATGGCTCCCACTGTTTTTATCAAATCTCCCTTCAAACCCTAAAAAGAAAGACTAGACGGGATTAATTACACCCTACAAGTTCGCCAATCTTTCAGCCAGGCCAGTGCCGGTACTTTGAAGGAGGTTCCTCGTGCTTTCGCACGAACCTAATTAAATAAACCTCGTTTTCCCAGGGGCGTAACCCCGTTGACACCTTTCTAGACACCTACTTGATCGGCTAATTGTAAAGTGCAAAACTCTCCCAGGATTAACAATTACTCGCAGTGGGTATTAGGATCCAACTATCTCATAGAAGGTATGCAATCTCATTGCAAATTTCAACACTTGAAATTCCCGATAATATTTTGCCCCTGACAACTTCTGACCTTAACAAGGTCAACAAATCATAAGCGCTAGCCAAGTTCAACCCGTCATTTCCTGATTGAATTAAACCCACCCGCACGACCCTTAACAAGGTCAACAAAGTCGCACGACTATCCTAATCCAATCGCATCATATGCTTATGCAGATGAACACTAATCAGCTACCGCACACTACGCCTTAACATGGTCAACAAACATAACACGAATACTAAATAGTACTTATCTGAAATGACGGAGGGCTAGGACAGGTTTTTAATAAAACCTTTTGAGTAATGAACTTGATATCGTCGTAGAATCGAGTGATTTAAAATGGAGTGTTTTTTAGGCTTTTACTAGTTTCGCTAAGGAGGTCACTCCCGGTGAAGGGATCTCGGCACTTTCCTTATCGAATAAGGTGCAGGATATTTGACAAATACCACTATGCAAAGCAAAAACTACAAAAGCAATCAAAAGACGAAACTGAGGGTTGTAGCATCTGCCAGTTATTGCTAAAAAGGTCACTCCCGGTGAAGGAATCTCGGCTCTTTCCTTATCGAATAAGGTGCTGGATATTCTATAAGGAATACCGCTATGCAAAGCAACAACTAGAGCTACCTATTTTTGAAAATTCGATTCCACAATATCTTTAGGTTTCTTTTAGTTTCATTAATCTCATTAATGAAGTCCCATCATTTAAGTTACCTAAGCATCACAAATAAATACAACGTACGCTTATGCCATCCGCATTCACCTCGATGTCCCGTCATGCACTGTTAGGTTAGGTAACTAATGGCGGAGCGGGAAAGGGCTAGCGCAGGTGTAAAACATAAGCAACGTCTATATAATATATCACATATACTATATACAGTATCTATATCATCATATCAAGTGATCACATCACAGAATATCGCGGCAGAAATCACATATGAAATATTGGATATACTAGGATTTCCAGGTTTTAAATTAAGCCTGTATAAAACACAGATTCCACGGTCGTGATGAATAGCCAAACCCACATCCCAAGACCCCTACGAGAGCAGCAAGCAACCCTACCAATTCTAGAGTTAGGAGACCCGAACTCGACGCCTCGAGAAGGTCTCCCACTGGACTCTAGAACCTGGTTACTTGTGCTCCTTTCCTTGGGTCTATCCTAATACGGAAAAGTAAATAATATACATCAACGGTGACATCTTCCTCAACCCGGAAGTGGCCCAATAAAAGAATATTACATACAAGCTTTTACATGAATGAAAATGAAAAGCTCCCATCTCTCGTAAAAACCCCCGGCTATCCAAAAACGACAATCCAATATAACATATCACAGCAACATATAACATCACATGTCATCAACGTAAGTAAATATGTGTATCCCAATTGTCGTTGACATATAGCACTGAAACCGGCGATACACCACATATTACACTTACGGTCGCAGAAAAGAAAGTGAAAACTACAACAGTTGGAATCCGCAACCACCTTAGACATCAAAAGCCCAATGTATCACATACTTTGGATTTCATGCCCAACGAAATGAATTCCTTAGTGCCTAACAATTATAAACCCCGCATTTTAGTCTCAATATTGAAAACTCTTTCCAACAACCCGTTGGGTAATTCAACAAGATTCCCGATAACTTGATCAAATTCTTGTCGGAAACTTTAGTAGACGGCCGCACCCCCCCTCCGATGCCGTCGACGAAATGCACTAAGGCGGAACACCACGGCCGTGAGCACCCAAACGGATGCTTTTGGCGACAGGGTTCTTCTACAGTAACTTGGTCGGGGCTATGGGGCGTGGCTATCTAGTAAGATTATCCGGCGAGTATCCGCGTACGCTACGTGATTGCGACGGACTTTTGATCACATCAAAATCCCATGGCAACCGATCAATTGAGACTAAATTGCTAGATTTATAAAATTCAAATTAGTGTGGATTCCAAGTATTGTATCCCATTACATGATATTCGGACGACGTTAAATTTTTCGATCGATTCATCAAAGTCCCACAATTTCCCGAGAGCTCAACACTTGAGCACAGTTTAATAATATCCAGAATATGCCACAGTACGTATGAACCAGCCGTAGAAGAGCAGAACCAAGCCTCATTAATGGCACCGCGTAACTGCCGCAAACCCTAAGGTTCGAAAGCGGTTTCATGGTCATTATGTCGAGTTAGGATTTCATTCTTCTAGAGGGTTCACAGAATTACTTGCATGAATTTTCCGAATACGTTAAACTTAGAAAAATAGGTTTTTGACATTCGATCGAACTTTTTAACTTCGCCTAGACAACATGCGAAAACCCGAAACAATGTTAAAACTATGAATACGAAACACTCCGAATTGCTTATAGTGTAAGATCACATCACATGCAAACTTAGAAAAACAAACAACACCTGAAACACCAAAACCCAGATCCTGGAACACACTAAAAAATTGAGCCAAAAACTCCAAACTGGAACCGAGCAGGCCGGAAATATACCCAATGTGGCCGGCTAAATTCCGGCGACGGGGGCTAAATTTTCTTGTGTGTTCATGTTGCATCTCATACAACATTCTGCAGTTGTTTAAAAAAAATTTTGAACATTTTAAAATCGACAGAAACTACATTTTTGTGTTTCAAGTTTTGGAGTCGTTTCGGTTTCGTAATCTAACAAACATCGTCTAATTTTCTAGCATGGCTCTAATACCACTGCAGAATTGTCTAGCACGGCAGAAAGGTTTCGGGAGGCATCGACCATGCCAATTTCAAAAATTTGCCGTTCTAGCTAACCTTAAGGTTAGAATCGTTACTAGAAAATCCGACGAAACAATATATAAACTACTTTACATAGAAGTGAACAAGGAATACAACCTTTGTAGACCAGTCCTTCACTTCTATAGCTCCGTATAGTAGTCCCTTCGCTGCGATCTATGAACTCCCGGACTCTTGAGAGGCTCCACAAGATGTACGGAACAAGCTTGCTTGAAGTCCTTGAGGCCGAAGATGATCTACGTCGAGGAGACATTAACCCAAGCTACCTCTTCACTAATTATAGAGTTAATGAAGCAAACACTAAAGGGCAAGTAGTAGAGGATGATGAAGTAGGAATTTTTCTCACTTTAGAAATAATTTTCTCACTCATTTTCTATCATCTCCATTGAAGCTAGAAAGCTTTGAGGAAGAAGAAGAAGAAGAAAACTCTCATGATAAAATCAAGTGGATCATGGTAACCATGGGTGAGTTTAGTATCATATACTTAACTTTTGTAGAGACTTAAGCATGGCTAGGATAATGGGTTGGGTTAATAAATATCTTAGGCAAAACAAAACGTATGGACTTAGTCAATGCAAACAACAAACTTCTACAAGCTTCACGCGTTGACAAAATCATTTAGTTCTGAATTACTTAATCCATTAAAAACCCTAGGATTAAACCAAGCATGGTGTAAGTCATACACACACCCAAGTTGCATATATCATCAAACACAACACAAAATAATGTACACTTGCATATATCACATATATACAATGTGCACAAACAAAGTGAGAAAGGAAATCTTAAGTGAGCCAATACTAGTTAATGTAAATTAATATATCAAATATATAATTATACATTATATTATTAAATATACACTTGACTTAATAATCCGGTTATATCACATATAACCGACTAATATCTAATGTAACAACTTATCGAATCAACACTTGATCCGATAACCCGGCTATATCACATATAACAGACCGATTTCACATATCGCGAGAATGGAATACGGTATCACATATCGTATTAATCTCGGTCCCACACATATCACATATGTGCTCCCACTCCGTTTCGCTTAAGCCAGGAAACCTCTTTTAGGACTCTAAAGACTCGTCAATACGCCGTCAGTAGGTGATGACCATATCAAACACCCACAAGCCACAAGCGGTCTGCTAAACGTAACGGCCACTCGGGTATTGAGCGATCAGAAGAATAACAAGCATGCCTGCTCATACTCTTGCGAATCCAATCAGTAACACTACCGAACAGTCCGGTCTCTTCATCTGATATGTCGCATATCTCGTCTAGTGGTAGTAAACGTCAGATCCCAGTAACTCGATAAGACGTGCCGATATGAGACTCATAACTGGTTGAGAAACTACTGATAACACTTACCGGTATATCTTAAAATCAGCCTTAGCCAGGGACTTCCTGTTATAGCCAATCGAGCACTGCGCAACATCAACTCCCTATACCGGGAGAGACGAATCCCCTCTTATTGCTCATTGCCTCCATGTGACTCGGGACTATACCCAAAAATTACCGTTTTGCACGTTCTCTTGAACGTTGTAAGATGGAAATCAAAGCACAGTGGGAATCACACAAGACTCTATGACGATCTCGGGTCGACAGACTACCCTGTACCAGTGTCACCAGAGAACTGCCATCTGACGTGAGGTATAATACCTTCTTGGAGTTCTCGGCGAGTCCGTCCAGTATACCCAGTCTCTACTGAGCACCCGTATACCATCTCTGATGTCAAACACCAATGGATATGGGATCATCCATTGCCCATCACATAGGTCGAGAAGCGTATACACTAGTCTACTCTGGAGTATCGATGCCCTGTCTCGATACTCCCACGACTAGGAACATTTGAAGGATGTACTTGCCGACTACCTCTGCCCCACTAGTATGATCCACATCATAATCCTGGTAGTCAAGTACTCATCCTAAGGGCTTTATCAACATGTAATATAGAAACAATAAGTGTACATGTTAAGATAAAGTGCAACCAGATAGCATTCTATTATGTCGAGCAAGAAAGTCCTCCCTATGTATGTCCAAGCATCCACTACAATATACATTGCATGTACAGTAATGGCCTCTAGAGCATACACATAACTAACAGAATGTACTATTATATATATGATATATAATAAACGTTGCTTATGTTTTGCACCCGCGCTAGTCCAACCCCCGCTCTGCCGGTAGTTAAGTAACCTAACGGTGCATGACGGGGCCCCGTGGCGAATGCGGATAGCATAAGCGTACGTTCTATTTTCGTTTCATTTTTCTGTAATGTTTAGGAAACATTAATTGATGGGACTTCATTAATAAGATTAATTAAAAGAAAGAAACCAAAAGATATTGTAGAATCAAATTTTCAAAAGCGGTAGATCTAGTTTTTGCTTTGCATAGTGGTATTCCTTGATGAATACCCAGCACCTCATTCGATGTGGAAAGAGCCGAGATCCCTTCACCGGGAGTGACCTCTTTAGCGAAACTAGCAAATGCTACAACCCACTCGGTTTTGTTTTTGACTGCTTCTCTAGTTATTGCTTTGCATAGTGGTATTCATGAATATCCAGCACCTCATTCGATGAAGAAAGAGCCGAGATCCTTTCACCGGGATTGACCTCTTTAGCGAAGCTAGCAAAAGCCTCAAAAACACTCCTTTTCTAAATCACTAGATTCTACAACGATATCAAGTTCATTATGCTCATGGTTTTCTTAAAAACCTGCGTATCCCTCCATCATTTCAAATAAATACTATTTAGTATTCGTGCTGCGTTTGTTGACCTCCGTCAAGGCGTAATGTGCGGTAGCTAATTAGTGCTTATCTGCCGCATGTGATGCGATTGGATTAGGGTAGTCGTACGGCCTTGTTGAACTCCGTCAAGGGTCGTGCGGGTGGGTTTAATTCAATCAAGAAATGAACGGGTTGAACTTAACTAGCAGCCTATGGTTTGTTGACCTCCGTCAAGATCATAGGAGTCTAGGTGTAAAAACCATTATTGGGAATTTCAAATGTTGAAATTTGCAATGAGATTGCATACCTTTTATGTGATAGTTGGATCCCGATATCCACTGCAAGTAAGAGTTACTCCTGGGAGAATTTTGCATTTTACAATTATCCAATCCAGTAGGTGTCTAGAAAGGTGTAAACGGGTTATGCCTCTAGGAAAACGAGATTTATTTTAATTAGGTCCGTGCGAAAGCATGGGAAACCTCCCTCGGAGTACCGACACCTGCCTGGCCGAATGATTGGCGAACCTGTAGGGTGTAATTAATCCCGGCTAATCTTACCTTTTAGGATTTGAAGGAAGATTTGATAAAAACAGTGGGAGCCATCATGATTAGATAAGATAATAACCAATCTAATCTTGTAAAGAGTGCACGCTAACGCATTTTCTTCTCTCTCTCTCTCTCCAGGAAGCTACCAATGTCACGCATTAATCAAGATAATAATTTGGATGTATTGACCGAACCTTCCTTTTATACAGGGCTAGGGAACGTTGGTCCCGCTCCATCTTATGACTGTTATAATTCTGAGCAAGGGATAGGGGAATATCAGGATTCCCGCGCCACTCGTATGAAGAAACAACATGTTAGGATTCCCGCGCCACTTGTATGAAGAAACAACATGTTGATGCATCTTTTTCGGGTGTATTCGTTACCGAGAACTGTTTCTCAGTTTGCTCTACGTCCTGGGTATTGGATACCGGATCAGGATCCCACGTATGTAATTTGTTACATGGGCTAAAGAAAGGTAGAGAACTGGGAAATGGTGATAAATCCCTAACAGTAGGAAATGGTGCGATCGTTGCAGCCAAGGCAAGGCGATTATCACCTTGTATTACCAACTGGTAATACATTGATTCTGAACAACTGTTACTACGTACCAAAGATGATGTGCAACATTATATCGGTTTCTTTGATAACCAAAGAAGGATATAATCTCACATTAGAGGATAATGTTATGAACATTTTCCAGAATCAAGTGTTGATTCGATCTGGTACGTTATGTAACAGAATATACGTTCTTAATCAAAGTACAGTTCTTAACATACAGAACACAAACAAGAGGAAAAGTTCAAAAATGAACGAAGCCTTTTTGTGGCACTGTAGACTAGGTCATATCAATGCGACAAGACTGGTTAAGTTGCATAAAGATGGATATTTGAATCCATTCGAATTTTCATCTTATGAAACTTACCAGTCATGTCTGAAAGGCAAGATGACTAAAACTCCGTTTACTGTATACGGAGAAAGAGCTTCTGAACTCTTGGGACTGATACATAGTGATGTATGCGGTCCTATGTCTACACATGCCAGGAATGGTTTTTCGTACTTTATTACATTCACCGATGATCTTTCAAAGTTCGGACATGTGTTCTTGTTGAAACACAAGTCTGAAGCTTTTGAGAAATTCAAGGAATATAAGTGCGAAGTTGAAAACCAGACGGGAAAAAGTATTAAAGTCCTTCGATCTGATCGGGGAGGAGAATACTTGAGCACGGAATTCCGTGATTATCTAAAAGAGAATGGGATTCTCTCTCAGCTTACTCCTCCGTATACACCACGACACAACGGTGTATCGGAACGCAGGAATCGCACCATATTGGATATGGTGCGCTCTTTGATGAGTACTGCTGAGTTACCTATTTCCTTTTAGGGGTATGCGCTTGAGACAGCTGCATACCTATTGAATAGAGTTATGACCAAATCTGTGCTTACCACTCCATATGAAATATGGAATGGGAAGAGACCATGTCTTAATTTCATTAAGATATGGGGTTGTCCCGCCTATGTCAAAAAGCAAAATCCAGAAAAGCTCGATGCAAGGTCAGTTCTGTGCAAGTTTGTAGGATATCCCAAATATTCGCGAGGGCATATCTTCTACCAAAGTGAGGAACAAAAGGTGTTTGTTGCTCAACATGCCACCTTTTTGGAAAAGGAATTTCTTGTAAAAGAAATTAATGGCAATGAGGTAGAACTGGAAGAAGTTCCAGCAGAACAAACTACCGCTGACGATTTAGTAGAACTGGAGAATCCAATAGTACCCAACGAACCCCAGCCACTCCGCAAATCTAGTAGGGTTCCTCATCCACCTGAGAGATACTAAGGTTTTCTCGTAGACGGTGGAAGCGAGGATTGCATCATGGAAGATGATGACCTGACTAGTTTCGAGCAGGCCGTCACAAGTGGAGACTCTGTGAAATGGCTGGATGCTATGCGATCCGAAATGGAATCCATGTACACCAACAAAGTATGTACTTTGGATGTTGCTCCTGAAGGGGTAAAACCCATTGGGAGCAAGTTGATCTTCAAAAAAAGATTGTTGTAGATGGAAAAGTTGAGACTTTCAAAGCTAGACTTATGGCAAAAGGTTTTCGTCAACGACCAGGCGTCGACTATGATGAAACCTTTTCTCTTGTCGCTATGCTTAAGTCCATCAGGATCCTACTTGCCATTGTTGCATATCATGACTACGAAATCTGGCAGATGGACGTCAAGACCACTTTTCTAAATGGTTATTTAGAAGAGAGCGTGTACATAATACAGTCAGAGGGTTTCGTAGACAGTGGGAGCAGCAGAAAGGTGTGCAAGTTGCTTAAATCCATCTACGGATTAAAGCAGGCGTCACGGAGTTGGAACATCTGTTTTGATGAAGCTATCAAAGAGTTTGACTTCATAAAAAATGTAGATGAACCTTGTATATATAAGAAGGCAGTAGAGAGTAAGGTGGTCTTCCTCGTATTGTACTGGATGACATACTCTTGATACGAAATGATGTTCCTTTGCTACACTCGGTCAAGCTCTTCTTATCACTCAAGTTCTCCATGAAAGATCTTGGTGATGCCTCCTACATCCTGGGGATAATGATCTATAGAGATATATCTAAATAGATTTTGGGATTGTCCCAATCCAGGTACATTGACACCATACTAAAGTGATTTAGTATGGAAGATTCTAAGCGAGGTAATTTATCCGCTTGTTCAGGAATCACTCTCTCCAAAGAGATGTCTCCCAAGACTGATTTGTTGAGAGCTCGCATGCAAGGGATACCCTATGCTTCGGCAGTAGGTTCTATCATGTATGCGATGTTATGTACCAGACCGGATGTAGCTTACTCACTAGATGTAGTGAGCAGGTATCAATCAGATCCTGGGGAAAACCACTGGAGAGATGTGAAGAACATTCTTAAGTACCTGAGAAGGACTAAAGAATTGTTCTTGGTGTATGGTAACGGTAAACTCCAGATGGAGTCCTTTACCGATTCGAGCTTCCAGAGTGATAAGGACGACAGTAAGTCGGTCTCGGGTTTTGTCTTTACCCTCAACGGAGAGACGGTGTGTTGGAAGAGTTCCAAGCAAGACACCGTAGCAGACTCGAGTATGGAGGCTGAATACATCGCTGCCAACGATGCTGCCAAAGAAGCTGTCTGGATGAAGAAGTTCATTGCTGAGCTTGGTGTGGTTCTATCCATTGAGCATCCAATACCTGTGTATTGTGATAACAATGGAGCTGTGGCTTTAGCCAAGGAACCCAGGTCCCATCAGAGATCCAGACATATTCTGAGACAGTATCACCAGATTAGGGAGATAGTAGATCGCCGAGAGATCGAGGTCAGGAGAGTTGACACGAAAGACAACGTAGCGGATCCACTCATGAAGGCCCTTCCCCAGATTCAGTTTGAGAGACTTTTTTGGATGTTGGGTATGAGATACTACAACACATGGCCTTAGTGCAAGTGGAAGATTGTTAGTAATATGTATGCCCTAGAGGCCATTATTGTACATATGATATATATTATAGTGGATGCTTGGACATATATATAGAGGACTTTCTTGCTCGACATGATAGTATACTATCTGGTTACTTTTTATCTTAATATGTTGACTGATAATCTTTACTGTCTTGCTTTCACATGTTGATAAAGCCCTTAAGATATGTACTTGACTGCCAGGATTATGATGAGATCATACTAATGGGGCTAGGGTGGTCCAAAAGTACATCCTTTAATCAGTTCCTAGTCATGGGAATATCGAGACCAGGGCATCGATATTCTACTGTAGACTAGTATGTACGTTTCTTGTCCCTTAGAGGGCGATGGTTGATCCCACAACCATTGGTGTGTGACATCAAAAATTGTACACAGGTGTTCATTGGAGAATGGGTACACCGAACAGGACTCGCCGAGGACTCCTGGTTGGTAGTATACCTATCATCAGATAGCAGTCCTCTTGTGACACTGGTACAGGTTAGTCTGTAGACCTGAGATCGCATAGAGTCTTGTGTGGCTCCCATTGTGCATTGATTTCCTCCCTACCATGGCTCAAAGGAGTCATGCAAACAGGTGGATTTTGGGTACAGTCCCGAGTCACATGGAGGCAATGAGCGATAGGAGGGGTTTCTTCTCTCTCGGTATTGGGGGTTGATGTTGCGCTATACTCGATTGGCTATAACTGGAAGTCCCTGGCCAGGGCTGCTGCCGAGATTTACTGATAAGAGTTATCAGTAGTTTCTCGAACCCGGGCAGCCGTTACGTCTAGCTAGTACCGCTAACGGCTTGATGGTGACTGATGTGATCATCACCTACTGCTGGCGTATTGACGAGTCTTTAGAGTTCCACACAGAAGTTTTCTGGTTCAAGCGAAACGAAGTAGGACACATATGTGATATGTGTGTAGGCCTGATTAAATACGAGTATGTGATACCGTATTGTAATCTGGCAGTTATCTGTTATCGGTTAGGTTGTATGTGATATAACCAGATTATCGAATCAAGTGTTGATTTGATAATGTGATAAACGGATAAATGATATTAGTCAGTTATATGTGATATAACTGGATTATTAAATCAAGTGTTGATTTAATAATGTGATATATATTATATATGATATAATTATATCTTGACTAATATTATTAGCTCACTAATTATGTTTCTTAATATGTGTATATATATATATATATATTTGATATATGTATCTATATATATATATATTTGATATGTGTGTGTGTGTGTATTATATGAAGCATGGCATCTATTTTCTATTTTTAGAAAATACAAAATGAGGTGTAAATTGTGGAGATATTTATGGAATGGGCAAGGCATGGGTTTTTATCATATTATATTGGTCTTGATTCACTATTCAAGTATGGTTGCAATTTAGAATTGCAATTTTATTCCATGCTTGAATAAGTGAGGAAAGAGAGAGCCATTTGAGTTTACTCTCATCATTTTTTTCATTCTTCATGCCTTCGCCATTTTTATGAGCTCTTGCTCTCTCTTGCTCTCTACAATTTTCTTTACCTTACCTCCAAGTTCAAACTCTCACATGTGATGTGAGAGATTGAACTTGTGAGAACCCTAGTAAGCAAATTAAACCCCTACTTCACCATCACACATTAGATTAGCAATTTGATGTGGAGTGTTGCCTTCACTAATGAGATTAGTGAAGGGTTAGCTTGAGCTTGTGGACTTCGGGTAGATCGTCTTTAGCGCGAAAATCATGAAGGAGGTTCTTTCATCTTGAAGAGAAGCCTAGTGGAGTCGCGTGGACCACAACCCGAAGCTAGATAAGAGAATGACTCGATCTACAAGGGTATAACCTTCTTTCCTTCTACTAGTTTTGTGATGATACCAATCTAAACCCTAATATTCTAGCAAAGATGTTGGTTTGTCTAGCTTAGCACCAAAAAAAAAATTGAATTTGGCATGCTTGATGCCACTTGGACCCCATGGTGGTGCTAGGGTATACTTTCAGTCCATCTGTCTGAGGATGATAAGACGTACTAAACTTCAAACGAGTTCCCAAACTCTCCTGTAGACTCTTCCAAAAGTGTGATAGGAATCGTGTATCACGATCAAAAACGATACTAACTGGTACTCCATCTAGTCTCACAATCTCCTGCATGTACCGCTCTGCCAACGTCACCGTCGACTGACCAACTCGGAATGGTATGAAATGAGCTGCCTTGGTCAATCGATCGACAATCACCCAAACTGCGTTATTGCCCTTTGGACTCCGTGGTAAGGATGTCATGAAATCCATAGTTATATGTTCCCACTTCCAGTGAGGAATCATAAGTGGTTGCAACAAATCAGCTACCCTTTGATGTTCAGCCTTGACTTGCCGACACACTAAGAATCTCGATACATAGCGAGCAATCTCTCTTTTCATGCCTTCCCACAAAAAATGTTGTCGCAAATCTCTATACATCTTCATGCCTCCCGAATGTACTTAATATGCGGAACTATGAGCCTCTTTCATGACTTCTTCACGAACATCTCCTTTAGGCACACATAAACGACTTCCATATCTTAACAAGCCATCTTCATAAATCAACAAATCTATTCTAAGTCCCGCTTTTGTCCTCGAAACTTCTACAATCTAGGGTCATGCGACCGTGCTGCCTTAATGCTATCGATTAAGGATGACTGTACTTGCGACTGCATCAACTATCCCGAAAAATCTGGTAGTACAATCTCCAACTCAAACCTCTGAAAATCAGCTATAATCTCCTTCTGTGCAGTCAACATCCATTTCGCTGGCAACCGACTTAATGCGTCCGGCATTACATTAACTTTCCCCGGATGATATTTTAGGTCAAGATCATAGTCAGCCATCAGCTCTAACCATCTACGATGTCTCATGTTGAGCCCTTTCTGTGTGAACACGTACTCTAGGCTCTTGTGATCCGTAAACACTTCAACTCTTTCACCCAATAAGTAGTGTCTCCAAATCTTTAGCGCGAAGATCACTTCTGCTAGCTCTAATTCATGAGTTGGGAAGTTCTTCTTATGGGTCTTTAATTGCCTTGACGCATACAGTATAACCTTCCCATGCTGCATCAGAACACATCCTAAGCCTTGTTGGGTTTCGGTGCCCGCACTACGGAAGCCGCGGCTGAGGCGGAAGCGAAAAAAAATAATTTACGCGAGCACCAAACACCCGTAACCTAGGAAAACGATCCAAAAACCTAAACTAGCTAACTAGAAATGTAAGGGTGCAGAAACCACAACCTTCTACGCGTGTCCACCCAATTTTGGAAGACCTCTCCAAGCTCGTAGCTGCCGGGATCGCGCTTGAAAATCGGCCACCCTCGCCGAAGATGATCCACCCGAGAGAAACCGAAAGAGGCTCTAACCGATGATCCAAACTTGCAGGTATGGATTGTCGGTGATGTAGGAATATTTCACTAAACTTTTCCTTCAAGAATCCATGCTCATGAGAGCAAGAAGAAGAAGAAGAAGGAGAAGAGAAAAATGGATAATCATTTTTCTCCACCATGAGGCATGAAGCATGTTGGCTGAAACAAAAATGATCAAGTCCAAATGAAAAGAGAATAGCCACCTCATTTACAACCATGGTGCAATAGTGCACCAATAAATGCACATCACAATCTAAGCCATTCCTCTCTACAATCACAAGCATGCTTCATGTCACCTCATTTCCCATTTATTTTTCTAAAAAGAAAAACAAATATGAGGTGTCCTTCTAGAAGCATTCCCGTATAAATACGGAATACTTCTCCGGTTACATGTATCTCTACATATACGCGTATCAATATAAAAATACGGATCGCACCAAAGAGAGAAAATGAATAGTGAACAATAATACTAAAATATATGTATCAAAATACATATATAAATTATTAAATCAAAACCTGATTTAATAATTCAGCTTAATCCTAAGCCATATAGTATTATCAACCGCCCGATTAAAGTCCGTGTATTACGTACATGTATTTAATCGAACCCCTACACGTACCAACGTACGGCTCCTACATCTATCGCCTGAACCAGAAAAAGCCTATGTGTGGGACTCTAAAGACTCGACAATATGCTGGCAGTTGGTTTAACCACAAGCACGTCGGCGGCACTAGCTGTACGTAACGGCTACCCAGGTACTTGTCAAAAGTGGGGTCGACAATCAAGTACGTCTTTACGCTACTGAGCCTGAATATGGCAATCTCCGTATAGTCGCGTCTCTTCGTCAAAGAATATCGCATATCGGATCTAGGGGGTGGATAACGTCAGACCCCTACTAACCCGATAAGTCGTGTCTAAGTCAAGCTCATCACCAACAGAGATACTACTGATCAACTATCAGTAAATCTCATCCACAGTGGCCACGGATTTATGGTGATAGTCAATTGAACACAGCGCGACATCGACTCTTAATACCAGGAGAGACGAATCCCTGACAATCGACCACTGCCTCCATGTGGCTCGGGACTGTACCCAACTAAAACCTGTTTGCACGACTCCTTTGAACCATGGTAGGGTAGTAATCAAAGTACAGTGTGAACTCACACGAGACAAATGACGATCTCAGGTCAAAGGACTAACCTATACTCATGCCACCTGATAACTTCCATCTGACGATAGATATAAAACAATCTAGAAGTTCTCAGCGAGTCCGACCAGTATACTCACCTCCAGTGAGCACCTGTATACTATCATAGGTGACACAACACCAATGTCTTGTGAGACTGGCCACCGCCCCTCATCGGGGGTCTGGAAACATATACACTAGTCTACTCCGGAATATTGATGCCCAGTCTTGATACTCCCACGGTTAGGGACATTTAAGGATGTGCTTATGGACAACTCATCTCCTACATATATGATCGTTGTCATAATGCTGGTTGTCAAGCAATAATCCTACGGGCTTCATCAATGATGAAGACAAACCAGATAGCATACTATCATCTTGAGTAAGACCGTTATATCTGTATAGGTCCTCCCTCAATTATCATAATCGCCTACTTGCAATTACAATAATTGCCTTGAGGACACTATATCCAACAATCTCCCACTTTCACTTAAGGCCAATTATTGCAGTATCGCGTACCCACAGCTCATGTGCTATTGAATACCCAACTTCTTTTCTAATCAGTTTCACAAACTATGTTTGTGAAACTTAATGTGTTCGAGAAATAGCCTTAGTGAGTGGATCCGATACAATGTTCCAACTTCATCTATCTATATTTCAACTTTGCAGAGATCAACAATCTCCCAAACTGAGTGATACCCCGTATCAAGAATTTGTCTGGATACTTGATGGGACTAAGTTGATAAATGAACAACTCCATCCAACAAACTTCTTGGGCTGTATCCTCGGTTGAGTCATAACCAGCATCCTGCACCATGATTACCTCAGTATCCCCCTTGGAACACTATCCAATATACTGATCCTCAGAAGAGGCTAAACTCAAAACTCTGACAGCATCTCTGTCATCCAGGACACCTTGGAAGCCTTAACTGATAACCGCCTTCCAGAGGAGGCTGTCGTTACCTTATACCAAGAACATCCTCTTATGTTCATAATAGCTTCCCTTTGTTTCTCCAGGATTGGATTAATATATTCTTATTGCAGCTAGTGTAAAAGCAATATCTTGTGTTGTACAAGACATTGCATGATTGACTCAATTACCTAAACAAATGATATGTCATTCATGCCAGTCTCTCTTCTCATCAGTCTAGAAGACATCCTTTTTAGAGAGGGTGACTCCATCACCTGCGGGTATACCACCATGCCAGAAGTCTTCCATTCTAAAATACTTTTAAAATGCTATCTAATTACCCGATTGGAAAACTTTCCAAATCTAGATCTAAAACCAGAATCCCTGATATAGCATCCATCTAGTTTTGTACAAGACATTGCATGATTGACTCAATTGCCTAAATAAATGATATGTCATTCATGCTAGTCCTTCTCTTCATCAGTTTAGAAGACATCTCTTTACAGAGGGTGACTCCATCGCCTGCGGGTACACTACCACGCCAGGAGTCGTCCATTCTAAAATATTAGAATGTTGTCTAAGTGACCGACTTGGGAAACTTCCCAAATCTAGATCTAGTCACCAGAATTCCTGATATATTATCTATATCCAATGTGGAGAAAATACTATGTGACAACCAAAGTCTGAACGATTGTAGTATAAAAACATCACTTCCTATCTGGAGTATGTCATCCAAATTTCAGGACAATACTCTCTACATCCTTCTTATTAGATTCATCTATTTTTTTGATAAAGTCAATCACCTTGACTGCCACATCAAAACAAATGATCCGTCTCCGCTATCCTTGCTTTAGTCTACGAATAGACATAAGCAACTTGCACACCTTCCGCTGCTCCCACTGACTACGATAACTCTCTGTAGATTTCTATACATGTGCACTTCCAAAATCCCATTTGGAAAGACGTTATAGTCACCCATCTGCCAGATATCATATCCATGAACTGCATCAACGCCAAATCATATCCATATGGACTTCAGCGTAGACACTGAAGTAAAAGTCACATGGCAATCCACAACGGGTATTTGATGAAAACTCTTTACAACAAGTCTAGCCTTATTAGGTTAGTACCTTTCCACCTGCATGGATCTCGAAAGATCTACTTGCTTCTAATAGGTTTTACCCCTTCAAGAGCACCCAGCAAAGTCCAAAATCCATGATTTGCTGAAGTGCGTGGAGTCCATCTTGGGTATGAAATACCTGGTCACCTGGAAGTTACCACTTCCTATGACCTGCTGATAACAAGTAGGGGGAATAGAAGTGTCAAGTCATATCCGTATGGAATTCAGCATAGACACTGAAATAAAAGTCTCATCACAATCCACAACGAATATTTGATGAAAACTCTTTACAACAAGTCTAGCCTTATTAGGTTAGTACCTTTCCATCTGCACAGATCTCGAAAGATCTGCTTGCTCTTTATGGGTTTTACCCCTTCAAGAGCACCCAGGAAAGTCCAAAATCCATAATTTTGCTGAAGTGCGTGGAGTCCATCTTGGATCTAAAGTATCTGGTCACCTGGAAGTTACAACTTCCTATGACCTACTGATAACTAGTAAGGTCATCATCACTATGATGCTGACCTTCCTGTCACCGTCTATGAGAAAACCGAAATATCTCTCGAGTGGCTGAGGTCACCTACTTAATCTGCGGAGTGGCTAATGGTTTGTCAAGTCCAATTGAATTCTTAGGTTCTACTAAAATTTCAGTAACCGTTTATGGTTTTGGAATCACTTCCAATTCTACCATACTCCCATTAGTTTCTTTGCAAAAAGATTCCTTTTATAAAATGGTGGCGAATCAAGAACAATGTAACTATTGATCTTGAAAATGGTAGAAACAAAAATCCTAGCGAATGCTTGGGATAATCCACAAACCTCCATTACCGAAGCGTACCTTGAGTTTGTCTGGATTCTGTTTTTAGACAGAAACCAGATAACTCCATATTTTAACAAGCTCAAGATATGTAACCATTCTATGTCCATATAGAATCAATGCACTAATTTAGATGGAACCAGATTCAAAAGTCATGGAGCTGTTTCCAGTGCATATCACCTAATGGAAAAAGGGCAATACAACATTACTCATCAAAGAGCACATCCACGGATGAGTAACCTGTGAGAGAATCAAGTTCTCAATTCCTTAATGGAACACCTAGTATAAGTATCTACATCTTCGATCATCTCGAAGAATCCGGATACTTACAACGTATGTTTCTCTAGTTTATTCTTATAATTATAAACTTCTCAAAATCTTTGGACCTTGCATTACAACGAATGCGTGTCTAAAACCAGAGAACTCATAGGTAAACCTGAATGAAGTAAGAGTACTAACCCTTGTCCCGAAGGATACTGGACAACATACATTTTCATGTATAAGTCCCAAGAGTATACGAACTCAAATTTTGTGTTTTGTAAATTAAAACTATATCTTGGTTAAGACTGTCTTACACCGTTATTCAATGCACCTTACTTTATCCTCAACTGATAAAAGTAAATGTTTATAACACAAATTTCAAAATGTATATCTCACTTTATAAAATAAAGGTACAGATATTTCATTTTAAAATTTGGTGCATAACAACGGTTATTCGAAACCAAAAATTTCCGTCAGGCAAAAACAAGCGATTTAATCCAATATCACCAATTGCAACGAATTCCGATATTAAGGATCAGATCTCCCATTTCCCAATATTCTACCCCCACTCATCATCTGCAACACCGTACAGATGTGAGATCCAAATCTGGTAAATACATACTCTGGAGTCAGAATTAATTGGGAAAACAGTTCTCTTTTACCAATACACAGAAATACTGAAACATGAAAATGTTTCATAGGGGGTGGACAGGTATTCCTAGTAATGCCTTTTCCATTATCCAGATTCATGACAGTAGTCGCAATTTCCTTTGCCCTCACTTCAATCACTTTATATGTCTCTACATCTTACCTTCTGCACACCGTATTTAGGCTAAATGATTTTCTTCCTTTCCTACCTTTCAGTACCAGCCTGAGGTTTGGAAGAAGACTATCCAATAAGCGTAACATGTGTAGTCTCATAATACAAGGAACTCTCACAGCCTGAGAGAATATAAAGGGAAAAGACAACCAAATAATCCTATTCAATTTCTCCAGAACCTGTAGCCATCCTCGACTGAAGTAACTTCTCCGAGTTCGTATGTAACTTTACGATGGCCGTTCCAGGCAATATAGATCATCATAGTGATAAGAAGTGTTCTGAAGAAATGAAAAGGGTAAAAAAAGGAGTGGTAGGGATATGTGTGACTTTGTCGTGAATCATGACAATCCGAAGCCTAAGGGTGTAAGAAGGATCGGTTAACTTGGTTCATGAGACTTTAAGGTAAGCCATGGGCCGCTGTACCAGAGAGAGAGAAAAGAAACACTCAGCATACACTCTATCAAGATTAGATTGGTTATCATTTTATCTAATCAGGATGGCTCCCACTGTTTCCTCGAATTCTCCTTCAAACCCTAAAAGGAGAACTAGTCGGGATCATTTACACTTTACAAGTTCGCTAACCGTTCAGCCAGGCCAGTGTTGGTACTCCGAGAGAGGTCCCCCATGCTTTCATACAGACCTAATTAATAACCTCGTTTCTGTAGAGGCGTAACCTCGTTAACAATTTTTAGATACCTAATAGGTTAGCTAATTGAGAAATGAAAAATCTCCTGAGGAGTAATACATACTCATCAGTGGGAATCGGGACCCAACTATTATCATGTGATAACCTGACGGAATCCACTCAAGTCATCATACTCCAGAAGGTATGCGCATGCCTGGAAAGTTTCAGTATGTTTGAAACTCCCAATATGGGTTTTGCCCCTAGGATACAAGTTACCTTGACAAGGTTAACAAGTCAAAGGGTCCTAGTCAAGTTCAACCCGTTATTGTCCTGATTGCATTATACCCACCAGCACAGACTCTTGATAAGGTTAACAAGGTCGAACAACTGTCCTAACCAATCCACATATCCTTGCAACAGAAAAATATTACAGAGCCACCGCACATTACGCCTCGGCGAATAACAACGACAAACGTAGCATGAATATTAAGCAATACTAATATGAAATGACGGAGGGCTACTGCTGGTTTTTGGTGAAAAACCTTTAACGTAATGAACTTGATATCGTTGAAAGAACTTGAGTGGCTTTGAAATGGAGTGGTTTAATCTCTGCTTTTTAAAACTAGTGACATAAACATTTGCTTAAGAGAGAACTCCCAGTGAAGGGAACAAGGCTCTTCCCTCATAGAATGAGGTGCAGGATATTCCTAACCGAATACCTCTATGCAAAGCAAAAGAATATGACTATGAGTTTTGAAGAAAACCGAACAGTTTTAAAATTGGTTTCGACAACATTATTTAGGTTTATTTTTCCTTGCATTATTTAAATAATGCGTTCCCATAATTTTAAGTTTTCAAGCCACAAAAGAAACAACCAAAATAACATGCTATTTATATGCCATCCGCATTCGCCATGGGGCCCCGTCATGCACCGTTAGGTTACTTAACTAACGGCAGAGCATGGGCAGGACTAACTGTCACGACCCGAAATTGGCACGTGACGAACTTTAAACCGTGCAACGTCTACAGGCGTAACGCAACTTAAGTAAGCCGAAAACCCAGCAATCTAAACCATGAAAAGTAACAAGAAATTATAGCATTTTAAATCCTTTGAAATCTCAACCCAAATTCTTTAAAAGTCCAACTTTATTTCCTTTAAAATTTTGACAGCATCCCCTTTGTAAAAACCATCCCCAAAAACGGATACAACATAAATATAAGTAAAGCATCCCCAAACGGGAGCAAAAACACGCCCAAAGGCAGAAAACAACCACCACAACAGATATACGACACCGTAGAGAAGAAATAAAAAACGATAAAAAGGAAACTGTATAAAAGACAACCAAGTCACAAAATAATATACAACATCGTCCTCACATCAAGTCTCTAAGTGTCACGTCCCGAAAGTACGGAACAAGACCGGCACTTAAACTACGAACGTCTCGAGGCGTACGTAATCTAAGTAAACCGAAAACCCAGAAATCCAAACCAAGAAAAGTAGTAAAGTGAAGGAAAACCAATTTAAAACAAGAAGTTTTAATAGCATAAGCCGAATTATGCGGTTTTAAAAAAACATCAATATTTCCCGAAAATTTCGGCAGAGTCTCCTTTGTAAATACTGGCTCCCAAACGGGATACAACATGAATAGTATACGAAATCAATAAAAGGCATCCCCAAGCGGGAGCTAGCTCTTCTTCAATCGACGGTCACAACCACACAAGCAATATAATATACAACGCCAACGGCGAGGATCAAAAACTCAAAACCATAAGAAAACCACAGAAATAAAACGCGCGACTCTAAGGTCGAAAGAATAACATCACTGGTCTCTATCTCAAAGATAAATACTTGTTTGGTTGATGGAACTTCTAGATACAACAGAGTAATAATATACAAGTTATATAATGGGGGTACGATACAAGTAAACCCACCTACTAGCAAATCACCCGAACGAAACTATGCCCGCAAAGCCGTAATGAAACCTGCACGGCAAACCTGCAAGAAACTGGAGCACAACGGGGGTGAGTTGCCAACTCGTGAATAGAAAAATATCTACGAAAAGAAATCGCATAAATAACGCAATCCTAGGTCAATGATCATTATATATCCTCAAATAAATAACCAGCAACCCATAACAATGGTTAGGGCAAATATCTAACCCAAGTGTAAATCCATGTGCCGTGTCAGTGCCTCAGGTAGCAATGTATGAATGCATGAAACATAATGCATGTACTGAAGAAAACTGCTTTCCTAAATCAGTGAGATTTCTGTATTTTAAAAGTGAGGTACCATAAATGAAATCAGCATAAAACAGTGCCCAGCATCGACACAAAACAAGTGTCCAAATATCTCGATATCTCTGTATCACAATCTCTGTACCTCAATATCTCAAAATCTCAATATCTTAATCACAATATCTAGGGCGCCGTCAATCCAGACTGGCCCCTACCATCTATCTCAAGACCACGACGGTATCCTCCGGATATCCGACACGTCGGATAATATCACCGGTCGGTAGTGCTCCCCTGCCAGGCTCAACGTCAACAACACGGCCTTCTCGCCCCGGGGTACCACACCGGGCCCACCATGTACCCGAAGCGGTTCATCCAACTCCTCGAATCGGGTCTCGAAATCAATCAGCAAACTCATGGTGGACGACTCATACATCATGGGAAAACCGCATTTTTATTTAAAAAGAGAGAAAGCAGTTTATATATGTTTTGCGGTTTTCCTCCAAATCCAGAAAATATCATGGAAATCTGAATCATCAATAGCATGTAAAACCATGAATATAAGCATGAGAATGAATAACAGTATGCATGAAGCGACAAATAATAACTACAATATCTAAGCTGGCATATAAGGTATGTACACTAATATTATGTCAAACTACTGGCTATCAAGCTAAGTTAAGCAATAATATCTTCTAAGGTGTACGTGACATGGCAATTACCGATGAAGATGTGTGTGAGCCGGCAAGTAAGTGTATGTGGTACATACGCATCATCGGTAATGGTGCTGGTGTCCTAACAGTATAATGTCAACAATGCAATATGAAATAACAATGTAAATATGCGATGCGGAGCGAGCAACCAAAATGAGCGGGAGCTAAATATTAAACAATGGCGCCATTTGAAATAACACGAAGCGCGGGGTTTTGAAAATAAGGGCTACGGTGGTTTTTTTATAAGAAAGGATACGTCTTTTGAAATATCCGTAGATCCCTTGACCTGTCTTTTAAAATACCCACGATCCGCTAGTTTTGAAATAGGTAGGAGTCTAATCTAATCTAACAACTACACTAAACTAAATGGCTAAGCTAACAAGCTAAACTATAGGTAAGGAAGCCGCCTATCATCTGAGTCGATACATATACATACTTGTATATGTATAGTCGGTGATCCCGTCTTAATAATATCATATCCGATACCATATCTATAATCAGACATCCCAAGTCAAGAGTGCGGATCAATCATCAAAATATAGCCCGTACGTAAATCCGTCGTACGGCATCCCCAAATCTGGGTACGGGTCAAAATCATATTCATCACACTATTCATCCGGTATCCTCTTTATCAAAGATCATAGTCTAAGGTACTGACCTATGTCTAATACAATACTAATACCGCCTAAGTATGCATGGACGTGTGTGAAACACTACGTCAAGGACCCGCTATAATGTCATGTCGTATCTCAAATACGAACCCTGCTATATCACCGATCTCACGGCCTCAAATCAAATCTCATCGACTCATCTTAAATCGCAAGTACTATCCTTATTATCCATGCATGCGTATATGAATGTACATATGCATAGTCCCATACCCACGCATATATACATATATACACATCCCAATCGGCGCACAAGAAAGTAATGTATGCAATTCTGTGCGTGCGTATGTGGGTATAACAACTACTCTAGGGTTTCGCAACTAACCCAAAGCTAATCCATGAACACATAATCATAACATGAATAAACATTCTCGTATCATAAAACACCTATATAAACATATATATATGAGCTACACTACGGACTGCGGGGGTGCTATACGCCATCCACCCTACTTCTCCCCGTAGATATAAATCTACTTACCTGGTCCTCGCTAGCCGGTGCCGACGTCGCCACGCGCTTGCTTGTCGTCTCGAAGTCCACATGGGTTACCTACATATCATAACGTACCGTGTCGTATTAAAATCCGACTCATGACCCAAAAGGACACGCGAATCCCACATAGGTCAAAACCTATGGTTGCTTTCACAAATCGACCCAAAAACCCTCGACGTCGGCGTACAAACGCCAAACCATCGAGAAAGCTCCCAACACACTCATTTTTACGATTACAAGCACTAATTATAATATAAAATAGTTTAAAATTCACAAAAACCCCAATTTCACTTAAAAGGTCATTTTTCCGAAAATCTAGCAAGCACAAATCACCGTTAGTACAAAACTCGATGTATAAACGAATATAGCGGCCACAATATTCACTAAATATCTTAAATAAGTCATAAAAACAATTCCCATAATTTAATCTCATTAAATTCCATAAACCCCAAAATTCTAGTTTATAAAATACCTAAATTTTAACAATTTTATAGCAAAAATGCACAAACTACAATCTAGCTTGGATTTTCATGAACTAAAGTATTAAACTACACATTAAAATATTAATAATACCATGAATACCCTAATTAGATTTTTATCTCCATTATTTAATCAAATTCCAAAAACCTAGTTTGCTTAAAAACTTGATTTGGACAAATTAAATGCAACAATTTACATAATAGCAACTAGATTAGGTTTTTCCATGCCCTCACATGCCAAAATACACTTTGTAAACTTAAAAAAGTGACAATGACCATATTTGAATTCAAACTCTAACTCATAAATTTTAAATCATGCACTTAAAACCAATTGAAAACCTATTTAAACCTAATTAAACACCTAATTAAGCTAACATGAAACAATTACAACACATTAAGCAAAAGGTTAGAATTTAGACCCAAATAATTTGAAGCTCCCACAAGCACACTTAGCCTCCCAAATTGAAATCTAAATCCCTAGATCCATGCTAAAGTAGCCAAGAAAAAATGGGTAGGAGGTGGATTTTGATTTTGTGGGATTTTTGTGTTGGTTTTTGGGCATTTTGTTGAATTTTTTTGATGCAAAATGAGAGAGGAAGAAAGAGGGCTGTTGTGGTGCAGGAAAAACAAGTGGGCTCGGCCAAATGGGGAGGAGAAGAGAGTGTGGGGTGATTGGAGAGAGAATGTGGTCAAAAAGTCCACCTTTAATTCTATCATTCTCTTTTCTTTTCTTTTCTTTTCTTTCTTCTTTTCTTTTCTTTGAAATTCATGTGGGGAAAATGGGTGGGGGATGCTGAATCCAGCCAAGGGAAGAAATAAATGGGGATGTGTGAGTGTGGGTATGGGTGTGGGGTGATGGAAAATGATAAATACAATACCCCAAATATCCATTTACACTAAAAAAGCATTTTTTCTTCAATAATTTCTAAACCGTTTTGGCAAACGATTTCTCTTCAAAAACCACATGATAAAATTTTATTTAATGTTTTATGATGCACAAAATTTGTTTCAACTCATTCCAATTTGTAATTTTCCCTAATTAAATATATTAGTGACGGCTTAAAATAATATTAAAATAATTAATTTCGGAAAAAATTTCAGAAAATTTGAAATTTCACCAGTCGGTCAATAAACACCAAATACTAGCAATTACATAGCTAGAATATGTATATTTAATTTTATAATAAAGATATTTGTATTTTGACTTTTTACAGAAAAGCCCTTTATTTTACTGTTTTTTCGAAATTTCACCGAAACGATTTTCAAAACGTTACACTAAGTCATACAAGATAATGGTAGATAGAGAGTACATGATACAAAGAATATACAATAAGCAACATGAACGGATAACCACAAAACCCATCTAAAGCAAAACTGCACACTGTGAGCCGAAGCGGTATCCACAGCAAAAGATGATAAGATAGATGAATAGCCTGCCTCGACTACTCTGGGGAACAACCTGCAAAACACCGTGGCACAACGGGGGTGAGTTTCCAACTCATGAATATTAAATAACATATGCAGCCAATCACAAGTATGCATGTACAGCGCGAATCTACATATGTAAGTTAATAGCAATAAATGGTCATATGTATGCAAAAGTCATGAAAGGTACACTAGCAGATATAACAATACATGAAGCAATAATATGACAATCTGTATGTAACCATCATGCAAGGTACTCTATCAGGTACTACTAATAAATGAACAATGATATGAAATAACGTATGTAAATGCAACAGTCATGAAAGGTACACTAACAGGTACAGTTAATACATGAAGCAGTGCATAAACAATAAGTGTGGAGTATGGGATGGAACATGTCATTTCCACGGAATCCTGACATCGTGGTAGGACCAAAATCCATCAAGACAATCCAAATCCCAATTTCCTCAAATCAGCCCCCAAATTGGCTCTTATATCATGTAAGTCTCACAAATCCTGAATGTACAATATCAAGTAAATCTCACATATCCTGAATGTACAAAATCAAGTAAATCTCATATATCCTGTATTCAATATCAAGTGAATCTCAAATATCCCAAATCCAATATCAAGTGAATCTTCTATATCCTAAAAAGTATATTTGCATGAATAAGTAAGATGATGTATATGAATTTATATGTATACATATATATTAGCGTCCTATTCCACTGATATATATATATATATATGCATATATAACAGCGTCTCATTCCACTGTTATATATATTTAGGAGTAAAAATATCATGAAAACAAGTGTCTAGTATCGACATATAAAGGATGGTCTATCTGGTGCTGTCACCACGACTGGCACCCTGATAGGTACGTAGCATACCCTATCCGAAAACCCGAGTGCCCAGCTTCGACCCTCGTCCTTCGACGTATCTATACGTACATGACTCCCGTCGGTATCCCCACGATAACCGCTTAGTCATATGTAATGTCACCGGAGTGTATGGTTCCCCTACCAGGCCTCATCGGCATGTTACATCAAAATCCTTTTCGTGCCCCGGGGTATCTCTGGGCCCCACCATGTACCCTCATACGGCCCACGACGCTCCTCGCATGGGGTATATATATCAGAACCGATAAAACTCATGGTGGTTGCTGAAATATCATATCAAAAGAAACCTGGTTTTTCAGATAATGCATAATTTCATGAAACTACCATGGTCCTCAAATCCAGAAAACATTATGAAAAATCCATATCTCAATGCGAAAATCCATGAATAAAATATACGCAACATAAAACTGTAATGTAAGCATATAAAGGAAAAGCCGCTATTTAACTGCAACAAGTTAATATAAATATCACGCGGTTCCTAATTGCTCCAAGTCTATATAATATCAAATAAAGGTAAACATGTAGCTAAAACCAGATATATGTGTAAACCTAAAGGTATAGCAAGGTATATGTATCTATGTCATTATGTGTGTATGTACCTATCGCTAATGGTACAATACTGTTCAATTGATAAAACAGCACATTTGTTATTAATTTTTCCTACTATTTCTATATTAAAAAGGTCTTTATTATAATATATCATAGATATGAGGGTTTATCTGTAAAAATATTATTTTCATGTGTTGATATATTGTAATTAACATTCGGTAGGAAAATGTATGCAAAATAATATCATTGACCAAATCCTAGTAGAACAAAGTCTACTAAATATTATTTGTTAAGTTGTTGTGCAGAATTTGCAGGTCTAAAATCAAGGAAATCAAGTTGTTAAAGTAAACCTGCCTAATTAAGAAATCAAAATGAAGAAATCAAGTCTGGCAGCAACTACGAGAAGATTTCCAAATTCCAAATATTCCAGAGAACACCACATGTCACATAGAGGAAGCCCCAGAATTTTGATCAATGGATATGATCAAATGGCCGCGGATCCGCGGCCATACCCCCCCTTGGGCCGCGGATCCGCGGCAAGATTGAGGAGTTAAAGTGTGCAATTTTCTAGGGTGAATCTCTACTGTTAGCTTCCAATTTTGGAAGCTAAATTTCTGGGTTTGGGACTATAAATTGTTAGTGTATATGCCCTAGGGGCCATTATTGTATCATACTGGTTTGTATATTACTTAATGGAAGCTTGGGATATTCATATGTATATAACAGTCTTGCTAAATATGGTAGTATGCTACTTGGTTTCTTCTATCTTAATATGTGAGTATACGTATTGATAGAGCTCTTAGGATCTTGCTTGACTACCGGCGTTGTGATGGCAGTCACACTAGTGGGGGCTGAGTAGTCTACAAGCACATCCTTATTCAAGTCCCTAGTCGTAGGATTATCGAGACAGGGCATCGATACTCCGGAGTAGACTAGTGTGTACGCTTCTCATCCCAGTTAGGGAGATGGTCTGTCCCACAGCCTTCAGTACGTCGTACTGGAGATAGTATGCAGGTGCTCGTTGGGTTACGGGTACACCGGACAGGACTATCAGGGAACTGTTGGATGGTTTTATACCAGTCGTCAGTGAACAGTTCCCAGGTGACATGAGTACAGCATAGTCCGCAGACTTGACACTGCTACTTCGCCTCGAGTGTGTCCCACTGTTCTTAGATTGCTACCCTACCACGGCTCAAAGGAGTCGTGCAAACAGGTAGTAGTTGGGTGCAGTCCCGAGCACTTGGAGGCAGTGGCGGTTAGACAGGATTCGTCTCTCCCGGTATTGGGGGTTGATATCGCGCTGTGTCAGAGAGCCATTACGCAAAGTCCCTGGCCAGGGCAAGCGAGATTTGCTGGTAGGTTCCAGTAGTTTCTCAGGGTGTAATGGGCTTCGCTCCGACACGACTTATACCGCTATTAGGGGACTAACGCTTGCCGCCCCCTAGGCCCGATATGCGATAGTCTTAGACGAACGGACCGGACTGTATGGAGATTGTCACATCAGACTCAGTAGGAGTTCGGATGGGTTTCCTCATCGGCCTTCTTATCGACATCTACCTGGGGACCGTTACGTACAGCTAGTGCCGCTTGTGGTCTGTGGTTAAACCCACTGCCAACGTAGTAGTCGAGTCTCTAGAGTCCCACACAGAGAGTTTCCCTACTCCAGGCGAAACGATATAGAGGTCGTATGGTTTTACGACAAGGGTTCGGACGCATACGTGTGTTTACACACGTACGACTTTCGGACAGTTTTTACCAGTCGGCTTTGGTTTAAGCCAGTTACTGGTATCCGGTTATTGGATTTATACAGTCTAAAGTTTTTCCGTATTTTTGCGGAAAGGAGGGGCGTTCTCGTAATTGCGCGAGAAGTTTCTAGAAGATGGTGACTAAGGAGGTTTAGGTGGCATATATAATGAATGTGATTAGTGAGTCATATGGATGATTCATCCATGTCATTAATGCTTCATAATTGCTTAATGACTCATGGAGATGAATCACCACAAGATATTTATCAAGCATGGTTGTAAATCATTTTCTTTTCTTTTCTTGATATAACAAAATGCTTGATATATATTATGATAACTCATTATTCTCACTTCATTATTATCTTCACCTTCTCTCTCCTCAAGCTCTCCCTCTTCAAACCCTAATCCTCCCCTCTCATGTGTTGAGTACAAGGATTAGTTAGACTAATTAAACCATAACCCTCACTCTCTATCACCTAGCTTCTTTGATTAGCACTTAAAAAAAGTTAGTTGCCTCAAGTTTAGAGGCTAAGCTTGGAGTAAAGCTCTCGGGTGGATCGTCTACTACTTCGAGAAGGCCGAGGAGGAGGTGGAGTTCGTAAAGACGAAGGACACGGTTCTTTAGGTATAATCCCTTTACATAGTAGTTGTTAACTTCTATGTTTGATGTTGGTTATCGTTTAGCTTCGATTCATGCGGTTAGTCGATGTTTAAGCAAAGAACAAGATCGTTTTTCATATTTCCGCCTCCCTGCAAGTCCTGGGGTGTTGTACATCGATTTACAGTGGTATCAGAGCCTCGCTAAATAATAAATAACTTACTTGCAAATTTGTATGAATTTCGAACGAAAAAAAACGAAACCGGAAAAGCCCGAAATCACAAGTTTCTGCCGATTTTTAAATGAAGTCCAAAATTTTTTCAGGGATGTTCAGAAAGCTTGAAAAGACAGTAGAAGAACACCCAAGAAAATTGGGCCCCTGAATCGCCTAAAGCGCCGCGGAACCGCGGCGGATCCCACCGATCCGCCGCGATTCCGCCGCCGAGTTGGCGATTCAGGAACCCAATTTTCCTGTGTTGCTTCTCTGTGATATTTGGTATTTTCTGGAATATTTTATTTTTGCTCAGGTTTCAGATTTACAGAGAAGTATTGGAGCAAAATTAAAAGTGTTTAATCGATCGAAATTATACAGTATTTGCTTGTTGGATTATATCTGTGTTTGTATAATGTGTTCGTAAACCTCCCCTAACTGCTAGTATGTCGGTTGGCAGGGGGTTGCACATTTCTGTAATGGTTTTTACTGTTTGTGGATATGAACTGTGTTGGACTATTGTGATGTATAGCCGGGGTTATGTGATGGGTTATTATTTAATTCATTTGATGTAAATGTAATTTGTTGTAATATTATTTTGCGGGGCACATCCAGGTTGCGGTTGTAGCCACCGTTGTATTATTTCATTTTACTGTTTTTGCTCCTAGGACAGACCCAAGGTGGGGTGCACAAACTGCCGGGCGGGTAGTTTGCCGTACCCGTTGGGGTCTTGGGTGGGGTAATGGCTATTCATCACAACTGTGTAATCCGTCTTTTTGTTGCAGGCTCAAAACAAACACGGATTGCTTGCAAATCCAATAAAGTTCATCTGTGATCTGGAATGCCTATTATTGCGTCTGACGAATGTACAATATCTATATATGATAGCTATTTAGACGTCACTTATATTTTACACCCGCGCTAGCCCAGCCCCCGCTCTGTCGTTAGTTAAGTAACCTAACGGGTGATGACAGGACCCCGTGGCGAATGCGAATGGCATAAGAGGACGTTGTATTTTCGTTGTTTTCTGCAATGATAGGTTAATGATGGGACGCATTATTTATAATGCAAAGAAAATAAACCAAAAGTTAATCGTTGGAACAATTTAAAAGAAACCACTCGGTTAATTTTAAAAACAGATATTTTTAAATGCGGAGCTTTAACCACTCCTTTTAAAAGCTATCAGGTTCCTTCGGTTATATCAAGTTCACTACGTTCACGGTTTCGCCAAAACCATTCGTAGCCCTCCGTCATTTCATTTGGGTATTCAGTAGTATTCAAACTATGCATTTTTGGCCAAAGTCAAGGCATAGTGTTTGGTAGCTGCTGAGTTTTCATTTGTTGCATAAGATAGATGAGTTAGTTTGGGACAGTCGTATTATCATTTGACCAAAGTCAGGGGTATATACGGATGGGTTCAAATTGACAAGATAATGACGGGTAGAACTTGAAATGTGACTTATGACATTTTGACCAAAGCCAAGGTCATAAGAGCATGGGGCAAAAACTTATATCGGGAATTTCTAAAGAAACTGAAATTTGCAAAGAGATGCATACCATTTGGAGTTTGATGAATGTTGGTAGCATTCCTTCAACATTATGATACGATGATATTTGGATCCCGATCCTACTGTGAGTATATGCTACTTATCAGGAGATTCGTCACTTAACGATCAATGCTATAAACCAAGTAGGTGTCCAGAAAGGTGTCAGCGGGGTTACGCCCCCAGAGAAAAGAGGTTATTTAATTAAGGAACTTCGCGAAAGCGTTGGAAAACCTCCCTCGAAGTATCGACACTAGCCTGGCTGAACGGTTAAGCAAGAATTGTACAGTAAGAATAGTCCTGGCTAATTCTTCTTTTATGGTTTGAGGAAGGATTCGAGAAACAGTGGGAGCCATCCAGTTTAGATAAACTAAAAATCACTCTAAACTTGCAAGAGCATCATGCTAAAGAGTTTTCTTCTCTCTCTCCTAATTGCAGCGACCCTGAAAATGACTGGACTTAAGTTACTTTTAGAGAAAAATATACTGACAGGGCCAAACTATAAAGATTGGCTGCGGAATGTCAAAATGGCTTTGACCTATGACAAACTGGGGTACGTCCTCACCGCTACGGCACCTGCTGTCCCTGGTCCCAAATCCAGTAATGCGGATAAGGAAATCCGCAAAACCTGGGATTTAGATTGCGCGAAAGCCAAGTGCATCGTGCTTGCCTCGATGAACAATGAACATCAGAGGAGGCACGAGGATATGAACCTTGATGGCATATTTCTCCATACAAAGGAACTTTATGGAGAGCAGTCTCGTATAGCAAGATACGAGACCTCTAAGAACTTGTTTCGAGTGAGGTTGGCTGTCGGGTCATCGGTAGGAGAACATGTCCTAAAGATGATCGGCTATATTGAAGAGCTCGCATACCTTGGGACGAATTTGGATAATGAGCTCTATACAGACCTTATTCTCCAGTCCCTTCCTCACACCTACGCCCAGTTTATCCTGAACTTCAACATTCAAAGAAAAGAAGTTGAACTTCCGGAACTCCTGAACATGTTAAGGAGTGCAGAGGGCACCTTGCAGAAGACAAGGAAAACACCCGCTATGTTTGTTAGCGGTACATCTTCTTCCGGGTCCAAGGCTAGGGCCAAAGGAAGGAAGAAAAAGGCCGCCACCAAACCTAGAGGAGGTGTTAGTAAGGTGGGAGGGAAGGGAAAGAAAAAGTTTGCGGTACCGGTAGTTGGCCAGGATGAGTACTTCCATTGTCACAGGAAAGGGCACTGGAAAAAGGATTGCAAGGCGTGGAACGCCAAGAACCAGGAACCGAAGCAAGCTGTGGCTTCGACTTCAGGTGTGTTTGTAATTGAGAATTGTCTGTCGATCAACTCTACTTCCTGGGTATTGGATACCGGATCAGGATCTCATATTTGCAATTCATTGCAGGCACTGAGAAACCGTAGAGTGCTGAAGGAAGGTGATATGACCCTAAAGGTTGCTAACGGAGCTAGCGTGGGAGCTGCGTTCGTCGGGGATTATCACCTAGGATTGACGAGTGGACACATTTTGGTTTTACATAACTGTTTTTTGTATCAAGCTTAACGTGTAATATCATATCAGTTTTCTTGTTATCAAATAAAGGTTATGATTTCACGTTTGTAAGAGATGTTGTTAACATCCACCTTAATCATGGTTTGATTGGGTCCGGTACACTAAATAACGGTATATATGTTTTAAACCAACTCCAAATTTTCAATGTCCAGAACACACTTAAAAGAAAGTCTCCAGATTTAAATAAAGCTTTCTTATGGCATTGTAGACTGGGTCACATCAATGAGAGAAGGTTGACTAAGTTGCATAGAGAAGGATATTTAGACTCGTTCGAATATCAAACTTATGACACTTGTCAATCTTGTCTCAAAGGAAAGATGACAAAGACCCCATTCACTGGACAAGGGGTAAGAGCGAGCGAGCTATTAGGACTCATATACAGCGATGTATGTGGTCCATTGTCTATACATGCAAGAGGTGGTTTTTCCTATTTCATTACTTTCACGGATGATTACTTAAGATACGGATTCATTTATCTGATGAAACATAAATCCGAGGCTTTTGAGAAATTCCAAGAGTATAAGAATGAAGTAGAAAACCAAACCGGCAAAAGTATCAAGACACTTAGATCTGATCGAGGTGGTGAATACTTGAGTACCGAGTTCCTAGGTTACCTAAAAGAGAAAGGAATTCTCTCTCAGCTTACTCCTCCATACACTCCACAGCACAATGGTGTATCGGAGAGACGGAATCGAACCCTATTGGATATGGTACGATCCATGATGAGTAATGCTGAGTTACCGCGATCTTTTTGGGGTTATGCGCTAGAATCAGCAGCATATCTTCTGAACAGGGCTCCTACCAAGACTGTGCCTACCACTCCATATCAGATGTGGACTGGGAAGAAACCCCATCTTCAGCATATGAAGATTTGGGGATGTCCAGCTTTTGTTAAAAAGCAGCATGTGGACAAGCTCGAGGCACGATCGGTAAAATGTATGTTTGTGGGATATCCAAAGAACTCCAAGGGATATTATTTCTATTACGCAGAGGAACAAAAGGTTTTTGTTTCTCGTAATGCCCATTTTCTAGAACATCAGTTTTTAGAAAAGGAAATAAGTGGGAGCGAAATAGAACTGGAAGAAATTCCAGAACCACAAGCTGCTACTGAAAGTTTGGTAGAACCGGAAGTTCAAGAAGAACAAGACATTCCCGCACCCCTCCGCAGGAGTAGTAGGCCGTCTCATCCGCCTGAGAGATACTACGGTTTTCTCATAGATGGGGATAGAGAGGATTGCATCATAGATGATAATGAACCTACTGACTTCCAGCAGGCCATCCAGAGCGGCGACTCGGTACGATGGCTAGATGCAATGCGGACCGAAATGGAGTCCATGTACACCAACAAAGTATGGACTTTGGACTTTTCTCCAGATGGGGTAAAACCCATAGGATGCAAATGGATCTTCAAGAAAAAGATTGGTGTAGATGGACAGGTGGAAACCTATAAGGCTAAACTTGTTGCAAAGGGTTTTCGTCAAAGACCTGGTGTGGACTATGACGAAACTTTTTTCTCCAGTGGCTATGCTCAAATCCATTCGGGTCCTTCTTGCTATTGCTGCCTTCCATGATTATGAAATCTGGCAGATGGACGTAAAGACGGCTTTTCTGAATGGAAATTTAGAAGAATGCGTATGGATCAGCCAGAGGGTTTCAATCAGAGTGGGAGCATCGGGAAAGTATGCAAGCTGCTTAAGTCCATTTATGGACTAAAGCAGGCATCGCGGAGTTGGAACATCTGTTTTGATGAGACAGTCAAAGAATATGACTTTATCAAAAATCCAGATGAACCGTGTATATATAGTAAAGTTGTAGCCAGAAGTGTCGTATTCCTCGTCTTGTACGTGGATGACATTCTATTGATAGGAAATGACATTCCTATGCTACAATCTGTCAAAGGATTCTTGTCACACAGGTTCTCCATGAAAGACCTGGGTGATACCTCTTACATTCTGGGGATCCGGATCTATCGTGATAGATCCAAGAGGATATTGGGACTTTCGCAGTCCAGATATATCGACACTGTACTGAAAAGATTCAGTATGGAAGATTCTAAGCGCGGTAATCTACCGGCTTGTCACGGAATCACCCTCTCCAAAGAGATGTCTCCCAAGACTGATTTGGAAAGGGAACGCATGTCTATTATACCCTACGCTTCTGCGGTAGGCTCTATAATGTATGCGATGTTGTGCACCAGACCAGATGTAGCTTACGCACTAAGCGTGGTAAGCCGGTATCAGTCAGACCCAGGGGAGAAGCACTGGATAGCAGTAAAGAACATTCTCAAGTACCTGAGAAGGACTAAGGAGATGTTCTTGGTTTACGGTGGAAAAGACCTCAGGTTAGAGGCCTTTGCTGATTCCGGCTTCCAGAGTGATAAGGACGATTCCAAGTCCATGTCGGGTTATGTCTTTACCCTCAATGGAGGGGCGGTGTGCTGGAGGAGCTCCAAGCAGGACACCGTTGCTGACTCGACAATGGAAGCGGAGTATATAGCTGCTTGCGATGCCGCAAAAGAAGCAGTCTGGATGAAGAAGTTCCTAACAGAACTTCAGGTGGTTCCTACCATAGTTGATCCAATACCTCTGTATTGCGACAACAACGGAGCTATAGCTTTAGCAAAGGAACCAAGGTCCCATCAGAAGTCCAGACACATCTTAAGGCGGTATCACCTGATCAGGGAGATCATTGATCGTCAGGAGATCTAGGTTCGGAGAGTTTCTTCTGAAGAGAACATTGCTGATCCATTCACAAAGGCCCTACCTCAGAATCAGTTCAAGAGGCTACTCGAGATCATCGGTCTTCGATATGCCAGTACATGGCCCTAGTGCAAGTGGGAGATTGTTAGTGTATATGCCCTAGGGGCCATTATTGTATCATACTGGTTTGTATATTACTTAATGGAAGCTTGGGATATTCACAGGTATATAACAGTCTTGCTAAACATGGTAGTATGCTACTTGGTTTCTTCTATCTTAATATGTGAGTATACGTATTGATAGAGCTCTTAGGATCTTGCTTGACTACCGGCGTTGTGATGGCAGTCACACTAGTGGGGGCTGGGTAGTCTACAAGCACATCCTTATTCAGGTCCCTAGTCGTAGGATTATCGAGACAGGGCATCGATACTCCGGAGTAGACTAGTGTGTACGCTTCTCATCCCAGTTGGGGAGATGGTCTGTCCCACAGCCGTCAGTACGTCGTACTGGAGATAGTATGCAGGTGCTCGTTGGGTTACGGGTACACCGGAAAGGACTCACAGGGAAATGTTGGATGGTTTTATACCAGTCGTCAGTGAACAGTTCCCAAGTGACATGAGTACAGCATAGTCCGCAGACTTGACACTGCTACTTCGCCTCGAGTGTGTCCAACTGTCCTTAGATTGCTACCCTACCACGGCTCAAAGGAGTCGTGCAAACAGGTAGCAGTTGGGTGCAGTCCCGAGCACTTGGAGGCAGTGGCGGTTAGACAGGATTCGTCTCTCCCGGTATTGGGGGTTGATATCGCGCTGTGTCAGAGAGCCATTACGCAAAGTCCCTGGCCAGGGCAAGCGAGATTTGCTGGTAGGTTCCAGTAGTTTCTCAGGGTGTAATGGGCTTCGCTCCGACACGACTTATACCGCTATTAGAGGACTGACGGTTGTCGCCCCCTAGGCCCGATATGCGATAGTCTTAGACTAACGGACCGGACTGTATGGAGATTGTCACATCAGACTCAGTAGGAGTTCGGATGGGTTTCCTCATCGGCCTTCTTATCGACATCTACCTGGGGACCGTTACGTACAGCTAGTGCCGCTTGCGGTCTGTGGTTAAACCCACTGCCAGCGTAGTAGTCGAGTCTCTAGAGTCCCACACAGAGAGTTTCCCTACTCCAGGAGAAACGATATAGAGGTCGTATGGTTTTACGACAAGGGTTCGGACGCATACGTGTGTTTACACACGTACGACTTTCGGACAGTTTTTACCAGTCGGCTTTGGTTTAAGCCAGTTACTGGTATCCGGTTATTGGATTTATACAGTCTAAAGTTTTTCAGTATTTTTGCGGAAAGGAGGGGCGTTCTCGTAATTGCGCGAGAAGCTTCTAGAAGATGGTGACTAAGGAGGTTTAGGTGGCATATACAATGAATGTGATTAGTGAGTCATATGGATGATTCATCCATGTCATTAATACTTCATAGTTGCTTAATGACTCATGGAGATGAATCACCACAAGATATTTATCAAGCATGGTTGTAAATCATTTTCTTTTCTTTTCTTGATATAACAAAATGCTTGATATATATTATGATAACTCATTATTCTCACTTCATTATTATCTTCACCTTCTCTCTCCTCAAGCTCTCCTTCTTCAAACCCTAATCCTCCCCTCTCATGTGTTGAGTACAAGGATTAGTTAGACTAATTAAACCATAACCCTCACTCTATATCACCTAGCTTCTTTGATTAGCACTTAAAGAAAGTTAGTTGCCTCAAGTTTAGAGGCTAAGCTTGGAGTAAAGCTCTCGGGTGGATCGTCTACTACTTCGAGAAGGCCGAGGAGGAGGTGGTGTTCGTAAAGACGAAGGACACGGTTCTTTAGGTATAATCCCTTTACATAGTAGTTGTTAACTTCTATGTTTGATGTTAGTTATCGTTTAGCTTCGATTCATGCGGTTAGTCGATGTTTAAGCAAAGAACAAGATCGTTTTTCATATTTCCGCCTCCCCGCAAGTCGTGGGGTGTTGTACATCGACTTACATAAATAAAGACCGATAACCTCTTGGAAAAATCATCAAGCCGACGAGATCACGAAGTCCAAGACGACTCACGCATCGAGGCTGATCATCAACTGTTCGTCTACCTCCTTAGAAGAGATCGAGAAGCAACTAGAAATTGTAATCATTTTCTAAGGATTCAAGTGTAATGAATATTGTTGATTAATAAAGGTAGCTTTCTTTTTCTTATTCTATTTCTTCGTAGTTTAATTATGCAATTTCTTTCCATCTCTTTTTCTCCCAACATGCACGAGTAATTCTCCGCTTGTTAGGGTTCGTAGGATTAGGGTAGGCTAATGGATGATGAACATCCCTAAACCCTTTTTAAGTCCTATAAAGTTTATGAACTTTATCAAAAGAATCATTAACATCCTAATCGGGCGCGCTAACAATTCTTTGTTAGTTCCGACCGCGATTAGAGATTAGATTAATGATTGTTTTGGTAAAGGGTAGATATGAATGGAGTTCCGTGTCGAGATAAGGGTTAAGAGTGGTATTCCTTTTCCCTCCAGAAACACTAATCTACATGCATCACCGTCGTTCTAGTTTTAAATCTATTAAAGGATAAAAAGAGTAATTTTTAATTAATCGTCCATGACTACTAAATCCTAATGAACCCTACAAGCCCTCTTCTTATATTAACTACATCCATAAATAATCTAGATCTATATTTTGCATTAGTGCTTAACGTAGATCTAGAACCCATTCCTCAACATTCTTATCCCTCCTCTCTTTTTCAACACATCTAAAGTAAGAATAAAAGATTCAACGTTTCCCAGAGGACGACCCATACTCACCTCGGTCTAGCTACACGCGACACCGTTCTGATTGCGGTTAACTACTACAAACACTCACTTTTTCGAAACAATCAAATGGCGCCGTTGCCGGGGATACGTGCGTAATTTTTTATTCTTACTATTTGTGTTGAATTCTTATACGATCTGTATCATAAATAAAACAAAACTGCAAATTTTATATTTAACGATTATTGTGTGAATTTTGCGAGAGAATCTGGAGTCACAGACTTAAGGAAACAGGAGACAGATACATTCATTGAGATCCAAAGAAGTAGAGAAGGCCACAGAAAAAAATTCATCAATTGATCTCTCCCTCTTGCGGCGGAACCGCGGCCGGAAGTGCACATCGGCGGCGGAAGCGCGGCCAGTTAGGAGATCTAGGGCTTCAATCTTCTCTGGTAAGATTCTAACCTCCTTCTCTCTCCTCTGAAATCCAATAAAATATCTTTTCTGCAGGATTCTTTGAAAAATATTGCCGCTCAAAATTCCTTTTGCAAAGTTTTGTTTTGCTGTTTGTTTCTGCATATTTTAATACGGATTTTTAAGGGGCAAGACCAAAATCCAGATTAGGTGGGGATTTCATCACCCTTCCTAAGCCCCACAAATCACAAACCGAGCATCTGCATCAACCCTACATTAATTTAAAAAATATCTAGACCAGACTCTAAGGACTGTCACGTTCAATAAGGACAGAGGAAGGTCGTGGGTAATCTATCGCTTATCCGCATTACTTTTGTGGTGTCTAGGCAAGTGTGTCTAAGGTAAGTGGTTACTTAATTAGGACTACTACTTACGTAGTGGACAACCTCCCACTTACCTGGCATTTACCTGGCTACAAGAGTAGTAATGAGGCGATGAGGATTGATCTTACGGCTTGTCCTTTGGAAGTCAAGGAGCGGTCTAGAGACTGGACCTAGGTAATTATAGTTCTAGGGTTATTTGTGCATTTTTGTGTGATTTGTCTAAATCCGTCATTTTTCAAAACAAACCAATTATTTTCTCCTCTTTTTACCCTTCCCCCTTCTTCTCTTCTTATAATGGGTGACCCAAACAGACGATCTCTTGCCGAGCTTTGTTGTCCACAACCAGATATCTCTTGTTTTAGTAATCCCTTCGGTATACCGTCCGGCTCTTCCATGTCCTTAAGAGATCATATAGAACAAGCAGGAAGAAACAGTTGGCCACCTCAGTCTAGGTCTTATCAACCGTATCCTAATCCTACACCTGTTTCAGTTGATACCCAGAGTGAGAAAGCCCCTAGACGAATGTCCATTGCTGAGCATATAGCTAGGGCTAGAGGCCAAAGTTTCAACCGGGACCAATATCAACCATCACCTCCACTTTCCAAAGAAGAGTTTGATAGCCAACCAACCAACCCATATCAACATTCTTCTTATCACAATGTTGACCCTACTCCCACCCAATTTTCGCAACCATTCTATTCTCATCAATCCAATCCAACTTTTCCACCTTCTCTAGAAAGTTCTTCTAATTAGTCATTTGGGAGTTTTAATCGTCCACAGGAATTTCAATCTTATACTGAAACCCCTTATCAACCCAAGACTAGTCTGGAGCAGACATTAGAAAAATTTCTGAAACTGTCGAACCAAATTAGGAAGGATTTGGGTAGTGAGACAGAACTGTACACCCTTCCTAATCAAACCTCCCCATTCCAAACTGAAATCCACAACTCCAGTTTCATAGATTCATCAAGTACACCAAATAGAATGACTGATAAGTTGTGTTACTTTGTAGTGTTTGATTTACCCGACTGTGAAGGGTCCATTTCAAGTGAAACCATACCCAACCCTTGTGATCTCTACACCTCCACTCTTGAACCAAAACTGATTGAAAACCATACTTTTGATGAGGTGTTTGAGAATTTTAACCTTCACTTGAATGAGGTGATTGACGTTGGGGATATATTGATTGATGAACCCGAAATTTTGGATGATTTTGTCCCACCAATTCATCAAATCCTTTCACTTCCTTGTGGTCATCATCTTGAGCCTTTAATTTTTCCCGAACCCCAAATATGTCTTGAAGTTGATGATAATGGTATACCCGAAGATCAGACCGAAATACAGCCTCCATCTTCCACATTTGGTTCAGCAACACTCGACACACCAATTTGTTTATCCATTCCACCTTATACTTTCTCCGGTTTTTCTTCTGTTCCTATAGTTTCAGTGAGTTTTGATGAATCACAATCCGTTAATTCAAGTTCAATAATACCAGAAATTCAACTTGATTTGGATATTTTTGAAAATGAGGTAGATGGGTTTTTCAAATCCTCTACCTCAATAATTTTTAATGAATCAAGTAGGATAAATTCTGGCACAAAACTCTTTGACAGCAAAATGTTCAATCACACCATTGATAAAAGTTTTGAAGAACTTTTTGCTGACGAACTTGAATTTTTAAACAATACGGATTTTGTGATTGATCAATCTCCACCTATAAAGGTTGAACTGTCACCATTCTTTCTTCCTAATCATTCACATTCATCATCATTCTTTCTTTTCTCTAATTTCAAACCCTTTCCAGACCACCTCTTATCCCTTCCCCATTTTTTCTTGACTCAATACAACACATTCTTCCACCAACCTATACGCTATACTGATAAAATCTTTGAATGGTTGGTGTTAACTTTTGGTCTTTGTAAAGTCTTACTTTGACCAAACGACTCACCCCCTCTTAAAATGCTTCGTATTGTCTAACTCATGTTTGAGGGGGGGTATATTTTTGGCTCTTGAACATAACTTTTGTCCTCAAATTTGTAAGCTAAAAATAAGTTTGGGGGAGGATTTTGTTAGTTGTATGTATGCCCTAGAGGCCAGTATTGTACAGATGATGTATATTATATTGGATGCTTGGACATATATAGAGATGACTTTCTTGCTCGATATGATAGTATGCTATCTGGTTGCTCTTTATCTTAACATGTACACTTGTCTCTTTATACTGTCTTATAGTTACATGTTGGTAAAGCCCTTAGGATATGTACTTGACTACCTGGACTATGATGCAGATCATACTAGTGGGGACATGGTAGTCCATAAGTACATCCTTCAAGGTCCATAGTCGTGGGTGTATCGAGACGGGACATCGATATACCAGTGTAGACTAGCGTATACGCTTCTCGACCCATGAGATGGGCGATGGATGATCCCATATCCATTGGTGTTTGACATCAGAGATCGTGTACGGGTGCTCAGTGGAGACTGGGTACACTGGACGGACTCACCGAGAACTCCCAGATGGTATTATACCTCACGTCAGATGGCAGTTCTCAGGTGACACTTGTACAGGTTAGTCTGTAGACCCGAGATCGTCATAGAGTCTTGTGTGATTCTCACTGTGCTTTGATCTCCACCTTACCACGTCCATGAGGGCGTGCAAAATGGTGGTCTTTGGGTACAGTCCCGAGTCACATGGAGGCAATGAGCGATAGGAGGGGTTTCGTCTCTCCCGGTATTGGGAGTTGATGTTGCGCTGTGCTCGATTGGCCGTAACAGGGAAGTCCCTGGCCAGGGCTGATCAGAGATTTGCTGGTAAGTGTTACCAGTAGTTTCTCGACCCGTTATGAACCTCACATCGGCACGACTTATCGGTTATTGGGGTCTGACGTATACCACCCCTAGACTTGATATGCGACGTATCAGACGAACAGACCGGACTGTACGGTAAGTGTTACTGGTTGGATTCACAGGAGTGTGAGCGGGCTAGCTCGTCGATCTTCTGATCGCTCAATACCCGGATGGCCGTTACGTTTAGCAGACCGCTTGCGGCTTGTGGGTGCTTGATATGATCATCATCTGCTACCGGCGTATTGACGAGTCTTTAGAGTCCTACACAGAGGTTTCCTAGCTCAAGCGAAACGAAATAGGAGTGCATATGAGATATGTGCGGGAGCGAGAATAATGCGTGTATGTGATACCGCATTTCATTCTCGCGATAAATGTTTCGATTGGTTATATTCGATATGACCTAGTTATCGAATCATTGATTCGATAAATCGATACATTGAATACTAGTCGGTTATGTGCGACATAACCGGATCATTGAATCAAATGTTGATTTAATAATTTAATGTATAATTATATATTTGATATATTACTTTGCATTAACTAGTATTGGTTCACTTTATACGGATTTTCTCACTTGATGTGCAAGTTGTATATGTGATATACTTTTGTGCACATATATGTATCATGTTTGATGATACTTGATCATTTGGTTAAGTGTGAAGAATTAAACCATGGTTAAATGATAATTAGGGTTTTGCCTTATCGTTTATTTATTCATTTCTTTATTTATTTTATTGGATAAATGAAGAGATAATGGTTTGTTTTTGTCATGAAGCTTGTTGAAGCTTCATGAAGCTTTGACCAAGGAGACCATTTTGTCTTCATGCTTAACCCTTACCCATCCACTTACCATGGTTTATTCTCTACACTTAACCCAAGTTAGATTATGATAAGTATGAATTTTCTTTTCATTTTAAAATAACTTATCATAAACTAGCTTCATCTTCTTCCTTCTTCTTCAAGATAGAAACCTTGATGCCATCAATGGCAACTTGAGTTTTAGTGAGAGAAATCCAAATCTAAAGTGAACCCACCTCCTATTTTTTCATCCTCTACCTCTTGCCAAGTGGTTTTTGGTGTTTTCTTCACAAGTTTCACAACTTGGTGAAGTCGGAGCTTGAACTTGTGCAACCTCGACGTAGATCGTCTTTGACACGAAGCCGACGACCTTGCTCGCCCGTTTTTCCGATGAAGCCGACGAATGAGTCTAGGATTCATGATGGACAGCGAGAGCACACCCACGTGGAGCTAAGGAAGTGGGGAACCAGATCTACAAAGGTTGTAGCATCTAACTTTTAGTTAAGTAGTTAACTAGATTCTCATTTCGCCTAAACATCTAGTCAACGATCCGTGTTAGGGTTTCTCGGCACCAATATTTTTTGAAATTGGCATGGTTGATGCCTTGTGAGACTTCATTAGGATGCCTAGGAACCCTACAGATTTTCACTTTCATATATTCTTGCCCCCATTAATAATGTCCTCCCAAGCTTACAGGTTTTTGTGATCCAGCAGATAGCAACAGTGAGGACACTGTTGAAAACAAGTTTGGGGGAGGTTTGTGCTTATTTACGCATACTTTGCATTATACTTTATTTAAGCACAATTTTTTTTTTATAATAAAAGAATAGAAAGTGAAAAAATTACATCCAAAAGATAGGAATAGTTTAAGAAAACCACGAAAATTAGAAGTTTTCTTAAACGAACTAGTAATAAGTAGTTATGAGTTGTTGTCCCAAGGGTTAGTAAGATGAAGGAAGTCACTAATCTGAGGATAAAAATAAGTCTGAAAAATAATTTCTATTCTGGAAGCCAAACATTTGAACATTGATACCCTACTATATGCACTTACACACGTCTTGAAACTCGGGATAGTAGAGGATACCTTGAAATGCTCTTGTCTAAAAGCCAAAGTATGAAGGAAATAAAAAGAAAAAAATGAAGAAAAATATAAAAATGGTGAAAAGAAAAATGAACACTGGTTTTGTTATCACCAAGGCAGCAATAAAAAAATACAGCGAGGGTGCTTCATCACCTAGTGCCCTAAGGCCAACTGGTCTGGGAGTCACTGCTAAGCCTTAGGTGGTGCAAGACGAGGAAAATATTATCACCTAATCAGCAAGCACATGAGTAATCGTCGGTTAGTACCTCAAGAAGTATTAACGGTCGCAAGAAAATGTGTGAGCAAATCTAAATATTCATCAAGTTAAAAAGTACTGAGGTAGATGGACAAGAGTATGATAGCTTGAATTGAATTCTCCGAGTGTAGGGATGTCCATTTCACACACGTAGGGGTATATGATCAATGTTTGGACGAAAGGTAGGAATGAAGAATAAAGGCGATGTTTTATTGAGGGATAATGTGATTTCTAACATCTTTTCATAACTATTAAGATAGGGCTCATGACAACTGAAAAGCTAGTGTAGTTGGAAACTCTTATTTTCAAAGTCTTTCTTTTATGGTTCTTATCTTTATATGTAAATTTTACCATCTCTCTTTTGTTATTGGATTTTGTAGGTGTAATCCGCTGAAAACCCTCAGGAGACAACACTCCTCCTACTAGGGACACCTAGAGGTTTAACGGCTTGTTGCACGTGCTCAGTGCAATCGTGTTTGCCTACGAAAGTGTGCTTAGTTTTCTCCTTTCTTTTTTCTCCTTCTCTTGAATAAACTAGTTTGCTCGGGACGATCAAAGATAAGTTTGGGAGTATTTGTTCAGTTGATAAAACTGCACATTTGTTATTAATTTTTCCTACTATTTCTATATTAAAATGGTCTTTATTATAATATATCATACATATGAGGGTTTATCTGTAAAAATACTATTTTCATGTGTTGATATATTGTAATTAACATTTGGTGGGAAAATGTATGCAAAATAATATCATTGACCAAATACTAGTAGAACAAAGTCTACTAAATATTATTTGTTAAGTTGTTGTGCAGAATTTGCAGGTCTAAAATCAAGGAAATCAAGTTGTTAAAGTAAACCTGCCTAATTAAGAAATCAAAATGAAGAATCAAGTCTGGCAGCAACTACGAGAAGATTTCCAAATTCCAAAGATTCCAAAGAACACCACATGTCACATAGAGAAAGCCCCAGAATTTTGATCATGGATATGATCAAATGGCCGCGGATCCGCGGCCATACCCTCCCTTGGGCCGTGGATCCGTGGCAAGATTGAGGAGTTAGAGTGTGCAATTTTCTAGGGTGAATCTCTACTGTTAGCTTCCAATTTTGGAAGCTAAATTTCTGGCTTTGGGACTATAAATAAAGACCGTGAACCTCTTGGAAAAATCATCAAGCCGACGAGATCACGAAGTCCAAGACGGCTCACGCATCCAGGCTGATCATCAACTGTTCGTCTACCTCCTTAGAAGAGATCGAGAAGCAACTAGAAATTGTAATCATTTTCTAAGGATTCAAGTGTAATGAATATTGTTGATTAATAAAGGTAGCTTTCTTTTTCTTATTCTATTTCTTCGTAGTTTAATTATGCAATTTCTTTCCATCTCTTTATCTCCCAACATGGGCGAGTAATTCTCCGCTTGTTAGGCTTTGTAGGATTATGGTAGGCTAATGGATGATGAACATCCCTAAACTCTTTTTAAGTCCTATAAAGTTTATGAACTTTATCAAAAGAATCATTAACATCCTAATCGGGCGCGCTAACAATTCTTTGTTAGTTCCGACCGCGATTAGAGATTAGATTAATGATTGTTTTGGTAAAGGCTAGATATGAACGGAGTTCCGTGTCGAGATAAGGGTTAAGAGTGGGATTCCTTTTCCCTCCAGAAACCCTAATCTACATGCATCACCGTCGCTCTAGTTTTAAATCTATTTAAGGATAAAAAGAGTAATTTTTAATTAATCGTCCATGACTACTAAATCATAATGAACCCTACAAGCCCTCTTCTTATATTAACTACATCCATAAATAATCTAGATCTATATTTTGCATTAGTGCTTAACGTAGATCTAGAACCCATTCCTCAACATTCTTATCCCTCCTCTCTTTTTCAACACATCTAAAGTAAGAATAAAAGATTCAACGTTTTCCAGAGGACGACCCGTACTCACCTCGGTCTAGCTACACGCGACACCGTTCTGATTGCGGTTAACTACTACAAACACTCTCACTTTTTCGAAACAATCAAATACCCTATAGGTATACAGGTAACTAGCATGTAAGCATGTAAAGGCATATGTGTAAGCATGTAGGTATACAGGTATGCTATATGTCATATGCATAAAGAAATATGAATCAATGTTACAATGTCCCTAACCAAACAATATCATATCTATATGTGTATTGTGCGTGTCATAGCAATTATTGACGGTGTGTGTGGCATACAATCAGTGCCCGTGCAATATGAGCCGTCAATAATAGTGCAGTGTCCTAAGGGTACTAGTCTAAGCACAACAAATAACTAAGCAATAAGGTGTATGCGCAACTCTATATATGAAATAGAATATGCGACAAGTCAAGTCATCTCTAGCCCAGACGCATAACGCCATGCGGGCGATTCCCCTGTAGATGTTAAATCTACTCACCAACGCTCCTGGCTAGGTGAAGCCTACCACATGTTTTCCCTTCTTCGCAGCGCCCGAAATCCCCTCCTACGAACCTAAAACAATAAAACAACAAAGCAAGTATATATTAGCAAAAGACCCAAAACACGAACAAACTACGCGGACCAACGCGACAACACAAACGTACTCTCAAGTGTTCGTATTGTAGCTAACGTGCATAGCGACACTACGAAACCAACTCAGAGCAACAGAATACAGAACACGAACCGTATCGGATAACGTATCGCGTGAAACGAAACACAAGAAAACAAGCAAGTGGTCCCAGATTTTTCTGTACCAAAAATTTATAAAAGTTGCAAGTACCATGAGAATCCATACAACCGCAGAGACCCCTACACAAAAATCCAAACCCTAACTCCCCAGCCTGGCCGCAATTTGCGGCCAGAAGCAATAAAATTGCGGCCGTACGGAAAGTAAATGGGCTCGTATTTTGAGGGTATGTTCTAGGTCACTACACTAGGTCACTGTGATGGGAACTTTTGCAACAATTACCTGGTTTGATAGTAGATCATCCCAGACCCAAAATTACACTAAAAATACGTTATTTACCCGAAACGATACGATACGCGAACAAAACAGAAATTTAAAAGCTAAGCTACACAATAAGCACTTAAAGAACAGAAAGAGATCATTGCCTAACCCAAAGAACTCAAAGATCCAAGCTTTGCAAGCTCCAAGGCATCCAAGAGGCAAAACCAAGCCAAAGATGTGATTTTTGTAAGTTTGGGTGAAGTTTTGAGATGAATTTGTGATGGAAACTCAAGTGTTCAGTTTGAAGTAAGAAAGAGATGAAGAATATGAGAAAGTAAATGAGTGTGAGGGAAAGAGAAAAGGAAAAGATAAAGGAAAAGAGAAAGGTGAGAGTAAGAGGTGAGTTAACCCTTGCATTAATGCACCATCAATGCATTCACACCAAGTCACCATGCCACCTCTTCTCATCCAAAAGAAATATCTCTCTCTCACAAAATATCTAGGATTAGGGTTAAGGATTAGATTAAGGCAAAGATTAGATTAGGTTAAGTTGTTATGGTCACTAATCTAGATTAACACAAACAAACCCTCACATTAACGTGCACACGTGCGTGCATGCCATAACAAATAATAATAAATTATTAATTAAATGTTATAAAATATGAGGAACCCGAATTGGCAAACTTTTTACAGTAAACCCACATTACCGTCTAAACTAACACTAACCAAAATCTAAGGCGTTACACTAACGCTGATGCAAAACATATAGAAGTATCTACTAAATATATAATATATACATATATATATATATATATATATCAACATCGCAGGCAGATAATAGTCATCACAGGCAGATAAAAATCATCACAAGCATGCGAACAATAATATGGAATAGCGGATAATTTAGAAGCCCCGTGTTTCATTTAGCCATAAATGAGACAGGATGTTCCCCGGTCGTGTGGATATCCAGTGCAATGAACAACCTGTTAGTGTATATGCCCTAGAGGCCATTACTGTATCATACTAGTTTGTATATTACTTGATGGAAGCTTGGGATATTCACAGTTGTATATACAATCTTGCTCGAAATGGTAGTATGCTACTTGGTTTGTCTCTGCTTTAATATGTGCATGTGTTTCTTTTAGCATATCGCTGATATACATATTAGTAGAGCCCTTGGGATCTTTGCTTGATTACCAGCGTTATGATGGCGCTCACACTCATGGGGGCTGGGTAATCCATAAGCACATCCTTATACAGGTCCCTAGTCGTTGGACTATCGAGACAGGGCATCGATACTCCGGAGTAGACTAGCGTATGCGCTTCTCATCCCAGCGTGGGAGACGGTCCGTCCCACAGCCGTCAGTACGTCGTACTTGAGATAGTATGCGGGTGCTCGTTAGGTTACGAGTATACTGGACAGGACTCGTCGGGAACTGTTGGTTGGTATTATACCTATCGTCAGTTATCAGTTCCCAGGTGACATGAGTACAGCTTAGTCCGCTGACTTGACACTGTCACTTCGCCTCGAGTGTGTTCCCACTACACTTTGATTACTACCCTACCACGGCTCAAAGGAGTCGTGCAAACAGGTAGTTTTTGGGTGCAGTCCCGAAGCACTTGGAGGCAGTGACGGTTAGACAGGATTCGTCTCTTCCGGTATTGGGGGTTGACATCGCGCTGTGTCTAGGAGAGCCATTACACGAGTAGTCCCTGGCCAGGGCAAGCGAGATATACTGGTAGGTTTCCAGTGTTACCTCAGGGTGTTCTGGGCTACACTCCGACACGACTTGTACCGCTATTAGGGGACTGACGTTCACCGCCCCCTAGGCCCGCCATGCGATGTATCAGACGAACAGACCGGACTGTACGGAGACTGTCACATACAGGCTCAGTAGGAGTTCAGATGGGGTCACCTCGTCAGTCTTCTTATCGGCATCTACCTGGGGACCGTTACGTACAGCTAGTGCCGCTTGCGGTCTGTGGTTAAACCCACTGCCAGCGTAGTGTCGAGTCTTTAGAGTCCCACACAGAGTGCTATTCGCCTTTAGGCAAAATGAGTAGAGGTCGTATGGTTTTGCGACAGGGTTCGTTCACATCCGCGCACTTGTGCACGTTTGCTGTCCGGACAGCTTATACTAGCGGGCTTTGGTTTAAGCCGGATCCTAGTATATGATTTGGGATTGGTTTTATCTCATTGTATTCGTGTTCCTCGGATCACGAATACGGGTGCGTATGCACAGTTGCTTGAGACAGAGGGAGAGGACTTTGATTAGGGTTAATGACCATTGTCATTTTATTAACCCTAATGCTTATGTGTGTATTATGGTTAATTGATATTAGTTTAATATAATTGTGCATGGTTATGGTTGTTGACCATTTGACATTCTTGACTTGTTGACCTAGGTTGACACTTTGACCATCATCATTTCATTTGGAAGATGCTCTTTGATCCTTGCAATTTGCATTAAAAATGAAATGATAATGGTCATGTCTTGATTAAGCCATGACAATTATCTCACTAATTATCTATTTACAATAATTCACACATATATGTGAGAATGGCTTATTATTCTCTCATTTCTATGATTCACTTTCTCTCTCTTGTTCTTCCTCTCCCTTAAGCTCTCCCCTCTCATGTGTTGAGAAACACTTGAGCTTGAGAAAAACCTCTTCTTGATAATCTTTACTCTCATCTAGGGTTCTAGGACTAGCACTTCTAGCACCCTAGTTACTTCTAGCTTGAAGTTGAAGCCAAAGGTTGATGCTTTCGGGTGGATCCTTCTTCGACTCAAGAAGACGACAAAGGTGATCCCTTTCTAATACTCCAAGGAGCAAGGTGAGAAGGACATAAAGCCCTAGGTATAACCATTCTACTCTTTAACTAGTTTCTAGTTAGCTTTAGCAAGTTTTTGTTTAGCAAAGATCCGACTTTGTCTAGTCCATGTTGCCTAGAGTAGTAAAAATCCGATTTTTATTCCGTTTTCCGCCTCCCCGCAAGCACCGGGGTGGGCAACGTGGACTTACAGTGGTATCAGAGCCTAACTAAACTTAAACTAGCTAGGTAGTAAAGTGTATGGAAGTTCAATCGGAAAAATCGCAAAACCGAGTTTACAAAAACCCAAGTTTCTGTTAAAATTTTTTCTGTTCAAAATAAAATATATCGTACGTCAAAAATCATCTCAGGGTTTTGTGAAGAAAGCCACCAAAAACGATCCAGAGATTCGCTCAAAGCGCCGCGGTTCCGTGGCAATAGCAAGCTATTGCCGCGTAACCGCGGCCGTTTTGGCTCGGTTCTGGGTCGAGTTTGGTGCAGTGTTTTTCTGGCATGGTTTTGAGATTTTTAAGATGGTTTATTTGTGCCCAGGTTTTCCAGAAAAGAAATTTGATTTTGGGGGCCTATAAATCCGTATTTTTTGATCGAACTTCAATACACTTTGACTAAAGGGTTATATCTGTGATGTTTATATGTATTGAACGTCGGCTAATCGCTATATGTCGATTAGTGGGGGTTATACATATCTGTGATCTGTGTTTGATGATGGTATGTGTATATGAATGCGTTGGATTGTCGCGGGTGAATAGCCGGGGTGGATGTGAGATGAGTGTTTCTTTTTCTTTCATTCATTGTAATATGTAAATTGATGTAATATTATTTGTATGGCCGCACAACCGGGTCGGGGTTGTAGCCGTCATTGTATAATTCTTTTTACTGTTTTTGCTCCTAGGATAGACCCATGGAGGGGGTGCACAAACTACCGGGTATCTCGAAGTGCCGAGTGGCCTACTCACGGTGTTGAGGGAAGTTGCTTCGCTTCGGGTACTTGGCGGGTAGTTTGCCGCACCCGTAGGGGTCTTGGGTGGGGTATTTGGCTATTCACCGCGATCGTGTAATCCGCTTTTCGTTGCAGGCTCGAACGGATCGCGGATTCCTAGTATATCCAATGTATTCATCTGTGATCTGTAATGTCTATCATTGCTATATATTTATATATTATAACTATTTAGGCGTTGCTTATGTTTTACAGCCGCGCTAGCCCAGCCCCCGCTCTGTCGTTAGTTAAGTAACCTAACGGGTGATGACGGGGCCCCGTGGAGAATGCGAATGGCATAAGCGTACGTCATATTTTGGTTGTTTTCTGCAATGGTAGGATTAAATGATGGGACACATTAAAAGAACTAATGCAAGAAAATAAACCAAGTAAAAGTCGATTGGAACACTTTGAAAACCACTCGGTTCTTTTCAAAACTAAACTTTTAAACGCGGAGCTTAAACCACTCCTTTTTTAAAAGCTATCTCGTTCCATCGATTATATCAAGTTCACTACGTTCACGGTTTCGCCAAAACCATTCGTAGCCCTCCGTCATTCCACATGAATGGTCAAAAAGTATTCAAGCTATGTATTTTGGCCAAAGTCAAGGCATAGTGATCGGTAGCTATTGGGTATTCATGTCCAGCATAGATAGATGCGTTGGTTTGGGACAGTCGTGCTGCCATTTTGGCCAAAGTCAAGGGTAGGTACGGGTGGGTCCAAATTAACCAGGAGAATGACGGGTAGAACTTGACATGTGACTTATAATATTTTGGCCAAAGTCAAGGTCATAAAAGCATGGGGCAAAAATCCACATCGGGAGTTTCATAAGTACTGAAACTTGCTAGCGCTGCATACCATTTGGAGTGTGATGATTCTGGTAGGATTCCTTCGGTTTTATCACGCGATGATATTTGGATCCCGATCCTACTGTAAGTATATGCTACTCCTCGGGAAAACTCTCACTTAACGATCAATGCTATAAACCTAGTAGGTGTCTAGAAAGGTGTTAGCGGGGCTACATCTACATGGAAAAGAGGTTACTTAATTAAGGAACTTCGCGAAAGCGTTGGAAAACCTCCCTCGAAGTACCGACACTGGCCTGGCTGAACGGTTAAGCAAGTATTGTACGGTGAGATTGATCCCGACTAATCCTTTCTTTACGGTTTGAGAAGGGATTCGAGAGACAGTGGGAGCCATCCTGTTTAGACAAACTAAAAACCACTCTAAACTTGCAAGAGCATCATGCTAAAGTGTTTCTTTTCTCTCTCCTAATTGCAGCGACCATTCAACATGACCGGACTTAAGTTATTACTAGATAAAAACATACTGACAGGGCCAAACTACAAAGATTGGCTCAGGAATGTCAAGATGGCAATCACTTACGACAAGTTGGGGTATCTCCTTACCACCAAAGCTCCCCCTTTCCCAGGTCCCAAAACCAGTGTCGCGGATAGGGAAATCCGTAAGACCTAGGAAATAGATTGCGCGAAGGCCAAATGCCTCGTACTTGCCTCGATGGACAACGAACATCAAAGGAAGCACGAGAATATGGACCTAGAGTCCATATTTCTTCATACAAAAGAACTGTATGGAGAGCAGTCTCGTATCGCAAGATACGAAGTGTCGAAGAAGTTATTTTCGGCAAGGTTGGCCGTCGGATCATCGGTAGCGGAACACGTGCTTAAGATAATTGGCTACATAGAGGAGCTCGCGGAACTTGGGACCACGTTGGAGAATGAGCTCTATACGGACTTGATTCTCCAGTCCCTTCCTTCCACTTACGCCCCGTTCATCCTGAACTTCAACTTACAGGAAAAGGAAGTTGAACTTTCAGAGCTCCTCAACATGCTGAGGAGTGCAGAGGGCACCCTACAGAAAGGTAGGGAGACATCCACTTTGTTTGTAGGAGGATCTTCCTCTTCTAGATCCAGGGCGAAAGCCAAGGGTAAGAAGAAGAAAGCCCCCGCCAAACCAAGAGGCGGTGTCAGTAAAGTGGATACGAAGGGAAAAGGAAAAGCAACAAAGGTAGCGGGAAAGCTGGTGGGGAAGGAAGAATGCTTCTACTGTCACAAAAGTGGTCACTGGAAATAGGATTGCAAGGCTTGGAAGGCCAGAACACAGGATTTGAAGCAAGTTGCGGCTTCAGCTTCAGGTGTGTATGTTATTGAAAACTGTCTATCAATAAACTCTACATCCTGGGTATTGGATACCGGATCAGGATCTCATATCTGTAATTCTTTGCAGGCATTGAAAAAGCGTAGATTTTTGAAGGCAGGTGACATGACCCTCAGAGTTGCAAACGGTGCTAGCATGGATGCTGAGGCCGTGGGGGACTATCACCTGGGATTGTCGGATGGACACCTTTTAGTTTTGCGTAGTTGTTATTATGCACCAAATGCAACCTGTAATATCATTTCTGTATCTTTATTATCTAAAGAAGGTTATGAATTTGCATTTGTAAGTAATGTAGTGAACATTCACCTTAATCAAGTTTCGATTGGGTCAGATACATTGAACAACGGTATATACGTATTAAACCAACCACAGATTTTCAATGTCCAGAATACACACAAAAGAAAGTCTCCAGAAATCAATAAAACTTTCTTATGGCATTATAGACTGGGTCACATCAATGAGAGAAGGTTGACTAAGTTACATGCAGAAGGATATTTGGATCCGTTCGAATATCAATCGTATGCAACTTGTCAATCCTGTCTCAAAGGAAAGATGACAAAGACTCCGTTCACTGGACACGGGGTAAGAGCGAGCGAGCTCTTGGGACTCGTACACAGTGACGTGTGCGGTCCAATGTCTACACATGCACGAAGCGGTTATTCTTACTTCATTACTTTTACGGATGACTTTTCAAGGTACGGTTATGTCTTCTTAATGAAACATAAATCCGAGGCTTTTGAAAAATTCCAGGAATATAAGAATGAAGTAGAAACACAAACAGGTAAAAGTATCAAGGCACTGAGATCTGATCGAGGTGGTGAATACTTGAGTGCCGAGTTCATGGGTTACTTAAAAGAGAATGGAATTCTCTCTCAGCTTACTCCTCCATACACTCCGCAACATAACGGTGTATCGGAGAGACGGAACCGAACCCTATTGGATATGGTACGGTCCATGATGAGTAACGCTGAGTTGCCGCGATCGTTCTGGGGATATGCGCTAGAATCAGCTGCATACCTTTTGAACCGAGTTCCAACTAAGACTGTGCCTACTACACCATATCAGATATGGTGTGGGAAGAGACCCTATCTTAATCACATTAAGACATGGGGATGTCCAGCTTTTGTAAAAAAGCAGCATGCGGATAAGCTCGAGGCACGCTCAGTACAGTGCAAGTTTGTGGGATATCCAAAGAACTCCAAGGGATATTTCTTCTATTGCGAAGAGGAACAAAATGTTTTTGTTTCTCGCCATGCCCACTTTCTAGAACACCAGTTCATAGAAAAAGAAATAAGTGGGAGCGCAATAGAACTGGAAGAAATTCCAGAACCACGAGCTATTATTGAAAGCTTAGTAGAACCAGAGGGTTCGAAAGATCAGGACATTCCCACGCCACTCCGCAGGAGTAGTAGGCAGTCTCATCCGCCCGAGAGATACTACGGTTTTCTCATTGACGAGGATAGAAAGGATTGCATCATAGATGGTGATGAACCTACTAGCTTCCAGCAAGCCATTCAGAGCGTCGACTCGGTAAAATGGCTGGATGCAATGCGGACCGAAATGGAGTCCATGTACACCAACAAAGTATGGACATTGGACATTGCTCCAGATGGGGTAAAACCCGTAGGATGCAAGTGGATCTTCAAAAGGAAGATTGGTGTAGATGGACAGGTTGAGACCTATAAAGCTAGACTGGTTGCAAAGGGTTTTCGTCAGCGACCTGGTTTGGACTATGACGAAACCTTTTCTCCAGTAGCTATGCTGAAATCCATTCGAATCCTTCTTACCATTGCTGCCTTCTACGATTATGGAATTTGGCAGATGGACGTAAAGACCACTTTTCTAAATGGACATTTAGAGGAGTGTGTCTATATGGATCAGCCAGAGGGTTTCATTCAGAGTGGGAGCAGCGGAAAGGTGTGCAAGTTGCTTAAGTCCATTTATGGACTGAAGCAGGCATCGCGGAGTTGGAACATCTGTTTTGATGAGACGGTCAAAGAATTTGGCTTTATCAAAAATCCAGATGAACCATGCATCTATTGTAGATTTGTAGCGAGAACTGTAGTATTCCTCGTTTTATACGTGGATGACATTCTCTTAATAGGAAATGACATTCCTATGCTACAATCTGTCAAGGGGTTCTTGTCACACAGGTTCTCCGTGAAAGACCTGGGTGATGCCTCATGCATTCTGGGTATCCGGATCTACCGTGACAGATCCAAGAGGATATTAGGACTTTCACAGTCCAGGTACATCGACACCATACTGAAAAGATTCAGTATGGAAGATTCCAAGCGCGGTAATCTACCGGCTTGTCACGGGATCACCCTCTCCAAAGAGATGTCTCCCAAGACTGATTTGGAGAGGGATCGCATGTCTATTATACCCTACGCTTCTGCGGTAGGCTCTATAATGTATGCGATGTTGTGTACCAGACCAGATGTGGCTTATGCACTGAGTGTGGTAAGCAAGTATCAGTCAAACCCTGGGGAGAAACATTGGATAGCAGTAAAGAATATTCTCAAGTACCTGAGAAGGACTAAGGAGATGTTCTTGGTGTATGGCGGAAAAGGCCTCCAGATTGAGGCCTTTGCTGACTCCAGCTTCCAGAGTGACAAGGATGATTCCAAGTCCATGTCGGGCTTTGTCTTTACCCTCAATGGAGGGGCGGTGTGTTGGAAGAGCTCCAAACAGGAAACCGTTGCTAACTCGACTATGGAAGCGGAATACATCGCTGCATCTGATGCCGCAAAAGAAGCTGTCTGGATGAGGAAGTTCTTGAAAGAACTTCAGGTGGTTCCATCCATTGTTGACCCAATACCTCTGTATTGCGACAACAACGGGGCTATAGCTTTAGCGAAGGAACCGAGGTCCCATCAGAAATCCAGACACATCTTGAGGCGGTATCACCTGATCAGGGAGATCGTGGATCGCCAGGAGATCGAGGTTCGGAGGGTTCCTTCAGAAGATAACACTGCAAATCTATTCACCAAGGCCTTGCCCCAGACTCAGTTCGAGCGGCTGATCGAGATGATAGGTCTTCGATACGCCAGTACATGGCCTTAGTGCAAGTGGGAGATTGTTAGTGTATATGCCCTAGAGGCCATTACTGTATCATACTAGTTTGTATATTACTTGATGGAAGCTTGGGATATTCACAGTTGTATATACAATCTTGCTCGAAATGGTAGTATGCTACTTGGTTTGTCTCAGCTTTAATATGTGCATGTGTTTCTTTTAGCATATCGCTGATATACATATTAGTAGAGCCCTTGGGATCTTTGCTTGATTACCAGCGTTGTGATGGCGCTCACACTCGTGGGGGCTGGGTAATCCATAAGCACATCCTTATACAGGTCCCTAGTCGTTGGACTATCGAGACAGGGCATCGATACTCCGGAGTAGACTAGCGTATGCGCTTCTCATCCCCGCGTGGGAGACGGTCTGTCCCACAGCCGTCAGTACGTCGTACTTGAGATAGTATGCGGGTGCTCGTTAGGTTACGAGTGCACTGGACAGGACTCGTCGGGAACTGTTGGTTGGTATTATACCTATCGTCAGTTATCAGTTCCCAGGTGACATGAGTACAGCTTAGTCCGCTGACTTGACACTGTCACTTCGCCTCGAGTGTGTTCCCACTACACTTTGATTACTACCCTACTACGGCTCAAAGGAGTCGTGCAAACAGGTAGTTTTTGGGTGCAGTCCCGAAGCACTTGGAGGCAGTGACGGTTAGACAGGATTCGTCTCTCCCGGTATTGGGGGTTGACATCGCGCTGTGTCTAGAAGAGCCATTACACGAGTAGTCCCTGGCCAGGGCAAGCGAGATATACTGGTAGGTTTCCAGTGTTATCTCAGGGTGTTCTGGGCTACACTCCGACACGACTTGTACCGCTATTAGGGGACTGACGTTCACCGCCCCCTAGGCCCGCCATGCGATATATCAGACGAACAGACCAGACTGTACGGAGACTGTCACATACAGGCTCAGTAGGAGTTCAGATGGGGTCACCTCGTCAGTCTTCTTATCGGCATCTACCTGGGGACCGTTACGTACAGCTAGTGCCGCTTGCGGTCTGTGGTTAAACCCACTTCCAGCGTAGTGTCGAGTCTTTAGAGTCCCACACAGAGAGCTATTCGCCTTTAGGCAAAATGAGTAGAGGTCGCATGGTTTTGCGACAGGGTTCGTTCACATCCGCGCACTTGTGCACGTTTGCTGTCCGGACAGCTTATACTAGCGGGCTTTGGTTTAAGCCGGATCCTAGTATATGATTTGGGATTGGTTTTATCTCATTGTATTCGTGTTCCTCGGATCATGAATACGGGTGCGTATGCACAGTTGCTTGAGACAGAGGGAGAGGACTTTGATTAGGGTTAATGCCCATTGTCATTTTATTAACCCTAATGCTTATGTGTGTATTATGGTTAATTGATATTAGTTTAATATAATTGTGCATAGTTATGGTTGTTTACCATTTGACATTCTTGACTTGTTGACCTAGGTTGACACTTTGACCATCATCATTTCATTTGGAAGATGCTCTTTGATCCTTGCAATTTGCATTAAAAATGAAATGATAATGGTCATGTCTTGATTAAGCCATGACAATTATCTCACTAATTATCTATTTACAATAATTCACACATATATGTGAGAATGGCTTATTATTCTCTCATTTCTATGATTCACTTTCTCTCTCTTGTTCTTCCTCTCCCTCAAGCTCTCCCCTCTCATGTGTTGAGAAACACTTGAGCTTGAGAAAAACCTCTTCTTGATAATCTTTACTCTCATCTAGGGTTCTAGGACTAGCACTTCTAGCACCCTAGTTACTTCTAGCTTGAAGTTGAAGCCAAAGGTTGAGGCTTTCGGGTGGATCCTTCTTCGACTCAAGAAGACGACAAAGGTGATCCCTTTCTACTACTCCAAGGAGTAAGGTGAGAAGGACATAAAGCCCTAGGTATAACCATTCTACTCTTTAACTAGTTTCTAGTTAGCTTTAGCAAGTTTTTGTTTAGCAAAGATCCGATTTTATCTAGTCCATGTTGCCTAGAGTAGTAAAAATCCGATTTTTATTCCGTTTTCCGCCTCCCCGCAAGCACCGGGGTGGGCAACGTAGACTTACACAACCTAGACCCCTACGAGTGCGGCAAGTTACCTGCCGATCCCAGAAGTGAGGCAACCCCAATCAACATAGTGAATGGGCCACCCAGCACTTCACGGAATCCGGTAACTTGAGCACCCCTCCGTGGGTCAACCTATACCCCCTACGAGTGCGACGAATAGCCCGCAAATTCTAGAGTAAGGCCCTGCCGGTCTCAACGCCATGAAATGTAGGCCCGTTGCCCTCTAGAATCCAGCTATTCGAGCACTCCTCCACGGGGTAATCCTTATACATAAAAGAAAATATATTTGAAATGGTGACATCGACCTCAACCCGGTCGTGCCCCAATAAAAGAATATACAAACTGGCAGAAACGGCAGTCCACATGTCGGACGCTCGTCCCGCAATAATAAATATACAAATGAATCTGAACTGTATATCTAACATTGCACACAAGGCTATCCATCACGGCAATCCATCTATAACATCAATGCAACACATAACATCAGCGTCAATATCATGTTCGTAAACCCGTCTAATTGTACATATAGCAACCAGTCGGATTTTACACGATCGCAGAAACAAAAAAATGCATTGAAAGCCATGAATTCAAAATTTCAATTGATTAAAACTTTCTGCGTTGGCCCCAAGCACATGTAGGGTTCCTAGGCACACTTGTGAAGGTTCATAATGCATCAAACATGCACGAATAAAATTTTACATGTGCCGAACAACCCAAAGACAGGATCTTTGCTAGATAATTAGGGTTAAGCATACAAGATTACATCTTTTAAGCTAAGTGTGAGGGATTACAACCATTGTAGTCCGCTCCTTCGCTTCATAAGCTCCGAGTAGAAGTCCCTTCGCCGCGATCCACAATCTCCCGGACTCAAGAGAGGCTCCACAACTCGAACGATCCATGCTACCTTGAAGTGTTCCAAATCTCCGATGATCTACGTCGAAGTATCAATAACTCAAGCTTTCTCACTCTAAAGAGATGAACACACTAATCTCATGGGCTAGATAAGATGAGGATGAGAGAGTAGTATTTATGCTTTCTTTTTAAATCATTTTCTCATAATTTATCATCACAAAATGAATTTCTAGTGAGCTCTAAATCAAGAGAGAAGAAGATGATAATAAAAAATGATAATCTCTTTTTGTGATGAATAGAAAAGAAATCTATATGATTGATATATCAACCATAGTCAAGGATGAGTGGCTAAGAGTTTGTAGAGAATAAACTAGAGTTAGGGTTTGGTTAAGTTTAGAAATGAGTCACCAAGAAATATCAACCATAATATCTTAAACTTGACAAAAGGAAAAGCTTCTAGAATGTGCATGAAGCAACTAACCCTAATCAAACCCTAACCTCATTTAATCATCCTTAAACATGTTTAATAATAAATCATATCATGTCACAATAATATATATCACATATATATTATATATTTGCAACAAAAGAAAATAATACAATTAACATATATCGCATATATATCAATATATCATTCAGTGAGAAAATGAAATAATAAAGCAAGCCAATATTAGATAATGTAATAATATATCATATATATTATTATACATTAAATCATCGAATCAACACTTGATCCGACGATCCGGCTATATCGAATATAACCGACTAATATAACATGTACCGATTCATCGAATCAACACTTGATCCGATGTCCCGGTTCATATCTAAATATTGCGAGAATATAATACGGTATCTCATATCGCATTATCCTCGGTCCTGCATATATCACATATGTGCCTCTACTCCGTTTCGCCTGAGCCAAGAAACCTCTGTGTAGGACTCTAAAGAATCGTCAATACGCCGGTAGCAGGTGATGATCATATCAAACACCCACAAGCTGCAAGCGGTCAGCTAAATATAACAGCCTCCCAGGTATTGAGCGATCAGAAGATCAACAAGCTAGCTTGTGCGTTCTCCTGTGAATCAAATCAGTAACACTCCCGTACAGTCCGGTCTGTTCGTCTGATATGTTGCATATCAAGTCTAGGGGTGGTATACGTCAGACCCCAGTAACCGATAAGTCGTGTCGATGTATGGCTCATAACGGGTCGAGAAACTACTAGTAACACTTACCAGTAAATCTCTATATCAGCCCTGGCCAGGGACTTCCAGTTATAGCCAATCGAACACAGCACAACATCAACTCTCTATACCGGGAGAGACGAATCCCCTCCTATCGCTCATTGCCTCCATGTGATTCGGGACTGTACCCAAAAGCCACCGTTTTGCACACCCTCTTGGACGTGGTAAGGTGGAAATCAAAGCACAGTGGGAATCACACAAGACTCTATGACGATCTCGGGTCTACAGACTACCCTGTACCAGTGTCACCGGAGAACTGCCATCTGACGTGTGGTATATCACCATCTGGGAGTTCTCGGCGAGTCCGTCCAGTGTACCCAGTCTCCACTGAGCACCCGTACACCATCTCTGATGTCAAACACCGATGGATATGGGATCATCCATCGCCCATCATATGGGTCAAGATGCGTATACGCTAGTCTACTCTGGTGTATCGATGCCCTGTCTCGATATACCCTCGACTAGGAACAGTTATAGGATGTACTCATCGACTACCATGGCCCCACTAATATGATCTCATCATAGTCCCAGTAGTCGAGTACAGATCCTAAGGGCTTTATCAACATGTGAGAGAAAAACAGTAAACCAATACAAGTCAACATGTTAAGATAAAGTGAAACCAAATAGCATACTATCATGACAAGCAAGAAAGTCATCTCTATATATATCCAAGCATCCATTATAATAAACATCATATGTACAACAATGGCCTCTAGGGCATATACATAACTAACAGCACAAACCAGTACTCAAAACAAATATAGGCCAAAACCAAATATCCTAAAAATCACATTTCCATAACCTAGAGCATGTTTTCCCAATAAAAGAGCAAAGCTCTGTTCAAAATTTGAAAGGCGGAGCCAAGAGTTAAAAACTCTGAGGAAGCGCCTCACGTTCCTTGCACGAGGGCGCCGACGGTAAGAGTTAAAAACTCTGAGGCAACGCCTCACGTGCGTTGCACGAGGGCGCCCGCGCTAAGAGTTAAAAAACTCTGAGGCAGCGCCTCACATGCCTCGCATGAGGGCGCTAGCGCCAGAACTAAAAGCTCTCTGTTAGACAGAGCCGTTGGATCAAAGATCCAACGGAAATGATAAATCATCAAAGTGCAGAATTAAATTCTGCTGAGGAATTATTTCTCAAATATTTCTAAACAAGAAAGATTACTCTCTGTAAAACATAGCACCTTAGGATTAAAAATTCAATGGTGATTAAAAATCACCTATCTACAAAATAAATTCTGTATGGGAAAATATTTCCCTAATTTTGTTAAAAACAAGAAAGATATCTTCTGTAAAACAGAATTTCTTGGATCAAAGATCCAACGGTGGATAAAATCCCCAAATCAATTAAAGATCTCTCGATGAGAGATTTCTTTAACTAAATCGACGAACTTGCCTCTACTATATAAAGGACCCAAGACTTCAAGTTTTGTACAGAGGAACCCCCCATAAGCTTCAAACTTAAAAAAAAGAGCAAGAAAGAAGAAAGCTTTAAGAGCGAAGAACGAAGAACACCTCTCTTTGAGGTAAATAAAAATAATAGAGATCAGAGCATCTCATCTGCATATCCAAGGGTTTAACCCTTATAAAGGAACTTAGTTCTTTTCCTGGATCTGAAATCCATGAGACAAGTCTCCCATAAATGAGAATTTAATTCTCATAGGGATGAACTTGTTCTTGGGAATCAAAGATCCAGAAAAGAACAAGGAAATTGAACTCTTCATAATAGAATATACGAAGAAAACCTTGTAGGGTTGCTGGGCACTCTAACAAGGGTCTACGAGGCATCAACCATGCCCGATTTAAAATTTAGCCATGCCGAACAACCCAAAGCCGGATCTTTAAACTAGAGTTTAGGCGAAAACAAGTATGTTAAACACTTTAACACTAAGTGAGAAGGATTAAAACCTTTGTAGATCTGGTCCTTCACTTCATAAGCTCCGTGTTGAAGTCCCTTCGCTGCGATCATCGTGTTCCGGACTCTCGAGAGGCTCCACGAAGAGAAAGATGCAAGCTTGCTTCCGATCTTCGATAACAAAGATGATCTACCTTGAAGTTTCATTAACACAAGCTCTCACTCACTAAATGAAGTGAACACTCTAATCTAAAGGGCAAGGGTAGATGAGGATGATAAAGTAGGATTTTTGCTCTCATTTGTTTTCTTATTCTCACTCATTTTTCATCACAAAATCAAAGCAAGAAAGCTTTACATGAAGAACTCAAGCAAGAAGAAGATGAATAATCAATTAGAATCCTTTTGTGATGAATAATGAAAAGATAACAATGATGAATAATGCAACCATGGTTAACTAAACCTTTGTAGAGATTTAACTAGGGCTAGGGTTTGGGTTGGGTTAAAGCATGAGTCACTTGAAAATATCTTTACAAAAACAAAAAGGAAACCTTCTAGAAGCATCAAGAAGGAACTAACCCAAAACAAACCCTAACCTTATTTAATCTCCACTAAACATGTTGCATTAGTAATCATATCATGTTACAATATTATATATCATATATATAATATTTATTGTAACAAAATAAAATAATACAATTAACATATATCGCATATATATCAATGTATTACCCGAGTGAGAAAAAGAATCTTTTAGTGAGCTAATATTAGTTAATGTAATTTAATATATCATATATATTATTATACATTAAATTATCGAATCAACACTTGATCCGACAATCCGGCTAAATCGCATATAACCGACTAATATCTCATTTACCGATTCATCGAATCAACACTTGATCCGATGACCCGGCTGATATCAAATATCGCGAAAAAAGAATACGGTATCTCATATCGCATTATCCTCAGTACTGCACATATCACATATGTGCCCCTACTCTGTTTTGCCTGAGTCAAGAAACCTCTGTGTAGGACTCTAAAGAATCATCAATACGCCGGCAGTAGGTGATGATCATATCAAACACCCACAAGCTGCAAGCAGTCAGCTAAACGTAACTGTAAGTCGATGTACAATACCCCACGGGTTGCGGGGAGGCGGAAATATGAAAAACGATCTTGTTCTTTATGCAAACATCGACTAACCGAAGATCTTTACTAAACGATAACTAACAACAACCATAGAAGTTCTTAGCTACTATGAAAAGAGATTATACCTAGTGAATCGTGTCCTTCGTCTTTTCGATCTCTACGTCCTCCTCGGCCTCCTTTCCGTGGTAGATGATCCACCCGAGAACCCTAATCCAAGCTTTACCTCTATGCTTGAGGTAACTAAGTTTCTCTAGTTGCTAATCAAAGGAACTTAGATGATATAGAGTTAGGTTATGGGTTAATTAGTCTATTCTAATCCTTGATCTCAACTCATGAGTGGTAGGATTAGGGTTTGAAGAGAGAGTGAGCTTGAGAAGAGAGAAGGTGAACATGATAATTATTATGAAAATGCTTCTCACTTGAATATATATGAAGCATAATGTATAATCAAATAAATGAATAAATGTGATTATTCATCATACTACATTAATTCAATATGAGTGATTCACTATATGAGTCATTAAGCATTTAATGATGCATTAATGATATGATGAATCACACAAAATGAGTCACAATTGCATTTAATGATAATGCCACCTAAACCCTCAAGTCACCATGCTTCTAGAAGCTTCCCATAAAATTACGAGAACGCCCCTCCTATCCGTGAAAACACGGAAAAACTTTAGACTGTAAAAATCCAATAACCTGATACTAAAATCTGGCTTAAACCAAAGCCGGCTAGTAAAAATTGTCCAAACGTCGTACGTGCGTAAACACACTTATGCGTCCGAACCCTTATCGTAAAACCGTACGACCTCTATATTGTTTCGCCTGGAGTAGGGAAATCTCTGTGTGGGACACTAAAAACTCGACTATTACGCTGGCAGTGGGTTTAACCATAGATCGCAAGCGGCACTAGCTGTACGTAACGGTCCCTAGGTAGATGTCGATAAGAAGGCCGATGAGGAAACCCATCCGAACTCCTACTGAGCCTGTCTGTGACAATATCTACGCAGTCCGGTCTGTTCGTCTAAGAGTATCACATGTATGGTCTAGAGGGTGGTGAACGTCAGACCCCTAATAACCGTACAAGTCGTGCCGACATGACTCAAGACCATCCGAGAATCTACTGATCAGTCCATCAGTAATTCTCAATCAGCCCTGGCCAGGGACTTATGGTAATGACCAACCGATCACAGTGCGATATCAACTCCCTAGACCGGGAGAGACGAATCCCTAACAGTCGCTCACTGCCTCCACGTGGGTCGGGACTATACCCAACTAAAACCTGTTTGCACGACTCCTTTGAGCCGTGGTAGGATAATAATCAAAGCACAGTGGGAACTCACACGAGACAAATGACGACTTTAAGTCAACAGACTATCTGCACACATGTCACCTGAGAACTGCTATCTGACGTTAGGTATAATACCATCCAGTCAGTTCTCGGCGAGTCCTGTCGGGTGTACTCACATGAAGTGAGCATATGTATACAATCTTAGGTGCACATCATCAATGGCTGCGGGACCAATCCATTGCCCCTCGTCACGGTCTAGATATGTATACACTGGTCTACTCTGGAGCATCAATGCCCAGTCTCGATACTCCTGCGACCAGGGACATTTAAGGATGTGCCTATTGACTATCCATCTCCCACAAGTATGACTGCCATCACAACGCCGGTAGTCAGGCAAAACACCCTATGGGCTTTATCAACATGTTTATAAATACAAAGTAAAATATATCACACGTTTAAGATAAAGACAAACCAAATAGCGTACTATCATTAGCAAGATTGTCATGTACATACATATCCCTAACTGTCTATACAATGAAGGCCTCTAAGGCATATATATATCCAACAATCTCCCATTTGCACTAAGGCCTATAATTGGTGCAATGAGTACCCACTGTCTGCACTAGATCCAGTTGTTGGTGTACCGCATGCCCAACATCTCAAACAGCCTCTCGAACTGGACTTGAGGGACAGCCTTGGTGAATGGATCTGCCGTGTTGTCTTTTGTGTCCACTCTCCGTACCTCGATCTCTCGACAATCCACGATCTCCCTGATCAGGTGATACCGCCTTAAGATATGCCTGGATTTCTGATGGGACCTTGGTTCCTTCGCTAATGCTACAGCCCCATTGTTATCACAATACAAAGGTATTGGATTGGCAATGGACGGAACCACCTGAAGTTCAGAGATGAATTTCTTCATCCAGACATCTTCTTTTGCGGCTTCACTAGCAGCTATATTCTCAGCCTCCATAGTTGAGTCTGCGACGGTATCCTGTTTAGAACTCCTCCAAGATACTGCCCCTCCATTGAGGGTAAACACAAAACCTGAAATGGACTTAGAGTCATCTTTGTCACTTTGGAATCCGGAGTCGGTAAAAGCCTCAACCTGGAGGCCCCCATTACCGTAAATCAAGAACATCTCCTTAGTCCTTCTCAGGTACTTGAGAATGTTCTTTACCGCTATCCAATACTTCTCACCTGGGTCAAACTGATACCTGCTTACCACACTAAGTGCGTAAGCTACATCTGGTCTGGTACATAACATCGCATACATTATAGATCCTACTGCCGAAGCGTAGGGTATAATGCCCATGCGAACCCTCTCTTCATCAGTTTTTTGGAGACATCTCTTTGGAGAGGGTGATCCCATGACAAGTGCTTGGAATCTTCCATACTAAATCTCTTTAGTATAGTGTCAATATACCTGGATTGTGAAAGTCCCAACATTCTATTAGATCTATCACGATAGATCTTAATGCCCAGAATGTATGATGCATCTCCCAAGTCTTTCATGGAGAATTTCTGTGATAAGAAGAGCTTTACTGATTGTAGCATAGGGACATCATTCCCTATCAGTAGTATGTCGTCGACATACAAAACGAGGAAGACTACTGCTCCTTCTACAATCTTCCTATAAATACATGGTTCATCTACATTTTTGATAAAGTCAAATTCCTTGACTGTCTCATCAAAGCAGATGTTCCAACTCCGTGATGCTTGCTTTAATCCATAAATGGATTTAAGCAATTTGCACACCTTTCCGCTGCGCCCACTGTCTAAGAAACCTTCTGGTTGATCCATGTAAACACTCTCTTCTAAATGTCCATTTAGAAAAGCTGTTTTTACGTCCATCTGCCAGATTTCATAGTCATGGAAGGCAGCAATGGCAAGCAGGATCCGAATGGATTTAAGCATAGCTACTGGTGAAAAGGTTTCATCATAGTTCAATCCTGGTCTTTGACAAAAAACCTTTTGCAACAAGTCTAGCTTTGTAGGTTTCCACTTGTCCAAATATACCAATCTTCTTTTTGAAAATCCATTTGCATCCAACTGGTTTCACCCCAGGAGGAGCAATTTCTAAAGTCCAAACTTTATTGGTGTACATGGATTCCATTTCAGATCTCATAGCATCCAGCCACTTCACCGAGTCGCTACTCATGATAGCCTGCTGAAAACTAGTAGGCTCATTATCATCGATGATGCAATCCTCTCGATCCCCATCCATAAGAAACCCATAGTACCTTTCAGGAGGATGAGAAAGCCTACTAGATCTGCGGAGTGGCGTTGGTTCATCATGTTCTATTGAAACCTGAGTTTCTACTAAGTCCTCGGCAGCAGTTTGAGGTTCTGGAATTTCTTCCAGCTCTACCGCGCTCCCACTAATTTCTTTTGCAAGAAATTCGCTCTCTAAGAAGACAATGTGGCGAGCGACAAACACCTTTTGTTCTTCAGTATGGTAGACTAGATATCCCCTTGAATGCTTGGGGTATCCTACAAACTTGCACAAAACCGATCGTGCCTCGAGCTTGTCCGGATTATGCTTTTTAACATATGCCGGACATCCCCATATCTTGATATACTTGAGATATGGTCTCTTCCCGCTCCACATTTCCTATGGAGTGGTAGGTATAGACTTAGTCGGAACTCTATTCAATAGGTATGCTGCTAATTCTAGAGCAAAACCCCAGAAGGAAAGTGGCAACTCAGCACTACTCATCATTGAACGCACCATGTCAAGTAGCATGTGATTCCTCCTTTCTGACACACCATTATGCTGAGGTGTATAAGGCGGAGTAAGCTGAGAGAGAATTACATTCTCTTTTAAGCATTCAAGGAAACTGGTACTTAAGTATTCTCCACCTCGATCAGATCGAAGTGTCTTGATGCTTTTACCAGTCTGTTTCTCTACTTCATTCTTATACTCCTTAAACTTCTCAAAGGCCTCGGATTTATGCTTCATTAAGAACACATGTCCATACCTAGAGAAGTCATCAGTAAAAGTGATGAAGTAGGAGTGACCGCTTCGTGCATGCGTAGACATTGGACCACATACATCACTGTGTACAAGTCCCAAGGGTTCTGTGGCTCTTTCTCCGTGTCCGGTGAACGGAGATTTGGTCATTTTTTCTTTGATACATGATTGACAAGTTGCATATGATGAATATTCAAACGGATCTAAATATCCATCTTTATGTAACTTAGTCAACCTTGTTTCATTTATATGACCAAGTCTACAATGCCATAGGAAGGCTTGGTTTGAATCTGGAGCCTTTCTTTTAAGCGTGTTTTGAATATTGAAAACTTGAGGTTGATTAAGTATGTATATGCCGTTTTCCAGTGTGCCAAACCCAATCATTTCTTGATTTAGGAGAATGTTCATGACATTTCTTTCAAGCGCAAAATTATATCCTGTATTAGACAACAAAGATACTGATATAATATTACACAGCATACTGGATATACAAAAACAGTTGTACAATACCAAAATGTTCCCACTAGTCAACCCTAGGTGATATTCTCCTATTGCAATAGCATATACGTGCATTCCATTGCCCATCCGGAGAGTCATATCACCTGTCTCCAGTACTCTACTATTTCTCAGATCCTGCAAAGAATTACAGATGTGAGAACCAGAACCGGTATCAAGTACCCATGATGTAGAGTTTACTGAAAGACAATTTTCGATTACAAACACACCTGAAGCAGAAGCAACAGCCTGCTTCGTGTCCTTTGCCTTGAAGGCCATATAGTCCTTCTTCCAGTGCCCTTGCTTGTAACAATAATAGCATTCGTTCTTATCCGCCTTCACCCTTCCTGCCTTGTTCGTTCCCTGCACCTTCTTGACCCCGCCTTTCGGTTTGGTGGCTTTCATCTTCTTCTTCCCTTTAGCTTTCGCTTTAGATTTAGAAGAGGATGATTGGCCAACATACAGAACAGGGGTCTTCTCCTTTTTCAAGGAGGTCTCTGCTACCCTCAACATGTTGAGGAGCTTTGGAAGATCAGCTTCCATTTCATGCATATTGAAGTTCAGCACGAACTGAGAGAAGGTGTGGGGAAGGGACTGCAAAATCAAGTCGATGTACAAATCATTCTCTAGCACGCATCCCAGGTTTGCGAGTTTCTCAACGAGGCTGATCATTTTGAGGACGTGCTCTCCTACTGGTGATCCTGGAGCTAACCTCATCTAGAAGAGTTTCCTTGAGGTCTCGTACCTCGCGATACGGGAGTGCACCCCATACAATTCCTTGCAATGGAGAAAGATGGATATAATATCCATACTCTCGTGCTGTTTCTGGAGTTCATTGTTCATGGACGCCAGCACGATACACTTAGCTCTCTCACAGTCTAGATCCAAGGTTTTGCGAACCTCCTTGTCCGCAACTGAGGAATCTGGTCCTGGGATAAGGGGAGGAACAACGGTGGTAACATATGCTACTTTTTCATAAGTCAGTGCAATGTTGACGTTCCTTAGCCAATCTTTATAGTTCTGCCCGGTCAGTATATATTTTTCAAGTAATAGTTTTAGTCTTGTCATGGTAGCTGCCAGAGAGAGAGAAAAGAAACACTCAGCATATGCTTTTGCAAGTTTAGATTGGTTTATTAATTTATCTAAACAGGATGGCTCCCACTGTTCCCTCAAATCCTTCTTCAAAACCTAAAAGAAGAACTAGTCAGGATTTAATCACACGTCATAATACTTACTTAACCTTTCGGCCAGGCCAGTGTTGGTACTTCGAGGGAGGTTTTCCAACGCTTTCGCGAAGTTCCTTAATTAAATAGCCTCTTTTCCCTGGAGGCGTAGCCCCTCTAACACCTTTCTGGATACCTACTTGGTTTATAGCATTGATTGTTAAGTGAGAAAATTTCCCGAGAGTAATCCTACTTATCAGTGGGATCGGGATCCAACTATCATTGTATGATGCCCTAGATGGAAGCCACTCTAGTCACCATACTCCAGAAGGTATGCTAAATCTGCAAGTTTCAATTTTTGAAACTCCCGATGTGATTTTTACCCCAAGCTCTTATGACCTTAACATAGGCCAACAAATCATAAGACACAAGTCAAGTTCTACCTGTCGTTGTCCTGATTAATTTAGGTCCATCGTACATGCCCTTGACGTAGGCCAACAAGGTTGTACGTCTGTCCTAAACTAATGCATTTATCTATGCAACAAAAAAGCAACACATTGCTACCATCCACTATGCCTTGACGTAGGCCAACAAACATAGCATGAATATGATGTGCTGTTTTATTTGAAACGACGGAGGGTTACGACTGGTTTTTGGCAAAAAACCGTTAACGTAGTGAACTTGATATGATCAAAGGAACCAAGATAGCTCTTTTTAAAAGGAGTGGTTTAAGCTCCGTATTTAAAATTTGCTTTTTGAAGAAAACCGAGTGGTTTTGAAATTGTTCCAACGATTAAGTTTAGGTTTTATTTTCTTTGCATTAATAATAATGCGTCCCATCATTAACCTATCATTACAGATAACAACGAAAATACAACATCCTCTTATGCCATCCGCATTCGCCACGGGGTCCCGTCATCACCCGTTAGGTTACTTAACTAACGGCAGAGCGGGGGCTGGGCTAGCGCGGGTGTAAAACATAAGTGACGTCTAAATAGCTATCATATATAGATATTGTACATTTGTCAGACACAATAATAGGCATTCCAGATCACAGATGAACATTATTGGATTATGCAAGCAATATGCGTTTCTTTTGAGCCTGCAACGAAAGACGGATTACACAGTTGTGATGAATAGCCATTACCCCACCCTAGACCAATACGGGTACGGCAAACTACCCGCCAAGTACCCGAAGTGAAACGGTCTCCCTCAACAACGTGAGTAGGCTACTAAACACTTCAAAGTACCCGGTAGTTTGTGCACCCCACCTTGGGTCTATCCTAGGAGCAAAAACAGCAAAAAGAAATAATACAACGGTGGCTACAACCGCAACCTGGATGTGCCCCGCAAAATAATATTACAACATATTACAATTACATCGAATGAATGAATATAATAACCCATCTCAAACCCCGGCTAATCATCACAACGATCCAATTAAGTTCATAATCACAAACAGTTAAAACATTACAGAAATGTGCAACCCCCTGCCAACCGACATACTAGCAGTTAGGGGAGGTTTACGAACACATTATACAGTTCACAGATATAATCAAATTAGCAGACATCGTATAATTTCGATCGATCAAACCCATTAGATTCTGCTACAAAACTTCTCTGTAAGCCTGAGACTTGAGCAAAAAATAAATATTCCAGAAAAGACAAAATATTCACAGAAGAGTTACTGGGGAGATTTGGGGTGAATCGGGCTCAACTAAGCCGCGGATCCGCGGCGGATCGGTGGGATCGGCCGCGGTTCCGCGGTGTGTTGGACGATTCATGCATCCAAATTTCTCCAGTGTTCTTAGGTTTCCCTATAGGTTATTCTGGAGGTCCCTGAAAAATTTTTAGACCTCAATTTAAAATCGACAGAAACTATGTGAATACGATATATTTTCCGGTTCGTTTTGCGTTCGAAATTCATACGACTTTGCAAATGAGTTAATTATTGTTTAGTGAGGCTCTGATACCATTGTAAGTTGATGTACAACACCCCACGGGTTGCAGGGAGGCGGAAATATGAAAAACGATCTTGTTCTTTATGCAAACATCGACTAACCGAAGATCTTTACTAAACGATAACTAACAACAACCATAGAAGTTCTTAGCTACTATGAAAAGAGATTATACCTAGTGAATCGTGTCCTTCGTATTTTCGATCTCTACGGCCTCCTCGGCCTCCTTTCCGTGGTAGATGATCCACCCGAGAACCCTAATCCAAGCTTTACCTCTATGCTTGAGGTAACTAAGTTTCTCTAGTTGCTAATCAAAGGAACTTAGATGATATAGAGTTAGGTTATGGGTTAATTAGTCTATTCTAATCCTTGATCTTAACTCATGAGTGGTAGGATTAGGGTTTGAAGAGAGAGTGAGCTTGAGGAGAGAGAAGGTGAACATGATAATTATTATGAAAATGCTTCTCACTTGAATATATATGAAGCATAATGTATAATCAAATAAATGAATAAATGTGATTATTCATCATGCTACATTAATTCAATATGAGTGATTCACTATATGAGTCATTAAGCATTTAATGATGCATTAATGATATGATGAATCACACAAAATAAGTCACAATTGCATTTAATGATAATGCCAACTAAACCCTCAAGTCACCATACTTCTAGAAGCTTCCCGTAAAATTACGAGAACGCCCCTCCTATCCGTGAAAACACGGAAAAACTTTAGACTGTAAAAATCTAATAACCTGATACTAGAATCTGGCTTAAACCAAAGCCGGCTAGTAAAAACCGTCCGATCGTCGTACGTGCGTAAATATATGTATGCGTCCGAACCCTTGTTGTAAAACCGTACGACTTCTATATTATTTCGCCTGGAGTATCTCTGTGTGGGACTCTAAAGACTCGACTACTACGCTGGCAGTAGGTTTAACCACAGACCGCAAGCGGCACTAGCTGTACGTAACGGTCCCCAGGTAGATGTCGATAAGAAGGCCTATGAGGAAACCCATCCGAACTCCTACTGAGCCTGTCCGTGACAATATCTGCGCAGTCCGGTCTGTTCGTGTAAGAGTATCGCATGTATGGTCTAGGGGGGTGGTGAACGTCAGACCCCTAATAACCGTACAAGTCGTGCCGACATGGCTCAAGATCATCCGAGAATCTACTGATCAGTCCAACAGTAATTCTCAATCAGCCCTGGCCAGGGACTTATGGTAAGGACCAACCGATCACAGTGTGATATCAACTCCCTAGACCGGGAGAGACGAATCCCTAACAGTCGCTCACTGCCTCCACGTGGCTCGGGACTGTGCCCAACTAAAACCTGTTTGCACGACTCCTTTGAGCCGTGGTAGGGTAATAATCAAAGCACAGTGGGAACTCACACGAGATAAATGACGACTTTAAGTCAACAGACTATCTGCACACATGTCACCTGAGAACTGCTATCTGACGTTAGGTATAATACCATCCAGTCAGTTCTCGGCGAGTCCTGTCCGGTGTACTCACATGAAGTGAGCATCTGTATGCAATCTTAGGTGCACATCACTAATGGCTGCGGGACCATCGCCCCTCGTCAGGGTCTAGATATGTATACACTGGTCTACTCTGGAGCATCAATGCCCAGTCTCAATACTCCTGCGACCAGGGACATTTAAGGATGTGCCTATTGACTATCCAGCTCTCACAAGTATGACTGCCATCACAACGTCGGTAGTCAGGCAAAACACCTTATGGGCTTTATCAACATGTTTATAAATACAAAGTAAAATACATCACACGTTTAAGATAAAGACAAACCAAATAGCGTATTATCATTAGCAAAATTGTCATGTATATACATATCCCTAACTGTCTATATAATGAAGGCCTCTAGGGCATATATATATATATATATATATATATATATATATATCTCCAACAGTAACAGCCACCCAGGTATTGAGCGCTCAGAAGATCAACAAGCAAGCATGTATATTCTCCTGTGAATCCAATCAGTAACACTCTCGTACAGTCCGGTCTCGTCGTCTGATATGTCGCATATCTCGCCTAGGGGTGGTATACGTCAGACTCCAGTAGCTTGATAAGTCGTGTCGATATGAGGTCTATAATAGTTTAAGAAAGTACTGATAACACTTATCAGTAAATCTCAGCAACCCTGACCAGGGATTTCCAGTTATAGCCAATCGAACACAGCGCAACTTCAATTCCCTATACTGGGAGAGACGAATCCCCTCCTATCGCTCATTGCCTCCATGTGATTCGGGACTGTACCCAAAAGCCTCCTTTTTGCGCGCCCTCTTGGACGTGGTATGATGGAAATCAAAGCACAGTGGGAATCACACAAGACTCTATGACGATCTTGGGTCAACAGATTACTTTGTACCAGTGTCACCAGATAACTGCCATCTGACGTGAGGTATAATATCATCTGGGAGTTCTCGGCGAGTCCGTCCAGTGTACCCAGTCTCTACTGAGCACCCGTACACCATCCTTGATGTCAAACACCGATGGATATGGGATCATCCATCGCCCATCATATGGGTCAAGATGCGTATACGCAAGTCTACTCTGGTGTATCGATGCCCTGTCTCGATACACCCTCGACTATGAACAGTTATAGGATGTACTCATCGACTACCGTGGCCCCACTAGTATGATCTCATCATAGTCCCAGTAGTCGAGTACATATCCTAAGGGCTTTATCAACATATAACATAGAGACAATCAGAGTACATATTAAGATAAAGAGTAACCAGATAGCGTAATATCATGTCGAGCAAGAAAGTCCTCCCTATATATGTCCAAGCATCCACTACAATATACATCGTATGTACAGTAATGGCCTCTAGGGCATACATATAACTAACAATCTCCCACTTGCACTAGGGTCATCTGTTGTGGTATCGCATACCCAACAATTAGCTGCGGTTGAAGTATCTCATAATCAACCATCCCATATAAGTCTCTACTGGGAAAAAGGCCTTTGTGAGTGGACCCGCGCTGTTGTCTTCTGTGTCTACTCTCCTAACCTCGATCTCCCTGGAGATCAACCATCTCCATGATCAGGTGATACTGCCTAAGAATTATATCTGGATTTCTGATGGGACGGTAGTTCCTTGGCTAAAGCCACAACTCCATTGTCATCCAGACTGCCCCTTTGGTAGCATCCTTGGTAACGATGTATCTTACCTTTAATCGTCTAGTAAGTCACGGTATCTAGCTTGGAACTCTTCCAACATACCGTCCCTCCACTGAGGGTATAGACAAGCCTGCGACTGACATTCAGTCGTCCTTATCACCCTGGAACCTTTCCAGTGATTCTCCCCAGGATCGATTGATACCATCTCACTACAACTAGTGAGTATCCTAACATCCAATTAGATCTATCTCATAGATCCAAAAATCCAGGATTTAGGAGGTATCACTTTGATCCTATATGGAGAATCCTTGTGATAAGAGGAGATTGACCGAGCGTAGCATAGAAAACTCCTTCCCTATCAAGAGTATGTCATCCAAGTACTCTACGGGGATCACCACCATACTCCCTACTACCTTTTTGTACATACAAGGTTCATCTACCATTTTGATGAAGTCCAACTCTTTGACTACTACATCAAAACAGGCGTTCCAACTCCGCGATGCCTGCTTTAACATATAAAACATCTTGCACACGTTTCCGCTGCTCCCACTATCTACGAAGCCCTCTGGCTGTGTACTTATAGACGCTCTCTTCCAAATCATCATTTAGAAAAGCAGTCATGACACCCAACCGCTAGATATCGTAGTCATGGTATGTAGCCGTGGCAAGTAAGATCTGGATGGACTTAAGCATAGCTTTGAAAGTCTCAACTTTTCCATGTACACCAAGTAATCTTCTCAAGATATACTTGCTCCTGATGGGAATTTAACCCTTCAGATAAAGCAACCAAAGTCCATACTTTGTTGGTGTATAAGGATTCCATCTCAGATCGATAAGCATCCAGCCATTCTTACAGAGTCCCACTCCTGATGGCCAGCTCGAAACTAGTTGGGTCATCATCTCATGATGCAATCCTCGCTCCCACTGTCATAGAGAAACCGAAGTATCTCTCAGGTGGGTGAGGAACCCTACTAGATCGGCGGAGAGGCTGAGGTTCGTTGGTTACTATTGAATCCTTCGGTTCTACCAAATCATCTGCTGTAGTTTGTATAGCTGGAACTCCTTCCAGTTCTACCTCATGACCAATAATTTCTTCACAAGAAATTCCCTTTCATAAAGGTGGCATGTTGAGAAACAAAACAACTTTTGTTCCTTGGTTAGGTAGAAGATATTCCCTTGTGTATGCTTGGGATATCCAACAAACTTCCACAGATCTGACTTTGCCTCGCCCTTGTCCGGATTATGCTTTTAGACATAGGCTGGACAACCCCAAATCTTAACAAACTTAAGATATGGGCTCTTCCCATTCCATATCACATATGAAGTGGTAGGCGACTGATTTGATTTGAACCCTATTCAATAGGTATGCAGATTCTCAAGTGCATAACTCCCAAAAAGAAAATAGGAAACTCAGTAGTACTCATCATAGAGCGCACCATATCAAATAGGGTGTGATTGCTCCGCCCCGATACACCAAAGTACTGTGGTGTATACGGAGGAGTAATGCTGAGAGAGAATCTCATTCTCTTTTAGAATAGTCCAGGAATTCCGTGCTCAAGTATTCTCCTCCTTGATCTCATCAAAAGACATAATACTTATACCCGTTTTTGGTTCTCTACTTCTAATTTATATTCTGTGAATATCTCAAAAGCTTCGGACTTGTGTTTCAACAGGAACACATGTCTGAATCTTGAGAGATCATCAGAGAATGTAATGAAGTACAAAGAACCGGTCTTGGCATGTGTAGACAGGGTACCTTCATACATCAGCATGTATCAATCCCAAGAGTTTACTAACTCTTTCTCTGTTTCCAATAAACAGAGCTGTGGTCATCTTATCTTTGTGACATGACCGGCAAGTTTCACAAGATGTAAATTCAAACAAATTTAAATATGCATCTAAATGTAACTTCAGCTAGTCGGGTCGCATTGATATGACCTAGTCTACAATGCCTCAAGAAGGATTTGTTCATTCCAGAACTCTTCCTTTTGTGTGTGTTCTGTACTTTAAGAATTGTGGTTTGATTTAGAATGTCTATGCTTTTAGATAACGTGCCTGAACCGATCAACTCTTGATATAGGAAATATTCAAAACATTATCCAACAATACAAAATTATTTCCTTCTTTACTAATAAAGAGAATGATATGATGTTGTATATCAGGTTCGGTATCTAATAACATTCGTTCAGAATCAATGTATTCTGGTAATACAGGGTGATAGTGACCAACAGACTTGGCTGCAACACTTACACCGTTTCTATCTCATAAAACTTATCACCCGTTCTCAGTTCTCTACCTATCTGTAGCTCATGTAACAAATTACATATGCGGGATCCTGATCCGGTATCTAATACCCAGGACGTAAAGGTTACTGAGAAACAGTTCTATGTAATGAACACACCCGAAGATGATGCATCAGCATGCACTTTCTTCGTTTGGGCGGCACGGGAAATCTGGTAATCCCCAATTTCCTGCTCTGTCTTATAAAAATTATAAGTTGGAGCGGGACCAACGTTCCCCAGCTCAGTATAATAAGCGGGTTCGGTCAATACATCCGTACTATTATCTTGATTAAGGCATGATATGGTCGCTACCTGGAGAGAGAGAGAGCAGAAAACACTCAGCGTGCGCTTTTACAAGATTAGATTGGTTATCAATTTATCTAATCAGGATGTCCCCCACTGTTTTAGTCAAATCTTCCTTCAAACCCTAAAAGGAAAGACTAGCCGGGATTAATTACACTCTACAAGTTCGCCAATATTTCAGCCAGGCCAGTGCCGGTACTTTGAGGGAGGTTCCCCGTGCTTTCGCACGGACCTAATTAAAATAAACCTCGTTTTCCCAGGGACGTAACCCCGTTAACACCTTTCTAGACACCTACTCGATCGGCTAATTGTAATGTGTAAAACTCTCCCAGGAGTAACTCTTACTCGCAGCGGGTATCGGGATCCAACTATCTCATAGAAGGTATGCAATCTCATTGCAAATTTCAACACTTGAAATTCCCAATAATATTTTACCCCTAGCGTCCTATGACCTTGACAAAGGCCAACAAACCATAGGCTGCTAGTCAAGTTCAACCCGTCATTTCTTGATTGAATTAAACCCACCCGCACGGCCCTTGACAAAGAACAACAAGGTCACACGACTACCCTAATCCAATCTGCATCATATGCATAAGCAGATAAGTACTATTCAGCTACCGCACACTACGCCTTGACAAAAGCCAACAAACGCAGCACGAATACTAAACAGTGCTTATCTGAAATGACAGAGGGCTACGACAGCTTTTTAAGAAAACCTTTTGCGTAATGAACTTGATATCGTTGTAGAATCGAGTGATTTTAAATGGAGTGTTTTTTAGGCTTTTCTAGTTTTGCTAAAGGGTTCACTCCCGGTGAAGGGATCGTCGGCACTTTCCTCATCGAATAAGGTGCAGTATATTTCACAAATACCACTATGCAAAGCAAGAACTATAGAAGCAATCAAAAGACAAACCGAGTTTGTAGCATATGCTAGTTTCACTAAAGAAGTCACTCCCGGTGAAGAGATCTCGGCTCTTTCCTTATCGAATAAGGTGCTGGATGTTCTACAAGGAACACCGCTATACAAAGCAAGAACTAGAGCTACCAGTTTTTTTAAACAAGTTTCTACAACATCTTAGGTTTCTTTTATTTCATTAATCTCATTAATGAAGTCCCATTTAATTAAAATAAACCTCGTTTTCCCAGGGACGTAACCCCGTTAACACCTTTCTAGACACCTACTCGATCGGCTAATTGTAATGTGTAAAACTCTTCCAGGAGTAACTCTTACTCGCAGCGGGTATCGGGATCCAACTATCTCATAGAAGGTATGCAATCTCATTGCAAATTTCAACACTTGAAATTCCCAATAATATATTACCCCTAGTACTTATGACCTTAACTAAGGTCAACATATCATAAGCACTAGTCAAGTTCTACCCGTCATTTCATGATTAATCAGACCCACCCTATATGACCCTCAACTATGGTCGACATAATCACATGAATGTCCTAACTAATCGCATCATATGCTGTGTAGGAAGACATCACTTAGCTACCGTACACTACGCCTCAACTAAAGTCGACATACGCAGCACGAATACTAAGTACTCTACTTCCTAAAATGACGGAGGGCTACGACAGGTTTTTATGAAAACCTATTGCGTAATGAACTTGATATCGTTGTAGAATCGAGTGATTTTAAATGGAATGTTTTTTAGGCCTTTTCTAGTTTCGCTAAAGAGGTCACTCCCTGTGAAGGGATCGTCGGCTCTTTCCTCATCGAATAAGGTGCAGGATATTTCATAAATATCACTATGCAAAGAAAGAACTATAGAAGCAATCAAAAGACAAACTGAGTTTGTAGCATCTGCTAGTTTCACTAAAGAGGTCACTCCCGGTGAAGGGATCTCGGCTCTTTCCTTATCGAATAAGGTGCTGGATGTTCTACAAGGAACACCGCTATGCAAAGCAAGAACTGGAGCTACCAGTTTTTGAGACAAGTTTCTACAACATCGTTAGGTTTCTTTTTAGTTTCATTAATCTCATTAATGAAGTCCCATTTTATTATGCTTCACAAGCATCACTTTTGAAACGAAATCTGCAATATAACATATATCTCATATATATAATATAAACATTCGTCTCAGGCAGTAATATGATCTCATCACAGAACATTGCAGCAGAAGAACATATATAAAATATTGGATATACTAGGACGTCCGTGTTTTAATACGAGCCTGTATAAAATACGGATTCCACGGTCGCGATGAATAGCCAAACCCACATCTCTAGACCCCTACGAGAGCGGCAAGCAACACTGCCAATTCTAGGGTTAGGAGACCCGGTCTCGACTCCTCGAGATGGTCTCCCACTGGACCCTAGAACCCGGTTACTTGTGCTATCCGCCTTGGGTCTACCTAATGCGGAAAAGTAAATAATATACAATGGAGACATCATCCTCAGCCCGGAAGTGCCCCAATAAAAGAATATTACATACAAATGAATTTTACATGAATGAAAAAGGAAAAAAAACTCTCATCTCACATAAAAAAAAACCCGGCTATTCAGAACACGACGATCCAATATAACATATCACAGCAACACATAATATCTCATATCATCAACGTAAGCAAGTATGCGTATCCCGATTGTCGTTGATGTATAGCAACGAAGCCGGCGATACACCACATACTATGCTTACGGTCACAGAAAAGAAAGTGTAAAACTATAACAGTTGGAATCCGCAACCTCTTTAGACATCGCATGCCTAACCAAATGAATTCCTTAGACATCGCATGCCTAACAATTATAAACCCTGCATTTTAGTCTCATTATCGAAAACTCTTTTCAATATCAAGTCGGGCAATTCAACAAGATTCTCGATATCCTGATCGAATGCTCGTCGCAAACTTTAGTAGAAGGCCGCACCCGCGATGCCATCGACAAAGTGTACTAAGGAGGAACACCGCTGCCGCGAGCACCCGAACGGATGCTTTTGGCGATGGGGTTCTCCTACAGTCACTTGGTCAGGGCTATGGGGCATGGCTATCTATTAAGTTTACCCGGCGAGTATCCGCGTATGCTACATGATTGCGACGGACTTTTGATCACATCAAAATTCTGTGGCAACCGATCATCTGAGACTGAACTACAAGATTTATAACATTCAAATTAATTATCACATAACTACTTGTGGATTCCAAATATTGTATCACAATCCAGATAAATAGACAATGTTAAACTTTCCGATCGAATAATCAAACACCCAAGTTTTCCCAAATAGTTCTCAACACTTGAAATTAGTTTTAAAACATCCATCACATGCCACAGTACCAATGGTCCAGCCGTAGAAGGGTCAAGCCAACACCTCACATGTGGCACGCCGTACTGCCACAAACCCTAAGGTTTAGAGGCAGTTCAAGACAGTCACATAGTCAAGTTAAGGTTTGTTGTCTTCTAGAGGGTCCACCGCGTTACTTGCACGACTTAGAACGTTCTTAAACTACGGAAAAATCCAATGCTTGGAAATTTTCCGGCAGGGGAAAAAGTGAGTTATTGATATCCGTTCGAACTTTTTAACACGTTCTAAAAAATACCCGGACAAAATAAATGAAGTTATATTATCCGATCGAATCAACGAGTCCCCAATACACCCCAAAAAACTCAACACTTGAGTAAATATAAAAATATCCAGAAGAATCAGGAATTACAGAAGGACATTACTGTGCAAACCATGTGCCATGATTCAACTTTTTGGCTGCGGAACCGCCGCGCAAGCCATGGTACGGCCGCAGTTCCGCGGCGCTTTATGGTGATCAGTGGCACGTGTTGCACAGTAATCCTTGTATTTCCCTGCCGATTTTTTTGAGTATTTTTAATTCACAAAAAATCACATTTTGAAAAAATTTCCAGAAACTAGGGTATATCGGGTTTTCCGGGTTCGATCGGACTTTAAACTTCGCCTAGACTTCGCCTAAAGCTCTAGCTTGGCTCTGATACCACTGTAGGGTTGCTGGGCACTCTAACAAGGGTCTACGAGGCATCAACCATGCCCGATTTAAAATTTAGCCGTGCCGAACAACCCAAAACCGGATCTTTAAACTAGAGTTTAGGCGAAAACAAGTATGTTAAACACTTTAACACTAAGTGAAAGCGATTACAACCTTTGTAGATCTGGTCCTTCACTTCATAAGCTCCGTGTTGAAGTCCCTTCGCTGCGATCATCGTGTTCTGGACTCTCGAGAGGCTCCACGAAGAGAAAGATGCAAGCTTGCTTCCGATCTTCGATAACAAAGATGATCTACCTTGAAGTTTCATTAACACAAGCTCTCACTCACTAAATGAAGTGAACACTCTCATCTAAAGGGAAAGGGTAGATGAGGATGATGAAGTAGGATTTTTGCTCTCATTTGTTTTCTTATTCTCACTCATTTTTCATCACAAAATCAAAGCAAGAAAGCTTTTCATGAAGAACTCAAGCAAGAAGAAGATGAATAATCTATTAGAATTCTTTTGTGATGAATAATGAAAAGATAACAATGATGAATAATGCAACCATGGTTAACTAAACCTTTGTAGAGATTTAACTAGGGCTAGGGTTTGGGTTGGGTTAAAGCATGAGTCACTTGAAAATATCTTTACAAAAACAAAAAGGAAACCTTCTAGAAGCATCAAGAAGGAACTAACCCAAAACAAACCCTAACCTTATTTAATCTCCACTAAACATGTTGCATTAGTAATCATATCATGTTACAATATTATATATCACATATATAATATTTATTGTAACAAAATAAAATAATGCAATTAACATATATCGCATATATATCAATGTATTACCCGAGTGAGAAAAAGAATCTTTTAGTGAGCTAATATTAGTTAATGTAATTTAATATATCATATATATTATTATACATTAAATTATCGAATCAACACTTGATCCGACAATCCGGCTATATCGCATATAACAGACTAATATCTCATTTACCGATTCATCGAATTAACACTTGATCCGATAACCCGGATGATATCAAATATCGCGAGAATAGAATACGGTATCTCATATCGCATTATCCTCGGTCCTGCACATATCACATATGTGCCCCTACTCCGTTTTGCCTGAGTCAAGAAACCTCTGTGTAGGACTCTAAAGAATCGTCAATACGCCGGCAGTAGGTGATAATCATATCAAACACCCACAAGCTGCAAGCGGTCAGCTAAACGTAACAGCCACCCAGGTATTGAGCGCTCAGAAGATCAACAAGCAAGCATGTACATTCTCCTGTGAATCCAATCAGTATCACTCTCGTACAGTCCGGTCTCGTCGTCTGATATGTCGCATATCTCGCCTAGGGGTGGTATACGTCAGACCCTAGTAGCTTGATAAGTCGTGTCAATATGAGGTCTATAACAGTTTGAGAAACTAATGATAACACTTACCAGTAAATCTCAGCAACCCTGGCCAGGGATTTCCAGTTATAGCTGTTAGTTGTATGTATGCCCTAGAGGCCAGTATTGTACAGATGATGTATTTTATATTGAATGCTTGGACATTTATAGAGATGACTTTCTTGCTCGATATGATAGTATGCTATCTGGTTGCTCTTTATCTTAACATGTACACTAGTCTCTTTAAACTGTCTTATAGTTACATGTTGGTAAAGCCCTTAGGATGTGTACTTGACTACTTGGACTATGATGCAGATCATACTGGTGGGGACATGGTAGTCCATAGGTACATCCTTCAAGGTCCCTAGTCATGGGTGTATCGAGACGGGGCATCGATATACCAGTGTAGACTAGCGTATATGCTTCTCGACCCATGAGATGGGCGATGGATGATCCCATATCCATTGGTGTTTGACATCAGAGATGGTATACGGGTGCTCAGTGGAGACTGGGTACACAGGACGGACTCGCCGAGAACTCCCAGATGGTATTATACCTCACGTCAGATGGCAGTTCTCAGGTGACACTTGTGCAGGTTAGTCTGTAGACCCGAGATCGTCATAGAGTCTTGTGTGATTCCCACTGTGCTTTGATCTCCACCTTACCACATCCATGAAGGTGTGCAAAACGGTGGTTTTTGGGTACAGTCCCGAGTCACATGGAGGCAATGAGCGATAAGAGGGGTTTCGTCTCTCCCGGTATTGGGGGTTGATGTTGCGCTGTGCTCGATTGGCCGTAACAGGGAAGTCCCTGGCCAGGGTTGATCAGAGTTTTGCTGGTAAGTGTTACCAGTAGTTTCTCGACCCGTTATAAGCCTCACATCGGCACGACTTATCGGTTATTGGGGTTTGACGTTTACCACCCATAGACTTGATATGCGACATATCAGACGAACAGACCGGACTGTACGGTAAGTGTTACTGGTTGGATTCACAAGAGTGTGAGCGGGCTTGCTCGTCGATCTTCTGATCGCTCAATACCCGGGTGGCCGTTACGTTTAGCAGACCGCTTGCGGCTTGTGGGTGCTTGATATGATCATCATCTGCTACCGGCGTATTGACGAGTCCTTAGAGTCCTACACAGAGGTTTCCCGGCTCAAGCGAAACGAAATAGGAGCGCATATGAGATATGTACGGGACCGAGAATAATGCGAGTATGTGATACCGTATTTCATTCTCGCGATGAATGTTTCGACTGGTTGTATGCGATATAACCTAGTTATCGAATCATTGATTCGATAAATCGATGCATTGAATACTAGTCGATTATGTGCGACATGACCGGATTATTGAATCAAGTTTTGATTTAATGATTTAATGTATAATTATATATTTGATATATTACTTTGCATTAACTAGTATTGGTTCATTTTTAAAAGGATTTTCTCACTTAATGTGCACATTGTATATGTGATATATTTTTGTGTGCACTTGATTGTATCATGTTTGATGATACATGTTAACTTGAGTTTGTGTAAAGATTAAACCATGGTTATATGAATGGTTAGGGTTTTGTTTACTTATTCATTTATTTATATTGATTATTTATTTTTGAAAAGAAAAGGGAAATGGTGGCTTTCCTTGGTTCTTTCATGAAGCTTCATGAAGAGTTGAAAAGGTTGACCATTTTGTTTTCTTCTCTTAACCTAACCATTCACCTAACCCTAGTTTGCTCTCTACACTTGACCATAGTTAGGATATGATAAGTATTCATATTATTTTCATTTTTAATCTAACACTTATCATATTCTATCTTCTTCTTCTTCCTCTTGATCAAGAAGAAAGCTTGACTCCATTAATGGCATCTTGAGTAAAAGAGTGAGAAATCCAATTCTAAAGTGAACCCACCTCCTATTTCTTCACCCTCTACCTCTTGCCAAGTAGTATAGGGTGTTTTCTTCATAAGTTTCACGACTTGGCGAAGTTAGAGCTTGATCTTGTGCTGCCTCGACGTAGATCTTCTTCGGCATCGAAGCCGACGACCTAGCCCGCCCATTTCTCCGATGAAGCCGATGCTAGAGTCCGAGATCCGACATGGACAGCGAGAGGATGTCTACGTGGAGCTAAGAAAGTGGAGAACCGGATCTACAAAGGTTGTAGCCTCTTTCTTTTAGTTAAAATGTTAACTAGTTTCACTTTTCGCCTAAACTCTAGTCAACGAATCCGTATTAAGGTTTCTCAGCACTTGTAAAATTTGAAATTGGCATGGTTGATGCCTTGTGAGACCTCATTAGAGTGCCTAGGAACCCTACAGTGGTATCAGAGCCTAGCTAGAGCCTTAGGCGATGCGTAGACGGAGTTTGAAGTCCGATCGAACCGAAACCCTAATTTAAAAATGCTCTCTGGACTTTTTTCAAAAACTGGGTTTTTTCCAGATTAAAAATGCTTAAAAATTCAGCAGGAAATTCTAAGAATTACGGTGCAAAATTTGACAAAAGATATGTCCAAAGTGCGGCGGAACCGCAGCAGAAGCCTGGCTTCTGCGGCGGTTCCGCGGCCATATGATGACATCACCTTCCCATTTTTGCACAGTAATTCCTCTTTTCTGATGCTGAGTTTTCTGGGAATTTTTAATTTGACTCAAGAGTTGAGTGTTCTGGGGTTGCAATGGAAATCGTTGTTTCGATCGGATTATCAAACTTTGTCTATGTGTTTTTCCGGATAATTTTAGAATATGTTAAAAAGTTCGACCGGATGCAAATACCCAATCTTTCCCCTGCCGGAAAATTTCCAAGTGTTGGATTTTTCTGAGGTTTAAAAACGTTCTAAGTAGTGCAAGTAACGCGATGGTCCCTCTAGAAGACAACAAACCTTAACTCGATTATGTGACCGTCTTGAACTGCCCTTTGAACCTTAGGGTTTGGGGCAGTACGGCGTGCCACATGTGAGGCGTTGGCTTGACCCTTCTACGGCTGGACCGTTGGTACTGAGGCATGAAGTGAACGTCTTTGAACTTATTTCATGTGTTGAAAGGTTTCGGGAAAACTTGGGTGTTCGAATGTTCGATCGGAAAGTTTAATATTTTCTATTTATCCGGAATGGGATACAATAATTGGAATTCACAAACTGTTATGAGATAACTGGATGAATGTTATAAATCTAGCGGTTTAGTCTCGCTTGATATTGAAAAGAGTTTTCGATAATGGGACTAAAATGCGGGGTTTATAATTGTTAGGCATGTGATGTCTAAGTATTTCATTTGATTAGGCATGCGATGTCTAAAGAGGTTGCGGATTCCAACTGTTGTAGTTTTACACTTTCTTTTCTGTGACCGTAAGTGTAATATGTGATATCGCCGGTTTCGTTGCTATATGTCAACGACAATTAGGATGCGCATATTTACTTACGTTGATGACATATGATGTTATGTGTTGCTGGATATGTTATATTGGATCGTCATGTTTGAATAGCCGGGGGTTTTTATGTGAGATGAGTGTTTTTCATTTTCATTCATGTAAAAACTTGTATGTAATATTCTTTTATTTGGGGCACTTCCAGGTTGCGGAAGTTGTCACCTTTTGTATATTATTTACTTTTCCGCACTAGGATAGACCCAAGGAGGGGAGCACAAGTAACCGGGTTCTAGGGTCCAGTGGGAGACCATCTCGAGGAGTCGAGTCCGGGTCTTCTAACCCTAGAATTGGTAGGGTTGCTTGCCGCTCTCGTAGGGGTCTAGGGGTGTGGGATTGGCTATTCGTCACGACCGTGGAATCCGTGTTTTATACTGGCTCGTATTGAAAACACGGACGTCCTAGTATATCCAATATTTCATATGATATTTTCTGCTGCGATATCTGTGATGTGATCATTTGATATGTTTTGATGGATACAGTATATAGTATATATGATATATTATATAGACGTTACTTATGTTTTGCACCCGCACTAGCCCTGCCCTGCTCTGTCGTTAGTTACCTAACCTAACGGTGCACGAGGGGACATCGAGGCGAATGCGGATGGCATAAGTGCACGTCGTATTTATCTGTGATGTTTAGGTGACTTAAATGATGGGACTTCATTAATGTGATTAATGAAATAAAAGAAACCTAAAAGATGTTGTAGAATCAAATTTTAATAAAATAGGTAGCTACAGTTCTTGCTTTGCACAGAGGTATATGTGATATATCCCGCACCTTATTCGATAAGGAAAGGACCGAGATCCCTTCACCGGGAGTGACTCCTTTAGCAATAACTGGCAGATGCTACACGCTCGGTTTGCTTTTGATTGTTTTTGGAGTTTTGCTTTGCACAGCGATATATATGATATATCCCGCACCTCATTCGACGAGGAAAGGGCCGAGGATCCCTTCACCGGGAGTGACCCCTTTAGCAAAACTAGAAAAAGCCTCAAAAACACTCCATTTCAAAATCATTCGATTTTACAACGATATCAAGTTCATTACGCAATAGGTTTTCAGAAAAACCTGTCGTAGCCCTCCGTCATTTCAGATAAGAACTGTTTAGTATTCGTGCTGCGTTTGTTGGCCTTTGTCAAGGCGTAGTGTGCGGTAGCTGAATAGTGCTTATCTGCGTGTGCATGTGATGCAGATTGTTTCAGGGTAGTCGTACGACCTTGTTGGCCTTTGTCAAGGGCCGTGCGGGTGGGTTTGATTCAATCAAGAAATGACGGGTTGAACTTGACTAGCAGCCTATGATTTGTTGGCCTTTGTCAAGGTCATAGGACGCAAGGGGCAAAAGCATTATCGGGAATTTCAAGTGTTGAAATTTGAAATGAGATTGCATACCTTCTATGAGATAGTTGGATCCCGATACCCACTGCGAGTAAGAGTTACTCCTGGGAGAGTTTTGCACATTACAATTAGCCAATCGAGTAGGTGTCTAGAAAGGTGTCAACGGGGTTACGCCTCTGGGAAAACGAGGTTTACTATAATTAGGTCCGTGCGAAAGCACGGGGAACCTCCCTCAAAGTACTGACACTGGCCTGGCTGAAAGATTGGCGAAGTTGTAGGGTGTAATTAATCCCGGCTAGTCTTTCTTTTTAGGGTTTGAAGGAAGATTTGATAAAAACCAGTGGGAGCCATCCTGATTAGATAAGATAATAACCAATCTGATCTTGCAAGAGCATACGCTAAAGTGTTTTCTTCTCTCTCTCTCTCCAGGTAGCGACCATGTCATGCCCTAATAAAGATAATAATATAGATGTATTGACTGAACCCGAATGTTATACTATGCTGGGGAACGTTGATTCCGTTCTTTCTTATAAGAGTTATGGGAATGAACAGGACATAGGGGATTACCAGGATTCCCAAGCCACCCGAATGAAGAAAGTACATGTTGATGCATTTTCTTCAGGTGTGTTCGTTACAGAGAACTGTTTCTCCATCTGCCCTACGTCCTGGGTATTAGATACCGGGTCAGGATCCCATATATGTAATCAGTTACATGGGCTTAGGAAAGGTAGAGAACTTGGAGAAGGTGATAAAGACATTAGAGTTGGAAATGGTGCAATTGTTGCAGCTAAGACTGTCGGGGAATATCACCTTGCATTACCTACTGGTAATACTTTGGTTCTGAACAAATGCTATTACATGCCGAACCTGATATGCAACATTATATCGGTTTCTTTATTGAGTAAAGAGGAATATAATTTTGTATTACAGGATAATGTTATGAACATTTTCCGTAACCAAAAGTTGGTTGGATCAGGCACGTTGTGCAATGGCATTTATGTTCTAAATCAATTAACAGTTCTCAGCATAACAAACACACACAAGAGGAAGAGTTCTGAACTGAACGAATCCTTCTTGTGGCATTGTAGACTGGGTCACATCAATGCGACACGACTAGCAAAGTTGCATAAGGATGGATATTTAAATCCGTTTGAATTTTCATCTTATGACACTTGCCAGTCATGCCTCAAAGGCAAGATGACCAAAACTCCGTTTACGGGACACGGAGAAAGAGTTACTGAACTCTTGGGACTGATACATAGTGATGTATGCGGTCCCATGTCTACACATGCCAGGGATGGTTCATCGTACTTCATTACATTCACTGACGATCTCTCTAGATTCGGATATGTGTTCCTGATGAAACACAAATCAGAAGCTTTTGAGAAATTTAGAGAATATAAACATGAAGTCGAGAACCAAACCAGAAAAAGTATTAAAATCTTTCGATCTGATCGAGGGGGTGAATACTTGAGCAATGAATTCCTGGACTTCCTAAAAGAGAATGGGATTCTCTCTCAGCTGACTCCTCCATATACACCACAACACAACGGTGTATCAGAACGGAGGAACCGCACCCTATTAGATATGGTGCGCTCTATGATGAGCACAGCTGAGTTACCTATTTCCTTCTGGGGATATGCGCTGGAAACAGCAGCATACCTATTGAATCAAGTTCCAACTAAATCTGTACCTACCACACCATATGAGAAATGGAGTGGGAAGAGACCATGTCTTAAACGAGTTAAGATATGGGGTTGCCCGGCCTATGTCAAAAGGCAAAATCCGGACAAACTCGAGGCACGGTCAGTTCTATGCAAGTTTGTGGGATATCCAAAATATTCACATGGATATCTTTTCTACCATGCAGAGGAACAAAAAGTGTTTGTTTCTCGACATGCCACCTTTTTAGAAAAGGAATTCCTTGAAAAAGAAATTAGTGGCAAAGTGGTAGAGCTGGAAGAAGTTCCAGATACACAAACCGTAACTGAAGATTTAGTGGAACCAGAAGATTCAGTAGCTCCCAATGAACCTCAGCCTCTCCGCCGATCTAGTAGGGTTCCTCGCCAACCTGAGAGATACTACGGTTTTCTCATGGATGGTGGGAGCGAGGATTGCATCATGGAGGATGATGACCCAACTAGCTTCGAGCAGGCCATCACGAGTAGGGACTCAGTAAAATGGCTGGATGCTATGCGGTCCGAGATGGAATCCATGTACACCAACAAAGTATGGACTTTGGAAGTTGCTCCTGATGGGGTAAAACCTATTGGGAGCAAATGGATCTTCAAGAAAAAACTTGGTGTAGATGGGAAAGTGGAGACTTTCAAAGCTAGACTTGTTGCAAAGGGATTTCGTCAAACACCAGGTGTGGACTATGACGAAACCTTTTCTCCAGTGGCTATGCTTAAATCCATCCGGATCATGCTTGCCATCGCTGCATATCATGACTACGAAATCTGGCAAATGGATGTTAAGACCGCCTTTCTAAATGGTGATTTAGAAGAGTGCGTGTACATGACTCAGCCAGAGGGCTTCGTAGACAGTGGGAGCAGCGGGAAGGTGTGCAAGCTGCTTAAATCCATTTATGGATTAAAGCAAGCATCGCGGAGTTGGAACATCTGCTTTGACGTCGTTATCAAAGAGTTTGATTTCGTCAAAAATCCAGATGAACCTTGTATTTACAAGAAGGTGGCAGAGAGTAAGGTTGTCTTCCTCGTATTGTACGTGGATGACATACTCTTGATAGGAAATGATATTCCTATGCTGCAATCAGTCAAGCTCTTCTTATCACAAAGATTCTCAATGAAAGATCTTGGTGATGCCTCCTGCATATTGGGAATCAGGATCTATAGAGATAGATCCAAACGGATATTGGTATTGTCCCAATCCAAGTACATTGACACCATACTAAAGAGGTTTAGTATGGAAGAATCTAAGCGTGGGAACTTGCCCACGATCTCTGGACTCATTCTCTCCAAAGAGATGTCTCCCAAGACTGATTTGGAGAGAGCTCGCATGCAAGGGATACCCTATGCTTCGGCTATAGGCTCTATCATGTACGCGATGCTATGTACCAGACCCGATGTTGCATACTCACTAAGTGTAGTGAGCAGGTATCAAGCTGATCCTGGAGAGAGTCACTGGACAGCTGTGAAGAGCATTCTCAAGTACTTGCGAAGGACTAAGAGATGCTCCTGGTGTATGGTAACGGAGAACTCCAAGTGGAGTCCTTTACCGATTCGAGCTTCCAGAGTGATAAGGACGACTCTAAGTCACAGTCGGGATTTGTCTTTACTCTTTACGGAGGGGCGGTTAGCTGGAAGAGTTCCAAGCAGGAAACCGTGGCAGACTCGACGATGGAGGCTGAATACATCACTGCCAACGATGTTGCTAAAGAGGCTGTCTGGATCAAGAAGTTCATTACTGAACTTGGTGTGGTTCCATCCATTGAGCATCCAATACCTTTGTATTGCGATAACAATGGAGCGGTGGCTTTAGCCAAGGAACCCAGGTCCCATCAGCGATCCAGGCATATTCTGAGGCGGTATCATCTGATCCGGGAGATAGTTGATCGCCAGGAGATCGAGGTCAGGAGGGTTGACACGAAGAACAACACGGCGGATCTACTCACGAAAGCCATTCCCCAGATACAGTTTGAGAGACTCTTCGGGATGCTCGGTATGCGATACTACAGCAGCTGGCCCTAATGCAAGTGGGAGATTGTTAGTTGTATGTATGCCCTAGAGGCCAGTATTGTACAGATGATATATTTTATATTGGATGCTTGGACATATATAGAGATGACTTTCTTGCTCGATATGATAGTATGCTATCTGGTTGCTCTTTATCTTAACATGTACACTAGTCTCTTTAAACTGTCTTATAGTTACATGTTGGTAAAGCCCTTAGGATGTGTACTTGACTACCTGGACTATGATGCAGATCATACTAGTGGGGACATGGTAGTCCATAGGTACATCCTTCAAGGTCCCAAGTCGTGGGTGTATCGAGACGGGGCATCGATATACCAGTGTAGACTAGCGTATATGCTTCTCGACCCATGAGATGGGCGATGGATGATCCCATATCCATTGGTGTTTGACATCAGAGATGGTATACGGGTGCTCAGTGGAGACTGGGTACACTGGACGGACTCGCCGAGAACTCCCAGATGGTATTATACCTCACGTCAGATGGCAGTTCTCAGGTGACACTTGTGCAGGTTAGTCTGTAGACCCGAGATCGTCATAGAGTCTTGTGTGATTCCCACTGTGCTTTGATCTCCACCTTACCACGTCCATGAGGGGGTGCAAAACGGTGGTTTTTGGGTACAGTCCCGAGTCACATGGAGGCAATGAGCGATAGGAGGGGTTTCGTCTCTCCCGGTATTGGGGGTTGATGTTGCGCTGTGCTCGATTGGCCGTAACAGGGAAGTCCCTGGCCAGGGCTGATCAGAGTTTTGCTGGTAAGTGTTACCAGTAGTTTCTCGACCCGTTATGAGCCTCACATCAGCACGACTTATCGGTTATTGGGGTCTGACGTTTACCACCCCTAGACTTGATATGCGACATATCAGACGAACAGACCGGACTGTACGGTAAATGTTACTGGTTGGATTCACAGGAGTGTGAGCGGGCTTGCTCGTCGATCTTCTGATCGCTCAATACCCGGGTGGCCGTTACGTTTAGCAGACCGCTTGCGGCTTGTGGGTGCTTGATATGATCATCATCTGCTACCGGCGTATTGACGAGTCTTTAGAGTCCTACACAGAGGTTTCCTGGCTTAAGCGAAACGAAATAGGAGCGCATATGAGATATGTGCGGGACCGAGAATAATGCGAGTATGTGATACCGTATTTCATTCTCGCGATGAATGTTTCGACTGGTTGTATGCGATATAACCTAATTATCGAATCATTGATTCGATAAATCGATGCATTGAATACTAGTCGGTTATGTGCGACATGACCGGATCATTGAATCAAGTGTTGATTTAATGATTTAATGTATAATTATATATTTGATATATTACTTTGCATTAACTAGTATTGTTTCATTTTTAAAAGGATTTTCTCACTTAATGTGCACATTGTATATGTGATATATTTTTGTGTGCACTTGATTGTATCATGTTTGATGATACATGTTAACTTGAGTTTGTGTAAAGATTAAACCATGGTTATATGAATAGTTAGGGTTTTGTTTACTTATTCATTTATTTATATTGATTATTTATTTTGGAAAATAAAAGGGAAATGGTGGCTTTCCTTGGTTTTTTCATGAAGCTTCATGAAGAGTTGAAAAGGTTGACCATTTTGTTTTCTTCTCTAAACCTAACCATTCACCTAACCCTAGTTTGCTCTCTACACTTGACCATAGTTAGGATATGATAAGTATTCATATTATTTTCATTTTTAATCTAACACTTATCATATTCTATCTTCTTCTTCTTCCTCTTGATCAAGAAGAAAGCTTGACTCCATTAATGGCATCTTGAGTAAAAGAGTGAGAAATCCAATTCTAAAGTGAACCCACCTCCTATTTCTTCACCCTCTACCTCTTGCCAAGTAGTATAGGGTGTTTTCTTCACAAGTTTCACGACTTGGCGAAGTTAGAGCTTGATCTTGTGCTGCCTCGACGTAGATCTTTTTCGGCATCGAAGCCGACAACCTAGCCCGCCCATTTCTCCGATGAAGCCGATGCTAGAGTCCGTGATCCAACATGGACAGTGAGAGGACATCTACGTGGAGCTAAGGAAGTGGAGAACCGGATCTATAAAGGTTGTAGCCTCTTTCTTTTAGTTAAAATGTTAACTAGTTTCACTTTTCGCCTAAACTCTAGTCAACGAATCCGTATTAGGGTTTCTCAGCACTTGTAAAATTTGAAATTGGCATGGTTGATGCCTTGTGAGACCTCATTAGAGTGCCTAGGAACCCTACAATAGCCAATCGAACACAGCGCAACATCAACTCCCTATACCGGGAGAGACGAATCCCCTCCTATCGCTCATTGCCTCCATGTGATTCGGGACTGTACCCAAAAGCCACCTTTTTGCATGCCCTCATGGACGTGGTATGATGGAAATCAAAGAACAGTGGGAATCACACAAGGCTCTATGACGATATCGGGTCAACAGACTACTCTGTACCAGTGTCACCGGATAACTGCCATCTGACGTGAGGTATAATACCATCTGGGAGTTCTCGGCAAGTCCGTCCAGTGTACCCAGTCTCTACTGAGCACCCGTACACCATCCTTGATGTCAAACACCGATGGATATGGGATCATCCATCGCCCATCATATGGGTCAAGACGCGTATACGCTAGTCTACTCTGGTGTATCGATGCCCTGTCTAGATACACCCTCGACTAGGAACAGTTATAGGATGTACTCATCGACTACCGTGGCCCTACTAGTATGATCTCATCATAGTCCCAGTAGTCGAGTACATATCCTAAGGGCTTTATCAACATGTAACATAGAGACAATCAGAGTACATGTTAAGATAAAGAGTAACCAGATAGCGTACTATCATGTCGAGCAAGAAAGTCCTCCCTATATATGTCCAAGCATCCACTACAATATACATCGTATGTACAGTAATGGCCTCTAGGGCATACATATAACTAACAAACCTAGCGTCCAAGCACCTCACGTGAGCATGGAGTTCCTGGATTACTTAAAAGAGAATGGGATTCTTTCTCAGCTTACTCCTCCGTATACACTACAGCACAACGGTGTATCGGAGTGGAGGAATCATACCCTATTAGATATGGTGCGCTCTATGATGAGTACTGCTGAGTCACCTATTTCTTTTTGGGGTTATGCGCTTAAGACAGCCGCATACCTATTGAATCAAGTTCCATCTAAATCTGTGCCTAAAACACCATATGAGATATGGAGTGGAAAGAGACCATATCTTAAACGAGTTAAGATATGGGGCTTTCCGGCCTATGTCAAAAAGCAAAATCCGGACAAACTCGAGGCAAGGTCGGTTCTTTACAAGTTTGTGGGATATCCAAAGAATTCACATGGATATCTTTTCTACCACTGAGGAACAAAAAGTGTTTGTTTCTCAATATGCCATCTTTTTAGAAAATGAATTTCTTATAAAAGAAATTAGTGGTCATGAGGTAGAATTGGAAGAAGTTCCAGCCACATAAACAATAACTGATGATTTAGTGGAACCAGAGGATTCGATAGTCCCCAACGAATCTCATTCAATCCGCAGATTTAGTAGAGTTCTTCATCCACCTGAGAGATACTACGGATTTCTCATAGACGGTGGGAGCGAGGATTGCATTATGGAAGATGATGACCCAACTAGTTTCGAGCAGGCCATCACAAGTGGAGACTTTGTGAAATGGCTGGATGCTCTACGATCAGAGATGGAATCCATGTACACCAACAAAGTATGGACTTTGGATGTTGCTCCTGAAGGGGTAAAACCCATTGGAAGCAAGTGGATCTTTAAGAAAAAACTTGGTGTAGATGAAAAAGTTAAGACTTTCAAAGCAAGGCTTGTTGCAAAAAGTTTTCGTCAACGACCTGGTGTCAATTATGATGAAACCTTTTCTCCAGTGGCTATACTTAAGTCCATCAGGATCCTACTTGCCATTGTTGCATACCATGACTACGAAATCTGCCAGTTGGACGTCAAGACCGCTTTTCTAAATGGTGATTTAGAAGAGAGCGTGTACATTACACAGCCAGATAGCTTCGTAGATAGTGGGAGCAGCAGAAAGATGTGCAAGCTGCTTAAATCAATCTACGGATTAAAGCAGGCATCGCGGAGCTGGAACATCTGTTTTGATGTAGCGGTCAAAGAGTTTGACTTCGTCAAAAACATAGATGAACCTTATATATACAAGAAGATTGTAGAGAGTAAGATTGTCTTTCTCATATTATACGTGGATGACATACTCTTGATTGGAAACGATGTTCCTATGCTACACTCGGTCAATCTCTTCTTATCACGCAGGTTCTCCATGAAAGATCTGGGTGATGCATCCTGCATCCTGGGGATTAAGATCAATAGAGATAGTGTAACGCCTTAGTTTTCGATCAGTGCTAATTAGACGATAATGTGGGTTTTTGGTAAAAATTTTACCAATTTGGGTTCCTCATATTTTATAACATTTAATTAATAATTTATTATTATTTGTTATGGCTTGCACGCACGTGTGCACGTTAATGTGAGGGTTTGTTTGTGCTAATCTAGTTTAGTGACCATGACAACTTAAACCTAAACCTAATCCTTTGCCTTGATTAAATCCCTTGATATTTTGTGAGAGATATTTTCCTTGGTTTTGTTTGGAAAGGAGGTGGCATGGTGACATGGTGGGCATTAATGGTTTGCATTAATGTGGAGTTATTGCAATGGTTCACTCACTTTAACCTCACCTCTCTCTCTCTTTTATTCACACCTCACTCATTTCTCTCTCACTTTATCCCTTATCATTTTCTTTCATCTTTCCTTCATCTCAACTGAAAACTTATCTATCCTTCATCAAAACCTTTACAAACTTCACAAAAATCTCACCCAAATCACTTCTAAATCCTTGTTTTGCCTCTTGGATGCCTTGGAGCTTGGAAAGCTAGGATCTTTGAGTTTTTATGGATTGGTAATGATCTCTATCTTTTAAATAAGTCATTTTAGTATTGCGTAGCTTATTCGGTTCAGTTTAGAACGCTTAATGTTTCGTTTCGTGAAAATATCGTATTTTTAGTGTAGTTTTGGGTCTAGGATGATCTGCTATCAAACCAGGTATTTATTGGAAAAGTTCCCATCACAGTGACCTAGTATGGTGACCTAAAAGATACCCTCAAAATACGAGCCTATTCCCTCAAGAACTGGCCGCAGATTTAATGGTTCTGGCCGCAATTTGCGGCCAGAGTAGGGGCTGGGGGTTGAGTTTTGGTGTAGGGTCTCTGGGGTTGTGTGGGGTCTTGTGGTATGTGCAACTTTTACAAATTGTTTGAGTAGAAAAATCTGGGACCACTTTGCTTATTTCTTGTGTTTCATTTTCACGTGTTACGTTATCCGATACGGTTCGTGTCGTTGTGTATCTGTTGCTCTTGAGTTGGTTTCGTAGTGTCGCTATGCACGTTAGCTACTAAGCGAACACTTGAGAGTATGTTTGGAGTTGGTGCGTCGGTCAAACGTAGTTTGTACGTGTTATTGGTCTTTTGCTAATAAACATACTTGTTATATTGTTTTATGTTTTAGGATCGCAGGCGAGGACTTCGGACGCAGCAAAGAAGGGGAAGCGAGTGGTTGGTTTTACTTAGCCAGGATCATTGTTAGTAGATTTAACATCTACAGGGGAATCGCCCGCATGGCGTTATACGTCTGGGCTAGATTAAATGACATGACTATTAGTTAGAAGTATACGGATATTGATTGTGCATGTGTACCATTGTTGTATAGCTCATTTACCTATTGTGTAGGAGCTTAGTACTAATGAGACACAACACCATTATTGACGGTTCATGTTTCACGAGCACTAATTGTATGCTACACACACACCGTCGATAATTGCCATGACACACACTACACCTATACATATGTGATATTGTATTGTTTAGGGATATTGAGACATGATCCTTATTTTCCTTCGAGCGGATGACATATAGCATACCTGTATACCTTCATGCTTATACATATGCCTTGACATGATTACATGCTAGTTACCCATATACCTATATGGTATTATACCATTAGTGATAGGTATATACACATATAAGACATAGCTACATGTACATCTTGCATACATACTTACACTGATACCTGGTGAGTATTACATCATTACTGATAGGTAGATACATATACATTGCTATACCTACATGTTTACACATATATCTGGCTATAGCTAATTTTTCACCTTAATTTGATGTTATATGGACTTGGAGAAATTAGGAACTACATGATATATAAATTAACTTGTTGCAGTTATATAGCGGCTTTTCCTTTATATGCTCATATTTCAGTTTTATGTTGCATATATTATATTCATGGATTTTCGCATTGAGATATGGATTTTTCATGATGTTTTCTGGATTTGAGGACCGTGGTAGTTTCATGAAATTATGCATTATTTGAAAAACACGGTTTCTCTTGATATGATATTTCAGCATCCACCATGAGATTTTTCGGTTCTGATATATACCCATGCGAGGAGGTGTCGTGGGCCATGTGCGGGTACATGGTGGGGCCCGGAGGTACCCCGAGGCAAGAAAGGTATGTCGATGGACCACGCCGATAAGCCTGACAGGGGAATCATACCTACCGGTGACAGTATTTAGACTCGGCGGCTATCGTGGGGATACCGACCGGAGTTATGTACGTATGGATACGTCGAATTGCGAGGGTCAAAGCTGGACACTCGGGTTTTCGAGATAGCGTATGATACGTACCTATCAGGGCCAGTCGTGGTGACAGCACCTGATAGATCAGTATGTATGTGTCGATGCTAGATACTTGTTTTCATGATATTTTTGCTCCTAAGTATATATAACAGTGGAATGGGACGCTGTTATATATATATATATATATATATATATAGAATGGGACGCTAATATATATGTATACATATCTGATTTATATACATCATCATAATGATTCATGCAAATATACTTATTCATTTCATGAGACTTGCTCGATATAGGATACAGGATATATGAGATTTACTTGATATTGGACATTCAGGATATATGAGATTTACTTGATATTGGATACAGGATATCACTACTAAAATAGGGGGTTGCCCCTACGGATTACGAAATCCGTAGGGGCGGATTTCATTTTGCCCAACGGACTAATCCGTAGGGCCTTAAGGTTGCCCCTACGGTTCTTACATATTAATTTAAGAATATTAAATCGTAAATTGTTGTTTGCCCCTACGGAGCCGCAAACCAAGAACCTACGGATTTATCCGTAGGGGCATGTAAATAGGGATTTAATTAAAAAGGCACAGATCGATCCTTACGCTCATTATCTTAATTATTCTCGAAGTCACGCGTGAACCCAAAATCCCCAAATCCTCGTTCCCGCCGATCGCTAAATCTCTCGTCGTCGTTCTCGTCGTTGCCAGCACAGGCCGTTTCGTCGTCGCCACCGCCTGGTTCTTCCTCGCCGCCTCCGTTTCGTCGTCACCACCGATCGATTGTCTCTTCCATTGCATAGGTAATTAAATCTTCAATTAAAGAAATTTTTGATTATTTTAGGGGTTGGGGTTGGGGTTGTGGTTGGGGTTCGGCTAGGGTTGCGGTTGGGGTTGGGGTTGGGGTTAGGGTTGGGGCTGGGGCTGGTGCTGGGGTTGCGGTTGGGGTTGGGGTTGGGGTTGGGGTTGGGGTTAGGCTGGGGCTAGGGCTGGGGCTGGGGCTGGGGCTGGGGCTGGGGTTAGGGTTAGGGCTGAAAACAATGGATCTTGCTTAAGTTATATTTTCAGTTGTAGAATTTTATTTGAGGTGTTACATGAGATAGAATAACTTAGTTATATTTTCAAACAATTATAGTTATATTTTTAAGTTGTAGAATTTTAAACTAGTTAATAAATAGGCAAGATATCGTTAAGTAACTTATACGGTTCGAAGTTCAGCCATAGACTTCGAGACTAGTTGATGTGCAAGTAAAACATTGCAATATTTGAGGGAAGTAAACAACATGAAAACAATGGATCTTGCTTAAGATGCTAAAAGTTCGTAAGAAAACCCTAGGTGAGAAAAGAAAGGGGAATCAAAACTTCAAACAGAGAATTTAATTCTCAAATCTAAGAGTTTAACTCTTCTACACAAAAGAACTTAGTTCTTCTTCTGGTTGAAGATCTGCACAGAGCACATCTTCCCATAGGATAAGAATTTAATTCTCATCGGGTTGAGATCCTGCCATGCAGATCCAAAACTTAGAGGGGGAATTGAGTTTAGAGAATTTAATTCTCTCAAAACAAAGTTAGGGTTTAACCCTATATGAGAATTTAATTCTCCCAAAGTTATCGGAATTTAATTCCTTCAAGATGAAACTAGGGTTTAACTCTATATGAGAATTCAATTCTCCAAAAATTACAGGAATTTAATTCCTTCAAGACAGAACTAGGGTTTAACCCTAACTGAGAATTTAATTCTCTCAAATTCACAGGAATTTAATTCCTCTTAAAAAATGAAATTATGGTTTCACCCTCTACAAGAATTTAATTCTTTTACATATATGGGAATTTAATTCATCCAAAAGAAAATTATGGTTTAACCCTATATAAGAATTTAATTCTTTCAGGAATTTAATTCCTCCAAATCATGATCAGGATTTAACCCTACAGAGAATTTAATTCTCAAAATAAAATAAGGAGACTTAAAAGATCTCCATGCATGCAAAGAGCTAGGGTCACGTGACCCCACGTGACCCCTGAAAAGATCCCCACAAATGAGAAGGATTTAGCCCTGAGGCGATACCTCATGTGATCCTTTGTCAGTAACTATCCCGTTCTTAGATTTCTCAATATAGTCACCATAACCTACAATTTATATGTTATACGGTCTAACATGGCCCATGAGTACGTCAGAGTTAAGGACTGGATGTATGTGGATTGGCAACAACGTATGCAACCTAAGTTTGTCGCAGGAGTTGCTGCTTTTATTGAATTTGCACGTGCACATAATAAGATCGTGATAGAGAAGATTCTCTGCCTGTGCGATAGATGTGGCAATAAGTATTGGCAGAAGTAGAATTGGCAGAGCTTCATATCGTAAAATATGGGTTTACTAGACTTTATACAACTTGGAAATATCACGAGGAAGGAGAAGAACGCAGTAATGCGTCAGAAGAAGAAGGAGAACACGATAATGCGGCAGAAGAAGAAGGAGAAGACGGTAATTTATTTCCATCAGAAGAAATGGAGGATGTGGTAGAGGCTGCCCTAAGTGAATCTATTCGTACCGAAGATGACATTCCTCCCGGTCAAGGACCGCGTGCGGACAAATATGAAAATTTCATGATTGATGCTAGAAAACCAATTTATGAGAATGCAAAGTATTCCACCCTTTCATGGTTCGTCCAACTTTTCCAGATTAAGTGCCTAAATGGATGGAGCAACAAGTCATTCACAATACTTCTTTCGTTCTTGAAAGATTCTATGCCCCCAGGAAATAACGTGCCCGACAGCTGGTACGGAGCCCAGAAGATGATGTCTGATTTGGGCTAAAGTGCGAGAAGATTCAAGCATGTCCTAAAAATTGCGTGTTGTACCGGAAAAAGAATTCAGATTTGAAAGAGTGTCCAACATGCGGAGAGGCCAGGTATAAGCCGAAAGATTTTGATAAGAAGCCTGATATACCTGTCAAGATAGCACGATCTTTTCCCATAACACAGAGGCTACAGAGGCTATTTTGGTGCAAGAAAACGGCCGAGGCAATGATTTGGCAGCACCGTGCTCCTCCAAGTGAAGATGGAAAAATGAGCCATCCAAGAGATTCACCGGCATGGAAGGATTTTGATAGGAGGCACGCAATATTCAGTAGCGATCCTCGCAATGTCCGCCTCGGACTAGTTAGTGATGGCTTCTGCCCATTCAATTATATGGCTGGAAGTCACAGCACATGGCCCGCTGTAATGATAATTTATAATCTGTCTCCTTGGTTGGCTATGGACCAATCATACTTTATGATGCCTCTTCTTATCGACGAACCAAACTCACCGGGAAACAATATCGACGTCTATCTCCGACCTCTGATCGAGGAGTTAAAATCTTTGTTCATTGATGGTGTAGAGACATATGATGCAAACACAAATACAATCTTCATACTGCGTACGGTTTTAATATGGACAATTAATGACTTTCCTGCATATGGAATGCTATCAGGTTGGTCCGTACATGGTCACAAAGCATGTCCTCATTGCCATCAACACACAACATCGAAATTCTTGAATTTTAGCAGGAAGGTTTGTTATTGCGGCCATCGACGTTTCCTGCCTCTAGACCACCCCTACAGGTTAGACACTGTTCACTTTGATGGTCATCAGGAGTTTCTTGGACCTCCAGCCCCATTGTCCGGAGAGGACGTGACTGCTCAATGGGATGGTTACAATAATGTGACCTTCGGGATGGATCCGACGAAATAGGTCAAACCACCATTTTGGAACAAGTTAAGCATTTTTTTCGAGCTTCCGTACTGGTTAACAAATTTAGTGCGTCATTGTCTGGACGTCATGCATATAGAGAAGGGAGTATCAGAGCACATACTCAACTTGCTTCTTTGTAAAGACGGGAAATCGAAAGACAACCTGAATGCTCGGATGGATCTACAAGAGTGGGGAATAAGAAGTGAATTGCACCCTAGATTGGTAGCGGGTAAACCGGGCAAGTTTGTACTTCCCAATGCCTCTTATCATATGTCACAACCGGAGAAGAAAAGATTCCTGCAGGTGTTGTATGATTTGAAAGTTCCCACAGGTTTCTCAGGATCATTCAGCAAGAAAATAAAAATTGTGAAAGGCAAGATCGATGGGCTGAAAAGTCATGATCACCATGTTATCGTGGAGCACCTTCTTCCATTAGCCCTCAGGACTTCTCTCCCCGAATCGGTTGGTCTAGTAATCAACGACCTGTGTTGTTTTTTCAGAGAGTTGTATGTTAAAACACTGGAGGTTGTGACGCTGGATAAACTAGAAAATTCTATTGCGTTGATACTTTGCAAGTTTGAGCGTATTTTCCCACCGTCATTCTTCGATATCATAATACACTTGACGGTTCATCTTGCAACTGAGGCTAGTTAGCCGGACCGGTATAATATCGATGGATGTATCCCGTCGAGAGGTACGTGTAATTTTTCGTTTCGCGCAATTTTTAAAATTATTGTTGTCCTGTATGTCCGTATTTATTTATTCAACATATTTTCTTTAGGTACCTCTACACTCTTAAAAAATATATACGCAATAAAAATCGACCACAGGGTTCTATCATGCAAGGTTATCTTCTTGATGAAGCAACCACATTTTGTTCCCGCTATCTGGACGAGAACATTGAGACGAGACTTTACCGGACTCGAAGAATTCAAGACGGGCCATATGGTAAAGCCGATTATAAGAGGGTAGACACTATGTTTATCAACAAGATATACTGGTTTATCTTGCTTAATTGCGCATGTCTTGAAAAAATTAGAGAGTAAGATTTTTTGGATTAATTGTTATATTTGTGTTTGTGTGTGTATGAATTGATATAATATTAATGTCACCATTATTTGTCGAAAACAGAATTCATTTTAACGAGGTACGTGAGGGGCATCCTGATTGGAACGAAGAACGATTGGAAAAATACCATCAGGATAATTTTTGTGATTGGGTCACAGATCATGTAAGTTATTCGAATAACATGTTATTGCTATCAGTTTTAATCTAAACTTATATCATTATGTATTTGTCGTAAAATTTATTTTGCTAGATCTATGATCCGAACTTGTCTGCATCATTTGAAAGTGATTCAAGATGTTTAGCTCAATTTTCTAATATGGAGGTTGCATATTATAAAGGATTCGGTGTCCTTGGATACAAATTCGAAGTTAAGGACATAGAAACATCTAGAACCACTCAGAATAGTGGGATTGCAACGGTAGGATCGGATGGTGTGATTTATTATGGGTACTTAAATTGTATACTCGGCATCCACTATCCCGGACGATCAGAACCCTTTCATATATTCCAGTGTACTTGGTACGATACGCGAACCGATACGGATAAGTGGAGAAGAAATCTTGGGACTTGGAAAGATGAATATGGATTGACCAGTGTGAACACACTTCGATTTTACGGTCAGGAAGATCCGTTTATCTTTCCGAACCAAGCGTTCCAAGTATACTACTCACAGTGTTTGAAGCATCCGGGATGGAGTGTCGTATGCCGTTGGCAACCCAGGGATGTCTATGATGTCCCAGAATTCGAGGACAGCGATGAGGATGAAGAAGAGAGAAGGCTTAGAGTGCTCCGACCGTCTGTTTCGAAGGACGGGTTGTCTTCGGCCGATCATGAAGTTACGTGGGTTAGAAATGATATCGATGATGAAATCCAAGTAGATATGTTTAATGCGCCCACGAAACGAAAAAGGTTATCAGTAATGTTATATTATTACTTCATATTTTACGATCTATACATATATAGTCAATACTTGTAATGATTGTCTAATGCGTCCACAAACCGTTTATCTAGATTTGATGACGATGACGGGAGCAGCGAGGGGCGGTAGGTGCTCCAGCCGCGGCAGGAGCTCCAGCCGTGGCACCGGCAGAGGCAGAGCGGTTCTGCCGCCCGGAGAGCTGCGTAGGGAGCTTCAGAGGGCCGGTCTTGCACCCAGATCGGAGACCCCTTCGGATGCCTCCTTCCGTGTGGACTTTGCCACACCTCTAGGTATATTGCACGCATATCCATTTTGAATGTAATATTATAGATATTCATGCCTGTTCATGTCAAAATTACTTATATTGTCAATGTTTGATTGTCTAGTTGTTGGTGATGCGTCCACATCAGGGACAGAGGCCACTCCCGCATCTCCAGGTATGTTTATATATCATATATTGGATGTATATTGATTTAGAATGCTATACCATAAATATACACACATTCATTTTGCTCTTACTTAGATAGTAATTTTTTTTATTATCTAGTTGTAGGTGGTGACACCACCGCACCTGCGGGTATGTTTATATATCCTATAGTGCATGCATATTGATTTAGAATGTTATATTATTGATCTACACATTCTTTTTGCAATTACTTATATAATCTATTTTTAATTGTCTAATTATAGGTGGTGCGTCTACATCTGCCGCAGGGGCCACTCCTGCCACTTTCGTACCCTCCGCATCGTCTGTAGGTTAGTATGAATAAATATAAGATATTTATTCATTTTACATATCCTCTGTAGAATAAATATGAACTTCATGGAAATTTAGCGTCAATATTTATTTTCTAGTTGGAGGGGATGCGTCCGCATCCGGGACACCGGCTGTTCCTCACCGGAGGAACTATCGTCCCGCTCGTGCTGCTGTCCGGGCCCAGGCTCGTGCTTTAGTCACCGGAGGTATATATCACACTTCAATTTTCGTTTAACCTTGATTTCTTAATACAACTTTGTCTTAATATTGATTGTCTTGATATTTCTTGCAGACGCAGGGCCTCCTCATCCCCAGAGGGGGACTCGAGGCTCGAATCAGTCCCACAGGCTGAGGCCTGACAGAGCTAGGGGGAGGCAGCATTCCCCTTCTTTTTTACCCATGATTATCGCTATACCGGTCCTCATGCCGAGAGGTTCGGCCGGTATATGGGGGATGAGAGCTGGCTCATGGAGAACTATCCACTTCACGTTGAGTGGGGCGACCAGCACTGGCGCTCATTCGCCCTCTTCTTTGATCAGGCTCGGGTATTAATATATATTTTCATTTGATTTATCCAATATATTTATTATTAACACTTGCAATCTAATAACAATATTTTTTTTTGTATTTTCAGTTGGATTACGATTTTCAGACTGTACCCAACCCTGATCACCCTGGGAGGGTGCTCGACCTTCATGCTCTATACAATGGCCTGATGAAGAACATGCAGACCAAGGTCCGATACAACAGGAATGAGCTGAAGGCCGACTGCTACTCCCTGTGGATGGCGACCCCCGAGGCAGAGAGAGCGGCCCTCCTATCTACTCCGGCCTTTGCGAGAGTCGACGTAGAGACATGGCCTCTATTGTACGAATATTTCTACTCTCAACGCAAACAGATATGTAGTTTACAGGTAATTCATTGTTTAGAATATAATTTATTTTTTTGTGTTCCTTAATTAGAAAACTAAATGTGAATGTGTTGTGCAGAAACAGGCCGCTCAAAATATAGAGAATAGGAAGTCGGCGAAAAGGGGTCGCCCCACTTATATAGGTGGCTCGAGGAATATTACTCGAGCCATGGAGTTATCGGTAAATTACAATAGACCGGCCTTTGTGATATAATGCAATATTAAGAGTTATTTTCTAATATATCGAATATTAAGAGTTATTTTCTAATATTGCAGAGAGCTCAGACCCTGGCGCAAGGTGGTACACCGAGCGTGCTTTCCGCATATCTTGTCGTCCACGGCACCTCGACAGATCCCGCCACGGGCGAGCTTCGATACCTCGACGTCGCTACCCAGGAGTATTGCGTAAGTGTTAATATTTATTCAACCCCTATTTGAAATTTTAGTTTTGAAAGGTTCAAATTTAAATGATATACTTATATTTTACTGGTTAATATGGGTGTAGGAGCGGGTGGTTGAGCAGGCCGAGGCATCGGGGATCGATTTTACCGGACAGAGCGATCCGATGCTGCTGACCCCAGTCCTGGACGCCGCACACGGAGGGCACCACGGAGGTTGGGAGAAAGGCCGGGGACTGGGCCCTAGCAGGGCCCATATGAGGTTGGACTCCACCCCGGCTGTTACTTCCTCCGTCTCCAGTGAGCGACGTTTCCAGCAGGAACTGGAGAGCTTAAAGGCCACCGTTCAGGAGTTGAAGGAGATGCTGGTATGTATACTACTTAATAGTAAAATATTATGTCATATTATAGATAGCAACATATCCAATATTAGTACGTAGCCTGAGCTTATTTGGTTGTAAACTTAGTTTTGATTAATCATACATACATATCTAATTAAAATAAACTACGGTTTTCCAAACTAGATATCCAAACGAGGCCTAAGTCCCTAAGTAAACATAGATTGGGGTTTTGAAATAACTTGATAATGATACGAATTCGAATAATACACAGTTCTTACTCGCTTATTACACACGTAGGTCCAGACGCGACAGGGCCTCTACATGCATCCCCTTCGGCTGCGGCTCCGCAAGCCACTACATTCGGCTGAGGTTTCGCAGACAGCTCCTATAGCTCCACCGCCCGCCCAGACTCCTGCAGCCACGGCTCCGCAAGCCACTACCTCGACGGCGGCTGCGCAGACCACATCGCCAGCTCCACAGCCTGCTCAGACTCCCGCACGCTCCGCATTGCATGATTAATTGACCGAGGAGCAGGCGCGCCAGATTTTGGCGTTTATCAGAGGTGGAGCTAGACCGAGCTAGGGTAGCTTTTTGATTCTTATATTTTAAACATGTATTTATTTATATGATACATATTGTACTACAATTTGGACGATATTGATATTGGTGGTGTTTGTGTGTTTATATTGATATCATATTCTGCTTGTTGGTTTCTTTTGTATATTATGCGTGATATGATTATGAATACTGCGATATATGTTCTGCGTGATGATTAATTTTATATATGATCGATGTATATATTATTGTGCACAGGGAAAGAAAAAAATAGGCAGCCCTTTTTAAAAAAAAACCTGATAATATGTACCTACGGATTAATTCGTAGGGCCCAACATTGCCTCTACGGATCAATCCGTAAGGCCCACATATGTACCTACAGATTTATCCGTAGGGGTAAAATATCAGGATACCTGATATTTTGCCCCTATGATCTCAGTATCAGGGGTTAATCTTGCCCCTACGGACATATCCGTAGGGGCAAACAAATGCCCCTACACAGGTATCCGTAAAGGCAAAATATCAGGTATCCTGATATTTTGCCCCTACGGATACATACCTACGCACTTATCCGTAAGGGCCACTACTTGGCCCTATGGATAGGTCCGTAGGTACACCTAATATATTTTATAAAACCGTAAATAAAATAATTTTTTTGTCTCTACGGACTAATCCGTAGGGACAACTGGACCTACACATAACTCCGTAGGGGCAATTTTTAGTCCGTAGGGGCAAGTTCAAGGCTTCGACTTGCACCTACGGCCTTTGCACCTACAGGATAATTTCTTGCCCCTACGGATATATCCGTAGGGGAAGTGGTTTTCTCCTACGGATAAATCCGTAAGGGCAACCCCTATTTGTAGTAGTGTATATGAGATTTACTTGATATTGGACACTCAGGATATATGAGATTTACTTGATACTGGACACTCAGGATATATGAGATATACTTGATATTGGACACTCAGGATATATGAGACATACAGGATGAGAGCCAATTTGGGGGCTCATTTGAGGAAATTTGGGATTTTGATTGTCTTGATGATCTTTGGTCCTGCCACGAGATCAGGATTCCGTGAGGATGACATGTTTTATCCCATACTCCGCATTTATTTTATATTTATTTCTTCATGTATTAGTAGTACCTGATAGAGTACCTTTCATGACTGTTGCATACATATTTCCATTTATTGCTATCCGCTTGCATATGTTAGATTCACGCCGTACGTGCATACTTGCGATTACCTGCATATGTTATTTATTATTCACGAGTTGGCAACTCACCCCCGTTGTACCACAGTGTTTTGCAGGTTGTTTCTCAAAGCAGTCAGAGGCAGGGTTTTTCTATCTATCGTATCATCTTTTGCAGCGGATACCGCTACGGCTGACTGTGTACAGTTTTGCTATAGGTAGGTTTTGCGGTTATTCGATGTTGCTCATTGTATATTCATTGTACCATGTACTCTCCATCTACCACTTTCATGTATGACTTAGAGACTTGATGTGAGGACGATATTGTATATTATTTTGTGACTTGGAGGTCTTTTATGCAGTTTTATTTATATCGTCTTTTATTTCTTCGCTACGGCGTCGTATATCTGTTGTGGTGGTTGTTTTCCACCTTTGGGCGTGTATTTGCTCCAGTTTGGGGATGCTTTACTTATATCTTTGTTGTACCCCTTTTTGGGGCTGGTTTTTACAAAAGAGGTGCTGCCAAAATTTTAAGGGAAATAAAGTTGGTCTTTAAAGAATTTGGTATGATATTTCAAAAGTTTTAAAATTGTTATTATCACTTACTACTTTTGATGGTTTAGATTGCTGGGTTTTCGGCTTACTTAAATTGCGTTACGCCTGTACACGTTGCGTAGTTTAAGGGCCGTCACATGCCAATTTCGGGTCGTGACAAAGTTGGTATCAGAGCCGCTAGGTTTTAACTTTCGGAGTGTAGGATGACCCTGGTATGATGGAGTAGGTAGTTTAAGTAGAGTAACGTAGTGTGTGTATGTCCATGGCATACTTACGACACGGTACTCCGTCTAAAGTGACCTAAGTACTAATTGCTTGAAATCCCTTCCTTGATGATACATATCCTTGTGATTCGATTTCCGTGTTCTTATCGAATCCTTTTTCCATTTATATGCTTTGCCGCCGATGACTATGAGGGCTCAGAGTGATGCAGCGAGAGCCGAGGTCGGAGTTGACTCGTGTGGGATGAAGGTTGACCAGGATGGTACGCTCACTGTACAGGAGCAGATGGATCCGCCTTCGATAGATCGTATCGCTAGTCTTGAGGCAGAGATGCAGGACTTGCACCAGATGATGAGGTCGTTGGTTGATGCCAGTCGAGCGCAGCGACAGGAGGTTGCCATCCCTGTTACCCAGTTATTCCTTGCGATCAGCACACAGCATAGTGTTACGTATACAGCACCAGTGGACGCAGCCCTATTCGATGAGGAGTGTCTTTCCGAGACTTTAGGAGTCCGGGGACAGAGGAGGGCTCGTGCAAGTATACCAGCCCAGAGACAGAGGTTCAGTCGCTGTAACAGGCTTCGTGCACGTAGCGAGAGTAGCAGAGGCTTGGGACAAGAACAGTTGTTTAGCTCTCATCCCCAGGAGGGGCAGCAGTTTTTATCTGGATGTTACCGATGCGGGAGTTTTGGTCATCGGGTTCGAGATTGTACAGAGCCACGTGAGCGCGAGGTAGCTGTACCGCAGAGAGGTCATGGTCACGGAGGATTCGTTCCGAGTGTATAGGATGGCAGAGGAGGAGTTCAACCAGTTGCGGGTAGAGGGCAGGCCCGAGAGTTTGCTTCTACTCATAGGGACGCGCGGGCGTCCAATGCAGAGTTTTCAGGTTATCTTATTCGTATGCTCTTTTGTTTCATATGTTTGTTTAATTCGGGATCTATGCACTCGTTTATTCTACACACTTTGTGCCGTGGTTGTGCCGAGAGTCATGTTAGCTAGATCAGCCGTTTGTTGTGTTAACTTCTGTCAGCGATTCTTTTGTTACGCGACACATGTTTCGGTCGTATGCCAATCGGATAGGAGATAGAGATTTGTCCGTCGTTTTGATTCTTCTAGAGATGTTGGATTTGACGTTCTCCTGGCACGGACTGGCTAGCTACGTGATATGCGTCTGTGGACTGCAGCGAGGAAACGGTCAGGTTTTGTTTTCCCGGCGAGTCAATTCTTGTTGTGCAGGGGGACAGTGGTGCCGCCTCTCACAGCTTGAATTCAGCCTTTTTCACTTGTCGGCTTTTGAGGAGAGGATGTCGAGGATTCTTGGCTTTTATTCGTGATACCGGAGCCACAGTGGGTTTGTTGGACCGGGTTCCTATCATGCGAGAGTTTTCCAACGTTGTTCCAGATGAGACGGCGGAGTTTAGGGATCAGCTGCAGAGTTGCTTTTAGGGGGACTTGTGTGTCTAAGTGTTTCTCTTTGGGGAGCTCCTATTCGGTTCGTCAAGGAGAAGGGCGGCAGTTTGAGGTTGTGTATTGATTGATCGTCAATTAAACCGAGTTATGGTGCGGATATGTATCCTTTACCTCGCATTGACGATTTCTTTGATCAGCTCCCGGGTGCGAGATATTTTCTAAGTTTGTTTAGGATCAGGTCATCATTGTTGCGGGTTCGGAGTGATGACATTCCGAAGACTTCTTTTGTGCGTGCTACGGGCTTTATGAGTTTTGGTGGTGTCGTTGGACTCACCAATACCCTAGCAGCATTCGTGGATATGATGAACCAGATTTCTTCAGGCCGTTCCTCGACCAGTTTATTATTGTGTCATTGATGACATTCTGGTCTATTCCAAGAGTCGTGAGGAACGTGAGCAGCACTTGAGGATTTGTTTTGTAGACATTGGGAGAGCACCAGCTGTCTGCTAAATTCTCGGAGTGTTACTTCAGGTTTGATTGTGTTGACTCCTAGGTCTTGTAATTATGGGAGACGGTTTTCGTATGGACCCGAGAAAGATTGAGGCCGTACAGCTTTGGCCCATACTTGTGTACGGGACGGAGGTCCGCTGATTTTTGGACTTAGCAGGTTTTTACCGCCGTTTCATGCAGAATTGCTTATGTATCGCTGCACCGTTGACTGGACTGACCGGAAAGGAGGTTCCTTTTCTTTGGACTGAGGCATGCGTGCGGAGTTTTCAGCAGTTGAAGACTCGGTTGACGACTGCACCAGTTCTTTCTTTGCTTTTGGATCGGGCGACTTTGTTGTTTACTGTGATGTTTCGCGAGTGGGGCTCGATTGTGTACTGATGTGACACTATAGAGTTATCGCTTTTGCTTCCCGACAGTTGGGGAAGTACGAGCAAGATATCCCACTCATGATTTGGAGATAGCCGCGGTGGTCATGCGTTGAATATTTGGAGACACTACTTGTGTGGAGAGTCGTGTCAGATTTTCACGGACCACCAGAGCTTAATGTACATCTTACTGCAGCGTGTTTTGATTATTGAGATAGCGCCGTTGGATGGAGCTTGTGAAGGATTGTGTTTGTGAGATCCTCGTTACCCATGGCAAGGCGATTGTGGTAGCTGATGCTGGAGTCGTAGGCCCGGGGTTAGCTTGTCCCAGTTATGCGCTGTTCTGAGACAGTCTACTGCAGATTTATAGTTCTTGTGTGATCATTGAGTACAGCTTAAGTTTGCCTCTACTGAGGGGACAGCTTGCTCATGTCCGCGCTCGTCCATTTTTCCTTAATCGTTTTCGCGAGGCACAGCCCGCCGATACTCGTTTGTCAGAGATTCTTGAGCATACTCGGCTGGGTAAAGATTCGAAGTCCTTGATTTGTGACCAGGGTGTGCTACGTTTAGGGACGCGTTTGTGTGTACCTGATGCTGATGGGTAGAAACGCGAAATCCTAGAGTAGACACATCAGTCAGCTCTCTGTGTTCATTCAAGTTCCACTAATATGTGACGTGACTTGTGAGATAGTTAGAAGTGGGCAGGGATGAAGAGTGAAGTTTCGGATTTCGTTTCAAGATGTCTATCTTGTTGTGAGCTAAGGTTGAGCATTTGAGACCGGCTAGATAAGTTACAACCTTTAACCTTTCTGGAGTGGGAATGGGAGCAGATCTCCATGAATTTCATTGTGGTGTCTACCCAGTTCTAGGCAGGGTGTGACTCCATTTGGGTGTTTGTTTTCAGATTATGCTCAGTTTGCTCAGTTGTTCTTCGTTAAGTTTGTGCGTTGCACGGAGTTCCTTCATGTGTTGTATCCAATAGAGGCACCCTGTTCGCTTGCCGTCTTTGGCAAAAGCTTCAGAAAGCCTTGGGTACTGGTTGAGCTTTAGCTCCGCTTTTCCATCCGCGGGACGATGGGTTGGGAGAGCGGGCTATACAGACTCTAGAGGATATGATTGTGCATGCGTACTAATTGTTGTTGGCAGTTGGGATTGCCACTTGCCATTGTTAGGGTTCTCCTTCAATAGCTGTTATCAGGAGACATTCTAATTGGCAACCTTTAGGTCTTGTTTGGTAGGTGGTGTCGATTGCCAGTCTGTTTTTCTGACTCCGCGAGAGTAGGATTTTTGGACCCAGCTAGTCGAGAGGCTTCGGAGATGATCCAGTTGATTCAGGTCAGGATGAGAGCATCCCAGTGCACACAGAGGTCTTATGCCGACCGTGGTGGTAGCAGATTTGAGTTCGCAGTGGGAGATCATGTATTCCTACGGATTTTTCGATGAATGACGTGTTGATTTTTGGGAAGCTTGCCCCAGATTGTAGGTCCTTTTGAGATCCTTGAAGCGAGTTAGTACCGTTGCCTATAATTTGGCACTTCCGCCCAGATTTTTGAGTATTCATCCCGTATTCCTTGTGTCGATATTTTGCAAATACCTTCATGACCTTTCTCACATGATTCGGCACCAGACCATTTAATTGGGACGCGATCTTTTCGTTCACCAGCAACCAATTGTATTAGTGGTTCGGCAGGTGGAGAAACTTCGGTCAAGGATCTTGCCGTCTGTAGAGGGTTTTCTTGGACGTAGCCGTATAGTGAGGAGATCACTTGGAAGGCTGCGAGCGAGATTTGGGAGTTTTGCACTCATCTCTTTGAAAGTATGCATAGTAAGAATTTTAATTCCGGGACGAATTTTCTTTAAGGGGGGATTGTAACGCCTTAGTTTTCGATTAGTGCTAATTAGACGAAAATGCGGGTTTTTGGTAAAAAGTTTACCAATTTGGATTCCTCACATTTTATAACATTTAATTAATAATTTATTATTATTTGTTATGATTTGCATGCACGTGTGCACGTTAATGTGAGGGTTTGTTTGTGCTAATCTAGTTTAGTGACCATGACAACTTAACCCTAAACCTAATCCATTGCCTTGATTAAATCCCTTGATATTTTGTGAGAGATATTTTCCTTGGTTTTGTTTGGAGAGAAGGTGGCATGGTGACATGGTGGGCATTAATGGTTTGCATTAGCGTGGAGTTATTGCAATGGTGCACTCACCTTAATCTCACCTCTCTCTCTTTTATTCACACCTCACTCATTTCTCTCTCACATTATCCCTTATCATTTTCTTTCATATTTCCTTCATCTCAACTGAAAACTTATCTATCCTTCATCAAAATCTCCACAAACATCACAAAAATCTCACCCAAATCACTTCTGAATCCTTGTTTTGCCTCTTGGATACCTTGGAGCTTGGAAAGCTAGGATCTTTGAGCTTTTATGGATTGGTAATGATCTCTATCTGTTAAATAAGTCTTTTTAGTGTTGCGTAGCTTATTCGTTTCAGTTTAGAACACTTAATGTTTCAATTCGTGCAAATATCGTATTTTTAGTGTAGTTTTGGGTCTCGGATGATCTGCTATCAAATCAGGTATTTGTTGGAAAAGTTCACATCATAGTGACCTAGTGTGGTGACCTAGAAGATATCCTCAAAATACGAGCCCATTCCCTCAAGAACTAGCCGCAGATTTAATGTTTCTAGCCGCAATTTATGGCCAGAGTAGGAGCTGGGGGGTTGAGTTTTGGTGTAGGGGTCTCTGGGATTGTGTGGGGTCTTGTGGTATGTGCAACTTTTACAAATTGTTTGGGTACCAAAATCCGGGACCACTTTGCTTATTTCTTGTGTTTTGTTTTCACGTGTTACGTTATCTGATACGGTTCGTGTCGTTGTGTATCTGTTTCTCTTGGGTTGGTTTCGTAGTGTCGCTATGCACGCTAGCTACTAAGCGAACACTTGAGAATATATTTGGAGTTGGTGCGTCGGTCAAACGTAGTTTGTACGTGTTATTGGTCGTTTGCTAGTATACATACTTGTTATATTGTTTTATGTTTTAGGATCGCAGGCGAGAACTTCGGACGCTGCAAAGAAGGGGAAGCAAGTGGTTGGCTTTACTTAGCCAGGATCGTTGTGAGTAGATTTAACATCTACAGGGGAATCATCCACATGGTGTTATGCGTCTGGGCAAGATTAAATGACATGACTATTAGTTAGAAGTATACGGATATTGATTGTGCATGTGTACCTTTGTTGCATATCTCATTTGCCTATTGTGTAGGGATTTAGTACTAATGAGACACAACACCATTATTGACGGTTCATATTTCACGAGCACTAATTGTAAGCTACACACGCACTGTCGATAATTGCCATGACACGCACAACACCTATACATATGTGATATTGTATTGTTTAGGGATATTGAGACATGATCCTTATTTTCCTTCGAGCATATGACATATAGCATACCTGTATACCTACATGCTTACACATATGCTTTGACATGCTTACATGCTAGTTACCCATATACCTATATGGTATTGTACCATTAGTGATAGGTATATACACATATGAGACATAGCTACATGTACATCTTGCATACATACTTACACTTATACCTTGAGGGTATTACATCATTACTGATAGGTAGATACATATACCTTGCTATACCTACATGTTTACACATATATCTGGCTATAACTACATGTTCATCTTTATTTGTTGTTATATGGATTTGGAGAAATTAGGAACCGCATGATATATATATTAACTTGTTGCAGTTATATAGCGGATTTTCCTTTATATGCTCACATTTCAGTTTTATGTTGTATATATTATATTCATGGATTTTCGTATTGAGATATGGATTTTTCATGATATTTTCTGGATTTGAGGACCGTGGTAGTTTCATGAAATTATGCATTATTTGAAAAACTCGGTTTCTCTTGATATGATATTTCAGCATCCACCATGAGATTTCTCGGTTCTGATATATACCCCATGCGAGGAGGTGTCATGGGCCGTGTACGGGTACATGGTGGGGCCCGGAGGTACCCCGGAGCAAGCAAGGTATGTCGATGGACCACGCTGATGAGCCTGACAGGGGAATCATACCTACCGGTGACAGTATTTAGACTCGGCGGCTATCGTGGGGATACCGACCAGAGTTATGTATGTATGGATACGTCTAATTGCGAGGGTCAAAGCTGGACACTCGAGTTTTCGAGATAGTGTATGATACGTACCTATCAGGGCCAGTCGTAGTGACAACACCTAATAGATCAGTATTTATGTGTCGATGCTAGACGCTTGTTTTCATGATATCTTTGCTCCTAAGTATATAACAGTGGAATGGGATACTGTTATATATATATATATATATATATATATATATATATATATATATAATAGTGGAATGGGACGCTGATATATATGTATACATATCTGATTTATATACATCATCATAATGATTCATGCAAATATACTTATTCATTTCATGAGACTTGCTCGATATTGGATACAAGATATATGAGATTTACTTGATATTGGATACAGGATATATGAGATTTACTTGATATTGGACATTTAGGATATATGAGATTCACTTGATATTGGATACAGGATATATGAGATTTACTTGATATTGGACACTCAGGATATATGAGATTTACTTGATATTGGACACTCAGGATATATGAGACATACAGGATGATAGCCAATTTGGGGGCTAATTTGAGGAAATTTGGGATTTTGATTGTCTTGATGGACTTTGGTCCTGCCACGAGATCAGGATTCCGTGAGGATGACATGTTTTATCCCATACTCCGCATTTATTTTATATTTATTTCTTCATGTATTAGTAGTACCTGATAGAGTACTTTTCATGACTGTTGCATATATATTGTCATTTATTACTATCCGCTTGCATATGTTAGATTCGCGTCGTACGTGCATACTTGCGATTACCTGCATATGTTATTTACTATTCACGAGTTGGCAACTCACCCCCGTTGTGCCACAGTGTTTTGCAGGTTATCCCTCAAAGCAGTCAGAGGCAGGGTTTTTCTATCTATCGTATCATCTTTTGCAGCGGATACCGCTACGGCTGACTGTGCACAGTTTTGCTATAGGTGGGTTTTGCGGTTATCCGATGTTGCTCATTGTATATTCGTTGTACCATGTACTCTCCATCTACCACTTTCATGTATGACTTAGAGACTTGATATGAGGACGATATTGTATATTATTTTGTGACTTAGAGGTCTTTTATGCAGTTTTATTTATATCGTCTTTTATTTTTTCGCTACGGCGTCGTATATCTGTTGTGGTGGTGGTTTTCTGCCTTTGGGCATGTATTTGCTCTCGTTTGGGGATGCTTTACTTATATTTTTGTTGTACCTCTTTTTGGGGCTGGTTTTTATAAGGGAGGTGCTGCCAAAATTTTAAGGGAAATAAAGTTGGTCTTTAAAGAATTTGGTTTGAGATTTCAAAAGTTTTAAAATTGTTATTATCACTTACTACTTTTGATGGTTTAGATTGCTGGGTTTTCGGCTTACTTAAATTGCGTTATGCCTGTAGACGTTGCGTAGTTTAAGGGCCGTCACGTGCTAATTTCGGGTCGTGACAAATAGATCTAAAAGGATGTTGGGATTGTCCCAATCCAGGTACATTGACACCATACTAAAGAGGTTTAGTATGGAAGATTCTAAGCGTGGAAATTTACTCACTTGCTCAGGAATCACTCTCTCCAAAGAGATGTCTCCCAAGACTGATTTGGAGAGGGCTCGGATGCAAGGGATACCCTATGCTTCGGCAGTCGGGTCTATCATATATGCGATGTTGTGTACCTAATCGGATGTAGCTTACGCACTTAGTGTGGTAAGCAGGTATCAATCAGATCATGGGGAAAATCACTGGACAGCTGTGAAGAACATTCTAAAGTACCTGAGAAGAACTAAAAAAATGTTCTTGGTGTATGGTAACGGAGAACTCCAGGTGGAGTCCTTTACTGATTCGAGCTTCCAAAGTGATAAGGACGACAGTAAGTCGGTCTCGGGTTTTGTCTTTACCCTCAATGGAGGGGTGGTATGTTGGAAGAGTTCCAAGCAAGACACCGTGGCAGACTCGAAGATGGAGGCTGAATACATCGTTGCCAACGATGCTGCCAATGAGGCTGTCTGGATGAAGAAGTTCATAGCTGAACTTGGTATGGTTCCATCCATTGAGCATCCAATACCCTTGTATTGTGATAACAATGGAGCTGTGGTTTTGGCCAAGGAACCCCGGTCCTATCAGCGATCCATACATATTCTGAAGCGGTATCACCTGATCCGGGAGATAATAGATCGTCGGGAGATCGAGGTCAGGAGAGTTGACACGAAGAATAACACGGCATCCACTCATGAAGGCCCTCCCCCAGACGCAATTTGAGATGCTTTTTGGGATGTTGGGTATGCAATACCACAACAATTGGTCTTAGTGCAAGTGGGAGATTGTTAGTCATATGTATGCCCTAGAGGCCATTATTGTACATTATTGTATATTATAGTGGATGCTTGGATATATATATATATATATATAGAACTTTCTTGCTTGACATGATAGTATGCTATCTGGTTGCTCTTTATCTTAACATGTACACTAGTATTATTATATTGTCTCTCTGATACATGTTGATAAAGCCCTTAGGATATTGGCTTGACTATCAGGACTATGATGCAGTTCATACTAATGGGGCTTGGGTAGTCTATAAGCACATCCTTTAACCGTTCCTAGTCGAGAGAGTATCGAGACAGGGCATCGATATTCTAGAATAGACTAGTGTGTACGTTTCTTGACCCTATATGGGGCGATGGATGATCCCACGTCCATTGGTTTTTGACATCAAAGATTGTACACAGGTGCTCATTAGAGAATGGGTACACCGAACAGGATTCGCTGAGAACTCCTAGTTGGTACTATACCTATCGTCAGATAGCGGTTCTTTGGTGACACTGGTACAGGTTAGTCTGTAGACCCGAGATCGTCATAGAGTCTTGTGTAGTTCCCACCGTTCTTTGATTTCCTTCTTACCACGGCTCAAAAGAGTCGTGCAAACAGGTGGATTTTGAGTACAGTCCCGAGTCACATGGAGGCAATGAGCGATAGGAAGGGTTTTGTCTCTCCCGGTATTAGGATTTGATGTTGCGCTATGCTCGATTGGCTATAACAGCAAGTCCCTGGCCAGGGATGATGAGATTTACTGGTAAGTGTTATCAGTAGTTTCTCGAACGATTATAGGCCATACATTCGAATGACTTATCAAGTTACTAGGGTCTGACGATTCCACCCCTAGACTTGATATGCGACATATCAGACGAAAAGACCGGACTGTATGGTAGTGTTAATTATAGGATTCATGGGAGTTTGGAAAAGCTTTCTTGTTGATCTTCTATTCTCTCAATATCTGGGTAGCCGTTATGTCCAGCTAGTACCTCTAACAGCTTGTGGTAACTGATATGATCATTACTTACTGCTGGCGTATTAATGAGTCTTTAGAGTCCCACACAGAGGTTTTCTAGCTCAAGCGAAACGAAGTAGGGGCGCATATGTGATATGTGCGGGACCTTGATTAAATACGTGTATGTGATACCGTATTCTAATCTCATGATATATGTTATATGTGATACAACCGGATTATTGAATCAAGTGTTGATTCAATGATTTGTTATATGTATATTTGATATACATATAAATTATATTAGTCGGTTATATATGATATAACCGGATAATTAAATCAAGTGTTGATTTAATAATTTGATATATATATATATATATATATTAATATATTTGATATATACATATATATATATATATATATATATTAACTAATATAGCTCACTAAAGAATTTATTCTCTTGATGTATATATATGTTGATATATATATTTATGTGATATATATATATATATATATATATATATATATATATATTTATGTGATATGTATATATATTTGTGTATATATTACATATACTATTGTGTCATGCTAGATGATACATTGGACATGGGTGTATGAGACTCATACCAAACTAAAGATAATTTGGGTGATTTAATTATTAAAGGAAAAACCAAAATTAGGTGGAAATTAGAATGGCATAGGATGTTTGTGGAATCATGTAGAAGCCTTGACTAATTCCACTAATTTTGTTTTACTCTAGATATTTATTAACCTAACTATTATCTTTAGCCATGGTTAACTCTTTTGATATATCTCTTGAGATATTTTTCACCCTAGTTGATTCATTCATCATCTTCTTCCTCTCTAGCCTTTTCTTTGAGAGAAAAAGAAAAAGAGAAATAAAATTCTAAAGTGAGCAAAATTCCTACTTCATCAACCTACTCTCATCTAGCCCATTAGTGTAGGTTGTTTGCTTCACTAATTTCTTAATTAGTGAAGAGCAGCTTGAGTTAGAGATTTCTCAAGGTGGATCATCTTCGGCCTCGAAGATCCTCAAGCAAGCTCGTTCCTTTCGCCTAGTGGAGCCTACGAAGAGTTCTAGGGACTACTACTTGGAGCTTTAGAAGTGAAGGACCGGTCTAAAAAGGTTGTATTCCTTATTCACTTAGTGTAAAGCTTATTTACTTGCTTATAAACCTTAATTCTCTAGTTCGATTCTAAGATAGCATGCAATAGTACACTAGATTTTTAAAAATTGTATACTTGATACTTCTAAAAATCTAGTAGTGGTGCTAAGGCATACTTTCAGGTCTGTCCCACAGCCATTAGTACGTCGTACTGGAGATAGTATGCAAGTGCTCATTAGGTTATGAGTTACACTGGACAGGACTCGTTGGGAACTGCTGGTTGGTAATATACCTATCGTCAGGTAGCAGTTCCCAGGTGACATGAGTACAGCATAGTCCGTTGACTTGACATCACTATTCATCTCGAGTGTGTTCCCACTGTTCTTAGATCACTACCCTACCACGGCTCTAATGAGTCGTGCAAACAGGTAGTTGTTGGGTCCAGTCCCGAAGCACTGGGAGGAAGTAGTGGTTAGATAGGATTCGTCTCTCTCAGTATTGGGGGTTGATATCGCGCTGTGTTCGGAAAGCCATTACACAAAGTCCCTGGCCAGGGCAAGCGAGATTTACTGGAAGGTACTCCTGTAGTTTCTTAGGGTGTTTTTGGGCTCTTCTCCGACACGACTTATTGCACTATTAGGGGTCTGACGGTTACCGCTCTCTATGACTGATATGCGATACTCTTAGACGAACAGACCGGACTGTATGGAGATTGTCACAGATAGCCTCAGTAAGAGTTCGGATGAGTTTGCTCATCGGCCTTCTTATCGACAGATACCTGGGTAGTCGTTACGTGCAGCTAGTACCACTGATGTGCTTGTGGTTAAACCACTGCCGGCGTACTGTTCAGCCTTTAGAGTCACACACAGAGGGTTTCCCTGCTTCGGGCGAAATGATGTAGAGGTCGTATGGTTTTACGACAGTGTTCGATCATATATGTGTACTGGCTACACGGATCATGATTCGGACGGATAATACTAGTGGGCTTTGGTTTAAGCCAGATCCTAGTATTAGATTATTGGATTATTTTGTCTCTTTGTATTCGTATTTTTTGGAATACGGATACGGGTATGTATATACGGTGAGGGGTATTCTTGTAATTTATGCATGTGTGCTTCTAGAAGAAGACACCTCATTTGTTGTATAACCATTTTTGTTAAATAGTTAATGAGGTGGAGGATGAGGTGTTGATTTGCAATAATGAAGCATGGCTACTTGGTGACTCACTTAGTGACTCATGGGATGACTATTGAGGAATGGTGGCATTTAGATATTTTGTTAAATTATTTTTGTTTCATAGTTATCAAACTTAGCCATCTTCATATCATTCTATCCTCAACACTCTCTCTCCTCCAAGCTCTCTTCTTATTCCTCAGACCCTAATTATCTCATGAGTTGAGAAACCTAGGGTTCTTAAGACTAATCAATCCATAATCGCTCTCTATATCTTCTAAGCTACTTAGATTAGTATACTAGGTATCCTAGTTACCTCAGTTTAGAGGTAGGAGCTCAAAGTACACACTCTCGGGTGGATCATCTTTGACGCGAGGAGGCCGACGATCAAGCGCAATCCGTACACTCTTCGAGAAGATCAAGAAGAGGAGGAGAACAAGAACCGAAGGACTTGAAACTAGGAGGTATAACTTTCTATATAGTAGTTAGAACCTCCAAGTTGTATTGCTAGCTAGGGTTTATGGTCGATCTTGGTAGATTAGTCGATGTTGCTTGCAATAAAATTTGTTGTTTGTTAATTCCGCCTCTCTACAAGCCTGTAGAGTGTGCGACATCGACTTACATTCTACCATTTTCAAGATCAACAGTTACATTGTTCTTGAATCGCCACTTTTTTATAAAAGGTATCTTTTCGCAAAAGAAACTAGTAGGAGTATGGTAGAACTGGAAGTGATTCCAGAACCACAAACGGTTACTGAAAATTTAGTAGAACCTGGAGATTCAATTGGACTCGACAGACCTTAGCCACTCCGCAGATTTAGTAGGTGACCTCAACCACCCAAGAGATACTTTAGTTTTCTCATAGACGGTGATAGGGAGGTCAGCATTATTGTGATGATGGACCTACTAGTTGTCAGCAGGTCATAGGAAGTAGTAACTTCCAGATGACCAGATGCTTTATATCCAAGATGGGCTCCACGCACTCCAGTAAATTATGGATTTTGGACTTTGTTAGGTGCTCCTGAAGGGGTAAAACCTATTAGGAGCAAGTAGATCTTTCGAGATCTGTGTAGGTGGAATGGTATTAATCTAATATGGCTAGACTTGTTGTAAAGATTCTCATTAAATACCCGTTGTGGATTGTGATGAAATTTTTACTTCAGTATCTACGCTAAAGTCCATACGGATATGACTTGGCACTGCTGCTGTTCTAGACTATGATATCTGACAGGTGGATAACTATAACGTCTTTCTAAATGGGAATTTAGAAGTGCATGTGTTTATGACTCTGCTAGGGGGTTATCATAGGCAGTGGGAGCAGCGGAAGGTGTGTAAGTTGCTTATGTATATTCGTAAACTAAAGCATGCAAAGCGGAGACGAATCATCTGTTCTGATGTAAAAGTCAAGGTGAATGACTTCATCCAAACAACAGATAAACCTAGTAAGAAGGATGTAGGGAGTTATGTTCTGGGATTTAGACAACATACTCCGGATAGGAAGTGATATTCCTATACTACAATCGGTCAAATTTTGGTTGTCACAGTTGTTTTCTCCATATAGGATCTGGATAAAATATCAAGGATTCTGGTGACTAGATTTATGGTCTTAGATCTAGATTTGGAAAGTTTCTCAATTCGGGTACTTGGACACCATTATAAAATAGTTTAGAATGGATGACTCCTGGCGTAGTAGTCTACCCGCAGGTAATGGAGTTACCCTCTCTAATGAGATTTCTTTCACACTGATGAGGAGAGGGACTGGCATGAATGACATATCATTTGCTTAGGCAATTGAGTCAATCATGCAATGTCTTGTACCAAACTAGATGTTTCTTCTGCGCTTACTGTAGTAAGCAGATATTAATCCAATTCTGGAGAAACAAAGGGAAGCAGTAAAGAGTATAAGACGATGTTCTTGGTATATAATAATGGCAGCCTCCTCTGGGAGGCGGTTATCGGTTCAGGCTTCCAAGATGACCTAGATGACAGAGATGCTGTCAGAGTTTTGAGTTTACCCTCTTCTGAGGAGCAGTATATTGGATAGAGTTTCAATAGGGATATTAAAGTAGGCATGGTGCAGGATGCTGGTTATAACTCAACAGAGGATACAGCACAAGAAGTTTATTGGATAAAGTTGTTCATTTATGAACATAGTTCCATCAAGTATCCAAACAAATTCTTGAGGCGGGTATCGCTTAATTCGGGAGATTGTTGATCTCCACGAATTTGAGACATAGAGAGAGGAAGTTGGAACATTGTAGTGGATCCACTCACTAAGGCTATTTCTCGAACAAGGATGTTTCATAAATACGGTTTGCAAAAATGATTAGTAGAGAAATTGGGTATTTGGTACCACACAGGATATGGGTATGCGATACCGCAATAATTAGCCTTAAGTGCAAATGGAAGATTGTTGGATATAGTTCCCTCAAGGCAATTATTTTAATTGCAGGTAGACGATTATGATAATTGAGGGAGGACCTATACAGGTAGAACAGTTTTACTCGAAATGATAGTATGATATCCGGTTTTCCTTTATCATTGATTTGTACACGTTTTACTTGTTATTATGTGTCGCTAATACATAATGATGAACCCCGTAGGATTCTTTCTTGACTACCAGCATTATGATGGTGATCATATACGTGAGAGCTGGGTAGTCCATAAGCACATCCTTAAATGTCCCTAGTCGAGGGAGTATCGAGACTGGGCATCGATATTCCGAAGTTGACTAATGTATACGCTTCGAGACCCCGACGAGGGACAATGGCCAGTCTCACAAGTCATTGGTGTTGTGTCACCTAAGATAGTATACAGGTGCTCACTAAAGGTGAGTTCACCAGACGGACTCGCTAGAAACTTCTAGATGGTATTATACCTATCGTCGGATAGAAGTTCTATAATGGCATGAGTATAGGTTAGTCTTTTAACTTGAGATTTTCATTTGTCTCATGTGAGTTCCCACTGTACTTAGATTACTACCCTACCACGGCTCAAAAGAGTCATGCAAACAGGTTTTAGTTGGGTACAGTCCCGAGCCATATGGAGGCAATGAGCGATTGTCAGGGATTCGTCTCTCCTGGTATTAAGAGTCGATGTCGCGCTTTGTTCTGTTGGCCATCATCTTAAATCTGTGGCCACGGTGGATAAGATTTACTGATAGAAGTTCAGTAGTTTTTCGGTTGGTGATGGGCTTGACTCCATCACGACTTATCGGGTTATTAGGGGTCTGACGTTATCTACCCCCTAGACCCGGTATACGATACTCTTAGACTAAGAGACCGGACTATACGAAGATTGTCACATTCAAGCTCAGTAGGGTACAAACAGACTTGATTGTCAACCTCCCTTTCGGCATATACCTAGGTAGCCGTTACGTACAGCTAGTGCCGCTGACGTGCTTATGGTTATGAATTTATCCGGTATCTCACTGTCAGTGTATTGTCGAGTCTTTAGAGTCCCACATAAAGGATTTTTTCCGGTTCAGGCTATATGATGTAGATGATATATGTTGGTACATACATAGGTCCGATTAAATACGTGTAGAAGCTATACGAAGTTTAATCGGACGGTTGATAATACTAACCGGCTTAGGATTAAGACAGATTATCAAATCAAGTTTTGACTTAATAATTTATATATATTTTTAATATATATATATTCTAGTATTATTTTTCACTATTCATTCTCTCTCTTGGCTATTCGTATTCTTATACGGATACGCGTATATATATTTCGATACGTGTATCGGGAAGTATTCCGTATTTATACGGGAATGCTTCTAGAAGGAGGATACCTCATTTGTGAATATTCATTTATGAATATTCATGATAATGAGGTGGCTAGGTGAGATGGCTTTGAGTATGGATAAGGAAATGTAGAGAGGAATGTACTTTATTTGTTTATTACGAAAATTGTGTTATATTTTCTTTTGATGGTTGTAAAATATATGAAGCCATTCTCTTTTCATTCATCCAAGACTTAGCATTTTTTTGGTTATGGCAAGCCTCTTTACCTCCTCTTCCTTCTTCCTCATAGCTCTCCTAAGCTTAGGTTTTTAGAGAAAAAGATAATGGAAAATTCCTACATCCCCACTCTCCATTCCTAGCGAGCTTGGAGCGTCGGTTGCTTCACTAGGTGAAGCTAGAGCATGGATCAGATCTCTCTAGTGGATCATCTTCGGCAAGAGTAGTCGCCTCTCAAGCTTCTTCCCGACAGCCTACGAGGAGCTTGGAGGGGTCTTCCATGATTGGGTGGACACGCATCAAAGATTGTAATCCCTAAACCTTGCATGTTTGCTTTCTAGTTTTAGTATTTGGATCGATCGCTGGAAATTGTGTCACGACCCAAAATTTAGTTCATGACCGGCACTTAAATCACGCCACGTCTACAGGCGTAACGTAATTTAAGTAAGCCGAAACCCAGAAATCTAAACCTTTTTATGAAAATAAAGAGGTGAAGTTTTGAAATAAAGGTATGATGAAATTAAAAAGTTTTCTTAAATGCATAGATGAGGGGACATGAAAATACAAGTGGATTATGCAAGTTGAAAAACATGTTTCGTCTTTTAAAAATTTAAGCAGCACCTCCTTTGTATATTTTGATCCGAAACCACATATACAAGATAATGATAAAGGTATCCCCAAGCGGGAGCTAGCTCTTCGCCAATCGGCGGAATCACAACCACGCAAGACAGTATATATGTATACGACGCCCAACGGCGAAGATCAACACAAAGAATAACGAATAAAGCAAGACATCAACCCACCAAGTAAACATATACCCTATCACTCAAGTCTCGCAACTACAAGTCTTGCTAAGTCTTGCTACTTATACAAATACTAGTTTCTGATTTGATGGAGTTAATTAGATACAACAGGAATAATAAATACAAGAGGGGTACGATCTAACATGTACTACCTACCAAAGCAAAACACCCGAATGCAGCTATGTGCCAGCGATGCCGCTACTGATCCATGCGGTCACCCTGCAAGAACCGTGGCACAACGGGGGTGAGTTGCCAACTCGTGAGTAGAAAACATCATCAGGTAGAAATCGAATAAACAACGATTCCTAGGTCAACTATATCATAAAGGTAATACTATGATATTTAGGGTGACCGTATCTGCATATGTACCAATAATATACTCAATGCCTATATGCATGTGGATATCATCCAACAATGTAATCAATGCATGTATACATGTGGATCTCATCAATGTGTCAATCAGTGACACAACAACATCATGCATGTAAATATCATAAAGGCATATGCATGAAAGTATGAGGATATAAATCAACGTGTGTCTCTCGCGACACATCAAAATCATGGAACCTGAGTGTCCAGCATCGACACTCGAAACATCATGAAACCCGTGTCCAACATCGACACGTAAATCCTCATATATCTCGGGCTCTGTCAGTCCGGATCGGCCCACGGGCTCCGTCTGTGGGATCGGCCCTCGTACTCCGGCAGAACGGGTCGGCCCGTATCGATCTCTCGACTTCGGTCGGTATCCTCCGGATAACCGCCAGGTCCAACCAATCACTGGTAGGTAGTGCTCTCTCTGCCAGGCTCATCGTCATCCCCATGAAATCTCTCTCTCGCCCCGGGGTACCATACCGGGTCCACCATGAACCAGCAAACGGATCATCTAACTCCTCGAATCGGGTTTCACATATCACACGTCTCAGAACCAAGAAAATGCATGGTGGACGCACTGAAATATCATATCAAGAGAAACTGGGTTTTTAAAACAATACATAATTTCTTTTGAAATAACCACGATTCTCAAATCCAGAAATCTCATGAAAACAGCATATCTCAATGCGTATAATCATACAGCATGATGTATGCGACATATAACAGAATGTAAGTATATCCGTATATCATGCAACATGAAATAGTGATGTGAACATAGCAAGTAAATCATGCAAGGAGTCATAAAATGATGCAGCAATTCTACTGTGTAGTGACATAGCAATTATCGATGATGAAGTGTGTGAGCCGGCCGATCTGTGTAAGTGTAACATACGCATCATCGATAATGGTGTAGGTGTACTAGCATAGGTATATGTAATGCAATGAGAATGACATAAACGCAGCATAAGATAAATCGTCAGCTAAATGCTATAAGGTATACGTATCTAACATGACCGAGTCGGTGAATCTATCAATCGGCATCCAGCCTCACAACATCACGTACGGTATAATTCATCGTACAGCATATCACTCATGATTCACAACATTATATATATATATATACCTATATCCCAGGTCGCATCCATAACAATCTCATATCAGGGGACCGGCAAAGGTATCAATCATCTCTTATCGACTCACATCCGTATACCGACATATCAATCAAGTCATCATATCACATCGAATATTCTTTCCATCACATTAAGTCATCTTACATCAATTTTATATACACATTCTACCTTATTAATCTCGTTTCATGCTACCCTAAAACTCCTACTTATTCTCGTACACTACCTATCTATATATCGTAGTTCACGTTCACTTTTCATATCCTTATATATCCATTCGAGACATCATTTTGATCATATTATGTCAAAGAGTCATATCCCTATAGTTTTCATCTCATATCTCGATATATATATACAATCATTCACATCATCTCTAATTATCTTTTTATCCCTATCCATAGTTTCCTAATCTAGGTTTCCTTAACCATATTCTATATATCGGTTTCCATCAAAAACTTGCGGGGGTGCTATACGCCAACCACCCGACTTCCCTCGTAGATATAGATCTACTCACCTGCGGAACTCCTCGTTCAGCTGTACTCGATGTGCTTCGTCGTCTCGGAAGTCCATACAAGGGTACCTACAATAAATACACAATCACAAATGCTATTAACATCAAGTTCCGAAATCCGATACGGCACACGAATTGCCTATAGGTTAGAACATATAGGCTACGCATGCAAAAACAACCAAACAACCCTCTTCGTTTCCATACAAACATCCAACGACCCAATACAATATCAAATACAAAATCCACAAATTCCAAAATACTTAACTCATAACCCCAAACCAAAACAGCAACTCAAGAAATCACTCCCAGATTTCATTTCTGGTAAAATGGAGCTAAACTAGCAATGCAGTGGGGTTGTATGTGAAGTAACTGAGCTACAGACCAAACCTAGACACCAACCACCACTATTTGGCCGGCCACATCACCCAGAATTCCGGCCAGCTCGGCCCAGGGTGCTCTGATATGGTTCGTCCTCTCGGGGTGGTCTCTTATTGGTCTAACTAGGTCTCTGGAGTTGTTTGTTTAACTCATAAACTTCCAAGGTTATCCCAGATTCCCTGTAGCAACACAATTAACACAAAACCAACACGTGGTATATCCTAAGTCCGTATTCTCTGTTTTTTGGCATAAAATCCATACTAGGGTCTTGTGAATAGCCACTGGACATCACCAAATCCACACCTTCACCCAAACCCTCTCTTGGGATTTCAAACTTCTCCATTTCACACTTAATCAACTTCTAAATTAAACTAGAATGCAAGAAACTAAAAACTAAACTAAATGAAGGGAATTAGACCTCATTTGGGCAACTCAAGAAAAACCCTAGCTTCCTAAAGTTATCAAAATCCAACTTTGCTTAGTCCAATGTGTTGAGGATGAGGTAAGGATCAACTTTTGTGAAGGGAGTATAGGGTTTTGATGAAGATTTTGAGATGGGTCATGAGGGTAGAATGAGGGAGCTTGAAGATGAAGAAGGAGAAGAAAAATGATGGGGGGAAAATGAATGAGGCAGCCCTCTCTCTTTTCTTATTCTCACCCTCTCACACTCATGTCTCACTCTCTCTCTCTCTCTCTCCAATCATTCTCCTTTTAACCCCTTTCTCTTTTTCTCACAAAAATACATATAATACCAATAAAACAACACAAATGCAACAACATGCAACAAAATACAACATGACATGGTGCACTAGCCATGGAAAAAAGTAGAAACACGGATTTGGCCTAATCGCGATTAGTAGTGCACTAATCGGGTTTAATTTTTTTAAACTGCATATAATTAATTATAAAATTGCCAAATCCAATAAATATATTTTTAAATGAATAAATCGTTTTAATCTCCAATTATTTCACAAATATTGGTATATATTTATACCATTTTACGAAAACCCCAATTTCGCAAATCGGGTAGTTTTCACGAAATATATTATTTTAATATTAAATTCCAAACATAATATTTTATATTTTCTGAAATGTTACATATTGTTTTCTATTGCCCTCTTGTAAATTTTCGTTTTTCGGTTCCGCATCGGCCACGGTTGTCGCGGCGAGGGCACTAGGAACTTTTAGATGCCGCAGTGTGACTACGATAGGACTATTCCTTAACCGTAGGAGTATGGCTGGCTTAATTACTCCTCGTATTCCCATATTTTGGGAAGCAGGGCGTGACATTGAGCGCACAACACTTTGCACTTAGTACATCGTGGTTGTTCGTGGTCTAGTTGGTCGTCTAGTAGGCTGTCTAGTTGGACGTTGTGTTAGTGTTTGCGTGGCCGCTTCGCAAGCTGCTTCGTAGGGATATTGGGGCTGTTGGGCTACTCTGGACGGTTTAGACTATTGAATGAAGACCGTTGGGCTGGCCATCAGTTACAAATAGTTGTAACTGATGAGATCTTTGGGCTGGGTCTAAGATCTCTATATATTTAGAGCTTAGACTATAGAGCCAAAGTTACAGAAAATAAATGAGGCGGAACTATCTTCATAGTTCTTAGAAGAGTAACATAGAACTATTTTCATAGTTCATCGAAGAAGAAGACAGAATTATTTCCATAGTTCTAGAGGACTGAAACCAAACTACTCTATAATTCCTCGAAAATTGAATATAAACACAGAACTACTTGTAGTTCTATTCTAATCATAAATCTGAATAGGAATTCCATCATAATCAGAAGAATTCAATTGAATTGAGAATAGAGAATATTGTGAAATATTCTCGCCGATCTCAATTCAGAATTCCATTGAATATTACCAAATATTCTCGTTTCAGAACATAAAGTATAGCAAAATACTTTCGTTAAATTCAATCAGCCCATAATCAGAGAGCTCTACCCGTGCGCCATCGGATCTTCATCGCGGCCAGAACCGAGTTGCTGGTTGGTGCACTTTAGAACCCACAGTTGCTGTTTCTGGAATAGATCAGCTTTGTGATCCTTAAACCGGAGTAGGCCGAATCTGCTTTAAGCTCTGCGTTAACGAATGCACGGTAGCACTCGACTTGATCTAGCGATAAATCGTTGTGGTAACCTTGGAGAAATTTTTAAATTTTACTGTCCATATTCTCACATACTCCAACAATTAATATAATAGACACATAGTTTAGGTTAATATAATAGACACACGGTAGCGCTCGACTTGATCTAGCGATAGATTAAGGTTTGCTAAGTATATGTGTTTGCATCGTAAGTCTCTAGACTATCAATGAATAAAAAATTTAACTCATCGATCAGAGGTCGAAAATAGACATCGATATTGTTTCTCGATGAGTTTTTTCCATCAATAAGAAGAGGTATCATAAGGTAGGATTGATCCATCCAATTAAGACGACAGATTATAAACCATCATTACAACGAATCATGTGCTATGGTTTCTAGCCATATAGTTGAATGGGCAGAAGCCATCACTAGCCAGTCCGAGCCTGATATTGCGAGGATCACTATTGAATGTTTGGTGCCTCCTATCAAAATCTTTCTATGCCGTTGAATCTCTTAGATGGCTCATTTTTCCATCTTTGCATGGAGCAGCATGGTGATGCTAAATCATTGCATTGCCTATTTTCTTGCACCTGAATAGCTTCTGCAACCTGTGTTATGGAAAAATATCATGCTATCTTGAAAGGTATATCGAGTTTCTTATCAGATTCTTTCGGCTTATACTGTCATCTCCGCATGTTGGACATTCTTTCAAATCTGAATTCTCTTTCTGGTACAACACGCAATTTTTAGGACATGCATGAATCTTCTCACAGTTCAGACCCAAATCAGACATCATCTTCTAGGCTTCGTACCAACTCTCGGACACGTTATTTTCCGGAGGCATAGAATCTTTCAGGAACTTCAGAAGTATCGTGATTAATTTGTTGCTCCATCTATTTAGGCACTTAATCTGGAAAAATTGGACGAACCATGATAGGGTGGAATACTTTGCATTCTCATAAATTGGTCTTCTAGCATTATTCATGAACTTTTCATACTTATCCGCACGCGGTCCTTGACCAGAAGGAATGCCTTCTTCAATAGGATTACTATCACCGAGGGCAGCCTCTACCATATCCTCCATTTATTCTCCTAGAAAGAAGTTATCTTCTTCCTCTTCCGCCGCATTATCTTCTTCTCCTTCTTCTTCCGCCACATTACCGTGTTCTTCTTGTCCTTTCCCATGATATAGCCAAGTTGTATAAAATCTAGTAAAACTATATTTAACGATGTGAACCTCTACGATTTCTACCTTCTGCCAGAACTTATTCCTACATCTATCGCACAGACAGAGAATCTTCTCTAACACGATCTTATTATGTGCGTGTGCAAATTCAATGAAAGAAGCAACTCCTGCGACAAACTTAGATTGCACGCGTTGTTGCCAATCTATGTACATCCAGTCCTTAACTCTGATATGCTCATGGGCCATATTAGACTGTATAACATATAAATTGTAAGTAATGGTGACTATATTAAGAAATCTAAGAATGAGATGGTTATTGATAAAGAAGAAAATCCGTAGAGGCAAGTTTGTCATTAAAAAGAATAAATTATCGATTAACAAAGTTAGGTTTGAAGATACCCAAGTATGAGTTGTATTCTGTATATGTGTGTTTCAATTTATGATTTCTCTTTGGTGTAGAGTTGTTAGTGTGTATGTGATTTGTGTGTGTGTTTGTTGTATATTCATGTTGTATGTGTGTGTTTCGGGGGTAAGGCCTCTATCCTATTAAGAATGTATAAAGCAGACACATATTCGCTTATACTTTCATCCGTTTCGAGTAAATTTCTGCAGCACCTTCCCGCTGTTCTCTGAGTACACTATAATAGAATAGATAATCATTTTAATGCTATGAAATAATATTGAAATGAACATCTAATCTATCTTTATATACGGAGAACCGACGGAAAAGTACCAACGAAATCACTCAAAATGAATGAAAACACAAGTGAATACAGGTGTTTGATTTATACATTCCTAACTTGTCCAAACTGGACAAATCTATCTGTTATCATATGATTGAATTTTCTCATCACATAAGCTACACGACGGTTGTTAACATTGAATGATACCGTCCGATATTTAACAACTTTTGTATAGTTCGATATCACGATGAGCATCGAACGTATGTTAACCGATAGACGGGGACTAAGTCGCGCTTTGATTTTCATATATGACGATCGATGAGCATATGAAAAATTCTTATTATCATCGATTATCATATATACACTTATTATAAGATTTAACTTGAATTGATTTTACATTTACGTTTCAATTTCAAGGGTTTTAAGTTTTTAGTTTAGGTAAAGTTTTTTTAAGTTAAGGGTTTTCTTAATCAAGTTTAAGATTTTGGGTTTGGTTATGGTGTTTAGTTTAAGATTTTGGATTTAGTTCTGGTATTAAGTTTAAGATTAGGATTTGGCCTTATTTAATATGAGAAATCAACATCATCATTATCACAAACACATACATATCATCATCAACATTATCTTTCTCTCTCACACATACATACATTTACACTAACACTAAAATACCCTAATTATAACCCTTACCCTAATTACCTTAACCCTAACCCTAGACCTAATTAACCCTAACTACCTTAATCCTAACCCTAGACCTAATTACAGCGCAACCGCCGCCCATAGACACCGCTACCGCCACCCAAATCACCAAAGCACAGCCGCCACAGCCATCGACCACCACTACAGCCACCACCATATTTCAAAATTCTCAAATTGAAGCCTTACGGACCAAATTCAATTTACAAAAATAAAAATTTAAATTTATCGATAAATTAACTAACCTGTTGACGAGATCGGAGGAAGTGACGCGGTCGAAGGAGGCGACGAGATGTCGGAGGAGGCGACGAGGGAGGAGGCGCAGAGGAGGCGACGGGGGAGGAGGCGACGAGGAGGGAGGAGGCGCGTGCGGAGAAATTTTGAGGGGAATTGGGAATTAGATAATGGTGACGGGGACAATAACAATTTGGTTTTTATTTTTTATTTTTAATCTTTAAACTTGCCCTTATGAAAATATCCTTAGGGCCTTATCTTGCGGCACCATAAGAGCAACTGCATAAGTTAAATTTTAAGAAAATTTTATTTATATATGCCCCTACAGTGTTATCCGTAGGGACATTAGTTGTCCCTGCGGATTAATCCGCAGGGACAGTTTTTAAGTGCCCCTACGGAATGTATTATCCATAGGGACAAGCCGTTTTTGTACTGGTGATTCTCAATCAAACTTCAGTAAGATCATCAAATAGAGCAAGCACATCCACTTACACCAGGTCCTTGAATTGTTGATAAAATAACATAGAGAATCCATAGGGACCAGGTGATTTTTCCGCTCCCATAATCCATACCATCCGTTTTATCTCCTCTTCAGAATGGTCTCTCTAATTCCTCAAGTTTATTCCCGACTTCTTCTCCTTGTCTCGTCCATAACATCTCCAATGCTTCCCATCTCATTTCATATTTATTTCCCAGCAATTCTTTATTCTCGTTTGAAAGAGAATTGTGTGATTATTTGTATAAGATGGAGCATTCATCTGTTTCTAACCAAACAGCCTTTTGTTTTAGAGCAATCATGTAGATCACGAATTTGCATACATCTTAATATCCGCTCCTCAAGTTGGGCTATGAATTTTAATTAGCTGGTCATATTTTACAACTTTCAAGTAACAATTTAACTGGTGGATTGGATCAGCCGGCCATTGTTTTTATTGTTATATATAATATAAACCCATACTTCAAGATTTTAAGCTTTGATTCAAGCTTTCATTTTTTCCCATTTTTCCCTTGCATTCGATTTAATTGCTATTTTGTTTTCTCTTATCTCCGTGCATGGAAAATTAGACTACACCCTTTTAGTCCAAGAAAGTCAGTTTTTAACCCTTTGTTGCAAGAAATTAATCCCCCAACCCTTATAATTTAAATTAATTTGCATTTTACCCATTCTAAGCTTATCTTCATATTCACGCAATATATTTTCTGATGAATTATTTGTATTTATGTTCATACAAGTTATCATTATTTAATTTAGATTGTACCGTAACATCTATGGAACGTATTTTCTTCCTGAACACGTGTGGATAAAAAATTAGATGAGATCATTGATATCTTTTGAAAATTGCAATCAACCGTCTATTATTAATTTATATATGTACATGCATGGAAAATTACATTAGGCTCAGATGTATTTTCAAAAATTACCGTCAACACTTTCATTATTACTGTATATACGTTCTCATCGATTGGATGGGCTCGTCCACAATTGCTTTGGATAAGTACATATATGGAAAATTATAAGAGGCTCAGATGTGTTTTGAAAAATTGCAATCAACATTTTCACTATTATTTTTGTATATGGTTATTGGCGGATGCAAATATGGTTATGAATAGTTATAAAAAATGAAAATTTGTATATTATAGATCGACTATCAATAAGATTATGAAATATACATTAAAAATTATATACACTTCTGAAATATATATTAAAAGCGGTGAATTGAATTATATAATACGAAAATTAGCAAAGAAGAGTACTTGATGAGTGAAAATAACCGTCGTCTGAAGGAAGACTAAGGTCGAGAGCAATCAATGATGATGGCAGGAAGATTTCGGAGAAAATCTTTTGAAATTTCAAATGCAGCCAGTGATGATGATATGAATTTTCGAATGCATTTTGTCATCCGTTGAATACATGCAATAGATAGAAATGTGTAAAGACATATACTTTTCTGCAATTATTTTGAGAAAATGAAAAAAAATTCAACATTACTTTGAAAGATACTCGAGTCTTGTTAGGTTTGAAAGATTTGGCTACAATAGAAATTAGATAAGATTCAGTCATTTACACGATAGCATTTTTTGGGCAACTCCTCGGACCGTGTTTGGCACGGGGACACTTGCTAGTTGACATTCATACCTGTACCAAACATAATTTTCGCATGAAACGGAGTATAAAAAGATTTTAAAAAATACAAATATTAATATGTGTAATTTATTGAGCTCAATATGAATTTGAGTCCAAAAATTGGTGTCATGACTCCATCTGCTTCAACACTATTGGCTCAATATCAAAGATTCTTTTAGGATGCTCACATAAGAGCAATCGTACTTTAGAAAAGGCCGGTATAACCATTCTACCTAAAACCCTAATCTATTCCAAGTTTTATTTTGAAAATATACTCCAAATGCATATATGTTGAGATTTGTACATGATTGCTCTAAAACAAAAGGCTGTTTGGTTAGATACAGTTTGAATGCTCCATCTTAAACAAATAATCACACATTCTTCTAGCCCAACTAGTTGGGCTATAAAGATCATCTTCATAGCCCAACTAGTTAAATTGACTCGAAGATCTTCATAGCCCAACTACTTAAATTGTTACTTGAAAGTTGTTAAAATATAAAAGAGGTTGTAGAAGTTTTTCTAAACAATGCCTGTTCCAATTTTCTCTCCCAAAATCTTTTCAAACATAGAAATTCTATAAAATATTGAAATAAAAGATAGAATTCCAGAAAAATACTCGGAATTTCTTATTAATTCATTGAGAGATACATATCCTATATATACGTAAAGTTTTTCACTCACAAATAACAAAAAAATTATAAATAAATTTTAACTTATCATAAATTAAGATATGCATATAGTAAAAGCAGAATGAAGATTTGTGCATCTCTGTCAATAAGTCAACCAAATATATGCATATCAAATTAGAAAAATATTTTAGAGAGATCTTCAAATTAAATCATTCGAAGATATATCAGAATTAGTAATATAATGATTTGAATACATCTTAATATCCTCTCCTCAAGTTGGGCAATGAAGATCACCAATACCCAACTTGGTAACCAAAGTTAGGAATTGTTGTCTTCCTAAAGCTTTAGCGAACACATCTGCCAATTGTAAACTTGTAGGAATACATGCCGTGATAGTGAGCCATGAAAGTTGTTTTTCCCTGATAAAATGACAATTTAACTCCACATGCTTAGTTCGTTCATGGAAAACCGGGTTTTCCATGATATATAAAACCGTTTTATTATCACAATGTAAAATCACAAGTTGTTCATGAGAAATGCCCAAGTCATTAAGTAAATAATGTAACCATTGAATTACACAACTAGTTTGTGCGATGGCTCTATATTCAGCTTCAGCAGATGATCGAGAAATCATCTTTTGTTTCTTTGTTTTCTAAGAAATTGGGCTATCTTCAAGTAAAGTACAAAAACCAATAACCGATCGTCGAGATATAGGACAAGCGGCCCAATCGGAATCACAATATGCACGGAGTTGTAATGTGCTAGCCGAGGAAAGTAAAATTCTCGTTTCTAGACTACTCTTAGGATAACGACATACTCGAAAAGCAGCATCAAGATGGGGTTGGCATGGTGGACTCATGAATTGACTCAATATTTGAACTGAGTACATGATGTCGAGTCAGGGAATTGTAAGATAAATTAACCGACCAACAAGTCGTCTATATCAGGTTGGATCCTTTAACAAATCTCTAGTATGACTATCTAGACGGAGATTTTGCTCCCTTGGAAAAGAAGCAGGTCAACGAGCAATCATCCCTATATCAGATAAAATATCAAGAGTATATTTATGTTGACAAAGAAATATACCTTTAGAGAATTTTGCAATTTCAATGCCAAGAAAGTACTTAAGTACACCTAAGTCCTTGATGTGGAATCTGGAATTAAGAAAAGTTTTTAACTTATAAATGCACGCTATATCATCGCCTGTAACAATAACATCATTAACATATACGAGAAAAGATATTGAGCCTTTAGCAATTCTCTGAAAAAATAACGAATAATCAGTTTTAGATTGTTGAAAACCAGCATCGTGAAGGTCACTTGAAAATTTTGTGAACCGCTGAAGGCTGGCTTGTTTAAGCCCATATAAAGACTTGCGCAATTTGAAAACTAAATGTGGCCCATTTTCTTTGTATCCTTACGGTAATGACACTGTTCATCACGAAAACTGCATTTCAATACTGAAAGTCTATCCTTACACCACCATGAGGTTTTAGTAGCATCAAGCATACCAAATTTTAAAATTTTAGGTGCTAAGTTAGACTAAACAAGATCTTTACTAGAATATTTAGGGTTAAAACCTATAATGATATGAAAACTAAAGAAGTGAAGATGGTTATACCCTCGTAGATCGAGTCCTTCTCTTCTTTAGCTCCGGGTTATAGTCTACGCGACTCTACTAGGCTCCACTTTGAGTTGAATGAATCTCCTCGTAGATCTTTGCACCGAAGACGATCCACCCGAAGTCCCTCTGGCTCAAGCTACCTCTTCACTAAACTGTGAAGGCAACACACCACACCAAATTGCTAGTCTAGTATGGGATGGTGAAGTAGGGGTTTTGAAAGCTCACTTGGATTCTCACAAGCTCAATGATTCACATCACATGTGAGGGTTTTGAGCTTGGAAGTTAGAAGAAAAAAGTGTAGAGATCAAGAGAGAGCAAGAGCTTAAAAAGAAAAAAAATGGCTAAGGCATAAACTCAAGAATAAGCAAGCATAGAATGAAAAATAAATGGCTCCTCACTTATTTAAGCATGGAATAAATTGCAATTCTAAATTGCAACCATACTTGAATAGTGAGTCAAGACCAATAAAATATGATAAAGACCATGCCTTAAACCATACCCAAAATATCTCCACATTTTACACCTCATTTTTCTAGTTTCATAAAATAGAAAATCATGTCATGATTCATATATATATATATATATATATATATATATATATATATATATATATATAAAGCAATTAGTGAGCTAATAATATTAGTTAATATATTATTATATCAAATATAATTTATTTCAAATTATTAAATAAATACTTGATTTAATAATCCGGTTATATCACATATGACCGACTAATATCATTTATCTGTGTATCACATTATCAAATCAACACTTGATTCGATAATCTGATTATATCACATATAAGCTAACTTGATAACAGATAACTGCCAGATTACAATACGGTATCACATACTCGTATTTAATCTGGCCCCTGCACATATCAGTATATGTGCCCTACTTCGTTTTGCTTAAACTAGGAAACTACTATGTGTGACTCTAAAAACTCGTCAATACGCCTGCAGTAGGTGATGATCACATCAGTCACCTACAAGCTGTCAGCGGTATTAGCTGGACGTAACGGCTACCCGGGTATTGAGCGATATGAATATCAATAAGCAAGCTCGTCCATACTCTCCATGAAACCTGTTAGTAACATTACCGTACAGTCCGGTCTCTTCGTCTGATATGTCGCATATCATGTCTAGGGGTGGTAAACGTCAGACCCCAGTAACGTGATAAGTCATGCCGATGTATGGTCTATAACGGTTCGAGAAACTACCGATAACTTTTATCAGTAAATCTCAGCAGCAGCCCTGGCCAGGAACTTCCAGTTATAGCCAATCGAGGATAGCGCAATATCAACCCCAAAAACCGGTAGAGACGAAACTCCTCCTATCGCTCATTGCCTCCATGTGACTCGGGACTGCACCCAAAATCCACCTGTTTGCACGTCTCCTTTGAGCGTGATAGGGAGGAAATCAAAGCACAGTGGGAGCCACACAAGACTCTATGACGATCTCGGGTCTACAGACTAACCTGTATCTGTGTCATCAGAGGACTGCTATCTGACGATAGATATACTATCAATTAAGAGTACTCAGTGAGCCCTGCTCGGTGTACCCATTCTCTAATGAGCACATGTGTATAATTTTTGATGTCACAAACCAATGGTTGTGGGATCAACCATCGCCCTCTCATAAAATAAAAAAAACATATTTATATAAATTTAAACTTATCATAAATTAAAATATGCACATAGTGAAAACAGAACATCTCTTAATAAGTTAACCAAATATATGCATATCAAATTAGAAAACTAATTAAGAGATATCTTCAAATTAAATCATTTGAAGATATATAATTAGTAATATAAAGATTTGGATATATCTTAATAATTAAATTCTCACATACAAAACAATTGATGTTTATCAAGTTGTACACATGTACACTGGCCGCGAGATCGTAAGACATGTTCTTTTACCTTCCTGCTCCAATTGGACCGTCAGAAACACTCTACGGTTTGTTCAATTTGTTAGTTGTATGTATGCCCTAGAGGCCAGTATTGTACAGATGATGTATATTATATTGGATGCTTGGACATATATAGAGATGACTTTCTTGCTCGATATGATAGTATGCTATCTGGTTACTCTTTATCTTAACATGTACACTTGTCTCTTTAAACTGTCTTATAGTTACATTTTGATAAAGCCCTTAGGATGTGTACTTGACTACCTGGACTATGATGCAGATCATACTAGTGGGGACATGGTAGTCCATAAGTACATCCTTCAAGGTCCCTAGTCGTGGGTGTATCGAGACAGGGCATCGATATACCAGTGTAGACTAGCGTATACGCTTCTCGACCCATGAGATGGGCGATGGATGATCCCATATCCATTGGTGTTTAACATCAGAGATGGTATACGGGTGCTCAGTGGAGACTGGGTACACTGGACGGACTCGCCGAGAACTCCCAGATGGTATTATACCTCACGTCAGATGGCAGTTCTCAGGTGACACTTGTACAGGTTAGTCTGTAGACCCGAGATCGTCATAGAGTCTTGTGTGATTCCCACTGTGCTTTGATCTCCACCTTACCACGTCCATGAGGGCGTGCAAAACGGTGGTCTTTGGGTACAGTCCCGAGTCACATGGAGGCAATGAGCGATAGGAGGGGTTTCGTCTCTCTTGGGGGTTGATGTTGCGCTGTGCTCGATTGGTCGTAACAGGGAAGTCCCTGGCCAGGGCTGATCAGAGATTTACTGGTAAGTGTTACCAGTAGTTTCTCGACCCGTTATGAGCCTCACATCGGCACGACTTATCGGTTATTGGGGTCTGACGTATACCACCCCTAGACTTGATATGCGACATATCAGACGAACAGACCGGACTGTACGGTAAGTGTTACTGGTTGGATTCACAGGAGTATGAGCGGGCTAGCTCGTCGATCTTCTGATCGCTCAATACCCGGATGGCCGTTACGTTTAGCAGACCGCTTGCGGCTTGTGGGTGCTTGATATGATCATCATCTGCTACCGGCGTATTGACGAGTCTTTAGAGTCCTACACAGAGGTTTCCTGGCTCAAGCGAAACGAAATAGGAGCGCATATGAGATATGTGCGGGAGCGAGAATAATGCGTGTATGTGATACCGCATTTCATTCTCGCGATAAATGTTTCGATTGGTTATATTCGATATGACCTAGTTATCGAATCATTGATTCGATAAATCGATACATTGAATACTAGTCGGTTATGTGCGACATGACCGGATCATTGAATCAAATGTTGATTTAATGATTTAATGTATAATTATATATTTGATATATTACTTTGCATTAACTAGTATTGGTTCACTTTATACGGATTTTCTCACTTGATGTGCAAGTTGTATATGTGATATACTTTTGTGCACATATATGTATCATGTTTGATGATACTTGCTCACATGGTTAAGTGTAAAGAATTAAACCATGGTTAAGAAGATAATTAGGGTTTTGATTTATTCTCTCATTTATTTATCCATTCTTTATTTATTTAAATGGATAAATGAAAACATAATGGTTTCTTTTCATCATGAAGCTTGTTGAAGCTTCATGAAGCTTGTTGAAGCTTCATGAAGCTTTAAAGAAACCATTTTGTCTTTTAGCTTAACCCTAACCCTTCTCATTTACCATGGTCTTTTCTCTACACTTAACCTTGGTTAAGATATGATAAGTATTGATTTTATTATTCTTTTTTCACAACACTTATCATATTCTAGCTTCATCTTCTCCTTCTTCTTCAAGAGAGAAAACTAGATGCCATCAATGGCAACTTGAGCAAAAGTGAGTGAAATCCAATTCTAAAGTGAACCCACCTCCTATTTCTTCACCCTCTACCTCTTGCCAAGTTGTTTTGGGTGTTTTCTTCACAAATTTCACAACTTTGTGAAGTCGGAGCTTGAACTTGTGATGCCTCGACGTAGATCGTCTTTGACACGAAGCCAACGACCTAGCTCGCCCGTTTCTCCGATGAAGCCGACGAATGAGTTCGGGATTCATGATGGACAGCGAGAGGATGACTACGTGGAGCTAAGGAAGTGGATATCCGGATCTACAAAGGTTGTAACTTCCGAACTTTAGTTAAGTTGTTAACTTGAATCGTTTTTCTCCTAGAATTCTAGTCTAAGATCCGTATTAGGGTTTCTCGGCACCCATAAATTTTTATATTGGCATGGTTGATGCCTTGTGAGACCTCTATAGTGTGTCTAGGAACCCTACAGTGGTATCAGAGCCTAGCTAGAGCCTTAGGCGAAGTCTAGACGCAATTTGAAGCCCGAACGAACCCGAAACCCTAAACCAAACATGCTCTCTGGACTTTTTCCAAAATCTGGAGTTTTTCGATATTAAAAATATGCAGAAAAATCAGCAGGAAATTCTAAGGTTTACTGTGAAATTCGTGAGCCTAATTCCACTTTATCACCGCGGTTCCGCGGCATGAGCAAGGCTCATGCGGCGGTTCCGCGGCCGTACGGCCACAGTATGTAAAGTATTTTGCACAGTAACTCTTAGTTTCCGGTGGTGATTTTCCTGGGAATTTTTAATGTTTTTTCCAGAGTTTTAATTTTCAGGGTTGTTTTGGGGATTCGGTATTTCGATCGGATTATCAAATTTCGTCATTTGTGTATTTCCGGATAATTTTTAGAATATGTTAAAAAGTTCGACCGGATATAAATACCCAATTTTTCCCCTGTCGGGAAATTTCCAAGTGTTGGATTTTTCCGTAGTTTAACGACGTTCTAAGTAGTGCAAGTAACGTGATGGACCCTCTAGAAGACAACAAACCTTAACTCGATTATGTGACAATCTTGAACTGCCCTTTGAACCTTCGGGTTTGGAGCAGTACGGCGTGCCATATGTGAGGCGTTGGCTTGACCCTTATACGGCTGGACCGTTGGTACTGAGGCACGAACTGAATGTTGTTAGACTTATTTCATGTGTTGAGTTGTATCGGGAAAACTTGGGTATTCGAATGTTCGATCGGAAAGTTTGATATATTCTATTTATCCGGAATTGGATACAATAATTGGAATTCACAAACAGTTATGAGATAACTGGATGAATGTTATAAATCTAGCGGTTTAGTTTCACTTGATATCGAAAAGAGTTTTCGATAATGGGACTAAAATGCGGGGTTTATAACTGTTAGGCATGTGATGTCTAAAGAGGTTGCGGATTCCAACTGTTGTAGTTTTACACTTTCTTTTCTGTGACCGTAAGTGTAGTATGTTCATATCGCCGGTTTCGTTGCTATATGTCAACGACAATTGGGATGGACATATTTACTTACGTTGATGACATGTGATGTTATGTGTTGCTGGATATGTTATATTGGATTGTCGTGTTTGAATAGCCGAGGGTTTTTATGTGAGATGAGTGTTTTTCATTTTCATTCATGTAAAAACTTGTATGTAATATTCTTTTATTTGGGGCACTTCCAGGTTGCGGAAGTGGTCACCTTTTGTATATTATTTACTTTTCCGCATTAGGATAGACCCAAGGAGGGGAGCACAAGTAACCGGGTTCTGGGGTCCAGTGGGAGACCAACTCGAGAAGTCGAGTCCGGGTCTCCTAACCCTAGAATTGGCAGGGTTGCTTGCCGCTCTCGTAGGGGTCTAGGGGTGTGGGATTGGCTATTCATCACGACCGTGGAATCCGTGTTTTATACTGGCTCGTATTGAAAACACGGACGTCCTAGTATATCCAATATTTCATATGTTTATTCTGCTGCGATATCTGTGATGTGATCATGTGATGTTCTGTGATAGATACAGTATATAGTATATATGATATATTATATAGACGTTACTTATGTTTTGCACCCGTACTAGCCCTGTCCTGCTCTGTCGTTAGTTACCTAACCTAACGGTGCACGAGGGGACATCGAGGCGAATGCGGATGGCATAAGTGTACGTCGTATTTATCTGTGATGTTTAGGTACTTAAATGATGGGACTTCATTAATGTGATTAATGAAAGAAAAGAAACCTAAGATGTTGTAGAATCAAATTTTAAACAAAACAGGTAGCTACAGTTCTTGCTTTGCATAGCGGTATATATGATATACCCTGCACCTTATTCGATGAGGAAAGGACCGAGATCCCTTCACCGGGAATGACTCCTTTAGCAGTAACTGGCAGATGCTACACATTCGGTTTGGCTTTGATTGCTTTTAAGAGTTTTTGCTTTGCACAGTGATATATATGATATATCCCGCACCTCATTCGACGAGGAAAGGGCCGACGATCCCTTCACCGGGAGTGACCCCTTTAGCAAAACTAGAAAAGCCTCAAAATCACTCCATTTTAAAACTTCATTTGATTCTACAACGATATCAAGTTCATTACGCAATAGGTTTTCAGAAAAACCTGTCGTAGCCCTCCGTCATTTCAGATAAGTAGTAGTTAGTATTCGTGCTACGTTTGTTGGCCTGCGTCAAGGCGTAGTGTGCGGTAGCTAACTAGTATTTATCTGCTTATGCATATGATGCAGATTGGATTAGGGTAGTCGTACGACTTTGTTGGCCTGCGTCAAGGGTCATGCGGGTGGGTTTAATTCAATCAGGAAATGACGGGTTGAACTTGACTAGCGTGCTGTGATTTGTTGGCCTGCGTCAAGGTCATAGGACGCTAGGGGCAAAATATTATCGGGAATTTCAAGTGTTGAAATTTGCAATGAGATTGCATACCTTCTATGAGATAGTTGGATCCCGATACCCACTGCGAGTAAGAGTTACTCCTGGGAGAGTTTTACACATTACAATTAGCCGATCAAGTAGGTGTCTAGAAAGGTGTTAACGAGGTTACGCCTCTGGGAAAACGAGGTTTACATTAATTAGGTTCGTGCGAAAGCACGGGGGACCTCCCTCAAAGTACCGACACTGGCCTGGCTGAAAGATTGGCGAACTTGTAGTGTGTAATTAATCCCGGCTAGTCTTTCCTTTTAGGGTTTGAAAGAAGATTTGATAAAAAGCAGTGGGAGCCATCCTGATTAGATAAGATAATAACCAATCTGATCTTGCACGAGCATACGCTAAAGTGTTTTCTTCTCTCTCTCTCCAGGTAGCGACCATTTCATGCCCTAATTGTTAGTTATATGTATGCCCTAGAGGCCATTACTATACATAGGATGTATATTGTAGTGGATGCTGGGACATATATAGGGAGGACTTTCTTGCTCGACATGATAGTATGCTATCTGGTTGATCTTTACCTTAACGTGTACACTGATTGTCTCCCTGTTACATGTTGGTAAAGCCCTTAGGATCTGTACTTGACTACCTGGACTATGATGCGGATCATACTAGTGGGGACATGGTAGTCCATAAGTACATCCTTCAAAGTCCCTAGTCGTGGGTGTATCGAGACGGGGCATCGATATACCAGGGTAGACTAGCGTGTACCTTCTCGACCCATACAGATGGGCGATGGATGATCCCATATCCATTGGTGTTTGACATCGGAGATGATATACGGGTGCTCAGTAGAGACTGGGTACACTGGACGGACTCGCCGAGAACTCCCAGATGGTATTATACCTCACGTCAGATGGCAGTTCTCTGGTGACACTGGTACAGAGTAGTCTGTTGACCCGAGATCGTCATAGAGTCTTGTGTGGTTCCCACTGTGCTTTGATTTCCATCTTACCACGTCCAAGAGGGCGTGCAAAATGGTGGTTTTTGGGTACAGTCCCGAGTCACATGGAGGCAATGAGCGATAGGAGGGGATTCGTCTCTCCCGGTATAGGGAGTTGATGTTGCGCTGTGTTCGATTGGCTATAACAGGAAATCCCTGGCCAGGGTTGCTGAGATTTACTGGTAAGTGTTACCAGTAGTTTCTCGAATTGTTATAGACCTCATATCGACACGACTTATCGAGCTATTGGGGTCTGACGTTTACCACCCCTAGGCGAGATATGCGACATATCAGACGATCAGACCGGACTGTACGGTAGTGTTACTGGTTGGATTCACTGGAGTGTGAGCGGGCTTGCTCGTCGATCTTCTGATCGCTCAATACCCGGGTGGCCGTTACGTTTAGCAGACCGCTTGCGGCTTGTGGATGCTTGATATGATCATCATCTGCTGCCGGCGTATTGACGAGTCTTTAGAGTCCTACACAGAGGTTTCCTGGCTTAAGCTAAACGAAATAGGAGCGCATATGAGATATGTGCGGGACCGAGAATAATGCATGTATATGATACCGTATTCTATTCTCGTGATGTATGTATCGATTGGTTGTATGCGATATAACCTAGTTGTCGAATCGAAGGTCGATTCGATAAGCCGATGCATAGGATACTAGTCGGTTATATGCGATATGACCGGATCGTTAAATCAAGTGTTGATTTAATGATTTAATGTATAATTATATATTTGATATATTACTTTGCATTAACTAGTATCGGTTCACTTTAAGATGGATTTTCTCACTCGGATGTGCGCATTACATATGCGATATGATTTTGTGCACTTGATTGTATCATGTTTGATGATACATGTTTACTTGGTTAAGTGCAAAGAATTAAACCATGGTTAAAAGAATGGTTAGGGTTTCATTTCCTTTATTTATTCATTTATTTATTTGTTTATTCATTTTGGAAAAGAAGAGAAAAGAATGGTTGCTAGTTTTGGAGTTTAGTTGAAGCTTCATGAAGCTTTGATCAAGTCAACCATTCTTATCTCATCCTTAACCCTAACCATTCCCACTAACCATGATTCATTCTCTACACTTGACTATAGTTAATGATATGATAAGTATTTGTTTTTCTATTCTTTTTAAATAACTTATTATATATTTCTTTCTTCTTCTTCTTGATGAGCAAGGAAGAAAAAGCTTTCTTCATCAATGGTGATTGATGATAAAGAGTGAGAAATCCAAATCTAAAGTCTACCCACTTCCTATTTCTTCATCCTCTACCTCTTGCCAAGTAGTAGAGTGTGTTTTCTTCACAAGTTTCATGACTTGGTGAAGTGAGAGCTTGATCTTGCGATGCTTCGACGTAGATCATCTTCGGCATGGACATCGATGACCTAGCCCGTCCATTCTCCGATGAAGCCGACGCTAGAGCCCGGGACTTGTTATGGACAGCGAGGAGACTTCATTGCGGAGCTATGGAGGTGGAGAACCGGATCTACAAAGGTTGTATTTCCGTATCTCTTAGTTAAGTGTTAACTAGTTTGCTTTTCGCCTAGATTTCTAGCAAACGATCCGTACACTAGGGTTTCTCGGCACCGTAATTTTTGAAATTGGCATGGTTGATGCCTTGTGAGACCTCTAGAGAGTGCCTAGGAACCCTACAGTGGTATCAGAGCCTAGCTAGAGCCTTAGACGAAGTCTAGACGGAATTTGAACTCCGATCGAATCAAAACCAAAACCCTAAAATTGCGCTCTGTACTTTTTCTAAAATCGTGGATTTTTCCAAATTAAAAATATGCAGAAAACTCAGCAGGGAATTCTAAGAATTACGGTGGAAATTTTTTTTCATGAACAGTGATTATGGAGGCGGAACCGCGGCATAAGCCTAGCTTATGCGGCGGTTCCGCGGCGGATGTATGACGTCAGCCCTAACATTTTACACAGTAATTCATTGTTTCTGGTTCTGAGTTCTCTGGATATTTTTAAAATTTATTCAAGAGTTGAATTTTCTGGAGTTGTTTTGGGGATTCGGTGTTTTGATCGGAGTATCAAATTTTGTCTGTGTGGCTTTCCGGATAAATTTTAGAATATGTTAAAAAGTTCGACCGGATATAAATACCCAACTTTTCCCCTGTCGGGAAATTTCCAAGTGTTGGATTTTTCCGTAGTTTAATGACGTTCTAAGTAGTGCAAGTAATGCAATGGACCCTCTAGAAGACAACAAACCTTAACTCGATTATGTGACCGTCTTGAACTGCCCTTTGAACCTTCGGGTTTGGGGGAGTACGGCGTGCCACATGTGAGGCGTTGGCTTGACCCTTCTACGGCTGGACCGTTGGTACTAAGGCACGAACTGAATGTTGTTAGACTTATTTCATGTGTTGATCTGTATCGGGAAAACTTGGGTGTTCGATTGTTCGATCGGAAAGTTTGACATTTTCTATTTATCCGGAATGGGATACAATAATTGGAATTCACAAAAAGTTATGAGATAACTAAATGAATGTTATAAACGTAGCACTTTAGTCTCACTTGATCGGTTGCCACGGAATTTTGATGTGATCAAAAGTCCATCGCAATCACGTAGCGTACGCGGATACTCGCCGGGTAAACTTAATAGACAGCCTCGTCCCATAGCCCCGACCAAGTGACTGTAGGAGAACCCCGTCGCCGAAAGCATCTGTCAGGGTGCTCGCGGTAGCGGTGTTCCGCCTTGGTGCACTTCGTCGACGGTATCAGGGGTGCGGCCGCCTACTAAAGTTTGCGACGAGCATTCGATCAGGATGTCGGGAATCTTGTTGAATTGCCCGACTTGATATTGAAAAGAGTTTTCGATTTTGAGACTAAAATGTGGGGTTTATAATTGTTAGGCATGCGATATCTAAGGAATTCATTTGGTCAGGCATGCGATGTCTGAGGTGGTTGCAGATTCCAACTGTTGTAGTTTTACACTTTCTTTTCTGTGACCGTAAGTGTAATATGTGATATCGCCGGTTTCATTGCTATATGTCAACGACAATTGGGATGCGCATATTTACTTACGTTGATGACATGTGATGTTATGTGTTGCTGGATATGTTATATTGGATCGTCGTGTTTGAATAGCCGGGGGTTTTTATGTGAGATGAGTGTTTTTCATTTTCATTCATGTAAAAACTTGTATGTAATATTCTTTTATTGGGGCACTTCCAGGTTGCGGATGTTGTCACCATTTGTATATTATTTACTTTTCCGCACTAGGATAGACCCAAGGAGGAGGGCACAAGTAACCGGGTTCTGGAGTCCAGTAGGAGACCAACTCGAGGAGTCGAGTCCGGGTCTCCTAACTCTAGAATTGGTAGGGTTGCTTGCCGCTCTCGTAGGGGTCTTGGGGTGTGGGTTTGGCTATTCATCACGACCGTGGAATCCGTGTTTTATACTGGCTCATATTGAAAACACGGACGTCCTAGTATATCCAATATTTCATATGTTTCTTCTGCTGCGATATCTGTGATGTGATCATGTGATGTTCTGTGATAGATACAGTATATAGTATATATGATATATTATATAGACGTTACTTATGTTTTACACCCGCGCTAGCCCTGCCCCGCTCTGTCGTTAGTTACCTAACCTAACGGTGCACGAGGGGACATCGAGGCGAATGCGGATGGCATAAGTGTACGTCGTATTTATCTGTGATGTTTAGGTACTTAAATGATGGGACTTCATTAATGTGATTAATGAAATAAAAGAAACCTAAGATGTTGTAGAATCGAATTTCAAAATTAAAACAGGTAGCTACAATTCTTGCTTTGCACAGCGGTATATGTGATATATCCTGCACCTTATTCGATGAGGAAAGGACCGAGATCCCTTCACCGGGAGTGACTCCTTTAGCAATAACTGGCAGATGCTACACACTCGGTTTGTCTTTTGATTGCTTTTAAGAGTTCTGCTTTGCATAGTGATATATATGATATATCCCGCACCTCATTCGACGAGGAAAGGACCGACGATCCCTTCACTGGGAGTGACTCCTTTAGCAAAACTAGAAAAGCCTCAAAAGCACTCCATTTTAAAATCATTTGATTCTACAGCGATATCGAGTTCATTACGCAATAGGTTTTCAGAAAAACCTGTCGTAGCCCTCCGTCATTTCAGATACGTACTAGTTAGTATTCGTGCTGCGGTTGTTTGGCCTCCGTCAAGGCGTAGTGTACGGTAGCTAACTAGTGCTTATCTGCTAGCATATGATGCGATTGGATTAGGGTATTCGTACGGCGTTGTTTGGCCTCCGTCAAGGGTCGTGCGGGTGGGTATAATTCAATCAGGAAATGACGGGTTGAACTTGACTAGCGGACTATGGGTTGTTTGGCCTCCGTCAAGGTCATAGCGAGCTAGGGGCAAAATATTATCGGGAATTTCAAGTGTTGAAATTTGCAATGAGATTGCATACCTTCTATGAGATAGTTGGATCCCGATACCCGCTGCGAGTAAGTGTTACTCCTGGGAGAGTTTTACATATTACAATTAGCCGATCAAGTAGGTGTCCAGAAAGGTGTTAACGAGGTTACGCCTCTGGGAAAACGAGGTTTACATTAATTAGGTTCGTGCGAAAGCACGGGGGACCTCCCTCAAAGTACCGACACTGGCCTGGCTGAAAGATTGGCGAACTTGTAGAGTGTAATTAATCCCGGCTAGTCTTTCCTTTTAGGGTTTGAAGGAAGATTTGATAAAAACAGTGGGAGCCATCCTGATTAGATAAAATATATAACCAATCTGATCTTGCAAGAGCGCACGCAGAGTGTTTTCTTCTCTCTCTCTCCAGGTAGCGACCATATCACGCCTTAATCAAGATAATAATACGGAATATTGACTGAACCCGCTTGTTATACTGAGCTGGGGAACGTTGGTCCCGCTCCAACTTATAATTGTTATAAGACAGAGCAGGAAATTGGGGATTACCAGAATTCCCGTGCCGCCCAAACGAAGAGAGTGCATGCTGATGCATCATCTTCGGGTTTGTTCATTATACAGAACTGTTTCTCAGTATCCTTTACGTCCTGGGTATATGATACCGGATCAGGATCCCAGATATGTAATCTGTTACATAGGGCTACAGATAGGTAGAGAACTGAGAACGGGTGATAAGTTTCATGAGGCAGAAAACGGGGCAAGTGTTGCAGCCAAGTCTGTCGGTCACTGTCACCCTGTATTACCAATACATTGATTCTGAACGAATGTTGTTAGATACCGAACCTGATATACAAAATCATATCAGTCTCTTTACAAGTAAAGAAATGATAAAATTTTGTATTGTTGGATAATGTTTTGAACATTTCCTATATCAAAAGTTGATCGGTTCAGGCACGTTATCTAAAAGCATTGATGTTCTAAATCAAACTACAGATCTTAGTATATGGAACACACACAAGAGGAAGAGTTCAGAAATGAACGAATTCTTCTTGAGGCATTGTAGACTAGGTCAGATCAATGTGACCCGACTAGCTAGAGTTATATATAGATGCATATTTAAATCAGTTTGAATTTACATCTTGTGAAACTCGCCAGTCATGTCACAAAGATAAGATGACCATAGCTCTGTTTATTGGAAACAGAGAAAGAGTTAGTGAACTCTTGGGATGATACATGTTGATGTATGTAGATCCCCAGTCTACATATGCCAAGACCGGTTCTTTGTACTTCATTACATTCTCTGATAATCTCTCGAGATTCAGACATATATTCCTGTTAAAACACAAGTCCGAACCTTTTGAGATATTCACAGAATATAAGTTAGAAGTAGAGAACCAATACGGGTATAAGTATTATGTCCTATGATGAGATCAAGGAGGAGAATACTTGTGCACGGAAATCCTGGATTGTTCTAAAGGAGAATGAGATTCTCTCTCAGCATTACTCCTCCGTATACACCATAGCACGATGGTATATCGGGGCGGAGCAATCACACCCTATATGATAAGGTGTGCTCCATGATGAGTACTACTGAGTTACCTATTTCCTTTTGGGAGTTATGCACTTGAGAAGCTGCATACCTATTGAATAGGGTTCAAATCAGTTGCCTACCACTTCATATGTGATATGGAAAGGGAAGAGCCCATCTATTAAGTTGCTTAAGATTTGGGGTTGTCCGGCCTATGTCTGAAAGCAAAATCCGGACAAGCTCGAGGCAAGGTCTGTAATGTAGAACTGGAAAGGTTCCAGCTATACAAGCTGCAGCTGATGATTTGAAAGAACCAAAGGATTCGATAGTTGCCAACGAACCTCAGCCTCTCCGCCGATCTAGTAGGGTTCCTCACCCACCTGAGAGATATTTCGGTTTCTCTATGACAGTGGGAGCGAGGATTACATCATGAGATGATGACCCAACTAGTTTCGAGCTGGCCATCAGGAGTGGGACTCTGTAAGAATGGCTGGATGTTTATCGATCTGAGATGGAATCCTTATACACCAACAAAGTATGGACTTTGGTTGCTATATCTGAAGGGTTAAATCCCCATCAGGAGCAAGTATATCTTGAGAAGATTACTTGGTGTACATGGAAGAGTTGAGACTTTCAAAGCTAGACTTGTTAAAGGTCTACATCATTGACCAGGTATGGATGATGATGAAACCTTTTCTAAGTAGCTATGCTTAAGTCCATCCAGATCCTACTTGCCACGGCTACATACCATGACTACGATATCTGGTGGTTGGGTGTCATGATAGCTTTTCTAAATGAAGTTTAGAAGAGAGTGTCTATAAGTACACAGCCAGAGGGCTTCGTAGACAGTGGGAGCAGCGGAAACGTGTGCAAGATGCTTTATAGGATAAAGCAGGCATCGCGGAGTTGGAACATCTGTTTTGATGAAGCGGTCAAAGAGTTTGACATCATCAAAATGGTAGATGAACCTTGTATATACAAAAAGGTAGTAGGGAGTATGGTGATGATCCTCGTAGAGTACGTGGATAACATACTCTTGATAGGGAAGGAGTTTCCTATGCTACGCTCGGTCAATCTCCGCTTATCACAATGATTCTCCATAAAGGATCAAAGTGATACCTCCTAAATCCTGGGTTTGGATCTATGAGATAGATCTAATTGGATGTTAGGATTCTCACTAGTTGTAGTGAGATGGTATCAATCGATCCTGGGAAGAATCACTGGAAGGGTTCCAGGGTGATAAAGACGACTGAATGTCAGTCGCAGGCATTGTCTTTACCCTCAGTAAAGGGACGGTATGTTGGAAGAGTTCCAAGCTAGATACCGTGACATACTAGACGATAAAGGCATGATACATCGCTTCTTAAGATACTACCAAAGAGGCTGTTTGGGTATATATTGGTTCATAAGATGAACTATGTTCCTGCCATTGTGTGACAATGGAGTTGTGGCTTATGCCGAGGAACGCCGGTCCCATCAGTGATCCAGACTTATTCTATGGCAGTATCGCCTGATCATGGAGATAGTTGATCTCCAGGGTGATCGGGGTTAGGAGAGTAGACTTAGAGGACAACACAGCGGATCCACTCACAAAGGCCTGTTTCCAGAGAGAGACTTTTATGGGATGGTTCAGTATGAGATACTGCAACCACTGCTATCAGATGGCCCTAGTGCAAGTGGGAGATTGTTAGTTATATGTATGCCCTAGAGGCCATTACTATACATAGGATGTATATTGTAGTGGATGCTGGGACATATATAGGGAGGACTTTCTTGCTCGACATGATAGTATGCTATCTGGTTGATCTTTACCTTAACGTGTACACTGATTGTCTCCCTGTTACATGTTGGTAAAGCCCTTAGGATCTGTACTTGACTACCTGGACTATGATGCGGATCATACTAGTGGGGACATGGTAGTCCATAAGTACATCCTTCAAAGTCCCTAGTCGTGGGTGTATCGAGACGGGGCATCGATATACCAGAGTAGACTAGCGTGTACCTTCTCGACCCATACAGATGGGCGATGGATGATCCCATATCCATTGGTGTTTGACATCGGAGATGATATACGGGTGCTCAGTAGAGACTGGGTACACTGGACGGACTCGCCGAGAACTCCCAGATGGTATTATACCTCACGTCAGATGGCAGTTCTCTGGTGACACTGGTACAGAGTAGTCTGTTGACCCGAGATCGTCATAGAGTCTTGTATGGTTCCCACTGTGCTTTGATTTCCGTCTTACCACGTCCAAGAGGGCGTGCAAAACGGTGGTTTTTGGGTACAGTCCCGAGTCACATGGAGGCAATGAGTGATAGGAGGGGATTCGTCTCTCCCGGTATAGGGAGTTGATGTTGCGCTGTGTTCGATTGGCTATAACAGGAAATCCCTGGCCAGGGTTGCTGAGATTTACTGGTAAGTGTTACCAGTAGTTTCTCGAATTGTTATAGACCTCATATCGACACGACTTATCGAGCTATTGGGGTCTGACGTTTACCACCCCTAGGTGAGATATGCGACATATCAGACGATCAGACCGGACTGTACGGTAGTGTTACTGGTTGGATTCACTGGAGTGTGAGCGGGCTTGCTCGTCGATCTTCTGATCGCTCAATACCTGGGTGGCCGTTACGTTTAGCAGACCGCTTGCGGCTTATGGATGCTTGATATGATCATCATCTGCTGCCGGCGTATTGACGAGTCTTTAGAGTCCTACACAGAGGTTTCCTGGCTCAAGCAAAACGAAATAGGAGCGCATATGAGATATGTGCGGGACCGAGAATAATGCGTGTATGTGATACCGTATTCTATTCTCGCGATGTATGTATCGATTGGTTGTATGCGATATAACCTAGTTGTCGAATCGAAGGTCGATTCGATAAGCCGATGCATAGGATACTAGTCGGTTATATGCGATATGACCGGATCGTTAAATCAAGTGTTGATTTAATGATTTAATGTATAATTATATATTTGATATATTACTTTGCATTAACTAGTATCGGTTCACTTTAAGATGGATTTTCTCACTCGGATGTGCGCATTACATATGCGATATGATTTTGTGCACTTGATTGTATCATGTTTGATGATACATGTTTACTTGGTTAAGTGCAAAGAATTAAACCATGGTTAAAAGAATGGTTAGGGTTTCATTTCCTTTATTTATTCATTTATTTATTTGTTTATTCATTTTGGAAAAGAAGAGAAAAGAATGGTTGCTAGTTTTGGAGTTTAGTTGAAGCTTCATGAAGCTTTGATCAAGTCAACCATTCTTATCTCATCCTTAACCCTAACCATTCCCACTAACCATGATTCATTCTCTACACTTGACTATAGTTAATGATATGATAAGTATTTGTTTTTCTATTCTTTTTAAATAACTTATTATATATTTCTTTCTTCTTCTTCTTGATGAGCAAGGAAGAAAAAGCTTTCTTCATCAATGGTGATTGATGATAAAGAGTGAGAAATCCAAATCTAAAGTCTACCCACTTCCTATTTCTTCATCCGCTACCTCTTGCCAAGTAGTAGAGTGTGTTTTCTTCACAAGTTTCGTGACTTGGTGAAGTGAGAGCTTGATCTTGCGATGCTTCGACGTAGATCATCTTCGGCATGGACATCGATGACCTAGCCCGTCCATTCTCCGATGAAGCCGACGCTAGAGCCCGGGACTTGTTATGGACAGCGAGGAGACTTCATTGTGGAGCTATGGAGGTGGAGAACCGGATCTACAAAGGTTGTATTTCCGTATCTCTTAGTTAAGTGTTAACTAGTTTGCTTTTCGCCTGGATTTCTAGCAAACGATCCGTACACTAGGGTTTCTCGGCACCGTAATTTTTGAAATTGGCATGGTTGATGCCTTGTGAGACCTCTAGAGAGTGCCTAGGAACCCTACACTAATAAAGATAATAATATGGATGTATTGACCGAACCCGCATGTTATACTGTGCTGGGGAACGTTGGTTCCGTTCTTTCCTATAAGAGTTATAGGACTGAACAGGATATAGGGGAATACCAGGATTCTCATGCCACCCGATTGAAGAAAGTACATGATGATGCATTTTCTTCGGGTGTGTTCGTTACAGAGAACTGTTTCTCCATTTGCCCTACGTCCTGGGTATTAGATACCGGGTCAGGATCCCATATATGTAATCAGTTACATGGGCTTAGAAAAGGTAGAGAACTTAGAGAAGGTGATAAAGACATTAGAGTTGGAAATGGTGCAATTGTTGCAGCTAAGACTGTCGGGGAATATCACCTTGTATTACCAACTGGTAATACATTGGTTCTGAACGAATGCTATTACATGCCGAACCTGATATGCAACATTATATCGGTTTCTTTATTGAGTAAAGAGGGATATAATTTTGTATTACAGGATAATGTTATGAACATTTTCCGTAACCAAAAGTTGGTTGGATCAGGCACGTTGTGCAATGGCATTTATGTTCTAAATCAGTCAACAGTTCTGAGCATAACAAACACACACAAGAGGAAGAGTTCTGAACTGAACGAATCCTTCTTATGGCATTGTAGACTGGGTCACATCAATGCGACACGACTAGCTAAGTTGCATAAAGATGGATATTTAAATCCGTTTGAATTTTCATCCTATGACACTTGCCAGTTATGTCTCAAAGGCAAGATGACCAAAACTCCGTTTACGGGACACGGAGAAAGAGTTACTGAACTCTTAGGACTGATACATAGTGATGTATGCGGTCCCATGTCTACACATGCCAGGGATGGTTCTTCGTACTTCATTACATTCACTGACGATCTCTCAAGATTCGGATATGTGTTCCTGATGAAACACAAATCAGAAGCTTTTGAGAAATTTAGAGAATATAAACAAGAAGTCGAGAACCAAACCGGAAAAAGTATTAAAATCCTTCGATCTGATCGAGGAGGTGAATACTTGAGCAATGAATTCCTGGACTTCCTAAAAGAGAATGGGATTCTCTCTCAGCTGACTCCTCCATATACACCACAGCACAACGGTGTATCTGAACGGAGGAACCGCACCCTATTGGATATGGTGCGCTCTATGATGAGCACAGCTGAGTTACCTATTTCCTTCTGGGGATATGCACTGGAAACAGCTGCAGATCTATTGAATATGGTTCCCACCAAAACCGTGCCAACCACTCCATATGAGATATGGAAAGGAAAGAGACCATGTCTTAATTATGTTAAGATATGGGGTTGTCCGGCATATGTAAAAATGCAAAATCCGGACAAACTCGCGGCAAGGTCCATTCTGTGTAAGTTTATTGGATATCCCAAACATTCGCGCGGGTATATCTTTTACCACACCGAGGAACAAAAGGTGTTTGTTTCTCGACATGCCACCTTTTTAGAAAAGGAATTTCTTGAAAAAGAAATTAGTGGCAAGGAGGTAGAACTGGAAGAGGTTCCAGCAATACAGACTACAACAGAAGATTTGGTTGAACCAGAGGATTCAGTAGTTCCCAATGAACCTCAGCCTCTCCGCCGATCTAGTAGGGTTCCTCGCCCACCTGAGAGATACTACGGTTTTCTCATGGATGGAGGCAGCGAGGATTGCATCATGGAGATGATGACCCAACTAGCTTCGAGCAGGCCATCACGAGTAGGGACTCAGTGAAATGGCTGGATGCTATGCGGTCCGAGATGGAATCCATGTACACCAACAAAGTATGGACTTTGGACGTTGCTCCTGAAGGGGTAAAACCCATTGGGAGCAAGTGGATCTTCAAGAAGAAACTTGGTGTAGATGGGAAAGTGGACACTTTCAAAGCTAGACTTGTAGCAAAGGGTTTTCGTCAAAGACCAGGTGTGGACTATGACGAGACCTTTTCTCCAGTGGCTATGCTTAAATCCATCCGGATCATGCTTGCCATCGCTGCATATCATGATTACGAAATCTGGCAAATGGATGTTAAGACCGCCTTTCTAAATGGTGATTTAGAAGAGTGCGTGTACATGACTCAGCCAGAGGGCTTCGTAGACAGTGGGAGCAGCGGGAAGGTGTGCAAGCTGCTTAAATCCATTTATGGATTAAAGCAAGCATCGCGGAGTTGGAACATCTGCTTTGACGTCGTTATCAAAGAGTTTGATTTCGTCAAAAATCCAGATGAACCTTGTATCTACAAGAAGGTGGCAGAGAGTAAGGTTGTCTTCCTCGTATTGTACGTGGACGACATACTCTTGATAGGAAATGATATTCCTATGCTGCAATCGGTCAAGCTCTTCTTATCACAAAGATTCTCAATGAAAGATCTTGGTGATGCCTCCTGCATATTGGGAATTAGGATCTATAGAGATAGATCCAAACGGATTTTGGGATTGTCCCAATCCAGGTACATTGACACCATACTAAAGAGGTTTAGTATGGAAGAATCCAAGCATGGGAATTTGCCCACGATCTCTGGAGTCACTCTCTCCAAAGAGATGTCTCCCAAGACTGATTTGGAGAGAGCTCGCATGCAAGGGATACCCTATGCTTCGGCAGTAGGCTCTATCATGTATGCGATGCTATGTACCAGACCCGATGTAGCATACTCACTAAGTGTAGTGAGCAGGTATCAAGCTGATCCTGGAGAGAGTCACTGGACAGCTGTGAAGAGCATTCTCAAGTACTTGCGAAGGACTAGAGATATGTTCTTGGTGTATAGTAACGGAGAGCTCCAAGTGGAGTCCTTTACCGATTCGAGCTTCCAGAGTGATAAGGACGACTCTAAGTCGCAGTCGGGCTTTGTCTTTACCCTTTACGGAGGGGCGGTTAGCTGGAAGAGTTCCAAGCAGGAAACCGTGGTAGACTCGACGATGGAGGCTGAATACATCGCTGCCAACGATGCTGCCAAAGAGGCTGTCTGGGTCAAGAAGTTCATTACTGAACTTGGAGTGGTTCCATCCATTGAGCATCCAATACCTTTGTATTGCGATAACAATGGAGCGGTGGCTTTGGCCAAGGAACCCAGGTCCCATCAGCGATCCAGGCATATTCTGAGGCGGTATCACCTGATCCGGGAGATAGTTGATCGCCGGGAGATCGAGGTCAGGAGGGTTGACACGAAGAACAACACGGCGGATCCACTCACAAAGGCCATTCCCCAGATACAGTTTGAGAGACTCTTCGGGATGCTCGGTATGCGATACTACAGCAGCTGGCCTTAGTGCAAGTGGGAGATTGTTAGTTGTATGTATGCCCTAGAGGCCAGTATTGTACAGATGATGTATATTATATTGGATGCTTGGACATATATAGAGATGACTTTCTTGCTCGATATGATAGTATGCTATCTGGTTACTCTTTATCTTAACATGTACACTTGTCTCTTTAAACTGTCTTATAGTTACATGTTGATAAAGCCCTTAGGATGTGTACTTGACTACCTGGACTATGATGCAGATCATACTAGTGGGGACATGGTAGTCCATAAGTACATCCTTCAAGGTCCCTAGTCGTGGGTGTATCGAGACAGGGCATCGATATACCAGTGTAGACTAGCGTATACGCTTCTCGACCCATGAGATGGGCGATGGATGATCCCATATCCATTGGTGTTTGACATCAGAGATGGTATACGGGTGCTCAGTGGAGACTGGGTACACTGGACGGACTCGCCGAGAACTCCCAGATGGTATTATACCTCACGTCAGATGGCAGTTCTCAGGTGACACTTGTACAGGTTAGTCTGTAGACCCGAGATCGTCATAGAGTCTTGTGTGATTCCCACTGTGCTTTGATCTCCACCTTACCACGTCCATGAGGGTGTGCAAAACGGTGGTCTTTGGGTACAGTCCCGAGTCACATGGAGGCAATGAGCGATAGGAGGGGTTTCGTCTCTCCCGGTATTGGGGGTTGATGTTGCGCTGTGCTCGATTGGCCGTAACAGGGAAGTCCCTGGCCAGGGCTGATCAGAGATTTGCTGGTAAGTGTTACCAGTAGTTTCTCGACCCGTTATGAGCCTCACATCGGCACGACTTATCGGTTATTGGGGTCTGACGTATACCACCCCTAGACTTGATATGCGACATATCAGACGAACAGACCGGACTGTACGGTAAGTGTTACTGGTTAGATTCACAGGAGTGTGAGCGGGCTAGCTCGTCGATCTTCTGATCGCTCAATACCCGGATGGCCGTTACGTTTAGCAGACCGCTTGCGGCTTGTGGGTGCTTGATATGATCATCATCTGCTACCGGCGTATTGACGAGTCTTTAGAGTCCTACACAGAGGTTTCCTGGCTCAAGCGAAACGAAATAGGAGCGCATATGAGATATGTGCGGGAGCGAGAATAATGCGTGTATGTGATACCGCATTTCATTCTCACGATAAATGTTTCGATTGGTTATATTCGATATGACCTAGTTATCGAATCATTGATTCGATAAATCGATACATTGAATACTAGTTGGTTATGTGCGACATGACCGGATCATTGAATCAAATGTTGATTTAATGATTTAATGTATAATTATATATTTGATATATTACTTTGCATTAACTAGTATTGGTTCACTTTATACGGATTTTCTCACTTGATGTGCAAGTTGTATATGTGATATACTTTTGTGCACATATATGTATCATGTTTGATGATACTTGCTCACATGGTTAAGTGTAAAGAATTAAACCATGGTTAAGAAGATAATTAGGGTTTTGATTTATTCTCTCATTTATTTACCCATTCTTTATTTATTTAAATGGATAAATGAAAACATAATGGTTTCTTTTCATCATGAAGCTTGTTGAAGCTTCATGAAGCTTTGACTAAAGAAACCATTTTGTCTTCTAGCTTAACCCTAACCCTTCTCATTTACCATGGTCTTTTCTCTACACTTAACCTTGGTTAAGATATGATAAGTATTGATTTTATTATTCTTTTTTCACAACACTTATCATATTCTAGCTTCATCTTCTCCTTCTTCTTCAAGAGAGAAAACTAGATGCCATCAATGGCAACTTGAGCAAAAGTGAGTGAAATCCAATTCTAAAGTGAACCCACCTCCTATTTCTTCACCCTCTACCTCTTGCCAAGTTGTTTTGGGTGTTTTCTTCACAAGTTTCACAACTTTGTGAAGTCGGAGCTTGAACTTGTGATGCCTCGACGTAGATCGTCTTTGACACGAAGCCGACGACCTAGCTCGCCCGTTTCTCCGATGAAGCTGACGAATGAGTTCGGGATTCATGATAGACAGCGAGAGGATAACTACGTGGAGCTAAGGAAGTGGATATCCGGATCTACAAAGGTTGTAACTTCCGAACTTTAGTTAAGTTGTTAACTTGAATCGTTTTTCGCCTAGAATTCTAGTCTAAGATCCGTATTAGGGTTTCTCGGCACCCATAAATTTTTATATTGGCATGGTTGATGCCTTGTGAGACCTCTATAGTGTGCCTAGGAACCCTACACAATTTAGTCCTACCATCGTCGTTCAAGAAACGAGCATAGAAAGACATGACTTCTTTTAAGAGATAACCTTGAGCAATCGAACCTTCAGGACTATACTTGTTGCAAATATAGTTTTTTAAAATTAACAGATATCTGTTGAAAATGAAATAAATTAATAATTCATGATAATTCTTTGCAATTTAAATGATAAATAATAAACGTCAATAATACCTCTCGATTGGATACATCCAACGGTAACGGATCGGACCGTCAATCCTGGCCTCGGTTACCAGATGGACGGACATATGAACAATAATGTTAAAAAGGAAGGTGCAAAGATAGTTTCGAGCTTGCAGAGGATCAAAGGAATGCCTTTTTTGAGCTCTGATATCTCATTAATGTCCACGTTTTTGGAACACGATTGGCGGAAATACATGCAAAAGTTATTAAGCACGAGACCAACTTCTGGTTTTACCGATATTCTGAGACATAAAGGAAGAAGATGCTGCATTAATATGTGTTAATCATGGCTCTTGAGTCCTACGATTTTTCCGTTTTCTACCTGCATCTGTTTGGAAATGTTTGATGAGAAACGGTCGGCGACTTTCAATTCTTTCAACACACGCAAGAACCGCCGCTTCTCCTCTTTATTTATATTGCAGATTGCCGGTGGAATCTCGTAATAACCCGGTTTACCAGCTACAGACTGAGATTGCAATTCTTTTCTAATGGACAAACCATCCAAATTCTTCAAATCACAACGGGCGTTGAGATTGTCCTTCGTTTTTCTATTCTTACACAGCAGAAGATTGATGATGTACTTGGAGACGCCCTTCTCAATATGCATGACATCTAAATTGTGGCGCAGTGGTAGATCGGACCAGTATGGAAGCTGAAATAAACCACTAAGTTTCTTCTAACCAGATGGGCATGGCATTACATCTTTGTTCTGTTTCTTTCCGAATGTGATATTCTGATAACCTCTCCATTGTTGCAGTATGTCATTACCGGACAATGATTCAGGTGGCATACCGGTCTCCATCTTGCCATTGAACATTTCTTTATTCCTTCTGAATTTGTGAGTTATAGACAAGAATCGTCGATGACCCATAAAAGACTCTTTTTCGCTAAATAAACTTCAAACGTATGCTACTCATATGAATATGACAACCAGGACAAGTAAGCTTACCTTGAGTTGTCCACCCCGACAGCATGCCGTAGACAGGAAAATCATTAATCGTACACAACAAAACAGCACGCATATGAAAAAATTGTTTACCATCTGCGTCATAGGTTCTCACACTAGGTTCCCACAACAACTTTAACTCATCGATCAAGGGTTGAAGGTACACGTCGATATTTTTCCAAGGAGAAAAGGGACCGTCGATTAAAAGCGCCAAGGTAAAATAAGACTGTGTCGTAACCCTTCATGGCGGCAGGTTATATATAGTCCCCACAACGTGCCAAGTACTGTGAGTACGCCTGCCGCAAACCATCCCAAATGGACTGAAACCTTCACTCACAATCTCCATGTTGGAGATAGTGCCCTCAGAGTCAATTATTGGATCACAGGCATGTGATTGCAATGATTGAGGGAGGACCTATGCCGGTAGGACAGTCTTACTCAAGATGATAGTATGCTATCTGGTTTATATTTATTATCGTGTACTGCTTTAGGTGACCTTACAGGTCACTATTGCGCGTTGATAGAGCCCTTATGATTCTTGCTTGACGGCCAGCAGTATGATAGCGATCATATACGTGGGAGATGGGGTCTATAAGCACATCCTTAAAAGGTCCCTAGTCGTGGGAGTTTTCGAGACAGGGCATCGATACTCCAAAGTAGACTAGTGTATACAGTCGGGACCCAGACGAGGAGCGGTGGCCGGTCTCACAAGCCACTGGTGTCAGTTGGTTCACCTAAGATGTATACATGTGCTCATTGGGTTATTAGTACACCGGACAGGACTCGCCGGGAACATGCTAGTTGGTTTTATACCTGACGTCAGATAGCAGTTCCCTGGTGACATGTGTACATGTTAGTTCATCGATCTGAGATCGTCATTTGTCTCGTGTGAGTTCCCATTGTACTTTGATTACTACCCTACCACGGCTCAAAGGAGTCGTGCAAATAGGTTTTAGTTGGGTACAGTCCCGAGCCACATGGTGGCAGTGAGAGGATCTGCAGGGGTTCGTCTCTCCCGGTATTGGGGGTGAGATCGCGTTGTGTCTAGGAGAGCCATTACACGAAGTCTTTGGCCAAGGCATGAGATTTACTGGTAGGTATTCCAGTAGTATCTCAGGGTGTTTTGGGCTGCACTCCGACACGACTTGTACCGCTTTTGGGGGTCTGACTTTTACCAACCCCCTAGGCCCGCCATGCAATACTCATAGACGAACGGACCGGACTGTACGGATATTGTCACTGACAGGCTCAGTAGGGTGTCAGGATGAGTTCGCTCATCAACGTCCCTTTTGGTCAATACCTGGTATCCCGTTACGTACGGCTAATACCTCTGACATGCTAGTGGTTAAATCCACAGCCAAAGTATTGACGAGTCTTTAGAGTCCCCCACCGACAGTTTCTCAAGTTTCGGAAGAAACGCTGTAGAGGCCGTATGGAGATATGGCAGGGTTCGATCATGTACGTGCGGTATTGCACGGATCATGATCGGACGGATAATACTAGCTGGTTTTGGTTTAAGCCGGATCCTAGTATTGTACAGTGTAGATTTTGTCTCATTGCATTTGTATTCGGTCGGAATACAAATGCGGGTATGTATATACTGTCGCGGGGTTTTCCAGTAATTTGTTACCGGATCGCTTTTTGAAGTTGCCAGTTTGTATTCCGTTTCAGCCATTTTCCTTTCTTTCTTTCCTTGGCTGAATTTTCCATGGAGGAGCTTATTTGCAAATGTGCAAATTAGCAAAATGGAGGGTGTTTTTGTGGTGGAGGGTTCATGATGGTTCTAGCATCCTTTGACTTCTTTTTCTCATCATGACTTGCTTTATGTAATGGGATATGATTAGGAAATAGGTGTGACATTCTTCATGATTATCATCATTCTCTTTCTTGCATTATTGATCCACTCCCTCCTCTTCTTATGATAAGGGCCGGCCATATTTTTGAGGGAGTGAGGATTCATTTTTGTGTGTGGAAAATTTCATCTCATTTTGGCTCATACAAAATTCCATATCCCATCTCCAAAGTTCATATCTCCTTCTCCACTACAAATGGCAACTTCAATAACCCCTTGAGACAAACCGTTCTACACTCAGTCTACAGCAATCTTGGACACATTGGCTTGCCAACTTCATGTCCGAGTTGCCTCGGTTCACAGGTGGGAGCCCGTAAAAAGACTCGGTGATGTGGTGCCCTTTCCGACGAGGAGAACAAGACAGGAGATGCCGCGAGGAGCTTGGGATGGTGGCCGAAGACCAAAGGACACGGATCGCTCGGTATAGCTCTCTACCCTTTCTCCTGTTAGCTAGTAGTAGGTTAATGGTCCGATCCGGGTTTATAGTCCGCGGTAGCGCCGGTTTCTAAGTTAAAGAAAAATTTTTGTTTTCCGCATTTTGGCCTCGGACAGACGGCCGGGACGCTGCCGTGCACTTACATGGTATAAGAGCCATACCATTAACCTTTTCTAGCTTGCTCTAACGTGTTTAGAACTTCGATCGAACAAAAATTCCAAAACCGCGATTTCAAATGCATCAGTTTCTGTCGAAATTTTTTAGTTGTCAAAAAAATATTTGGTGTGTTACAAAAATATATGCAGGGTTTTTTAAGAGAACTAAGAAAATTTGGTGGGCTGATTTTACTGTAGCGCGGCGGATCCGCGGCCGTAACCACGTTTTGGCCGCGGATCCGCGGCCGTACTGTAGCCACAGTCCACCAAATTTCTTCAATAGGTCTCTGTGTTAGAATTGGGGTTTTTGGTATATTCTGTTTGGGCCCAAATTTATTTTGAGTGCTACAGTTGTGCTTGGGGCCCACTTCGGGAATTTTTGTCGATCGAAAATTTTAAACATGTTAGTTCACAGTATTTATATTATATATGCGACCGTGAATGCCATTTGATCGGTAAATCCTGTCTAATTGCTATAGTTCTTTTAGACGGATTTGCGAACGTGACATTCACGTTGATGTTCTGTGTTGTGTTGTGATGTTGCGGATTTGTCGTGGTGGATAGCCTGGATGCAATGGTACTACAGTTTGGTTGTATATGTACATTTGATATTGCGGGGCGAGCGTCCGACATGTGGACTGCCGTCACTGCCTGTTTGTATATTATTCTTTTGGGGCACGACCGGGTTGAGGTCGATGTACCCGTTGTATATTTTACTTTCTGTACTAGGATTACCCCGCGGAGGGGTGCACGGGTAGCCGGGTTCTAGAGGGCAACGGGCCCGCATCTCATGGCTTTGAGACGGAAGGGGCTTCACTCTATAATTGGAGGGCTATTCGCTACACTCGTAGGGGGTACAGGTTGACCCAAGGAGGGGTGCCCAAGTTATCGGATTCCGTGAAGTACTGGGTGGTCCATTCACGTTGTTGAAGGGGGCTGCCTCGCTTCAGGTTTTGGCAGGTAACTTGCCGCGTCCATAGGGGACTAGGATTTCATTGCACAGGCTATCCACACGATCAGGGGAACGTCGGGTTTCAGTAGCGGCTCTATAAAACCCGGGGTCCCAGATATCTGTATTGTTCTGCGATGCTTATTACATTTCTGTGATGTTGCATTTTATCACGCCTTGAGCGATTATTATATATTGATATATATATACTAGTAGATGTTGTATATGTTTTGCATCCGCGCTAGTCCAGTCTCCGCTCTGTCGTTGGTTAAGTAACCTAACGGGTAATGATGGGACCCAGTGGCGAATGCGGATGGCATATACGTACATCGTATTTTCGGTCTTTATTGGTGTGATCAATTGATGGGACTGCATTGATTCGGATCAATGCAAACTAAACGAACCTATTCCGATGTTGTTGGAACATTTTTCAAAAAGCTGTTATTGCAAGGACGTTCTCTTTTGTTTTGCACAGTGGTATTCGGTTATGAATATCCAGCACCTTAGTCGACGAGGCAAGGGCCGAGATCCCTTCACCGGGAGTGACCCCTTGGACAGAAGTTTGCGTTAAGGTAATAACTTCACTATAGCCGATTACTTTTGCTTTGTATCGTGGTATTCAGTTGGAATATCCTGCACCTCATTCTACGGGGAAAGAGCTGATATCCCTTCACCGGGAGTGACCTCTTTAGCAAAGGTTTTCGTCACTATACTTTTATAAAAAGCTATCCGGTTCCTTCAACGATATCAAGTTCATTACGTTAAAGGTTTTTCGCCAAAAACCATTCGTAACCCTCCATCATTTCAGAAAGGTAACACTTAGTAGTCATGCTATCTATGTTGGCCTTCGTCAAGGCATAGTGTATGGTAGCTATTTGTTACTTTTCTGCGGCATAGATAGATGCGTTGGTTTGGGACAGTCGTACTACTATTTTGTCCTTCGTCAAGGGTATGTACGGGTGGGTTCAAATTAACCTGGATAATGACAGGTAGAACTTGACATGTGACTTATGATATGTTAGCCTTCGTCAAGGTCATAAGAGCCTGGGGTAAAAATCACATCGGGAGTTTCTAAAGAAACTGAAACTTGTCAAATATGCGCATACCTTCTGGAGTGTGATAACGTGAGTGGATTCCATCACGTTATCATGCGATGATAGTTGGATCCCGATTCCCACTGATGAGTTGGTTTACTCCTCGGGTGATCCCGACCAATTCTTCTTTCAGGTTTGGAGGAGAATTTGACGATACAGTGGGAGGTTTCCTGATTAGATAAATTGGTAACCATTCTGATTTAGGTTAGAGTGCACGCTGAGTGTTTCTTTTCTCTCTCTCTGGGGCAGCGACCATGGCCCGGCCCTTGACTATGACTCAGTGACCAAGTTGACCGAACCTTTTTAAAACACTGGCTTTTGGATTGTCAGAGTTGCAAACCTCATTTCCACTCCTACTTTTACCCTTTTCTCCAGGACACCCCGTATTACTATGAACGTCCACTTCCATTGGATAAAACCATCGTATGGTTATATACGAACTCGAAGGAACTTGTTCCAGATTCGAGGATGGTTTCCGGTTCTGGAGAAAACGAATAGGACTATTCAGTTGTCTTTTCCTTTTACCTTCTCTCATATTGCGAGTGCTCCTTGGATTAGGACAGTAAACCTATTACGCTTATTGGATAGTCTTCTTCCAAACCATAGGCAGGTGTCGAACGGTAGGGAATGAAGAAAACCAATTAGCCTAACGATGGTGTACAGAAGGTAATAAGTTAAGACAAATAAAGGGATTAGAAAGAGGGCAAAGTAAATTGCGACTGCTATTCACGACCAAACCAAGTATTTCATTACCACTCCTATTTCACCTTTGTATTTCTCCAGAACACTCCGTATCACTACGAAGATCCACAGTTTATTGGATACTCCATCGTATGGTTATATACGAACTCGAAGGAACTTGTTCCAGTTCGGGGATGGATTCTGGTTCAGGAGAAATAGGAATAAGGTTTATTCAGGTGTCTTTTATCTTTACCTTCTCTCGGGTTGCGAGTGCTCCTAGGATTAGGACAGTACACCAATTATGCTTATTGGATAGTCTTCTTCCAAACCATAGGCTGGTGCCGAACGGAAGGGAAGGAAGAAAACCATTTAGCCTAAAAGGGTGTACAGAAGGTAATGACTAAAGACATATGAAGGGATTTAGAGAGATGGAAAAGAAATATACGGTTACAGTTGTGAATCTGGATAATGGTAGAGGCATTACTAGGAATACCCGGATACCCCTACGAAACATTTCAATGTTTCAGTTTCACTGTGTACTGTTAAAAGAAAACTGATTTCCCAATTAGCCCTTGCTCCAGGGTATGTATTTACCAGGTATGATTCTCATATCTGTATGGTTTTACAGTTGATGAGTGGGAGTAAGTTATTGGGAATTAGGTGATCATCCTCATTATATCGGAATTCGTTGTAATTGGTGATATTTAAGGAAATCGCCTGGGTTGTTTGCCGGACGGCAGATATTTGGTTTTGAATATCCGTTGTTATGCACCAATTTCAAATTGATATATCTGTACGTTCATTTTTATGAAGTGAGATATAACTTTTTGAAATTATGTCCATGACATTTACCTATATCAGTTGATGGTTAGGTAAGGAGTATTAAACAGCGGTGTAATTCTTCTTAACCATAAGTACAGTTTTCAACCTACGACACACAGCGAATGAGTTATTAGACTCAGGGGACTTATACAGAGTATTGTATGTTGTCCAGTGTCCATCAGGACAGAGGGGTTGGTACTCGTACTATATTCTGTTCACTTGTGACTTCTCTAGTTCTTAGACATATGTTTCGTAGAAACACAAGGTCCAAGTTTTGAGAAGTTATAGGTATATGAATAAAGTAGAGAACCGGGTGTTGCAAGTATCAGGATTCTTCAAGGTTCGATCAAGGTGATCGAACATGTAGATACTTGTGTATGGTATTCAGTTGATAGTAATGGTTTTGAGAAACTTGTTTCTCTTTCAGGTTACTCATATCTGGATGCATTCCTAAGTTGAGTAACACTGATAGGCCTCCTTCCATTTAGTTGACATGCACTGGAGACAGCTGCATGATTTGAATCTGGTTCCAATTAAATCAGTGCCTCTGTTTCTATATTAGATATAGAACAGTTCATATCTTGACGATGTTAAGGTACGGGGAGTTGTCCGGCTTATACTTAAAACCAAACTCTGGATAACTCAAGGCACGTTTCTGTAATGGCTGTTTATAGGTTGACCCAGGCTATGAAGAGGGTTGACTTTCTACCATCTGGAAGATCAATAGTGATATTGTTCTAGATTCACCACAGTTTTAAGTAAAATGGATTTTTTCAGAAAACAGAAGTGGGAGTATGGTAGAACTGGAAGTGATTCCAGAACCGCAAACGATTACTGAAAATTTGACAAGAACCTAAAGATTCAATCTGGTTTGACATTCCATTGGCCACTCCGCAGATATGGTGGGTAACCTCAGGCACTCGAGATGTACCTCGGTATGCTCAAAGACGGTGACAGGGAGGTTCTTGTTTACCCAGACTTGACACTACTGTTGTTCCAGGCTATGAGACCCGGTAGAAGGATGAGTATAGCGTCGTTCTAAAAAAGCTTTAGAAGTGTACGTGTATATGATTCTGCCAGAGAGTTGTCGTAGTCAGTGGGAGCAGCGGAAGCATTGGTGGACATGTAGCTTATGTCTATTTATAGACTAAAGCAGATGTAGCGGAGATAAATCATCTATTTCTGATATGACAGTCATAGATTTGACTTCATCAGAATAGGGGATGGATCTGTTAAGATGGTAGTAGGGTGTGATGTCCTGGTATTTGGATGACATACACAAAGTAGGAAGTGAAGTTCCTATACTACGATCGGTTATACTTTGGTTGTCACACAGTGGTTTCTCCACATGGGACTTGGATATTGTATCATATATTCTGGTTACTAGATCTATGGTTTTTGATCTAGATTTGGGTAGTTTCCCAATCTGGGTACTTAGACAGCATTCTAAAGGTGTTTTAGAATGGACGACTCCTGGCACGGTAGTGTACCTGCAAGTGATGGAGTCACCCTCTCTAAAGGTGTCTTACAGACTAAAGGGGAGAGGGATGTGCATGATTGGCAGATCGCTTGCTCAGGCAATTGAGTCAATCATGAGATATCAAGTACCACACCAGATATTGTTTTTGCACGAGATGCGGTAAGTAGATATTGGTCCAATCCTAGAGAAACATTCGGAAGCAGTTTTAGAACATAAGTGAATGTTCTGGGGATATGATAACGACAGCCTCATTCGGGAGACAGTTATCATTCCAGGCTTCCAAGGTGACCTGGATGACAGAGTGACTGTCAGAGTTATAGTTTTCCCTCTGAAGAGGGGCAGTGTTTTGGACAGGTGATCCAAGCGGACACTGAGGGAGGCATTACGCAGGATACTGATTAAGTTCAGTTGACGATACAGTCTAAGAAGTTTGGATTTGGAGTTCATTTATGAGCTAGGTCCCATCAGATATCCAGACATATTCTAAGACAGGTATTGCTCATTTCGGGAGATGGCTTTCTCCGCGAACTTGAGATTAAGAGAGACATAGAAAGAAACATCAGAGCTGATCCACTCACTAAGGCTATTCCTCGAACGCATTAGTTTCGCAAACGGGTTTTGTGAGACTGATTAGTAGAGGAGTTGGGTGTTCGGTATCACACGGGCTGTGAGTATGCGACATCGCAATAATTAGACTTGAGTGCAAGTGGGAGATTGTTGGAGATAGTGCCCTCAGAGTCAATTATTGGATCATAGGCACGCGATTGCAATGATTGAGGGAGGACCTATGTCGGTAGGACAGTCTTACTCAAGATGATAGTATGATATCTGGTTTATCTTTATCATCGTGTACTGCTTTAGGTGACCTTACAGGTCACTATTGCGCGTTGATAGAGCCCTTAGGATTCTTACTTGACGGCCAACGGTATGATGGCGATCATATACGTGGGAGCTGGGGTCTATAAGCACATCCTTAAAAGGTCCCTAGTCATGGGAGTTTTCGAGACAGGGCATCGATACTCCAGAGTAGACTAGTGTATACAGTCGAGTCCCCGACGAGGGGCGGTGGCCGGTCTCATAAGCCACTGGTGTCAGTTGGTTCACCTAAGATGTATACAGGTGCTCATTGGGTTATGAGTACACCGGACAGGACTCGCCGGGGACATGCTAGTTGGTTTTATACCTGACGTCAGATAGCAGTTCCCTGGTAACATGTGTACAGGTTAGTTCATCGACCTGAGATCGTCATTTGTCTCGTGTGAGTTCCCACTGTACTTTGATTACTACCCTACCACGGCTCAAAAGAGTCGTGCAAACAGCTTTTAGTTGGGTACAGTCCCGAGCCACATGGAGGCAGTGAGCGGATCTGCAGGGGTTCGTCTCTCCCGGTATTGGGGTGAGATCGCGCTGTGTCTAGGAGAGCCATTACACGAAGTCCTTGGCTAAGGCAGGAGATTTACTGGTAGGTATTCCAGTAGTATCTCAGGGTGTTCTGGGCTGCACTCCGACACGATTTGTACCGCTTTTGGGGGTCTGACTTTTACCAACCCTCTAGGCCCGCCATGCGATGCTCATAGACGAACGGACCGGACTGTACAGATATTGTCACTGACAGGCTTAGTAGGGTGTCAGGATGAGTTCGCTCATCGACGTCCTTTTTGGTCAATACCTGGTATCCCGTTACGTACTGCTAATACCTCTGACGTGCTAGTGGTTAAATCCACAGCCAAAGTATTGACGAGTCTTTAGACTCCCCCACCGACAGTTTCTCAAGTTTCGGAAGAAACGCTGTAGAGGCCGTATGGAGATATGGCAGGGTTCGATCATGTACGTGCGGTATTGCACGGATCATGATCGGACGGATAATACTAGCGGGTTTTGGTTTAAGCCGGATCCTAGTATTGTACAGTGTAGATTTTGTCTCATTGCATTTGTATTCGGTCGGAATACAAATGCGGGTATGTATATACAGTCGCGGGGTTTTCCAGTAATTTGTTACCGGATCGCTTTTTGAAGTTGCCAGTTTGTATTCCGTTTCAGCCAATTTCCTTTCTTTCTTTCCTTGGCTGAATTTTCCATAGAAGGGCTTATTTGCAAATGTGCAAATTAGCAAAATGGAGGGTGTTTTTGTGGTGGAGGGTTCATGATGGTTCTAGCATCCTTTGACTTCTTTTTCTCATCATGACTTGATTTATGTGATGGGATATGATTAGGAAATGGGTGTGACATTCTTCATGATTATCATCATTCTCTTTCTTGCATTATTGATCCACTCCCTCCTCTTCTTATGATAGGGGCCGGCCACATTTTTGAGGGAGTGAGGATTCATTTTTGTGTGTGGAAAATTTCATCTCATTTTGTCTCACATAAAATTCCATAGCCCATCTCCAAAGTTCATATCTCCTTCTCCACTACAATGGCAACTTCAATAACCCCTTGAGACAAACCGTTATACACTCAGTCTACAGCAATCTTGGACACGTCGGCTTGCCAACTTCGTGTCCGAGTTGCCTCGGTTCAGAGGTGGGAGCCCGTAAAAAGACTCGGTGATGTGGTGCCCTTTCCGACGAGGAGAACAAGACAGGAGATGCCGTGAGGAGCTTGGGATGGTGGCCGAAGACCGAAGAACACGGATCGCTCGGTATAACTCTCTACCCTTTCTCCAGTTAGCTAGTAGTAGGTTAATGGTCCAATCCGGGTTTATAGTCCGCGGTAGCGCCGGTTTCTAAGTTAAAGAAAAGTTTTTGTTTTCCGCATTTTGGCCTCGGACAGACGGCCGGGGCGCTGCCGTGCACTTACGCTCCAGCCTCACGTTATGAAGATTTGCACCGAACGAAGGATGTTTTTCAATTAAAACTTTCCACGATATTGAATCTCTAAGATAACTCATTTTCCCTCTTCACAAGACACTTTATAATACCTCTGCATTTCGGACGCCGTCTCATCACACATAAATAACCGTTGCAGTCTCGGTATTAACGGAAAATAATGAAGAATCTTCAAAGGCATATCACTCGAACGGGAGTCTTTTTTATGCTTGGATCGACTTTTCCCGCACACTGAGCAGCTTTTGAGTGCGGCGTGTTCTTTATATAACAAAACACAGTCATTCTCGCATGCATGTATCTTCTCACACTTTATGCCGATATTTGTGATTATCTTTTGTGCCTCGTACCAGCTCGGTGGCACTTCATTTCCGTCAGGAAAAGCTTCCTTCAGTAATACTAAGAGATCGGTGAAAGACCGGTTACTCCATCTGTTCTTGCACTTGACCTGGAAGAGAAGTACGAAAAAGGATAGTATCAAAAACCTTTTGCAATTTAGATATAGAGGGATTCTCGAGGAATCCTTGTACTTCTCCAATAATGTGGGTCCAGTACTTTCCGTATCATTAGGAAGTCTAGCGGCATTTATAAGCCCATCCAGGATATCGACCGGCGCGAACACAGCATCATCGTTTTCGACGGTTTCGTCTTCTTCAAACTATCATTCCTCCTCTTCTTCTACTATCCGTTACCACTCTTTAGTTTCCGCTTAGATGTCTTTTGCACTGGCCCTCCATCATCCTTTTCTCCATGAATATCCCACTTAGTGTAATCTCTAACGAAACCTTTTTTCATGATGTGTAACTTAACATCCAATAGATTTCCTTTTTCGGTATCTCAAGACGTGCATAGGTAAAATTGGTGAAAAATTAAACACCGTTAAGGAAAAAATCAGTGGCTCTCTAGAAAATATCGACGTACATCTAACTCTTGTCGTGAAGGTACGGGAATGCCATATTGGAAGGAAATAGAACGTAGTAAGGTTCTTATAGATAAGAGTCATGGAATTAAGATTTCGTTCCAAATACAAGATACACGGATAATAAAGAGCGTTAGTGTTAGGTTTAATTGACGACTTCGTTAAGTTTGGTTTCAATTGTTATTGGACTGGGCTCTCCTCAAACTCTTATTGAGAACTTTCTTTTTCTAATCTCAAAACTCAAGAGTTGGATTCTTTTTCCGAAAAAGATGATGATAATATTAAATGTTTTTTATTGGATGTCAAGACTAATGACTGTAGGGGTAAGGCACATATCCCATTAAGAATGTATAAAGCATACACCTATTCACTTGTGCTTTCATCCGTTTCGAGAAAATTTCTGCAGCACTTCTCCGCTGTTCTCCGAATACACTGTAATAGAACAAATAATCGTTCAATACTGTGAAAACCCATTGAAATGAACATCTAATCTATCGTTGTATACGGAGAACCGGTAGAAAGGTATCGGCGAAATATCCCAAAACGAATGAAAAACACAAGTGAATGCATGTGTCTGCTTTATACATTCCTAATTTGTCCACACATGAAAAATCTATCCGTTATCATACGATCGAATATTAATTGTCGTCATATAGACTATGCAACGGTTTTTAGAAGCCGAACAATAATGTCCGGTGTTTAACAACTTTCGTGTAGTTTTATATCACGACGAACACCAAACGTATGTTAACCGATAGACGGGAACTATGTCACGTTTTTATTTTCACATATGATTAATTATCGATGAGAATATAGAAATTTCATATTATCATTGAATGTCATACACTTATTTTAAGATTTAATTTGGATTGGTTTTACGTTTACGTTTCAAATATAAGGTTTTGAAGTTCTAAGTTTAGGGTAATTTTTTTTTTAAAGATGAGGGTTTTCTTATTCGAGTTTAAAATTTTGGATTTAGGAAAAAAGTTAGCATGGGGTTTGACAAGGGTTCAATGTAGAGGAAAATGATGATGAATTAGGGTTTAGCCTTGTTCATATGTGCCTGTGTGTTTGTGCGTGTGTGTCGGTTTTCGTATATCTGAATATGTATATCTGGGGTTAGGGTTAGGGTTTGACAAGAGTTCTATGTAGAGAAGAATAATGATGAATTAAGTTTTGGCCTTATTTGTATGTGTGTGTGTCTCTCTTTGTGTGCGTGCGTGCGCGCTTTTGTTTGTGTATGTGTATGCATACACATACACACATATAAGCATACACACAGACACACATTTATTAAATTACTATAAAATACCTTATAATGTTTCACCAAACTACCTTTTGCTATTGTTGTTTTTTCACTAAACTACCTTAACGAGGTCAATCTATTCTTTCAATTTCAGTAAAGTACACTAAAATACCCTTAATTATTGTTGGTTTTTCACTAAACCACCTTAACAAATTTAAATAAACTATTCATATACTTGAATTAACTAAATTACTATAAATTTCACTCAAATACCATTAACTATTGTTGTTTTGCACTAAAATACCATAAACTGTTGTTGCTTTTCAATAAATTACCTATAAAAATTTGCCAAATTACCCGGATCCGAACCCTAAACCCCAACCATTAATTATCCATAATTAACCCTACCATTAACCCTAACTCTAATCATACCCCTAACCCAGCCCTAATCCCAAAACCCTAACCCTAACCCTAACCCGGTCGACCCTAATTAACCCCCAACCGAAATCCAAACCCTAATCAATATTCGACCGGCCAACTCGGGGGGGGGGGGGGGGGGCTCGGCAACAACAACAACAACAAAAACAAAAAGACCATCAACACCAATAACAACAGAAGCAGCAGTAACAGCAACAACACGCGACAACAAAATTTATGGGATCAATCGAACAAAACAATTAAAATTAAACAAAAAAAATTTAAACAATTAATTTATATTTATCTCTTCGACGAGCAAGTATTGATCGGTGTTGAGCTTCGACGAGCTCGATCCAGAGGCAGTGGCCAGGGTGTTTTCGAGCAACGACAGTGAGCTCCGGAGGCAAACTTTGTGCTCCGGAGGAGAGGAGCCTCGACACCGGAGGGTTTCGATTGATCGATCGACGACGAGAAGGAGCGGAGGCGGGAGAAATTTTTTGGGCAGGGGAGGGAAGAAAATTAGGGATCGAGGGAATTTTGGGTGGGAAGTTGGGTTTTATCATGCCAAGTTGTGGGGCCGCCACATTATGCAATTGGTTATGGTTCACACCGTGACCAATTTTTTTACGACTGTGATGATAAAATGGTTACGGTTTGTGCCGTGACGAAATCTCCGGACCTTTGAGCACTTTAAGAGCAGTGAAAGAGTCTTGGAAGGCCAAAAAGGATCATCAAATCCATGAAAATATGCGTACTTTTGGATATGATTGTTTGACCGACTACTTCAATCGATTCAAGGTCCGCACTCAAAGGTACAAGTTTGATATGCGTTTACTTACGCTATAGAAATCATCTCTGCGCGCATCGTTTGCTTCATGCATGAACTGCTTTATGCAACTCCATTGTATTCATCTAATAAATGAAACATGCATTTTTCAACACAAGGCTCGTATAGACCATTTCATGGTTCAATACAAATTTTTATTTTTATATATTTTAAATATATTTTTCCTCTGATGAGAGAAACACTTACTAATTATTACAGTAAAAGAAACACAATTGTTATGATCTCTAGAACTTGGAACAATCAGCAGGAGCAAATGACAACCTCTTAGTTCCAAGATCATACCCTAAATGAAAATTCTGCTGCCCTAAATTCCCAAATATACTTATACCGTCGTCACCTCCACTAGACACAATGGCAAGACAAAGCACGCCGTCAGTAACCTCCACGAACGTATTCACCGGCGCCAACTTCATCGGTGCGTCTTTAAACTCGAACGTCACGTCGGGCAGATCCAAATCGCTTTCAGTCGCATTCGACACGTCGATACAGAATTCAAAAATGTCCATTGGGACCTTCACTTTCGGATACTTAATAACTAGAGTTAACATATCAAGAAGAGGTTTCGCCAATCTGTCATCGAGGATCGTGAGCGTAGTCCCGGAATCTATTATGATGTTCCCCTGGTTGGACGTAGGGAACAAAACGGAGTTGTTACCGACGGTGAAGCCTTCAAGAGAGAGGAAGTAGAAAGTACTTTCGGGGCCGTCGCGGGTGATGATCGGGGTGCTGAAGGCGTTGGGGCCCACGCTGACGAAGTTGTCGTTGCCGAAGGTTAGGAGACTGGAGTAGACAGTAGGAGAACTTGTGGTCGATGGTAGGGCCCAACTGGGAGACAAGGGATAAGGTCCCACCACCGAGGCCGACTAGGCCGTCGTCTGTTTGTCCGATGTACAAAACAATCATTAGTCTTAAATTTAATGTTCACGAACGAGGGACGCACAGTTATAAATTTAATTTAATCATTAGAATAATATTTATATTTCTTGACCCTCGATATTTTGGAGGTTGCAAAGAATTTAGGTTGGCTGTCCAACCGTGCTATAGTTAATTAGTGCAGTTCCCAAGTACGTACATGTAGATGCTCTTAATCATGTGCTTGGTTGTAATTGTGGCTTTATATATCATTTACCTGTGCTTTATCCGCTATAATTGGAAGGGTGTTAAGATTTGATGACATTGTTCAACATTATAATTTTTTAACTGAAATTTCAACTCTATATATGTTTTCTCACTGAAAGTATGGTTCATCATTATTAAAGAAGAAAATTACCGGCTAAAACAAACACATAAATTTTGATTTTGATGAGATTGAAAGTCCATGAGGTTCCCATCATACGTACCTAGCCAAACATATCAAAACCTTCCGATTCCATATCTAGTAGAAGATGAATTCAGACTAAACTCTTATATTTTAATAATATATTGATGTGCAAAATTAAAGCGTAGGTTTAAATATGCAATTTCATTAGAATTCCTTATTAAGTGTTTCAAATAAAATGGTTTATTAATTACCAGCATTCTCGAACGTCCCATTGCTCACATGCGAGCACCCAAACAGAATCTTCGGTAAGGAAGCCGTCCCGTTACTACCGGGAGTCCCGAGTGTAAAAGTCTCCGTCGACAAAATTCCTACGGTATAAGAACCATCGCCATAGGAATAGCCGTACTCACAATTAGAGCTGTGACTACAAATAGACTCAGGCAAAGCCGAGCAGATATCAGCCTTGCAAGAAATATTAGTGTAGGTCGACGAGCCCTTCGGATCGAACATCGGGTCAGTCTGGTTATAGCAGCTGACGCAGGGTTTGCACTGCGCCCAGATCAGATCACTGCCAGTGTCGGCGATGGCGACCACCATGAATGGTGGAGTACCGATGTAAATGGTCATCAGATATTCAAAGTCGTTAGGGACAAGTTTGGAGTCAAACGACCCGCTTGCGAGGGAACGGAAACGTTCCGCACGGGAAATTGATCGCTGAGCAGAAGCACGGAGACGATCGAATTTAGAGAGAGAAGGGTTGTGGTATGGAGAGTTTGGGGAGTCTCTATGGATGAGATGACTAGTGAATCCTTCATTGAGAGGGAGAGTAGTAGAGATGAGAAGGAAAAAGAAGAGAATGAGAGAGTTAGACATTGTGTTTGATGATTAGAAATGTATAGTTTGAAGGGGTATTTATAGGTTGAATTTGATGAGGAGAACAAGGCATGTAGAGATTTCATAAATTTTAAATATATTCTTGTTGTCTTGAAAACATCTCTGTGTAGGCCGGCAAAACCCTTGTTTTGTATTAGATCGATGTTTCCTTTGGGTTCTCGTATATACCGATGTCTTAAATTTTTCTCATGTGACTTGTTGCATAAACACAATATTTTTATTTGGTCAATCTAGGCAAGCCGGACCCTAGTGGCTGGTTTATCAATCATCGAAACCATAACAAATCGGATGAAAGCCTGAGACTTTTCATGTACTCAAACGAGATTGAAAACTGCCATTCCGTCGAATTTGAAAAGGTTGCGAAAAACGTAGAAGGTCAGTTCGGTGGTTAGTTCTGAAGAAGAGATTCACGGGTAATTTTGGATGGTGTTGGATTCATATTACAAGAAATTATGTGGTATCATATTTTTGTTCTTGGGACATTTTCGGGGAGTCATTTGTGACTCATATAGCACGCATCTCTCCTCTTTCATTTAACAGATATTAATATTGTTGGTCTTTCCTCATCTTATGTTGGTTGTATGGCCGGAAGTTGTAAACTTCTTGTCATAAATCTCATGTTTTAAATGACTATACCATATGATGATTCTCGATATCGGTGATCTTCCAGATCATGACACGTGGCAGATGACGTGTCCCGAAACTTGTAAGAAAGGACCCGCAGTGGCCGACCAGACCACTCCTATGCTCGTCCTACAAACAAACCGCTGGCTCACCTCCGAGCCCCCTGCACAATTGGCCTCCTCGGTACTCTCAGCTCGCCTCCGGGCTACCACAGAACCAAGATAGCTCGGCCTCCCGCTCGGTCCCGAGCCTCCCGCCGAGCTCATATTCCTCGGTCCCATCGACCGACCAACGGCATCATTCACATGTGCTTCCGCCCCGCCTCGGCGAATCTCGCCATGCGTGAGATATCCGTCGGCCACGTCCCACGCCATCACGATCCTCCATTAACTGGCATGTCTCGCCATTAATGGGAGATCCCGCCTATCATGCGGACGTGACGTCAGGGGCGTAACGGCCGGCGTGATTCTCGCACCTGCCTGCATGTTGCCACCGCTACATAAACTCCCATTTCAGACGACTCAAGTAAGCAATTCCTTCCTCACTAAGCCGCTACTCTGCACGACTTGCACCGCTAACTTGATCGTCGGAGGGTCCTCGGTGGTACAACCACCTCGGGACTTCCTTACAGGTAACTCGGCTCAACCTTAAAACCACAGCCCATTGAGATCCACAAGCTTCAGGAGTCAACCTCCAACCAAATCCCAACCATCCATCAGCACACGAAGGGATCAACGGAAGGTAACATTTTGACGTGATCTGAAGCACGTCAGCTGGCACCGTCTGTGGGAACCTTTTGATTCCACTAAAACAAAAGTTCATGTTCCGATCTCAACCCAATGGCTAGTGATCACCACGACGATCCAAGCACTAGCCGCCGCCTCCCCCACAACGGAGGCGCGGACGAATCTCCTCTCCGAACGCCATCAACGCTCTAGCCGTCCGGATAGATCGACTCGCGTCCGTCGTGGACGCGCTCGTCCGTGTCCAAACGGCGGGGCAAGCTCCCCAGGTCACCGCTGCCCCACCTCGGGACCAGGACCCCTACAGAGGGAGAGAAGACTCTGCTCTTGTCGGCACTGCCGACCATCGCCCCGCTAACTCCCACGGCCGCAGATTTCCCTAGCCAATATATTCCGTGCCCCGCTGGGCGCCCCGCAGTTCAACTCCGAGGTCTTACGCCAGAGAGCTTCGCCCCGAGTCTCGTCGCACCCCTGTCCCTCCCGAGGCGGTGGAGGTCAGCTCACCTGCTTCCAGGCATGACCGGCACCCCCTCCCTCGACGGGGTCGCGCACGCGAGACTTGCCACGGTAGCTCAAAAACGACCTCGCCAGGAGACATAAGGTGTAGTCCATGTTACCCAAACCCTAAAAATCGTTTTTCACCATTTCCGCAAGCCCGAAAGAACCGGGAGAGGTAATGTGGACTTACAGTGGTATCAGAGCCTAACTAAACACACCCTAGCATGTTAGAAAAGTATTTAGAATATCGACCGAACGAAAAAAACCGCAAAACACCTCGGAAAACCCTAGTTGCTGCCGATTTTTTTCTGCTCAAAAAGTAAAAAATCATATCTTAAAAATCGGCTCAGGCTTTTCTATAAACAGGAAAGAAAAACGATCGCACGAGCCGACCAAGTCGCCGCGCTTCCGCGGCATAAGCTTGCTTCTACTACGGATCCGCGGCCAACTTGACTCGGTCGTGGATCGTTTCTCCTGCAGATTGTTACTGGGGGTATTTTGGGATTTTTGGGATGGTTTGTTTCTGCCCAGATTTTCCAGAGAACAAGTTTGTTTTTGGGGTGGATACAAATCCGTATTTTTGTCGATTTTCTGTAGACTTTGGCTAATGGTTATATCTGTAATGTTTTATATGTATTGAACGTCTACTAATCGCTATACGTCGATTAGTGGGGGTTATACATATCTGTGATGTTGATGGTTTTGTGTATATGAATTTGTTGGATTGTCGCGGATGAATAGCCGGGGGGAATTGTGAGATGAGAGTTTTGTTTATCTTTCAATTCTTGTAATATGTAAATTGATGTAATATTATTTTTTGGCCGCACAACCGGGTCGGGGTTGTAGCCGTCATTGTATAATTTCTTTTTACTGTTTTTGCTCCTAGGATAGACCCAAGGTGGGGTGCACAAACTACCGGGTATCTCGAAGTGCCGAGTGGCCTACTCACGTCGTTGAGGGAGGTTGCTCCACTTCGGATATTTGGCGGGTAGTTTGCCGCACCCGTAGGGGTCTAGGGTGGGGTATTGGCTATTCATCGCGACCGTGTAATCCGCTTTTTATTACAGGCTCGTACAAATTGCGGATTCCTAGTATATCCAATGTATTCATCTGTGGTCTGAAATGGCTATCATTGCAATATATCTGTGTATGATATTATATAGACGTTGCTTATGTTTTGCAGTCGCGCTAGCCCAGCCCCCGCTTTGTCGTTAGTTAAGTAACCTAACGGGTGATGACGGGGCCCCGTGGCGAATGCGAATGGAATAAGGGTACGTCATATTTTGGTTGTTTTCTGCAATGGTAGGATTAAATGATGGGACGCATTAAAAGAACTAATGCAAGAATAACACGCATTAAAAGAACTAATGCAAGAAAAATAAACCAAGTAAAAGTCGTTGGAACACTTTCAAAACCACTCGGTTTCTTTTCAAAATAACTTTTAAACGCGGAGCTTAAACCACTCCTTTTAAAAGCTATCTCGTTCCATCGATTATATCAAGTTCACTACGTTCACGGTTTCGCCAAAACCATTCGTAGCCCTCCGTCATTTCAGTTAAATATTCGGTAGTATTCAAGCTATGTATTTTGACCTCACGCCAAGGCATAGTGATTGGTAGCTGCCGGATATTTATCTGTTGCATAGATAGAATGCGTTGGTTTGAGACAGTCGTACTGCCATTTTGGCCTACGTCAAGGGTAGGTACGGGTGGGTTCAAATTAACCTGGACAATGATGGGAAGAACTTGACATGTGACTTATGACATTTTGACCTCAAGCCAAGGTCATAAGAGCATGGGGCAAAAATCCACATCGGGAGTTTCAAAAGAACTGAAACTTGCTAGCGCTGCATACCATTTGGAGTGTGATGATTCTGGTAGGATTCCTTCAGTTTTGTCACATGATGATATTTGGATCCCGATCCTATTGTGAGTATATGCTACTCCTCGGGAAATTTCTCACTAAACGATCAATGCTATAAACCAAGTAGGTGTCTAGAAAGGTGTTAGCGGGGCTACGCCCCCAGGGAAAAGAGATTATTTAATTAAGGAACTTCGCGAAAGCGTTGGAAAACCTCCCTCGAAGTACCGATACCAGCCTGGCCGAACGGTTAAGCAAGTATTGTACGGTGAGATTGATCCTGACTAATTCTTCCTTTCACTTTAGTTTAGAGTTGGTGCTTAATATCGTATTTTGTGGATTTTATGATGGGAGACTGAGATCTGCTACAACCCGGGTACCCTAAAAATTATTTAGCGAACATAGAGAGACGTGCAAGCAACCAGGAACCTACTCTAGAAACCCGAACCCATTTCCTCTTACCTTGGCCGCAGATTTATTCCATATGGCCGCAATTTGCGGCCACTTCGTGGTGAAATGTGGTGATTTTTGGTCCGTAGCATTGTTATCCAATATCTAGAGCAACCTGATATGCAAAATTGGCTAATTTAACCTGAACCAAAATCTGGGAGCACATTGAGGTATTTTTGGGCTATGTTTCCGTATTTTGGAATTCTTGGTTTTAGTATTTGTTATTTGATTGGGTCGTTGGATATTTGTACGTCAACGACGAATGTTGTTTGGTTGTTTTTGCATGCGTAGGCTATAGGTTCTAACCTACGAGCGCACCGTGTGCCATATCAGTTTTCGGACATTGATTTTGATGGTATTGCGATATATGTTGGTATTGTAGGTACCTTCGCGTAGATTCCGAGACGACGAAGCACATCGACTACGGCTAAGCGAAGAGTTTAGCAGGTGAGTAGATGTATATCTACGGGGGAAGTTGGGTGGATGGCGTATAGCACCCCCGCAAATATTGATATGGATTATCGTTCGATTATTATTTCCTGATAAATGATATCCGACGGACATGATTATAGGATTTAATAACGATAATATGATTAGAGTTGATGCTAATGAACATAGTGACATATGAGAATATGAAATAAGAAATTAATCATGATAGGTACAAATTTAAAGAGAACAAGTATGAGTTGATAATGGTATGAGGTTTGTTCGAGATCGATAAATACGACACGAGATTGAGATAAAGGTGTTGTGTAATTAATAAGTTATGGCGTTTATACAAATGTGATGTGAGATATTAATATGATAAACAAGTATACGATGTGATATGATGACTTAGTGTGATATGTCGTTATATGGATGCGAGTCGATATGAGATGGTTGATACTTTTGTCGGTCCACGATATGAGATTGATACAGATGTGACATGGGATATAGGTATATAGACATATATAATGTTGTGAATCTTGAGTGATATGCCACACGACGGATTTTACCGTACGTGATGTTGTGAGGCTGGATGCCGATTGATAGATTCACCTACTCGGATATATTGTAAACACGTATACCTTATAGCTTTTAGCTGACGATGTACTTTATGCTACGTTCATATCATTCTCTTTGTATTGTATATATGCCTATGCTAGTACACCTACACCATTATCGATGATGCGTATATTACACTTACACAGATTTGCTGGCTCACACACTTTCATCATCGATAATTGCTATGTCACTACACAGTAGACTTGCTACATCATGCCATGATATACTTGCCATGCTCACATCATTGTTCCATATTGCATGATATACGGATATGCTTAAATTATGTTATATATTGCATACCTACATGCTTATACATATACCTTGCTATAGCTACATGTTCACTTATATGATGTTGCATTGGATTTGGATAATTGGGAACCGCGTGATATATTTAATGACTTGATGCATTTAAATAGCGGATTTTTCCTTGATATGCTCATATTGTTGTTCTATGTTGCATACATCATATTACATGGATTTGCGCATTGATATATGGATTTCATATGATGTTTTCCGGATATTTTACTTCTGGGTATATATATCAGTGGTATGGGATGCTGATATATATACATATATATAAATATATATATATATATATATTAGTGGTATGGGACGCTGTTATATATGTACACCTATATAATATATATCATCATAATGATCTGTGCATGTATTCTTATTCGTTACGATGTGAGGGGCCGATGTGGCCGATGCGAGAGGCCAATGTGAGGATGCGGTGCCTGAGCTATGAGTATTTATGTGTCGATATTGGGCACTTATGTTCTGAGAGATATATAGATTTGGGGAACACGAGTGTCGATGCTGGACACTTAGGTTCTCGAGAAACGTATGGATATAAGTATTTATGTGTCGATACTGGACACTGGTTTTCATGATGTTTCGAGTGTCGATGTTGGACACTCAGGTTTCATAATTTTGATGTGTCGCGAGGGACGCACGTTTATTTATATTCGCATATTTACCTGCATATGCTTTCGTGATATTTGCATGCATGAGTTGTTGTGTCAGTGGTTGACACGTGGATGAGATCCACATGCATTTGATTATATGTTTGGATAATGTCCACTTGCTGATAGGCGTTGATTATGTTGTTGGCACACATGCAGATACGGTCACCCTAGATATCATAGTATTACCTTTATGATATAGTTGACCTAGGAATCGTTATTTATTTCGATTTCTACCTGATGATGTTTCTACTCACGAGTTGGCAACTCACCCCCGTTGTGCCTCAGTTCTTGCAAGTTGACCGCTTGGGATCAGTAGCGGCATCACCGGCACACAGCTTGTTTTCGGGTGATTTGCTTGGTAGGTGGTACATGTTGGATCGTGCCGCTCTTATATTATTATTCCTGTTGTATGTAATCAACTCCATCAAATCAGAAATTAGTATTTATATAAGTAGTGAGACTTAGCAAGACTTGTAGTTGCGAGACTTGAGCGATGGGTTGTATGTTCGTTTGGTGGGTTTGATGTCTTGCTTTACATATTACTTGTGTTGATCTTCGCTGTTGGGCGTCGTATACATATATTCTGTCTTGCGTGGTTGTGATCCGCTGTTTGGCGAAGAGCTAGCTCCCGCTTGGGGATGCCTTTTATATTATCACGGGTTTGTGGTTTTAGATCAAAATATACGAGGGAGGTGCTGCCCGAATTTCAAAAAGACAAAACATGATTCATTATACCTTTATTTGCAAAACTTCACCTCTACTATTTTCTCAAAAAGGTTTAGATTGCTGGGTTTTCGGCTTACTTAATTTACGTTGTGTCTTTAGATGTTGCGTGATTTAAGTGCCGGTCACGAACAAATTTTGGGTCGTGACAAAGTTGATATCAGAGCGCTGGGTTTAACCTTAGTTCGAGTTTAGGTTTGACTATGTGGAGTCTGGGGCGTAATCTATTTCGGAACTTAGGCTTGACCTTACGGAACTTAGACTTTAACAGGAGGGTTATTAGACCCGAATTTTCGTTACATAGGCTGACCCTGATTGATGGAGTAGGTAGCTCGAGTAGAGTGACATACTGTACGTATGTTCCGCTACATATTTACGGTACGATACTCCACTTAAGTGACCTTAGGATGTTCATATTTTGAGATCTGTGATTCTCTTCGTACTCATGATTATACATCCGTTTGAGATCCTTGATTCTATTCATTCCATGATCATACTTTCATTGATGCTGTTTCTTCTTATGATCATATATCCATTCTGGATCTGTTAATTCATTTCATCCCATTGGATCTATTTTCGTCGATATTTGATTGAGGTTCATGTCACCATGGTTTGAGCGCAGATTGAGCTGCTGCTAGTGATGCAGTCAGGGCGAGCTCGTTGTAGACGAGGACTGACTATCGTGTTTTATGGTGACATGAGAACGTATCAATGTAGTGTTATGTTGTGACCTCTCATTTGAGACGGGTGTGCAGTTTTTTACCGGATGATCGGGCCATTGTTAGAGGCTGCCTGTTGTGAGAGGACTGTTGATGTACAGCCTACCTCAGGGATTGTGATGTCATCTACCGTGCAGACAGATGACCCAGCTGTTGCTGAGATTGATGTGATATCGCTTCCAGAGCTTAAGAGCTGAGATCGCTGGAGTTTTCAGGAAGAGATGCGACAGGAGATAGCGAGTCTATCTCGAGTTGAGAGACGAATGTGATTCGTCAAATTTGATACGCGCGACGCAGGCTCAGTTGAGTTGGAGATTTCCTGTGTGGAGAGTCTTACTCAGATCTAGCGTAGATCGATCCAGAGATGGCGTGGTTCGTTGGATGATCTGATAGGAGATCAGTAAGTGGACCAGCTTCAGATAGAGGACCTCATCCAGATGCGTTGTAAGTTGATCGAGAACGGACGAGTATTGAGTATTCCTCTAATGATTGGGCCGAGTTCCCGAGGACGCGTTCAGCTAGATATCTTCTACAGAGTGATGAAGATACCGAGTTTGAGATTTCGAGTCCGTACGAGGGATTCCGGATTGACTGTAGCCGAAAGCATTTGTTGTATGCAGATAGCATGACGTGACGTCGAAGTTGACGATAATACATACGAGTGGAACAAGAGATTCGTGCGTGATGTTAACGAGCTGTTGTTACTCCCCGTCAATATTAGAGATTTGATATGTATACAGAGGCGTTAGGATACGGCCAGTTCCTGAGGGAATGTTGTGCTGAGAACGCAGATGTCCAGAAGGTGAGAAAAGATTTATAAGAGTACCAGCCTCCGTATAGTTCGGCATAGGTGAGATCGGAAGAGACCTTGAGCAGATTCTTGACACTGCTGCGATGAGATTTGCACCGAGAATCAGTTGTGTCACGTGTATTCTGAGGGACAGACGCCGACGCCAGTGACGTGCTGCTTTACGAATGACCTTACTAATTGGCTGAGAGATGACCAGAGGAGTGCCCGAGTGGAATCGTTTCCGTTAGCACACCTGACCGGGACGATGAGACGATAGATTGTGAGATTAGTAATCCGCAGAGAAATGAGGACCCAGAGGCAGAGGACACCAGACCGTGAGCAGGAGGCAAACAGATGTTCTTGGTCTTCCAGTTTTGGGCGCACCAATATTTTTCGACATTGTAGGAGGTGTACCTTAATGTCATTTGTTACGATTGCGTTTGTGATCCGAGTATCATGCTTATATCGCTTGGATTTGAGTTTTGATTTCAGGATATTGTTTTCATGCACCATGGCTGCACCTACTGGGTATTTACATTTTGTGCATAGTTATTGCACTTGAGATACGTTTTACACACCATTGTGTTGCTTTATGATTTGAGCATATTTATTGCACTTGATATCGGTTTTGTACCTTGGTTGCACGTGTTTATGATTTTGTAGATTTCATACGGTTGATTTGACATTGTGCAGGTGTTACTCACTCGATTTGATTTTTGCACTCGGTATAGCTCACATATGCTTGCAGTGCATTGATACGTGTTTTGTGCACGTAGTTGCACACGTTAATGATTTATATACACCTTGGTACACTCGGTGTAGTTTTCATAAGCTTTTGAGTTATTGATGAGTTTCCGTGCAGTTGCGCACCAGATTTGATATTTCGTGCATTGGATGCACATGATTTGATATTTCGTGCACTCGATGCACAGGATTTGATATTTCGTGTGTTAGTTATATGTATGCCCTAGAGGCCATTACTGTACATAGGATGTATATTGTAGTGGATGCTGGGACATATATAGGGAGGACTTTCTTGCTCGACATGATAGTATGCTATCTGGTTGAACTTTACCTTAACGTGTATACTGATTGTCTCTCTGTTACATGTTGGTAAAGCCCTTAGGATGTGTGCTTGACTACCTGGACTATGATGCGGATCATACAAGTGGGGACATGGTAGTCCATAAGTACATCCTTCAAAGTCCCTAGTCGAGGGTGTATCGAGACGGGGCATCGATATACCAGAGTAGACTAGCGTGTACCTTCTCGATCCATACAGATGGGCGATGGATGATCCCATATCCATTGGTGTTTGACATCAGAGGAGATATACGGGTGCTCAGTAGAGACTGGGTACACTGGACGGACTCGCCGAGAACTCCCAAATAGTATTATACCTCACGTCAGATGGCAGTTCTCTGGTGACACTGGTACAGGGTAGTCTGTTGACCCGAGATCGTCATAGAGTCTTGTGTGGTTCCCACTGTGCTTTGATTTCCATCTTACCACGTCCAAGAGGGCGTGCAAAACGGTGGTTTTTGGGTACAGTCCCGAGTCACATGGAGGCAATGAGCGATAGGAGGGGATTCGTCTCTCCCGGTATAGGGGGTTGATGTTGCGCTGTGTTCGATTGGCTATAACAGGAAATCCCTGGCCAGGGTTGCTGAGATTTACTGGTAAGTGTTACCAGTAGTTTCTCGAACAGTTGTAGACCTCATATCGACACGACTTATCGAGCTATTGGGGTCTGACGTTTACCACCCCTAGGCAAGATATGCGACATATCAGACGATCAGACCGGACTGTACGGTAGTGTTACTGGTCGGATTCACTGGAGTGTGAGCGGGCTTGCTCGTCGATCTTCAGATCGCTCAATACCCGGGTGGCCGTTACGTTTGGCAGACCGCTTGCGGCTTGTGGGTGTTTGATATGATCATCACCTGCTGCCGGCGTATTGACGAGTCTTTAGAGTCCTACACAGAGGTTTCCTGGCTCAAGCGAAACGAAATAGGAGCGCGTATGAGATATGTGCGAGACCGAGAATAATGCGTGTATGTGATACCGTATTCTATTCTCGCGATAAATATATCGAATGGTTGTATGCGATATAACCTAGTTATCGATTCAAGCGTTGATTCGATCAGCCGATATATTGTATACTAGTCGGTTGTGTGCGACATAACCGGGTGATTGAATCAAGTGTTGATTTAATGATTTAATGCATATTTATATATTTGATATATTACTTTGCATCAACTAGTATCGGTTTACTTAAGATGGATTTTCTCACTCGGATGTGCGCATTATATATGTGATATGATTTTGTGCACTTGCTTGTATCATGTTTGATGATACATGCTTTTTGGTTAAGTGTAAAGTATTAAACCTTGGTTAATGAAATGGTTAGGGTTTATTATTTAGTTATTCATTTATCTTATTTAGTTATCCATTTATTTTTGATAAATGAATAAAAGAAAGAGAAAAGGATGGTGGCTTCTTTTGTTGTTTAGTTAAAGCTTCATGAAGCTTTGACTTAGTCCACTATTCTTATCTCATCCTTAACCCTAACCATACCACTCAACCATGATTAATTCTCTACACTAAACCATGGTTCTAAGATGATAAGAATGGATTATTCTTTTCATTTTAGAATAATCTTATCATATCTTTTCTTCTTCTTCTTCTTTGAACTCAAGAAGAAAAGCTTAGGTTCATCAATGGTGATTGTTGATTAAGAGTGAGAAATCCAATTCTAAAGTCTACCCACTTCCTATTTCTTCATCCTCTACCTCTTGCCAAGTAGTAGAGTGTGTTTCCTTCACAAGATTTTAGGGTTTGGTGAAGGTGGAGCTTGATCTAGCGATGCCTCGACGTAGATCATCTTCGGCATGGACATCGACGACCTAGCTTGCCCATTCTCCGACGAAGCCGACGCTAGAGCCCGGATTTGATTTGGACAGCGGAGAGGACCTCGTTGCGGAGCTATGGAGGTGGAGCACCGGATCTACAAAGGTTGTATTTCCGTTAAACTTTTAGTTAAGTGTTAACTAGTTAGTTTTTCGCCTAGACATCTAGCCGACGATCCGTAGTTTAGGGTTTGTAGGCACCGTAAAATTTTAATATGGCATGTTCGATGCCTTGTGAGACCTCCTTGGGGTGCCTAGGAACCCTACAGTGGTATCAGAGCCTAGCTAGAGCCTTAGGGGAAGTCTAGACGGAATTTGAAGTCCGAACGAACCCGAAACCCCGATTCAAACATGCTCTCTGTCCAATTTTTAAAATCTGGTCTTTTTCCACATTAAAAATGTTCAGAAAAATAAGCAGAGAGTCCTAAGAATAACTGTGCAGTACGAGTTCCTAAATCCATCATTCAGCCGCGGTTCCGCGGCACGAGCTTGGCTCGTGCGGCGGATCCGCGGCATCTTTGTCGTTTTGTGTGTATCATTCTGCACAGTAATTCTTAGTTTTGTATGCTGGTGTTTCTGGGAATTTTTAATATTTTTTCCAGAGTTGATTTTTCTGAGTTGTTTTGGGGATTCGAATGTTCGATCGGATTATCAAATTTTGTCTGTGTGGCTTTCCGGATAAATCTTAGAATATGTTAAAAAGTTCGACCGGATATAAATACCCAATTTTTCCCCTGTCGGGAAATTTCCAAGTGTTGGATTTTTCCGTAGTTTAACGACGTTCTAAGTAATGCAAGTAACGCGATGGTCCCTCTAGAAGACAACAAACCTTAACTCGATTATGTGACCGTCTTGAACTGCCCTTTGAACCTTCGGGTTTGGGGCAGTACGGCGTGCCACATGTGAGGCATTGGCTTGACCCTTCTACGGCTGGACCGTTGGTACTGAGGTACGAACTGAATGTTGTTAGACTTATTTCATGTGTTGATCTGTATTGGGAAAACTTGGGTGTTCGATTGTTCGATCGGAAAGTTTAACATTTTCTATTTATCTGGAATGGGATACAATAATTGGAATTCACAAGTAGTTATGTGATAACTAAATGAATGTTATAAACATAGCAATTTAGTCTCACTTGATCGGTTGCCACGGAATTTTGATGTGATCAAAAGTCCGTCGCAATCACGTAGCGTACGCGGATACTCGCCGGGTAAACTTAATAGACAGCCTCACTCCATAGCCCCGACCAAGTGACTGTAGGAGAACCCCGTCGCCGAAAGCATCCGTTCGGGTGCTCGCGGTAGCGGTGTTCCGCCTTGGTGCACTTCGTCGACGGTATCGGGGGTGCGGCCGTCTACTGAAGTTTGCGACGAGTATTCGATCAGGATGTCGGGAATCTTGTTGAATTGCCCGACTTGATATTGAAAAGTGTTTTCGATTATGAGACTAAAATGCGGGGTTTATAATTGTTAGGCATGTGATGTCTAAAGAATTCATTGAGTCAGGCATGCGATGTCTGAGGTGGTTGCGGATTCCAATTGTTGTAGTTTTACACTTTCTTTTCTGTGACCGTAAGTGTAATATGTGACATCGCCGGTTTCGTTGCTATATGTCAACGACAATTGGGATGGACATATTTACTTACGTTGATGACATGTGATGTTATGTGTTGCTGGATATGTTATATTGGATCGTCGTGTTTGAATAGCCGGGGGTTTTTATGTGAGATGAGTGTTTTTCATTTTCATTCATGTAAAAACTTGTATGTAATATTCTTTTATTGGGGCACTTCCAGGTAGCGGAAGTAGTCACCGTTTGTATATTATTTACTTTTCCGCACTAGGATAGACCCAAGGAGGAGGGCACAAGTAACCGGGTTCTGGAGTCCAGTGGGAGACCAACTCGAGGAGTCGAGTCCGGGTCTCCTAACTCTAGAATTGGTAGGGTTGCTTGCCGCTCTCGTAGGGGTCTAGGGGTGTGGGTTTGGCTATTCATCATGACCGTGGAATCCGTATTTTATACTGGCTCGTATTGAAAACACGGACGTCCTAGTATATCCAATATTTCATATTATTCTTCTGCTGCGATATCTGTGATGTGATCATGAGATGTTCTGTGATAGATACAGTATATAGTATATATGATATATTATATAGGCGTTACTTATGTTTTACACCCGCGCTAGCCCTGCCCCGCTCTGTCGTTAGTTACCTAACCTAACGGTGCACGAGGGGACATCGAGGCGAATGCGGATGACATAAGTGTACGTCGTATTTATCTGTGATGTTTAGGTATTTAAATGATGGGACTTCATTAATGTGATTAATGAAATAAAAGAAACCTAAGATGTTGTAGAATCGAATTTCAAAATAAAACAGGTAGCTACAGTTCTTGCTTTGCACAGCGGTATATGTGATATATCCTGCACCTTATTCGATGAGGAAAGGACCGAGATCCCTTCACCGGGAGTGACTCCTTTAGCAATAACTGGCAGATGCTACACACTCGGTTTGTATTTTGATTGCTTTTAAGTGTTTTTGCTTTGCACAGTGATATATGTGATATATCCCGCACCTCATTCGACGAGGAAAGGACCGACGATCCCTTCACCGGGAGTGACTCCTTTAGCAAAACTAGAAAAGCCACAAAAGCACTCCATTTCAAAATTCATTCGATCCTACAACGATATCAAGTTCATTACGCAATAGGTTTTCAGAAAAACCTGTCGTAGCCCTCCGTCATTTCAGATAAGTAGTAGTTAGTATTCGTGCTGCGTTTGTTGGCCTTTGTCAAGGCACAGTGTGCGGTAGCTAACTGGTGCTTATCTGCTTATGCATATGATGCAGATTGGATTAGGGTAGTCGTGCGACCTTGTTGGCCTTTGTCAAGGGCCGTGCGGGTGGGTTTATTTCGATCAAGAAATGACGGGTTGAACTTGACTAGCATCCTATGGTTTGTTGGCCTTTGTCAAGGTCATAGGAGGTTAGGGGCAAAATATTATCGGGAATTTCAAGTGTTGAAATTTGCAATGAGATTGCATACCTTCTATGAGATAGTTGGATCCCGATACCCGCTGCGAGTAAGAGTTACTCCTGGGAGAGTTTTATACATTACAATTAGCCGATCAAGTAGGTGTCTAGAAAGGTGTCAACGGGGTTACGCCTCTGGGAAAACGAGGTTTATATTAATTAGGTTCGTGCGAAAGCACGGGGGACCTCCCTCAAAGTACCGACACTGTCCTGGCTGAAAGATTGGCGAACTTGTAGTGTGTAATTAATCCCGGCTAGTCTTTCCTTTTAGGGTTTGAAGGAAGATTTGATAAAAAGCAGTGGGAGCCATCCTGATTAGATAAAATAATAACCAATCTATTCTTGACAGAGCGCACGCTGAGTGTTTTCTTCTCTCTCTCTCCAGGTAGCGACCATATCACGCCTTAATCAAGATAATAATACGGATTATTGACCGAACCCGCTTGTTATACTGAGCTGGGGAACGTTGGTCCCGCTCCAACTTATAATTGTTATAAGAAAGAGCAGGAAATTGGGGATTACCAGAATTCCCGTGCCGCCCAAACGAAGAGAGTGCATGTTGATGCATCATCTTCGGGTATGTTCGTTACAAAGAACTGTTTCTCTGTATCCTTTACATCCTGGGTATGTGATACCAGATCAGGATCCCAGATATGTAATCTGTTACATAGGGCTACAGATAGGTAGAGAACTGAGAACGGGTGATAAGTTTCATGAGGCAGAAAACGGGGCAAGAGTTGCAGCCAAGTCTGTTGGTCACTGTCACCCTGTATTACAATACATTGATTCTGAACGAATGTTATTAGATACCGAACCTGATATACAAAATCATATCAGTTTCTTTATTAGTAAAGAAAGGATATAATTTTGTATTGTTGGATAATGTTTTGAACATTTCCTATATCAAAAGTTGATCGGTTCAGGCACGTTATCTAAAAGCATTAATGTTCTAAATCAAACTACAGTTCTTAGTATACGGATCACACATATAAGAGGAAGAGTTCAGAAATGAACGGATCCTTCTTAAGGCATTGTAGACTAGGTCAGATCAATGTGACCCGACTAGCTGAAGTTACATGTAGATGCATATTTAAATCAGTTTGAATTTACATCTTGTGAAACTCGCCAGTCATGTCACAAAGATAAGATGACCATAGCTCCGTTTATTGGAAACAGAGAAAGAGTTAGTAAACTCTTGGGATAATACATGTTGATGTATGTAGGTCCCCTGTCTACATATGCCAAGACCGGTTCTTTGTACTTCATTACATTCTCTGATAATCTCTCAAGATTCAGACATATGTTCCTGTTGAAACACAAGTCCGAACCTTTTGAGATGTTCACAGAATATAAGTTAGAAGTAGAGAACCAGATATACGGGTATAAGTATTATGTCCTTTGATGAGATCAAGGAGGAGAATACTTGAGCATGGAAATCCTGGATTATTCTAAAGGAGAATGAGATTCTCTCTCAGCATTACTCCTCCGTATACACCATAGCACGATGGTATATCGGGGCGGAGCAATCACACCCTATATGATATGGTGTGCTCTATGATGAGTATTACTGAGTTACCTTTTTCCTCAGGGGGTAATGCACTTGAGAAGCTGCATACCTATTGAATAGGGTTACAATCAAATCAGTTGCCTACCACTTCATATGTGATATGGAAAGGGAAGAGCCCATTTCTTAAGTTGGTTAAGATTTGGGGTTGTCCGGCCTATGTCTAAAAGCAAAATCCGGACAAGCTCGAGGCAAGGTCTGTTATGTAGAACTGGAAAGGTTCCAGCTATACAAACTACAGCAGATGATTTGGTACAACCAAAGGATTCAGTAGATACCAACGAACCTCAGCCTCTCCGCCGATCTAGCAGGGTTCCTCACCCACCTGAGAGATACTTTGGTTTCTCGATGACAGTGGGAGCGAGGATTGCATCATGAGATGATGACCCAACTAGTTTCGAGCTGGCCATCAGGAGTAAGACTCTGTAAGAATGGCTGGATGCTTAGCGATCTGAGATGGAATCCATGTACTCCAACAAAGTATGGACTTTGGTTGCTATATCTGAAGGGTTAAATCCCCATCAGGAGCAAGTATATCTTGAGAAGATTACTTGGTGTACATGGAAAAGTTGAGACTTTCAAAGCTAGACTTGTTAAAAGTTTGCATCATTGACCAGGTGTGGATAATGATGAAACCTTTTCAAGTAGCTATGCTTAAGTCCATCCAGATCCTACTTGTCACGGCTACATACCATGACTACGATATCTGGTGGTTGGGTGTCATGACAGCTTTTCTAAATGATGTTTAGAAGAGAGTGTCTATAAGTACACAGCCAGAGGGCTTCGTCGACAGTGGGAGCAGCGGAAACGTGTGCAAGATGCTTTATAGGATAAAGCAGGCATCGCGGAGTTGGAACATCTGTTTTGATGAATTAGTCAAAGAGTTTGACATCATCAAAATGGTAGATGAACCTTGTATAAACAAGAAGGTAGTAGGGAGTATGGTGACGATCCTCGTAGAGTACGTGGATGACATACTCTTGATAAGAAAGGAGTTTCTTATGCTACGCTCGAGCAATCTCCGCTTATCACTATGATTCTCCATATAGGATCAAAGTGATACCTCCTAAATCCTGGGTTTTTGGATCTATGAGATAGATCTAATTGGATGTTAGGACTCTCACTAGTTGTAGTGAGACGGTATCAACCGATCCTGAGGAGAATCACTGGAAGGGTTCCAGGGTGATAAAGACGACTGAATGTCAGTCACAGGCATTGTCTTTACCCTCAGTAAAGGGACGGTATGTTGGAAGAGTTCCAAGCTGGATACCGTGACATACTAGACGATAAAGGCAGGATACATCGCTACTTAAGATGCTACCAAAGAGGCTGTTTGGGTGTATATTGGTTCATGAGATGAACTATGTTCCTACCATTGTGAGACAATGGAGTTGTGGCTTATGCCAAGGAACGCCGGTCCCATCAGTGATCCAGACATATTCTAAGGCAGTATCACTTGATCATGGAGATGTTTGATCTCCAGGGTGATCGAGGTTAGGAGAGTAGACTCAGAGGACAACACGGCGGAACCACTCACGAAGGCCTGTTCCCAGAGAGAGACTTTTATGGGATGGTTGAGTATGAGATACTACAACCACTGCTACAGATGGCCCTAGTGCAAGTGGGAGATTGTTAGTTATATGTATGCCCTAGAGGCCATTACTGTACATAGGATGTATATTGTAGTGGATGCTGGGACATATATAGGGAGGACTTTCTTGCTCGACATGATAGTATGCTATCTGGTTGAATTTTACCTTAACGTGTATACTGATTGTCTCTCTGTTACATGTTGGTAAAGCCCTTAGGATGTGTGCTTGACTACCTGGACTATGATGCGGATCATACTAGTGGGGACATGGTAGTCCATAAGTACATCCTTCAAAGTCCCTAGTCGAGGGTGTATCGAGACGGGGCATCGATATACCAGAGTAGACTAGCGTGTACCTTCTCGACCCATACAGATGGGCGATGGATGATCCCATATCCATTGGTGTTTGACATCAGAGTAGATATACGGGTGCTCAGTAGAGACTGGGTACACTGGACGGACTCGCCGAGAACTCCCAGATGGTATTATACCTCACGTCAGATGGCAGTTCTCTGGTGACACTGGTACAGAGTAGTCTGTTGACCCGAGATCGTCATAGAGTCTTGTGTGGTTCCCACTGTGCTTTGATTTCCATCTTACCACGTCCAAGAGGGCGTGCAAAACGGTGGTTTTTGGGTACAGTCCCGAGTCACATGGAGGCAATGAGCGATAGGAGGGGATTCGTCTCTCCCGGTATAGGGGGTTGATGTTGCGCTGTGTTCGATTGGCTATAACAGGAAATCCCTGGCCAGGGTTGCTGAGATTTACTGGTAAGTGTTACCAGTAGTTTCTCGAACAGTTATAGACCTCATATCGACACGACTTATCGAGCTATTGGGGTCTGACGTTTACCACCCCTAGGCGAGATATGCGACATATCAGACGATCAGACCGGACTGTACGGTAGTGTTACTGGTCGGATTCACTGGAGTGTGAGCGGGCTTGCTCGTCGATCTTCAGATCGCTCAATACCCGGGTGGCCGTTACGTTTGGCAGACCGCTTGCGGCTTGTGGGTGTTTGATATGATCATCACCTGCTGCCGGCGTATTGACGAGTCTTTAGAGTCCTACACAGAGGTTTCCTGGCTCAAGCGAAACGAAATAGGAGCGCGTATGAGATATGTGCGGGACCGAGAATAATGCGTGTATGTGATACCGTATTCTATTCTCGCGATAAATATATCGAATGGTTCTATGCGATATAACCTAGTTATCGATTCAAGCGTTGATTCGATAAGCCGATATATTGTATACTAGTCGGTTGTGTGCGACATAACCGGGTGATTGAATCAAGTGTTGATTTAATGATTTAATGCATATTTATATATTTGATATATTACTTTGCATCAACTAGTATCGGTTTACTTAAGATGGATTTTCTCACTCGGATGTGCGCATTATATATGTGATATGATTTTGTGCACTTGCTTGTATCATGTTTGATGATACATGCTTTTTGGTTAAGTGTAAAGTATTAAACCTTGGTTAATGAAATGGTTAGGGTTTATTATTTAGTTATTCATTTATCTTATTTAGTTATCCATTTATTTTTGATAAATGAATAAAAGAAAGAGAAAAGGATGGTGGCTTCTTTTGTTGTTTAGTTAAAGCTTCATGAAGCTTTGACTTAGTCCACTATTCTTATCTCATCCTTAACCCTAACCATACCACTCAACCATGATTAATTCTCTACACTAAACCATGGTTCTAAGATGATAAGAATGGATTATTCTTTTCATTTTAGAATAATCTTATCATATCTTTTCTTCTTCTTCTTCCTTGAACTCAAGAAGAAAAGCTTAGGTTCATCAATGGTGATTGTTGATTAAGAGTGAGAAATCCAATTCTAAAGTCTACCCACTTCCTATTTCTTCATCCTCTACCTCTTGCCAAGTAGTAGAGTGTGTTTCCTTCATAAGATTTTAGGGTTTGGTGAAGGTGGAGCTTGATCTAGCGATGCCTCGACGTAGATCATCTTCGGCATGGACATCGACGACCTAGCTTGCCCATTCTCCGACGAAGCCGACGCTAGAGCCCGGATTTGATTTGGACAGCGGAGAGGACCTCGTTGCGGAGCTATGGAGGTGGAGCACCGGATCTACAAAGGTTGTATTTCCGTTAAACTTTTAGTTAAGTGTTAACTAGTTAGTTTTTCGCCTAGACATCTAGCCGACGATCCGTAGTTTAGGGTTTGTAGGCACCGTAAAATTTTAATATGGCATGTTCGATGCCTTGTGAGACCTCCTTGGGGTGCCTAGGAACCCTACATCGTGCACTCGATGTACAGGATTTGATATTTTGTGCACTGGATGCACCGGATTTATATTTGTGCATTTGTTGCACCAGATGGGTATTTCGTGCATTGGTTGCACTAGATTCATACTTCGTACATGGGTTGCACCCGATTTATGTCTTTGAGCATTCGTTTTACCAGATTTGTGTTTTCGTGCGTGTGTGTACTTGATGTTCGTTTTCGTGCATACTACTACACTATATGCTTTTACGGACCTGACACGCTTGGGCTGGATTTTGTGCACATTAGGCGCTTGGTATTGGATTTGGTGCATGACGGATGCACTTGATTTGGATTTTCGCGCATGTTGGGCGCATGATATGAGGTGTGATTTATGCACACCAGATGCACTCGATTGGGGTCTCCATTGTGCATGCTAGTTGCACTGGATTGAGATTTTCGTGCACTATCGATGCACTGGATATTATTGTCGTGCACACCCGTTGCACTGGACAGATGTTTTCGTGCACGCCCGTTGCACTTAGTTTGCTTTTGTGCATATCATAGCACTTGTATTGGATTTGATTTCCGTGCGCACCAGACGTACGTGATTATTGGATACGCGTTTTGGGGATGATTTTGCTCTTAAGCACTTTGTTTTCATGATGCATACTATATATGTATTATAGTATTTGATTAGTGCATATGGGATTTCGGTAGTGGATTTCGAGATCTGTATCTCCTTTGTGACTCCGATGATATGCGTGCAAGTCCGATAATTTGCGTGACGCTTGACGGATTTTGGTTTTGAGTTTCGTACTCATTTTTCCGGCGCACAGGATGCGCTGTGGTATTTCTGTATCTTCCATGATTTCAGAGCCCCGTTGATTTGAGTTGATTATTGAAATGTTCTAGCATTTGGGAGTTTAAATTTAAATTCGGGGACCGAATTTATTGAAGGGGGAAGATTGTAACATTTAAGGAAATATAAAATATTATTTTGGAAATTTAATATTAAAATAATATATTTCGCGAAAAACTACCGATTTGCGAAATTTGGGATTTTCGTAAAGTGATATAAATGTATACCAATATTTGGGAATTTATCGAAGAATAAAATGATTTATTTATTTTAATGATATTTATCGGATTTTTGGGTAAAATCCGTATTTTCATGTTTTCCGTGACTTGTGCACCGTGTCATGTGCATGTTGGTTTTTGAGTTTTGTGACTTGTGAGTTGGAGAGTTAGAGAAATAATGAGAAAGGAAATGAAAAGGGAAATAATGAGTTATGTGTGAAAAGGATATTGGGTATAAAACAAAAGGGGAGAAGAAACAAAAGGAGATATTTGTAAGAGAGGTGAGTGTAGGGAGAGATATTTGTTGAGAGAGAGTGAGGCTAAGGGAGAGACGGGGGTTATCTTGGCTGCTCATTTCTTTCCTCCTTCATTATTTACTCAACCCATTTGCTTCATACTCTTTCACCTCGCTACCCCATTGCCACATCTCCAATTCCTAACCAAAATCCTATACACCTTTCACTAAAAACCTGCACAACCTCATTCTCAACACATTGGATCAACCAAGTTTGGATTTTGAAGACTTGGGCAACTCAAAAAAATTCTTTGGTGGCTATTAAGGTAATCCTTTCACTTTAGTTTAGAGTTGGTGCTTAATATCGTATTTTATGGATTTTTTGATGGGACAACCCGGGTACCCTAAAAATTATTTAGCGAACACAGAGAGACGTGAAGGCAACCAGAAACCTACTCTAGAAACCCGAGCCCATTTCCTCTTACCTTGGCCGCAGATTTATTCCATATGGCCGCAATTAGCGGCCACTTCATGGTGAAATGTGGTGATTTTTGGTCTGTAGCATTGTTATCCTATATCTAGAGCAACCTGATATGCAAAATTGGCTAATTTGACCTGAACCAAAATCTGGGAGCACATTGAGGTGTTTTTGGGCTATGTTTCCGTATTTTGGAATTCTTGGTTTTAGTATTTGATATTTGATTGGGTCGTTGGATATTTGTATGCCAACGACGAGGGTTGTTTGGTTGTTTTTGCATGCGTAGGCTATAGGTTCTAACCTATGAGCGCACCGTGTGCCGTATCGATTTTCGGACATTGATTCTGATGGTATTGCGATATATGTTGATATTGTAGGTACCTTTGCTTGGATTCCGAGATGATGAAGCACATCGACTACGGCTAAGCGAGGAGTTTAGCAGGTGAGTAGATGTATATCTACGGGGGAAGTCGGGTGGATGGCGTATAGCACCCCCGCAAACATTGATATGGATTATCTTTCGATTATTATTTTCCTGATAAATGATATGCGACGGACATGATTATAGGATTTAATAACGATAATATGATTAGAGTTGATGCTAATGAACATAGTGACATATGAGAATATGAAATGAGAAGTTAATCATGATAGGTACGAATTTAAAGGGAACAAGTATGAGTTGATAATGGTATGAGGTTTGTTCGAGATCGATAAATACAACACGAGATTGAGACAGATGTGTTGTGGAATTAATAAGTTATGACGTTTATACAAATGTGATGCGAGATATTAATGTGATAAACAAGTATACGATGTGATGTGATGACTTAGTGTGATATGTCGTTATATGGATGCGAGTCGATATGAGATGGTTGATACCTTTGTCGGTCCACGATATGAGATTGATACAGACGTGACCTAGGATATAGGTATATAGACATATATAATGTTGTGAATCTTGAGTGATATGCCGTGAGACGGATTTTACTGTACGTGATGTTGTGAGGCTGGATGCCGATTGATACATTCACCGACTCGGATATATTGTAAACACGTATACCTTATAGCTTTTAGCTGACGATGTACTTTATGCTACGTTCATGTCATTCTATTTTCATTGTATATATGCCTGTGCTAGTACACCTACACCATTATCGATGATGCGTGTGTTACAGTTACACAGATTTGCCGGCTCACACACTTTCATCATCGATAATTGCTATGTCACTACACAGTAGAATTGCTACATCATGCCATGATATACCTGCTATGCTCATATCACTGTTCCATGTTGCATGATATACGGATATGCTTACATTCTGTTATATGTTGCATACCTACATGCTTACACATATACCTTGCTATAGCTACATGTTCACTGATGTTGCGTTGGATTTGGATAATTGGGAACCGCGTGATATATTTGACTTGATGCATTTAAATAGAGGATTTTCCCTTGATATGCTTATATTGTTGTTCTATGTTGCATACATCATATTATATGGATTTACACATTGATATATGGATTTCATATGATATTTTCTGGATGTTTTACTCCTTCGTATATATATCAGTGGTATGAGACGCTGACATACATACATACATACATATATATATATCAGTGGTATGGGACGCTTTTATATTTGTACACGTATATAATATATATCATCATAATGATCCGTGCATGTATTCTTATTCATTACGATGTGGGGGCCGATATGAGGATGCGGTGCCTGAGCTATGAGTATTTATGTGTCGATATTGAGCACTTATGTTCCGAGAGATATATGGATTTGGGGAACATGAGTGTCGATGTTGGACACTTAGGTTCTCGAGGAACGTATGGATATTAGTATTTATGTGTCGATACTGGACACTGGTTTTCATGATGTTTCGAGTGTCGATGTTGGACACTCAGGTTTCATGATTTTGATGTGTCGCGAGAGACACGCGTTGATTTATATTCGCATATTTACCTGTATGTGCTTTCGTGATATTTGCATGCATGAGTTGTTGTGTCAGTGGTTGACACGTGGATGAGATCCACATGCATGCAGGCATCTGATTATATGTTTGGATGATGTCCACTTGCTGATAGGCGTTGATTATGTCGTTGGCACACATGCAGATACTGTCACCCTAGATATCATAGTATTACCTTTATGATATAGTTGACCTAAAAATCATTGTTTATTTCGATTTCTAGCTGATGATGTCTTCTACTCACGAGTTGGCAACTCACCCCCGTTGTGCCTCAGTTCTTGCAGGTTGACCGCTTGGGATCAGTAGCGGCATCACCGGCACACAGCTTATTTTTGGGTGATTTGCTTGGTAAGTGGTACATGTTGGATCGTGCCACTCTTGTATTATTATTCCTGTTGTATCTTGTCAACTCCATCAAATCAGAAACTAGTATTTGTATAACTAGTGGGACTTAGCAAGACTTGTAGTTGCGAGACTTGAGCGATGGGTTATATGTTCGCTTGGTAGGTTTGATATCTTGCTTTACATTATTACTTATGTTGATCTTCGCTGTTAGGCGTCATATACATATATTCTTTTTTGCGTGGTTGTGATCCGCCGTTTGGCGAAGAGCTACCTCCCGCTTAGGGATGCCTTTTATATTATCATGGGTTTGTGGTTTTGGATCAAAATATACAAGGGAGGTGCTGCCCGAATTTAAAAAAGACAAAACATGATTCATTATGCCTTTATTTGCAAAAGTTCACCTCTACTATTTTCTTAAAATGGTTTAGATTGCTGGGTTTTCGGCTTACTTAATTTACGTTGCGTTTTTAGACGTTGCGTGATTTAAATGCCGATCACGAACAAATTTTGGGTCGTGACAGGTAATTTTGGATGGCGTTGGATTCATATTACAAGAAATTATGTGGTTTCATATTTGTGACCTTGGGACATTTTTGGGGAGTCATTTGTGACTAATATAGCAAGCATCTCTCCTCTTTCATTTAATAGATATTAAAATTTTTTGGTCTTTCCTCATCTTATGTTGGTTGTATGGCTAGAGGTTGTAAACTTCTTGTCATAAATCTCATGTTTTAAATGACTATACCATCTGTTGGATCATTGTCGATCGAATTGGTTATAATTGCATTTGAGTGTATTTTGTTTTGGGAATCAACCCATCCGAATCGAACTTGCGATCTTCAACGTTAGAGAGGAAATCGATACCAACTGAGCTAAGCCCAATAGCTTATAATAGCATTTGTTGTAAATAAAAAGATTACGGTAGATATAATATTTCAATGTTTGCTACATTGAAAAGTTCTGCATGTTAGCAAAGAAAGTACATATAATAGGTTAAAAAAGATAATTTTAACCATGAGGTATTTTACAGGCATATCCAAAATCAGCAAACATAAACAGCACATGAACGAAATAAACAAAACAAGAGAAAAAATTAGAATACTTATCGAAACCGACGGAATCGCCCTCTCATGAGAAATGGCCTTAAAGAAGTTATCGCCTGACATACCGCTGCGATGGGTGCTGCGATCTTCTCCACAGGATAAGACAATCTAAGCTCTGTATGGCACACACCTTTAAGAGCTTTTCCGACCACCGTTTCAGTCATCTTTGACCAGACAAGTGTTCACCAATGAGATTGAGAGAGACAGACAGAATTATTTCATATCAAAAACAAAAAACAGAGTAACTTTTCTAAGTTTTATATTCTATATGCTTTGTTCTGTGGGTTATGATGGATTTTATAGGCACATTAAACCGTTTAGTTAATTGCATTTAGAGGCAATTTAAGTTCCAAATCAATTGCCATATACTGCACATTAAACATTTTAGTTAATTGCATTTAGATGCAATTTAAATTTGAAATCAATTTCCATTTAATTACACATAAACTACTGCATTTAGAGGCAAATTAAATCAGCAATTAACCGCACACCCATTTAAATTTAAATAAATTGCATTTAGAGGCCAATTAATTGGCACGGTAAATACTCCATTCAAATTCAAATCAATTTAAGTTAACAGTCGAGAGTTGAAAGGTCAGAGTAAATCATGTCGAGTTCCAAAAAGAACACTCGAGACAATTCGCAATGCCCAAGCCCTGGGTAGCGAGCGAGCGCACGCGTGTGGTTTTCCAATAGCACCTTAGTTGTTCTTTTACAAGATATATAACACCTTATACTATTTAAACTCATCCATTTTCTACACTACAACTGATGTGGGACTAAAAGCTTTATTACAAAAGAGCTTTTCTCAAAGTCTCTTTTCCTCTCTTTTTCATCCATGAAATTCAACCAAATTTGGTTTTCCTTCATGAAAAACAACCCAAATAACCCATTAAATTCCAACAATCCCTCACAATTTTATAGATGAAAAACTATCTCAGGTGTACCAAGTTATCAGTACAGATACCATCCGGTTTGAACCATTACTTTAGTTATCCGAGTTTTACTAACACAGGAACGAAGTGAAACGAAATCTTGACCTTGTTCCTTTGTTGTGATGGTGTCCATCGGTAACAGCTTGATATGGGGTATAGTAATGATCAATAAGTTTTTGACACTTTTACGATCATGTATTATAATCCTGATTCATGAATGTTTTCAAAGAATAACCATATTCTTCTAATTACGGCCATAAAATAACATTCATATAGTTGGATATCTCTAGAGATGCACTGCTCACATCTCGTCTTAAAAACTTGATCCCATTCATAGTCAAATACTCTTACTTAATTAGCAGTAAATGACACCCTCCAGTTTTAACAGGAAATAGACTCAGAAGCATTAAAATATCACTTTATTATGGGTGTTCAATCCACCCAATAGTTTGTTATTACCATATTGAACCTACTTTGTGGGATCTCCACTGATATAGGTTAGGATGCTACTGTCGATAAATTCGTGTAGCGTTTTGAAAATTGTTTCGGTGAAATTTCGGAAAATCGGTAAAATAAGGGAGTTTTCTGTAAAAAATCAAAATGCAAATATCTTATTATAAAAATTAAATATACATATTCTAGCTATGTAATTGCTATTATTTGGTGTTTATTGAGCCGCCGGTGAAATTTCAATTTTCTGAAAAAAATTTATTTTATTATTATTTTAAGCCGTCACTAATACATTTAATTAGGGAAAATTAAAAATTGGAATGGGTTGAAACAAATTTTGTGCATCATAAAACATTAAATAAAATTTTATCATGTGGTTTTTGAAATGAAATCGTTTGCCAAAACGGTTTAGAAAATATTGAAGAAAAAGGCTTATTTTGTGAAAATAAAAGGGTTTTGGTGCATATTGTATTGGTGTTTGGTGTTCATTGCTTCACACCAAAACACCACATCTCCTTTTCCCCCTCTTGCTGGTCGAATATGCAGGCCACCCTCCAAATGTCCCCACCTCCAAAGTTTTGAAGAAAAAAACAAAGGGGAAAAAGAGAAGAATGAATAAAGAAAGGATGTAAGTGTTGACTTGGAGTGTGGGCTTGTTTGACCTATACCCAACACCCTCATTCTCTCTCTCCCTCTCCCCCTTGATGCTGGCTGAGCCCTCCCTCTCTCCAAACTGCATCAGCCCTCCCCCAAATCCCACACACTTTTGCATCAAAAAAATCCATAAAAATGCCTCAAAATCCCTATAAAATCAAGGCTAATTCCAAATCCAATCTCTACCCATTTCTCCATGAACTATTCTAAGTTGGATCTTGGAGGAAAGTTGATGTTTTGGAGGCAAATTTCCAAGCTAGATCTCTAAAAATTGGGAGGTATAAATTTTAACCCTATATAGAATTTGTTGTTTAAATTGCTTAATCTAACATAATTAAGTGTTAATTTGGTTCTTGTTGCTAATTTGAAAATTCAAGAATATGGTTTGAAGTTGTTTAAGGTTTGATTATTGGATTATGGTTGTGATGGGTAGATTAACATGTTACTGCTTGCTAAAATTAATCTAGTTGCTAGTTTGCATTTTTGTTAAATTAAATTGTAATAGTTAAGCTATTTTGCTAACTTGGTTTTCAAAATTGGTTAAATACTTGGGATTAAAAATGTGTTTAGGTTTTTCATGACTTCATTAACTTTATTAAGTGTGGTTTAATGCTTTAGATCATGCAAATCTAAGCTAGATTGTAGTTTGTGAATTTTTGCTTTGAAATTTGTTAAAAAGGGTATTTTTGTAAACTAGAATATTAGGGTTTTTGGAATTTAATGAGATTAAATTCCGGAAATTGTTTATATGACTTATTTAAAATATTTAATAAATATATTGGCCGCTACATTCATTTAAACATCCTGTTTTGTATAAAAACGGCGAATTATGCTTGCTAGATTTTCGGAAAAATGACTTTTTAAGTAAAATTGGGGTTTTTGTGAGTTTTAACCTAGTTTATATTAAAATTAGTGTTCGTGAATGTGCAAATGAGTGTGATTGGATTTTTCTCGATGGTTTGACGTTTGTACATCGACATCGAGGGTTGGTTTGACTATTCTTGCATGCGTAGGCGATAGGTTTGGACCTATGCGTGATACGCGTGCTGATTTGATTTTCGTATGCCGTTTCGATTTCGAATTTAGTTTTAATGCGACACGGTGCGTTATGATATGTAGGTACCCCATGCGGACTTCGAGACGACAAGCAAGCGCGTGGCGACGTCGGCACCGGCGAGCGAGGACCAGGTGAGTAGATTTATATCTACGGGGAGAAATCGGGTGGATGGCGTATAGCACCCCCGCAGTCCGTGGTGGTGTATACGGATACGTATACACACCAACAATTATTATATGTTATTTGGGATTAATAACGATGCTTAGGATGGATATTGGTGTGTTGGATTACTTTAGTGTTGCGAACCCTAGGGTAGTGTTGCACTACACATACACACATACATACTTGCATACATTCCTATTTATATGTGCTCATGGGATTCTTTCTAGTTATGTGTTCACATGGGTATGGGACTATGTGTTCACATACGGATTTTAGGATGATACTTGGGATTGAGCTGAGTCGATGAGATTTGTTTGAGGCCGTGAGATCGGTGATATAGCAGGGTTCATATCTTAGATACGACATGACGTTGTAGCGGGTCCTTGACGTAGTTTTTACACACGTGCATGCATACGTAGGCGGTATCAGTATGGTACTAGACGTAGATCAGTACCCCGACCATGATAATTGATAAAGAGGATACCAGGTGAATAGTATGATGAATGTGATATTGACCCGTACCCAGATTTGGGATGCCGTACGACAGATTTACGTACGAGCTATATTTTGATGATTGATCCGCACTCTTGACTTGGGATGTCTGATTATAGATATGGTATCGGATATGATATTATTGAGGCGGGATCACCGACTATACATATACAGGAAGGTATATGTATCGACTCAGATGATAGGCGGTTTCCTTACCTGTAGTTCAGCTTGTTAGTTCAGCCGTATAGTTTAGTGTAGTTGTTAGATTAGATTAGACTCCTACCTATTTCAAAAACTAACGAATCGTGGGTATTTTAAAAGACAGCCCAAGAGATCCTACGGATATTTCAAAAGACTCATCTTTTCATAAAAACACCGTAGCCCCTATTTTCAAAACCCCATGATTTGTGTTATTTCAAAAGGCACCATTTGTAGGATTTATATTAGATTATTACAGTTTAGTTATCGTTGTGTCTAGTATTCAGCTCCCGCTCATTTTTATTGTTCGCTTCGCATCGCATGCTTAATTTATGTTTCATACTCCATTATTGATATCATGCTGTTAGGACACCAGCACCATTACCGATGATGCGTAGGTACCACGTACACTTAATTGCCGGCTCACACACATCTTCATCGGTAATTGCCATGTCACGTATACCTTAGAAAACATTATTGCTTAACTTAGATAGATAGCTAGTAGTTTGACATAATATTAGTGTACTTACCTTATATGCCATCTTAGATATTGTAGTTATTACTTGTCACTTCATGCATACTGTTATTCATCGTTATGCCGCATTCATGGATTCTCATGCATATATTCACTATTTTACGTGTTATTGAGGTTTTGGATTCGGATTTCCATGAGATTTTCTGGATTTGGAGGAAAACCGCAAAAACATAAATAAACCTTTTCACTCTTTTAAAATAAAAAGTGCGGTTTTCCTATGATGTATGAGTCGTCCACCATGAGTTTGCTGATGGATTTCGAGACCCGATTCGAGGAGTGGAGGAACCGTTTCGGTACATGGTGGGCCCGGTATGGTACCCCGGGGCAAGATGAATGTGGTGTTGACGTTGAGCCTGGCAGGGGACAGATTACCTACCGGTGATATTACCCGACGCGTCGGATATCCGGAGGATACCGTCGTGGTCTTGAGATGGATGGTAGGGGCCGGTCTGGACTGACGGCGCCCTAGATATTGAGATTGAGACATTGATATTTCGAGACAGTGAGATTTATGTTTTGTGTCGATGCTAGACACTGTTGATACTGATTTCATTTATGATACCTCAGTTTAAAAATACGAAGGAAATCTCACTAATTTATGAAAACAGTTTCTTCATTTACATGTATTCTGTTTCATGCATGCATACCTCATTCATATGATATATTGCTACCTGAGGTACTGACACGGGCACATGAGATTACACTCGGGTTAGATATTTACCCTAGCCTTGTTATAGGCTGCATGTTATATACATTTTTGAGGATATTTTATGATCATTGACCTAGGATTGCGTTATTTATGCGATTTCTGTGCGTAGATGTTTTTCTATTCACGAGTTGGCAACTCACCCCCGTTGTGCCCCAGTTTCTTGCAGGTTGGCCGTACAGGTTTCCTTACTGCTTTGCGGGCACAGTTTCGTTCGGGTGACTTCCTAGTAGGTGGGTTTTTTGGTATCGTACCCATCATATTACCTTGTATATTATTATTCAGTTGTATCTAGAAGTTCCATCAACCAAACATGTATTTTTGAGATAGAGACCAGTGTTGTTTATTCTTTCGACCTTAGAGTCGCTCGTTATATTTCTGGTGGTTTTGAGTTTCCTTTTGAGTTTTGATCCTCGCCGTTGGTGTTGTATATTATATTGCTTGTGTGGTTGTGACCGTCGATTGACGAAGAGCTAGCTCCCGCTTAGGGATGCCTTTTTAGTGATTTCGTATACTATTCATGTTGTATCCCGTTTGAGAGCCAGTATTTACAAAGAAGACTCTGCCGAAATTTTCAGTAAATTTTGATGTTCTTAAAAACCGCATAATTCGGCTTATGCTATTAAAACTACTTGTTTTAAATTGGTTTTCCTTCACTCTACTATTTTCCTGGTTTGGATTTCTGGGTTTTCGGTTTACTTAGATTACCTACGCCTCGAGACGTTCGTAGTTTAAGTGCCGGTCATGTTCTGTACTTTCGGGTCGCGACAAAGTTGGTATCAGAGCGTTAGGTTTTAACCTTCGGAGCGTAGGATGACCCTTGGTTGATGGAATTGGTGACTAAAGTAGAGTGACGTACCGTTGGTATGTTCCGCGGCATATTTACGACATGCCACTCCACTTATGAAGCCTTAGGATGTACATTTTCTTGTTCAGTATTATATTCATTCTGATCTAGCCTCATCGGTACCAGTTTGGTTTTGCTGCTACGGTTACGGCAGGGAGAGCTACGGCTAGAGTTGCGGTCAGCACAAGCTCGTCACAAACGAGGACTGACCAGGGTGAAATTTCGGCGACACACGATTGCAGAGATGTGTCTTCTTACCGTGTTTCCGTGCCACGAGCATTTGGCGGATTGCCTTTATGAGGTTACTCGGAGGTGCTGATCGACACTAGAGAATTGAGCCAATGATGGAGGCCAGCCAGATTTTGATGACCGTTGGTGTGTTGCTTACTCCTGATGATCGAGGCACTGTTCAGCGTGCAGACGAGCGAGCCAGTTATTGCCGCGAATGACGAGGTATCGCCCCATATGTTGGAGCTATTGCGGGGCGAGTTGTACGAATAAATGATAGAAGGTCGCTAGTCACCCGATGATGACTGACTAGGACATGTGGATCGTTCGCATACCCCGATGCGAGGTCATCAGATAGATTGATTCCAGCTAGAGACGACTTCACGCAGAGACGTGAGGGTCGACAGAGACGATCGAATGTCGGAAACCTATTATTCCAAGTTTAAAGTAGTCGGAAAGACATGCAGGCAATTCTATGGTCCCTCTAGAAGAATGAAACCCTAACTCGACTTAATGACCGTGTGAAAGCCTTTGAACCTTCGGGTTTGCGGCAGTTCTACGGCGCCATTAGTGAGGCTTGGGTTTGCCCTTCTACGGCTGGACCACCGATACTGTGGTATGTACTCAATACTATTAAACTGTGCCCAAGAGGTTGAGCTCTTGGGGGATTATGAGATTTTGACGACTCGATCAGATGGCTCGACTTAATTCGGATGCTAGGTGGTGAGATGCATTTCTTGGGAGACTCCCGATACGAGGATAGCCGTTGGAGCTCAGTCCATGTAGCCACGATGAGACGAGTCCGAAACAGTCGACATTGGAGAAAGTGGAGTAAAGAGGTCCGTACAAAATCTGGATAAGACGACGTTCCTCTCCGCCGACATCAGAGATGCGATACGCATGCCGAGGCAGAGTACTAGATATACCTTCCAGAAGGAGTCGCGATGGTTATGCAGCCTTTCCGGAGCAAGATGCAGATATAGGAAAGGACGATGACTTCCGGACAGTGGGCAGAGACGAGACATGGAAGAGACCGTGAGCAGGATTCCTTCCAGGACACTGCTGCAATGATACTTGCACCCAGGATCAGATGTGTCACGTACATTCAGAGAGCCAGAGGCCGACGCCAGTAATATGCTGTCTTACGAGTGGTCGCGATGATTGACCAAGAGATGACCAGAGAAGTGCCAGAACGGAATCGTCCCCGTTAGCACACCTGACAGGGCCGATGAGCCGATGGACCGAAAGATTGGTAATTCACAGTGAAGACCTTGACCCAGGAGTGGTCATGGTTACGCACGCCAGCAGGACAGAGTTCATGATCATCGACGAGACGTCCCACTAGTTACCGCGACAGTTGGCCGAGATTCTTAGAGGATGCGCTTGAGCGGTACTATTCCGCCATTATTGATTACGATGTTTTGGGTGATTTATTCGTATGATTTGATTTTGATGATTGAGGATTTACGATCTTTGCACAGTGTTGCACTTGATATCGTTTTCGTGCTTGGGTTTCACATGTTTGTGATTTTACGATTTTAAACAGTTGAGTTGGTTTTATGCGTATGCATGCACGCTATTTCGTTCCTGCACTCTGTATAGTTTATATATGCTTGCAGTGCAGTGATACGCCTTTTGTGCACTTAGATGCACTGGACTTCGATTTCGATTGTGATACTTGATATTTGTTTTGTGCACCTTGTGCACCTGATTTGATTTTGCGCATGTTCGGCGCTTGATATTGGATTTCATGATTTCGTGCATGATGGATGCACCTGCCTTGGATTTTTGCACATGTTGAGCACATGTTTTGAAGGGTGATTTTGGTGCACACCAGAGGCACTAAATCGAGATTTTTTTTCGTGCATGTCAGATGCACCTGATTTTGCTGTCAGGCACACATGTTGCCTACGACAGATGTTTCGTGCACACCCGATGCACTTAGATATTGTTTCTGTGCGCATGTATAGCACATTCATGGATTTTGATTTCCGTGCACACCAGACGCACGTAGCATTCATGTGCATATTTTGGGATTGATTTCGTATAGAGCAGTACGTTTTTATGATATTGCTATGTGTTTTCGTACTGAGCAGGACTAGTCAGAGGACAGTACCTGAATATATTTTTGCATGCATTGATAGTTATTGAAGTGATTTCCAAAAAGCGAGCTATAGTCTCAGTATTTACCTACGTGTCTGATATGACACGAAATGTTTAGAACAAGGAGACCCTTCTAAATTGTTTCCAAAACGGCGGAACGTACATTTCAAACAAAGGTATATATGTATATAGTTATTTTCTTATGATAGACGTCCGCCACTGTGCAGTGTTATACGCGTTGCACAGCGACTTAAAGAGATTGGCATGCATTTCCTTCAGACACTTACAGATATAGATTCGATATTTACATGTATAGTTTCGAGTTATGTCATATCGGTTTTGATTTGGATTTGGCATTGATGTCTTCTCCATGACTCCGATGATTGCGGGATGCTTGACGGAGTTTTGATTTGAGTTATATGCTCATTTTTCAAGCGCATGCGCTATGCTACGATTTGTTTTATGTATTTATGATTTCGGAGCCCGACGACTTGATGGTTTTTCTTAGATGTTTTAGTATTTGGGGGAGTTTTAATTTAAATTCGGGGACCGAATTTCTTTAAGGGGGGAAGATTGTAGCGTTTTGAAAATCGTTTCGGTGAAATTTCGGAAAATCGGTAAAATAAGGGGGTTTTCTGTAAAAAGTCAAAATGCAAATATCTTATTATAAAAATTAAATATACATATTCTAGCTATGTAATTGCTATTATTTGGTGTTTATTGAGCCACCGGTGAAATTTCAATTTTCTGAAAAAAATATTATTTTATTATTATTTTAAGCCGTCACTAATACATTTAATTAGGGAAAATTACAAATTGGAATGAGTTGAAACAAATTTTGTGCATCATAAAACATTAAATAAAATTTTATCATGTGGTTTTTGAAATGAAATCGTTTGCCAAAACGGTTTAGAAAATATTGAAGAAAAAGGCTTATTTTGTGAAAATAAAAGGGTTTTGGTGCATATTGTATTGGTGTTTGGTGTTCATTGCTTCACACCAAAACACCACATCTCCTTTTCCCCCTCTTGCTGGTCGAATATGCAGGCCACCCTCCAAATGTCCCCACCTCCAAAGTTTTGAAGAAAAAAACAAAGGGGAAAAAGAGAAGAATGAATAAAGAAAGGATGTAAGTGTTGACTTGGAGTGTGGGCTTGTTTGACCTATACCCAACACCTTCATTCTCTCTCTCCCTCTCCCCCTTGATGCTGGCTGAGCCCTCCCTCTCTCCAAACTGCATCAGCCCTCCCCCAAATCCCATACACTTTTGCATCAAAAAAATCCATAAAAATGCCTCAAAATCCCTATAAAATCAAGGCTAATTCCAAATCCAATCTCTACCCATTTCTCCATGAACTATTCTAAGTTGGATCTTGGAGGAAAGTTGGTGTTTTGGAGGCAAATTTCCAAGCTAGATCTCTAAAAATTGGGAGGTATAAATTTTAACCCTATATAGAATTTGTTGTTTAAATTGCTTAATCTAACATAATTAAGTGTTAATTTGGTTCTTGTTGCTAATTTGAAAATTCAAGAATATGGTTTGAAGTTGTTTAAGGTTTGATTATTGGATTATGGTTGTGATGGGTAGATTAACATGTTACTGCTTGCTAAAATTAATCTAGTTGCTAGTTTGCATTTTTGTTAAATTAAATTGTAATAGTTAAGCTATTTTGCTAACTTGGTTTTCAAAATTGGTTAAATAATTGGGATTAAAAATGTGTTTAGGTTTTTCATGACTTCATTAACTTTATTAAGTGTGGTTTAATGCTTTTGATCATGCAAATCTAAGCTAGATTGTAGTTTGTGCATTTTTGCTTTGAAATTTGTTAAAAAGGGTATTTTTGTAAACTAGAATATTAGGGTTTTTGGAATTTAATGAGATTAAATTCCGGAAATTATTTATATGACTTATTTAAGATATTTAATAAATATATTGGCCGCTACATTCATTTAAACATCCTGTTTTGTATAAAAACGGCGAATTATGCTTGCTAGATTTTCGGAAAAATGACTTTTTAAGTAAAATTGGGGTTTTTGTGAGTTTTAACCTAGTTTATATTAAAATTAGTGTTCGTGAATGTGCAAATGAGTGTGATTGGATTTTTCTCGATGGTTTGACGTTTGTACATCGACATCGAGGGTTGGTTTGACTATTCTTGCATGCGTAGGCGATAGGTTTGGACCTATGCGTGATACGCGTGCCGATTTGATTTTCGTATGCCGTTTCGATTTCGAATTTAGTTTTAATGCGACACGGTGCGTTATGATATGTAGGTACCCCATGCGGACTTCGAGACGACAAGCAAGCGCGTGGCGACGTCGGCACCGGCGAGCGAGGACCAGGTGAGTAGATTTATATCTACGGGGAGAAGTCGGGTGGATGGCGTATAGCACCCCCGCAGTCCGTGGTGGTGTATACGGATACGTATACACATCAACAATTATTATATGTTATTTGGGATTAATAACGATGCTTAGGATGGATATTGGTGTGTTGGATTACTTTAGTGTTGCGAACCCTAGGGTAGTGTTGCACTACACATACACACATACATACTTGCATACATTCCTATTTATATGTGCTCATGGGATTCTTTCTAGTTATGTGTTCACATGGGTATGGGACTATGTGTTCACATACGGATTTTAGGATGATACTTGGGATTGAGCTGAGTCGATGAGATTTGTTTGAGGCCGTGAGATCGGTGATATAGCAGGGTTCATATCTTAGATACGACATGACGTTGTAGCGGGTCCTTGACGTAGTTTTTACACACGTGCATGCATACGTAGGCGGTATCAGTATGGTACTAGACGTAGATCAGTACCCCGACCATGATAATTGATAAAGAGGATACCAGGTGAATAGTATGATGAATGTGATATTGACCCGTACCCAGATTTGGGATGCCGTACGACGGATTTACGTACGAGCTATATTTTGATGATTGATCCGCACTCTTGACTTGGGATGTCTGATTATAGATATGGTATCGGATATGATATTATTGAGGCGGGATCACCGACTATTCATATACAGGCAGGTATATGTATCGACTCAGATGATAGGCGGTTTCCTTACCTGTAGTTCAGCTTGTTAGTTCAGCCGTATAGTTTAGTGTAGTTGTTAGATTAGATTAGACTCCTACCTATTTCAAAAACTAACGAATCGTGGGTATTTTAAAAGACAGCCCAAGTGATCCTACGGATATTTCAAAAGACTCATCTTTTCATAAAAACACCGTAGCCCCTATTTTCAAAACCCCATGATTTGTGTTATTTCAAAAGGCACCAGTTGTAGGATTTATATTAGATTATTACAGTTTAGTTATCGTTGTGTCTAGTATTCAGCTCCCACTCATTTTTACTGTTCGCTTCGCATCGCATGCTTAATTTATGTTTCATACTCCATTATTGATATCATGCTGTTAGGACACCAGCACCATTACCGATGATGCGTAGGTACCACGTACACTTAATTGCCGGCTCACACACATCTTCATCGGTAATTGCCATGTCACGTACACCTTAGAAAACATTATTGCTTAACTTAGATAGATAGCTAGTAGTTTGACATAATATTAGTGTACTTACCTTATATGCCAGCTTAGATATTGTAGTTATTACTTGTCACTTCATGCATACTGTTATTCATCGTTATGCCGCATTCATGGATTCTCATGCATATATTCACTATTTTACGTGTTATTGAGGTTTTGGATTCGGATTTCCATGAGATTTTCTGGATTTGGAGGAAAACCGCAAAAACATAAATAAACCTTTTCACTCTTTTAAAATAAAAAGTGCGGTTTTCCTATGATGTATGAGTCGTCCACCATGAGTTTGCTGATGGATTTCGAGACCCGATTCGAGAAGTGGAGGAACCGTTTCGGGTACATGGTGGGCCCGGTATGGTACCCCGGGGCAAGATGAATGTGGTGTTGACGTTGAGCCTGGCAGGGGACAGATTACCTACCGGTAATATTACCCGACGCGTCGGATATCCGGAGGATACCGTCGTGGTCTTAAGATGGATGGTAGGGGCCGGTCTGGACTGACGGCGCCCTAGATATTGAGATTGAGACATTGATATTTCGAGACAGTGAGATTTATGTTTTGTGTCGATGCTAGACACTGTTGATACTGATTTCATTTATGATACCTCAGTTTAAAAATACGAAGGAAATCTCACTAATTTATGAAAACAGTTTCTTCATTTACATGTATTCTGTTTCATGCATGCATACCTCATTCATATGATATATTGCTACCTGAGGCACTGACACGGGCACATGAGATTACACTCGGGTTAGATATTTACCCTAGCCTTGTTATAGGCCGCATGTTATATACATTTTTGAGGATATTTTATGATCATTGACCTAGGATTGCGTTATTTATGCGATTTCTGTGCGTAGATGTTTTTCTATTCACGAGTTGGCAACTCACCCCCGTTGTGCCCCAGTTTCTTGCAGGTTGGCCGTACAGGTTTCCTTACGGCTTTGCGGGCACAGTTTCGTTCGGGTGACTTCCTAGTAGGTGGGTTTTTTGGTATCGTACCCATCATATTACCTTGTATATTATTATTCAGTTGTATCTAGAAGTTCTATCAACCAAACATGTATTTTTGAGATAGAGACCAGTGTTTATTATTCTTTCGACCTTAGAGTCGCTCGTTATATTTCTGGTGGTTTTGAGTTTCCTTTTGAGTTTTGATCCTCGCCGTTGGCGTTGTATATTATATTGCTTGTGTGGTTGTGACCGTCGATTGACGAAGAGCTAGCTCCCGCTTGGGGATTCCTTTTTAGTGATTTCGTATACTATTCATGTTGTATCCCGTTTGGGATCCAGTATTTACAAAGGAGACTCTGCCGAAATTTTCAGTAAATTTTGATGTTCTTAAAAACCGCATAATTCGGCTTATGCTATTAAAACTACTTGTTTTAAATTGGTTTTCCTTCACTCTACTATTTTCCTGGTTTGGATTTCTGGGTTTTCGGTTTACTTAGATTACCTACGCCTCGAGACGTTCGTAGTTTAAGTGCCGGTCATGTTCCATACTTTCGGGTCGTGACAATTCGAGATGGGTTTCAGTCTCATTCCTAACTTGGATTTTAAGACCAGAGATAACTTAAGTCCTTTAGTCAAGAGAACTGCCGTATTGTTCTTGGACCGAACAAAATCAACAACCATCACTCTTTCAGACACATATCCTCTCACAGTTTTGATCCTGACTTGGATGTGTCCCCCTGTCTTTTTGGTTGTACTTAGAGCTTTTATTCTTTGCAATTGTGGTCATATTGTCACAATGTACAGAGATTGCAGGAATATGCTTGCTGATCATGGGTAACTCGGACATAAATCTCTTAAGCCAGTCAGCTTCTAATCCAGTTGTATCCAACGCACATGACTCGGCCTCAAAGGTAGATCGAGATAAAATAGTCTGTTTTACAGACCTCTAGGTGATTGCGCCGCCACCTCAGGTAAATACATACCCTGTACAGCCATTACTCCCTGAGTTCTTGGCTATCCATCTTGCATCACTGTACCTTTCGAGTACATAGGGAAATCTCCCATAATGCAGCCTAAGGGAACTAGTTCTCTTTAGCTATCTAAGTATCCTATCCAATGTCTCTCAATAAGTCATATTCGGACAGCTAGTGTATCTACTTAATTTTGACACAGCGAACGAAATATCTGGTCTCGTGCAATTCGAAAGATACATTGAGCTCCCAATAATTTATGAATACTTCAATTAAGATACATGATTACCACTTTCATTCTTGAAGAGAGCTACGGAAGGATTGTATGGGGTTTTGACGATTCTACAATTTTTATAACCGAATTTCTCAATAATACTTTCAACATAATGAGATTGAGAAATAGCTATACCCTCAGCCGATCTCATCATCTTAAGTTCAAGAATCACATCAGCAACACCCATATCCTTCATTTCAAACTTACTACTTAAGAATGACTGTCTCATTTATTATCTTAAGGTTAGAACCAAACAGAAGAATGCCATCCACATAAATGCATAAAAGAATACATTCATCTCCTTTAACCTTACTATACATACACTTCTCAGACTCGATCATGCAAAAACCAAAAGAAGAAATGATAGAATCAAAGTTTTCATGCTACTGTTTAGGGACTTGTTTAAGTCCGTATAAAGATTTCACTAGCTTACATACTTTCCTTTCATTACCAGCAGCTACAAATCCCTTCGGCTGATCCATATAAATCTCTTCTTCAAGGGAACCATGAAAAAAACAGTTTTCACATCCATCTGATGGATTATGAAATCATATACGGAAGCCAATGCAATAAGCATTCTGATTGTAGTCTGTTCACACCACAATATTGCATTATTATATTCCCCATTCTTATTCGTTTTATAAATAAATATGTGCTTTTGACGTATGTCTGCTACATATTACAGGTTACAGGTTCTTGGATCTAAAACAGTGAAAATGATGAAAAGACGATACAAAAGTGGATTTTGACCAACAAACAGAAAACTCTTGATCAAGCCTACATCAAAGATAAAATTCACAAAGTACAAGGCAATGTAAGGTCCAAGATTACAAAGCAAACGGTTAAAAGTCCACCACAATTATTCACTGGAGATTTAGAAGAAACATAGAAGCTATTTTAATAAAAGAACCAAATAATAAGGAAGCCCAAAGATAGAAGAGCCCACAAAGGAAATTTCAAGGCCCAATACTTCCTTTTAAAGAGACAGAGATATAAAATTTTACCAAAACTTGGAGTCTACTTTGACTAGGTCTTCCTAAGGATATTTTGGTAAATGTAGACGTGCGAATCAATTGTAACCTAGGGTTTCCTATCCTCTATAAATAGGAACTCTAAATCATTGTAAAGGATATGCCTCCATATGCCTCCCTATGCCTCTTTCTATGAACAAAATTTAGAAATCTTTTGGAGAGCATCGGTGCCTCTTTTCATTTCATGAATTCAGATCTGACAACCCTGCGTTGATATTTGGAGAGAGCCATCTGTAAAGTAAGTAGATTTATTTATTTTCTTACCGTAGGTAATTTCAATTCCTGCCCTAGTTAAATTTATTTTCCTGCCCTAATATAGATTTTATTTATATGTCCTAGTTATAACTTTTAATTAATTGCCCTAATTTAGATAATTAGGTTTTTAGTAATAATCAATCCGAACACTCTTCGGAATTAACTCGTTTGAGCGATTAGGAGATTCACAAAATCCCTGTGGACCGACCCGTACTCACCGGCTAGCTACCAAGCGACGCCGTTCTTGATTGCGGTTACTAGATAGTTTTTGAGATCAATCAAATGGCGCCGTTGCCGGGGATGGCGTGTCATTTTCTTTTTGCAATTTCGGGTTAATATAAAATTAAAAAATCATAAAAACTGAAAAATAAAAAAATATAAAAATTTATCATCTTTGTATTTTGTGAAGGGTATTTTTTGTTTGAATTTTGCAGGATCTACAATCGAGACGGATCTGGAAATATCCAGAGTTCGAAACAGAAAAAGATATATCAGAACAGAAAGAGGTTGGAAAATCAGAACAGAACAATTTTTTTGGAGACCTGAAGCCTCCGCACCACCGCCATTCCGCCGCGCAAGCGCGCTCCCACCGCTGAACCGCCGCATCATGCTGACGTCATCGTGCGAAATTTTAAGATTTAATTTGGATTGGTTTTACGTTTACGTTTCAAATATAAGGTTTTGAAGTTCTAAGTTTAGGGTAATTTTTTTTAAAGATGAGGGTTTTCTTATTCGAGTTTAAGATTTTGGATTTAGGAAAAAAGTTTGGGTGGGGTTTGACAAAAGTTCAATGTAGAGGAGAATGATGATGAATTAGGGTTTAGCCTTATTCATATGTGTCTGTGTTTGTGTATGTGTGTCTGTTTTCATATATCTGGGTATGTATATTTGGGGTTAGGGTTAGGGTTAGGGTTAGGGTGGGATTTGACAAGAGTTCTATGTAGAGAAGAATAATGATGAATTAAGTTTTGGCCTTATTTGTATGTGTGTGTCTCTCTCTGTGTGCGCGCGCGCGCGCTTTTGTTTGTGTATGTGTATGCGCGCGCACACACACATAAGCATACACACAGATACACATTTATTAAATTACTATAAAATACCTTATAATGTTTCACTAAACTACCCTTTACTATTGTTGTTTTTTCACTAAACTACCTTAACGAGAGTCCTAAGCAACCTATTCTTTCAATTTCAATAAAGTACACTAAAATACCCTTAATTATTGTTGGTTTTTCACTAAACCACCTTAACAAATTTAAATAAACCATTCATATACTTGAATTAACTAAACTACTATAAATTTCACTCAAATACCATTAACTATTGTTGTTTTTCACTAAAATACCGTAAACTGTTGTTGCTATTCAATAAATTACCTATAAAAATTTGCCAAATTACCCGAATCCGAACCCTAATTAAACCCTAACCATTACCCATAATTAACCCTACCATTAACCCCAACCCTTATCATACCCCTAACCCAGCCCTAACCTCAAAACCCTAACCCTAACCCTAACCCGGCCGGCCCTGATTAACCCCCAACCGAAATCCAAACCCTAACCAATATTCGGCCGTCCAACTCGAGGGGGGCCGGCAACAACAACAACAACAATAACAAAAAGACCAGCAACACCAATAACAACAGCAGCAACAGCAACAGCAACATCAACAACACGCGACAACAAAATTTATGGGATCAATCGAGCAAAACAATTAAAATTAAACAAAAAAATTTAAACGATTAATTTATACTTATCTCTTCTCCTAGCAAGCATTGACCGGTGTTGAGCTTCGACGAGCACGATCCAGAGGCAGTGGCCAGGGCGTTTTCGTGCAACGGTGGTGAGCTCCGGAGGCAAGGTTTATGCTCCGGAGGAGAGGAGCCTCGACACCGGAGGGTTTCGATCGATCGATCGACGACGAGAAGGAGCGGAGGCGGGAGAAATTTTTTGGGCAGGGGAGGGAAGAAAATTAAGGATCGAGGGAATTTTGGGTAGGGAGTTGGGTTTTATCGCGCCGGGTTGTGGGGCCGCCACATTATGCAATTGGTTATGGTTCACACCGTGACCAATTTTTTTACGACTGTGATGATAAAATGGTTACGGTTTGTGCCGTGACGAAATCTCCGGACCTTTGAGCACTTTAAGAGCAGTGAAAGAGTCTTGGAAGGCCAAAAAGGATCATCAAATCCATGAAAATATGCGTACTTTTGGATATGATTGTTTGACCGACTACTTCAATCGATTCAAGGTCCGCACTCAAAGGTACAAGTTTGATATGCGTTTACTTACGCTATAGAAATCATCTCTGCGCGCATCGTTTGCTTCATGCATGAACTGCTTTATGCAACTCCATTGTATTCATTTAATAAATGAAACATGCATTTTTCAACACAAGGCTCGTATAGACCATTTCATGGTTCAATACAAATTTTTATTTTTATATATTTTAAATATATTTTTCCTCTGATGAGAGAAACACTTACTAATTATTACAGTAAAAGAAACACAATTGTTATGATCTCTAGAACTTGGAACAATCAGCAGGAGCAAATGACAACCTCTTAGTTCCAAGATCATACCCTAAATGAAAATTCTGCTGCCCTAAATTCCCAAATATACTTATACCGTCGTCACCTCCACTAGACACAATGGCAAGACAAAGCACGCCGTCAGTAACCTCCACGAACGTATTCACCGGCGCCAACTTCATCGGTGCGTCTTTAAACTCGAACGTCACGTCGGGCAGATCCAAATCGCTTTCAGTCGCATTCGACACGTCGATACAGAATTCAAAAATGTCCATTGGGACCTTCACTTTCGGATACTTAATAACAAGAGTTAACATATCAAGAAGAGGTTTCGCCAATCTGTCATCGAGGATCGTGAGCGTAGTCCCGGAATCTATTATGATGTTCCCCTGGTTGGACGTAGGGAACAAAACGGAGTTGTTACCGACGGTGAAGCCTTCAAGAGAGAGGAAGTAGAAAGTACTTTCGGGGCCGTCGCGGGTGATGATCGGGGTGCTGAAGGCGTTGGGGCCCACGCTGACGAAGTTGTCGTTGCCGAAGGTTAGGAGACTGCTTGAGGTGTTGTCGGAGTATGGGAGTAGACAGTAGGAGAACTTGTGGTCGATGGTAGGGCCCAACTGGGAGACAAGGGATAAGGTCCCACCACCGAGGCCGACTAGGCCGTCGTCTGTTTGTCCGATGTACAAAACAATCATTAGTCTTAAATTTAATGTTCACGAACGAGGGACGCACAGTTATAAATTTAATTTAATCATTAGAATAATATTTATATTTCTTGACCCTCGATATTTTGGAGGTTGCAAAGAATTTAGGTTGGCTGTCCAACCGTGCTATAGTTAATTAGTGCAGTAAGTACGTACATGTAGATGCTCTTAATCATGTGCTTGGTTGTAATTGTGGCTTTATATATCATTTACCTGTGCTTTATCCGCTATAATTGGAAGGGTGTTAAGATTTGATGACATTGTTCAACATTATAATTTTTTAACTGAAATTTCAACTCTATATATGTTTTCTCACTGAAAGTATGGTTCATCATTATTAAAGAAGAAAATTACCGGCTAAAACAAACACATAAATTTTGATTTTGATGAGATTGAAAGTCCATGAGGTTCCCATCATACGTACCTAGCCAAACATATCAAAACCTTCCGATTCCATATCTAGTAGAAGATGAATTCAGACTAAACTCTTATATTTTAATAATATATTGATGTGCAAAATTAAAGCGTAGGTTTAAATATGCAATTTCATTAGAATTCCTTATTAAGTGTTTCAAATAAAATGGTTTATTAATTACCAGCCTTCTCGAACGTCCCATTGCTCACATGCGAGCACCCAAACAGAATCTTCGGTAAGGAAGCCGTCCCGTTACTACCGGGAGTCCCGAGTGTAAAAGTCTCCATCGACAAAATTCCTACGGTATAAGAACCATCGCCATAGGTATAGCCGTACTCACAATTAGAGCTGTGACTACAAGTAGACTCAGGCAAAGCCGAGCAGATATCAGCCTTGCAAGAAATATTAGTGTAGGTCGACGAGCCCTTCGGATCGAACATCGGGTCAGTCTGGTTATAGCAGCTGACGCAGGGTTTGCACTGCGCCCAGATCAGATCACTGCCAGTGTCGGCGATGGCGACCACCATGAATGGTGGAGTACCGATGTAAATGGTCATCAGATATTCAAAGTCGTTAGGGACAAGTTTGGAGTCAAACGACCTGCTTGCGAGGGAACGGAAACGTTCCGCACGGGAAATTGATCGCTGAGCAGAAGATCGGAGACGATCGAATTTAGAGAGAGAAGGGTTGTGGTATGGAGAGTTTGGGGAGTCTCTATGGATGAGATGACTAGTGAATCCTTCATTGAGAGGGAGAGTAGTAGAGATGAGAAGGAAAAAGAAGAGAATGAGAGAGTTAGACATTGTGTTTGATGATTAGAAATGTATAGTTTGAAGGGGTATTTATAGGTTGAATTTGATGAGGAGAACAAGGCATGTAGAGATTTCATAAATTTTAAATATATTCTTGTTGTCTTGAAAACATCTCTGTGTAGGCCGGCAAAACCCTTGTTTTGTATTAGATCGATGTTTCCTTTGGGTTCTCGTATATACCGATGTCTTAAATTTTTCTCATGTGACTTGTTGCATAAACACAATATTTTTATTTGGTCAATCTAGGCAAGCTGGACCCTAGTGGCTGGTTTATCAATCATCGAAACCATAACAAATCGGATGAAAGCCTGAGACTTTTCATGTACTCAAACGAGATTGAAAACTGCCATTCCGTCGAATTTGAAAAGGTTGCGAAAAACGTAGAAGGTCAGTTCGGTGGTTAGTTCTGAAGAAGAGATTCACGGGTAATTTTGGATGGTGTTGGATCCATATTACAAGAAATTATGTGGTATCATATTTTTGTTCTTGGGACATTTTCGGGGAGTCATTTGTGACTCATATAGCACGCATCTCTCCTCTTTCATTTAACAGATATTAATATTGTTGGTCTTTCCTCATCTTATGTTGGTTGTATGGCCGGAAGTTGTAAACTTCTTGTCATAAATCTCATGTTTTAAATGACTATACCATATGATGATTCTCGATATCGGTGATCTTCCAGATCATGACACGTGGCAGATGACGTGTCCCGAAACTTGTAAGAAAGGACCCGCAGTGGCCGACCAGACCACTCCTATGCTCGTCCTACAAACAAACCGCTGGCTCACCTCCGAGCCCCCTGCACAATTGGCCTCCTCGGTCCTCTCAGCTCGCCTCCGGGCTACCACAGAACCAAGATAGCTCGGCCTCCCGCTCGGTCCCGAGCCTCCCGCCGAGCTCATATTCCTCGGTCCCATCGACCGACCAACGGCATCATTCACATGTGCTTCCGCCCCGCCTCGGCGAATCTCGCCATGCGTGAGATATCCGTCGGCCACGTCCCACGCCATCACGATCCTCCATTAACTGGCATGTCTCGCCATTAATGGGAGATCCCGCCTATCATGCGGACGTGACGTCAGGGGCGTAACGGCCGGCGTGATTCTCGCACCTGCCTGCATGTTGCCACCGCTACATAAACTCCCATTTCAGACGACTCAAGTAAGCAATTCCTTCCTCACTAAGCCGCTACTCTGCACGACTTGCACCGCTAACTTGATCGTCGGAGGGTCCTCGGTGGTACAACCACCTCGGGACTTCCTTACAGGTAACTCGGCTCAACCTTAAAACCACAGCCCATTGAGATCCACAAGCTTCAGGAGTCAACCTCCAACCAAATCCCAGCCATCCATCAGCACACGAAGGGATCAACGGAAGGTAACATTTTGACGTGATCTGAAGCACGTCAGCTGGCACCGTCTGTGGGAACCTCTTGATTCCACTAAAACAAAAGTTCATGTTCCGATCTCAACCCAATGGCTAGTGATCACCACGACGATCCAAGCACTAGCCGCCGCCTCCCCCACAACGGAGGCGCGGACGAATCTCCTCTCCGAACGCCATCAACGCTCTAGCCGTCCGGATAGATCGACTCGCGTCCGTCGTGGACGCGCTCGTCCGTGTCCAAACGGCGGGGCAAGCTCCCCAGGTCACCGCTGCCCCACCTCGGGACCAGGACCCCTACAGAGGGAGAGAAGACTCTGCACTTGACGGCACTGTCGACCATCGCCCCGCTAACTCCCACGGCCGCAGATCTCCCTAGCCAATATATTCCGTGCCCCGCTGGGCGCCCTGCAGTTCAACTCCGAGGTCTTACGCCAGAGAGCTTCGCCCCGAGTCTCGTCGCACCCCTGTCCCTCCCGAGGCGGTGGAGGTCAGCTCACCTGCTCCCAGGCATGACCGGCACCCCCTTCCTCGACGGGGTCGCGCACGCGAGACTTGCCACGGCAGCTCAAAAACGACCTCGCCAGGAGACATAAGGAACCTCACCAAAAGAAACCGAGGCTCATCAAAAATCATGGTCATGTCAGCGGCAGGTCCGTCGAGCTCCTCCGAGACTCAGCACCTCGCACTAGCTGTGGAGGCCGACAGCCGCCCGAGGAAGAAGGCCAGGGAGACCGAGCCAATCATTTTTGACGACGGGGACTTCCACGGCATATCCCTGCCCTACAACGACCCTCTGGTGATCATGGCTCGGGTCCACCAATACGAGGTGCACAGGATACTGGTCGACTCGGGTAGCTCAGCGGACATTCTCTTCTACGACTGCTTTCTGCGTATGGGGATCACCCCAGCAGACCTAAGGCCGACCTCCCACGTCCTTTCAGGATTCACCAACCACTCCATCCCAGTGGAAGGGGTAGTCACTCTGCAGTTTAACGCCAGGGAGGCCGGCCGCACACGAACAGTGCCTGTGGAATTCATCATAGCAAGAATCTCATCGGCCTACAATATCCTCCTCGGCCGCCCAACACTGAACTCCCTTCAGGCCCAGATATCGACCTACCACCTGGCGATGAAATTCCCTCTCGATCAGGGCGGGATAGGTCGGGTCTATGGAGACCAGCGGATTGCAAATGTATGCTTCACCGCAACATTTTCGTCTGGGCAGCCAACCGACGATGTCGAGGGTGAAGGCGACATCAGGGGTTCTCTGGACACTCGAGACGAGCAAAAAGATCGTCTAGATCGGATCGCTTCTGACAAGAACTTAGCGAGATGACCTGGTTCATTTCCTCAGGAACAACTCCGACGTTTTCGCCTGGGCGCCTGCTGACATACCTGGGATCGACCCTAAAATCATATCTCACAAGATCGGGGTTGATCCTACAGCCCGACCCGTCAGGAAGAAAAAGGGAAGCTTCGCCCCGGTCAAACAGAAGGCTATCGAAGACGAAGTGGATCGGCTCCTCACCGCCAACTTCATTCGGAATGTACCCTATTCGGAGTGGCCGACGAACGTAGTTCTGGTCAAGAAGTTAAGCGGGAAGTGGCGCATGTGCGTTGACTTCACCGACCTCAACAAGGCCTGCCCCAAAGACACCTATCCCTTCCCTCAGATAGATCAGCTCGTCGACATCTCGGCAGGCCACGAGCTATTGAGCTTCATGGATGCCTTCTCCGGCTACAATCAGATCCGTATGAATCCGGCAGACGAAGATCTTACCGCATTCACAACGGACCGGGGGGTATACTGCTACAAGGTGATGCCCTTCGGCCTCAAGAACGCCGGAGCTACGTACCAATGGTTGGTCAACCGCATGTTCAAGCCACAGATCGGCAGGAACATGGAAGTTTACGTCGACGATATGCTCGTCAAATCAGTCTCGTCGACCGACCATGCCAAGGACCTGGGCGAGGCCTTTTAGGTACTCCGCAAATTCAAGATGAAACTGAACCCCGCCAAGTGCGCATTCGGGGTCACCGGGGGAAAGTTCCTCGGTTTCATGGTCACCCACCGTGGGATCGAAGCTGACCCAGAAAAAATCGACGCTATCCTCAACATGACCACGCTCAAGATCAACGTCGAGATCATGCGACTAACAGGTCGGGTAGCCGCTCTGAGCCGTTTCATGTTGAGGTCTAGGGAGAAGTGCCTCCCATTCTTCAAAGCTCTAAGGAAGATCCCAAGGTTCGAGTGATCAGAAGAGTGCCAGACCGCCTTTGACCAATTAAAGAAGCACCTTACGACACCATCGCTGCTCACCCGACCAGTTGAAGGAGATGAGCTATCACTGTATCTGGCGGTATCCGGCCAAGTAGCAGGCTCAATGCTTGTTCGAGAGGTCGGCGGAGCGCAGAAGCCGGTATACTACATTAGCCACGTCTTCAAAGACTCAAAAACGAGGTACCCAACCATAGAGAAGATCGTTTTGGCACTCATCATGGCTTCAAGGAAGCTACGACACTACTTCCAGGTGCACACCATCCTCGTTCTTACTGAACACCCGCTGGCTATCCTCGCTTCACCCGAATCCTCGCGCCGCTTAGAGAAGTGGAGGTGGGAGTTGTCCCAGTTTGACATAAAATACCGCCCTAGGCAGGCCATCAAAGCACAAGCCCTGTTCGACTTTATCGTCGAGTGCACCATCCCCGGTAAGGAATCGGAGCCCACGCCGACCCTCGCGGCTCAACACCTGATCGTGGGGAGCCCCGACTCAGTCCCTGAGTGGGTCATTTACGTCGACGGGTCCTCAACCGAGGAAGGCTGTAGTGCCGGCCTCATCATTCGGGGCCCGAACGAGGAATAAATGGAGTGCTCTCTAAAGCTCGGATTCAAGGCCTCAAACAACGCGGCAGAATACGAGGCCCTGCTGGCTGGACTGCGCATGGTCTCCGGGCTGGGGCTGAAAACAATTCGGATTCACAGTGACTCAGCCCTAGTTGTTGGCCAAGTGACCGGCCACTTCGAGGCTCGGGAACCTCTAATGGTGAAGTACCTGGCCGGGGTAAGAAAACTTCGAAAGAATTTCGACGAAGTCCAACAACAACAACTGAGCCTTTTATCCCAAGCATATGGGGTAGGCTACATGAACCAACATGAGAATCACGCCGGGTCCAGCACATGAATCCTCTGCCTCCACTCACTCCTATCGGACAATATACCTTTATCGAGTCCTTTGGCAACCATATCGTTTCGTATCACCACCATCCATGTTTTCTTTGGTCTCCCTTTTGCCTTTTTGCCATTGCCCATATCGAGAGTATCTATTCGTCGAATCGGTGCTTCCATAGGTCTGCGTCGCACATGACCAAACCATCTTAGCCGGTTTTCCCGCATCTTCTTCTCCACAGGTGCTACACCAACTTTTGTACGAATATCCTCATTTTGCACTTTATCTTTTCTAGTGTTACCGCACATCCAACGAAGCATGCGCATCTCCGCTACGTGCATCTTCTGTGTATGATGCTTTTTAGGAGCCCAGCATTCTGTACTATATAATAAGGCATGCCGAATAGCGCTCCGATAAAACTTCCCTTTCAATTTTAACGGAAAGTTACGATCACACAAAATCCCTGTTGCACTCCTCCATTTCAACCAACCAGCTTGGATCCTTTGATTAACATCACTATCGATCTCTCCATTCTTTTGGATGATGGAACCTAGATATCTAAACTGGTCGCTCGGTGATATCTCTTGCCCTTCCAATGTTATACCAATATGGTTTTGACTTCTCAGGTTACTAAATTTGCAATGCATATATGTTGTCTTGGACCTGCTCAATCTGAATCCCCGAGATTCCAATGTTTGCCTCTATAATTCCAATTTGGCATTAACCCCTGCTTTCGTCTCATTTACTAGAACAATATCATCAGCGAATAGCATACACCAAGGTACCTCATCTTGGATAGTTCTAGTAAGTACATCCATCACGATGGTAAATAGGAATGGACTTAATGCAGATCCTTAATGTAAACCAATTGTAATCGGAAAATCACTCGTTAAGCCGCCACAGGTTCTGACATTTTCTACTACTCCATCGTACATATTCTTGATTATGTCAATATACTTGACGGGGATCCCCTTCTTCATCATTGTCCCCCATAATACCTCTCTATGTACCTTATCGTACGCTTTTTATAAATCAATAAATATCATATGCAAATCTTTTCTTCTCTCTCGAAAACGCTCGACAAGTTGACGAAGCAAATGAATAGCCTCTGTCGTCGATCGTCCAGGCATGAACCCAAACTGGTTCTCTGTTATCCTAATATCCTTCCTTAGCCTGCGTTCAATCACTCTCTCTCAAAGTTTCATGGTGTGACACATAAGTTTTATTCCACGGTAGTTTGAGCAACTTTGAATGTCACCCTTGTTCTTGTAGCTAGGTACAAGGATATTTTTTCTCCATTCATTTGGCATCTTTTTGTCTGCAAAATCTTATTAAACAGATCTGTCAGCCATTTAACGCTTATTTCTCATAAGCATCTCCAAATCTCGATAGTAATCCCGTCAGGACCAACCGCTTTTCTTAAACTCATTCTGTTCAAAGCTTCTTTAACCTCAGGTAGTCTTATTTTACGCATGAAATCATGGTTTATATCTTGAGATTGAATGACAAGTCCATCCAAATTCTTAGTAAAACTCTCATTGAATAATTTGTCAAAATAATCTCTCCATCTTTCCTTGATATTCTCATCTCGAACTAAAACCTTCTGATTTTCATTTTTGACACACTTCACCGCACATAAGTCTCTAGTCTTCCTTTTCCGCATCCGAGAAATCCAGTATATATCATTTTCAGCCTCTTTAGTGTCCAATTTCTCGTACACCTCCTTGTAGACCTTAGATTTAGCATCCCGAACAGCTTTCTTAACTTTCTTTTTAGCCATTTTATACTTCTTAAATCTCTCCACATCTCTACTTTTCTTCAAATCTTTATAACAATCCCTTTTAATTTTAATAGCAGCCTTTACTTTTTCATTCCACCATGATGTGTCCTTAGATGGTGGAGCACCACCTCTCGACTCACCAAGTAGATCTCTAGCTAATTTCTTGATACAACTAGCCATTTTGTTCCATGTTCTGTCTAAATCATCTTCCGACTGCCAATCCGCTTCTTGGACTACACGATCTATAAAAGCCTTTCGGTTACCTTCTTTCAATCACCACCATTTAATTTTAGGCTCTACCTTACATCTAATCTTCCTAAGTTCTCTTCTAAATTAAAAGTCTAGAACTAAAAGTCTATATTGAGTGGTTACACTCTCACCTGGCACTACCTTACAGTCGATACAACAACCTCTATCTATTCTTCTCGTCAGAAAAAAGTCTATTTGACTAGCACTTAATCCGCTCCTAAAAGTGATAAGGTGGGACTCTCTTTTCCTAAACCAGGTGTTTGCTAAGATCAAGTCATAAGATAAGGCAAAATCTAGAATCGAGTCACCTACTTTATTCCTTTGTCCAAAACCAAAACCTCCATGGATAGTATCAAACCCACTACGACTAGTACCTACATGTCCATTAAGATCACCACCAATAAATAACTTCTCTCCACTAGGTATACTTTGCACCATTTCGTCTAAATCCTCCGAGACTAGACGCTTACTAGCGTCATCAAGACCTATCTGTGGTGCATAAGCACTAATAACATTAAGGATCTCTCCACCTAGAATAAACTTAACCAGTAAAATTCTATCACCTTTTCTCCTAATCTCAACTACATCCTCAAGCAACCATCTATCTATGATTATGCCTACCCTATTATGATTTTTATCTCTACCCGTATACCAAAACTTATAACCCCAAGGCTCTATGACTCTACTCTTTTCACCTACCCACTTAGTTTCTTGCAAACACATAATACCAACTCTCCTCCTAATCATCACTTCCATTAATTCTATTAGTCTACCTGTAAGAGAACCTATGTTCTAGGAAGCGAGACGGATCTTATGAAACTCTTGCTTATTTGTCACTACACCCGGGGTCCAATGTAGCGCGCCGTTTCTGGACGACGACCCTTGCTTATTTGTCACTACACCCGGGGTCTGATGTAGTGCGCCGTTTCTGGACGACGACCTTTGCTTATTTGTCACTACACCCGGGGTCCGATGTAGCACGCCATTTCTGGACAACGACCCTTGCTTATTTGTCACTACACCCGGGGTTCGATGTAGCGCGCCGTTTCTGGACGACGACCTAGAAGCCCTTGCGTACTTAACACTACACCCGGGATCCGATGTAGCGCGTCGCTGAGTAGGGGACGCCCCAATGATATTCTTATTATGGTTCATGTCATAGAATGTGACAAAGTTTTACGTTGGCTGTCACAAGCCTACCACAACCCTCACATTTTCTCATCCGGACTTGGGACCGGCAACGGTGGGTTTAACTTTAACGAAGTCCAAGTAGAGAAAATACCCAGGCAGCTCAACGCCCAAGCCGGCATCCTGAGTAAGCTGGCTTCATCCTACTCAGCTAACAACAAGCGATCTATCCTCTTCGAGACCTTGCCACAACCCAGTATGGAAGACGGGGCGACAATACTTCATGTGTACACAGCCCAGCAAGAGGGTCAAGACTGGAGGAGGCCCTTCGTAGAATTCAAAAGGGAAGGTATGCTCCTAGAAGATCGGGGAGCAGCCCACTGTCTCCGAGCCAAAGCCCATCACTTCGTCTGGAGCAACGGGAACCTTTACAAGAAGTCCTTCACTCAGCCCCTGCTCTGGTGCATCGACCCCCATGAAGCTGACTACGTCCTCTGAGAAATCCATGAAGGGGTCGACGATGCACACCAAGGGGCCCGCACCTTGATCCAGAAGGCATTGCTCCAGGGGTACTACTGGCCAACTATTCACCAAGACGCCCAGAAGCTCGTCAGGAGATGCAAGATTTGCCAACTCCACGGAAGCATACCTCGCCTTCCGGCTACTGAGCTGACCGCCCTAACCTCCCTATGGCCGTTTACCCAGTGGGGATTGGACATGATAGGCCAGTTCCTTACCGGTGCGGGCGGGTACAAGTATGTCCTCGTCGCAGTAGATTACTTCACGAAGTGGATCGAAGCCGTCCCCATCAGGAAACCCGATGCCGTCATGACTATCAAGTTCCTGCAGAACAACGTGATACTCCGATTCGGCATCCTGAGGTGTATCATCACCGACCACGGGACGAACTTTGAAAATGAGAAAGTGAAGGATTTCTGCAATGAATATCATATCCTCATGAAGTTTGCCGCGGTCGCACATCCTCAATGCAACGGGCAGGCCAAAGTTGCTAACCGGGACGTCCTCCGAGGTCTCAGGACTTGCCTAGAAGGACGCCAAGATAGTTGGGTCGAGGAATTGCCCCGGGTCTTATGGGCCCTGCGCACGTCAAAGAAGACCCCCACCGGGGAAATCCTTTTCAGCCTTTGCTACGGGACCGAGGCAATAGTCCCAGCGGAGATCGGGCTACCCAGTCACCTAGTCGAACACTTCGACGACGAAGCAAACACCACGGCACTACGGACCAACCTAGATATCTTGTTGGAGAAACGAGACCGGGCTCAGATCAGAGCTGCCGCTTATCAATAGCAAACCGCCCAATACTACAACACATGAGTCAAGCGTCGTTTCTTCAAGACTGGGGACCTGGCCCTGAGGCGAAATGAATTCGTCGATCAAGGCAGGCTGCATAAGTTTTCCCCGAATGGGACGGTCCTTTCCTCGTCTCCGAGGTACTTCCCGGCGGAGCCTACCGACGCGGACGGGCGCAAGTTTCCACGGCCTTACAATGCCGAGAAGCTCTAGCTGTACCAGTGAAATGGATACCTACGAGTGTGTACCTCTTCTTTCACAATGACAATGTAAAAAGTCCTTTCCATTTAAATAACAAGAAGGGAACACTAGAACATTACAAAAGAAGAGTCTTATTCATCCAAAAGGTACTATGGGCTCCTCAGCCTTACAGAAAAAGATAAAGTTACAACAAAGGTGGAACGGGATCAAGGAAGTACTCCTGGTGATACTCGGAGTAGATTTCCGTCAGCCGGGCCCTAGCCGCAACAGCCCGCTCCCACCGATGCCGCGCGCGGATCTGGGACGCTACAGAGACACCCGACGCTCCGCCCGCTGAGCCTTGGCTCATGATGCACCTCATCTTGAAACACTCCAGAATGAGAGCCAAGGATTGGTCGTGCCTGGCTTTCGAGATGAGGCCGAACAGGAAGATCGAACGCACCTTATCGAGCGCTTCGTCCAGAAGCTCCTCGGTGAAGGGGTTATCCAGACCCGGGGACCTCCTCTAGATCGCATACATCAACATCGGACGATCGCCTAGGGAGAAGCCGGCCAAAGTGATCCTCGAGGCACTGAACCACTCTACGGTACCCATCCTCGGCTAGAGATTGGTCGTAAAAAGAGACATCACTAAGGGAGATGATCTCTTCAATCAAATACACATGCCCAGTCATCTCAAAAGAAAGCGGTGCCGAAGGAGCTGCCTTCTCCTTCTCTATTTATAACCCCAAGAAAAATCTTCAAGGACCCGGATTCTTGCGCGTACCGGCATGAATCTTGGAAATCGCAGCGGCTACTCCAATGCCACGCCGCCACGTGGTGAAACTGATGCGACTTCCCGAAACTTTCCGCCTTCCCCCGGTGCGTCCCTGACACGTGTCGTTTATGACTATTACCCTTCCCGATGTTCACACGTCTGGAGGGTCGGACGAATTCTTGCGCAATCGGGCAACAACGCTGCTCGGCCAGTCCTTAGCAGGTCTCTTACGACCCCTCCCGCGTTAAGGATCAAAGCCCTCACCAAGAGGTAACCGGGCCTGCCCTTGCTCGGTTATCCCTGGCTGGTAGCTCCCTACCCCACAACGCCAGGGATCGAAGCCCTCACAAAGAGGCAATTGGCCCGCCCTTGCTAGGTTATCCCTGGCTGGTAGTTCCCTACCACGCAACGCCAGGGATCGAAGCCCTCGCCAAGAGGCAACTGAGCATCTTCACTGCTCGGTCCATCCTTAGCAGGCCCCTTATGGCCCCTTCCGTGCTAAGGATCGAAGCCTTCATCAAGAGGCAGCCGAGCGTCTACCCTGCTTGGTTATCCCTGACTGGTAGTTCACTACCCCACTACGCTTGGGATCGAAGCCCTCGCCAAGAGGCACCAGGCAGTAACCCTGGTAGGCCCATCCTTAAGGATCAAAACCCTCGCCAAGAGGCACCGGGCAGTAACCCTGCTTGGCCCGTCCTTAGCAGGCTTCTCACGGCCCCTCCCGCGCTAAGGATCAAAGCCCTCATCAAGAGGCAATCGGGCAGCAACCCTGTTCGGTTATCCCTGACCGGTAGCTCCCTACCCACAACGCCAGGGATCAAAGTCCTCGCCAAGAGGCACCGGGCAGTATCCCTGCTTGGCCCGTCCATAAGGATCAAAGCCCTTGCCAAGAGGCACCGGGTAGCAACCCTGCTCGGCCTGTCCTTAGTAGGCCTCTTACGGCCCGTCCCACGCCAAGGATCAAAGCCCTCACCAAGAGGCAACCGGGCCTGCTCTTGCTCGGTTATCCCTGGCCGGTAGTTCCCTACCCCACAACGCCAGGGATCAAAGCCTTCGCCAAGAGGCACCGGGAAGCAACCCTGCTCGGCCCGTCCTTAGTATGCCTCTTACGGCCCCTCCTGCGCTAAGGATCAAAGCCCTCACCAAGAGACAACCGGGCCCACCCTTGCTCGGTTATCCCTGGCTGGTAGTTCCCTACCCCACAATGCCAGGGATCAAAGCCCTCGCCAAGAGGCATCGGGCAGCAACCCTGCTCGGCCCGTTCTTAAGGATTAAAGCCCTCGCCAAGTGGCACCGGGCAGCAACCCGGCTCAGCCCGTACTTAGTAGGCCTTTTACGGCCCCTCCCGCGCTAAGGATCAAAGCCCTCACCAAGAGGCAACCGGGCCCGCCCTTGCTCGGTTATCCCTGGTTGGTAGTTCCCTACCCCACAACGCCAGAGATCTAAGCCCTCACTAAGAGGCAGCCCAGCGGCTACCCTGCACAGCTATCCCCGACTGGTAATTCAATACCACATGATACCAGGGATCTAAGCCTTCCCCAAGAGGCAACTGACCAGCTTCACTGCTCAGTCCATCCTTAGCAGGCCTTGTATGGCCGCTCTTGTGCTACGGATCAAAGCCCTCACCAAGGGCCTCGAGCAGCAAAAACATCCGGCCAATTCCTCGAAAAGCACCAACCTTCTTGCAACACAGGTTCCTCCAAACTGTTCAAATAAACGATCCCACCTCGACTTCGGGGCCATGGAGATACCGACCCTTAACCGGTGTTTGCACACTTAGCCAATGGTCGAATTCAACCCGACGTGTGATCGCCAGACGAAGAACCGACCTAACATGAAAGCTGAGACCGTGCAAATACGAAGGTTTTCCACAAACAAAAGATAATATGCACGCAAAGAAACTGCAAAAAGATTTTTATTCACAAAACCCAATGTCTCTACAAAGGTATTATAGGCTCCCCATCCTAACAAAAGTGCCCGGAGGCTTACATGATTCCCAAGGGAATAAAAATACATATAAAGAAGACGAGGGGTTTCAGGCCTCGGGGCCAGGGGAAACCTCAAGGAGCACCGCATCCACCATGACCGGGGCTGCGTCCGGAGGGTCGGCGCCCATCGCAGGAGCCTCGGCGCCGCCCTTGCTGGGGGCTTCCTCCCTGGCGGTGCTTCCAGGGGCATCGGCCTGTGAGTCATTCCCGTGAGGATAATTGTTTCGGAGCTCCTCATCAGGGAACTCCGGCATCCAAGCCTTAACGACGTCGAGGGCATCATGCCAAATGAGGGTAGAGGCTGCGGCTAGGTCGGTGTAGAAGCGGTCCGACTTCTTGTAGTTCTCCACCGCCTTCGACGCTCTGAGCTCGGCCCGCTTTGTCCCCTCTACCTCCACCTCCAGCTCCTTCCGGAGGGAGCTCGCTGACTTTTTCAGGGTGTCGACAAGCACCTTGGAGTCCTGAAGCTTAGCCTCGGCAGCCCGGGCAGCCTTATGGTGCCTGGTAACCTCCTGCTTCCCGGCCGCCACCTCATCCTCAAGGATAGTGACCCTCGCCATCACCGCCTCTAGCTCCAACTTGGAGCTCTCCTCCAGTGAGAAGAACTCGCCCGCGTCTTGTATCGCCGGGGTGATCTCCCCGTCCTCCATTTGGACGACAAGGGCGACGTGTTGGAGGATTTGAAGAAATCAGAGAGGGGTCAGAAAGAAAAGGGGGCACCAAATCTCACGATTAACGAGACGCTGAGAGGAAAACCAAGTGAGGGGTGAGCACTAACCTGCTTGGCCTCTTGGGCGATGGCCGCCATTTGCGCCCTGAGAGTACCCCGAGGGACTTTTACCCCGGCCGACCTCTCTATCTCGGCCAGCAGGCTGTCAGCAACGGAGAGCCCCGATGGCATCTTAAAGCGGAGATCCTCCTCATCTACCAGGATCGGGGAGGCCGGGGTGCGCGGGACCGTCCGGTGATACCTCTTGAGAGACGGCGCCGGGGAGCCAGCCTCTACCTCCGCAGCCCGGGCTTCCTGTTCCAGAACCCGCTTCCGTCTTGGCGCCTGGCTGGACTCTGAGGCACAGGCCACACTTGAACGGCTGGGTGGAGAGGCTGCGGGGGAACAGGGGCCGACATCGGATGAGAGGAGCTGGCACCTCCAGCCCTTGATCCCTTCTTTTGCTCGAGCATGGCTGCTCGGAATTTGCCTACGTCCATAGGTTCTGCACAAGATAAGGTACAATGGAGTCAGCAACGCAAGTAAAGGTAAAATGAATGTAATTCTAACAGATCGCCTGTAAACTCATAACTTACCCGCGAATTGGGCGGGGCTGAGCCCAACCCAACTAAGGGTCTGCTCGGAAAGCAGCACATCAACCCGAGGAATAGGCTCCCATTCCGCCACTTTCAGCGCATCGGGATCGCTCGCTGACTCTCTCGCCGACACCTATCCGTAGACCACTGGGTGGGCACTGATTGGTCTCAAAAACTATCTATTACCGCAATCAAGAACGACGTCGCATGTAGCTAGCCGATGAGTATGGGTCGGTCCACAGGGATGTTGTGAATTTCCTAATCGCTCTTACGAGTTAATTCCAAATGGTGTGAATGGATTAATTAAATCTAAAAACTAAATTAATTTAGGGCAATTGAATTAAAGATCAAACTATCTAACTAGGGCAAGGAATTAAATTTAATTTAGGGTAGAGAATGAAAAATTACCTAGGGCAAGAATTGAAATTACCTACTTACTTTACAGATGGCTCTCTCCAAACATCAACACAAGACTTGTCAGATCTGAATTTCTGAAATGAAAAGAGGCATCGATGCTCTCCAAAAGAAATCTAAATTTTATTGATAAAAAGAGGCATAGGGAGGCATGGCTAATACAATGATTTAGAGTTCCTGTTTATAGAAGATAGGAAATCCTAGGTTACAATTGATTCGCATGTCTGCATTTACAAGAATACCCCTAGGTTGACCAGTCAAACCCTCCACCAAATTATGGTAAAATTTCCAACTCATAAATTCTTGTGTAGCATCTGGTAATTTTGGGCTTTCTATTTATTTGGTTCTTTTCTTCATTTGGCTTCTAGATATTCTCCAGATCTTCCAAAGAAAACTTGTAGTGGACTTTAACCGTTCGCTTTGTAATCTTGGACCTTGCGTTGTCTTGTACTGTTCTTTTGTGTAGGCTTGATTAAGATCCTTCTATTTGTTGGTCAAAGTCCCTATTTTGCATCATTTTCTATCTTTTTCACTGTTTTAGATCCAAGAACCTATAACCTGTAATATGTAGTAGACATGCGTCAAAAGCACCTGTTTATTTATAAAACGAATAAGAATGGAGAATATAATAATACAATATTATGGTGTGAACAAATACCCCCAAACTTATCTTTTACTCGTCCTCGAGCAAACTTATTTTTTTATTCTTGATAAAAACCTAACCGCACTTTCGCAGGGAAACACGATTGCACTGAGCTCGTGCAACAAGCTGTTAAACCTCTAGGTGTCCCTAGTAGGAGGAGTGTTGTCTCCTGAGGGTTTTCAGCGGATACTACCCACAAAATCCTATCAATTTGGCTTTTCGACTTTTGTTCTCCAATTAGGTTTTCTAACAAGGAATTCTATTATCGTTGACTTGCAAATTATCCACCCATATTCTTCACACTTCCTCATTATTTAACTTAAGATTATATATGTTCTATAGACTTACTTAGCTTTCGGCATTTCCTAAGTTTTCCTTCTAGGGTTCCATCTCCACTTAGGAATTTTTATCAACTCTATTAAAGATACAAGCTCTATTCTTCACTCCTATCTCTTATTTAAACTCCAATCATATATCCCCACGTGTGTATATATATCACCCCTACACTTAGAAATTCAAATCAAGCAATCATACTCCTGTCCGTTGTCCAAAGCACTTCTTAATTGGTGAATTTTTAAATGAATTTTTTCTCACACATACTTCATGCGACCGTTAATACTTCTTGAGGTACCAACGACCGATTACAAAATGCGTTTGCACTTTAAAGCGTACTTCCTAGTCTTGCAACACCCAAAGCTTTAGCAATGACTCCCAAACCAGTTGTACTAAGGCACTAGGTGATGAAGCACCCTCGCTAAATATTTTTTTCATTAATGCAGCCTTAAGTAATCACAAAAACTAGTGTTCATTTTTTTTCTTTATTCACACTTATATTATTTTTTTTCGTACTAAGGACTTTAGACAAGAGCATTTCAAGGTCTCCTATACTATTCCAAGTTTCAAGGTACGTGATTGTGCAATTTGTAGGGTATACATTTTCAGAATTTAGACTTAAGGTAGGAACTATTTTTCAAACTCATACTTTAATAAAAACATCAATACTCTTCCCTTGTTTCGACTTAGCCCAAGAATTGAACTCAAAATTTGTCTATTTCTAAATAAACTACAAAGACATACACTTTCTACTATTAAACTTAAAGAAAGGTTATTTTTAGGGTTTTTAATTTACTAGGTCTAAGATCTAGTTGTTCCTAGCCAGTTAATGTAGCGTTTTGAAAATCGTTTCGGTGAAATTTCGGAAAATCGGTAAAATAAGGGGGTTTTCTGTAAAAAGTCAAAATACAAATATTTTTATTATAAAATTAAATACACATATTCTAGCTATGTAATTGCTAGTATTAGGTGTTTATTGAGCCACTGGTGAAATTTCAAATTTTCTGAAAATTTTTCCGAAATTAATTATTTTAATAGTATTTTAAGCCGTCACTAATATATTTAATTAGGGAAAATTACAAATTGGAATGAGTTGAAACAAATTTTGTGCATCATAACACATTAAACAAAATTTTATCATATGGTTTTTGAAATGAAATGGTTTGCCAAAACGGTTTAGAAAATATCGAAGAAAAAGGCTTAAATAGTGAATTTAGTGTTAATGGATGTTTGGGGGTATAGTATTTATCATTTTCCTTCACCCCACACCCATACCCACACTCACACACCCCCATTTTCCCTCCCCCTTGGCTGAATTCAGCAGCCCCCCCTCTTTTGTCCCCACTTGTTTTGCAAAAGAAAAGAAAAGAAATGAAAAAGGAAATGATAAGAATATGAACTTGGGCTTGTTGTTTGACTTTGGGCTTTCTTTACTTGGAAACCTACACCCACACCCATATAAAATCCTCCCCATTTTCTCATGGCCGAAAATGGCTGCTGCCATTCTGTCCACCCCCATTTGGGCCTCTCTTTTGCCTCACAAAGCCAAAGTGAAAAGAAAAGAATGAGGTATGGGTGTTATTATATAAAGTATGGGGTTTCCTTTGACTTGGATTTTTCTCCCCACACCCACACACTTCACCATCACCCCTTCCCCAATGCTGGCCGAGTCCTCTTCAACAGCAGCCCCCCCAATTTTATCCTCTCATTTATCATCAAAAACTTCATCAATTTGCCCCAAAAATCAAGTTGAAACTCACACAAACTCCAAATCCAACTTTTACCCATTTTTCTTTGGCTACTATAGTATGGATCTAGGAGCATGGAGTCAATTTTGGGTGACAAGTTTTCAAGTTTGATCTCAAGAATTTGGGAGGTATAAATCTTAAGCCTATAATGAAATTGTTGTTTAAATTGCTTACCCTAGCATATTAAAGTGTTAATTTGATTCTAGTTGATAACTTGAGAATTTATGATTAGGGTTTGTGATCAAGTGAGCTTTTTATCATTTGTTTATGGTTGTAATGAGGAGATTACCATGTAGATTGTATGCAAAATCTAAGTTAGTTGCTATTTGCTAATTTGTTAATTTAAAATTGTGATAACTTTGCTAATTTGCTAACTAGGTTTTTATAATTAGTTTAATAATTGGGTTTAAAAATCTAATTAGGGTATTCATAGCATTATTAACATTTTAAAGTGTAGTTTAATACTTTAGTTCATGAAAATCCCAGCTAGATTGTAGTTTGTGCATTTTTGCTATAAAATTGTTAAAATTGGTTAGTATTGCAAACTAGTTTTTTTAAATCGAATTAAATTGTGGGTTTAAAATTTACGTAATGGTTTCTATGGCATAATTAAGATATTAAGTTATCATCTTGGTCACTAGATTTGTTAAAACATCATGTTTTGTACAAACACGGTAATTTGTGCTTCCTAGATTTTCGGAAAAATGACTTTTTAAGTGAAATTGGGGTTTTTGTGAATTTTAATCTATTTTATATTATAATTAGTGCTTGTAATTGTAAAAATGAGTGTGTTTGGGTTTTCTTGATGGTTTGGCGTTTGTACGCCGACGTCGAGGGTTTTTGGGTCGATTTGTGAACGCAACCATAGGTTTTGACCTATGTGGGATTCGTGCGTCGTTTTGGTCATGAGGCGGATTTTAATGCGATACGGTGCGTTATGATATGTAGGTACCCCATGTGGAGTTCGAGACGACAAGCAAGCGCGTGGCGACGTCGGCACTGGCGGGCGAGGACCAGGTGAGTAGATTTATATCTACGGGGAGAAGTCGGGTGGATGGCGTATAGCACCCCCACAGTCCGTAGTGGTGTATACGGATGTGTATACACACCAACAATTATTATATGTTATTTAGGATTAATAACGATGTTTAGGATGGATATTGGTGTGTTGGATTATTTTAGTGTCGCGAACCCTAGGGTAGTGTTGCACTATACATACACACATACATACACACATACATACTTGCATACATTCCTATTTATATATGCTCATGGGATTCTTTATAGTTATGTGATCACATGGGTATGGGACTATGTGTTCACATACGGATTTGAGGATGATACTTGGGATTGAGCTGAGTCGAGGAGTTTTGTTTTGTGGTTGTGATATCGGTGATATGGCAGGATTCGTATTTGAGATACGTCCTAGTGTTATAGCGGATCTTGGGACGACGATACGGGTGAATAGTATTATAAATAAATGGTCGTCATGTGATCGTGGTATGAGGCATGATATGCTAGGATATTGATATTAGGTCGTATAGGGCGATGTATACCCCCCTTGATGATGATATGTGCTGATGATATCGGTTTGTACGAGACTGTCGATCAGTAGTCAGATCATGACTATTTTGATGATATTAGTATTGTACTAGACATAGGTCAGTACCTTAGACTATGATCTTGAATAAAGAGGATACCAGAGGAATGGTGTGAGGAATATGATATTGACCCGTACCCTGATTTAGGGATGCCGTACGACGGATTTACATACGAGTTATATCTTGATGATTCATCCGCACTCTTGACTTGGGATGTCTGATTGTAGATATGGTATCGGATATGATATTATTGAGGCGGGATCACCGACTAATATATATACAGGTATGTATATGGATCGACTCAGATGTTAGGCGGTTTCCTTACCTGTAGTCCAGCTTGTTAGCTTTGCCCTTTAGTTTAGTTTAGTTGTTAGATTAGATTCGATTCTTACCTATTTCAAAAACTAACGAATCATGGGTATTTTAAAAGACAGCCCAAGGGATCCTACGGATATTTCAAAAGACGTATCTTTTCATAAAAACACCGTAGCCCCTATTTTCAAAACCCCATGATTCGTGTTATTTCAAAAGGCACCATTTGTAGGACTTATATTAGATTAATGCAGGTTAGTTACAGTTGCGTCTAGTATTCAGCTCCCGCGTATTATTGTGATTCGCTTCGCATCGCATACTTATGTATAATTTCTTATTGCAATGTTGATATCATATTGTTAGGACACCAGCACCATTACCGATGATGCGTATGTACCACATACACTTACTTGCCGGCTTACACACATCTTCATCGGTAATTGCCATGTCACGTACACCTTAGAAAATATTATTGCTTGACATAGCGTACTTGCCTTATATGTTAGTTTAGACATTGTAGTTATTACCTGCTACTTCATTCATACTGTTATTCATTGTTATGCCGCATTCATGGATTCTCATGCATATATTCACTATTTTACGTGTTATTGAGGTTTTGGATTCGGATTTCCATGAGATTTTCTGATTTTGGAGGAAAACCGCAAAAACATAAATAACCCTTTTCTCTCTTTTAAAATAAAAAGTGCGGTTTTTCCCATGATGTATGAGTCGTCCACCATGAGTTTGCTGATGGATTTCGAGACCCGATTCGAGGAGACGGATGAACCGTTTCGGGTACATGGTGGACCCGGTAAGGTACCCCCGGGCAAGAAGCGCGTGATGATGACGATGTGAGCCTGGCATGGGAGCACTACCTACCGGTGATTTTACCCGACGCGTCGGATATCCGGAGGATACCGTCGTGGTCTTGAGATGGATGGTAGGGGCCGGTCTGGACTGACGGCGCCCTAGATATTGTGATTGAGACATTGAGATTTCGAGATATTGAGGTACAGAGACTGTGATACAGAGATATCGAGATATTGGGATTACGTTTTGTGCCGATGCTAGGCACTGTTTTATGCTGATTTCATTATGATACCTCATTTTAAAAATACAAAGGAAATCTCACTAAATTATGAAAACAGTTCTTCATTACATGTATTCTGTTTTCATGCATTCATACCTCATTCATATGATATATTGCTACCTGAGGCACTGACACGGGCACATGAGATCACACTCGGGTTAGATATTACCCTAGCCATTGTTATAGGCTGCATGTTTTACATATATGTGAGGATATATTATGATCATTGACCTAGGTTGCGTTATTTATACGATTTCTGTGCGTAGATGTTTTTCTATTCACGAGTTGGCAACTCACCCCCGTTGTGCCCCAGTTTCTTGCAGGTTAACCGTACAGGTTCATTACGGCTTTGCGGGCATAGTTTCCTTCGGGTGATTGCTAGTAGGTGGGTTTACTTGTATCGTACCCCCATTATATATCTTGTATATCATTATTCTGTTGTATCTAGAAGTTCCATCAACCAAACATGTATTTATTTTAAGATAGAGACCAGTGATGTTATTCCTTCGACCTTAGAGTCGCGCGTTATTTTTCTGTGGTTTTCTTGTGGTTTGAGTTTCCTTTTAAGTTTTGATCCTCGCCGTTGGCATTGTATATTATATTGCTTGTGTGGTTGTGGCCGTCGATTGACGAAGAGCTAGCTCCCGCTTGTGGATGCCCTTTTTTTTTTTATTTCGTATACTATTCATGTTGTATTCCGTTTGGGGGCCAGTATTTACAAAGGAGACTCTGCCGAAATTTTCAGTAAATTTTGATGTTCTTAAAAACCGTATAATTCGGCTTATGCTATTGAAACTACTTGCTTTAAATTGGTTTTTCCTGCACTCTACATCTTTTCTTAGTTTGGATTTCTGGGCTTACGGTTTACTTAGATTACGTACGTCTCGAGACGTTCGTAGTTTAAGTGCCTGTCATGTTCCGTACTTTCGGGGCGTGACAGTTAACCTATCTGTCAAACTCAAGTCAAATATGGCCAAAATTGAATACATTAATTTTTATAATTTTTGAAATTTTCAAATTTTTATGTGTTTTCAAATAAGTATGCGAATGCAAAAATATACACATGAATGCGAAGGAAGAAAACGTATCGAGCATACCCCCAAACTTAAACTTGACAGTGTCCTCACTGTCATGCTACACCAAGAGGGTTGAGAATGTCGGCACTCCCCTGTTTATATATATATATATATATTTTGAATTTTTTTTATTAGAAAAAGAAAACAAAAAATATAGATACATATATACAACAAGGTTCCCCCCAAACTTAAGCTTGGCCTTACACAAGCCAAAGGTTAGCACCAACCATTCAAAAATCTTATCGTGGTAATGGTCGAGTTGGTGAAAGAATGGAGTGGAAAGAAAAGAGATGAGAAGCACACAAAACCGTGTGGAGGTAGAAACGGGATACGGTCTCGATGGGGGAGAAGAATGGCGGAGAAGAGAAAGAAGTGGAGTACGATCTTGAGGGTGTAAATCGAGTGAATAAATTAGCGCAATTTGTGATGACCGATGTATTAAAAGCGATTGTGCTAACCTATCAACCCGTCGAGAAATGGGGTCAAATCCCTCAAGATTCGCAAGAAAGTATGGGTACGCCGAACTTGGTATTGGAGATGAAAGCATAACGGTCTCTTGTACGGTCCGAACGATAGGAAGGAAGAAGGGAAGTGAATTAGGGATAGTCTCATTCTCACCGTAGTAAACTGTCTCGAACTTGAAAGATTCCATCAATGGTTCGAAACGACTGTAAGCAACCGAGTCCGATGGTTCAATTAACTCATCTGAAAATTCAAAGGACTCAAACTCGGGCGGTGAGTCTGCAACATCGTCCGAAAAAGTGAAACACTCGTAAGTGTTATCGGCTGTGAGAACTGTGTCAGATTCAAAGGCAAATTTTTCAAGCTCACAGTCTTCAAGCGTGATCTTGTGCGTGGTCGGAATAATGGAAAAGAGGGAGAGTGATTGATTGAATGAATTCTTGTTTGTGTAGTATGAAAATTGTATAGAAATCACAACCAAAAATTATTTGACCGCAATCAACTACGGTGTCGGATGTAGATTGTAAGTGAGTGCGGATCGTCCACAGGGAAAGTGTAATCGTTCGTCTTTTGAATTAGATGAGTCGAAACTTTAATGAAAAGAAAAGAAAACAATTCATGATTTGAAATTAAAGTTCAAGAATTAGAAAAATCTAGATCTAATAACAAGAAAAAGATAGAATCAAGAATTGATCGTTTGATGATTTTTCCAAACCAAATCTCAAGAATCGAAATGAGGCTCGTAGGAATCGATCGGATCTATAGATGTGATGTAATCTTACGATGACGTATTCTTATCCTTCGATGAATTGATACTTGATCGATGATGATCGATCGAGAATTAGGGATTTCTTGTGAAACTAGGGTTTCGTCTTATCCCTTGTTCTTTCGTCGATATCATTCACATTCTAGCCTCTAGTAAATTCAAGAAACGATCGTAAATCCCTAATTTCGAGCGATCACAATCAAGAAAGCATCGCTACGAAACTAGGTCATCGATTCTTGAACTTGCTAGGGTTTACAAAACTCGTAGGACTTAAAAATCATTTTAAGATTTGTTACATCATCATTCTACAATCGTCTCGACTCCTTTACGAGCGGAGTTTTACTCAAACATCACAACAAGAACAACAATTACAAATTGAGATCTAATCATGATGCAAGAATTAAAAGAAAGCAAGATTCAAGAATTTCACCTTTTATTTATATCAACAATTTAGTTACATTCGCTCAAGAACTACAAGAGGAAGCACTCGATCGTCGATTTGGCTTCGCTCGTCTCCGTGGGTCGCGGATCGGCTTGGATCACTTGCCCGATTGAAGATCGGCTCGGCTCCTAAAAGGTTGAAGGGCTTCTTGCTTGATTGGTACTCAAGATCTTGAATTTGGAGTGGAATTAGGGTTAGGGTTTCGCACAAGCCTTGCCACTAGACTTGTGGAAGAAGATGAAGAAACAGGTAAAGATTAAGGAACTAATGATGAATGAACAACCTCAACCCTTAGATTTAGGCTCCTATTTATAGATATCTAAACCCTAGATCTAGGATTTCAAATTCTAAGTTTCTCTCCTAAAGTTTGTTGAGGAAATTTGAATTTTCCTCTAAAAGTTAGTTAGAGGAGAAGCTTCTAGATGTGATTAGTTAGGAGGGGGCTTCTAGAAGAGGTTAGTTAGGATTAGCCTTGCTTAATGATCTTTGCTGATCTGGCAGTAGCTTCGAGAGAATTCTGGAATTTGATATATCAGAAATGAATGTGGGCTATGAGAAAAGCAATCTGCACTAAAAATGAAGCGATGACATGGCAGAAGCGCGGCGGATCCGCGGCGCAAGCAGGCTCCCGCCGCGGATCCGCGGCGCTTTATGAGCCTTGGGCTTTCTTCTTCTCTGTTAATTCTCTCTATAGTATTTGGGCTTTGTTTTGATGTGTGGAATTTTATTTGGCCTTCTGTATTGCTACCAGATCTCAGATCTTTGAGTTGGCGTAATGTTTGATCAGCAAAAATGATAATTTTGGCTTGTCTCCTGGATTTTCCTGCACAAATCTCGAAACAAGTGTTGCGCAAATACAGAAATGATGCGATGCCATGAAATGCGGTTAATTTCCTTTAATGTGTCGGTTTAAAAGTCTAACATATGCAATATGATATTTAACGACTGATTTGCTAATATGTGAAATATGAGTACCGAACACTTCTAAATGAGTGCAAAAGCTGGGGAAATTGCCGTGTTAAAAATACATTATTTTCGACTGATCAAATACCCCCAAACTTAATTTCGATCGTCTCGAGCGAATGTTTTATTAAAAAGAGAAGGAGAAAATAAAGAAAGAGAAAAACTAACTAGCACACTTTCGTAGGCAACACGATTGCACTGAGCACGTGCAACAAGCCTTTAAACCTCTAGGTGTCCCTAGTAGAAGGAGTGTTGTCTCCTGAGGGTTTTCAGCGAATTGCACCCACAAAATCAAATAATAAAAGAAAGATCATGAATATTACATTTAAAGAAAAGAATTGTAAAAGAAAAGCCTTGAAAATTAGGGTTTCCAACTAAGCTAGCTTTTCGGTTGTCATGAGCCCTATCTTAATGGTCATGAAAAGATGTTAGAAATCACGTCCTCCCTCAATAAAACATCGTCTTATTCTTCATTCCTATCTTTCTTCCAAACATCGATCATATCACCCTGCGTGTGTATAAAGAATATCCCTACACCCGGAGAATTCAATTCAAGCTATCATACTCTTGCTTGCCCATCAGCCTCAGTACTTTTTAATTAATGAATATTTAGATGAGATTGCTCACACACTTTCATGCGACCGTTAATACTTCTTGAGGTACTAACCGACCGATTACTCCTGTGCTTGCTTATTTGGTATTTTTCCTCGTCTTGCACCACCTCAGACATAGCAGTGACTCCCAGACCAGTTGGCCTTAGGGCACTAGGTGAAGAAGCATCCTCGCTATATATATTTTTTATTGCCCTTGGTGATAACAAAACCAGTGTCCATTTTTCTCACCACTTTATATTTTTATTCATTTTTTTTATTTCCTTCATACTTTTGGCTTTAAGACAAGAGCATTTCAAGGTATCCTCTACTATCCCAGGCTTCAAGACGTGTGTAAGTGCGAATAGCAGGGTATCAATGTTCAAAATGTTTGGCTTCCAGAATAGAAACTATTTTTCAGACTTATTTTTATCCTCAGATTAGTGACGTCTTTCATCTTACTAACCCTTGGGACAACGGCTCATAACTACTTATTACTAGTTCGTATAAGAAAACATCTAATTTTCTTAGTTTTCTTAAATTTTTCTAATCTCATGGATGTAATTTTTCACTATCTAAACTTTCATTATCTTATTTATGTACAAAAAATATTTTTATAATTTTGAAATTTTTTAAATTTTTATGGTTTTCAAAAAAATGTTTTGTGCTTATGCAAATGATATGCAAATGATGCGAAAATAAGCACAAACCTCCCCCAAACTTGTTTTCAACAGTGTCCTCACTGTTGCTATCTGCTAAATCTCGAAAAACCTGTAAGCTTGGGAGGAATTTATTAGTGGGGGCAAAATATTTAAGTGAAGAACCTCCCCCAAACTTATTTTTGGCTCAAATTTTGTAAAAATTTTCTTTTCAAGAGCCAGATAATGTACCCCCCAAACTTGAGTTATGCAATGTTAATCTTTTAAAATCACAAGTGGGGGTCAAAAATCATTGGTCGATGCCAAGCTTTGCAAAGACCAAATGTTAACACCAACCATTCAAAAATTTTATCAATGCAGTGCTCTGGTTGGTGGAAGAAGAAGTGGGGAAAGGGTAAATGGTGGAATAGAATGTGTGTGCGTCTCATATTGGAGAGACGATGCAGTGAAAGTGATGGATTACTCGCATTCTTTTTACAGTTCAGAAGAAGGGGTGGAGGTTCAATTTCATTGATTGGGAGATGATTCATCTCAACACCCGTGTCATTCAAAAATGCGAGTTCATCAGCGAAGATCTCCTCAAAAGTTCCATTAATACCCCGAGAAATAATGTCATCACAAAGTGCGGGGTGATCTTCAGACTCTAAAACAGTTCATAATCAGTGTTAGTTGTTGACCCGGACATCTCGGTGGAAGAGTCCGTATGTGTATGATACATAGTTGGGTCAAACAATAACGTATGAAAAGAGTCAAGATCGGTATTATGAGGGTCATCAAATTCGCTGCTGTCGACATCCATTAAGTCGACAGAACAAATCTGAGCAGTAGGTTCGGAGGGTACACTTTCCAACTTGTAAATGTTCAGTTCTATTGACCTATTCCCGAAGGATAGGGTCACAGAACCGTTACGACAGTTGATTATTGCATTGGAAGTGGCCAAAAAGGGGCGACCTAAAATCACCGGAATTTGATTTCTTGGGTTCGCTACAGGCTGTGTATCAATTACAATAAAGTCCACAGGGAAAATAAATTCCCCGATTTTTATTAACACATCCTCCAGTTCACCCCTAGGTTTGGTGATAGATCGGTCAGCCATCTGGAGAGTGCAATGGGTTGGCTTCAACTCTCCGATACCTAGTTGCTCATAGACTGAGTAAGGAAGCAAGTTAACACTAGCGCCAAGATCTAGTAGAGCACGGTTAATGTGTTTTTCCCCAATAGAAACGGAAATAGTAGGATATCCTGGATCCTTACGTTTCCTCGGTAATTGTTGGGGGAAAGCCGTGTCTATTGTTTTTTCCATGAATATCTTCTTGGGCGCTTGAGTCTTTCTCTTCCTAGTGCACAAGTTCTTAAGAGTTTTCGCATAAGACGGAACTTGTTGGATGGCATCTAGGAGAGGGATATTGGTGTTTACTTGCTTAAAAATGTTCATAATCTTCTCCATATGTGGACTCGGTGTGTTAGCCCTTAACCGATTAGGATAAGGTGCTTTAGCAATAAGCGCTGGGTCCATCATAGGAGAAGGAAGTGGGTGTGGAACCGATCCCAGAATAGAAGTGGGGATCGTCCGTGGAGGGGTAAAAGAGGTGGGCTGTAGTGGCGAGCCTTTTGGGAAACGAAGAATAGGCTCGGAAGAAGATGGTGGGGTAGAAGAACTGGGGTTAGAATTAGAAGTGTGTGTGTGAGGAAAGGTCTCAGCCGGGGTGTTATTGATTGATTTATCAGTATCATCAAACTCTTCCCCAACGTGATGGTCAAGCACTCTTCCAGATCTCAACGTGAGTGCATCCACATGATGTGAATAGCCAGGATTAGGTAAAGGTTGAGCTGGAAGTTTCCCTTTCTCTCTTGCACTCATTTCGGCTTTTAGTTGTGCAATTTGTGCTTCCATCGATTTGATATTATCATTTTGAGAGACGATGATCTTCATCACATTCTCGATGGAAGATTGCAAACTTGCCGTCCCTTGGATGGATTGTTTCATGAAAGTATCCAAGGTTTGTGCTAGTGCAGAGGTATTATCTGTACCGGTCAATTGTAAAAAATTTTCATGTGGTGCAAAAGTGTTGGCCGGATTTTGGAAATTTTGTGCTTGAAAGGGGTGCTGACTCAATTGAAGTTGTGGGTGCTGTTGTGGTGGAGGGGCCCCTTGGAAATTGTTTTGGGTTGGAACCGTGTTTTGAAATTGTGATTGGTTCCAAGCAAAATTTAGGTGAATCCTCCAACCCTAATCATATGTGGAGGAAGATGGATCGTTTCTAGGTCTTTGAAATGCGGCATTGGTATGCTCATGACCTTGAAATGGACATTCTTCCGTTAAGTGAGACGGATCAGAACAGCAGCCACATACAGTTTTGGAGAGTGACATTTGACTTAGGGCGGCAGCTAAAAATTTATTTTCCATAGTCTCGAGTTTCTTGTGTATAGCTGCAATGTCAGCTCTAACTCCTATGGAAATATCATTGCCCTCCCTAGACGATTGACTCACACCCTCCCACTGTAAAGATTTTTCAACGAAATTTTCTAAAAAATTCCAGGCTTCCCCATCATCTTTGGTCATAAAGTTGCCTTGACACATGGATTCAAGGGTCTGTCTTGTGTAAGGAGTAATGCCCTCATAAATGATTCGGCACAATTCCCATTTCGGGATGCCGTGATGTGGATATTGGACTAACAGATCCTTGAAGCGTTCAAGACATTTTGAAAATGTTTCATTTGGAAGCTGGGTGAATTGATAGATTTCGCTACGGACTTGAGCTGTCTTTTGATGTGGATAGAATTTCTTAAGGAATGTTTTGACGAATTCGTCCCAATTTGAAATGGAATGTGCGGCAGTGTTATATAGCCACTTCTCGGCTATATCGCACAAGGTGAATGGGAGAAGACGAAGACGTAAAGCATCCACAGAAAGCTGTGAAGTACCCATCATTGCGCATACATTTTCAAATTTTGTGATAAACACGTATGCGTCTTCAGACTCGAGACCGTGAAATTTTGGTAGAAGGTTGATGTATTGGGGTTTTATTTGAAAATTTTCCCCGTTGGCTGGTGGAATGGAAAGACAAGTGGAAAGTGGACTTCGTGTAGGATAACATCTCTCTTGGAGAGAGATGCGAGATGGATTCTGCGCACCAACGGACGGCGGCAGAGTAGTGGAAAAGAAGTTCGATGGAGGTGGATCCATCGATGTGGGTGTGGTGGTGGGTAAAAGAGAGAGTAAATGTAGAAATACCGACTTATGGGTCGATGAGGGGACGCGGACTAACAGGCACTAGAAACCCGTGTCCAGCCTATCTTGCACTAAAAAGGGTTAGTACAAGTGGCAGCGTGAATTTATAATTAGGGGAAATGATGTATGCGGTGTTTGTTTTGAAAAGATACGGATTTTTGAAAAAATGATGCAACACAACAAATGCAACACACAAAACCCTAAAATCTAGGGGTCACCTAGGTCAAAGCTCTAGACCGCTCCTAACTGCCAAAAGACAAGTCGCGGGATAGAATCCTCCACTGCCTCTTTGTCCCCCTGTGGCCGGATAAGTACCAGGTAAGTGGGAAGGTACTCCACTACGTAAGTAGTGGGCCTAATTAAAAACCACTAGCCTTAGACACACTCGCCTTAGACACCACAAGAAAACGCGGATAAGCAATGAATTACCCACGGCCTTCTCTTGTCCTAATTGAGCGCGACGGTCCATAGAGTCATTTCTAGATTTCTTTTAATTAATGAGGGTAAATGCGGATGCAAGTTTTGCGATTTTCGGGGCCTAGGAAGGGTAATGAACTCCCCACCTAATTTGAATTTGGTCGTGCCCCTTAATTTCCGTATTAATATGCAAACAACCAAAAATCAAAAACACGCACAAATTTTATTTTGCTTTTGCGGCGCAGCGATTTATTTGCAAAGAAACCTGCAGCAAAATGTTAATTGGAGTAGACAGGAAAGAAGATAAGAAAGCAGAGGAGCTTACAGAGAAAGTTTGGTGCACTGAAGCAGCTAGTCCGCCGCGGAACCGCCGCAATAGGAGGCTCCCACCGCGGAATCGCCGCACTGTAGCAAGATCACATCATCAAATTTTTACAGAGAGCTTATGTTGGCTCTCTCAGCTCTCTGGAATTTTCACAAAAATTAAATCCACGCTCCAGTGATTCCAGATTTCCTCGCAATCAAATCACAACACACGTATTAGTGTTTGCACGAATTTTGATCTAAAAATTATGATGGAATAAATTGTTCAACTCAAATTTCAAAATACGAACTATTAGCGCACTATCCCCGGCAACGGCGCCATTTGATTGAATGAATTCTTGTTTGTGTAGTATGAAAATTGTATAGAAATCACAACCAAAAATTATTTGACCGCAATCAACTACGGTGTCGGATGTAGATTGTAAGTGAGTGCGGATCGTCCACAGGGAAAGTGTAATCGTTCGTCTTTTGAATTAGATGAGTCGAAACTTTAATGAAAAGAAAAGAAAACAATTCATGATTTGAAATTAAAGTTCAAGAATTAGAAAAATCTAGATCTAATAACAAGAAAAAGATAGAATCAAGAATTGATCGTTTGATGATTTTTCCAAACCAAATCTCAAGAATCGAAATGAGGCTCGTAGGAATCGATCGGATCTATAGATGTGATGTAATCTTACGATGACGTATTCTTATCCTTCGATGAATTGATACTAGATCGATGATGATCGATCGAGAATTAGGGATTTCTTGTGAAACTAGGGTTTCATCTTATCCCTTGTTCTTTCGTCGATATCATTCATATTCTAGCCTCTAGTAAATTCAAGAAACGATCGTAAATCCCTAATTTCGAGCGATCACAATCAAGAAAGCATCGCTACGAAACTAGGTCATCGATTCTTGAACTTGCTAGGGTTTACAAAACACGTAGGACTTAAAAATCGTTTTAAGATTTGTTACATCATCATTCTACAATCGTCTCGACTCCTTTACGAGCGGAGTTTTACTCAAACATCACAACAAGAACAACAATTACAAATTGAGATCTAATCATGATGCAAGAATTAAAAGAAAGCAAGATTCAAGAATTTCACCTTTTATTTATATCAACAATTTAGTTACATTCGCTCAAGAACTACAAGAGGAAGCACTCGATCGTCGATTTGGCTTCGCTCGTCTCCGTGGGTCGCGGATCGGCTTGGATCATTTACCCGATTGAAGATCGGCTCGGCTCCTAAAAGGTTGAAGGGCTTCTTGCTTGATTGGTACTCAAGATCTTGAATTTGGAGTGGAATTAGGGTTAGGGTTTCGCACAAGCCTTGTCACTAGACTTGTGGAAGAAGATGAAGAAAGAGGTAAAGATTAAGGAACTAATGATGAATGAACAACCTCAACCCTTAAATTTAGGCTCCTATTTATAGATATCTAAACCCTAGATCTAGGATTTCAAATTCTAAGTTTCCCTCCTAAAGTTTGTTGAGGAAATTTGAATTTCCCTCCAAAAGTTAGTTAGAGGAGAAGCTTCTAGATGTGATTAGTTAGGAGGGGGCTTCTAGAAGAGGTTAGTTAGGATTAGCCTTGCTTAATGATCTTTACTGATCTGGCAGTAGCTTCGAGAGAATTCTGGAATTTGATATATCAGAAATGAATGTGGGCCCTGAGAAAAGAAATCTGCACTAAAAATGAAGCGATGACGTGGCAGAAGCGCGGCGGATCCGCGGCGCAAGCAGGCTCCCGCCGCGGATCCGCGGCGCTTTATGGGCCTTGGGCTTTCTTCTTCTCTGTTAATTCTCTCTATAGTATTTGGGCTTTGTTTTGATGTGTGGAATTTTATTTGGCCTTCTGTATTGCTACCAGATCTCAGATCTTTGAGTTGGCGTAATGTTTGATCAGCAAAAATGATAATTTTGGCTTGTCTCCTGGATTTTCCTGCACAAATCTCGAAACAAGTGTTGCGCAAATACAGAAATGATGCGATGCCATGAAATGCGGTTAATTTCCTTTAATGTGTCGGTTTAAAAGTCTAACATATGCAATATGATATTTAACGACCGATTTGCTAATATGTGAAATATGAGTACCGAACACTTCTAAATGAGTGCAAAAGATGGGGAAATTGCCGTGTTAAAAATATATTATTTTCGACTGATCAGTGATATAACAGTTAAAGGTTCAGGAGGCTGAATTGGAAAATCCAACACATCAAACAAAAATGGTTCAGCCTCAATATTATCCTCAAGACTCTCCTTAATACTATCCTCATAATTCTCCTCAATATTTAACTCATCCATGCCATTATCATCAAAATCAAGATGCATATGAAGTTCGGGAGAAACATTTAATGACTCGGGATGATGAATTGGACATAAAATATCAATCAAATCTACGGGTTCGTCATCCAAAATATTCCCGGCGTCTATATCCTCAATCAAGTGAAAATCAATATTTTCTGACACCTCATCAAAAGCATGGATATTTATCGATTTAGGTTCTAGAGTGGAGGTGTAAAGTTCAAACGGATTAGGAGTGGTTTCACTTAAAAGGGGTTCTTCAAGCACTACAAAGTCACACAACTCGTCTTTATTTTCAACTTGTGAATCAGTTAGGACAATCGAAGGAAAACCGGAGTTGTGGGTTTCAATTGGGTATGGGTAGGATTGTTTTAGAAATGTGTAGAACTCACTCGCTCCTCTCCAATTTTCCATCTGTCCAACCGCCTCCTCATACATTGAAAAATTTGATGCTAGTTGGAAACTAGCTGTCGGTTCAGTAGGTTGCATGAGGGCGGCTATGGACGCATCCACATTCCTAACCATTTTGTTTGTTGCTGAAATATAAGCTGCCAATGACTGTTCCAAACTAGACATGGGTGGTGAGGGGGTTTCGGTAAAAGATTCGAAATGTGAAACTCCCAAAAGGCTGTGTAGAAACAGTGTCTAGTGATGGTGGGAAAGTCGGGTAGGACTGGTAGGAATTGGGTGGATGGACAGGAGTAGGGTCAACATGTGGATAAGATGGTGAATGGACTTGTTGATCCCTAGAACTAGATGTGTGGAGAGGGGTGAAAGATCGGCTACGAGATTGAGCAATATGCTCGGCAATGGACATCGATTTAGGAGTGACAGCAGGACTTGAAAAAGTGGTATCAACATATGAAAGTGGTAAAGGTTGACTTGGTTGACACAAAGTGGGTTGCAAAGTCGAACTGTTTCTCCTAGATACTTCTATTTGATCTTTCAAAGAAATTTTGGGCACGGAGGGATCTTCCTTAAATCGACCGAAACAATTGACGTACGAAGCAAAGTTAGGTTCGGGATACCAAAGTTCGGCAAGAGATTTGTGATGTGGGGTACCCATGATAGAAGAAAGAGAAGAGAAAGAAGGTAGGTGGTGAAAGGATTTCTTAGCAGCAAAATTTTGCAAGTTTTTATAAACAAAGAAAACTTCTTCTTCCAATCGTGGATGGAAGAAGGCACGACGACGACCCTCGATCCGGGAGCACTTCCCCGCTATAAATAGGAACTCTAAATCATTGTAAAGGCTATGCCTCCCTCATGCCTCTTTTTATGAATAAAATTTAGAAATCTTTTGGAGAGCATCGATGCCTCTTTTCATTTCAGAAATTCAGTTCTGACAAGTCTTGTGTTGATGTTTGGAGAGAGTCATCTGTAAAGTAAGTAGATTTATTTAATTGCCCTAGTTTAGATTTCAATTCTTGCCCTAGGTAATTTTTCATTCTCTGCCCTAGATTAAATTTAATTCCTTGCCCTAGTAGATCTTTAATTCCTTGCCCTAGTTAAATTTAATTCTTTGCCTTAGATAAATGATAGATTTAGTTTTTAGATTTAATAAGAAATCCGAACACCCATTGGAATTAACTCGTTTGAGCGATTAGGAAATTCACAACATCCCTGTGGACCGACCCGTACTCACCGGCTAGCTACCAAGCGACGCTGTTCTTGATTGCGGTTAATAGATAGTTTTTGAGATCAATCAAATGGCGCCGTTGCCGGATAGGGCACGGGCAGTCCTCACCCTCGGGCGGCCCAACAAAGAAAACGTCTTCTTCCAATCGTGGATGGAAGAAGGCACGACGACGACCCTCGATCCGGGAGCACTTCCCCGCTGTTTCCTAAAGGAGATGTATACCAACCTCGGCTCTCCCGCGCGAGCGCCGGGATGACTCTTGTAACAGAGAGAAGAGGCAAGGGTGCTCAGCCTGAAAGGGATTGCATGCAACTTCAAACGGACCAGGAACCCAAGAAGAATCCTTCAGGAGTTCGGCATTAACTGGCCCGGGGCTAACCCAAAATAATTCAGCGCTCTAACAACCTCGGGAGAGAAGCGAAAGCGCATTCTGGCCTAAAAAGCTTCCAGGTACAGGGCAATCTCCTTACCCTGTACCTGATCTGCCCTCTCCTCTTGCTCGGCCAAATGAAGCGTATAGCCGGGAAGAAAGTGGAAACGAGCCCGAGCAGTGGTGAGCTCATCCTCGTACCTCACCGTGGATGACACACCAGGGGCATCCACGGCATCCGCTCTGAGGACCGCCCCTATCTCGCGACCTTCAGAAGAGGATCTGACCCTAACTTCCCGGGAAGACTCCGACTCAGTGGAAGAAGAAGCAGCAGCAGAAGAAGAATCTACGGGGGGCTCCCTAGACCCGACCCGATCTATTTCTATAAACTCTTTAGAAGAAGACATCTAACCTGATTGAGAGGATGAGTCCTCGGAAGGGAAAATGCAGAGATATGACCTAAAAAGAGAGCGCCGAGCTAACGAGACCCAAGGCGAGAAAAATATGAAGTGGTACTGACCATGATAGGGACCCCACCTCCATTTATGGCTGCCGACGTACACATCCTACGGCGACAGCCATCTCCCGCCGAAATGACCCATTGCATCCAACGGCCACGATTGCTACACCTGTCGCGCGCGCATTGGTCGTATCCCATCATTCGCCAGAAATCCGCGGCCCATCGCGTCGGCCAACCAGCGCTCGACACGTGGGCTGTCGCTTCGGTGAATGTACGCATGATCCGGTGCATCCTCTTTAATGCGAGATCTGGCCCCTGATCCGCTGACGTCGTCAAGAAGATACAGTTGAATGCCCGGGAATGCACGCTCACGATATCTACAATAAGGAGCTCACCTCGAGTGACACAGCAGACCACTCTCGACCCGAACCGTGAGCAGGTTGGGACGAGAGTGGGGGGCTAATGACGATGCTCAATATTGGTGATCTTCCAGATCATGACACGTGGCAAATGATGTGTCCCAAAGCTTGCAAGAAAGGACCTGCAGTGGCCGACCATACCACTCCTATACCCGTCCTACAAACAAACCGCTGGCTCACCTCCGAGCCCCCTGCACAATTGGCATCCTCGGCCCTCTCAGCTCGCCTCCAGGCTACCACAGAACCAAGATAGCTCGACCTCCTGCTCGGTACCGAGCCTCCCGCCGAGCTCATATTCCTCGGTCCCATCGGCCTACCAACGACATCATTCGCAGGTGCTTCCGCCCCACCTCCGCGAATCTCGCCATGCCCGTGATATCCGTCGGCCATGATCCTCCATTCCACACCATCATGATCCTCCATTAATGAGCCTGTCTCACCATTAATGGGAGATCCTGCCTATCGCGCGGGTGTGACGTCAGGGGCGTAACGGCCGGCGTGATTCTCACACCTACCTGCCTATTGCCACCGCTACATAAACTCCCCTTTCAGACGACTCAAGTAAGCAATCCCTTCCTCACTAAGCTGCTACTCTGCTCGACTTGCACCACTAACTTGATCATCGGATGGTTCTCAGTGGTACAACCATCCCAAGAATTTCTTGCATGTAGCTCGGTTCAACCTCAAAACCACAGCCCATTGAGATCTACACGCTTCAGGAGTCAACCTCCAACCAAATCCCATCCATCTATCAACACACGAAGGGATCAACGGAAGGTAACATCTTGACGTGATCCGAAGCACGTCACCGTTTCTTGGATCATTGCCGATCGAATTGGTTATAATTGCATTTGAGTGTTTTTTTTTGTTTTGGGAATCAACCCATCCAATTTGAACTTGCGGCCTCTCACATTGGAGAGGAAATCGATACCGACTGAGATAAGCACAATTGGTTATAATAGCATTTGTTGTAAATAAAAAGATTATAGTAGATATAATATTTCAGTGTTTGCTACATTGAAAAGTTCTGCATGTTAGCAAAAACAGTACATATAATATGTTAAAAAAGATAATTTTAACCATGAGGTATTTTACACACATATCCAAAATCAGCAAAACCAAACAGCACATGAACGAAATAAACAAAACAAGAGAGAAAAATTAGAGTACTTATCGAAACCGACTGAATTACCCTCTCACGAGAAATGGCCTTAAAGAAGTTTTCGCCCGATATACCGATGCGATGGGTGCTACGATCTTCTCCACAGGCTAAGACAATCTAAACTCTGTATGGGCGCAAACATTCAAGAGCTTTTCTGACCACCGCTTCAGTCATCCTTGACCAGAGAAGTGTTCACCGACGAGATTGAGAGAGACAGACAAAATTATTTTAGATCAAAATCAAAAAACAGAGCAACTTTTCTAAGTTTTATATTCTATATGCTTTGTTCTGTGGGTTCAGATGGATTTTATAGGCACATTAAACCGTTTAGTTAATTGCATTTAGAGGCAATTTAAGTTCCAAATCAATTGCCATATACTGCACATTAAACCTTTTAGTTAATTGCATTTAGATGCAATTTAAATTCGAAATCAATTGCCATTTAATTACACATTAACTACTGCATTTATAGGCAAATTAAATCAGCAATTAACCGCACACCCATTTAAATTCAAATAAATTGCATTTAGAGGCCAATTAATTGGCACGGTAAATACTCCATTCAAATTCAAATCAATTTAAGTTAACAGTCGAGAGTTGAAAGGTCAGAGTAAATGAGGTCGAGTTCCAAAAAGAACACCTGAGACAATTCGCAACGCCCAAGCCCGGGGCGGTGAGCGAGCGCGCGTGTGGTTTTCCAATAGCACCTTAGTTGTTCTTTTACAAGATATATAACACCTTATGCTATTTAAACTCCTCTATTTTCTACTCTACAACTAACGTGGGACTAAAAGCTTTATTACAAAAGAGCCTTTCTCGAAGTCTCTTTTCCTCTCTTTTTCATCCATGAAATCCAACCAAATTAGGTTTTCCTTCATGAAAAACAACCCAAATAACCCATTAAGTTCCAACAATCCCTTACAATTTCATAGATGAAAAACTATCTCAGGTGTACCAAGTTATCAGTATATATACCTTCCGGTTTGAACCATTACTTTAGTTATCCGAGTTTTACCAACACAGGAACGAAGTGAAACGAAATCTTGAACTTGTTCCTTTGTTGTGATGGTGTCCATCGGTAACAGCTTGATTCGGGGTATAGCAATGATCAATAAGTTTTTGACACTTTTATGATCATGTATCATAATCCTGATTCATGAATGTTTTCAAAGAATAACCATATTCTTCTAACTACGGCCACACAATAACAGTCATATAGTTGGATATCTCCAGAGATGCACTGCTCACATCTCTCCTTAAAAACTTGATCCCATTCATAGTCAAATACTCTTACTTAACCAGCAGTAAATGACACCCTCCAGTTTTAACAGGTAATAGACTCAGATGCATTAAAATATCACTCTATTATGGGTGTTCAATCCACCCAATAGTTTGTTATTACCATATTGAACCTACTTTGTGGGATCTCCACTCAGATAGGTTAGGATGCCACTGTCGATAAATTCGAGATGGGTTTCAGTCTCATTCCTAACCTGGATTTTAAGATCAGAGATAACTTAAGTCCTTTAGTCAAGAGAACTGCCGTATTGTTCTTGGATCGAACAAAATCAACAACCATCACCCCTTCAGACACATATCCTCTCACAGTTTTGATCCTGACTTGGATGTATCCCCCTGTCTTTTTGGTTGTACTTAGAGCTATTAATCTTTGCAATTGTGGTCATATTGTCACAATGTACAGAGATTGCAGGAATATGCTTGCTGATCATGGGTAACTCGGACAGAAATCCCTTAAGCCAGTCATCTTCTAATCCAGTTGTATCTAACGCACATGACTCAGCCTCAAAGGTAGATCGAGATAAAATAGTCCGTTTTACAGACCTCCAGGTGATTGCGCCGCCACCTAGGGTAAATACATACCCTGTACAACAATTACTCCCTGACTTCTTGGCTATCCAGCTTGCATCACTATACCTTTCGAGTACACAGGGAAATCTCCCATAATGCAGCCTAAGGGAACTAGTTCCTTTTAGCTATCTAAGTATCCTATCCAAGGCCTCCCAATGAGTCATATTCGGATAGCTAGTGTATCTACTTAATTTTGACACAGAGAACGAAATATCTGGTCTCGTGCAATTCGCAAGATACATTAAGCTCCCAATAATTTATGAATACCTCAATTAAGATACATGATTGCCACTTTCATTCTTGAAGAGAGCAGTGGAAGGATTGTATGGGGTTTTGACGATTCTACAATTTTTATAACCGAATTTCTGAATAATCCTTTCAACATAATGAGATTGAGAAATAGCTATACCCTCAGCCGATCTCATCAGCTTAAGTCTAAGAATCACATCAGCAACACCCATATCCTTCATTTCAAACTTACTACTTAAGAATGACTTTGTCTCATTTATTATCCTAAGGTTAGAACCAAACAGAAGAATGTCATCCACATAAATGCATAAAAGAATATATTCATCTCCTTTAACCTTACTATACATACACTTCTCAGACTCGATCATGCAAAAACCAAAAGAAGAAATGATAGAATCAAACTTCTCATGCTACTGTTTAAGGACTTTTTTAAGTCCGTATAAAGATTTCACTAGCTTACATACTTTCCTTTCATTACTAGCAGCTACAAACCCCTTCGGCTGATCCATATAAATCTCTTCTTCAAGGGAACCATGAAAAAAAGCAGTTTTCACATCCATCTGATGGATTATGAAATCATATACGGAAGCCAATGCAATAAGCATTCTGATAGTAGTCATACGCGAAACTGGTGAGTAGGTATTAAAGAAATATATACCTTCGACTTTTCAAAACCCTTTAGCAACTAATCTAGCCTTATACTTGTCAATGGTTCCATCTGGTTTCAACTTCTTTCTGAATATCCATTTGCATCCAATGGTTTTGCACCCAGGAGGGAGATCTATTTGAAAGTTCCTAGTGCCCTTGTCGCTACAATCGCGGTCAATGCGGAATCAAAAAACAAAAATTTTATGAGGAGCACTAGAAACTAATCCCTAGCGATCATTCCAAATACTAAACTAGAAAACAAGCATACAAGGTTTAGGAATTACAACCTTTGTCGTGTGTCCACCCAATTGTGGAAGGCCCCTCTAAGCTACTCGTAGGCCGTCGGGAATAAGCTTGAGAGGCGACCACTCTTACCGAAGATGATCCACCTGAGAGAACCGATCAAAACTCCAACTTCACCTCATGAAGCAACCGACGCTCCAAACTTGCTAGAAATGGAGAGTGTGGATGTAGAAATTTTTCACTATCATTTTCACTCTTAAACTCAAGCTCTAGAGAGCATTCAAGAACAAGAAAGAAGAGGATGAAGAGGTTAGCCATGACCAAGAAAATGAGTAAGTGTTTTGTGATTGAGAGAATATAATGGCATGGCTTTATAACTTTTTCAACCATCAAAAAATATCACAACCATTTTCTTACATAAACAAATGAAGCACATCTCTCTCTATATTCCCACAACTATACCCAAAGCCACCTCACCCTCCACCTCATTTCCAATTGAATTTCTAAAAAGAATTTCAAAATAATAAGGCGTCCTTCTTCTAGAAGTATTCCGTATAAATACGAAATACAACACAGTATACGTATCGAAATATATATATGTGTATCCGTATAAAATTACGAATAACCAAGAGAGAGAAAATGAAAAATGAATAGTGAAAATAATACTAGAATATATATATATATTATTAAATCAAAACTTTATTTAATAATCTGGGTTAATCCTAAGCCGGCTAGTACTATCAATCGTCTGATTAAAGTCCGTGTAGCATGTACATGTATTTAATCGAACCTCTGTATGTATCAACACACGTCATCTACATCATAACGCCTGAACCAGGAAAACTCTCTATGTGGGACTCTAAAGACTCAACAATACGCTGTTAATGAGTTACTGGATAAATCCATAACCACAAGCACATTATCGGCACTAGCTGTACGTAATGGCTATCCAGGTATCTGCCGAAAAGGAGGTCGACAATCATGTCCGTCCGTATCCTACTGATCCTGAATGTGACAATCTCTCTCTGTACAGTCCGGTCTCTTCGTCTAAGAGTATCGCATACCGAGTCTAGGGTGTGGATAACATCAGACCCCTAATAACTTGATAAGTTATGCTGGAGTCAATCTCATTACCAACCGAGAAACTACTGAACCCCAATCAGTAAATCTCATCCACCGTGGAAATGGATTTAGGGTGATGGACAACCGAACACAGCGCGACATCGACTCCTAATATCAGAAGAGATGAATCCCTGACAATTGCTCACTGCCGCCATGTGGCTCGGGACTGTACCCAACTAAAACATGTTGCACGACTCCTTTGAGCCATGGTAGGGTAGTAATCTAAGTACAGTAAGACTCATATGAGACAAATGACGATCTTTAGTCAAAGGACTATCCTTTACTCATGCCACAAGAGAACTGCTATCTGACGATAAGTATAATACAATCTAGAAGTTTTCGATGAGTCCGTCCAGTGTACTCACTTCCAGTGAGCACCTGTATACTATCTTAGGTGACACAACACCCATGGTTTGTGAGACCACCCACCGCCCCTCGTCAGGGTCTAGAAACGTATACACTAGTCTACTCCAGAATATCGATGCCCAATCTCAATACTCTCTCGACTAGGGAAATTTAAGGATATGCTTATGGACTGCCCTGCTCTCACGTATATGATCACCGTCATAATGCAGGCGATCAAGCAAGAATCCTATGGGCTTTATCATTATATACGAGCCACACTTAATAACAAGTAAAATGTATATTCATTAATGATAAAGACAAACCAGATAGTATACTATTATTTCGAGTAAGACCGCTCTACATGTATAGTTCCTCCTTCAATTATCATAATCACCTACCTACAATCACAATAATTGCCTTGAGGGTACTATATCCAACAATCTCCCACTTGCACTTAACGCCAATTATTGCGGTATCGCATACCCACATCCCGTGTGCTACCGAATACCCAATTATCTACTAATCAGTTTTGCAAACTGTGTTTGTGAAACATCCGTGTTCGAAAAACAGCCTCAGTGAGTGAATCCACTACAATGTTCCAACTTCCTCTCTCTATGTCTCAATTCTGCAGAGATCAACAATCTTTTGAATTGAGCAATCCCCCGCCTCAAGAATTTATCTGGATACTTGATAGGATCGGATTTATAAATGAACAATATTATCCAACAAACTTCTTGGGCTGTATCTTCCGTTGAGTCATAACCAGTATCTTGCACCATGCTTACCTCAGTATCCCTATTAGAACCCTATCCAATATACTTCTCTTCAAAAGAGGGTAAACTCAAAAATCTGACAGCATCTCTGTCATTTAGGTCACCTTGGAAGCCTGAACCGATAACCGCCTCCTGGAGGAGGCTGCCATTATCATATACCAAGAACATCCTCTTATATTCTTAACTGCTTCTCTTTGTTTCTTCAGGATTTGATTAATATCTGCTTACTACAGCAAGTGCAAAACCAACATCTTACTTGGAACAAGACATTACATGATCGACTCAATTGCCTAAGCAAGTGATATATCATCCATGTCAGTCCCTCTCCTCATTAGTCTGAAAGACATCTCTATAAAGAAGATGATTCTATTACCAGATGGTAAACTACAACGCCATGAGTCATCCATTCCAAGCTACTTTAGAATAGTGTCCAAGTACCCGAATTGGGACACTTCCCAAATCTAGATCTATCGATATAGATCTAGTAACCAGAATCCCTAATATCTCAGCAAGTGTAAAGGCAACTTCTGGTTTGGTACATGACATCACATGATTGACTCAATTGCCTAGGCAAGTGATATGTTATTCATACAAGTCTCTCTTCTTATTAGTCTAGAATGGATCTCTTTAGATAAGGTGATTCCATCACCTGAGGGTACACTACTATGCCAAAAACTGTCCATTCTAAAACACTTTTAGAATGATTTCTAAGTACCCGAATTGGGAAAACTCCCAAATCTAGATCTAAAACTTGAAAGTCTACCCTAGCACCACCATGAGGTTTAAACGGTTATCAAGCATACAATTTAAAAAATTTCTAGGTGCTAAGCTAGACTAACTAAGGATTAAACTAGAATATTAAGGTTTAAAGCATGATATCATATACTTTACACTAATAGAAGGAGGTAACAATCTTTGTAGACCATGTCCTTCTCTTCAAAAGCATGTAGTAGTCCACGCGACTCCACTTGAAGTTGGATCGAGCTTCCTTTGCGATCTTCGTGCCGAAGATGATCCACCCGAAGCTCCGCTAATCCAAGTTACCTCTTCACTAAACTCTTTAGTGAAGGAAACACACTACACTTAATTGCTAATCAAGTGTAGGATGGTGAAGTAGGGATTTTTTTTTTGCTCACTAGGGTTCTCATAAGCTCAAGGTTTCACAACTCATGTGTGGGATTGAGCTTGAGAAGGTGAGGAGGAAGATGAAGATGGAAAAGTTAAGAGAGCAAAAATGAGCTAAGGCATGAACTAAAGAAAAGCTCTAGTGTTGTATGGCTCACATATTTTCTTACTTATTGAAGCATGCCATTTTTTTTTCAAATAAAAAATAGAACCATGCTTCAATAGTGAGTCAAGAGTAATATAAAAATGATAAAAGCCATACTTTGCCCATGCCCAAAATATCTCATTATTTTCCACCTCCTTATCTATTTTCATAAAATAGAAAATCAACCACGCTTCATATATATATATATCATATATATATTAATATATATATATATATATATATATATTATGAAGAAAATAATTAGTGAGCTAATAATATTAGTTAATATATAATTATATCAAATATAAATATATATCAAATTATTAAATCAACACTTGATTTAATAATCCAGTTATATCACATATAACCGACCAATATCATTTATCTGTATACCACATTATCAAATCAACACTTGATTCGATAATCTGGTTATATCACATATAACCTAACCGATAACAAATAACTGCCAGATTAGAATACGGTATCACATACTCGTACTTAATCAGGCCCCCGCACATATCACCATATATGCCCTATTTCGTTTCGCTTGAACTATGAAACCTCTGTGTGGGACTCCAAAGACTCTTCAATATGCCAGCAGTAGGTGATGATCACATCAGTCACACACAAGCCATTAGTGGTACTAGCTGGACGTAAGGGCTACCCAGGTATTGAGCGATTAGAAGATCAACAAGCAAGCTTGTCCAAAATCTCATGATGCCTATAAGTAACACTTACCGTACAGTCCGGTCTCTTCGTCTGATATGTCGTGTATCAAGTCTAGGGGTGGAATCATCTGACCCCGGTAACTTGATAAGTCATGCTGATGTATGGCTCATAACGGTTCGAGAAACTACTTGTCACGATCCGAAATTTAGCTCGCGACTAGAACTTGAATCATGTGAAGTCTATAGGACCCCACCTAATTCAAGTAAGCCAAAGTCCAGAAATCTAAATCTTTTTAGGGAAAATAGTGGAGGTGCAGTTTTGAAATAAAGATACAATGAAATCAAGTTTTTCTTTAAAATGCATAGATAATAATTTATGAAGATGCAAGTGGGTTATATGCTAGTTGCAAACATTTTTCGTCCTTTTTAAAAATTTGGACAGCACCTCTCTTGTAAATTTTGATCCAAAACCATATACAAGCAATAAATATAGGCATCCCTAAGAGGGAGCTGGCTCTTTGCCAATCGGCGGAATCACAACCACACAAGCAAGCGATATATATACGACGCCCAACGGCGAAGATCAACCCGGAAAGAAAAGATAAATAAAGCAAGACATCAAAACCTCAAAAGAAGCGAACATACACCCATCGCTCTAACTCTCGCAAATACACAAGTCTGTCTAGGTCTACCAATATACAAATTCTAGTTTCTGATTGATGGAGTTTATCTAGATACAATAGAAATAATAAATACAAGGGTGGGCACAATCCAATGTGTCCCACCTACCATAGCAAAACACCCTGAATGCAAGCTGTGCCAGCGATACCGCTACTGATCCAAGCGGTTGAACCTGCAAGAAAACTATGGCACAACGAGAGTGAGTTGTCAACTCGTGAGTAGAATACATTAGCATGTAGAAATCGAATAAAACGACTATTCCTAGCCATACTGTATCATGAAGGTAATACTATGATCTCTAGGGTGACCATGTATGCATATATGTCAACAATATAATCAATGCTAATGACTACATGTAAAATCAAATCATTTGAAATCATGTGCCTGTATGTATAAGGAAATCAACCAACATGTGTTCATCAACGACACGTCACCATCATGGAACCTGAGTGTCTAACACCGACACTCGAAATATCATGAAAACCCGTGTTTAGCATTGACACATAAATCCTCATATCTCAAGCGTCGCATCCTCTGATCGGCCCTCAGGCGCCGCATCCTTTGATTGGCCCTCATATCCATCTCACAACTCCGATCGGTATCCTCCGGATAACCACCGGATCCAAACTATCATCGGTAGGTAGTGTTCCCTCCTGCCAGGCTCATCGTCTACATCTCGAGCTTCTTACCCTGAGGTACCATACCGGGTCCACCATGTACATGCAGATGGTGCCTCCTCTCTCCTCGAATCGGATATACTCATAGCTCAGAACTGAGAAAACTCATGGTGTACATGAAATATCATATCAAGAGAAACCGGGTTTTTAAAACAATATACAATTTCCTTTGAAATATAGCCACGGTTCTCAAATTCAGAAATCTCATGAAAACAGCATCTCAATGCATATAACTATAAAGTACGATGTATGCAAACATAGAATAGTAATATAAGCATATCAAGTATATCATGCAAACATGTCATATGAGAGCATATATATATATATAGTAGTGTATGTGTACAAATGCATGTGACATCTAAGTAAGAAATGCAATATCTAAACTAGCATGTAAGAGCAAGAATACAACAATGTAATTAAACTACCAGCTATCAGGTTATACAAGTGAGATGACGGTTGTTAAATGTGTACGTGGCATGGCCATTACCGATGATGATGTGTGTGAGCCGGCAAGAAAGTGTACATGCAACATACGCATCATCGGTAATAGTATATATGTCTTAGCGGACGAGATCGTAATAGCTAATGAAAGCACATGTATATGCAATGAAATGAGAATAACATAAACATAGCAAAATAGTAAACCGTAAGAAGAACATTATAAAATATATGTATCTATATCCAAGCCATACCGTTATCGTAATTGAAATTAATATGAATCGCTATTTTTAGAAGGGTAGGGGCTACGATGTTTTTGAGAAAAGAAATATCATTTTGAAAATCCGTAGCGCCCTTCGGGTTGCTCTTTGAAAATACCTATGATTCATTAGTTTTGAAAATAGGCATGACTCTAACTCTAATCTAATATCTACTTAAGGGACAAGCTAAACATTGTAGAAAGTGATTAAAATCTATACCATATCCGAGTCGATGTATCTATCAGTCGGCGATCCAACCTCATAGCATCACGTACGGTATAACCCATCGTACGACATCCTCGAGTCAAGAGTGCGGATCAATCATTACATATATAATCTCGTACGGTATCATCCGTCGTACTACATTATAACCAAAGGTACGGATCCAAGGTCACATACATTCTATTATCTTATCAAGTCACATGTTCTGTGTATATCGTTCAACGATCCTTAATATATCATATCATAGCCTCATGACATCATGTCCGATCATATTGACTCATATCCATTAATGTATAATATCTTCATCTCACGTGTATATGTATATGTATATGTATGTGTGTGTGTGTGTATAAACATGCACACACACACACATATACACCCACAAATATAATATATAAATATCCTATTCTACGGTTGCGGGGGTGCTATACGCCATCCATCCGACTTCCCCTGTAGATATACATCTACTCACCTGCTAATCTCCTCGGTTAGCTGAAGTCGACGTGCTTCGTCGTCTTGGAAGTCCACACAAAGGTACCTACATATCAACACATGTCTTAACGTTATTAAAACCAAGTCTGAAAACCGATACGGCACACGAAGTGCTCATAGGTTAGAACATATAGCTTACGTATGCAAAAACAACCAAATAACCCTCGTCGTTGACATACAAATGTCCAACGACCAAATCACATCAAGAAATTCACAAATCCAAGTTTCATATATCGAAAAACATTGCCAAAACCAACTCAAAATGCTCCTTGATTTTTGCACAGATAGATAGGGACAAAACTAACAATACAGAGGCTATGTCATAAGGAGTATGAGCTACCGACCAAAATCCAATACCAGAACCCCATAATTGGTCGGCGAAGAAGCTCATATACCCGGTGTCGCCGGTCCTCCATGGAAGTTTGGATCTTGTTCTCCTGTGGTGGTCTTCTAGTGATCTAACTAGGTCAATATAGTTGTTTGTTTTCCTTACTAATATCCCAAGTTGCTCCAGATTTCATATAAATCCATAAAACTCCACAAAACCGACACGGGAAAATTCTAAGTTCATGTATTGGTTTCTATACTCTGGTCTAGGCCGGTAAACATCACTAGAGTCATGAAAAACACCCACTACACCTCAAATACACCTTCACAATTCATAGAATCCCCTAACCCTCATCTAGGAAATTTCTAATATCACTAATCTACACAAGTTTAACTCTAATGCAATATAGGATATTAGGAAACTCTAAAATTAAACTAGAAGTGTAGGATATACCCCGTTTGGCAACTCAAGAATTTTCTTAGGTTGCCAAAGTCTTTAAAATCCAAACTTGAACTTGCCATGGGGTGTAGAATGAGGTGGGGATCAACTTTTGTGAAGGGAGTGTGGGGTTTTGGTGATTATTTGGGGATGAACCATGGAGGTAGAGAAGGTGGAGGAAGGATGTGAGGAAGATGAAAAAGGAGTTGAAGAATGAAGTGAAGAAAATGAAGGAGGATGGTCAAGGGTTGTAGGAGCCTTACACCCCCCTCTCTCTCTCACATGCCCATGCTCAAGTGTCATAATGTTGCCCTCTTTCTCTCTCATGCCATGCCTTCTCTGTAAGGTTACGCTAGCGCCCAGGCCATCAATCTGTAGCCAAACACGGAACAAAAACTTTTTAAAACCCGGCGCTAACGGAACCCGATTCCCGGATCAAACTATTAACCCTATGCTAGTAACTGTAAAAGGAGTTTAAGAGATTATACCGATCGATCCGTGTCCTTTGGTCTTCAATCTCTGACCTTAGCTCGTCGCGGCTGCCTCAAACAAGTTTGCTCTCCGGTCTCCCTCATCGAAGAGGATCCACGTTGAGGATTCTTAAAATGGGCTCCCGCTTCAAAACCGAAGCAACTCGGGCATTTAGTTTGCTAGCCTAGATGCACAAGATGAAGTAGAGAGAGTGTGTGATCATTTTGTCTCAATACATTCATGGATTCTCAACACATGAGAGGGTATGGATGGAGGTGAAGAAGAAGCCATTGGAGTATGAAGTGTGAGCTTAAGACTTAGCACAAGAAAAAGCAACCCAAGAAAAAGAAGTGGCTGCCCTCTCTTTTTCTTGTGATGATATTGTGAGGTATTTTTGTAGCAACCAAAGAAAAAATCATCTCTTCAAAATATCTCACCTCTAGACATCACAAATATCTCACAAAACCAATAAAATATCAAGCATGGTCCATGCCACAATAAATGCATCATGCCAAGACTTAACCTCACACTTTATACCTCAATAATATTAAACATTAAAACAAAAACCCTAAATGTTTAATACTGGAAAAAGAAATGGCATCTTCAAAAGTAATCTTGTAACGGATTACAAGAATACCCCTCATCAGTATATACATACCTACATCCGTATTCCGACTGAATATGAATACAACGAGATGAAAATAATCCAACAATATAATACTAGGATCCGGCTTAAACCAAAGCTCACTAGTATTATCCGTCCGATCATGATCCATGCACAAGAGTACGTATATGATCGAACCCTGCCATAAAACCATACGACTTCTACAACGTTTCGCCTGAACTAGGGAAACCCTCTGTGTGGGACTCTAAAGACTCGTCAATACGCTGGCAGTGGGTTTAACAACAAGCACGTTAGTGGCACTAGCTGTACGTAACGGCTGACCAGGTATTGAGCGAAAGGGAGGCCGATGAGCGAACTCATCCTGAAACCCTACTGAGCCTGACAGTGACAATATCCGTACAGTCCGGTCCATTCGTCTATGAGTATCGCATATCGAGTCTACTGGGGTAGATAAAATCAGACCCCTAATAACGCGACATTTAGTGTTAGCATGAAGCCTATCACCAACTGAGAAACTACTGATCCGAATCAGTAATTCTCGTATACCCCGGCTGAGGATTTCTGGTGATGGCCACCCGTGCACTCCGCGACATCAACCCCCAATATACCGGGAGAGACGAATTCCCTGACGATTCGCTCACTGCCTCCATGTGGCTCGGGACTGTACCCAACTAAAATCTGTTTGCACGACTCCTTTGAGCCGTGATAGGGTAGTAATCAAAGCACAGTGGGAACTCACATGAGACAAATGACGATCTCAAGTTGATAGACTAACCTGTACACATTTCACCTGGGAACTGCTATCTGCCAATAGGTATAATACTAACTAGCATGTTCCCGGCGAGTCCGCCCGGTGTACTCATAATCCAATGAGCACCCGTATACATCTTAGGTGAACCAACTGACAACAATGGCTTGTGAGACCGGCCACCGCCCCTCGTCGGGGTCTCGATCTGTATACACTAGTCTACTATTGGAGTATCGATGCCCAATCTCGAAACTCCTATGACTAGGGATACTTTAAGGATGTGCTTATAGACCACCCAACTCTCACGTATATGATCGCCATCATACTGCTGGTAGTCAAACAAGAATCCTATAGGCTCTATCAACATGTAATAGCGATCTGTAATGTCACCTGAAGCATGTACACGATAATAAAGACAAACCAGATAGCATATTATCATCTCGAGTAAGACTGTTTTACCGGTATAGGTCCTCCCTCAATCATTGCAATCACGTGCCTGCGATCCAATAATTGACTTGAAGGCACTATAGCCAACAATCTCCCACTTGAAGTTAAGGACAATTATTGCGGTGCTGTATACTCACAGCCCGTGTGATACCGAACACCCAACTTCTCTACTAATCAGTCTCACAAAACTCGTTTGTAAAACTATTGCGTTCGAGAAACAGCCTCAGTGAGTGGATCCGCTCCAATGTTTCTTTCTGTGTCTCTCTTTATCTAAAGTTCACGGAGAAAGCCATCTCCCAAAACGAGCAATACCTGTCTTAGAATATGCCTGGATATCTGATGGGACCCAGTTCCCAAATGAACTCCAAATCCAGTAAACTTCTTAGACTGTATTGTCAACTGAATTTAATCAGTATCTTGCGCCATGCCTCCTTCAGTATCCGTTTGGACTACCTGTCCAAACTACTACCCCTCGTTAAGAGGGAAAACTATAACTCTGACAGTCACTCTGTCATCCAGGTCACCTTGGAAGCTTGGAATGATAATTGTCTCCTGAAAAAGGCTGTCATTATTATATCCCTAGAACATCAACTTATGTTCATAAACTTCTTCCAAACGTTTCTCCAGGATTGGATTAATATATCAACTTATTGCATCTAGTGCAAAAACAATATCTGCTGTGGTACTTGACATCTCATGATTGACTCAATTGGCTAAGCAAGTGATATGCCAATCATGCACATCCCTCCCCTCTTTAGTCTGTAAGACATCTTTAGAGAGGGTGACTACACCACCTACAGGTACACCACCATGCCAGGAGTCCTCTATTCTAAAACACCTTTAGAATACTGTCTAAGTACCCAGATTGGGAAACTACCCAAATCTAGATTTAAAACTATAGATCTAGTAACCAGAATGCCTGATATAATATCCAAATCATATGTGGAGAAACCACTATCTGACAACCACAGTATAACCGATTATAGTATAGGAATTTCACTTCCTATAAAGTGTATATCATCCAAATACCAAGACATACCACCGTACTACCCTCTTAACGGTTTCACCTCCTATTCTGATGAAGTCAAAGCCTATGACTGTCACATCAAAAATAGATGATCTGTCTCCGTTATATCTGCTTTAGTCTATAAATAGATATAAGCTACTTGTCCACTATGCTTCCGCTGCTTCCACTGACTACAACAACCCTCTGGCAGAGTCATATACACATGCACTTCTAAAGCTCTTTTAGAACGACGCTATACTCATCCTCCTGCCGGGTCTCATAGTCTGGAACAACAGTAATGGCAAGTCTGGGTAAACAAGAACCTCCTTATCACCATCTTTGAGGATACCGAAGTTCCTCTCGGGTGCCTGAGGTTACCCACCATATCTGCGGAGTGGCTAATGGAATGTCAAACCTGATTGAATCTTTAGGTTCTATTTAAATTTTTAGTAATCGTCTGTGGTTTTGGAATCACTTCCAGTTCTACCATACTCCCACTACTGTTTTCTGAAAAAGTCCATTTTACTAAAACTATGGCGAGTCAAGAACAATATCACTATTGATCTTCTAGATGGTAGAAAGTTACCCTTCGTCATAACCTAAGATAACCCATAAACTGCCATTACAGAAACGTGCCTTGAGTTATCTAGAGTCTGGTTTTAAGTATAAGCCGGACAACTCCATATACCTTAACATCGTTAAGATATGAACCATTCTATATACAATATAGAAACAGAGGCACTGATTTAATTGGAACCAGATTCAAATCATGCATCTGTCGCCAATGCATGTCAACTAAATGGAGAGAAGCCGATCAGTATTACTCAATTTAGGAGTGCATCCAAATATGAGTAACCTGAAAGAGTAGCAAGTTATCAAAACCACCACTATCAACTGAATACCAAACACAAGTATCTACATCTCGATCACCTTGAAGAATCCTGATACTTGCATCACGTGGTTCTCTACTTTATTCTTGTACCTATAACTTCTCAAAACTTGGACCTTGCATTTCTACAAAATACTTGTTTAAAACTGGAGAAGTCACAAGTAAACAGAATATAGTATGAGTACCAACCCCTCTGTCCTAATGGACACTGGACAACATACAATACTTTGTATAAGTCCTCTGAGTTTAATAACTCAAACCCTGTGCGTTGTAGGTTGAAAACTGTACTTATGGTTAAGAAGAATTACACCGCTGTTTAATGCTCCTTACCTAACCATCAACTGATATAGGTAAATATCAATGGACATAATTTCAAAAAGTTATATCTCACTTTATAAAATAAATGTACAGATATATCGGTTTGAAATTGGTGCATAACAACGGATATTCAAAACCAAATATTTGCCGTCAGGCAAAACCCCAGGCGATTTCCTCAAATATCACCAATTACAACGAATTCCGATATAACGAGGATATAATCACCTAATTCTTAATAACTTACTCCCACTCATCATCTGTAAAACCATACAGATGTGAGAATAAAACCTGGTAAATACATACCCTGGAGTAAGGATCTAATTGGGAAATCAGTTTTCAATTAATAACACATAATGAAACTGAAACATGAAAATGTTTCGAAGGGGTATCCGGGTATTCCTACTAATGCCCCTTTCACTATCTATATTTATGACTGTAACCGTATATTTGTTTACCATCTCTCCAAATCCCTTTATTTGTCTTTACTCATTAACTTCTATACACCACCTTTAGGCTAAATGGTTTTCTTCCTTCCCTACCATTCGGCACCAGCCTATGGTTTGGAAGAAGACTATCCAATAAGCGTAATAGGTGTACTCTCCTAATCCTAGGAGTACTCACAACATGAGAGAAGGTAAAGATAAAAAACAACTGAATAAACCTTATTCTATTTCTCCTAAACCAGAATCCATCCTCGAACTAGAACAAGTTCCTTCGAGTTCGTATGTAACTATACTATGGAGTATCCAATAAATGTGGATCTTCGTAGTGATACGGGGTGTTCTGGAGAAATACAAAGATAAAGTAGGAGTGGCGATGATATACACGGTTTGGTCGTGAATGATAGCAGTCGTAGTTTACTTTGTCCTCTTTCTGATCCCTTTATTTGTCTTTACTTATTACCTTCTGTACACCCCACTTAGGCTAATTGGTTTTCTTCCTTCCCCACCTTTCGTTTGGAAGAAGACTTTCCAATAAGTGCAATAGGTGTACCCTCTCCTAATCCTAGGAACCCTCACAATCTGAGAGAAGGTAAAAGGAAAAGACAAATGAATAGTCCTATTCAATTTCTCCAGAGCCGGAAACCATCCACGAATCTGAAACAAGTTTCTTCGAGTTCGTATGTAACTATACGATGGTCATATCCAATAAATGTGGATCTTCGTAGTGATACAGAATGTTCCGGAGAAAAGAAAAGGGTAAAATTAGGAGTGCCAATGATGTATGCAACTCAGACAATCCAAAAGTCAATATGTTTTAAGAAGGTCCAGTTATCTTGGTTACTGAGTTATAGTCTATAGTCGGGACATGGTCGCTGCCAAAGAGAGAGAGAAAAGAAACACTCAGCGTGCACTCTAACCTATATCAGAATGGTCAAGCACTTTATCTAATCAGGATGTCTCCCACTGTATCCTCAAATTCTCCTCCAAACCTGAAAGAAGAATTAGTCGGGATCATCTAAAATCACCCGAGAAGTAAACCTACTCATCATTGGGAATCGGGATCCAACTATCATCGCATGATAACCTGATGGAATCTGCTCACGTTATCACACTCCAGAAGGTATGCGCATGCTTGGTAAGTTTCCTGTATGTTTGAAACTCCCGATGTGATTTTTACCCCATGCTCTATGACCTTGACGAAGGCCAATATATCATAAGTCACATGTCATGTTCTACCCGTCATTATCCAGGTTAATTTGAATCCACCCGTACATACCCTTGACGAAGATCAAAATAGTAGTACGACTGTCCCAACCAACGCATCTATCTATGCAACAGAAAAGTAACAAATAGCTACCATACACTATGCCTTGATGAAGGCCAACATACATAGCATGAATACTAAGTGCTACCCGTCTGAAATGACGGAGGGCTATGAATGGTTTTTGGCGAAAACTTTTAACGTAATGAACTTGATATCGTTGAAGGAACCAAATAGCATTTTATAAATATATAGTGGCAAAAACCTTTGCTAAAGAGGTCACTCCCGGTGAAGGGATCTCGGCTCTTTCCTTGTCGAATGAGGTGTAGGATATTCCAACTGAATACCTCGATGCAAAGAAAAAAGCAATCGATTATAGTGAAGTTATTACCCTGACGCAAACCTCTATCCAAGGGGTCACTCTCGATGAAGTTATTAGGTGCTGGATATTCATAACCGAATATCACTGTGCAAAACAAAAGAAAATGTCCTTGTAATAACAGCTTTTTAAAATTGTTCCCACAACATCGAATAGGTCTGTTTTCCTTGCATTGATCTGAATCAACGCAGTCCCATCAATTAATCACACCACAAAAGAACGAAAATATGATGTACGTATATGCCATCCGCATTCGCCACTGGGTCTCGTCATCACCCGTTAGGTTACTTAACTAACGACAGAGCGGGGACTGGACTAGCGCGGGTGTAAAACATATACAATATCTACTAGTATATATAACAATATATAATAATCGCTCCAGGCGTAATAAATGCAACATCACAGCTAAGTAATAAGAATCACAGAACAATACAGATAATCTGGGAGCCCCGGGTTTCCTTTGAGCCTCAAGTGAAACCCGACGTTCCCCTGGTCGTGTGGATAGCCTGTGCAATGAAAACCTAGACCCCTACGAGCGCGGCAGGTTACCCGTCAAAACCAGAAGCAAGGCAGCCCCCTTTTACAAAGTGAATGGGCCACCCAGCACTTCATGGAATCCGGTAACTTGAGCACCCCTCCTTGGGTCAACCTGTACCCCCTACGAGTGCAGCGAATAGCCTGCCAATTTTAGAGTGAGGCCTCCTCTGTCTCAAAGCCATGAGATGCGGACTCGATGCCCCCAGAACCCGGCTATCCGTGCACTCCACCGCAGGGTAATCCTAGTACAGAAAAGAAAATATGTACCACGGTGACATCTACCTCAACCCAGTCGTGCCCTAAACAAACAATATACAAATAAGAAGTGACGGCAGTCCACAAGTCGGACGCTCGCCCCGCGATATCAAATGTACAAATAAAACTAAACTGTACTAACATTGCAACCAAGCTATCCACCATGATGAATCCGCAACAACACAGCACATCACAGAACATCAACGTGAATGTCACGTTCGCAAGCCCGTCTAAAAGAATTATAGCAATTAGACAAGTTATACCACTCTAATGACATTCACGGTCGCAGATAGTAATGCAATTACTGTAAAATACACCTTTAAAATTTTGATCGACTAAACTTTTCCAAATAGGCCCCAAATGCAAATCCAGCACTCAAACAAATCTAGGCCAAAACCATATATCACAAAAATTATATTTCCATGAATTAGAGCCCCAAAAAAATTTTGGGGTATTGTAGCCCAAAAAGCACGGCGGAAGCGCCGTAAAATGTGACATTTTACTCCGGTTCCACGGCGGAATTTTGGAGTTAGGTCTCCAAATTTTTTTTGTAGCTCTAGTTTTGCCTGCATATAATTCTAAGATACCAAAAAATTTTTTTAGAACAACTTTGAAAATCGACAGCAAGCACATGAACATAGATTCGTGATTCGGAAAAATGGTCAATCGAGATTTTAACCTTGTGCAAACTAGTTAGTAGGGTTAATGGGTTGGCTCTGATACCATGTAAGGTTACGCTAGCGTCCCGGCCATCAATCCGTGGCCAAACGCGGAACAAAAACTTTTTAAAACCTGGTGCTAACGGAACCCGATTCCCGGATCGAACAATTAACCCTATGCTAGTAACTGTAAAAGGAGTTTAAGAGATTATACCGATCGATCCGTGTTCTTCGGTCTTCAATCTCTGACCTTAGCTCGTCGCGGCTGCCTCGAACAAGTTCGCTCTCCGGTCTCCCTCGTCGAAGAGGATCCACGTCGAAGATTCTTAATACGGGTCCTACTTCAAAACCGAAGCAACTCGGGCATCCAGTTTGCTAGCCTAGATGCACAAGATGAAGTAGAGAGAGTGTGTAATCATTTTTTCTCAATACATCCATGGATTCTCAACACATGGGAGGGTATGGGTGGAGGTGAAGAAGAAGCCATTGGAGTGTGAAGCGTGAGCTCAAGACTTAGCACAAGAAAAAGCAACCCAAGAAAAAGAAGTGGCTGCCCTCTCTTTTTCTTGTGATGATATTATGAGGTATTTGTGTAGAAACCAAAGAAAAAATCATCTCTTCAAAATATCCCACCTCTAGCCATCACAAATATCTCACAAAACCAATAAAATATTAAGCATGGTCCATGCCACAATAAATGCACCATGCCAAGACTTAACCTTACACTTTACACCTCAATAATATTAAACATTTAAACAAAAACCCTAAATGTTTAATACTAGAAAAAGAAATGGCATCTTCAAAAGTAATCTTGTAACGGATTACAAGAATACCCCTCATCTATATATACATACCTGCATCCGTATTCCGACTGAATACGAATACAACGAGACGAAAATAATCCAACAATATAATACTAGGATCCGGCTTAAACCAAAGCCCACCAGTATTATCCGTCCGATCATGATCCGTGCACAAGTGCACATGTATGATCGAACCCTGCCATAAAACCATACGACATCTACAACGTTTCGCCCGAACCAGGAAAACCCTCTGTGTGGTGTTTACCGCCGGAAAATGGGAAGACAAACGTCTTGCCTGAATTTGGGGGCAGATGCTATTTGGTTTTATCCGTCCACCTCTTCGAAAATGCCAAGTTGATTTATGACACCGTGTATCAGAGGTTTAGACGGATGCGGCCGTTGTAGCAGACTTCGTCAGATTCCCTCTCATTGTGAGGGTTTTTTTATTGTGGGGACGCTCTTCCATGCAGACGCAAGCCCCTGCAGTTAATTACGCTACCGCATTGCGGTAGCCACTTTCTCCTGCTTTAGAAGGTCACTTCGTATCATGTGTGTTTGTTTTATTTTTGGTTGCCCGTGGATTATATACAGAGACTAATTTATGTTGTCTCTCGTAGGGCGTGGATTAGTCCAAATTCGTATTTTCTTAGATTTGGGTTATGGTTGGTTTAAGGACCGTTAGTCTTGTTTGAGACTAAGGTCAACTCAAACGTTTGTTGAGGATACGTTAGTCTAATTTTAGACTAAGATCTACTTAACAGGATTTTTGGATCATTTAGACCCGACGATAGAGTCCAAACACTCTTTCGTTTTAGTTTAGGGACATTGCAGTCCATAAGTTTAAGGACATCATAGTCTATAGAGTTTAAAGACATCATAGTCTGTGGGCTTTAGTTTAGGGATATTGCGGTCCGTAAGTTTAAGGACATCATAGTTCATGGAATGTCTGGTTGTCGAGACCTGCCACCTCTCTGAAGACGTTGAAAAATTATAACGACACATATCAAAGGAATGAAGAGATGTACCCTTGAACCAATGTTGGTTGGGAGATCTATAGTCAAGTTTGGGACTAAGACCAATTAGGGAAATTGTGAGCACATGGGCTCAGTTAGTCTGAGTTAGGGACTTGTGGTCAACTTGGGCTCAACCCACTCAGTTTTGATTAAAAAGTTGAACATTTGTTTGAGTGTTGAACATTTGTTTGGGCTCAGTCCCTTTTTGTTCAATAACGCTGAGCATTAATTTAGGTTCTAACACCCCTCTTTCTTTTTGTCTTTTATTGAGTGTTGAACACTCTTTGTAGCGCAGAGCGCTTTATGTACAGAACCTTTATGTACAGAGCGCTTTATGTACAGAGTGCTTGGCGATGAGCGCCAGACTTGGAGCGCTGGAGCGCTAAAGCGCTTCTTTTAGAATTGCGCCCACGTGAGGAGCACGTGGCGCTGAGCGCCAGACTTGGAATGCTAAAACGCTTCTTTTTAAAATAGCGCTTGGAGCGCTGGGCGCTGAGCGCTAGACTTTGAGCGCTAAGGAGCCTCTTTTAAAATAGCGCTTGGCGTTGGGCGTTGAGCGCTAGACTTGGAACGCTAGGGCGCTTCTTTTAAAATAGCGCTTGGAGCGCTAGGTGCTGAGCGCCAGACTTGGAGCGCTGGAGCGTTAAAGCGCTTCTTTTAGAATAGTGCCTATGTGAGGAGCACGTGGCGCATGTGGCGCTGAGCGCCAGACTTGGAGCGCTAAGGCGATTCTTTCAAAATTGGAGCGCTAAGGCACTTCTTTCAAAATTGGAGCGCTAAGGCTCCTCTTTGGTAGCTCTGATCAGTTCTGTGCTCTGAGAATAAACTTCTCGGTTTATAAGAGATTTTGTCTCATGGATTTAAGAACTAAGTTCTTCTTTTTTTGATGAGAAACTATGATCTCTTTTGTTTTTTGTGAAAAACCTTGTCTTATAGATCTGTGATCTAGAAAAAGAACTGAGTTCTCATGATGTGAGAGTTAAACTCTCAAAAATCGAGGAGATGTTATGATCTCGCTTATTATCATTTACCTTAAAGAAAATTTCTTCTTAGAGCTTGCTCTTCCTTTTTTCTTTTCTGAGAACTTGAAGTTTATGGGAGGGGGGAGGGGGTTCTTCTGTGCATGACTTGAAGTCTTGGGTCCTTTATATAGGAGAGGCTGATTTGTTGAATCAGTTTAAGAAAATCTTTCTCTGATTGATTTAGGGATGTTTCCCCACCTTTGGATCTTTGATCCAAGGGCTTCTGTTTTACAGAAGACAATCTTCTTGTTTTTAACAAGATTAGGAAAATATTTTCCCATACAGAACTTATTCTGTATCTTGGTGATTTTTAATCACCATTGGATTTTTGATCCAACGGTGCTCTAATTTACAAAGCACAATCTTTCCTGTTTGGAAAGATTTAAGGAGTATTTTCTCAACAGAATTTTATTCTGGTAATTTGATGATTTTTAATCATCTTCATTGGATCTTTGATCCAAGGGTGGAGAACGTTTAGTTCTAGCGCTAGCGCTATCGTGCTTTGCACGTGAGGCGCTATCTCAGAGTCTTTGACTCTTGGCGCTAGCGCACTTAGCGCTAGCGCTCTCGTGCTTTCCACGTGAGACGCTGCCTCAGAGTCTTTAGCGCTGGCGCTCTTGGCGCGAGCGCTCTCGTGTTTTGCATATGAGCGCTGCCTCAGAGTCTTTGACTTCTAGCGCTGGCACTCTTGGCGTTAGCGCTCTTGTGTTTTGCACTTGAGCACTGCCCTAGAGTCTTTAACTCCTAGTGCTGGCGCTTTTATGAGGAGCTGCCTCAAATTTCAAATTTTGAAATTTTAAATAGAGTTTTTCTCTCTGATTGGAGGAAACAAATGCCCCCCATCGTTGCGCTCACGTGGTTCATATGTGAGTGCAACGGTGGCAGGTTTTCCACCATTGGATCAACTTGGAAGTTGAACCGACTTCCAGCGCCTATAAATATGTCCTCTGGCCCTTGAGATGACTGTTTGTTCATCTTCTTGTTTTCTTGTTCTTGAGAATTTAATTCTCCTTCAGAGCTAAGCTCTCTGCCTTAAAAAACTTCTTAAAGTCAAAACTCTGCCCAAATTTGGTAAGAATTGAACTTATTAACAGAGCTTTGCTCTTCTCAGATCGTAGATCTTAAAATGTTTTAGGGTTTTACCCATTAACAGAGCCGTGCTCTTCTCAGATCATAGATCTAAAAAAATGTTTTAGGGTTTTACCCGTTAACAGAGCCTTGCTCTTCTCAGATAATAGATCTGTTCATCTTCCATGAAGAACTCTTAGAGTTTGTTCATAGATCTTGAAGATCTTGAAGGTTTTAACTTAGTAAAGCTTTTCTTTTTAGGGTTTTGATGGGTTACTCCATCATCTTCACAGAGCATGGCTCTTCAGAATTTTTTTGGGGAATTTTTATTCTCTACATCATTAGAGTTGATAGATGTCACTCTTTTGCAGAGCGCTGCTCTTAAGCGAGTTTTACTCCTCGGCCCGAGGGGCTTCTCATTAAATGAGAATCCTTTTAGGATTTCCTATTTAATGAGTGATTGTCTCATCAATGATGAGCCGTCACCTTGATTTGGTGGGTCCCCCTTTGGTCCCTTTCCACTGCATTGCAGTATGGTAAAAATTTTAAGTACCAAGTGTCAGAATTTGAATTGTAGCCTTGACAACTAATTCTTGTTCTTCTTCGCGCAGGTACTATGTCTTTTGACACCTCTTTCCCCTTCGTTCGTCCGGAAAGCGCATTCCCTAACATGCCCGTAGATAGGGAAGTCTTTGCGCTGATCAAATATCACAACCCGGAGCAAAAGTCTCTTTATTTATGGAGGACATGGTACAATCAGATCATCAGGGGTCAACGTAGCTTCTCTTGTGCGGCACCTTCGGAGCCTATTTCAGCGATCCATTACGCCGACTCACCCCCAGTGAACTATGCCGTAGAGGAAGTCAACTGGACTTCGGAGGGTTTCCTTCAGCCCTCTATGGCCGCGATACCCATACAGCCACCGATGGCTTTGGATACTCTGGGGCAGCGTATATGTCAAGGCGAGTCACGCCCTTGGGGACATCCATACATGATAGGCTTGACTCCTCGCCATCTAGCAGGATATTTGCTGTGGGCCCGGTACATTTTATCGGTCAAGAAATCGCAGTTGTTGAAGCTCGTGTTGAATCCTGCAGTTTACGCGTCTATCTTCCAGTATTCCACGCCCCCTGTATGGTGGGTCAAAGCCTTCTTGGAACAATGGAATGTTCCGACTCATACCTTCCTTTTATCAGATCGGGAGGTTTCCATCTCTTTGGAGGAGTTCGCGGAGATCTCCGGGTTACCTGTCAGGGGAGAACATTACGAGGAGCTACTTCCTCCTGACGAGTATGTCTTTGCCGCCAAGTCAGTGATGATGGGCCTTACCCCGGAGAATGCCATCCAACATCAATCTCCAAGTCTGATTAAGGAGTTGAATATTTATGACAGTCTATTTCTCAAATCCGGAAGCCATGGGGTTAACTTCATAGATTTCATCGCCCGTTTTCTCCGCTCAGAAGTCTTTTCGAAGGAAGCCGCAAAATGCGCCAAACTCGACGACCCTTTTGGCTTTGGTTTGGATAACCAGCTGGCAGTGGAGGCGAATCACAGGAATTTCTTTCTCCCTAACACCCCGGTCGTCTCTTTCGCAGAGCTCGCAGCTTCCGACATCGATGAAGAGGCATTCTTTTTGGGGTTCCTTGGGCTATGGCTAAACTGGTTTGTGCTCCCAATGCACCCTCGCCATATGGGGCCGTCTGTCTTCTACCCAGCTTACCGAATGGCTATTGGAATGCGAATGGCCGTCGGGGTCGCTGGGCTGGCTCACCTATATCATGGCCTTAGCTTGGCGGCCGACACCGCTCAGCCGGGGGTGCAGCCCGTAAACTTCCCGATGCATTATTTCACTTCGTGGCTCGAGCTGCATGTGCTCGGCGCATTTGGAATCCACAAGAGACCTCGTTTATATGAAAGTTATAACTTTCCTCGGGTTATGCGGCTAATTGATGCTTCCGCTTTGGAACCGACTCAGCGAGAGGCTCGGGGCTTGGTTCTTCGCCCGCGTACGGTCGGGGATGGCATGACCTTCGTGGATAAGGTTTTAACTATCGGTAAGGAATCCGCTAAGACCGTGCAGCCGCTGCGGGACACCTTCAAAGACGGTGCTTCTACCTTGAAAGCTCGGGAGATTCTTCACTTATATTCATTCAGGCCGGGATTTTTAGTATTTAGGCAGAACGATGTGGCGCTGTTCATGAGATACAACCCGCACCGTTTTGCTCAACAATCAAGCTATAATCAGGGTATCCCACTTGAGGCCTTCCTAGCTGAGCCGGTTGTCATGGAAGAAGGTATCCGTGATGCGCTACACCATTTCATGCGGCTTAACACCGGGTCTAACTTCTTTATCAGTGGGCCGAGCTGCATCCCAAAGATCCTGAACGTGTATATGGCGTGGTACCAGCACACGATGGGTGCCGTTATCAGGGAAGAAAAGCAATTATTGCTTGATCACAAGGGTGCTGTCCCAGCTGGTAATCCAGCCGTTCCCTTGAAGCAACGGACCATTGTTCGTCCTTCCTTGAGAGGAGCCGCTGCGGTGGTGGTCCTGCGCGTTATGCCTGAGATGCCCCTATCCCGTGTTCCTGTAGAAGCGGTAGCTGTAGCATCTCCCAAGTCTAGCGTGAGTATGGAGATCGGGACTCGCCGCCCAAAGTTGCTCGCCAAGCACAAGCTCCTGTGCCGGCTGCCGGCGTCCGCTCACAGAAGAAGAAGTCGCTATTTTCTGCGGACGTTGCATTCGGCCAGGAGCCTTATGCTCCTTACAGCGAAGGCTTAAGTGAGTACGGGACCAATGAGGGTTTATTCATTGCACCGGATGATACCAATCTGGAGGCTGCCATCGCGGTTTCGGAGCAACTGGCTCACGATGGAGCAATTGGCTCGCGATGGAGCAACACTGATCACCATCGCACAGTCAGGTAGACTTCAGTCGTATCTTTTCACAGTTATATATATATATATATATTAATTATTATGCTTTGACTGACGCTTTCTTCTTCAACAGGTATCTCCGCCGAAGAGGCTTTCGCGGCTTCGCTCAAGACTTTCGAAGAGGAAGATAGGCTTCGCGCTTCCTTGGGCCTTGGTATACTTCGGTTTGTTGTGTCTTCATTCCCTTTTTTCTTTATTCGTGGTTTAACCCTTCCTTTTCATCTTATTGCATGGAGTACTTCGACTCAGGTTATCCCGAGTGCGGTTCCGATCCCGCCTGGTGATGCGGCGACGCTTCCAGAGCCGGCTGCTGAGTCCCCAGCTCCCCCAGTATTGCCTCAAGAGGCTTCTCTTAAGCAGCCGATGACGGGCGCCGTAACGGCTCCAGAGGCAGCTCCTAGTTTGGACGATGACGTCCCTTTGACGGAGGTCTTGAGGAGATCACTTCTCACTGCCAAGGCCGACAAGAAGCGTAGAAAGCGTGCGGCGAGGGAACGCGGTGTCATTTTGGCTGTGGGTGCAGGTTCAAGCACCACCCCATCTGTCGCTATTCTTCCAGAGGATGCTCCAGCTGCCCTGTCTACCGCTCATAGAAAGGTCGTGCACGCGGCTCGGGAGGCAACTGTGAATCCATCGCCAGGTAATGTAGTGCCCGGCCTTTTCATTTTTACTCGATCTGCAAATTCTGATATACTATATCTTGCAGGGCCAAGCATTGGCGATGAGGCGGCAGGTGAGAAGACGGCGACCATAGAGCCCAAAACGGCTACTCTCTCTCGGGAGTCCGGGACTGCCCAAACCGCTGCTCTTTCCCCTTGCGGTTCCCTGCTATCGGCTGGCATTGCGAGTGTCACAACAGCCCTAGTCGAATCAGGGGATGAAGCCACGGGCGCCGAAACCATTCCACTGAAGGAGAGCGAAGAAGCCGTTGCGCTTAGCGATGCTCTCATCGCGGTTTCGGCTGATGACCCATCAGGTAGGTGTTGGGTCACTGCTTCCTTTTTATTTCGCAATCCCTTTCAGTTTGTTCTGACAGTATTTTGTTTATAAGTGTAGCGAACACTGAGATTGTGACATCTGACACACCTTCGATCGCCGCTATGACGGTTGTTGTCCCCTCGCCTTCTCCTATATCCTCTGGAATGCTGGAAGGTAAGGGTTTGTAACTTATCGGTTTCATCATGGGTATTATCCTCCTTGTACTGACAGTATATTGGCACAACTTTGCAGGAGTCCTTTTTGACCATCTGTATCAGGTGTTGAACCCACATTTCTTCTTCTAGTCAGAAATTGTCCTGCCCGCTGGCGTCGGTGAGTATAGTTTTTAACAAACATCTTTTCCTTTCTTCTACGGGCAGCCAAGTCATTGCTAATTCTTCTTTGTATTGATTGTAACATTACAGATTGAAGGAGGGGACGAGAGAATAGTCGCGCCACCGGTGCTCCCAACTTTGCCACCTGTCGCAGCCGGTATAGTAGACTCCATCGCTCGTGTGATTTCTTTATTTCGCGAGTCAGCTTTTAACCGTAATTCATTTTGCAGCAACCGCATAGGCTCCAGCTCCATTCGAGTCTCGCATCCTAATGCCGGCAGGGCCCTTTTTTAGATGCCCATCTTCCAAGGGCGCTGTGACTAGTCTGCGTATGTTGAGCGAATCCATCGGGGAGCTTGACGCGGAGGCCCCTGCATTCGCTACAGATTTTGCTGCTGAGGTTAATCCGATGTTGGCGACGCTTGTGCACTTCCATAGCGAGGGCGTCATTGAATCTTGGGTTAATTATTGCAGACAGTTCGAGGCTTGTTTGCTTGAAGTTGAGCTCAAGCGCCTTGCTCCCGAAGTTCTGGCTTTGAAATCCCAGCGGGCTACATGGGTTGAGCAGAGTGCTTATTTCCTTCGCCATTTTGAACAAGAGGCGGCCTTGATGTGAAAGGAACGCGAGGAGGCTTCAAGAGAATCTGTCCAGCTGCATGCCGAGGTGAAAGCGAATGCTGCGCAACTGAGAACCGTCTTTGATAATCTGCAGCGATGCATTTCGGACGGGCTGGCACTGAGGCAGAAGCTTGACTTCATTGAGCGGGTTACGCAGAGTCGCGAAGCTGCCCAGCGGGAAATCTATGAGAAGGTTTCATCCTGTTTGCAGCAACGGGCTCGAGTCGAAGCGGAGCTGGCCGAAGTGGCTGATCATGAAAAGGAGTTGAGAGGAGTGCCCGAAAGGCTTGCTGACTTATTGAAAAGTCCTCCTTCTCAATAGTCGTCTTTGTATCGATTGAAAATTTGTAACTTATGAATAAGATGTATTCATTTGATTTTTTTTATTCCATTCATTTTTTATATGATGTATCTTGTATTCAATTGAATTCATGAATAAAAGACACATCTTTTTTTTATCTTGTACTCTCGCCTTCTTTGCCTTGCTGTGTTATTGGCATGTTACTTTAGCAAATGTGGTCTGAGGATAGTAGATAGCAGCCCATCATAACCTCTTTGTTAGATAGCGATGGCTTAAGAAGCAGGTTCAGGTCTGCTGCCTAAGACTTTTCAACTTTATGAACCGTGAGGGTCTCATAAAGACTTTTCTCCTTATGAGTCGAGAGGATCTCATAGGTGTAATTTCTCCTTAGGAATTGTGGGGACTCCTAAGTGTGTTTTCTCTTGAGAGCCATAAGGATTTGATAAGAGAATTTTCTCCCTCACAAGTTGAGAGGACTCGTAAGTGGTTATTTCCCTCCTTGTCGATATTCGACTTGGGAGAGTGTGGCCCATAGATAGTCTATCTTGACTTCCCTACAGGGCAATGATGGCTTAGGAGACGGGGTTAGGATCTGCCACCTAAGACTTTTCAATTTTATGTGCCGTGAGGGTCTCATAAAGACTTTTCTCTCTACAAGTCGAGAGGATCTCGTAGGTGTAATTTCTCCTTAGGAATCGTGGGGACTCCTAAGTGTGTTTTCTCTTAAGAGTCATAAGGACTCATAAGATAATTTTCTTTCCATGCGCGGGGACACTAATTTCCCTGTGGTCAAGATGAATCGGGAGATTCCTGCAAAGACACTGATTTCCCTGCGGGTTGAAACGAATCGAGAGGTTCTCATCAAGGACGCTGGTTTCCCTGAATCAAAATATGTTGCCAAGGACGCTGATTTCCCTAGGGTTGAGACGAATCGAGATATTCCTGCAAAGACGCTGATTTCCCTGCGAGTCGAAGTGAATCGAGGTGTTCTCATCAAGGACACTGATTTCCCTGAATTGAGATATTTGTCAAGGACACTGATTTCCCTGCCGGTTGAGATGAATCGAGGTATTCCTAGAAAAACAATGATTTCCTTGCGGGTCGGCACGAATCGAGAGGTTTTCGTCAAGGACGCTGATTTCTATGAATCGAGATATTTGTCAATGACACTGATTTCCTTCGGGTTGAGACGAATCGAGGTATTCCTGCAAAGACACTAATTTCCTTGCAGGCCGACGCGAATCGAGAGGTTTTCGTCAAGGACGCTAATTTCCCTGAATCGAGATATTTTTCAAGGACACTAATTTCCCTGGGGTTGAGACGAATCCAGTTATTCCTGCAAAGACGCTGATTTCCCTGCGGGTCGAAGTGAATCGAGGTGTTCTCGTTAAGGACGCTGATTTCCCTGAATTGAGATATTTGTCAAGGACACCCATTTCCCTGCTGGTTGAGACGAATCGAGGTATTTCTGCAAAGACACAGATTTCCTTCCGGGTCGACGCGAATCGAGAGGTCTTCGTCAAGGACGCTGATTTCCCTGAATCGAGATATTTGTCAAGGACACTGATTTCCTTAGGGTTGAGATGAATCAAGGTATTCATGCAAAGACACTGATTACCTTGTGGGTCGACGTGAATCGAGGTGTTCTTTGTAAGGACGCGATTTCCCTGAATCGAGATATTTGTCAAGGACACTGATTTCCCTGCCGGTTGAGACGAATCGAGGTATTCCTACAAAGACACTGATTTCCTTGCGGGTCGACGCGAATCGAGAGGTTCTCGTCAAGAACGCTGATTTCCCTGAATTGAGATATTTGTCAAGGACACTGATTTCCCTGGGGTTGAGACGAATCGAGGTATTCCTACAAAGACACTGATTTCCTTGCGGGTCGAAGCGAATCAAGGTGTTCTCGTCAAGGAAGCTGATTTCCCTGAATCGAGATATTTGTCAAGGACACTGATTTCCCTGGCTGTTGAGATGAATCGAGGTATTCCTGCAAAGACACTGATTTCCTTGCGGGTCGATGCGAATTAAGAGTTTCTCGTCAAGAACGCTGATTTCCCTGAATCGAGATATTTATCAAGGACACTGATTTCCCTGGGGGTTGAAACGAATCGAGGTATTCCTGCAAAGACACTGATTTCCTTGCGGGTCGAAACGAATCGAGAGGTTCTCGTCAAGGACGCTGATTTCCCTGAATCGAGGTTTTGCCAAGGACACTGATTTCCCTGGGGTTGAGACGAATCGAGAGATTCCTGCAAAGACAGTGATTTCCTTGTGGGTCGAAATGATTCGAGAGGTTCTCGTCAAGGACGCTGATTTCCCTGAATCGAGGTCTTTTGCCAAGGACACTGATTTCCCTGGGGTTGAGATGAATTGAGAGATTCCTGCAAAGACACTGATTTCTCTGCGGGTCGAAACAAATCGAGAGGTTCTCGTCACGGACACTGATTTCTCTGAATCGAGGTTTTGCCAAGGACACTGATTTCCCTAGGGTCGGCTGACGTATTTTCGAGACAGGGTCATTCGCTGACTTGTTCCGCTTTCCGCGGTGTCAGGGCTGACTTTAGGTTGTCTTTGAACCGTAGAGTCTTGGAACCGGGGACTTTTCCGTGGCTCGGATTTGTGGTGTCGCATCCGTATCCTGCTGGAATAAGGAGGAACGCCGTTGATGGTCTCCAGGCTGTAGATGTTGCCGTTGAGATCTGACTCTCTCTTTGACAGAGTCTGTCGGGAAATGTGATGCCCTTTCTGTTTATGCCCATGGATTGTATGCAGGGGTCAGTATGGACTTACCTGCAGGGCAAAAAGTTTCATTTTATTCATTCATTTTTTTTATTTCTTTCCGCGATGCTCTATCATTTCAGCTTTTTATATTGCGAAAGTCGCGATTACCCAATCATTTCGGCTATTTTTCGCGGTGCCCAATCATTTCGGCTATTTTTCTTTTTACTCGCTGCTTTTTATTGCGAGTTGCCCAATCATTTCGGCTATTTTGTATGCATATCTTTTACTTTCCAATTTTGTTGCAAGTTGCCCTATCATTTCGGCTATTTCATATGCATTTATAGCTCACCGACTTTTTGCCGCGAGTATGGAACTTGCAATCTGATGCCAATCTTAGCATCAGCATCGCTGCGAGTGGAATGTTGCCAGGAGCGACTCATCATTTACCGTGAAAGGACTTGGAATTTGATATCGATTTATGTATCAGCATCGCTACTACTGGAACGTTGCCAGGAGCGAATCATCATTTGCCTTTGTCGATTCGAACAAAGGTGGCTTAGCAAACAGGGTTAGGATCCTGTCTACTAAGGCTTTTGACTTCATGAGCCGTAAGGGTCTCACAAAGATGTTTCTCCCTACGAGTCGTGAGGATCTCATAGGTCTGATTTCTCCTTAGAAGTCGTGAGGACTTCTAAGTGGTGTTCTCTTATAAGTCGTAAGGATCTCATAAGAGCGTTTTCTCCTTGCAAGTCGAGAGGACCTACAAGTGTTTGTTCACCAAATGAGGACATTCCTCGTCGTTGGTGGGACTAGGTGAGGAAAGACGTTTATTTGTGCCCGTGGATTGTATACAAAGGTCAATATTGAACCGTTTGTAGGGCAGCCAGGGAGATGTGATGGCTTAAGAACAGGTTCAGATCCCTGTAGCTTAAGGCTTTTGAATTTTACGAGCCGTGAGGGTCTCAAAAGAGGTTTCTCCTTACGAGTCGTGAGGATATCGTAAGTGTAATTTCTCCTTAGGAATCATGGGGATTCCTAAGTGTGTCGCTCCTTTGTGAGTCGTAAGGATCTCATGCAGGTAGTTTTCTCCTTACAAGGTCGAGTGGACCATGCAAGTGTGCATGAATTTTTCTATGAGTCTGCGCCCTTTCGTGTTTTCACAAACTCGCCGGTAGCCCTGCTGTTTTTACTCACGGAGCCCTTTCGGGTTTTCATCCGTGCCCCTTTCGCTGATGGACGTACCATTATTTTATTTTATTTTATTTTTATTATATTTTTTTGCGTCAGCCCGATGCATCGGTTTGTAGTAGTTTAAAGGCATTTCGGTCCGTCGTTAGTTTCAGGACATTACGGTCCATTTCTCTTCTGATGGGCTTCGTTTAGCAGCACGTCAATCGGCTCATCAGACGATTGCAAGGATTTTGGTGCCGATTCTGCCCCTAGCTCCTCTATGTTATCTTCTAACGCCGAGTGAGCTTCTTCATCGTTTGGTGACGAATGAGAGATCATGTGACAACTTGCCACGTAATCCTCGGGTTCTTCTGACGCGTCGTCTCCCACGTCATTGTCATTGCCTCTGTTTTCAAGGATATGGTTGAGAAACTCATGGAGTGTGACTGGGGTCTGCGCCTTCTGGTTGTATTCCTCCAGCGCGTCAATATGCTTTTGCAGCTTCGTGCGCTTGTCGTCAGGCTGCGCGGGCTTCTTGGTCTTCTTATTTTTCTTTGAAGACTTTGACAGCTGGGCTTGGGCATTTTGTCTATCGCTACCAACTCTAAGTATCGGGCGCGGTTTCAGCATTCCTTCAATGATCTCGGGCTCTAGTGAGCTTTTCCACTTGATTGCAGGGCACGCTTGAAGATCCTTCAGCATTCTTTTCGTTTTTGCCGAAAGAACTACTTCCCATGGAGCTTCCTTTATGGATGAGCATGATGCCCCCGGCGTGTCTACCCTTTTAGGAGTGTGCTGTTGTGGCAGATTTACCTTCCAGTTTTCAGACAGCGCGAACTTGCCCTATTGGTACCGGTCTTCAACACAGTTCTTGAAGACGTAGCAGTCTTGGATCGGATGGCCCAATGCTTGGTGGTAGGGGCAGTTATTGGGATTGTTGACGTCGTTCGGTTGCAGTGGGTGTCTCGGCTCCGGTAGAGTGATGAGCCCTTTGCGCACTGCCAGTTCGAACAGTTTCCTTGTTTTATCCTAGGGAAACGAGTAGGGACGTCTCAACTTCTCATCGAGGGATCACCGCTTGTTGCCTTGGCGATCAGCTGGTTTTGGACCAACCGGCTGTTGCTGAGCATTGGCGACGAAGGTCACTTTCCCTTTCCCCTTTTCATTCCGCGGATTCGTTTTTGAGGAAGACGGTCTATAGCCCATCTGGTCCATTTGGGTCAGCTTGTCAATCAAGGCCTGGAAGGTGGTCGGCTTGAAGAACATCATGAATTGAGATATGGTTGCCTGCGGATCGAGGGTTCCCACAAATATGCCCACTGCAGGAGCCTCTTCTATGCGCTGTTCGCACTTCGACCACAGGTTCCGCCACCGTATCGCATACTGAACCCATGTTTTTCCTGGCTTCACCCTGGTATTGATCAACGCCGTGATCGAGGTACGTTCACTAGCGCTTGCGAATCTTTGTGTAAAAAGTAGCTCCATTTCTGCAAATGTCTTGACAGAGTCATTCGGGAGCTTGGAGTACCACTCAAACGCTGTCTCCGATAAGCTGCCAACAAACTGGCGAAGCAGCAATTTGTCGTCACCCCCAGTATTGCCGCACAGAGCTCTGAACTGAGCGACGTGCTGATATGGATTACCCGTCCCCTTATACACGTGGAATTTAGGGATCGTGTACCCCGGTAGGTACTTTATTTGATCGTACCAACCCGGATAGGGTCGTCCAGTCTTGACGATTTGGCCAGCGGTTTCGTTCGCCTGGTGAGCTCGTATCTGTTGAGCTATATAGTCGTCAAGGGCGGCTTTGGAGATGGTCTCTTCCTTGGCTGCTGATAGAGCCAGAAGAGGGTTTGATGTCTCCCTTCTGTCATCTTCAAGGATTATCGGAGGGTTTTCAGCTGGAGGATCCGGCTGTATCATCATCCCGACCATATCTTGAAACAGAATTGCTATTTGCTTTATGTTAGCCGCTTGTTCCGCGGCCTCTTTGTCTTTCTTCTCGAGCATTTTTCAGAGGAACTCGGTGTCGGTTTCTTGCTCCTGGCGCTGCTCCGAAGATATCTCCGGGCTTTCTTTTCACCCAGTGAGTGCGGCCATCTATGTCAGCATCTCCTGGAGCTTTTCTTACTGCTCCTGAGTTTTCGTCACAGACCGTGTGAGCGGTCAATGACCCATAGAAGCACGGCTATCCTCCTTCTCAAAAGTCATGTAGATGGTGTGCACTATCATGCCCCCAGACTTGAAGCGTCTGGGTTCAGTACCTTTGAGGTTTGTCGCAGGCATAGGGATCTTCTCCGGCTTCCTCTTTTTATGGGCAGTTGAAGCTGAGGGGGTTTCTACAATATGCACCCGGGAAGACGATACGTTTTGTAGCATGGCGGCGGGATGTTCCCCTTCTTGTTGAACTTTCATTTTCTTGGACCGACAGGAGTATTCCTTGTCGATTACTGAGTCTTGGACTCTCCGCCAGACCTTATGGATTTTGGAGGACAGCAGCTGAGGAGGCTATTCTGACTTCGGCTTTGTAATGTTCTCCACAGGTGGAGGAGTCTTCTTCAGTATAGCGGTTGGAGAGTTCTTACGCACCCTCCTAAGCGGCTCAAAGCCGTTCCCAGTTGGAACAGCAACATCGACTTCCACCGTTGGAGCTGGCAGAGTCAGTCCAGAAGGGGAACTGCCCCCAGCTTTCCTTACTGGCGATGTCGAGCATATCTTGCAGAGGGCACTGGCTCAGTTATGGGGATGGCCTCATCATGCCCCCTGATCTGGTGAAGGGTTGTTGTTAGTGCTAGCCTATTAAAGACTGACGTCCGCTTAGAAGAAACGTCTAATCCATCAAAGACTGACCTTTGGGCAGGGGAGGCAGCCTTGGTGACTTCGCCTGAGCCGGGAGTTGGAACGGAAAGTCTTGTGAAAACTGACCCCTTAGTAGGAGAAGCCCCTTTTATGACTTCGTTTATCAGAGTCGGCATAGCTATCCGCTTCGGGATAACTCTTTCGGGTATTGTAGGCTTCTTCATGGGCCCACTTGAGCTTTGGCCTAGTCTGTTAAAGACCGAGGCGTTGGACTTGGACGGCCCGTTGAGAGGGGCCTTGGTAGTTGTAAGTCGATCGAAGACCGACTTCTTTGGAACCTCTGGTGGTGGCATTGGGGAGTTGAAGCTTATTGGCGGGAGCATGGTCCCGAAGAACAGTCCAGTGGTGGCCTGAGTCACATGTTCCACTGGCATGGCGAAGATGGAGGCTGCTTGGGGACCATAGGTCACTCCTCCGGCGAGGACGGAGTGGGAGTTATGGTTGCAGCTTGTACAGTTGGAAGCCATTTTCTCTGCACGGGAGCAAGACACCAAATCTTAGTACCTGAAATCCAAGGGCATCCATATTAAACCGTGATTCGTTCACGAACACAACACATGAAATGTGGAGTGGAAAGAGGAAAAGGTCCCAACGGGCGTGCTAGAATCTGTTTACCGCCGAAAACCGAGAAGACAAACGTCTTGCCTGAATTTGGGGGCAGATGCCATTTGGTTTTATCCGTCCACCTCTCCGAAGATGCCAAGTTGATTTATGACACCGTGTATCGGAGGTTTAGACGGATGCGGCCGTTGTAGCAGACTTCGTCAGATTCCCCCTCATTGTGAGGGGTTTTTAATTGTGGGGACGCTCTTCCCTGCAGGTGCAAGCCCCTACAGTTAATTACGTTACCGCATCACGGTTGCCACTTTCTCCTGCTCCAGAAGGTCACTTCATATCGTGTGTGTTTGTTTTATTTTTGGTTGCCCGTGGATTGTATACGGAGACTAATTTATGTTGTTGCCTGTAGGGTGTGAATTAGTCCAAATCAGTATTTTCTTAGATTTAGGTTTGGGTTGGTTTAAGGACCGTTAGTCTTGTTTTAGACTAAGGTCAACTCAAATATTTGTTGAGGATACGTTAGTCTAATTTTAGACTAAGATCTACTTAACGGGATTTTGGGATCATTTAGATCCGACGATAGAGTCCAAACACTCTTTCGTTTTAGTTTAGGGACATTGCGGTCCATAAGTTTAAGGACATCATAATCCATAGAGTTTAAAGACATCATAGTCTGTGGGCTTTAGTTTAAGGACGTTGTGGTCCGTAAGTTTAAGGACATCATAGTCCATGGAATGTCTGGTTGTCAGGACCCGCCACCTCTCTGAAGACGTTGAAGAATTACAACGATACATATCAGAGAAATGAAGAGATGTACCTTTGAGCCAATGTTGGTTAGGAGATCTGTAGTCAAGTTTGGGACTAAGACCAATTAGGAAAATTGTGAGCACATGGGCTAAGTTAGTCTGAATTAGGGACTTGTGGTCAACTTGGGCTCAGCCCACTCAGTTTTGATTAAAATTTTGAACATTTGTTTGGGTGTTGAACATTTGTTTGGGTTCAGTCCCTTTTTGTTCAGTAACGCTGAGCATTAATTTGGGTTCTGACACCTCTCTTTCTTTTTGTCTTTTATTGAGTGCTGAACACTCTTTGTAGCGCAGAGCGCTTTGTGTACAGAACCTTTATGTACAAAACGCTTTATGTACAGAGCGCTTGGCAATGAGCGCCAGACTTGGAGCGCTGGAGCGCTAAAGCGCTTCTTTTGGAATAGCGCCCACATGAGGAGCACGTGGCGCGCTTGGCGCTGAGCGCCAGACTTGGAGCGCTAAGGTGCTTCTTTTTACAATAGCGCTTAGAGCGCTAAGGTGCTTCTTTTTACAATAGCGCTTGGAGCGCTGGGCGCTGAGCGCCAGACTTTGAGCGCTATGGCGCTTCTTTTTAAATTGAAGCGCTAAGGTGCTTCTTTTAAAATAGCGCTTAGAGCATTGGGCGTTGAGCGCCAGACTTGGAGCGCTAGGGCGCTTCTTTTAAAATAGCGCTTGGAGTGCTGGACGCTGAGCGCTAAACTTGGAGCGCTGGAGCGCTAAGACGCTTCTTTTATAATAGCGCCCACGTAAGGAGCATGTGGCGCGCTTGGCGCTGAGCGCCAGACTTGGAGCGCTAAGGCGCTTCTTTCAAAATTGGAGCGCTAAGGCTGCTCTTTGGTAGCTCTGATCAGTTCTTTGCTTTGAGAATTAAATTCTTGGTTTATAAGAGATTTTGTCTCATAGATCTAAGAACTAATTTCTTCTCTTTTTTATGAGATGCTCTGATCTCTTTTGTTTTTTGTGAAAAACCTTTTCATATAGATCTGTGATCTAGAAAAAGAACTGAGTTCTCATGATGTGAGAGTTAAACTCTCAAAATCCGAGGAGATGTTATGATCTCGCTTATTATCATTTACCTTGAAGAAAATTTCTTCTTCTTAAAGCTTGCTCTACCTTTTTTTTTCTTTTCTGAGAACTTGATGATTATGGGGGGTTCTTCTGTGCAAGACTTGAAGTCTTGAGTCCTTTATATAGGGGATGCTGATTTGTTGTATCAGTTTAAGGAAATCTTTCTCTGATTGATTTGGAGATGTTTCCCCACTATTGGATCTTTGATCCTAGGGCTTCTGTTTTACAGAAGACAATCTTCTTGTTTTTAACAAGAGTGCGAAAATATTTTCCCATACAGAACTTATTCTGTATCTTGGTGATTTTTAATCACCATTGGATCTTTGATCCAACGGTGCTCTGATTTACAGAGCACAATCTTTCCTGTTGGAAAGATTTGAGGAGTATTTTCTCAACAAAATTTTATTCTGGTAATTTAATGATTTTTAATCATCTTCGTTGGATCTTTGATCCAAGGGTGGAGAACATTTAGTTCTAGCACTAGCGCTCTCGTGCAATGCACGTGAGGCGCTGTCTCAGACTCTTTGACTCTTGGCGCTAGCACACTTAGCGCTAGCGCTCTCGTGCTTTGCACGTGAGGCGCTGCATCAGAGTCTTTAGCACTGGAGCTCTTGGCGCTAGCGATCTCGTGTTTTGCATATGAGCACTGCCTCAGAGTCTTTGACTCCTAGCGCTGGCGCTCTTGGCACTAGCGCTCTCGTGCTTTGCACGTGAGTGCTGCCCTAGAGTCTTTGACTCCTAGCGCTGGCGCTCTTGGTGTTTATGAGGCGCTGCCGCAAATTTCAAAATTTGAAATTTTAAATAGAGCTTTGCTCTCTGATTGGGGGAACATGTGGGACTCTAAAGACTCGTCAATACGCTGGCAGTGGGTTTAACCATAAGTACGTCAGTGGCACCAGCTGTACGTAACGGCTGCCCAGGTATTGAGCGAAAGGGGGGCCGACGAGCGAACTCATCCTGAAACCCTACTGAGCCTGACAGTGACAATATCCGTACAGTCAGGTCTATTCGTCTATGAGTATCGCATATCGAGTCTAGGGGGGTGGATAAAGTCAGACCCCTAATAACGCGACATTTAGTGTAGGCATGAAGCCTATCACCAACTGAGAAACTACTGATCCGAATCAGTAATTCTCGTCTACCCTGGCCGAGGATTTCTGGTGATGGCCACCCGTGCACTACGCGACATCAACCCCCAATATACCGGGAGAGACGAATCCCCTGACGATCCGCTCACTGCCTCCATGTGGCTCGGGACTGTACCTAACTAAAACTTGTTTGCACGACTCGTTTGAGCCGTGGTAGGGTAGTAATCAAAGCACAACAGGAACTCACACGAGAAAAATGATGATCTCAGGTCGATAGACTAACCTGTACACATGTCACCAGGGAACTGCTATCTGCCAATAGGTATAATACCAACTAGTATGTTCCCGGCGAGTCCGTCCGGTGTACTCATAACCCAATGAGCATCTGTATACATCTTAGGTGAACCAACTGACACCAATGGCTTGTGAGACCGGCCACCGCCTCTCGTCGAGGTCTCGATCCGTATACACTAGTCTACTATTGGAGTATCGATGCCCAATCACGAAACTCCCACAACTAGGGACACTTTAAAGATGTGCTTATAGACCACCTAACTCTCACATATATGATCGCCATCATACTGCTTGTAGTCAAGCAAGAATCCTATGGGCTCTACCAACATGTAATAGTGATCTGTAATGTCACCTGAAGCATGTACACGTTGATAAAGACAAACCAGATAGCATACTATCATTTCGAGTAAGACTGTTCTACCGGTATAGGTCCTCCCTCAATCATTGCAATCACGTGCCTGCGATCCAATAATGGACTTGAGGGTACTATAGCCAACATTCTCTTTTCTTTTCTTTTCTTTTTCTCAAAAAACAAAACACAATGCAAATGAAACGAACACAAATGAACAACATGCAACATGCCATGGTACACTAGCCATGGTTAATTAAAAAGACGGATTTGACTTAATCGTGATTAGTAGTGTACTAATCAAATTTAATTTAAACTTGCATATAATTAATTATAAAAATGCATAAATCTGATTAATATCTTTTTAATAAATAATTCGTTTCAATCTCCAATTATTTTCTAAAAATTGGTATATACTTATACCATTTTATGAAAACCCTATTTGCAAATCGAATAGTTTTCACGAAATATATTATTTTAACATTTAAATTCCAAAAATAATATTTTATATTTTCTGAAATGTTACACTACTGATAACAGTTACCAGTAAATCTCATCAATAGCCCTAGCCAGGGACTTCCTGTTATAACCAATCGAGCATAGCACAACATCAACTCCCTATTCAGGGAAAGACGAAACCTCTCCTATCGCTCGCTGCCTCCATGTGACTCGGGACTGTACACAAAATTCACCTGTTTGCACGACTCCTTTAAGTCGTGGTAAGGAGGAAATCAAAGTACAGTGGGAGCAACACAAGACTCTTTGACGATATCGGGTCTACAGACTAACCTGTACCAGTGTCACCAGAGAACTGCTATCTGACGATAGGTATAGTACTAATTAGGAGTTATCGGCGAGTCCTGTTCGGTGTACCCATTCTCTAATGAGCACCTATGTACAATCTTTGAAGTCACACACCAATGGTTGTGGGATCAACAATCGCTCCATACAGGGTCAAGAAACGCACACATTAGTCTACTCTGGAATATCGATGCCTTGTCTCGATATCCCCTTGACTATGAACAATTAAAGGATGTGCTTTTGCACAACCCAGTCCCTACTAATATGATCTGCATCATAGTCTTGGAAGTCAAGTCAACTTCTGTCACGACACAAATGTGGCACGTGACCGGCACTTAAATCACGTGACATCTAAAGACGTCGACGCGGTTCAAGTAAGCCAAAACCCGGAATCTAAACCCTTTTTGAAAAATATTGGAGGTGAGTTTAAAATAGTCATCAGATGGAATCAGTTTAAATAACATTGAAATTTGACTCAGTATGTTTGAAAGCATATATGACGTTTTGAAATTCGACAGCATCTCCTATGCATTTTTGTATAACCCGATACAACATAATAATATAAATAGCCTTCCAACGGGAGCTAGCCTCCACGTCCAAACGACGGAACAACCAAACAATCTATATCAGAAGTCGACTCCAAAGAGTGCGACCTTACAATTTTTAAGACTCTCTTCTAAGTCCACAATATACCATTTCTAAGTTGATGGAGTTTCCACTAGATACAAGAATATACGAATAATCAAGAGTGAGTACGATACAATAATAACTCACTTACCAATCAATCACTGAAAAGAATGTGTGTCCAAGCCGCTGAAAGTCCAAGCGGTAAAACCTGCAAGAAACTGTGGCACAACGGGGATGAGTTGCCAACTCAGTGAATAAAAGTACATCTAAAGGTAGAAATCGAAATGCACGACGATACCTAGGTCATAAGTATAGTACTACCATAATCTATACTAATATAATATGATATGCATATGTATGATAATACTACCCTAAGTGTCATGCAATCCTATATATATATATATAGATATATATATATATATATATATATATATATATATATATATATATATATATATATATATATAGGTACTGTCCCCCAGATCAGTCCTAGTCGAATACAATAACTGAAATCTACTGTGTACCTCATGATAACAATCATATCAATATATATGGATGTCCAGCATCGACACCGAAATCAGAAATCTCTCGTGTCCAGCACCGACACGTAAATGCAGATACCGACGACATCATCTCAATAGAATATGGCCACCCGATACCCTTGGCCCCGGTCGGTTCCCCTGGATATCCACCGTGCCAATCGAACCCCGGCCAGCATCCCCTGGATATCTGTCGTGCTCGTCTCTATCTCCGGTATCGAGTATCCTCGTTAGGCTCCTCGCCTATAATGCGGCTATCCTGCCCTCGGTCTCGAACCGGGTCCACCATGTATCCGACTGTATATCTTCCCCACTCTGTCCGGATAATAACAAGTCCGAAGCCGTATAGCCCCCCACTCGGTTCGGAATAAAATACTCAGAAACATAAAGCTCATGGTGGACTCTAAATCATCATATCCAAAAATATCAAGTAAAGAAAGAGAATATTAGCATAGATTATCCTGATGATATATTATATATATATATATACACACACACACACACACACACACACACATATATAACAGCGTTCCATACCACTGATATATATCATCAAAAGTAAAACGTTCAGAAACTCATAAAATCAAATATAACATTCATAGTACTGGTATTCATAATTCTTAACAGATAATAAGGTAAAGTGCGTAAATAAATCATACAAGCAATTAACGTATCGATTCTACTGTGTCATGGCAATACTAATGATGTGTTGTGTAACATACGCGTCTGTGCTCGTGCTGCATGACAATCATTAGTATTTGTGTAAGTGTTCTAAAGGTGTAATATCAACATCTACATACGTATTACGGAGTATAACATTTCTACAGTGACATGGCAATACCAATGAGGTGTGGTGCAACATATACGTATGTGCTCGTGCAACATAATACTCATTGGTAATTGTACAGTGTTCTATCAGAGTGTTCATATCACGGAAAAGTATAACGTTGATAAAGATAACGTGAACATGTAAAGTAAATTTAGGCGTAACCGATAACTGTAACTATATGCTATGAGCTATATCATTTACTTTGAAAATAGAACGAAACGTTGGTTTTGAGATAAGGAATCTGCCTTAGGTTAAAATAGATATTCGTTTTGAAAAGTGGCACCGCATCCTTGTATTTCATCATTTAAAAGAGAAACGAATCGTAGTTTCTAAAAGAATATAGCTCACACCAGTATTATATTCTAAAACAGAAAATAATTTAACTCTACGAGTCTAAAGGAAAACTTGGCCGTTATTCGACATACTAATCTCTTCATCATCAATACATCATAATATCTCGTACAATACCTCGCATTATCACTATATCTCAATTCATCCCCAGTACGGCATGATCTATCGTACCAATTTACCAACCAATCCGCAAACTATATGCAAATGAATATCCTGCTAGATGCAATTGAATTCCAATATCCACATCTTGAATAATTACTGCAACTGTTATATATCATACTACTATTTATAAGGTTGCGGGGGTGCTATATGCCATCCACCCGACTTCTCTATTAGATGTAAATCTACTCACTAACTTGATTAGCTTGCTGAAATCCACGATGCTATATCCGCCAACTCCGTCTCGGAAATCCTCGAAATCGTACCTATAATCCTATTTAAAATCACATCGGTGTAAATATCATATTGAAAACCAAAAGAACGAGCTAAGCACCCGTAGGTTAGAACCTACAGCTCACTTACTCTAAAGACGATCAAATACCCCTAAACTTAATGTACGAACGTCAACGTTTCAGTTGCATAACAGAAATACGGAAAAATCATATCGAAATATAAGAAACTTTAATAAAACTCAACTAAACATTCCCAGATTTCTCTGTATGAATATTGGGATAAGTCAAACAATACCATAGCTTGTAACATAACCTATTAGAGCTACAGAAGAAAACACAATCCCAAAACTCACCACAAATCCGGCGAGCTCGGATATTGAGCTTATGTCGCCAGCCAAAACATGGGGTTGGGGTCTTGGGCTTTGAGTGAAGTTCAATAGTAATCTCATTATAGTATTGGTCTTATTAGTTTTTCTAGTAGTTATACCTAATGTTTCCAGATTTCAAGTTTAGTATGTTAAATATCAAAAAATTTCCTTGTTTCCTAACTTTGCACACTAAAAACAGATATTTGCTACCAGATTTTATATACTGAGATAATAACATAAACAAACAATACCAAACAACCCAAAATATACACAGAGAGCTACCCTAAAAACCCCAATACCTAACTCCATTACAGAACTGGCGAGCTCGGATTTCAATAGGATGTCGCCAGCCAAAATCCGAGGTAAAGGGTTCGTGTTCCTATAGGTTATTCTACGTCCAAATTACAAGGTTAAGGCACTGTTTTTTTTTTTTTCTAATTTATATCTAAACTATAGCAGATTCTAAACAGAGTTATATTTACCAAAATACGATATTTCCGATTTCTTACATCTACACTAAAAAAGTACTAAACTAAAAGAAACACAGGGTTTGGAAATTATACCTGTCTAGAAGATCAACTGAAAGTTTCCTTCAAGAAGTACAAGCTCAATCCGTCCTAGCTTGATGGTGGTGGTGATAAACCTTAGTATTTAGCTTCACTTTTCTTCTTTAGCTCTCAAGGGAAGTAGAGATACTAACTAATTCTTGTTCTAAACCTAATTTTTCAGCTGAAGAAATCTTTAGAAAAGATAAAGATAAGAATGATGATATTAGGAGGAGGTGTCACCATGAATAAGGGGTGTACATTTCATGCAAGTAGGAGGTGGGGATACTTAATCATCTGCTGCCGGCGTATTGACGAGTCTTTAGAGTCCTACACAGAGGTTTCCTGGCTCAAGCGAAACGAAATAGGAGCGCATATGAGATATGTGCGGGACCGAGAATAATGCGTGTATGTGATACCGTATTCCATTCTCGCGATGAATGTATCGATTAGGTTATATGCGATATACCCTAGTTATCGAATCAAGGATTGATTCGATGAACCGATACATTGGATACTAGTCGGTTATATGTGATATGACCGGATCGTTAAATCAAGTGTTGATTTAATGATTTAATGTATAATTATATATTTGATATATTACTTTGCATTAACTAGTATCGGTTCACTTTAAATGGATTTTCTCGCTCGGATGTGCACATTGTATATTCGATATAGTTTTTGTACACATGATTGTATCATGTTTGATGATACATGCCTTTTGGTTAAGTGTAAAGAATTAAAGTATAGTTAAGTGGATGATTAGGTTTTTTGATTTCCTTATTCATTTAGTAATCTTTTTCTTTTTTGGAAAAATAAAATGGCATGAGAAAAATGGTGGCATTCTTTTGTTCTTTTATGAAGCTTCATGAATACTTTGACTTTGTGACCATTTTGTCTCATGCTTAAACCTAACCATTCCACTTAACCCTAATTAATTCTCTACACCTAACTGTGGTTAGCTTATGATAAGAATTCATTTTCTTTTCTTTTTGAATAATTCTTATCATAATATTCTTCTTCTTCTTCTTCATTTCTTCATGGAAGAAAGCTTGCTCCATTAATGGCAAGTGATGAAAGAGAGTGAGAAATCCAATTCTAAAGTCTACCCACTTCCTATTTCTTCATCCTCTACCTCTTGCCAAGTAGTAGAGTGTGTTTCTTTCACAAGTTTTCAAGGCTTGGTGAAGGTGGAGCTTGATCTAGTGATGCCTCGACGTAGATCATCTTCGGCATGGACATCGACGACCTAGCTCGCCTATTCTCCGATGAAGCCGACGCTAGAGCCCGGGATTTGTTTTGGACAGCGAGAGGACTTCGTTGCGGAGCTATGGAGGTGGAGCACCGGATCTACAAAGGTTGTATTACCGTTAACTTGTAGTTAAGTGTTAACTAGTTTCTTGTTTCGCCTAGTTTTCTAGCCAACGATCCGTAGTCGGGTTTCTCGGCACCGTTAAAATTCGAAATGGGCATGGTTGATGCCTTGTGAGACCTCATTAGAGTGCCTAGGAACCCTACAGTGGTATCAGAGCCTAGCTAGAGCCTTAGGCGAAGTCTAGACGCAATTTGAAGTCCGAACGAACCCGAAACCCAACTCAAAACTTGCTCTCTGTACTTTTTCTGAAATCGTGGATTTTTCGAAATTAAAAATATGCAGAAAAATCAGCAGGTGTTTTTAAGAATTACTGTGCAATTCGATCGGCTAAATCGTTTAAAGTGCGGCGGAACCGCGGCAAGAGCAGTGCTCATGCGGCGGTTCCGCGGCTAAGTAGTTACGTCATCTTGTGTAATCTGCACAGTAATTCCTAATTCTTAGTGCTGTATTTTCTGGGATATTTTAACATTTACTCCACAGTTGAGCATTCTGGGTTTGATTTGGGGATTCGGTGTTTCGATCGGAGTATCAGATTTTGTCTATGTGGCTTTCCGGATAATTTTTTGAATATGTTAAAAAGTTCGACCGGATATAAATACCCAATTTTTCCCCTGTCGGGAAATTTCCAAGTGTTGGATTTTTCCGTAATTTAACGATGTTCTAAGTAGTGCAAGTAACGCGATGGACCCTCTAGAAGACAACAAACCTTAACTCGATTATGTGACCGTCTTGAACTGCCCTTTGAACCTTCGGGTTTGGGGCAGTACGGCGTGCCACATGTGAGGCGTTGGCTTGACCCTTCTACGGCTGGACCGTTGGTACTGAGGCACGAACTGAATGTTGTTAGACTTGTTTCATGTGTTGATCTGTATCGGGAAAACTTGGGTGTTTGACTGTTCGATCGAAAAGTTTAACATTTTCTATTTATCTGGAATGGGATACAATAATTGGAATTCACAATGAGTTATGAGATAACTGAATGAATGTTATAAACATAGCAGTTTAGTCTCACTTGATCGGTTGCCACGGAATTTTGATGTGATCAAAAGTCCGTCGCAATCACGTAGCGTACGCGGATACTCGCCGGGTAAACTTAATAGACAGCCTCACTCCATAACCCCGACCAAGTGACTGTAGGAGAACCCCGTCGCCGAAAGCATCCGTTCGGGTGCTCGCGGAAGCGGTGTTCCGCCTTAGTGCACTTCGTCGACAGCATCGGGGGTGCGGCCACCTACTAAAGTTTGCGACGAGCGTTCGATCAGGATGTCGGGAATCTTGTTGAATTGCCCGACTTGATATTGAAAAGTGTTTTCGATAATGAGACTAAAATGCGGGGTTTATAATTGTTAGGCATGCGATGTCTAAGGAATTCATTTGGTCAGGCATGCGATGTCTGAGGTGGTTGCGGATTCCAACTGTTGTAGTTTTACACTTTCTTTTCTGTGACCGTAAGTGTAATATGTGATATCGCCGTTTTCGTTGCTATATGTCAACGACAATTGGGATGGACATATTTACTTACGTTGATGACATGTGATGTTATGTGTTGCTGGATATGTTATATTGGATCGTCGTGTTTGAATAGCCGGGTTTTTTTATGTGAGATGAGTGTTTTTCATTTTCATTCATGTAAGAACATGTATGTAATATTCTTTTATTGGGGCACTTCCAGGTTGCGGAAGATGTCACCCTTTGTATATTATTTACTTTTCCGCACTAGGATAGACCCAAGGAGGGGAGCATAAGTAACCGGGTTCTGGAGTCCAGTGGGAGACCAACTCGAGGAGTCGAGTCCGGGTCTCCTAACTCCAGAATTGGTAGGGTTGCTTGCCGCTCTCGTAGGGGTCTAGGGGTATGGGTTTGGCTATTCATCGCGACCGTGGAATCCGTGTTTTATACTGGCTCGTATTGAAAACACGGACGTCCTAGTATATCCAATATTTCATATGATTCTTCTGCTGCGATATCTGTGATGCGATCATGTGATGTTCTATGATAGATACAGTATATAGTATATATGATATATTATATAGGCGTTACTTATGTTTTACACCCGCGCTAGCCCTGCCCCGCTCTGCCGTTAGTTACCTAACCTAACGGTGCATGAGGGGACATCGAGGCGAATGCGGATGGCATAAGTGTACGTCGTATTTATCTGTGATGTTTAGGTAATTTAAATGATGGGACTTCATTAATGTGATTAATGAAATAAAAGAAACCTAAGATATTGTAGAATCGAATTTCAAAATAAAACAGGTAGCTACAGTTCTTGCTTTGCACAGAGGTATATATATGATATATCCTGCACCTTATTCGATAAGGAAAGGACCGAGATCCCTTCACCGGGAGTGACTCCTTTAGCAATAACTGGCAGATTCTACACACTCGGTTTGTCTTTTGATTGCTTTTAAGAGTTTTTGCTTTGCACAGTGATATATATGATATATCCCGCACCTCATTCGACGAGGAAAGGACCGACGATCCCTTCACCGGGAATGACTCCTTTAGCAAAACTAGAAAAGCCTCAAAAAGCACTCCATTTTAAAATCATTTGATTCTACAACGATATCAAGTTCATTACGCAATAGGTTTTCAGAAAAACCTGTCGTTGCCCTCCGTCATTTCAGATAAGTCCTATTTAGTATTCGTGCTACGTTTGTTGACCTCCGTCAAGACGTAGTGTGCGATAGCTAACTAGTATTTATCTGTTTATGCATATGATGCAGATTGAGTTAGGGTAGTCGTGCGGCCTTGTTGACCTCCGTCAAGGGTCGTGCGGGTGGGTTTAATTCGATCAAGAAATGACGGGTTGAACTTGACTAGTAGCCTATGGTTTGTTGACCTCCGTCAAGGTCATAGGACGCTAGGGGCAAAATATTATCGGGAATTTCAAGTGTTGAAATTTGCAATGAGATTGCATACCTTCTATGAGATAGTTGGATCCCGATACCCGCTGTGAGTAATTGTTACTCCTGGGAGAGTTTTATACATTACAATTAGCCGATCAAGTAGGTGTCTAGAAAGGTGTCAACGGGGTTACGCCTCTGGGAAAACGAGATTTACATTAATTAGGTTCGTGCGAAAGCACGGGGGACCTCCCTCAAAGTACCGACACTGGCCTGACTGAAAGATTGGCGAACTTGTAGTGTGTAATTAATCCCGGCTAGTCTTTCCTTTTAGGGTTTGAAGGAAGATTTGATAAAAAGCAGTGGGAGCCATCCTGATTAGATAAAATAATAACCAATCTATTCTTGCAAGAGCGCACGCTGAGTGTTTTCTTCTCTCTCTCTCCAGGTAGCGACCATATCACGCCTTAATCAAGATAATAATACGGAATATTGACCGAACCCGCTTGTTATACTGAGCTGGGGAACGTTGGTCCCGCTCCAACTTATAATTATTATAAGACAGAGCAGGAAATAGGGGATTACCAGAATTCCCGTGCCGCCCAAACGAAGAGAGTGCATGCTGATGCATCATCTTCGGGTTTGTTCATTATACAGAACTGTTTCTCAGTATCCTTTACGTCCTGGGTATATGATACCGGATCAGGATCCCAGATATGTAATCTGTTACATAGGGCTACAAAAGGGTAGAAAAACTGAGAACGGGTGATAAGTTTCATGAGACAGAAAACGGGACAAGAGTTGCAGCCAAGTCTGTTGGTCACTGTCACCCTGTATTAACGATACATTGATTCTGAACGAATGTTATTAGATACCGAATCTGATATACAAAATCATATCACTCTCTTTGTTAGAAAAGAAAGGATATAATTTTGTATTGATGGATAATGTTTTGAACATTTCCTATATCAAAAGTTGATCGGTTCAGGCACGTTATCTAAAAGCATTGATGTTCTAAATCAAACTACAGTTCTTAGTATACGGATCACACACAAGAGAAAGAGTTCAGAAATGAACGAATTCTTCTTGAGGTATTGTAGACTAGGTCATATCAATGTGACCTGACTGGCTGAAGTTACATATAGATGCATATTTAAATCAGTTTGAATTTACATCTTTTGAAACTTGCAAGTCATGTCACAAAGATATAATGACACCAGCTCTGTTTATTGAAAACAGAGAAAGAGTTAGTGAACTCTTGGGACTGATACATGATGATGTATGTAGGTCCCCTGTCTACACATGCCAAGACTGGTTCTTTATACTTCATTACATTCTCTGATAATCTTTCAAGATTCAGACCTATGTTCCTGTTGAAACACAAGTCCGAACCTTTTGAGATATTCACAGAATATAAGTTAGAAGTAGAGAACCAAAATACGGGTATAAGTATTATGTCCTTTGATGTGGTCGAGGAGGAGAATACTTGAGCACGGAAATCCTGGACTATTCTAAAGGAGAATGAGATTCTCTCTCAGCATTACTCCTCCGTATACACCATAGCACTATGGTATATCGGGGTAGAGCAATCACACCCTATCAGATATGGTGTACTCTATGATGAGTACTACTGAGTTGCCTATTTCTTTTAGGGAGTTATGCACTTATGAAGCTGCATACCTATTGAATAGGGTTCGAATCAAGTCAGTTGCCTACCATTTCATATGTGATATGGAAAGGGAAGAGCCCATGTCTTAAGCTAGTTAAGATTTGGGGTTGTCCGGCCTATGTCTAAAAGCAAAATCTGGACAAGCTCGAGGCAAAGTCTGTAATGTAGAACTGGAAAGGTTCCAGCTATACAAACTACAGCAGATGATTTGGTAGAACCAAAGGATTCAGTAGAGTCCAACGAACCTCAGCCTCTCCGCCGATCTAGTAGGGTTCCTCACCCACCAGAGAGATACTTCTGTTTCTCTATGACAGTGGGAGCGAGGATTGCATCATGAGATGATGACCCAACTAGCTTCGAGCTGGCCATCAGGAGTAAGACTCTATAAGAATGGCTGGATGCTTAGTGATCTGAGATGGAATCCTTATACACCAGCAAAGTATGGACTTTGGCTGCTATATCTGAAGGGTTAAATCCCCATCAGGAGCAAGTATATCTTGAGAAGATTACTTGGTATAGATGGAAAAGTTGAGACTTTCAAAGCTAGACTTGTTAAAGGTTTTCGTCATCGACCAGGCGTGGATAATGATGAAACCTTTTCCAGTACCTATGCTTAAGTCCATCCAGATACTACTTGCCACGGCTACATACCATGACTACGATATCTGGCGGTTGGGTGTCATGACTGCTTTTCTAAATGATGTTTTAGAAGATTGCGTCTATAAGTACACAGCCAGAGTGCCTCGTAGACAGTGGGAGCAGCGGAAACGTGTGCAAGATGCTTTATAGGATAAAGCAGGCATCGCGGAGTTGGAACATCTGTTTTGATAGATTAGTCAAAGAAGTTGACATCATCAAAATGGTAGATGAACCTTGTATAAACAAAAAGGTAGTAGGGAGTATGGTGACGATCCTCGTAGAGTACGTGGATGACATACTCTTGATAGGGAAGGAGTTTCCTATGCTACGCTTGATCAATCTCCGCTTATCACAATGATTCTCCACATAGGATCAAGATGATACCTCCTAAATCCTGGGTTTTGGATCTATGAGATAGATCTAAATGGATGTTAGAATACTCACTAGTTGTAGTGAGATGATATCAATTGATCCTGGGGAGAATCGCTGGAAGTGTTCCAGAGTGATAAGAATGACTGAGTGTCAGTCACAGGCATTGTCTTTACCCTCAATCGAGGGACGGTATGTTGGAAGAGTTCCAAGCTAGATACCGTGACATACTAGACGATAAAGGCAGGATACATCGCTACTTATGATGCTACCGAAGAGGCTGTTTGGGTGTATATTGGTTCATGAGATGAACTACGTTCCTACCATTGTGAGACAATGGAGTTGTGGCTTATGCCGAGGAACGCCGGTCCCATCAGTGATCCAGACATATTCTAAGGCAGTATCACCTGATCATGGAGATGGTTGATCTCCAGGGGATCGAGGTCAGGAGAGTAGACTCAGAGGACAACACAGCGGATCCACTCACAAAGGCCTGTTCCCAGAGAGAGACTTTTATAGGATGGTTGAGTATGAGATACTTCAAACCACTGTTACAGCTGGCCCTAGTGCAAGTGGGAGATTGTTAGTTATATGTATGCCCTAGAGGCAATTACTATACATAGGATGTATATTGTAGTGGATGCTGGGACATATATAGTGAGGACTTTCTTGCTCGACATGATAGTATGCTATCTGGTTGAACTTTACTTTAACGTGTACACTGATTGTCTCTCTATTACATGTTGGTAAAGCCCTTAGGATGTGTACTTAACTACCTGGACTATGATACGGATCATACTAGTGGGGACATGGTAGTCCATAAGTACATCCTTCAAAGTCCCTAGTCGAGGGTGTATCGAGACGGGGCATCGATATACCAGAGTAGACTAGCGTGTACCTTCTCGACCCATACAGATGGGCGATGGATGATCCCATATCCATTGGTGTTTGACATCAGAGATGATATACGGGTGCTCAGTGGAGACTGGGTACACTGGACGGACTCGCTGAGAACTCCCAGATGGTATTATACCTTACGTCAGATGGCAGTTCTCTGGTGACACTGGTACAGAGTAGTCTGTTGACCCGAGATCGTCATAGAGTCTTGTGTGGTTCCCACTGTGCTTTGATTTCCATCTTACCACGTCCAAGAGGGCGTCCAAAACGGTGGTTTTTGGGTACAGTCCCGAGTCACATGGAGGCAATGAGCAATAGGAGGGGATTCGTCTCTCCCGGTATAAGGAGTTGATGTTGCGCTGTGTTCGATTGGCTATAACAGGAAATCCCTGGCCAGGGTTGCTGAGATTTACTGGTAAGTGTTACCAGTAGTTTCTCGAATTGTTATAGACCTCATATCAACACGACTTATCGAGCTATTGGGGTCTGACGTTTACCACCCCTAGGCGAGATATGCGACATATCAGACGATCAGACCGGACTGTACGGTAGTGTTACTGGTTGGATTCACTGGAGTGTGAGCGGGCTTGCTCGTCGATCTTCAGATCGCTCAATACCCGGGTGGCCGTTACGTTTAGCAGACCGCTTGCGGCTTGTGGGTGTTTGATATGATCATCATCTGCTGTCGGCGTATTGACGAGTCTTTAGAGTCCTACACAGAGGTTTCCTGGCTCAAGCGAAACGAAATAGGAGCGCATATGAGATATGTGCGGGACCGAGAATAATGCGTGTATGTGATACCGTATTCCATTCTTGCGATGAATGTATCGATTAGGTTATATGCGATATACCCTAGTTATCGAATCAAGGATTGATTCGATGAATCGATACATTGGATACTAGTCGGTTATATGTGATATGACCGAATCGTTAAATCAAGTGTTGATTTAATGATTTAATGTATAATTATATATTTGATATATTACTTTGCATTAACTAGTATCGGTTCACTTTAAATGGATTTTCTCGCTCGGATGTGCACATTGTATATTCGATATAGTTTTTGTGCACATGATTGTATCATGTTTGATGATACATGCCTTTTGGTTAAGTGTAAAGAATTAAAGTATAGTTAAGTGGATGATTAGGTTTTTTTATTTCCTTATTCATTTAGTAATCTTTTTCTTTTTTGGAAAAATAAAATGGCATGAGAAAAATGGTGGCATTCTTTTGTTCTTTCATGAAGCTTCATGAATACTTTGACTTTGTGACCATTTTGTCTCATGCTTAAACCTAACCATTCCACTTAACCCTAATTAATTCTCTACACCTAACTGTGGTTAGCTTATGATAAGAATTCATTTTCTTTTCTTTTTGAATAATTCTTATCATAATATTCTTCTTCTTCTTCTTCATTTCTTCATGGAAGAAAGCTTGCTCCATTAATGGCAAGTGATGAAAGAGAGTGAGAAATCCAATTCTAAAGTCTACCCACTTCCTATTTCTTCATCCTCTACCTCTTGCCAAGTAGTAGAGTGTGTTTCTTTCACAAGTTTTCAAGGCTTGGTGAAGGTGGAGCTTGATCTAGTGATGCCTCGACGTAGATCATCTTCGGCATGGACATCGACGACCTAGCTCGCCTATTCTCCGATGAAGCCGACGCTAGAGCCCGGGATTTATTTTGGACAGCGAGAGGACTTCGTTGCGGAGCTATGGAGGTGGAGCACCGGATCTACAAAGGTTGTATTTCCGTTAACTTGTAGTTAAGTGTTAACTAGTTTCTTGTTTCGCCTAGTTTTCTAGCCAACGATCCGTAGTCGGGTTTCTCGGCACCGTTAAAATTCGAAATGGGCATGGTTGATGCCTTGTGAGACCTCATTAGAGTGCCTAGTAACCCTACAAATACAACCTTTCCAGACCGGTCCTCACTTCTAAAGCTCCGTGTAGTAGTCCTTTTGCTCCAAGTAGTGCTCCCCCGAACTCTTTTTAGACTCCACTAGGCGAAAGGAACGAGCTTTTTTAAGGATCTTCGAGGTCGAAAATGATCTACGTCGAAGAATCTCTAACTCAAGCTAGCTCTTCACTAATTGGTGGATTAGTGAAGTAAACAACCCATACTAAATGACTAGTTTGGTATATATTGATAAAGTTGGAATTTTGCTCACTTTAGAATTATTTTTCTCCTTTTCTTTTTCACCTCACTCAAAATCAAGAGAAGAAAAATGAGATAAAGAAGAAGCTCAACATATGAACCATGGTGTGAAAAATATCTCATATATCACTTGTAGAGACTTCATGGCTAAAGATAATGGTTCGGTTAATAAATATCTAGAGTAAAACAAAATTAGTGGGATTAACTCAAGGCTTCTACATGCTTCCACAAGCATCTTAGCCATGCTAATTTCCACCTAATTTTGATTTTTCCTTTAATAATTAATCACCTAAATTATCTTTAGTTAAGTATGAGTCTCATACACCCAAGTCCAATGTATCATCTGGCATGACACAAAAATAAATACATTAATGTATATCACATATATATTGTTCACCGCCGAAAACCGGGAAAGACAAACGTCTTGCCTGAATTTGGGGGGGCAGATGCTATTTGGTTTTTTCCGTCCACCTCTCTGAAAATGCCAAGTTGATTTATGGCACCATGTATCGGAGGTTTAGGCGGATGTGGCCGATATAGCAGATTTTGTTAGATTCCCCCTCGTTTGAGGGGGTTTTGATTGTGGGGACGCTCTTCCCTACAGGCGCAAACCCTTGCAGTTAATTACACTACTGCATCGCGGTAACAACTTTCTCCTTCTCCAGATGGTCGCTTCATGTCGTGTGCGTTTGTTTTATTTTTGGTTGCCCATGGATTGTATACGGAGACTAATTTATGTTGTCGCCCGTAGGGCGTGGATTAGTCCAAATCCGTATTTTCTTAGATTTGGGTTTTGGTTTGGGTTTAAGAATACGTTAGTCTCATTTGAGACTAAGATCAACTTAAACGTTTGTTAAGGATACGTTAGTCTAATTTTTAGACTAACATCAACTTAAAAGGATCATTTAGATCCAACAAAAGATCATTTGGGCTCTATTGTTTTAGTTTAGGGACTTTGCGGTCCAGTTTAAAGACATCATAGCCTGTAAAGTTTAAGGACATCATAGTCCATGAGTTTAAGGACCCCAAAGTCCACAAAATTTAAGGACATCATAGTCCATGAGTTTAAGGACCCCACAGTCCATGGAATGTCTGGTTGTCGGGACCCGCCACCTCTCTGAATACGTTGAAGGATTACAACGACAAATATCAGAGGAGTGAAGAGATGTACCCTTGAACCAATATTGGTTGGGAGATCTGTAGTCCAATTTGGGATTGAGATCAAAGATTTATGAGCATATGGGCTCAGTTAATCTGAATCAAAGATATGTGGCCAACTTGGGTTCGGCCTATTCATTTAGAATGTTAGACATTTAATTAGGCTCGGTCCTTTTTCATTTAACAATGCTGAGCATTGGTCCTGATAACTTTTGTCTTTTATTGAATGCTGAGCAATCATTGTAGCTCTGGACTTTATTATTTAAAGAACAATTTATGCTTAGCGCACACGTGAGAAGCACGTAGTGCGCTTGGCGCTGAGCGCCAGTCAATGAGTACAGAACGTTTCTGTTTAGGTAGCACACACGTGAGGAGCACGTGGCGTGCTTGGCGCTGAGCGCCAGTCAATGAGCGCAGAGCGCTTCTGGTAAAGTAACGCACACGTGAGGAGCACGTGGCACGCTTGGCGCTGTGCGCCAGACAATGAGCGCAGAGGCGCTTCTTGTGAAGTAACGCATACGTGAGGAGCACGTGGCGCGCTTGGCGCCAGACAATGAGCACAGTGCACTTCTGGTGAAGTAGCGCACACGTGAGGAGCACGTGGCGCGCTTGGTGTTGTGCGCCAGATAATGAGTGCAGTGCGCTTCTTATGAAATTTGGAAGGCTAAGGCTCTGCAGTGTTGTGCGCTAGATTTGGAGCGCTAAGGCTCTTCTTTTAATTGGAGCGCTGCGGCTCTTTTTAGGCAGTTATGCGCTCTGAGAATTAAATTCTCAATTATAAGAGACTCCGTCTCATAGATCTAAGAACAAAGTTCTTATTTTATATGAGATGTTTCAATCTCTTATGTTTTTGGTGAATGGCTTTGCCTTTATGGATGTGTAATTTTAAGAGAATTGAATTATTCTCCCCCCTTTTATAATGAGATGTTATAATCTCTTTTGTGAAAGACAATTTTGTCTTATAGATTTATGACCTATGATCTCTTTTTCTGATGAGATGTTTTATTTCTCCGTTTTTACCTTGAAGAAAAGTTCTTCTTTTGCCGAGAGCTTGCTCTTCTCTCTGAAGTTTTTTCAAAGTTTATGGGGGGGTTTCTCTATCTGAGACTTGAAGTCTTGGGGCCTTTATATAGGGCAAGCTGATTTGTTGAATCAGTTGAAGAGATCTTTTCTCTAATTGATTTAGGAATTTCCCCACCGTTGGATCTTTGATCTAAGCGCTTCTGATTTAAAGAAGGCGATCTTCTTATTTTTAACAAGATTGGGAAATCTTTTCCCATACAGAATTTATTTTATATTTTGGTAATTTTTAATCAGGTGATTTTTAATCACCATTGGATCGTTGATCCAACGGTGCTCTGATTTGCAGGGCAAAATATTTTTGTTTGGAAAGATTCTGAAGAATGTTTAGTTAACAGAATTTTATTCTGGTAACTTGATAATTTATCATCTTTGTTGGATTTTTGATCCAACGGTGGGGAACATTTAGTTCTAGCGCTAGAGCACTCGTGCTTTGCACGTGAGCGCTGCTTCAGAGCGCTGGAGCACTGGCGCTCGTAGCGTGAGCGCACTCGTGCTCTACACGTGAGCGCTGCTTCAGAGCGCTGGTGCTCTTAGCGCTAGCGCACCTGTGCTTTGCATGTGAGTGCTGCAGCACTGGCGCTTGTAGCGCGAGCGCACTCGTGCTCTACACATGAACGCTGCTTCAGAGCGCTGGTGCTCTTAGCACGAGCGCACCCGTGCTTTGCACGTGAGTGCTGCTTGCTGGCGCTTTCATGAAGCACTGCTTCATTTTAAATTTTGAAAATTTGAATTGAGCTTTGCTCTGATTGGGGGAAACAAATGCCCCCCACTGTTGCGCTCACGTGGCTTACACGTGAGTGCAGCGGTGGCAGCATCTGCGCCCTTAAATCAACTTAGAAGTTGAGACGGCTCTCAATGCCTATAAATAGGGCCTTTGATCCTTTGAGATGATCTCTGTTCATCTTCTTACTTTTTTTTTGAGAATTATTTCTCCTTCAGACCATAGCTCTTCATCTTAAGAATTTTCTTAGGGACAAAACTCTGACAAAAATTTAGGTAAAGATTAAATCTTTTTAGGGTTTCACCCATTAACAGAGCTTTGCTCTTTTCAAATCATATAGGTTTTTAGGGTTTCCTGATAGAGCTTTGCTCTTCATAGATCTAAAGAGATCTTTCTTAGGGTTTCTTAACCCATTAACAGACCTTTGCTCTTTTCAAATCATATAGATTTGTTAATCTTTCATGAAAACTCTTAGAGTTTGTTTATAGATCTTGAAGATCTCGAAATTTTTGATTCATTAAAAAGTTTTGCTTTAAGTTTTCTAATGGGTTATTCCATCATTTTACAGAGTATGGCTCTTCAAGATTTTCTTGAGGAATTTTATTCCTTTTATCATCAGAGCTGACAGATGCCACTCTGTTGTAGAGCGCTGCTCTCAATGGGAGATTTACTCCTTGGCCCGAGGGGCCTTCATCAAATGAGAATCCTTTAAGGATTTCCTCATTTAATGACAGTCTCATCAAATGATGAAACTGTTTATTAATGATGAACTGTCATCTAGATTGAGTGGGTCCCTTTTGGTCCATTTTCACTGCATTGCAGTGCGGTACGAATTTAAAGTACCTAATGAAAGAACTTATAATGTAGCATTGACGACTGAAAATTTTGTTCTTTTCCGTGCAGGTACTATGTCTTTCGACACTTCTTTCCCGTTCGTCGGTTCGGAAGGCGGATTCCCCGAAGCGCCCGTGGATAGGGAAGTCTTCGCACTGATAAAAGATCACGACCCAGAGCACAAGAATCTTCATCTATAGGGAACATGGTACAATCAAATTATCAGGGGTGGACGGAGCTTTTCTTGCATGATACCCTCGGAGCCCATTTCAGCGATCTCTTACGCCGACCCACCCCTAGTGAACTACACTGTGGAGGAGGTCAATTGGACTTCAGACGGTCTCCTTCAACCTTCTTTGGCTGCGATACCCGTACAGCCTCCAATGGCGTTGGATATCTTGGGGCGACGTATATGTTAAGGCGAGTCGCGCCCTTAGGGACAGCCTTATAACATAGGATTAACTCCCTGTCACCCAGCCGGATATTTGCAATAGGCCCGAGACATCTTATCGGCAAAGAAGTCAGAGCTGCTGAGGCTCGGGTTGTACCCTACGATCTATGCTTCTCTGTTCCAGTATTCCACACCTCCAGCATGGTGGGTCAAAGCCTTTTTGGAACAATGGAACGTTCCAACTCACACCTTCTTTATGCTAGATCGGGAAGTTTCCATCTCTTTGGAGGAGTTTGCAGATATCTCCATCTTACCTGTCAGAGGGGAGCATTATGCGGAGATCTTGCCCCTTGATGAGTATGTTTTCACTACCCAACTGGTGATGATGGGTCTAACCCTAGAGAATGCCATTCAGCACCGATTCCCCAGCTTGATCAAGGTGCTAAATATTTACGAGGGCCTATTTCTTGAATCTGGAAGCCATGGGGTTAGCTTTGCGGACTTCATCGCCCGTTTCTCCGCCCAGAAGCATTATCGCAATAAGGTGAAAGGTTTGCCAAACTTTATGATCCTTTCGGTTTTGGCTTGGATAGCCGGCCAATAACGGAAGCCGATCAAAAGAGTTTCTTCTTTCCAAACGTCACGGTCGTCCCCTTTTCAGAAATCGCCACTCAGGACATTGATGAAGAAGCGTTCTTTCTAGGGTTCCTTGGTTTGTGGTTAAGCCGGTTCGTGTTTCCCATACACCCTCACTACATGAGGCCGTCTGTCTTCTACCTAGCTCATCGAATGGTTGAAGGGAGACATGTCGCTATTGGGATTGCCGGGCTGGCTCATTTGTATCACGGCCTTAGCTTAGCGGCCGACACTACTCAACCGGGGGTGCACCCCGTGAACTTCCCGATGCATTATTTTACTTCATGGCTCGAGTTGCATGTGCTCGGTGCTTTTGGAATGCACAAGCGGCTCTATTTCTATGAAACTTGCAATTTTCCACGGATCATGCGGCTGGTCGATGCTTCCACTATGGAGCCAAGTCAGCGAGATGCTCGGGGTGTGATTCTTCGCCCGCGTACAGACGGGGATAGCATGACCTTTGTTGATAAGGTCATGACCATCGGTAAGGAATCCGCTAAGACGGTGCAGCCGCTACGGGACACCATTAAGGACGGATCTTCTACCTTGAAAGCTCGGGAGATTCTCCATTTATACTCAATCAGGCCGGGCTACTTGGTGTTCAGGCAGAACGACTCGGTTTTGTTCATGAGATATAACCCCCACCGTTTTGCCCAATAATCAAGTTATAATCAGGGCGTCCCGCTCGAGGCATTCTTGGCAGAACCGGTTAATACTGAAGAGAGCATCCGGAGCGCTTTGCACCACTTCATGCGCCTAAACACAGGGTCCAATTTCTTCATCGGTGAGTCGAGTTGTGTTCTAAAATCCCTGAACGTATACATGGCGTGATATCAACACACAATGGGTGCTGTTATCAAGGAGGAGAAGCGACTGTTGCTTGATCGCAAGGGTGCTGCCCCGGCTGGTAATTCGACCGTTCCCCTAAAGCAGCGGACCATCGTTCATCCTCCCTTGAGAGAGGCTACTGCGATTGTGGTCCCGCGCGCCATATCTGAGCTTCCCCTTCCTCGTGCGCCTATGAAAGCGGTGGCAGTGGCGTCTCCCGTGTCTAGTGTGGGTTCGGAGATCGGGACTCGTCGTCCAAAGGTGCCCACCAAGCGTAAACTTGTGCTAGTGGCTACCTGCACTCGCTCGTAGAAGAGAAAGAAGTCAATACTCTCTGCAGATGTTGCATTCGACCAGGAGCCTCATGCTCCTTAAAGCGAGGGCATAAGTGAATACGGGACCAACGAAGGCTTATTCATGGTGCCAGATGATACTGATCTAGAGGCTGCTACTGCAGCTTCCGAGCGATTAGCGAGCCACAAAGCAGGACTGGTCACCCTTGCACAGTCAGGTTGATTTCAGTCGTATCTTTCCGCTGTTATGTTTTTATTATCATGCTTTGACTGACACTTTTTCTTCAACAGGCATCTCCACTGAAGAAGCGCTCGCGGCTTCTCTCAAGACTTTTGAAGAGGAAGAAAGGCTTCGTGCTTCCTTGGGCATTGGTACATTTCGGCTCACTGTGCCTCCATTCCCGTTTTTATGGGTAAACTAACTCTTCTTTTCCATCTTATTGCAGGGACTACCTTAACTCAGGTTATCCCAACTGCAGTGCCGATCGTGAGTGGTAACGCGGCGACGCTCCCAAGGCCGGCTGCCGAAGTCCTAGCTTCCCTAGTATTGCCAAAAGAAGCTTCACTCAAACAGCCGACGACGGACGCCGTAGAGGCTCCAGAGGCAGAACTTGGTTCGGATGATGACATCTCCTTGATGAAGGCTTTGAGGATGTCACTTCTCTCTACCAAGGCCAACAAGAAAGGTAGAAAGCGCCCAACTAAGGAACATGATGCCGCTTTGGCTATAGGTGCAGGCTCAAGCACTATTCCATCCATCACTATTTCCACCGAGGATGATACAGCCGCCTTGTCTACAGTTCGTAGACAGGTTTTGCACGCGGCTCAGGAGGCAATTGAAAAGCCGCTTTAAGGTAACGTAACACTGGGTCCTTTTATTACAGTTTGATCTTCAGATTCTCATATATCGTATCCTACAGGGCTAAGTCTTGGCGATGAGGCAGCAGGTGAGATAACGGCAACCACTGAGCCTGAAATGGCTACTCTCTCCCAAGAGTCCGGGACTGCTCCAATTGCTGCTCTTTCCCCTTGCGGTTCCCTACCATCGCCCGGCATTGCGAGTGTTGTGATGGCTCTCGTAGAATCGGGGGATGAAGCCACTGGTGCTGAAACTGTCCCCCCAAATGAGACCGAAGAAGTCGCGACACTTGGTGATGCTTCCGTCGCAGTTTTGGCTGATGACCAGTTTGGTAGGTCTCAGATCGCTGCATTCTTTTCGTTTTGCAATCCCTTTGGGTCCCTTCTAATGACATTTTGTTCCTTTCGAATGTGGGTGTGGTGAGCGCTGAGGTTGTGCCACCTGAAGAAGCTCTACCAGCTGCTACTCTGACGGTCGCTGCCTATTCGTCTCCTCTTATATCCTCTCAAATGCTGGAAGGTATGGGTTTGCGATTAATTTAGATCGGGGACATCATCTTTTGTGTACTGACCATGTATCATCGTAACCTTGCAGGAGTTCTCTTTGATCATTTGTATCAAGTGCTGAACTCGCACTTCTCCTTCCAGTCAGAAATTAGTCTGGCTGCTGGTGTCGGTGAGTATCTTTTCTAACCGACGTCTTTTCTTTTCTTTCACGGATGACCCTGTCGTTGCTAACTATAAATTGATTACAGCACTAAAAATTGAAGGAGGGGACGAGAGAATTGTCGCGCCACCAGTACTCCCAGCTTTTCCCCCTTGTTGCAGCTGGTATAGTAGACTCTATTGTTCATGTATTCTCTTTATTTCTTGAGCCGACATCTGACTATGATTTGTTTTGCAGCAGTCGCACCAACTCCAGCTCCCTTCGAGTCTCGAATTCCAATGCCGGTAGGGCCCTTTGTTAAACGCCCATCTTCCAGGGGTGCCGCGAACAGCCTGCGAATGTTAAGTGAGTTCGTCGAGGATCTTGATGCCGAGGCTTTCGCATTTGCTGCGGATTTTGCTGCTGAGGTTAATCTCATGCTGGAGATGCTCGCGAACTTCCACAGCGAGGGTTTCTTCGAGTCTTGGGTTAATAATTGTAGGAAGATCGAGGCCTGTCTTTATAAGATTGAGCTCAGGCGTCCTGCTCCGGAAATGTTGGCTTTGAACTCCCAGCGGGTTGCATGGGTTGAGCAGAGCGTGCCCTTCCTCCGCCATTTTGAACAAGAAGCGACCTTGAGGCGGAAGGAACGAGATGAGGCTTTAGGTGAAACTTCCCGGCCGCGCGCCCAAGTTGAAGCGAATGCCGCACAACTGAGAGCCGTCTTTAACAATTTGCAGCGATGTATTTCAGAAGGGCTGGCATTGAGGCGGAAGCTCAACTTCATTGAGCGGATTACGCAGAGTCGCGAAGCGGCCCAACGGGAAATCGACGAAAAGGTTTCATCGTGTTTGCAGCAACGGGCTCGAGTCGAAGCGGAGCTGGCCGTAGCGGCTAACCATGAAAAGGAGTTGAAAGGAGCGCGCGAGCAACTTGCTGACTTATTGAAAACGCCTCCTTCTCAGTAGCTGCCTTTGTATCAATTAACATGTATCCATTTTTCATTCTTTTATATGATTCGTCTTGTATTCAATTGAATTCATGAATAAAAGATACACATTTTTTATATCTCCCACTGTTGCTTTCTTCTCTCTGCTGTGTTATTGCCATGTAATTCTAGCAAGTGTGGCCTGTAGATAGTATGTAGCTGTCCATCTTAAACTCTCTGCAGGGTGGTGATGGCTTAGGATATAGGGTTAGGATCTGCCACCTATGACTTTTCAACTTTATGAGCCGTGAGGGTCTCACAAAGACTTTTTCTCCCTACGAGTCGAAAGGATCTCGTAGGTGTATTTTCTCCTTAGGAATCGTGAGGATTCCTAAGTGTGTTTTTCTCTTGAGAGTCGTAAGGATCTCACAAAGGAATTTTCTTCCTTACAAGTCGAGAGGACTTGTAAGTGATTGATAAGTTGAACTGCTCCTGAATCAAAGCATTGCTTTGATGGGGAGGTCGAGGGTTGACATTGGCCATATAGGGTCAGGATTGACTTTAGCCATACGGGGCCAGGGGTTGACTTCCATATAGGGTCTGAATTGACTTTAGCCATACGGGGTCAGTGGTTGACTTTGGCCATATGGAGTCGGGATTGACTTTAGCCATACGGGGTCAGGGGTTGACTTTGGCCATATGGGGTCGGGATTGACTTTAGCCATACGGGGTCAGGGGTTGACTTTGGCCATATGGGGTCGGGATTGACTTTAGCCATACGGGGTCAGGGGTTGACTTTGGCCATATGGGGTCGGGATTGCCTTTAGCCATACGAGGTCAGGGGTTGACTTTGGCCATATGGGGTCAGGATTGACTTTAGCCATATGGGGTCAGGGGTGACTCTCGGTTGTCTATGCACCGTTGAGTCCTGAAACTAGGGAATTTTCCATGGCTCCGCTTTGCTGACGTTGCGTCTGCTGTAACGAGACGAATATCGAAGTGGTCTCTAGGTTGTCTGTAAACTGTCGAGATTTGAAACTAGGGACTTTTCCATGGCTCCGAGGTTGATTGCCGCGTCTGAATCCTGCTGGAATGAAGAGGAATGCTGTTGTGGGTCTCCAGGATGGCCATCGAGACTTGGAACTAGGGACTCTGCCGTGGCTCCGAGATTGATTGTCGCGTCTGAATCCTGCTGGAATGAGGAGGAACGCTGTTGTTGATCTTCTGGGATGCAGATGTTACTGTTGAGATCCGACTTTCCCTTTTGACAGGATCTGGTAGGGGACATGTGGTTCCCTTTTCATTTATGCCCATAGATTGTATACATGGGTCAGTATAGACTCGCCTGTAGGGCAAATGGTTTCATTTTATTTTTTTATTTCTTTCCGCGATGCTCTATCATTTCAACTTTTTATATCGCGAAAGTCGCGATTGCCCAATCATTTCGGCTATTTTTCACGGTGCCCAATCATTTCGGCTATTTTTTCTTTTTACTCGCTGTTTTTTTATTGCGAGTTGCCCAACCATTTCGGCTATTTTGTATGCATATATTTTTACTTGTTGATTTTGTTGCAAGTTGCCCCATCATTTCGGCTATTTTTATATGCATATATTTTACTCGCTGATTTTTATTGCGAGTATGGGACTTGGGATCTGATACCGATTTAGGCATCAACATCGCTAAAATTGAGATATTGCCAGGAGCGAATCATCATTTGCTTCTGTCGATGTCGAACAAAGGTGGCTTAGCAAACAGGGTTAGGATCCTGTTGACTAAGGCTTTTTGACTTTACGAGCCGTAAGGGTCTCATAAAGGTATTTCTCCCTATGAGTCGTGAGGATCTCGTAGCTGCATTTTCTCCTTAGGAATCATAAGGATTCCTAAGTGTGTGTTCTCTTATAAGTCGTAAGGATCTTACAAGAGTGTTTTCTCCTTATAACTCGAGAGGACTTACAAGTGTCATTCGCCATATGAAGATATCCCTCGTCAGTGGTGGGACTCTGTTGGGGAAATGTTTATTTGTGCCCGTGGATTGTATAAAAGGGTCAATATTGAACTGCTTATAGGGCAGTCTAGGAAAGGTGATGGCTTAAGAACAGGTTCAGATCCCTGTAGCTTAAGGCTTTTGAATCTTATGAGCCGTGAGGGCCTCATAAGAGGGTTCTCCTTACGAGTCGTGAGGATCTCGTAAGTGTAATTTTTCCTTATGAATCGTGAGGATACCTAAGTGTGTCGCTCCTTTGTGAGTCATAAGGATCTCACGAAGGTAGTTTTCTCCCTACAAGGTCGAGAGGACCTTGCAAGTGTCTTTTAACGAGATTGCGCCCTTTCGGGTTTTCACAAACTCGCCGGTAGCCCTACTGTTTTTACTCACAGAGCCCTTTCGGGTTTTCATCCATGCCCATTTTGCTTGTGGACATACCCTCTTTTTTTGCGTCAACCTTGGGATGCTGTGGTCCATGGTAGTTTATAGACGTCTCGGTCAGCTGCAAGTTTTAGGACATTACGGTCCATCGTTAGTTTAGGGACGTTTCGGTCTGTTGCATGTTTTCGAGGCGAGGTTTCATCGGATACCACTTATAGAGTTCCAGTTTGGGAAGATAGCGAGCGGATATAGGCGTCGTCATCTATCCTTGACCTAGGCCGTGACTCATCAGGCGTAGTATTTTTTCAAGAACCGGCCGTTTATTGGCCTGAAGGGTCTTTCGCCATGCATATCCATGAGCAAGTAAGCCCCACCCTGGTAGACTTTGTCTATGATGTACGGGCCTTCATAGTTCGGCTCGAATTTCCCCCGTTTGGCACAATTAGGGATCATAGGTCTCTTGACCACTAGCACGAGTTCGCCTTGGCTGAATGTTCTCAGCCTAGTCAATCTCTCATATGAGCGCGTTATTTTTTCTTTGTAAGCTTCTAAATTTTGTTGTGCCATGAGCCGGGTTTCGTCAAGGGTGTCGAGCTCCTCAAGTCGAAGATGAGCCTTGTCTTCGTCTGTTAGCTCGTAATGAACCGCCACTCGCAGAGAGGGTAACTCTATCTCCAAGGAAAGTACTGCTTCAGTGCCGAATACCAATGCATACGGCGTTGTGTTTGTGGCCGTTTTGAACGTGATTCGATACGCCCAGAGAGCTTCATGCAGTCACTCATGCCAGCTCTTCTTATTTCGAGACACTGTCTTTTTCACGATCTTCGTCAAGGTCTTGTTGAAAGCCTCAGCCAGACCGTTAGCTCGAGGATTATAGACTAAAGAGTATCTCCAGTCTATATTATGCTGCTGTGCGAAGCGGCTGATTTTATGGCTTCTGTAGGCCAGCCCAATATCGGAGATAATCCGTCGCAGAATGCTGAACCGATAGATGATGTGTGTCTTGAAGAAATGGAGTATATTCTCCATCTTCACTTCTCTCAATGGTATTGCTTTTGCCCACTTAGAGAAATAATCGGTTGTCGCCAATATGAACCGGTGTCCTCTGGACGATACTGGTTCGATAGGCCCGATTATGTCAATTCTTCACATTTCGAACAGCCAGCTAGCCACCGTTGGATGTAGCGGATTTGGATGCTGGTGGATAAAGTCCCCATGAATCTAGCATGAGTGGCACTGTTTCGCGTATTCGAGGCAGTCTTGGATCATTGTGGGCTAATAGTAGCCCATCCTTTTGATCTTCAGTTTCATCTTTGGCCCGGCTTGATGAGATCCGCAGAGTCCGTCGTGAGTTTCTTGGACGACTCTTCTTGCTTCTTCCGGTCCCAGGCATTTTAGCCATAGAGAGTCGAACGATCTCTTATACAGCGTATCATTGACGAAGGCAAAAGACAGAGCTTTTTTCATGAGTTGATGTCTTGAGGACGCATCTTCAGGTGTCCGACGGGATTTGAAGTAGTCTATAAAGACTTTTCTCCAATCCTTGACCTTTCCCTGGTCCTCTATCTGTAGGGCCGCTTGCTTGGTCGCTTCCTTTTCTTCAGACGACTCCGGAGATATTTCTGCCGGTGCGAGAACTCGACGACTTTGCACAACGATCCTCACGTCATCAAGGTTTTCGTTAGCCAGTTCTTTAGCAAGTTTGGCTAATGCATCTGCTTTGCTATTTTCCGCACGCGGTATGCTTTCCAGGGTGTAGGCAGGGATTTGAATCAGCAATTTTTGCACTCTCTCATCGTACTTCACCAACTCTGGTTTGCACATTTGATAATCATCGTTTACTTGGCTAACGACCAGCTGGGAGTCTCTGTATATGAGGAGGTTTTCGATCCACATGTCGACAGCGATCTCAAGTCCTGCTATCAAATCTTCATATTCGCCTTCATTGTTCGTCCTCGGCTCTGTCAAGGAAAGGGCAAAGCGCATTATCCCTCATTGTGGAGTCACGAAGATGAGGCTTACCCCAGATTTGATTATGGGGGAGTTGTGCTTTCGCTTCTTCATAGAAGACGCTCCGTCGAAGAAGAGTTCACATTGGGTATCACTCCCTCCTTTCTCATCGTCGATCGTGTCAAACGCGTGCTCGTCTGGCAATTCGCAGTTTAAGGGAGAGTCGGCAGGTATTGAATGCTCAACAAGGAAGTCGGCGATGGCTTGGCCTTTCACTGCCTTGAGAGGTCTTTATGTCACCGAGAATTCCATTAAGAGTAAGGCCCATTTAGCTAACTGTCCCGTTAGTATGGCTCTTGACATCAAATACTTGAGAGAATCTACTTTCAATATGAGATGGACCACATGCGCCAACGCATAGTGCCTGAGCTTCGTTATCACGAAGATCAACACCAGGCAGTGCTTTTCAATGGGGGAGTAATTATTTTCTGCCCCCAGGAGAACGCGACTCAAATAGTAGAGGGCTCTCTCCATCCTTTGGTCATTCTCCTGTGCCCATAGCGCACCTAAAGAACCTTCACGGGCTGTTGTGTATAGGATGATGGGCTTTCCTTTGACCGGAGCGGTCAGTACTGGCGGATTCTGCAGGTATTGCTTGATTTCTTCCAGTGTGCTTTAGCATTTACGATCCCAAACGAATGGGGTTCCCTTCTTCATCAAGTGACTGTAAGGATGGCATTTGCCGGAAAGATTGGCTATGAACCGCCGAATATACGCGAGCTTCCCTTGGAGAGACAACAGTTGCTTAAGAGTTCTTGGCGGGGGCATTTCCATGATCGCCTTGATCTTCGACGGGTCTATTTCGATGCCTCGATGTCGTACGATGAATCCTAGGAAATTGCCCGAGGAAACTTTGAACGCGCATTTCATAGGGTTCATCTTCAAGTTGTATTTCCGAAGACGTTGGAACACTATTTTTATATGCTCCCAATGCTCCTCGTGCGATTTGCTTTTCACCACAAGGTCATCGATATAGCATTCGTCGACTTCATGTATGAGGTCATCGAAAATCTTCGTTATGGCCCTCTGATAGGTAGCGCCGGCGTTCTTTAGACCGAAAGGCATCACTTTGTAGCAGAATATGCCTAGCGGGGTTCGGAAAGCGGTATGCTTTCGGTCTTCGGGGTGCATCTTTATTTGATTGTACCCTGATGAGCCGTCCCTGAAGGAGAAAACTTCATGAGTGGACATGTTGTCTATCATCAGCTCGGTAACCGGTACGGGAAAATCATCCTTCGGACATGCTTTGTTGAGGTCCTGAAAGTCTACGCAGTTGAGCACCGTCCCATTTTTCTTCATCACTGGGACAATGTTGGCAATCCAGTCAGGATACTGAACCTCTTGGATGAAGCTGAAGTCGATTAGCTTCTTGAGCTCGGCTTTGATGCTCATTTCAAGTTCGAGCCTCATTCTTCTCGGCGCTTGTTTGAATGGCTTGACGTCCGGAGATATCGCCAATTTGTGCACAGCTACTTCTGGATCTAGTCCCGGCATTTCAGAGTAGTTCCATGCGAAACAGTCTTTATACTGTATGAGCACGTCTTTAAGTGGAGCCACCTGTTCTTCAGACAACAGCTCACTGACGAACGTCGGCCGTGGATCATCTGCCGTCCCCAAGTCGATTTTTCTGAGGTTATCTGCAGTAGTATGTATCCCATCTTCTAGCTCTTTTGGCGCCGGTGGAAACTCTGGGATCACCTCGTCATCATCATTTTCAAAGTACCAAGAGAGGTCATCCATATCCTCGGGCACTCGTTCTTTTGTCAGTGTTATTACATGACAGGTGTGAGATCTCTTCCAAGACCGATGTTGATCCGGCTCTACTCTCACTGCATACATTGCTTTTGGTAAATGCTTCTATGGTGGGGTTACTCTCCAGCTGTCGGATAGAACGAACTTGCCGAGTTGATACTGGTCTTCAATCCAGTCTTTGAAGGTGAAGAAGTCTTCGAGAGGATGTCCTATCGCTCGGTGATAAGAGCAATAATCCGGGTGATGAACCTCGTTTGCTTGCTCGGGGTGTTTAGACTCCGGGAGGGTAATCATCTGATATTTAATGACAAAACTGAATATCTTTCTTGTCTTGTCTTGGGGAAAAGAATATGCTCGACCCATCTTCTTAATAAGAGACGGATCTCGGCCGCTCAATTTTCGATCGTGAGGCTTCTTAGATCTGCTTTGCTGCTATCGAACATTTTTTTCGTTCTTCAGTTTATTTTTGCCTCCGCGCCGAGTCTTCCGTATGACGGGCTGGAGACGAAGGGCATCGTCATTTTTCATAGCCTGCTGAAGGAGGCGCTGCGTTCTTGCTTTTTCATAGATGACCATTTCGCGGCTATGGTCATTCCGGACCTTTTGACCTGCTTCCCTTATTAGCTTATCCATCTGTTCTTCGAACGAAGGACTTGGCACTTCCATGGCGGGACCTCATTTTGGTTCAGGGTTAGTGTCTTCTAACAGAGCATCTCCTTCTTCATCGAAGTCGTGTATAACGTAGCAGCCATGGAATCGTTCCCGTTTCTTGGATTGAACATATCTAAGCCGGTCGTTTCCATTCTCTCGTTGGGCAATTTTCGCTGAGTTCCAGGGACGTTCCAGGTCCTGTTGTAGAACCGGGCTTGTCTCGTGGTCTGCTTCAACGGTACGCCTTAGCGCCTTAACAGCCTTTTTAATCCTTCCGTGTGGTATCTGGGCAAACGGATGGGCTGGAGTCTTTCAAGTGCAGAATCGGCACCATGCCAGATTCCCTTCTCCACCTTGGTTTCCGAGGATTGATAAAAGAGGATTTCCTTTTCATCTCTTCGTCTGGGAGGAACGTAGAACGTCTGCAGTTCTTACACACTGTAGGTATCAAGTGCGTCGAGCTCTTTGTAATGCTCTTGCGGAACCATAGCGATCTGTAAACTCTGATCATCTCCAATGAAGGTTTGTATTGATGGCCGAACAGAAAATACTGCATTGACCTCATCCTCAGAGTCGCTGTTGAAGACCAGAATACGGGTGGACGGTCCCGGCTTGTTGCATCGGGGCGGTCCTGAATAGACCATCTCTTCCTCCTCCTCAGTATCGCTCCCGAAGACCGGAATGGTGGTGATAGATTTTTGCTTATTCTCCGGCTTATGGCACATTTTCGTGTCTTTGATGTCTTGTAAGAATTACTTTGGATCTTCGTACTTTCGGACTTCATTTACGGAGAATGGGTTCATCTCCCCTGTCACATTGTATTCAAGTCCATGTTTGAAGTACTTCATACATTGATGCTGTGTAGAAGGGATAATGTTGTACTCGTGTAACCAAGGCCGACCGAGCAAAGTGTTGTAGCAAGTCTTGGCGTCAATGACGTGGAACTTGATATCAGCGACGAGCAGCCTAAAGCGTAACGTCAGTATCACAGACCCGAGCGTCCGTGATGACTGGAAGTCGAACCCGGAGATAGTGATTTTATCCCGAGCGAGGTGCTGAACGCTCATGCAGATTTCTTTTAGCACCCTCACATTTAGGAGATTGACAGAGGATCCATTGTCAACTAGGATCTTCCCTATCTTAATGTTGTGGCAATACCCGGAGACATATAGGGGACGGTTGTGCTCGCAAGTTCCGAGAAGGAGATCTTCATCGCCGAAAGTGATGTCAGCCGTGTGCACTTCTTCCAGCTCGTCCTTCATCTTTTCTTCGGTAAGGAAGGCTTGAAACTGGTCAGTCTCTTGTAATGCCTTGATCAGAGAATCTCTCGCCTCTTTGGATAGCAGAAGGGAATCGAGAATGCTTAGCTGCGAGGGTATCTTCCTCAGATGCGCCAAAATGTTGTAATCCACCTTGTTTTTCTTGGGCGGGTCCTTGGCTGCCAGCTCTTTGACGACTCGGTCATTAAGGGTGTTATCCTCAGGGACCTTTTCTTTCCCCTTATCCTTTTTGTTCGATCTCTTGTTTGCGGGTCCGAGATTCTTTTCAGGTAGCATGCGATTGCGCAGCTGAATATTCTCACAGGTCTTCATCTCTTCTGTTTCAAAGATGGATTCCTTGAAGAGAGGGCCGAGGGCTATTTCTTCATCAGAATCACTCCCGAAGGTGAGAACTTACGATCCTCCAGAATTAACCATGTGACATTCACCGGCAGTTCTTTCATGCTCATCTGTCGTGTTTCTTTGTTCCCGACAAGTTTTGCGCTTCATCCGCTTGAAATGCTGCCGGTGAGCAACGTATCCTTGCCACCAATTTTTAAAGGCTTTGCATTCTTCAGTAAAGTGTATGGTCCTCCGATGGTATAAGCAGTAATTTGGATGTGCATCCTCTTCGTTTAGGTGTATCTTATCAGGAGTGTTTCCTTCGGAGGGTGGCGGTTTCATTCCCATCGATATGGCTTTGGCGAACCTTTTTCTTGTCTTGAACCTGCTTTTATTTGCGGCGGATGTGCTTTGATCTGGTGAGAGTGTTTTAACTCTTTCGTCCAGTTGCTAACGTTTGGCTTTTTCAAATATGGCCATTCGCATTTTTGATCAGCTTTGCTTTTCAGAAGAGCTTCATTTAGGAATGTGTCAATCATCTCGTCTGACGGTCCTAGGAGTTCCGGTTTAGGATCTGCCCCCAGTTTCTCTTTATCAGGAGCTTCTACAGCATCTACTGACGAGTGAGAGATCACGTGGCAGCTTTCCACATAACCTTCAGGTTCGTCTGACGAGTCTTCTCCCTTATCTTTGTCACTATCTTCGTCTTCAAGGATGTGGTTGAGAAACTCTTGGAGTGTGACCGGGGTTCGCGCCTTTTGGTTGTATTCTTCCAGCGCGTCAATATGTTTTTGCAGGTCCATGCGCTTGTCATCAGGCTTCACGGGCTTTTTGGTCTTCTTCTTCTTCTTCAAAGACTTTGACGGCTGGGCCTGAGCGTTTTGATTATCGGTACCAATTCTTGGAGTCAGGTGCAACTTTAGCATTCCCTCAATGACCTCGGGTTCCAGCGGATTTTTCCACCTGATCGCCGGGCATGTTTGGAGATCCTTCAGCATTTTTTTCGTCTTGGCTGAAAGAGCGACCTCTCATGAAGCTTCTTCTATAAAAGAGCATGATGCCCCCGGTGTGTCCCCCCTTCTACGAGCGTGCGTCTGTGGCGGGCTTACTTTCCAATTCTCGGACAGTGCGAATTTGCCCAGTTGGTATTGGTCCTCAATCCAGCCTTTGAAGACGAAGCAATTTTCGATTGGATGGCCTACCACTTGATGATAGGGGCAATAATTGGGATTATTGGCTTCATCGGGTTGCAATGGGCGTTTTGGATCCGGCAAGGTGATGAGCTTGTTGCGCACCGCCAGCTCGAACAGTCACCTTATTTTATCCCGGGGAAAAGAATAAGGGTGCTTCAGTTTCTCATTGAAGAATCGCCGTCTTTCATCTTGGCGATCAGTTGGCTTTGGACCACTGGGCTGCAGCTGAGTATTGGCGACGAAGGTCGCTTTCCCTTTCCCTTTCTCGTTTCGAGATTCCAACTTCGAAGAAGAGGGTTTATGACTCATCTGATCCATTTGGACCAGTTTGTCAATCAAGGCCTGGAAAGTAATTGGCTTGAAGAACATCATGAATTTTGAAATGGTCGCCTGAGGGTTGAAGGTCCCTACGAACATGCTTACCGCAGGCGCTTCTTTGATGCGCTGCTAACAATTCGACCATAGATTCCACCACCGTATCACATACTGCACCCATGTTTCGCCTGGCTTCACTCTAGCGTTAATCAACGCGGTGATCGGGGTGCGCTCGCTAGCGCTGGCGAAACGTTGGGTGAACAGCCATTTCATCTCCGTAAAAGTTTTGACGGAGTCATTGGGAAGCTTTGAGTACCATTCGAACGCCGTCTCCGCCAAGCTACCGATGAATTGGCGAAGCAGTAGCTTATCATCGCCTCCAGTGTTGCCGCAGAGAGCCCTGAACTGAGCGACATGTTGATGGAGATTGCATATCCCCTTGTACACATGGAATTTAGGGATTGTGTATCTTGGCGGGTACTTTATCTGATCGTACCATCCTGGATATGGTCGTCTAGTTTTGACGACTTGACCGGTTGCTTCATTCGGTTGATGAGCTCGTATTTGCTGAGCTATATAATCATCGAGCATGGCTTTGGAGATGGTCTCCTCCTTGGCTGCTGACAGAGCCGGCAGAGGATTTGATATCTCTCCTCTATCATCTTCAATCATTACTGGAGGATCTTCGGCTGGAGGGTCCGGCTGGATCATCAGGCCCACCACATCTTGGAATAAAAGGGTCATCTTTTTTATGTTGGCCGCTTGTTCCGTAGCCTCTTTATCCTTCTTCTCAAGCATTCTCCGAAGGAATTCAGCATCCGTTTCCTGCTCATGACGCTGCTCCGAAGATGTCTCCGGGCCTGCTTTTGGTCCAGTGAGTGCAGCCATGGCTGTCAGCATTTCTTGGAGCTTTTGTTGTTGTTGCTCCTGAGCCTTAGTCACAGACCGTGTAAGTGGTCGGTGACCCGTAGAGATACGGCTATCCTCTTTTCCAGAAGCCATATAAATAGTATGCACCTTCATGCCCCCAGACTTAGGGTGTTTAGATTCAGTGTCCTTGCGATTTGCCAAAGACACAGGGATCATCTCTGGCCTCCTTCTTTTGTGGGCGGTCGAAGTTGAGGGAGTCGTTGCAGCGGGCACCCAAACAGATGACACCTTCTGTGGCTTGACAGGGTGATCCCCTTCTCGCCGAACTTTCATCTTTTTGTGTCGGCGGGGGTAGCCTTGATCAATCACGGAGTCTTGGACCTATCGCCAGACCTTGTGAATTTTGGTGGACAGCCGCTGAGAGGGCTGCTCCAGCTTCACCTTTGTAATGCTCTCCACGGGTGGAGGAGATCTCGTTAGTACGGACGTCGGAGAGTTCTTGCGCACCCTCCTGAGTGGTTCGAAGCTATTCCCAGTTGGAACAGCAGCATCAATTTCCACCATCGGAGCTGGTGGAGTCAGTCCGGAAGGAGAGCCGCCCCCAGCTTTCGTTACTCGGTGCCAGTGGCGACGTCGAGCATGTCGTGCGGCTGGGATCACCTCTGCTGTTGGATGAGCTTCCTCATACCCCCTTCTTTGAGAAGAGGCTGTTATTGGCGCTAGCCTATCGAAGACTGACGTCCATTGAGAGGGGATAGTCAGTCTTGCGAAAGCCGACTTTCGACCAGGGGAATCGGTCTTAGCGATTTCGCTTGGAGCAGAAATCGGAACGGCCAGTCTTGTGAAGACCAACCCCTTAACAGGAGAAGCCTCTTTAAGGACTTCAGGAGTAGGAATGGCTATCCGCTTTAGGATAATGCCTTCTGGTATTGCAGGCTTTTTCACGGGCCCACTTAAGCTTTGGCCTAGTCTGTCGAACACCAAGGCGCTGGATTTAGGCGACCCGTTGAGAAGGGCCGCGGCAGTTGTAAGTCGATCAAAGACCGACTTCTTTGGAGCTTCTTGCAACGACATTGGGGCATTGAAGCTCATGGGTAGGAGCATGGTCCCAAAGAACAGCCCAGTGGTGGCTTGCGTCACCTGGTCTACCGGCATCATGAAAAGGAAGGGCACTTGGGGCCCGTAGGTTACTCCTCCGGCGGGGACGGAGTAAGAGTTGCTACAGTTGTTGTAATTTGTGCAGTTGAAAGCTATTGATCTTCTGTTTTTTGCACGGAGCAAGACACCAAATCTTAGTACCTCGAATTCATGGGCAACCATATCAAACCGCGACTTGTTCACGAAATACGACACACGAAGTGTGGAGTGGAAAGAGGAAAAGGTCCCACCGGGCGTGCCCGAATCTGTTCACCGCCGAAAACCGGGAAAGACAAACGTCTTGCTTGAATTTGGGGGGCGGATGCTATTTTGTTTTATCTATCCACCTCTCCTAAGATGCCAAGTTGATTTATGGCACCATGTATCAAAGGTTTAGACGGATGCGGCCGATATAGCAGACTTCGTCAGATTCCCCCTCGTTTGAGGGGTTTTTGATTGTGGGGACACTCATCCCTGCAGGCGCAAGTCCCTGCAGTTAATTACGCTACCGCATTGCGGTAACAACTTTCTCCTTCTCCAGATGGTCACTTCATGTCGTGTATGTTTGTTTTATTTTTGGTTGCCCGTGGATTGTATACGGAGACTAATTTATGTTGTCGCCCGTAGGGCGTGGATTAGTTCAAATCCGTATTTTCTTAGATTTGGATTTTTTTTAGGTTTAAGGATATGTTAGTCTCATTTGAGACTAAGATCAACTTAACAAGATCATTTAGATCCAACAAAATAGCATTTGGGCCCTATTGTTTTAGTTTAGGGACTTTGCGGTCCAGTTTAAAGACGTCATAGTCTGTAAAGTTTAAGGACATCATAGTCCATGAGTTTAAGGACCCCACAGTCCATAAAATTTAAGGACATCATAGTCCATGAGTTTAAGGACCCCACAGTCCATGGAATATCTGGTTGTCGGGACCTGTCACCTCTCTGAAGACGTTGAAGGATTACAACGAAAAATATCAGAGGAGTGAAGAGATGTACCCTTGAACCAATATTGGTTGGGAGATCTGTAGTCCAATTTGGGAATGAGATCAAAGATTTATGAGCATATGGGCTCAGTTAATCTAAATTAGAAATCTGTGGCCAACTTGGGCTCGGTCTATTCATTTAGAATGTTGGACATTTAATTAGGCTCAGTCCTTTTTCATTTAACAATACTGAGCATTGGTCCTGACAACTTTTGTCTTTTATTGAATGCGGAGCACTCATTGTAGCTCTAGACTTTATTATTTAAAGAACAATTTATGTTCTTTTAGTGCACACGTGAGAAGCACGCGGCGCGCTTGGCGCTGAGCGCCAGTTAATAAGCACAGAGCGTTTCTGTTTAGGTTGCGCACACGTGAGAAGCACGTGGCGCGCTTGGCGCTGAGCGCTAATCAATGAACGCAGAGCGCTTATGATGAAGTAGCGCACACATGAGGAGCACGTGGCGCGCTTGGCGCTGTGCGCCAGACAATGAGTGCAGAGGCGCTTCTTGTGAAATAGGGCATACGTGAGGAGCACGTGGCGCGCTTGGCGCTATACTCCAGACAATGAGCGTAGTGCGCTTCTGGTGAAGTAGCACACACATGAGGAGCACGTGGCACGCTTAGCACTGTGCGCCAGACAATGGGCGCAGTGCGCTTCTGGTGAAGTAGCGCACACGTGAGGAGCATGTGGCGCTCTTGGTGCTGTGCGCCAGATATGAGCGCAGTGCGCTTCTTGTGATATTTGGAGCGCTAAGGCTCTGCAGCGCCGTGCGCTAGATTTGGAGCGCTATGGATCTTCTTTTAATTGGAGCGCTATGGCTCTTTTTAGGGAGTTCTGCGCTCTGAGAATTAAATTCTCAGTTATATGAGACTCTGTCTCATAGATCTAAGAACAAAGTTCTTATTTTATAAGAGATGTTTCAATCTCTTATGTTTTTGGTGAAAGGCTTTGCCTTTATGGATCTGTGATCCTAAGAGAATTGAATTATTCTCCCCCTTTTATAATGAGATGTTATGATCTCTTTTGTGAAAGACAATTTTGTCTTATAGATCTATGACCTATGATCTCTTTTTCTGATGAGATGTTTTATCTCTCCGTTTTTACCTTGAAGAAAAGTTCTTCTTCTGCCGAGTGTTAGTTGTATATATGCCCTAGAGGCAATTGTTGTACATATGATGTATATTATAGTGGATGCTTGGATATATATATAGAGTAATTTCTTGCTCGACATGATAGTATGCTATCTGGTTTTACTTTGTATTAACATGTTGACTTGCATTGGTTTACAGTCTTGCTCTCACATGTTGATAAAGCCCTTAGGATATGTACTCGACTACTAGGATTATGATGCAGATCATACTAGTGGGGCCAGGGTAGTCCAAGAGTACATCCTATAACTATTCCTAGTCGAGGGTGTATCGAGACAAGGCATCGATACACCAGAGTAGACTAGCATATACGCCTCTTGACCCATAAGATGGGTGATGGATGATCCCATATCCATTGGTGTTTGACATCAAAGATGGTGTACGGGTGTTCAGTGGAGACTAGGTACACTGAACGGACTCCCCGAGAACTACTAGATAGTATTATACCTATCGTCAGATAGCAGTTCTCTGGTGACACAGGTACAGGTTAGTCTGTAGACCTGAGATCGTCATAGAGTCTTGTGTGATTCCCACTGTGCTTTGATTTCCACCTTACCACGTCCAAGAGGGCGTACAAAATGGTGTCTTTTGGGTACAGTCCCGAATCACATGGAGGCAATGAGCGATAGGAGGGGTTTCGTCTCTCCCGGTATTGGGAGTTGATGTTGTGTTGTATTCGATTGGCTATAACTGGAAGTCCATAGCCAGGGTTGATATGGAGTGCTACTTGTAAGAGTTATCAGTAGTTTCTCGACCCGTTATGAGCCTCACATCGACATGACTTATCGGTTACTGGGGTCTGACGTTTACCACCCATAGACTGGATATGCGACATATGAGACAAAGAGACCGGACTGTACGATAGTGTTACTGATTGGCTCGACGGGAGTTTTGACAGCTTCGCTGGTTTTCTTCTGATCACTCAATACCCGGGTGGCCGTTACGTTTAGCTGACCGCTTGCGGCTCATGGGTGTTTGATATGATCATCACCCACTGTCGGCGTATTGACGTGTCTTAGAGTCCCACACAGGAGTTTCCTAGCTCAGGCGAAACGATGTGGTGTGCATATGAGATATGCGCGGGGGGACCCGATTGAATGAGAGTATGTGATACCGTATGTTAATCGGGCGTTTTTCTATTGGTCAGGTCGTATGTGCTATGACCGGTTTTTTAAATCAAGTGTTGATTTATCATTTAACTTTTAGTTTAATTCTTTATTTAAACCCTTTTCTTTATTGAAGATGTATGCATGCATGTATGCACATGTTGATGTGCATGGACACATACATGCATACATGGATAGTTATTGAGATTGATGATACACTATATGGTGGCAATGCAAGGCTCACATAGTAGTTAATATACATATATATTTATTTTTGAGTTAAGTTTAAAGACAAATCACTCATGGTTAATGTTTATCTTGCTTTGACTTTTTGACCACTTGACCTAACTTTTAACCATGAGTTAATTCTTTTTTGTCTATTTAACTCAATGTAAAATATCTAGATATTAATTAACCATGGTTTGAGGAGAGAAGGATTTAATATGATTATTTCATTCTCATCTCAATTTAGTTTTATTATTCATCACAAAATCTTTTGAGCTTGAGCTTTACCATCATCTTCTTCTTCCTCCCTCTCTTGAGTTTTCATTTGAGTGAGTTAGTTAAAAAGAAAGGGTTTTGATTAGAGAATACAAACCACCTCATCATTCTACACACATCTAGCCTATTTGTGTAGGGTGTTTGCTACATTTCTTCCATGGATCAAGTAAAGCAAGGAGTTTTGGGCAAAGGAACTTCGGGTGAATCATCGTGGACTTGGAAGGTTGCTAGCGATCCGTTACAAACTCTCAACGGTCTAAGGAGTCACCAAAGAGAGACTACAAAGGTTGTAATCTCTACTCTTAGTGATAGATTGTTCTTTGTATGTGATACAAAACTTGTTACCCTAAATATTCTAGTTAAAATTCATGGTTTGTTTGCTTTGCACCTCTTTAAATTCTAAAGTGGCATGAATGATGCTACCAAACCCTAGACTAGGTGCAAGGGAAACCCAACACTGAGAGCTTGCTCTTCTCTCTGAAGTTTGTAAGTCCATGTCACGCACCCCACTAACATGCGGGGAGGCGGAATATATGAAAAATGATTATCAAAGCTTCATAACACGGACTTGAGCACATGAATCGTAATCTAAACCATTGCTAACGAAATACTAGAGGTTTAACTACTCGGTACCGGAGTTATACCTCACGTTACATGTCCTTCGGGTCTTCATCGTTGTCCTCCACTCCTCGTAGGCTCCTTGGAACATCGGCAACTTCACGGCCTCCTAGAATCAAAGACGATCCACCCGAAAGCTCCTACGCCAAGCTAAATCTCAAACTTGAGATAACTAGTTTGCTCAAATCGCTAATCTAAGCTAACTAGGTGATATAGAGTGAGGTTATGGATGTATTAGTCTAACTAACCCTTGTACTCAACACATGAGAGAGGAGGATTAGGGTATGAAGAGAGAGAGCTTGAGGAGAGAGAAGATGAACATTATAATGAGATGAGAAAAATGAGCTATCATAATATATATCAAGCATTATTGTTTTTCAAGAAAATAAAAGAAAATGATTTACAACCATACTTGATAAATATCTTATGGTGATTCATCTTCATGAGTCATTAAGCAATTATGAAGCATTAATGACATGGATGAATCATCCATATGACTCACTAATCTCATTCAATGTATATGCCACCTAAACCTCCTTAGTCACCATCTTCTAGAAGCTTCTCGTGCAATTATGAGAACGCCCCTCCTATCCGTGAAAACACGGAAAAACTTTAGACTGTATAAATCCAATAACCCGATACTAGAATCTGGCTTAAACCAAAGCCGGCTAGTAAAAACTGTCCGAAAACTCGTACGTGCGTAAACACACGTACGCGTTCGAACCCTTGTCGTAAAACCATATGACGTCTATATCGTTTCGTCTAGAGCAGGGAAACTCTCTGTGTGGGACTCTAAAAACTCTACACTACGCAGGCAGTGGGTTTAACCACAGACCGCAAGTGGCACTAGCTGTACGTAACGGTCCCTAGGTAGATGTCGATAAGAAGGCCGATGAGGAAAATCATCCGAACTCCCACTGAGCCTGATGTGACAATCTTCGTACAGTCCGGTCTGTTCGTCTAAGACTATCGCATATCAAGCCTAGGGGGCGGCAAGCGTCAGTCCCCTAATAGCTGTATAAGTCATGTCGGAGCGAAGCCCATTATACCCTGAGAAGCTACTGGAACCTACCAGTATATCCCGCTTGCCCTGGCCAGGGACTTTGCGTAATGGCTCTCTGACACAGCGCGATATCATCTCCCAATACCGGGAGAGACGAATCCTATCTAACTGCCACTGCCTCCAAGTGCTCGGGACTGCACCCAACTGCTACCTGTTTGCACGACTCCTTTGAGCCGTGGTAGGGTAGCAATCTAAGAACAGTGGGACACACTCGAGGCGAAGTAGCAGTGTCAAGTCTGCGGACTATGCTGTACTCATGTCACCTGGGAACTGATAACCGACGATGGGTATAATACCAACCAATCAGTTTCTCGGCGAGTCCTGTCCGGTGTACCCGTATCCTAACGAGCACCTGTATACTATCTCCAGTACGACGTACTGATGGCTGTGGGACAGACCATTTCCCTAACTGGGATGAGAAGCGTATACACTTAGTCTACTCCAGAATATCGATGCCTTATCTCGATAATCCAACGACCAGGGACCTGTATAGGATGTTGCTTACAGACTATCCAGCCCCCACTAGTGTGATTGCCATCACGACGCTGGTAATCAAGCAAAGATCCTATGGGCTCCACTAATATGTATAAGTGATACGTTACAAGAAACATATACACATATTAAAGCAGACACAAACCAAGTAGCATACTACCATTTTTAGCAAGACTGTATATATAACTGTGAATATCCCAAGCTTCCATTAAGTAATATACAATCTAGTATGATACAATAATGGCCCCTAGGGCATATACACTAACAATCTCCCACTTGCACTAGGGCCATGAGCTGGCATATCATAGACCTATCATCTCGAATAGCCTCTCGAACTGCGTCTGAGGAATGGCCTTTGTGAATGGATCATCAATGTTATCCTCCATCTTTACTCTCTTCACCTCGATCTCCCGGCGATCTATGATCTCCCTGATCAGGTGATACCGCCTTAAGATGTGTCTGGACTTCTGATGGGACCTGGGTTCCTTCGCTAAAGCTATAGCGCCGTTGTTGTCACAATACAGAGGTATTGGACCAACACTGGTAGGAACCACCTGAAGTTCTGTGAGGAACTTCTTCATCCAGACTGCTTCTTTTGCGGCATCGCAAGCAGCTATGTACTCTGCTTCCATCGTTGAGTCAGCAACGGTCTCCTGTTTGGAACTCTTCCAACAGACCGTCCCTCCATTGAGGGTAAAGACATAACCCGACATAGACTAGGAGTCATCTTTGTCACTCTGGAAGCCAGAGTCGGCAAAGGCCTCCATCTAGAGGTCTTTTCCGCCATATACTAAGAACATCTCCTTAGTCCTCCTCAGGTACTTGAGAATGTTCTTTACTACTATCCAGTGATTCTCCCCTGGGTTTGCTTGATACCGGCTTACTACGCTCAATGCGTATGCTACATCTGGTCTGGTACATAACATCGCATACATTATAGAGCCTACCGCAGAAGCGTAGGGTATAATCGACATGCGATCCCTTTCCAAATCAGTCTTGGAAGACATATCTTTGGAGAGGGTGATTCCGTGACAAGCCGGTAGGTTACTGCGCTTAGAATCTTCCATACTGAATCTTTTCACTATGGTGTCTATGTACCTGGAATGTGAAAGTCCCAACATCCTTTTTGATCTATCACGATAGATCCGGATCCCTAGAATGTAGGTGGCATCACCCAGGTCTTTCATGGAGAATTTATGTGACAAGAATCTTTTGACTGACTGTAACATAGGAATATCATTTCCTATTAGGAGACTGTCATCCACGTACAAGACGAGGAATACTACAGCTCTCCCTACAATCTTACTGTATATGCAAGGTTCATCTGGATTTTTGATGAAGTCGAATTCTTTGACAGCATCATCAAAACAGATGTTCCAACTCCGCGATGCCTGCTTTAGACCATAAATGGACTTAAGCAGCTTGCATACTTTACCGCTGCTCCCACTCTGAATGAATCCTTCTGGTTGATCCATATAGACGCTTTCTTCCAAATTTCCATTTAGAAAAGTCGTCTTTACGTCCATCTTCCAGATCTCATAATCGTGGAAGGTAGCAATAGCAAGAAGGACCCAAATGGATTTTAGCATAGCTACTGGAGAAAAGGTCTCGTCATAGTCCAAACCAGGTCTTTGATGGAAACTCTTTGCAACAAGTCTAGCTTTATAGGTTTCAACCTGTCCATCTACACCAATCTTCTTTCTGAAGATCCATTTGCATCCTACGGGTTTTACCCCATCTGGAGCAACGTCCAAAGTCCATACTTTGTTAGTGTACATAGACTCCATTTCGGTCCGCATTGCTTCCAGCCATTTTTCTGAGTCATCGCTCTGAATGGCTTGCTGGAAGCTAGTAGGCTCATCATAGTCAATAGTGCAATCCTCTCTATCCCCGTCTATAAGAAAGCCGTAGTATCTCTCGGGCGGATGAGATTGCCTACTACTCCTGCGGAGTGGTGTTGGGATGTCCTGTTCTTCTGAAACCTCTGGTTTTACCATACTTTCAGTAGTAGTTTGTGGTTCTGGAATTTCTTCCAATTCTATTTCGTTCCCATTTGTTTCCTTTTCTAAAAACTGATATTCTAGAAAATGGGCATTACGAGAAACAAAAACCTTTTGTTCCTCTGCGTAATAGAAAAAATACCCCTGGAGTTCTTTGGGTATCCCACAAATTTACACAGTAATGAGCGTGCCTCGAGCTTGTCCGCATGCTGCTTTTTAACAAAAGCTAGACATCCCCATACCTTTAGGTACTGAAGACAGGGTTTCTTCCTACTCCACATCTGATATGGTGTGGTAGGCACAGTTTTGGTTGGAACCTTGTTCAAAAGATATGCAGCTGATTCTAGTGCATATCCCCAGAATGATCGCGGTAACTCAGCCTTACTCATCATGGAACGAACCATATCCAATAGGGTTCGATTCCTCCTTTCTGATACACCGTTGTGTTGTGGTGTGTATGGAGGAGTAAGCTGAGAGAGAATTCCATTCTCTTTTAAGTAACCCAGGAATTCGGCACTTAAGTATTCACCACCTCGATCAGATCTCAGTGTCTTGATACTTTTGCATGTTTGTTTTTCAACTTCATTTTTGTATTCCTGAAATTTCTCAAAAGCTTCGGATTTATGCTTCATCAAGAAGACATGTCCATACCTAGAGAAATCATCTGTGAAAGTAATGAAGTATGAATAACCACTTCGCGCATGTGTACACATTGGACCACAAACGTCACTGTGTATGAGTCCTAAGAGCTCGCTTGCTCTTTCTCCGTGTCCAGTGAACGGAGTTTTTGTCATCTTTCCTATGAGACAAGATTCACAAGTGGCATAAGACTGATACGCGAACGGATCCAAGTATCCCTCTCTATGCAACTTTGTTAATCTTCTCTCATTGATGTGACCCAGTCTACAATGCCATAAGAAAGCCTGATTTGTTTCCGGAGACTTTCTTTTAAGTGTGTTCTGGACACTGAAAATCTGAGCTTGATTTAATACGTATATTCCGTTTTCTAATGTACCTGACCCAATCACAACTTGATTTAGGTGGATGTGAACCACAACTCTTGCAAAAGTAAAATCATATCCTTCCTTAGAAAGTAAGGGTACAGATATGATATTACAAGTCGTACCTGGTACATAAAAATAGTTACGCAGAATCAATATCTACCCAGTTGTTATTCCAAGATGATATTCCCCTACGGATTCAGCGTTCATGCTCATTCCGTTAGCAACTGTGAGGGTCATATCTCCTATCCCGATAACCCTACGATTTCTCAGAGCCTGTAATGAATTACAGATGTGAGTTCCTGATCCGGTATCCAATACCCAAGAAGTAGGGTTAACTGACATACAGTTCTCTATCATAAACACACCCGAAGTCGAAGCCACAACATGCTTCGTATCCTGGCTACTGGCTTCTAAAGCCCTGTAATCTTTCTGCCTATGCCCAATCCCATAACAATAGGAACTTCCCTCTTTTACTATATCCAGTCCCGAAACTTTTGCCCTTCTCTTTCTTTCTACTTCCCTGGTTTCCTTCAGGGTAGAAGGTAGGGACTGTAGAATCAGGTCAGTATCTGACCCGTTCTCCAACGTGGTCTTTAGGTCCGTGAGCTTATCAATATAGCTAGTCAATGTAAGGACGTTGTCCCCTATAGATGACCCATCAGCTAACCTCGCTTGAATTAATTCGTTCGAGATTTCATATCTGGTGATATGAGATTGCTCTCCATATAAATTTTTGTTATGAAGAAAGATGGAAAATAAGTTCATCTTCTCGTGCTGCTTCTGGTCTATACCAACAACTGAAGCAAACACGAGGCACTTAGCTTTCGCTTTATCTTTTTCCATTGTCTGACGGATATCCATATCCGCGACAGTGGAAACTGGACCTGGGACAGCGGGATCTTGAGTAGTAATAGGGTGGTCCAGCTTGTCATAGGCAATGGACATCTGGACAGAATTTTGCCAGTCATATAAGTCAGATTCAGTCAATTTGTTATCTAGATGTAACCTATGTGTGGTCACAAGGTCGCTGCAATTAAGAGAGAGAGAAGAAAACATTTTAGCATGATGCTGTTGCAAGTTTAGATTGGTTTTAAGTTTATCTAAACAGGATGGCTCCCACTGTTTCTCGAATCCTTCCTCAAACCATAAAAGAAGAATTAGCCAGGACAATTCTCACCGTACAATACTTGCTTAACCGTTCAGCCAGGCTAGTGTCGATACTTCGAGGGAGGTTTTCCAACGCTTTCGCGAAGTTCCTTAATTAAATAACCTCTTTTCTCTGGGGGCGTAACCCCGCTGACACCTTTCTTGGCACCTACTTGGTTTATAGCATTGATCGTTAAGTGACGAATCTCCTGATAAGTAGCATGTACTCACAGTAGGATCGGGATCCAAAATATCATCGTATGATAATGTTGAAGGAATCCTACCAACATTCATCAAACTCCAAAATGGTATGCACTTTCTGCAAATTTCAGTTTCCTTAGAAATTCCCGATATGGATTTTTTCCCCATGCTCTTATGACCTTGACAAATGCCAACATATCATAAGTCACATGTCAAGTTCTACCCGTCATTATCCAGGTTAATTTGAACCCATCCGCACATACCCTTGACGAAGGCCAAAATAGTAGTACGACTGTCCCAAACCAACGCATCTATCTATGCTACAGATAAATATCCAGCAGCTACCAATCACTATGCCTTGGCGAAGGTCAAAATACATAGCTTGAATACTACTGAATATTTAACTGAAATGACGGAAGGCTACGACTGGTTTTGGCAAAACCGTGAACGTAGTGAACTTGATATAATCGAAGGAACCTGATACTTTTTAAAAGGAGTGGTTAAAGCTCCGCAATTTTTTTTAAAAAATCTGATCTTTTAAAATAACCGAGTGGTTTCTTTTAAATTTGTTCCAACGATTAAACTATGGTTTATTTTCTTTGCATTGTAATAATGCGTCCCATCATTAACCTATCATTGCGGAAAACAACGAAAATACAACGTCCTCTTATGCCATCCGCATTCGCCACGGGGTCCCTTCATCACCCGTTAGGTTACTTAACTAACGACAGAGCGGGGGCTGGGCTAGCGCGGGTCTAAAACATAAGTGACGTCTAATAGCTATTTATATATAGATATTGTACATTCGTCAGACGCAATAATAAGCATTCCAGATCACAGATAAACATTATTGGATATTCTAGCAATCCGCATTTTGCTTTGAGCCTGCAATAAAAGACGGATTACACAGTTGTGATGAATAGCCATTACCCCACCCCAGACCCCTATGGGTACGGCAAACTACCCGCCAAGTACCAGAAGTGAAGCGGTCTGCCTCAACACTTCAAAGTACCCGGTAGTTTGTGCACCCCACCTTAGGTCTATCCTAGGAGCAAAAACAGTAAAAAGAAATAATACAACGGTGGCTACAACCGCAACCTGGATGTGCCCCGCAAAAGAATATTACAACTTATTACATTTACATTGAATGAATGAATATTAAATACATCTCAAACCCCGGCTAATCATCACAACAGTCCAACACAGTTCATATACACAAACAGTTATATATAACATCACAGATATGTGCAACTCCCTGCTAACCGACATACTAGCAGTTAGGGAAGGTTTACGAACACATAAAACATTACAGATAAAGATCCAATTAGCAAATAGTTTAGAACATCGATCGATAATCTATATCCGTGTCTACCCCAAAAGCAAATCAACACAGAGGCAACCTGGGCAGAAACAGTATATACAGGAAAACAAAACACAAAAAAATAAGAATTACTGTGAAACTCCGAGTCAACTCGGCGTTGACTCGGCGGCGGAATCGCGGCCAAAAGCACCATTTGGCCGCGGTTCCGCGGCCGTTTAGTCGAGTTGCCTCCTCGAATTTTCCCAGATTTCTTACAATTCCCTGCTGTGAATTTTAAGGTATGTCAAAAAAAATTTGCGACACTTTTAAAATTTACAGAAACTGTTAAGGATTAGGGTTTTGTTTTCCGTGTTTTCCCTCGATCGAACTTCTAATCAGTTGCTAACAAGCTAGTAATGGTTTAGTTGGCTCTGATAACACCGTAAGTCCATGTCATGCACCCCACTAACTTCCGGGGAGGCGGAATATATGGAAAATGATTATCAAAGCTTCGTAACACAAACTTGAGCGCATGAATCGTAATCTAAACCATTGCTAACGAAATACTAGAGGTTTAACTACTCGGTATCGGAGTTATACCTCACGTTACATGTCCTTCGGGTCTTCATCGTTGTCCTCCACTCCTCGTAGGCTCCTTGGAACATCGGCAACTTCACGGCCTCCTCGAATCAAAGACGATCCACCCGAAAGCTCCTACGCCAAGCTAAATCTCAAACTTGAGATAACTAGTTTGCTCAAATCGCTAATCTAAGCTAACTAGGTGATATAGAGTGAGGTTATGGATGTATTAGTCTAACTAACCCTTGTACTCAACACATGAGAGGGGAGGATTAGGGTATGAAGAGAGAGAGCTTGAGGAGAGAGAAGATGAACATTATAATGAGATAAGAAAAATGAGCTATCATAATATATATCAAGCATTATTGTTTTTCAAGAAAAGAAAAGAAAATGAATTACAACCATGCTTGATAAATATCTTATGGTGATTCATCTCCATAAGTCATTAAGCAATTATGAAGCATTAATGACATGGATGAATCATCCATATGACTCACTAATCTCATTCAATGTATATGCCACCTAAACCTCCTTAGTCACCATCTTCTAGAAGCTTCTCACGCAATTACGAGAACGCCCCTCCTATCCGTGAAAACACGGAAAAACTTTAGACTGTATAAATCCAATAACCCGATACTAGAATCTGGCTTAAACCAAATCCGGCTAGTAAAAACTTTCCGAAAACTCGTACGTGCGTAAACACACGTACGCGTTCGAACCCTTGTCGTAAAACCATATGACCTCTATATCGTTTCGTCTGGAGCAGGGAAACTCTCTGTGTGGGACTCTAAAGACTCGACACTACGCTGGTAGTGGGTTTAACCACTGACCGCAAGCGGCACTAGCTGTACGTAACGGTCCCCAGGTAGATGTCGATAAGAAGGCCGATGAGGAAAATCATCCGAACTCCTACTGAGCCTGATGTGACAATCTTCGTACAGTCCGGTCTGTTCGTCTAAGACTATCGCATATCAAGCCTAGGGGGCGGCAAGCGTCAGTCCCCTAATAGCTGTATAAGTCGTGTCGAAGCGAAGCCCATTACACCCCGAGAAGCTACTGGAACCTACCAGTATATCTCGCTTGCCCTGGCCAGGGACTTTGCGTAATGGCTCTCTGACACAGCGCGATATCATCTCCCAATACCGGGAGAGACGAATCCTATCTAACCGCCACTGCCTCCAAGTGCTCGGGACTGCACCCAACTGCTACCTGTTTGCACGACTTCTTTGAGTCGTGGTAGGGTAGCAATCTAAGAACAGTGGGACACACTCGAGGCGAAGTAGCAGTGTCAAGTCTGCGGACTATGATGTACTCATGTCACCTGGGAACTGATAACTGACGATGGGTATAATACCAACCAATCAGTTCCACGGCGAGTCCTGTCCGGTGTACCCGTATCCTAACGAGCACCTGTATACTATCTCCAGTACGACGTACTGATGGCTGTGGGACAGACCATTTCCCCAACTGGGATGAGAAGCGTATACACTTAGTCTACTCTGGAATATCTATGCCCTATCTCGATAATCCAACGACCAGGGACCTGTATAGGATGTTTCTTACAGACTACCCAGCCCCCACTAGTGTGATTGCCATCACGCCGCTGGTAATCAAGCAAAGATCGTATAGGCTCTACTAATATATATAAGTGATACGTTACAAGAAACATATGCACATATTAAAGTAGACACAAACCAAGTAGCATACAACCATTTTTAGCAAGACTGTATATATAACTGTGAATATCCCAAGCTTCCATTAAGTAATATACAATCTAGTATGATACAATAATGGCGCCTAGGGCATATACACTAACAAAGTTTTGTTCAAAGTTTATGGCGGGGTTCCTCTATCTGAGACTTGAAGTCTTGGAGCTTTTATATAGGGCAAGCTGATTTGTTGAATCAGTTGAAGAGATCTTTTCTTTCATTGATTTGGGAATTTCCCCACCATTGGATATTTGATCCAAGGACTTCTAATTTACAGATGGCGATCTTCTTGTTTTTAACAAGATTGGGAAATCTTTTCCCATACAGAATTTATTCTGTATTTTGGTGATTTTTAATCACCATTGGATCGTTGATCTAACGGTGCTCTGATTTGCAGAGCAAAATCTTTTTGTTTGGAAAGATTCTAAAGAATGTTTTCTTAACAGAATTTTATTCTGGTAACTTGATGATTTATCATCTTTGTTGGATCTTTGATCCAACGGTGGGGAACATTTAGTTCTAGTGCTAGCGCACTCGTGCTCTGCACGTGAACACTGCTTCAGAGCGCTGGTGCTCTTAGCGCCAGCGCACTCGTGCTCTGCACATGAGTACTGTTTCAGAGTGCTAGCACTCTTAGCGCTAGTGCACCCGTGCTTTGCACGTAAGCGCTGCTTGCTAGCGTTTTTATGAAGCGCTGCTTCATTTCAAATTTTGAAAATTTGAACTGAGCTTTGCTCTGGTTGGGGGAAACATATATATTTAAATGTATTAGTAGAAAAGAAATTCTTAAGTGAGCTAATATTAGTTTATATATTTTAATATATCAAATATATAATTATATATTAAATCAACACTTGATTTAATAATCCGGCTATATCACATACAACCGACTAATATCATTTATATCAACTTATCGAATCAACACTTGATTCAATAACCCGGCTATATCTCATATAACCGACTGATATCATATATCGTGAGATTAGAATACAGTATCACATACACGTATTAATCACGGTCAGGCACATTTCACATATGTGCCCTACTTTGTTTTGCTTGAGCCAGGAAACCTCTGTGTAGGACTCTAAAGACTCATCAATACGCAGCGGTAGGTAATAATCATATTAGTTACCCATAAGCCGTATGCGGTACTAGCTGGACGTAACGACTACTCAAGTATTGAGAGATCATAAGATCAACAAGCAAGCATTCCATACTCCCATGAATCCAGTAAGTAACACTATCGTACAGTCCGGTCTCTTCGTCTGATATATTGCATATCGAGTCTGGGGGTGGTAAACGTCAGACCCCAATAACTTAATAAGTCATACCGATATGAGGCTCATAACGGGTCGAGAAACTACTGATAACACGTACCAGTAAATTTTAGTATCAACTCTGGCCAGGGAATTCCTGTCATGGCCAATCGAGCATATCACAACATCAACCCCTAATACCGGGAGAGACGAAACCCCTCCTATCCCTCATTGCCTCCATGTGACTCGGGACTGTACCCAAAATCCACTTGTTTGCACGCTCTCTTAAACATGGTAGGAAAGAAATCAAATCACAGTGCGAATCACATAAGACTCTATGACGATCTCAGGTCTACAGACTAACATGTACCAGTGTCACTAGAGAACTGCTATCTGACGTTAGGTGTAATACCATCTAGGAGTTCTCGGCGAGTCTTGTTCGCTGTACCCATTCTCCAATGAGCACCTATGTACAATCTTTGATGCCAAACACCAATGGATGTAGGATCATCCATCGCCCCATACAGGGTCAAGAAACGTACACACTAGTCTACTCTGGAATACCGATGCCCTGTCTCGATACTCCCACGACTAGGAACAATTAAAGGATGAACTTATGGACTGCCCTGGCCCTACTAGTATGATCTGCATCATAATCCTGGTAGTAAAGTACACATCCTAAGGGCTTTATCAATATGTGAGAGAAAATACAGTATCACAATACTAGTCTACATGTTAAGATAAAGAGTAACCGATAACATACTATCATGTCGAGCAAGAATGTCCTCCCTATATATGTCCAAGCATCCATTATAATATACAGTCAAGTACAATAACGGCCTCTAGGGCATACATACACAAACAATCTCCCACTTGCAATAAGTCCAGTTGTTGTAGTATCTCATACCCAACATCCCAAAGAGTCTCTCAAATTGTATCTGCGGGATGGCCTTTGTGAGAGGATCCGCCGTGTTATTCTTCGTGTCAACTCTCCTGACCTCAATCTCCTGGCGATCAACTATCTCTCGGATCAGGTGATACCGCATCAGAATATGCCTGGATCGCAGATGGGACCTGGGTTCCTTAGCTAAAGCCACAGCTCCATTGTTATCGCAATACAAAGGTATTGGATGCTCAATGGATGGAACCACACCAAGTTCAGTTATGAACTTCTTCATCCAGACAGCCTATTTGGCGGCATCGTTGGCAGCGATGTATTCAGCATCCATCATCGAGTCTGCCACTGTATCTTGCTTGGAACTCTTCCAACATACCGCCCCTCCATTGAAGGTAAAGACAAAACCCGAGACCGACTTAGAGTCGTCCTTATCACTCTGGAAGCTTGAATCAGTAAAGGACTCCACTTGGAGTTCACCGTGTAAGTCGATGTACAACACCCCACGAGTTGCGGGGAGGCGGAAATATGAAAAACGATCTTGTTCTATGAGCAAACATCAACTAACCGCAAGGATCATTGCTAAACGATAACTAACAAAGACATAGAAGTTGTTAACTACTATGAGAAGTGATTATACCTTGTGAACCTTGTCCTTCATCTTTTCGATCTCCACCTACTCTTCGGCCTTCTCTACGTAATAGACGATCCACCCGAGAGCTTCTACACCAAGCTTCACCACTAAACTTGAGGTAACTCGGTTTCTTTAGTTGCTAATCAAAGGCACCTAAGTGATATAGAGTATGGTTATGGATTAATTAGTCTATCTAATTCTCGATCTCAACACATGAGTGGTAACATTAGGGTTTGAAGAGAGAGAGCTTGAGGAGAGAGAAGGTGAGCAAGACAATGAGAATGAGATAATGATCTCTCTTGAATATATGAAGCATAATGATTTATCAAAATAAATAAATAAAATGATTAATCATCATGCTTCATTTATTCATATGAGTGATTCATCTACATGAGTCATTAACCATTTAATGATGCATTAATGACATGGATGAATCACACAAATGAGTCACTAATATCATTTAATGCTTATGCCACCTAAACTCCCAAGTCACCATCCTTCTAGAAGCTTCTCGCGAAATTACGAGAACGCCCCTCCTATCCGTGAAAACACGGAAAAACTTTAGACTGTATAAATCCAATAACCCGATACTAGAATCTGGCTTAAACCAAAGTCGGCTAGTAAAAACTGTCCGAATGTCGTACGTGCGTAAACACACGTATGCGTCCGAACCCTTGTCGTAAAACCATACGACCTCTATATCGTTTCGCCTGGAGCAGGAAAACTCTCTGTGTGGGACTCTAAAGACTCGACTAGTACGCTGGCAGTGGGTTTAACCATAAACCGCAAGTGGCACTAGCTGTACGTAACGGTCCCAAGGTAGATGACGATAAGAAGGCCGATGAGGAAACCCATCCAAACTCCTACTGAGCCTGATGTGACAATCTCCGTACAGTCCAGTCTGTTCGTCTAAGTGTTAGTTATATGTATGCCCTAGAGGCCATTACTGTACATAGGATGTATATTGTAGTGGATGCTGGGACGTATATAGGGAGGACTTTCTTGCTCGATATGATAGTATGCTATCTGGTTGAACTTTACCTTAACGTGTATACTGATTGTCTCTCTGTTACATGTTGGTAAAGCCCTTAGGATGTGTGCTTGACTACCTGGACTATGATGCGGATCATACTAGTGGGGACATGGTAGTCCATAAGTACATCCTTCAAAGTCCCTAGTCGTGGGTGCATCGAGACGGGGCATCGATATACCAGAGTAGACTAGCGTGTACCTTCTCGACCCATACAGATGGGCGATGGATGATCCCATATCCATCGGTGTTTGACATCAGAGATGATATACGGGTGCTCAGTAGAGACTGGGTACACTGGACGGACTCGCCGAGAACTCCCAGATGGTATTATACCTCACGTCAGATGGCAGTTCTCTGGTGACACTGGTACAGAGTAGTCTGTTGACCCGAGATCGTCATAGAGTCTTGTGTGGTTCCCACTGTGCTTTGATTTCCATCTTACCACGTCCAAGAGGGCGTGCAAAACGGTGGTTTTTGGGTACAGTCCCGAGTCACATGGAGGCAATGAGCGATAGGAGGGGATTCGTCTCTCCCGGTATAGGGGGTTGATGTTGCGCTGTGTTCGATTGGCTATAACAGGAAATCCCTGGCCAGGGTTGCTGAGATTTACTGGTAAGTGTTACCAGTAGTTTCTCGAACAGTTATAGACCTCATATCGACACGACTTATCGAGCTATTGGGGTCTGACGTTTACCACCCCTAGGCGAGATATGCGACATATCAGACGATCAGACCGGACTGTACGGTAGTGTTACTGGTCGGATTCACTGGAGTGTGAGCGGGCTTGCTCGTCGATCTTCAGATCGCTCAATACCCGGGTGGCCGTTACGTTTAGCAGACCGCTTGCGGCTTGTGGGTGTTTGATATGATCATCGCCTGCTGCCGGCGTATTGACGAGTCTTTAGATTCCTACACAGAGGTTTCCTGGCTCAAGCGAAACGAAATAGGAGCGCATATGAGATATGTGCGGGACCGAGAATAATGCGTGTATGTGATACCGTATTCCATTCTCGCGATGAATGTATCGAATGGTTGTTTGCGATATAACCTAGTTATCGATTCAAGCGTTGATTCGATAAGCCGATACATTGAATACTAGTCGGTTGTGTGCGACATGACCGGATCATTGAATCAAGTGTTGATTTAATGATTTAATGTATAATTATGTATTTGATATATTACTTTGCATTAACTAGTATTGGTTCAGTTTAAATGGATTTTCTCACTCGGATTGTACACATTGTATATGTGATATACTTTTGTGCACTTGATTGTATCATGTTTGATGATACATGTTATGCTAGGGTTTTTGTGTAAAGATCAAACCATGGTTACATGATTATGGTTAGGGTTTTGATTTATTCATTTATTTATTTGTTTATACATTTTGGAAAATAAATGGAAAAGAGAAAAGAATGGTGGCTTTATTTGTTCTTTAGTTGAAGCTTCATGAAGCTTTGATAAAGTCAACCATTCTTATCTCATCCTTAACCCTAACCATTCCCACTAACCCTAGTTTAGTCTCTACACTTGACCATGGTTAATTTTATGATAAGAATTCATTTTCTTTTCTTTTTCCAATTAACTTATCATAACATTTCTTCTTCTTCTTCCTTGAACTCAAGAAGAAAAGCTTAAGGTCCATCAATGGTGATTGATGGAATTGAGTGAGAAATCCAAATCTAAAGTCTACCCACTTCCTATTTCTTCATCTTCTACCTCTTGCCAAGTAGTAGAGTGTGTTTACTTCACAAGTTTCATGACTTGGTGAAGTGAGAGCTTGATCTTGCGATGCTTCGACGTAGATCATCTTCGGCACGTCGTCGATGACCTAGCCCGCTTCTTCTCCGATGAAGCCGATGCTTGAGCCCGGGTTTTCGATTTGGACAGCGGAGAGGACCTCATTACGGAGCCGTGGAGGTGGTGGACCGGATCTACAAAGGTTGTATTTCCGTATCTTATAGTTAAGTGTTAACTAGTTTCTTACTCGCCTAGACATCTAGCAAACGATCCGTACACTAGGGTTTGTAGGCACCATAATTTTTGAAATTGGCTTGTTCGATGCCTTGTGAGACCTCTTGGGAGTGCCTAGGAACCCTACAGTGGTATCAGAGCCTAGCTAGAGCCTTAGGCGAAGTCTAGACGGAATTTGAAACCCGATCGAACCCGAAACACCAAATCAATCTTGCTCTCTGTACTTTTTTGAAAACAGTGAGTTTTTCCAAATTAAAAATTGCTAAAAAAATTTAGCAGGGAAAAATAAGAATTACGGTGCAAAAAGTTTCTGGTGAACAGTAAATTTCGCGGCGGATCCGCGACAGAAGCATGGCTTCTGCGGCGGATCAGCGGCCTCTTGATGACGTCAGCCCTATTCCTTTGCACAGTAATTCCTAGTTCAAAGAGCTGAGTTTTCTGGGAATTTTTAATATTTATTCAAGAGTTGAATTTTTCTGCTGTGTTTTTTGGGATTCGGTGTTTCGATCGGAGTATCAAATTTTGTCTATGTGGCTTTCCGGATAAATTTTAGAATATGTTAAAAAGTTCGACCGGATATAAATACCCAATTTTTCCCCTGTCGGGAAATTTCCAAGTGTTGGATTTTTCCGTAGTTTAACGACGTTCTAAGTAGTGCAAGTAACGCGATGGTCCCTCTAGAAGACAACAAACCTTAACTCGATTATGTGACCGTCTTGAACTGCCCTTTGAACCTTCGGGTTTGGGGCAGTACGGCGTGCCACATGTGAGGCGTTGGCTTGACCCTTCTACGGCTGGACCGTTGGTACTGAGGCACGAACTGAATGTTGTTAGACTTATTTCATGTGTTGATCGGTATCGGGAAAACTTGGGTGTTAGATTGATTCGATCGAAAAGTTTAACGTTTTCTGTTTATCTGGAATAGGATACAATAATTGGAATTCACAAAAGTTATGTGATAACTGAATGAATGTTATAAATCTAGCAATTTAGTCTCACTTGATCAGTTGCCACGGAATTTTGATGTGATCAAAAGTCCGTTGCAATCACGTAGCGTACGCGGATACTCGTCGGGTAAACTTAATAGACAGCCTCACTCCATAGCCCCGACCAAGTGACTGTAGGAGAACCCCGTCGCCGAAAGCATCCGTTCGGGTGCTCCCGGTAGCGGTGTTCCGCCTTGGTGCACTTCGTCGACGGTATCGGGGGTGCGGCCGCCTACTGAAGTTTGCGACGAGCATTCGATCAGGATGTCGGGAATCTTGTTGAATTACCCGATTTGATATTGAAAAGTGTTTTCGATTTTGAGACTAAAATGCGGGGTTTATAATTATTAGGCATGTGATGTCTAAAGAATTCATTTGGTCAGGCATGCGATGTCTGAGGTGGTTGCGGATTCCAACTGTTGTAGTTTTACACTTTCTTTTCTGTGACCGTAAGTGTAATATGTGATATCGCCGGTTTCGTTGCTATATGTCAACGACAATTGGGATACGCATGTTTACTTACGTTGATGACATGTGATGTTATGTGTTGCTGGATATGTTATATTGGATCGTCGTGTTTGAATAGCCGGGGGTTTTTATGTGAGATGAGTGTTTTTCATTTTCATTCATGTAAAAACTTGTATGTAATATTCTTTTATTGGGGCACTTCCAGGTAGCGGAAGTAGTCACCGTTTGTATATTATTTACTTTTCCGCACTAGGATAGACCCAAGGAGGGGAGCACAAGTAACCGGGTTCTGGAGTCCAGTGGGAGACCAACTCGAGGAGTCGAGTCCGGGTCTCCTAACTCCAGAATTGGTAGGGTTGCTTGCCGCTCTTGTAGGGGTCTAGGGGTGTGGGTTTGGCTATTCATCGCGACCGTGGAATCCGTGTTTTATACTGGCTCGTATTGAAAACACGGACGTCCTAGTATATCCAATATTTCATATGATTCTTCTGCTGCGATATCTGTGATGTGATCATGTGATGTTCTGTGATAGATACTGTATATAGTATATATGATATATTATATAGATGTTACTTATGTTTTACACCCGCGCTAGCCCTGCCCCGCTCTGTCATTAGTTACCTAACCTAACGGTGCACGAGGGGACATCGAGGCGAATGCGGATGGCATAAGTGTACGTCATATCTATCTGTGATGTTTAGGTATTTAAATGATGGGACTTCATTAATGTGATTAATGAAATAAAAGAAACCTAAGATGTTGTAGAATCGAATTTCAAAATAAAACAGGTAGCTACAGTTCTTGCTTTGCACAGCGGTATATACGATATATCCTGCACCTTATTCGACAGGGAAAGGACCGAGATCCCTTCACCGGGAGTGACTCCTTTAGCAATAACTGGCAGATGCTACACACTCGGTTTGTCTTTTGATTGCTTTTAAGTGTTTTTGCTTTGCACAGCGATATATATGATATATCCCGGACCTCATTCGACGAGGAAAGGACCGACGATCCCTTCACCGGGAGTGACTCCTTTAGCAAAACTAGAAAAGCCTCAAAAGCACTCCATTTCAAAATTCATTCGATCCCACAACGATATCAAGTTCATTACGCAAAAGGTTTTCAGAAAAACCTGTCGTAGCCCTCCGTCATTTCAGATAAGTACTGGTTAGTATTCGTGCTGCGTTTGTTGACCTCTGTCAAGGCGTAGTGTGCGGTAGCTGATTAGCGCTTATCTGAATAAGCATATGATGTGATTGATTTAGGGTAGTCGTGCGACCTTGTTGACCTCTGTCAAGGGTCGTGCGGGTGGGTTTACTTCAATCAAGAAATGACGGGTTGAACTTGACTAGCAGCCTATGGTTTGTTGACCTCTGTCAAGGTCATAGGACGCTAGGGGCAAAATATTATCGGGAATTTCAAGTGTTGAAATTTGCAATGAGATTGCATACCTTCTATGAGATAGTTGGATCCCGATACCCGCTGCGAGTAAGAGTTACTCCTGGGAGAGTTTTATACATTACAATTAGCCGATCAAGTAGGTGTCTAGAAAGGTGTCAACGAGTTTACGCCTCTGGGAAAACGAGGTTTACATTAATTAGGTTCGTGCGAAAGCACGGGGGACCTCCCTCAAAGTACCGACACTGGCCTGGCTGAAAGATTGGCGAACTTGTAGTGTGTAATTAATCCCGGCTAGTCTTTCCTTTTAGGGTTTGAAGGAAGATTTGATAAAAAGCAGTGGGAGCCATCCTGATTAGATAAAATAATAACCAATCTATTCTTGCAAGAGCGCACGCTGAGTGTTTTCTTCTCTCTCTCTCTCCTGGTAGCGACCATATCACGCCTTAATCAAGATAATAATACGGAATATTGACCGAACCCGCTTGTTATTCTGAGCTGGGGAACGTTGGTCCCGCTCCAACTTATAATTGTTATAAGACAGAGTAGGAAATTGGGGATTACCAGAATTCCCGTGCCGCCCAAACGAAGAGAGTGCATGCTGATGCATCATCTTCGGGTGTGTTCATTACAGAGAACTGTTTCTCAGTATCCTTTACGTCCTGGGTATGTGATACCAGATCAGGATCCCAGATATGTAATCAGTTACATAGGGCTACAGAAAGGTAGAGAACTGAGAACGGGTGATAAGTTTCATGAGGCAGAAAACGGGGCAAGCGTTGCAGCCAAGTCTGTTGGTCAATGTCACCCTGTATTACCAATACATTGATTCTGAACGAATGTTATTAGATACCGAACCTGATATACAAAATCATATCAGTCTCTTTATTAGTAAAGAAATGATAAAATTTTGTATTGTTGGATAATGTTTTGAACATTTCCTATATCAAAAGTTGATCGGTTCAGGCACATTATCTAAAAGCATTAATGTTCTAAATCAAACTACAGTTCTTTAGTATACAGAACACACATAAGAGGAAGAGTTCAGAAATGAACGAATCCTTCTTGAGGCATTGTAGACTAGGTCATATCAATGTGACCCGACTAGCTGGAGTTACATAAAGATGCATATTTAAATTAGTTTGAACTTACATCTTGTGAAACTCACCAGTCATGTCACAAGGATAAGATGACCATAGCTCCGTTTACTAGAAACAGAGAAAGAGTTAGTGAACTCTTGGGATGATACATGTTGATGTATGTAGGTCCCCTGTCTACACATGCCAAGACCGGTTCTTTATACTTCATTACATTCTCTGATAATCTCTCAAGATTCAGATATATGTTCCTGTTGAAACACAAGTCAGAACCTTTTGAGATATTCACAGAATATAAGTTGGAAGTAGAGAACCAATACGGGTATAAGTATTATGTCCTTTGATGAGATCAAGGAGGAGAATACTTGAGCACGGAATTCCTGGACTATTCTAAAGGAGAATGAGATTCTCTCTCAGCATTACTCCTCTGTATACACCATAGCACGATGGTATATCAGGGCGGAGCAGATACACCCTATTTGATATGGTGTGCTCTATGATGAGTACTACTGAGTTACCTGTTTCCTTTTGGGTGTTATGCACTTGAGAAGTTGCATACCTATTGAATAGGGCTCGAATCAAATCAATGCCTACCACTTCATATGTGATATGGAAAGGGAAGAGCCCATGTCTTAAGCTGGTTAAGATTTGGGGTTGTCCGGCCTATGTCAAAAAGCAAAATCCGGACAAGCTCGAGGCAAGGTCTGTAATGTAGAACTGGAAAGGTTCCAGCTATACAAACTACAGCTGATGATTTGATAAAACCAAAGGATTCAGTAGATACCAACGAACCTCAGCCTCTCCGCCGATCTAGTAGGGTTCCTCACCCACCTGAGAGATACTTCGGTTTCTCTATGACAGTGGGAGCGAGGATTGCATCATGAGATGATGACCCAACTAGCTTCGAGCAGGCCATCGAGAGTAAGACTCTGTAAGAATGGCTGGATGTTTAGCGATCTGAGATGGAATCCTTATACACCAACAAAGTATGGACTTTGGTTGCTATATCTGAAGGGTTAAATCCCCATCAGGAGCAAGTATATCTTGAGAAGATTACTTGGTGTACATGGAAAAGTTGAGACTTTCAAAGCTAGAATTGCTAAAGGTTTTCGTCATCGACCAGGTGTGGATAATGATGAAACCTTTTCAAGTAGCTATGCTTAAGTCCATCCAGATCCTACTTGCCACGGCTACATACCATGACTACGATATCTGGCGGTTGGGTGCCATGACTACTTTTCTAAATAATGATTTAGAAGAGAACGTCTATAAGAACACAGCCAGAGGGCTTCATAGACAGTGGGAGCAGCGGAAACGTGTGCAAGATGTTTTATGTGATAAAGCAGGCATCGCGGAGTTGGAACATCTGTTTTGATGAATTAGTCAAAGAGTTTGACATCATCAAAATAGTAGATGAACCTTGTATAAACAAAAAGGTAGTAGGGAGTATGGTGAAAATCCTCGTAGAGTACGTGGATGACATACTCTTGATAGGGAAGGAGTTTCCTATGCTACGCTCGATCAATCTCCGCTTATCACAATGATTCTCCATATAGGGTCAAAGTGATGCCTCCTAAATCCTGGGTTTTGGATCTATGAGATAGATCTAATTGGATGTTGGGTTTCTCACTAGTTGTAGTGAGATAGTATCAATTGATCCTGGGGAGAATCACTGGAAGGGTTCCAGGGTGATAAAGACGACTGAATGTCAGTCACAGGCATTGTATTTACCCTCAGTAAAGGGACGGTATGTTGGAAGAGTTCCAAGCTAGATACCGTGACATACTAGACGATAAAGGCAGGATACATCGCTACTTAAGATGCTACCAAAGAGGCTGTTTGGGTATATATAGGTTCATGAGATGAACTAAGTTCCTACCATTGTGTGACAATGGAGTTGTGGCTTATGCCAGGAACCATCGTCCCATCAGTGATCCAGACATATTCTAAGGCAGTATCACCTGATCATGGAGATAGTTGATCTCCAGGGTGATCGAGGTTTGGAGAGTAGACTCAGAGGACAACACAGCGGATCCACTCACAAAGGCCTGTTCCCAGAGAGAGACTTTTATGGGATGGTTGAGTATGAGATACTACAACCACTGCTATCAGATGGCCCTAGTGCAAGTGGGAGATTGTTAGTTATATGTATGCCCTAGAGGCCATTACTGTACATAGGATGTATATTGTAGTGGATGCTGGGACGTATATAGGAAGGACTTTCTTGCTCGACATGATAGTATGCTATCTGATTGAACTTTACCTTAACGTGTATACTGATTGTCTCCCTGTTACATGTTGGTAAAGCCCTTAGGATGTGTGCTTGACTACCTGGACTATGATGCGGATCATACTAGTGGGGACATGGTAGTCCATAAGTACATCCTTCAAAGTCCCTAGTCGTGGGTGTATCGAGACGGGGCATCGATATACCAGAGTAGACTAGCGTGTACCTTCTCGACCCATACAGATGGGCGATGGATGATCCCATATCCATCGGTGTTTGACATCAGAGATGATATACGGGTGCTCAGTAGAGACTGGGTACACTGGACGGACTCGCCGAGAACTCCCAGATGGTATTATACCTCACGTCAGATGGCAGTTCTCTGGTGACACTGGTACAGAGTAGTCTGTTGACCCGAGATCGTCATAGAGTCTTGTGTGGTTCCCACTGTGCTTTGATTTCCATCTTACCACGTCCAAGAAGGCGTGCAAAACAGTGGTTTTTGGGTACAGTCCCGAGTCACATGGAGGCAATGAGCGATAGGAGGGGATTCGTCTCTCCCGGTATAGGGGGTTGATGTTGCGCTGTGTTCGATTGGCTATAACAGGAAATCCCTGGCCAGGGTTGCTGAGATTTACTGGTAAGTGTTACCAGTAGTTTCTCGAACAGTTATAGACCTCATATCGACACGACTTATCGAGCTATTGGGGTCTGACGTTTACCACCCCTAGGCGAGATATGCGACATATCAGACGATCAGACCGGACTGTACGGTAGTGTTACTGGTCGGATTCACTGGAGTGTGAGCGGGCTTGCTCGTCGATCTTCAGATCGCTCAATACCCGGGTGGCCGTTACGTTTAGCAGACCGCTTGCGGCTTGTGGGTGTTTGATATGATCATCGCCTGCTGCTGGCGTATTGACGAGTCTTTAGAGTCCTACACAGAGGTTTCCTGGCTCAAGCGAAACGAAATAGGAGCGCATATGAGATATGTGCGGGACCGAGAATAATGCGTGTATGTGATACCGTATTCCATTCTCGCGATGAATGTATCGAATGGTTGTATGCGATATAACCTAGTTATCGATTCAAGCGTTGATTCGATAAGCCGATACATTGAATACTAGTCGGTTGTGTGCGACATGACCGGATCATTGAATCAAGTGTTGATTTAATGATTTAATGTATAATTATGTATTTGATATATTACTTTGCATTAACTAGTATTGGTTCAGTTTAAATGGATTTTCTCACTCGGATTGTACACATTGTATATGTGATATACTTTTGTGCACTTGATTGTATCATATTTGATGATACATGTTATGCTAGGGTTTTTGTGTAAAGATCAAACCATGGTTACATGATTATGGTTAGGGTTTTGATTTATTCATTTATTTATTTGTTTATACATTTTGGAAAATAAATGGAAAAGAGAAAAGAATGGTGGCTTTATTTGTTCTTTAGTTGAAGCTTCATGAAGCTTTGATAAAGTCAACCATTCTTATCTCATCCTTAACCCTAACCATTCCCACTAACCCTAGTTTAGTCTCTACACTTGACCATGGTTAATTTTATGATAAGAATTCATTTTCTTTTCTTTTTCCAATTAACTTATCATAACATTTCTTCTTCTTCTTCCTTGAACTCAAGAAGAAAAGCTTAAGGTCCATCAATGGTGATTGATGGAATTGAGTGAGAAATCCAAATCTAAAGTCTACCCACTTCCTATTTCTTCATCCTCTACCTCTTGCCAAGTAGTAAAGTGTGTTTACTTCACAAGTTTCATGACTTGGTGAAGTGAGAGCTTGATCTTGCGATGCTTCGACGTAGATCATCTTCGGCACGTCGTCGATGACCTAGCCCGCTTCTTCTCCGATGAAGCCGATGCTTGAGCCCGGGTTTTCGATTTGGACAGCGGAGAGGACCTCATTACGGAGCCGTGGAGGTGGTGGACCGGATCTACAAAGGTTGTATTTCCGTATCTTATAGTTAAGTGTTAACTAGTTTCTTACTCGCCTAGACATCTAGCAAACGATCCGTACACTAGGGTTTGTAGGCACCATAATTTTTGAAATTGGCTTGTTCGATGCCTTGTGAGACCTCTTGGGAGTGCCTAGGAACCCTACACTAAGACTATCGCATATCGGGCCTAGGGGGAGGCAAGCGTCAGTCCCCTAATAGCGGTATAAGTCGTGTCGGAGCGTAGCCCATTACACCCTGAGAAACAACTGGAACCTACCAGTAAATCTCGCTTAGCCTGGCCAGGGACTTTGCGTAATGGCTCTCTGACACAGCGCGATATCAACTCCCAATACCGGGAGAGACGAATCCTGTCTAACCGCTACTGCCTCCAAGTGCTTGGGACTGCACCTAACTGCTTCCTGTTTGCACGACTCCTTTGAGCCGTGGTAGGGTAGCAATCTAAGAACAGTGGGACACACTCAAGGCGAAGTAGCAATGTCAAGTTTGCGGACTATGCTGTACTCATGTCACCTAGGAACTGTTAACTGACGATGGGTATAATACCAACCAACAGTTCCCCATGAGTCTTGTCCGGTGTACCCGTAACCCAACGAGCACCTGTATACTGTCTCCAGTACGACGTACTGATGGCTGTGGGACAGACCATCTCCCCAACTGGGATGAGAAGCGTACACACTAGTCTACTCCGGAGTATCGATGTCCTGTCTCGATAATCCTACGACTAGGGGCCTGGAAAAGGATGTACTTGTAGACTACCCAGCCCCCACTAGTGTGACTACCATCATAACGCTGGCAGTCAAGCAAGATCCTAAGGGCTCTATCAATACGAACATACATATTAAGATAGATAAAACCAAGTAGCATACTACCATGTTTAGCAAGACTGTTATATAACTGTGAATATCCAAAGCTTCCATTAAGTAATATACAAACTAGTATGATACAATAGTGCCCCCTAGGGCATATACACTAACAATCTCCTACTTGCACTAGGGCCATGTACTGGCATATCGAAGACCGATGATCTCGAGTAGCCTCTCGAACTGAATCTGAGGTAGGGCCTTTGTGAATAGATCAGCAATGTTCTCTTCAGCAGCAACTCTCCGGACCTCGATCTCCCAACGATCTATGATCTCCCTGATCAGGTGATACCGCCTTAAGATGTGTCTGGACTTCTGATGGGACCTTGGTTCCTTCGCTAAAGCTATAGCTCCGTTGTTGTCGCAATACAGAGGTATTGGATCAACTATGGTAGGAACCACCTGAAGTTGTGTTAGGAACTTCTTCATCTAGACCGCTTCTCTTGCGGCATTGCAAGCAGCAATATACTCCACTTCCATCGTCGAGTCAGCAACGGTGTCCTGCTTGGAACTCTTCCAGCTCACCGCCCCTCCATTGAGGGTAAAGACATAAACAGACATGGACTTGGAATCGTCCTTATCACTCTGGAAGCTGGAATCAGCAAAGGCCTCCATCTTGAGGTCTTTTCCACCGTAAACCAATAACATCTCCTTAGTCCTTCTTAGGTACTTGAGAATGTTCTTTACCGCTATCCAGTGATTCTCCCCTGGGTCTGACTGATACCGGCTTACCACGCTGAGTGCGTAAGCAACATCTGGTCTGGTGCACAACATCGCATACATTATAGAGCCTACCGCAGAAGCGTAGGGTATAATGGATATGCGATCCCTTTCCAAATCAGTTTTGGGAGACATCTGTTTGGATAGGGTGATTCCGTGACAAGCCGGTAGATTACCGCGCTTAGAATCTTCCATACTAAATCTTTTCAGTATAGTGTTGATATACCTGGACTGCGAAAGTCCCAACATCCTCTTGGATCTATCACGATAGATCCGGATCCCCAGAATGTAAGAGGCATCACCCAGGTCTTTCATGGAGAACCTGTGTGATAAGAATCCCTTGACAGATTGTAGCATAGGAATGTCATTTCCTATCAATAAAATGTCATCCACGTATAAGAAGAGGAACACGACACTTCGTGCTACAACTTTACTATATATACATGGTTCATCTGGATTTTTGATAAAGTCATATTCTTTGACTGTTTCATCAAAACAGATGTTCCAACTCCGCGATGCCTGCTTTAGTCCATAAATGGGCTTAAGCAACTTGCATACTTTCCCGCTGCTCCCACTCTGATTGAAACCTTCTGGCTGATCCATATAGACGCACTCTTCTAAATTACCATTCAGGAAAGCCGTCTTTACGTCCATCTGCCAGATTTCATAATCATGGAAGGCAGCAATAGCAAGAAGGACCCGAATGGATTTGAGCATAGCCACTGGAGAAAAAGTTTCGTCATAGTCCAAACCAGGTCTTTGACGAAAACCCTTTGCAAAAAGTCTAGCCATATAGGTTTCCACCTGTCCATCTATACCAATCTTTTTCTTGAAGATCCATTTGCATCCTATCCTATCTGGAGCAAAGTCCAAAGTCCATACTTTGTTGGGGTCCGCATTGCATCTAGCCATCGTACTGAGTCGCCGCTCTGGATGGCCTGCTGGAAGCTAGTAGGTTCATCATCATCAATGATGCGATCCTCTCTATCCCCATCTATGAGAAAACCGTAGTATCTCTCAGGCGGATGAGACGGCCTACTACTCCTGCGGAGGGGTGCGGGAATGTCCTGTTCTTCTTGAACTACTGGTTCTACCAAACTTTCAGTAGTAGTTTGTGGTTCTGGAATTTCTTCCAGTTCTATTTCGCTCCCACTTGTTTCCTTTTCTAAAAACTGATGTTCTAGAAAATGGGCATTACGAGAAACAAATACCTTTTGTTCCTCTGCGTAATAGAATAGATACCCCCTGGAGTTCTTTGGATATCCCACAAACTTACACTTTACTGATCGTGCCTCGAGCTTGTCCACATGCTGCTTTTTAACAAAAGCTGGACATCCCCATATCTTCAGATACTGAAGATAGGGTTTCTTCCCACTCCACATCTGATATGGCGTGGTAGGCACAGTCTTGGTAGGAACTATGTTCAAAAGATATGCCGCTGATTCTAGCGCATAACCCTAGAAAGATCGCGGTAACTCAGCATTACTCATCATGGAACATTCCATATACAATAGGGCTCGATTCCATCTCTCCGATACACCGTTATGCTATGGAGTGTATGGAGGAATAAGCTGAGAGAGAATTCCTTTCTCTTTTAGGGAACCTAGGAACTCGGCACTTAAGTATTCACCACCTCGATCAGATCTCAGTGTCTTGATACTTTTGCCAGTTTGGATTTCTACTTCATTCTTATACTCTTAGAATTTCTCAAAAGCCTCGGATTTATGTTTCATCAGATAAATGAATCCGTACCTTGAGTAATCATCCGTAAAAGTAATGAAATAGGAAAAATCACCTCTTGCATGTGTAGACATTGGACTATATACATCGCTGTGTATGAGTCCTAAAAGCTCGCTCGCTCTTACTCCATGTCCAGTGAATGGAGTCTTTGTCATCTTTCCTTTCAGACATGATTGACAAGTGGCATAAGTTTGATATTCGAACGAGTCCAAATATCCTTCTCTATGTAACTTTGTTAATCTTGTCTCATTGATGTGACCTAGTCTACAATGCCACTAGTCTACAATGCCATAAGAAAGCCTTATTTAAATCTAGAGACTTTCTTTTTAGTGTGTTCTGGACATTGAAAATCTGGAGTTGGTTTAAGACATATATACCGTTATCCAGTGTACCGGACCCAATCAAACTATGATTAAGGTGGATGTTAACAACATCGCTTACAAACGTGAAATCATAACCTTTATTTGAAAACAAGGAAACTGATATGATATTACACGTTAAACTAGGTACACAAAAGCAGTTATGTAAAACCAAAATATGTCCACTCGTCAATCCCAGGTGATAATCCCCTACGGACACAGCTCCCACGCTAGCTCCGTTAGCAACCATCAGGGTCATATCACCATCCTTCAGCACTCTACGGTTTCTCAGTGCCTGCAATGAATTGCATATATGAGATCTTGATCCGGTATCCAATACCCAGGAAGTAGAGTTGATTGACAGACAATTCTCAATTACAAACATACCTGAAGTCGAGGCCACAGCTTGCTTCGGTCCCTGGTTCTTGGCGTTCCACGCCTTGCAATCTTTCTTCCAGTACCCTTTCCTATGACAATGGAAGCACTCATCCTGGGCCACTACTGGTACCGCAAACTTTTTCTTTCCCTTCGCTCCTACCTTACTAACACCTCCTCTAGGTTTGGTGGCGGCCTTCTTCTTCCTTCCTTTGGCCCTAGCCTTGGACCCGGAAGAAGAAGCTCTGCTAACAAACATAGCGGGTGTTTCCCTTGCCTTCTGCAAGGTTCCCTTTGCACTCCTCAACATGTTAAGGAGTTCTGGAAGTTCAACTTCTTTTCTTTGAATGTTGAAATTCAGAATAAACTGGGCGTAGGTGGAAGGAAGGGACTGGAGAATCAGGTCTGTATAGAGCTCATTATCCAAAGTCACTAGTAAAATAGGCAAGATCGATGGGCTGAAAAGTCATGATCACCATGTTATCGTGGAGCACCTTCTTCCATTAGCCCTCAGGACTTCACTCCCCGACTCGGTTGGTCTAGTAATCAACGACCTATGTTGTTTTTTCAGGGAGTTGTGTGCTAAAACACTGGAGGTTGCGACGCTGGATAAACTAGAAAATTCTATTGCGTTAATACTTTGCAAGTTTGAGCGTATTTTCCCACCGTCATTCTTCGATATCATAATACACTTGACGGTTCATCTTGCAACTGAGGCGAAGTTAGCCGGACCGGTACACTATCGATGGATGTATCCCGTCGAGAGGTACGTGTAATTTTTCGTTTCGCGCAATTTATAAATTTATTGTTGTCCTATATGCCCGTATTTATTTATTCAACATATTCTCATTAGGTACCTTTACACTCTTAAGAAGTATATACGCAATAAAAATCGACCAGAGGGTTCTATCATGCAAGATTATCTTCTTGATGAAGCAACCACATTTTGTTCCCGCTATCTGGACGAGAATATTGAGACAAGGCTTAACCGACCACGAAGAATTCAAGACGGGCCATATGGTAAAGCCGAGTATAAGAGGGTAGACACTATGTTTATCAACAAGATATACCGGTTTAACTTGCTTAATTGCGCATGTCTTGAACAAATTAGAGAGTAAGTTCTTTTGGATTAATTATTATATCTGTGTTTGTGTATGTATGAAATGACATAATATTAATGCCACAATTATTTGTCGAAAACAGAACTCATTTTAACGAGGTACGTGAGGGGCATCCTGATTGGAACGAAGAACGTTTGGAAAAATACCATCAGGATAATTTTTGTGATTGGGTCACAGAGCATGTAAGTTATTCGAATTACATTTTATTGCCATCAGTTTTAATCTAAACTTGTATCGTTATGTATTTATCGTAAAATTTGTTTTGTTAGATCCACGATCCGAACTTGTCTGCATCATTTGAGAGTGATTTAAGATGTTTAGCTCAATTTCCTAGTATGGAGGTTGCATATTACAAAGGATTTGGTTTCGTTGGATACAAATTCGAAGTTAAGGACATAGAAACATCTAGAACCACTCAGAATAGTGGGATTGCGACGGTAGGATCGGACGATGTGATTTACTATGGGTACTTAAATTGTATACTCGGCATCCACTATCCCGGACGATCAGAACCCTTTTATATATTCCAGTGTACTTGGTACGATCCGCGAACCGATACGGACAGGTGGAGAAGCAGTCTTGGGACTTGGAAAGATGAATATGGATTGACCAGTGTGAACACACTTCGATTTTACGGTCAGGTCGATCCGCTTATCTTTCCGAACCAAGCGTTCCAAGTATACTATTCACAGTGTTTGAAGCATCCGGGGTGGAGTGTTGTATGCCGATGGAAACCTAGAGATGTCTACGATGTCCCAGAATACGAGGACAGCGATGAGGACGAAGAAGAGAGAAGGCTTAAAGTGCTCCGACCGTCTGTTTCGAAGGACGGGTTGTCTTCGACCGATCATGAAGTTACGTGGGTTAGAAATGACATCGACGATGAAATCCAAGTAGATATGTATGATGCGCCCACGAAACGAAAAAGGTTATCAGTAATGTTATATTATTACTTCACATTTTACGCTCTATACATATATAGTCAATACTTTTAATGATTGTCTAATGCGTCCACGAACCGTTTATCTAGATTTGATGACGATGTCGGGAGCAGCGAGGGGCGGCAGGAGCTCCAGCCGCGGCAGAGGCAGAGGCAGAGCGGTTCTGCCGCCCGGAGAGCTTCGTAGGGAGCTTCAGAGGGCCGGTCTTGCACCTAGATCTGAGACCCCTTCGGATGCCTCCTTCCGTGTGGATTTTGCCATACCTCCAGGTATACTGCACGCATATCCATTTTGAATGTAATATTACAGATATTCATGCCTGTTTATGTCAAAATTACTTATACTATCAATGTTTGATTGTCTAGTTGTTGGTGATGCGTCCACATCTGGGACAGAGGCCACCCCGCTCCTCCAGGTATGTTTATATATCATATAGTGGATGTATATTGATTTAGAATGCTATATAATAAATACGCACATTCCTTTTACTCTTACTTAGCAATTTTTATTATTGTCTAGCTGTAGGTGGTGACACCACCGCACCTGCGGGTATGTTTATATATCCTATAGTGGATGCATATTGATTTAGAACGTTATATTATTGATCTACACATTCTTTTTGCAATTACTTATATAATCTATTTTTAATTGTCTAATTATAGGTGGTGCGTCCACATCTTCCGCAGGGGCCACTCCTGCCGCTTCCATACCCTCCGCATCGTCTGCAGGTTAGTATGAATAAATTTAAAATATTTACTTATTTTACATATGCTCTATAGAATAAATATGAACTTCATGGAAATTTAGCGTCGATGTTTATTTTCTAGTTGGAGGGGATGCGTCCGCATCCGGGACCCCGGTTGTTCCTCACCGGAGGAACTATCGTCCCGCTCGTGCTGCTACCCGGGCCCAGGCTCGTGCGATAGTCACCGGAGGTATATATCACACTTGAATTTTCGTTTAACCTTGATTTCTTAATACAACTTTGTCTTATTATTGATTGTCTTTATATTTCGTGCAGACGCAGGGCCTCCCCATCCCCAGAAGGGGACTCGAGGCCCGAATTAGTCCCATAGGCTGAGGCCTGACAGAGCTAGGGGGAGGCAGCATTCCCCCTTTTTTTTTACCCTCGACTATCGCTATACCGGTCCTCATGCCGAGAGGTTCGGCCGGTATTTGGGGGATGAGAGCCGGCTCGTGAAGAACTATCCACTTCATGTTGAGTGGGGCGAGCAGCACCAGCGCTCATTCGCCCTCTTCTTTGATCAGGCTCGGGTATGTATTAATATATATTTTCATTTGATCTATCCAATATATTTATTATTAACACTTGCAATCTAATAACAATGTTTTTTTGTATTTTCAGTTGGATTACGATTTTTAGCCTGAAGCCGACCCTGATCACCCGGGGAGGGTGCTCGACCTTCATGCTCTGTACAATGGCCTGATCAAGAACATGCAGGCCAAGGTCCGATACAACAGGAATGAGCTGAAGGCCGACTGCTACTCCCTGTGGATGGCGACCCCCGAGGCAGAGAGAGCGGCCTTCCTATCTACTCCGGCGTTTGCGAGAGTCGACGTAGAGACATGGCCTCTATTGTGCGCCTATTTCGACTCCCAACGCAAACAGGTATGTATTTTAAATGTAATTCATTATTTATGATATAATTTATTTCTTTGTGTTTCTTAATTAGAAAACTAAATGTTAATTCGTTGTGCAGAAACAGGCCGCTCAGAATACAGAGAACAGGAAGTCGGCGAAGAGGGATCGCCCCACTTACACAGGTGGCTCGAGGAACATTACTCGAGCCATGGAGTTATCGGTAAATTACAATAGACCGACTTTTGTGATATTCTGCAATATTAAGAGTTATTTTCTAATATTTCTAATATTAAGAGTTACTTTCTAATATTGCAGACATCTCGGACCGTGGCGTCAGGTGGTACACCGAGCGTGCTGTCCGCATATCTTGCCGTCCACGGCACCTCGACAGATCCCGCCACGGGCGAGCTTCGATATCCCGACATCGCTACTCAGGAGTACTGCGTAAGTATTAATATTTTTTCTATCCAAATTTGAAATTTTAGTTTTGGAAGGTTCAAGTTTAAATCTTATACTTATACTTTACTGCTTAATGTGGGTGTAGGAGCGGGTGGTTGAGCAGGCCCAGGCCTCCGGGATCGATTTTACCGGACAGAGCGATCCGAGGCTGTTGACCCCAGTTCTGGACGCCGCACACGGAGGGCACCACGGAGGTTGGGAGAGAGGCCGGGGACTGGGCCCTAGCAGGGCCCATATGAGGTTGGACTCCACCCCGGCGGTTACTTCCTCCGTCTCTGGTGACCGACGTGTCCATCAGGAACTGGAGAGCTTGAGGGCCACCGTTCAGGAGTTGAAGGAGATGCCGGTATGTATACTGTTTTATAGTAAAATATCATGTCATATTATATAGATATCAACATATCCATAATTAGTACGTAGCTTGAGCTTATTTGGTTTTAGACTTAAGTTTGATTAATCATACATACAGATGTAATTAAAATAAACAACAAACTAGATATCCAAACGGGGTTTCGAAATAACTTAATAATGATACGAATTCGAATAATACACAGTTCTTACATGCTTATTACACACGTTAGGTCCAGACGCGACAGGGTACATCGGCCGAGCCTCCACATGCATCTCTTTCGGCTCCGGCTCCGCAAGCCACTACATCGGCTGCGCTTCCGCAGACAGCTCCTGTAGCTCCACCGCCCACTCAGACTCCCGCAGCCGCGGCTCCGCAAGCGACTACCTCGACGGCGGCTGCGCAGACCATATTGCCAGCTCCACAGGCCGCTCAGACTCCCGCTCGCGCCGAATTGCAGAGTTTATTGACCGAGGAGCAGGCGCGCGTTATTCTATCGTTATTCAGAGGTGGAGCTGGACCGAACTAGGGTAGCTTTTAGTTCTTATTTTTTGAAACATGTATTTATTTATATCATACACATTGTACTACATTTTGAAATGATATCGATATTGGTTTATATTTATATCATATTCAGTTTTTGGATTTCTTTTGTATATTATATGCGTGAGATGTGATTATGAATACTGCGATATATGTTGTGTGATGATTATTTTTATATTTGATTGATGTATATATTATTGTGCACAGGGCGGGAAAAAATCAAGCAGCCCATTTTAAAAAAAAAATAGAGATAATATGTACCTACGGATTAATCCATAGGTACACATGTTGCCCCTACGGACATATCCGTAGGGGCCACTGCCTCTCCCCTACGGAGATATCCGTAGGGGCAAAATATCAGGATTCCTGATATTTTTCCCCTACGGATAAGTACCTACGTATATATCCGTAGGGGGTATAACTTGGACCTACGGACATGTCCGTAGGTACACTTAATATATTAAAAAAACCGTAAATAATATAAAATTTTTTACCCTATGGCTTAGTCCGTAGGGGCAATTGGACCTACACAGTAATCCGTAGGGGCAAGAATTTGCCCGTAGGGGCAAGTTCAGGGCCTCAACTTGCACCTGCGGCCTTTGCACCTATGGGGTATTTTTTAGCCCCTACGTATATATCCGTAGGGGCAGTGGGTTGCCCCTACGGATAAATCCGTAGGGGCAACCCTTATTTGTAGTAGTGAGTCGTCCCAAGGTCTGCGAGCTCTTCAATATAGCCAATCATCTTTAGGACATGTTCTCCTACCGATGATCCGACGGCCAACCTCGCTCGAAACAAGTTCTTTGAGGTCTCGTATCTTGCTATACGAGATTGCTCTCCATAAAGTTCCTTTGTATGGAGAAATATAGCATCAAGATCCATATCCTCGTGCCTCCTCTGATGTTCATTGTTCATCGAGGCAAGCACGATGCACTTGGCCTTCGCGCAATCATACTCCCAGGTTTTGCGGATTTCCTTATCCGCATTACTGGATTTGGGACCTGGGACTGCAGGTGCCTTAGCGGTGAGGACATACCCCAACTTGTCATAGGTCAAAGCCATTTTGACATTCCGCAGCCAATCTTTATAGTTTGGCCCTGTTAGTATATTTTTCTCGCAGCAAGTAGGAGAGAGAGAAGAAACACTTTAGCATGATGCTCTTGCAAGTTTAGAGTGGTTTTTAATTTATCTAAACTGGATGGCTCCCACTGTTTTTCGAATCCCTCCTCAAACCAAAAAGGAAGAACTAGCCAGGACTATTCTCACCGTACAATACTTGCTTAACCGTTCAGCCAAGCCGGTGTCGATACTTTGAGGGAGGTTTTCCAACGCTTTCGCGAAGTTCCTTAATTAAATAACCTCTTTTCTCTGGGGGCGTAACCCCGCTGACACCTTTCTTGGCACCTACTTGGTTTATAGCATTGATCGTTAAGTGACGAATCTCCTGATAAGTAGCATGTACTCACAGTAGGATCGGGATCCAAAATATCATCGTATGATAATGTTGAAGGAATCCTACCAACATTCATCAAACTCCAAAATGGTATGCATTTCTTTGCAAATTTCAGTTTCTTTAGAAATTCCCGATATAAATTTTTGCCCCATGCTCTTATGACCTTGGCGTTAGGTCAAAATGTCATAAGTCGCATGTCAAGTTCTACCCATCATTATCTTGTTAATTTGAACCCATCCGTATATATCCTTGACGTTCGGCCAAAATGATAATACGAGTGTCCCAAACTAACTCATCTATCTATGCAACAAATGAATACCCAGCAGCTACCAAACACTATGCCTTGGTGTTAGGTCAAAATACATAGCTTGAATACTACTGAATACTCAAATGAAATGACGGAGGGCTACGAATGGTTTTGGCGAAACCGTGAACGTAGTGAACTTGATATAAACGAAGGAACCTGATAGCTTTTAAAAGGAGTAGTTAAAGCTCCGCAATTAAAAATATCTTCTGTTTTAAAAAATAACCGAGTGGTTTCTTTTAAATTGTTCCAACGCTTAAACTTTGGTTTATTTTCTTTGCATTATTATAATGCGTCCCATCATTATCCTATCATTGCAGAAAACAACGAAAATACAACGTCCTCTTATGCCATCCGCATTCGCCACTGGGTCCTGTTATCACCCGTTAGGTTACTTAACTAACGACAGAGCGGGGGCTGGGCTAGCGCGGGTGTAAAACATAAGTGACGTCTAAATAGCTATCATATATAGATATTGTACATTCGTCAGACGCAATAATAGGCTTTCCAGATCACAGATGAACATTATTGGATATGCAAGCAATCCGCGTTTTTTTTGAGCCTGCAACGAAAAACGGATTACACAGTTATGATGAATAACCATTACCCCATCCTAGACCCTTACGGGTACGGCAAACTACCCGCCAAGTACCCAAAGTGAAGCGGTCTCCCTCAACGACGTGAGTAGGCCATTAAACACTTCAAAGTACCCGGTAGTTTGTGCACCCCACCTTGGGTCTATCCTAGGAGCAAAAACAGTAAAATGAAATAATACAATGGTGGCTACAACCGCAACCTGGATGCGCCCCGCAAAATAATATTACAACATATTACAATTACATCGAATGAATTAATATAAAAACCTATCACAAACCCCGGCTAATCATCACAGCAATCCAATACAGTTCATAACCATAAACAGTAAAATCCATTACAGAAATGTGCAACCCCTGCCAACCGACATACTAGCAGTTAGGGGAGGTTTACGAACACATTATACAATCACAGATATAATCATATTAGCAAACATCGTAAAATTTCGATCGAGCAAACACATTAGATTCTACTCCAAAACTTCTCTGTGCACCTGAGACTTGAGCAAAAAATAAACATTCCAGAAAACACAAAAATATCACAGAAGAGCCACTGGAGAAACTTGGGCTGAATCGGCTCCAAATCGGCCGCGGATCCGCAGCGGATCGGTAGGATCGGCCACGGTTCCCCGGCTATATGGCCGATTCATGAACCCAATTTTTTTCAGTGTTCTTATGTTTCTCTGTAGGTTATTCTGCAGGTCCCTGAAAAATTTTTTGACCTCATTTTAAAATCGACAGAAACTATGTGATTTCGATGTTTTTTCCGGTTCGTTTCGCGTTTGAAATTCTTACGACTTTGCTAATGAGCTAATTATTGTTTAGCGAGGCTCTGATACCACTGTAAGTCGATGTACAACACCCCACGTGTTGCGGGGAGGCGGAAATATGAAAAACGATCTTGTTCTATGAGCAAACATCGACTAACCGCAAGGATCGTTACTAAACGATAACTAACAAAGACATAGAAGTTGTTAACTACTATGAGAAGTGATTATACCTAGTGAACCTTGTCCTTCGTCTTTTCGATCTCCACCTCCTCTTCGGCCTTCTCTACGTAATAGACGATCCACCCGAGAGCTTCTACACCAAGCTTCACCTCTAAACTTGAGGTAACTAGGTTTCTTTAGTTGCTAATCAAAGGCACCTATGTGATATAGAGTATGGTTATGGATTAATTAGTCTATCTAATCCTTGATCTCAACACATGAGTGGTAGGATTAGGGTTTGAAGAGAGAGAGCTTGAGGAGAGAGAAGGTGAGCAAGAGAATGAGAATGAGATAATGATCTCTATTGAATATATGAAGCATAATGATTTATCAAAATAAATAAATAAAATGATTAATCATCATACTTCATTTATTCATATGAGTGATTCATCTACATGATTCATTAACCATTTAATGATGCATTAATGACATGGATGAATCACACAAATGAGTCACTAATATCATTTAATACTTATGCCACCTAAACCCCCAAGTCACCATCCTTCTAGAAGCTTCTCGCGAAATTACGAGAACGCCCCTCCTATCCGTGAAAACACGGAAAAACTTTAGAATGTATAAATCTAATAACCTGATACTAGAATCTGGCTTAAACCAAAGCCGGCTAGTAAAAACTGTCCGAATGTCGTACGTGCGTAAACACACGTATGCGTCCGAACCCTTGTCGTAAAACCATACGACCTCTATATCGTTTCGCCTGGAGCAGGGAAACTCTCTGTGTGGGACTCTAAAGACTCGACTACTACGCTGGCAGTGGGTTTAACCACATACCGCAAGTGGCACTAGCTGTACGTAACGGTCCCCAGGTAGATGTCGATAAGAAGGCCGATGAGGAAACCCATCCAAACTCCTACTGAGCCTGATGTGACAATCTCCGTACAGTCCGGTCTGTTCGTCTAAGACTATCGCATATCGGGCCTAGGAGGCGGCAAGCGTCAGTCCCATAATAGCGGTATAAGTCGTGTCGGAGCGTAGCCCATTACACCCTGAGAAACAACTGGAACCTACCAGTAAATCTCGCTTGCCCTGGCCAGGGACTTTGCGTAATAGCTCTCTGACACAGCGCGATATCAACTCCCAATGCCGGGAAAGACGAATCCTGTCTAACTGCCACTGCCTCCAAGTGCTCGGGATTGCACCCAACTG